>CM054377.1:160051087-161537615 GCA_028858755.1 Ara ararauna
ACTGAGTTAGGAGTTTCTCCCTTGTAGCTTCAGCTTAGCTGGGACTAAGTGGAAGAAATGCCTGTTACTGATGCACACCACAGAGGCTATCCCTCACCAACCTGCCCAAGCAAAACTCAGACCTACGAGGTTTGGTCTTCACAGTATCTCAAACAAAATGAATTTGCATATTTGGTAATATTTGTATATTTGGTAATAGTGGGCTTGTCAAAGTAATTTTAAACAAAAAAATAGTGCTATAGTTACTGGGATTCTGGGGTTTAAGATCATAGAATAAGCTGGAATTAATACAGAAACTTTGTAGCTTCCTGCATGAGATACACTTATTTTTAGAAATAACAAAATTAAATCCACAGGGATCTTATCAAGTCAATAAACCCTTCTTTTTTCCTCCCTCTGAAATCATATCCATTAATACTATTCTCACATATGGGAGAACTGAGTTGAACAATTACTTTAGTCAAGGATTTATGACTATACTGGGTAGGAAAAATCTACCCATGTCACTGGCTTGTTCCGTAATGACAGCAAGCAATTTTCTTTCGTTCATTCTCCTAAACAACAACCTTCCAATTTATCAAGATAAATGAAAGAGCTGAGCTACAGTTCTTAAGGGAAAATTTAATAATGCCTTTTACTAAATTTTGATTTTGAACCAGAGTGCCATACAACATGGATATTGGCATTCTGCACCATGTCAAAATGAGTTCTAGTTCCTACAGGCTGTGATTTATTTACTGACCCTAAAGCTGAGGAGATGCTAACTAGAGTCATAGAAACATAGAACAGTTAGGGTTCGAAAGGACCTGAAGATCATCCAGTTCCAACCCCCCTGCCAGGGGCAGGGACACCTCCCACTAAACCATGACACCCAAGGCTCTGTCCAATCCAGCCTTGAACACCTCCAGTGATGGAGCATTCACAACTTCCCTGGGCAACCCATTGCAGTGCCCCACCACCCCCACAGTAAAGAATTTCTTCCTCATATCCAATCTAAACTTCCCCTGTTTAAGTTTGAACCCATTACCCCTTGTACTATCACTACAGTCCCTCATGAAGAGTCCCTCCCCAGCATCCCTATAGGGCCCCTTCAGACACTGGAAGGATGAAATGAGGTCTCCACGCAGCCTTCTCTTCTCCAGACTGAACAGCCCCAACTTTCTCAGCCTATCTTCATACGGGAGGTGCTCCAGTCCCCTGATCATCCTCGTGGCCTCCTCTGGACTTGTTCCAACAGTTCCATGTCCTTTTGATGTTGAGGACACCAGAACTGCACACAATACTCCAAGTGAGGTCTCATGAGAGCAGAGTAGAGGGGCAGGATCACCTCCCTCGAGTTCTCTTCTCTATCTGTTTACAATAATTTTACTGAGACTGAAGAAGAATAATTAAAACAACCTTCCACCTCCTGCCACTGGGATACACAGGTTTGGTCACTTTACCACAATGGATTGTTTCTAACACTATCATCAAATGGCTTCGAGTAAATTCTTTATATATCCAGTGCAAGTTAAGTTTTTATTTTTGCCCTGTTAAGGACTCAGTTAACTAATGATAACAGATCATAAAAGAGAACACCCTGAAAGCTATAATTTTCTTTACCTGTGCTTTTCAGGAAGACTTCTAAGACACCAAAGACCTTCATGTATTAAAACCTTCTGGTATATAACCAATAAAGTTTAAAAGTTTGGAGTTTTTTCATATGTTCCAAAGCATCATATTCACAGTAAGAAACCACTTCACCTATTCTCATACTTAGGGTAAATGGGAAAGAAAAAAAATGCTTTATTGTGCAACTAAGCCATTTAAATACTACATTAGTAAAAGCAGAAACTGAGCAGATGTGATGCCCACCCACTACAAGGCTTAGTGGTGGACTTGATAGTGTTAGATTTATGGTTGGACTTGATGATCTTAAGGGTATTTTCCAAGCTAAATGAGTCTATTATTCATATATATAACAGTCATTAATACTGTTTATTTTACTCTTGATGGTGGTCAAAGGTTTGGTTTAGAAGAACAGCATCACAGCATGCAAGGCAAGGTGTAGATATGGCAAGTTTTTTTGTAGACCTTAGACCAGGCATAAAGTATGGAGGAAAAAAACCCACCACGTAGCCAACCAGTTATGGAGAGGAGAAGCAAAACGCAGGCTTAACTGTACCAAAATAACATTTGTAATTTGTAGACTAAGAACGTATTCAAATTGTTAATTACTCAGCTAAACTAAGCCAGGGCTATTAAATGTCATGCTTGCAAAGTGGTGAAGCTTCTATTGTTTTTGTGCATGGGCATATCACTACCACGCAAGATACAACAGTACATAATTGCACCTTGGCACTTTTACTGGAAAGAGCATGTTCCTCACTGTCCTTTACATCACCTTTGACATCACCAGCATGATTCTTAGTTTGCTCTAACCAAAGGAGGGGCAAAGACTATATATTTATAGTTTCTCATTTCTCATATTTATAGTATACATTTTATAGTTTCTCATTTCATCAGTAACTTGTTTTAATAAATAGGTAAATAAAACATTGGAAGATCAGATGACTTTGGGGGAATGGAAGGTTATACTATAGGCTGTTTAATCTCTAGGACAATATTGATGGTGGAATGAATATGAATAGGCACCCTTGATATACTGCTGTTAGCCGCCCAGTTCTTGATCATTTTAGCATCAAGTCAAAAGTGACCATCTAATACATGTTCTCTGAGCCGAAAGTGTTTCAGAGTTGAAGGAAAACAGATATTTGTATGATCACCAACATTAGCTTTACATATTAAAAGCTTCAAATTGCAAAAGGACTGAAAAGCTATCTGTGATAACACTGTTAAAAATAGCCAATAATGGATTCCTTCTCTGCGCAAGAAAGAAGTGCGGTAGAGCTGGAAATTGGATGCTGGGTAGAGGCATGCTACAAAATAGAGCAGAAATACCTAAGATAGAAGTGCAGACTCCGGACAAGCAAAGAGCACTAAAACCAGCAGAACTGTATCTCAATCTTGTACAGCTCTAACTCTCACAGCTTATACCTCCCCATCAATGAAAATGACTCACCAGTAAAACCCATTCTAACTCCTGGCAAAATTACCTGCCCATAAACAAGATGAAAGTAACTACTAATTTCATTTCAAATTAACTGTTCATTCTGAAGTTTCAACGGTCCAAATAGGAAGGTAGAAATCTTTCTTTCCCAAGACACATGAAAAAACTCTGAAAATGGATTTCAAATAAAGATACACAGAAAATTAGGCTTCATCATCAACCTTTTTCCCATATATCTGAGGAGACATTTTAGAGCTGGGACTCACACCAGGACAACTTCCCTGTTTTGAGACAAAGCAGGCTGGTGAGCCATTAGGGAAAGTTATTTCAAGTAACTTTGAGCTGTACTCAGTGACATAAAGATGAACTTTGTCCTTGCAGTGGACACAAGAAGATGGAGAAAAGGTCCATCACAATAAGCTGACACTCCTTTTGTCTGTTTTTAAGGCAGTGGCAGACATCTGGTTGGAGAGACACGTATTCTAGGAAGTTGCCCTACACTGTGGAAAACATGTTGCTTCCCAGCAGTCAGGGCAAAAGCGCAAGTGCGGTACTGAAGTCCTCAGGTTGTTCCCTCTTCCATGAACATGCAAGAAGAGGAAAAGGATCAGGGACACCAGGCTCTGAGCAGCAGGCAGAAGTGATGGGAATAAGTGGGGTCATTTTACCATTTCTGACATGCCACCCTACCAATTGCCAAGCAAAAGTGGAGGGTCCAATTTAAGCCTCTTAGTGACAGAACTTGCTCCTGACTTGCTATAGCTATACCTGTGCTCTGCAGTGCTGGGCAGTGACGCACAGCAATGTGTGAGGGACTAATGGCTCAGTAAACATGGACCAGCTCTTTCCACAGCCAAATAACCACTGCAGTTCTGGTCACTTCGAGACGTCTTTGCTCACACTGTGTGAAGACTCAGCCCACTGCTTCCAGTTACGCAGTGGGATGATTCTTTGCAATTTAGATTTTAATTTACTTTCAAACTTTTCCCTTCAATATATTTAATGAGCGCAATAACCCTGCAGAATGTGTATTAGTCAGCTAATACACCCACACCCTGGGTGTGTTCTAGCCCTCAGCAACACTGCTGCCCCAGTACAGCCAAGATGTATGCATACTGGCTGACAAAAACACACCTCCGTTGTGTTACTGCTTACATAAGACAGGACCTAACATATGTAACTGTATATTAATGACACACCTCGATGCATTGTTAAGCTGGAAACTATGGCTGTGCTCCATCAGAGGCTTAGGTGTGTGCTGTATTACACAGGGCAAAATTAATTAAGAAACCCTGCGTTCTTGCTGGCAGTAGCTGTAGTGAGATGCTGGGAACCAGAGGTCTCACTCTGCACTGACATACATGGAGCATGATCCAGGCCAACCTCCTAAGTCTGAATACCTTTTGGACACAGTCTCTACCCAGAAATGTGTTAGGATGATACGAGGAGGAGCTGGGCCTGGTTAGCCCGGAGAAGAGCAGACTGAGAGGGGATCCCATCAATGCACACAAGTATCTCAAAGGTGGGTGCCAGGAGGATGGTGCCAGACTCCTTCCAGTGGTGCCCACTGACAGGACGAGGAGCAATGGCCATAAACTAACACACAACAGGTTTCACCTCAACGTGAGGAAGAACTTCTTTACATTGCGGATGTCAGAGCGCTGAACAGGCTGCCCAGAGGGACTGTGGAGCCCCCCTCTCTGGAGGCATCCCAAACCCACCTGGACACGTTCCTATGTGATGTGCTCTGGGTGGCCCTGCCTTGGCGGGGGGTTGGACTGGGTCCAACAGAGGTCATTTCCAATCCGGATGATTCTGGGATTCTGTGAAAATCCCCATTCGCCCAGCCCTGGTTGCAGGTTCTCCATCCCTATAAACCAGCCTGAGTGGGAGCTGCTGCCGAAGGTGCCGTTCCCCTCTGCCCCACGCCAACCTCCCCAGCCCTCCTCTGCACCAGCGCTGGCATTGCTGCAATCAGATGGTGAGAAATCAGGGATGTGATCTGGCCAACCCCTCCTATGCTTTCTTCCCGGGTTAGTTTTACAGTTTACCACTCAGGCTCATACCGGCACCAGAGAGGCGGCTGCAACACATGGCTGGGACCTCCCTTTTTGACGCCAGCTCACACACAGGCTGGTTTGAAGCAATCACGAAACCGTATCATTAACAGTGTTGGCAAAAACCTTCCCACAGACGCAGTTATCCCCACAAGAAGTTGCCTTGCCCCAGTGACTTTTTCCTTTTGAATAGCGAGTTAAGGTGGCTCTCAGCTGCGGAGCTGAGGGGGAGGTTTCCCCAAATAGCTCTGCCGGCAAACCTCCTTCAAGCTTGCAGTGCAGCAGCACTGACTTCAACAAAGCAATGCTAAGTGATACCAGCAGTCATCCAGCCGCTGGTGGTTTAACACTGATTTTTATTCCTTGCCCTATTTTCAATATCTTATAGAATCCCAGACTGGTTTGGGTTGGAAAGGAGCTTAAGATCATCCGCCTTCAACCCCCTGCCACAGGCAGGGACACCTCACACTAGACCAGGCTGCTCCAAGCCCTGTCCAACCTGGCCTTGAACACTGACAGGGATGGGACAGCCACAGCTTCTCTGGGCACCCTGTGCCAGCGCCTCAGCACCCTCACAGGGAAGAACTTCTTCCTTATATCCAACCTGAACTTCCCCTGTTTCAGTTTGACCCCATCACCCCTTGTCCTATCGCTACAGCCCCTGATGAAGAAGATTCATACTTTTTCCTCTAAGGACATTATCAAGCTTTCTCTTTCTTTATGACTTTTTTCTCCTTTAATGATCCAAGCTTACTCACAGGAGAAGTCTTACCTCCTGCTGCCACAGCTCCATCAGCTCCTACCAGGCCCATGTGAAAGAAGTAAGGTGTTAATTAAGGTGTTAATGGCTACAGAAACACCTCTTCTTTCCATTTCAAGGAAGAAACTGCTGAAAACTCAGCAGTACTATGATCAGGGGCTGCAGCACCTCCCGTATGAAGACAGGCTGAGAACACTGGGGCTGTTCAGCCTGGAGAAGAGAAGCTGCATGGAGACCTCAGAGCAGCTTCCAGTGTCTGAAGGGGGCTACAAGGATGCTGGAGTGCGACTCTTCATCAGGGACTGTAGTGATAGCACAAGGGGTGATGGGTGTGAGGTGTCCCTGCCCGTGGCAGGGGGTTGGAGGTGGATGATCTTAAGGTCCTTTCCAACACAAACCACTCTGGGATCCTATGCTTCCTTGCAGAAATGTCAGACTGCATAAAAATTTAACAAACAGAAATGCCTTCACATTCGGCACACAGTGTAGATAGGCGGGCTCCCAACAGCTCCAAACTAGAATTTGTTTGTTCTCTTTCACCTTGGACTTGGAACCATTTCGTTGTGGAACAAAAGAACGTATATCTTTTCTTGGTATATTTGAGTGCCAGAATATGTACATTTTTAATCTTTAAAAGGAATGCCATACCAGAGAGCATCTTAATGCTGAGTGTTAATGTCTGAAGTAATGTGTGGTTTCACAAGCCAGCTGAGCTAACCTCGCATCCCTCTGCTGCTGAAAGAGGCTTCCCCCTCTCTTCTTCCCTGCTGAGTCTTCCCAGTGCCAGTCCACAGTTGCTTTGGGTCTGGCACTTGTCTGATACCTCTGTGAGTGCAGTTAACTCACTAAACTGACACAAAGATGCTGACTTTTTCCTGGGTTCATTTTCCGCCGGTGGAGTGAGCTGAACCAGCTGAAAGCAGTGGCAAACACTGGGGGATTCTTCCTTTTGACAGCAGCAACTGCTAAAATGGCTCAAGCATCTTGTGAAACCTCTCCTGAAGGGCACAGCTTTACTAAATTGCCTGACAAATTAAGAGGTTGCTATTACAGAGAGAGACAGGTCCAAGTTGTCATCCAATCCACATTAAATAATTCAGCTCCCTAAAGTGGCACAGAACTACCCAGGGTAGCAGTAGCTCTCTGTGTCAGCAAGTGGATCTTAAACATGTTCTGGTCCAAGGAGCCTGGAGGCTGATGTGAGGCAAAGCCAATTGGGTGGCAGGAGTGGGCAGGAAGAGAAGAGCCAGGGAGCAGAGCAAGCCCACTCCCCTTCAGCTGTGGTGAGAGCTGAAACCTGGTGAAATCACACCCTGGTTTATGAAAACTCTTTGCAGAACCTCCCCGCCAACCTTATTTCACCACTCCTGTTAACAGCTAACTGTGAAGCTACTGCACCCCCAGAGTCTTTATATAAACTGGGTGACTTGTGTAGAAGCAAAACCAGTGTTTCTCCTTTTTCAATCAACATTTTCATTTCATGTAATAACCCAGTCTAACAGTCTGCAAAAATAGATGCAGTGATTTCAGATACTGCTGTACACCAGACTGTGTGTTACCGCTCTCCCAGCTCGATGAGTTAATCATGACCATTCTTCATTCGCTGCAGTGCAAAATCAGCACAGCTAGCTCAAATTATCCTGGCAGCAACCTATATTAAGCAAAGGAGGAGATTCTGGTTGTAACGTGAAAGTCATTTCTGGAGATGTCAGAGAGATAGCAAACTTTACTTCCAGTGCTGCAGTTGGAACTGAGTGGACAGGCCCCCTTGAGGGTACTCCCCTAGAGTACTGTGTCCAGCTCTGGAGTCCTCAGTACATGAAAGACATGGAGCTGTTGAAGAGGTTCAGAGAAGGGCCACAGAAATGATCAGAAGGATGGAGCAGCTCTGCTGTGAGGAAAGGCTGAGAGAGCTGGGGTTGTTCAGCCTGGAGAAGGCTCCAGGGAGACCTTATTGCAGCCTTTCCACACTTAAAAAGGGCTATAAGAAAGAAGGGAAGAGACCTTTTAGCAGGGCCTGTTGTGACAGGACGAGGGGTGATGGGTTTAAGCTAAAAGAGGGAGACTCAGGCTGGATGTGAGGAAGAAATTCTGCACAATGAGGGTGGTAAAGCACTGGCACAGGTTGCGCAGAGAGGCGGTGGATGAACCACCCCTGGACATATTCAAGGCCAGGCTGGATGTGGTTCCAGGCAACGTGATGTAGTTGAAGGTGTCCCTCCTCATTGCAGGGGGTTGAACTGGATGAGCTTTGAAGGTCCCTTCCAACCTAAATCATTCTATGAGTCTATGATCACACCAACACTCTGCCAGGTGGTTCGTGTTTTTAAGCCAGCCCCTTTCTAAATGCTGGTTGTTTTCAACTTTCAGCTGCTGCTTTTAATACATTTGTCTGTCCTTGGTGCGAGTTTTGGGTTTTGTTTGCTTGTTTATCAATGCAGCGTGTTATTTGGATCCTTATCCTTTACGTTACAGCTAGACCAAGACCAGAGTGCATTTGTCAGGGGGTTTATGTCACTCAGAGATTTGAGGCAGCTGGTACCTTTGCTTCTTCTCTCAGCATATGCTACATCACTACTAGGGAGGTTTGCACCATGACTGTGCCAAGCCAGTAACAGCGGCACGTTTGTAAGTGTGGCAAGACCTCAGAGACATGATCTTTAAACCCTGCTCTGACACGAATTTGCTCGTGGGGCAGAGGGATATTTTGCCATTACTTCTATTCAAACATACTCATGCCTTTGGATTTTGGTTGCCCATATCTGTTTTCTGCTATGTTCTGATAAAAGCTCATTAGAAACCTTATTATACAGAAAGTTCAGATCCAATTTGCAGAAATATGTATCGTCATAAATAAACAATGGAGCTGATGAAATCTGACCCATTCCAAATACAGTCTTGTGACCTGTTTCTGGCTCTGGCAGATGACTTCTCTTAACAAAAGCTGTTGAAATTCTGAACATTCACATCTGAACTTCACTCCAAATTTAGTATCAACTTCAGCTTTAATAAATCTGCACCATTACCTCATCCTTACTTCTAACTACTAAAGGCAACTAACTTTATGGACTGCTACACCTAACAGATTGCTAAATATTTCAGTTATTTTCTAAGCAGAATGAAATGTAGATGAGTTCTTTAATCCCCATCTCCTCTCAGAGAAATTAATTGTATCTCCCTTACTGGCCTTACTTCATTTAACCAACCTGATATGATAACTCAATCCTTTCCCATCTTATCATAGAATCATAGAATAGTTAGGGTTGGAAAGGACCTTAAGGTCATCCAGTTCCAATCCCCTGCCATGGGCAGGGACACCTCACACTAAACCACATCACCCAAGGCTCTGTCCAACCCAGTCTTGAACACCGCCAGCGAAGGAGCAGTCTCTTAGCCTATTCTTTCCTAAGGAATAGAGATCTTGCAGATCTAATCCTTTTAAGTGACTGAAATCCTCAAGTGTTTGAATCAGTCAGGTTTTGTAATACTCTTGTGTAATAAGAAAACCAGGATGCAGGCACCACCTCCCCTAACTCACATTCTGACATCTGTATTGGCACAGGAAAGCCTGGGGTATTGTATTTGGAGTCGATCGTTCACAGACATGCAAGTATTTCACTTCTGAACTTGCAGAATTGTTGATCTTTTTTAAGAAATTATTATTCACTGAAACACAAAGTTAAGAAAAAATATTGAAGGGAAAGAGATGAAAATAAATTATTTCTCCAAAGAAGGTAATTCCATAGCTATGCATTATCCATGGAGGAGAGAAAATCCCAAGTATCAGTGGGGCTTGTCAGAGTGCTTTAACGTGATTGATTTTTTTTGCAAACGCTAACTTGCAATTTCCTGACATCTTAATTCATACGTTTCTGAGAAGAGCAGAGTTGGGCTGCAGTGCGTCATACACACAGAGTCCTTGCTGACTGAACAGGAGGACGTTTTTTATGCTATTATGACTGGAAAAATCCTTACAAAAGAAGCCCTCCAAAAAAAAGGAAATCTGACAGTTAACTCCTTGGTCTACAGAAAGTATTCAGTGCAATCTTAGCTGAGATGCAAACGTTAACAGCTCCACCAGAAAGGCCTAACTAATCAGTAAAGCAAAGCGAGAACAGAGGAAAAGCCCCTGGATCCCTAAGGCCTGCAATCCACGAGGATGGAAAATAACCAACCCAAATATTTTGAGCAGAATTAGGTATTAATGCTTCAGTGGCTTCCAGCGAGAAATACGATGGAGTTTAAAACCAAATATTAGAGAAGTAAAATACATTTCGACTTATTATGCAAACCAGGCATTTTCTATGCAAATTCAGGCACTGCACTTCTATAATCTTAATTTTAAAGCATAAGTTGATGTTTTGATTGTAAGTGCTGGGGTTTTTTCCATTCTGAATGTCATGCGAAATTACTGCGTGCATCTGCAGGCTTTGTGGGTGGAAGGGATTGGCACAAGGAGGAATTCATTCTTGTAAAAACAAAAAGCTTTTTCTAAAGGCATGGTTAAGAATAAGAATGTAGCACTTCCAGTAAAAATGGAACCAACCACTGTTTGTAAACACATCAATGTGCAAATGAAGCAGCATTACTCATTAAGTACACAAAATCCTTGATTCAGCCCATCCATAGACCAGTAAGCTGGTCTCACTGGCCTCAGTCTCAACCTTCTCATCTCTCTAAGAGGTTATGTGATCTCTGTCAGGATACCAGGGCTCCTCAACTCAATACGGACAATCAGATTGATCTTCTGAACACACCCCAGCTATTAATTCCTACATGATTTCCATTATTAAAGTGCAACATGGATACACTGATCGGAACGCTCGGCTTCAGTAATTCCCATTTTGCTTCATCAACCGAAGTAGCGCAACAGCTGTTTTACATTTAAACAGCATATTATTAAATGTTTAATGTTAAAAACATGAAACACAATGGCCTGTTACATTTAAAACACTATTCTAGACCTATGGTATGTTTTCAGTTTACAAATCTGTGATACAGAATACTGAGAGGTAGTGGAAATCCACAACGCACTTCTAAATACAGCAAACCCTACTAGAACCTGTTTCAGCTTTCTCTCATTATTACAAAGTGGCAGTCTGTTTGTATATCTGAAAATTAGGAATGCTGAGCTTGTGGGCCCAGTGAGGCAAAGCAGTGAGTAAGCCAAAGGCTACCTTCAATCATACCTTCAATACGATGCAGAAGTTCTGGCATTTTTGGACTAATACAGCAGAACATTTTCTAGCTTGTACAAACCGGTGCAGCTCTGCTGTGTCACTAACACTTAGGTAATTTATATGAGTTCAGCCTTTCTCCGTCTAGTGCTAAGTTTCATCTCCTTGCATGCCAATAGTTTTCCAATGAGTAAATTGAGAACGCTTGATGTCCCACAGCATCTATTCTATAAAGACTAGTATTCTATAAACACCAGTTTAACACCTTCTTGTATGTCTTTTTCACCCCTCAATCTAAATTGCTCTAAATTTCTTTTTAACGCAGGGTTATGTTCTGCAGCTATGTTCTATAATCACATCGTAGGATTATGAATCGGGCATTTTATTTCCAATTCTATCACTAGCCACCTTGGCTAAAGCAACCAAAAATTACTGAGTCAAACATTCTGACATTATCAGACCAATTGGCAGAAGCCTCAGTATTTAATAGCACTTTAAAATTATTTTGTGGTTGAAATTGATAGTTTCTTCTCAAAAATGCAAGGCTCTAAAGGTAATGAAGCAAAAAATGCTTGAAGCGAGATTAACAGAAACCAAATCAGGTGCACTTTTCTAAGCAGAAAATGGAGCAGGTTAAAGTTACCAAGGCCAAAAATAACCTTTCGTATTAGCATGTTTTGGATAGATAAGACTGGCTACTTGTAATAAAGAAGAATAAAACCTGGATGGGTCAGAAGCCAATGATGGTTTGGGACTGATCCAATCTGAAGTCTAAGAAATAAAAACCTGAACTCTTGAATAAGACACTGTTTGTCACCCAAAAGCAATAGAGGGTGAATCAGCAAGCAGTCATCTTCTTCTGTCTTCACACATTAATCATGCTGCCTCATTCTGCTCTGCTGACAGCCCACCACTAAGGCATTAGAAAGCTGAGCAGCTGAATTGAGTCTTTCTCTCAGGACTGTGCTCAGATTCAGAACTGTACTGGTCTATCTCTATCCAGGAAGCCTAAGGAAAGGCTGCACAACTGAAGACATGAGTTTTCATGTATACGTGGTGCACAGCAGCGGGATGCTGATATGCACAATTCAATCCCACTATTCCCAAGGATGTGCTGTTTTCACAGCTTTCTATGTCTGCAGGCAGAGTCTAAAACTGATTACATATTCCCATAACAGTTGTCTTGACCAAGCCTAGAAAAGATCCTTTGCTACTTCTCAAAGCTGCAATATCTTGTCATAACGTGCAGTGCCGGTAGCACTCTGGACAATTCCTCTCTAATTCAATCTGGAAAACACAACAAGCTGTAGCCATCTGAAAAATCTCTGCAGCAACAACAGGCCAATTGTGACCCACAGACAGCTCTAACACAGGGTTACCCCAAGAAATATGCCATGTGCAAGTTGATCCTAGAGGAATGCTGAGCGCCCTTCCTCGTACACTGCACCGTGGATTGCCATCCACTGCTAGGATTAGTCAGCACTTGTGTCAGAGCTAGAAGTTTATGCTAAATACTTTGATGCTTTACGTTTAAAGGCAAGAAGAAACCTTATTTACTGGTTTACGAAAGGGTGACATAGCTGAATAAACAAGTCTGCCTATGACCTTGAATAGAACATACAGGTGGTTTCAAATAACTGCCTCAGTTAAATACTGATATTTCACAGAGATGCTTCTCTGTTAACCAGACAAATGACACCACGGAGAAATTTCATCTTATCAGTAACCCAATAACCTCTACAGTTTGTACCTGCAGTAACAGCACATACACAATAACTCATTTTGCTTAGAATCTGCTAGATAAAGCCCTCAAAAGTTCATTTAGAAACAAGCGACCTTTTTTGGACTAACAATAGAAATAGAAAAGGAAGTTTGAAAGATATTGAAGATCCACTGAATTATTAACACAGACTAATTGCTGAAGTGTGTTCTCCCTGATACAAGAACTGCAACACCACCAATGAAACAAAACCAATCGAGAACCAAGCTTTGAAAGTCTGAACCTTTTGTGCAAGGCACCTTAGCGCATCGTTTCTAAAAACATTTCTGCTTAAAATCTGACTGAATTTCACATGGATAAATGTTTAAAATACATATAAAAAGGAAATACAATTTTAATTGAGGATTAAAACTCTCTCTTTTCTGCTAAAACTCTTTCCCTCCAATTATATTTCATTTGGCCTGCTCCCTATTCTCTTCCCAGTCTTTTTCTTTCATCAGTAAACCAATGCTAGTTAAACATAAAGTTGTGTTCAGCTTTACAGCTAAGTCAAGGCTGAAAGCTTCAGCAGTAAGATACATAACAGGAACATTTCTTACCTCAAACATTTTGAAAGGATGGATCACAACACTACAATTACTATTCTGCCATTCAAAATTAAAAAGGAAGTGAAGTGCTAAGAATATAAGCTGTCACAAACCCAATCATTTCCTCTCTTGAAACTTTTCATACTTGCATGAAAACAGTGTGCCTAACAGACATGAGCTGCAGTAAGGAGAAACACTGCTTGTTTTATAAACGGCCACTGCAAAAGATTTATTTGACTTACATTACATTCTATCAATATTCATTGTTGGTTCCACAAGAGCTGTAAGAAAATAAACACTGGATTTGAGTTTCATTATCAGTTCCCAAGTTCGAACCAAAGTCCCTTTAACTGCATCTTAAATGAGCCAAAACATTTTAGGATAGTATCTGACTTTTGCTCTGATATGATTCACTCAAAGAAGTGGTGAATGCCCCATCCATCCCTCGCAGTGTTCAAGGCCAGGCTGGATGGGGATTGGAGCAACCTGCTCTAGTGGAAGGTGTCCCTGCCCATGGCAGGCGGTTGGAACTGGAGGAGCTTTAAGTTCCCTTCCAACCCAAACCAGTCTGGGATTCTGTGATTGTTCATCCACACCAAAAAGTAAGAAATTGAATAGATTAATGTGGACCAGAATAATCATACAAACAAAACTGTTTGCACAGACTCCCTCTTCAGTGCCACTCTAATCATGCACATAAGTGAAGGCACAGTGAGTTTCCTGGGAGACGTGCACGAAACTTTTTATAACAGCTTATCACTTTGTTCCCTCATCTGTGTTTCTAGTACACCAAGCACACCAATCAACACGAGCTACATGGTACATTTTGAAGAGGTAAAAAGAAATCACTGTAACAGAACAAAAATATAAAAGAAAATGTATTAATCACACTGAGAAGCAGAAGATACTAAATCCATTTTAATTAACACTATTTAAAATTCAAGCTTGCAAGAACTATGTCTAATTCTCCCTGGGTTTCAATGACACCACCTCGTTGGTCTTCTTCTTTTGAAAACTGCAGGGTGCAACTGCACCTTTTGAGTATCGTAGCCATCTCATTTCTGTATGCTGAAGGGATAGCAACAATCCCTCCCAAGTAATGCTGCTATCCAAGGTTAAGCTCAGATGCTGATAGTGATTATTTCCATCTGTTCTTGTCTCTCCTTTTTCTCCTTCTTTGCTTTAGATCACAGTTTTAACCCTCTGATTAAACTGTCATTAGTGAGCAACTTCTACAATGTTAAATCTACATTTTTTTCAAACCTCAGTTTTCAAATGTGAGAACATCAAAACATTTGCGGCTTTTTTTCCTCTGCGACTTCACAGGGAGCGTATAATGATCATTATGAGGTGGTTCCATGCTCTAAAGTTAATAACCAGATTTGAGCAAAAGCTGCAAAGGTAAAAACGCCATCAGAGGGCAAACCATTAACAGTGTCACTCAGAAGTTTCCACCCACGTATTCAGTTGGATGGCTTTGAGAATAGAGATGAATTAGGAAACTACTAGAAGGAACTGGTTATGTATTCTGTGGTATGACTACAAAGTTATCGACACCTGCGATTACTTTACTAGAAACAACATGTATTTTGTGTTAGAGTATCAAGATATTCTTACATAAATTATTCAATGGAAATGAAATTATAATTCATGAGAACATAACCCATTTAAATCAATGTCACTGATATCACATTTAGGTAAAAAGAAATAGCAGGAATGTGTCATTAAAATCACTCTGGACCACGGTTTTAAGTGTTGCTTGGCATTTAAACTGAATTTACATATTCACAGAAGACAGTGAGACTTTATGGTACTTTGGAAACTTTTCTCCAATGGAAATCACAGCAGAAGTCACAGAAAGCAAGGAGATATCCCTCATCAACTCCCATGCAGAAAAAGATACTCGTGATTTAAACAGTGCTCACTGAAAGTGGCAGGAAGCATTCAACTGCTGCACATTCTGGGCTGACTACCATCGTAAGTCCACTGAACACTTCCCAAACAGGTAAGAGTTTGCTGCTTTTCCATCTGTAGCTAAAGTTGCAAACAGGGTGGTGGGATGTAAAGGGCCTTTTTTGGCAAACTGAAGAGAGAAAATTTTGCTTCCCACCAGGAAAGCCACAAGAAACCACTTAAGCACAGGTCTTCCTGTTCATGTTAATGAACCTAAAGCATATGTTTAAGGTCTTAATTTTAGTAGTGACCAAAGTCCTTGTTCACTTGCTTGTTTGTTCATGGATCCATCCTGCTTCTGCTCCAGAAGCTAAAATTCTGTAGTCACAGGCTACAACTCTATGTGTGTGCATAGTGCTGAGTATGAGAAATAACAAAGACAAAAATAACACCCCCATCAGAAGAGACATGCCGTCAGCATGAATGCTGTGCAAGTCAATAGCTATCTTCTCAGAAAGGTCATATGATAGCTAGACCTGCACACGGTAACTGCAAAAAATATATATGACATTAGCAGGGCCAGTATTTTCACTGTTTTGGAGAACAATGTGAACTGTCTTAGCAGAAGTTAATACTGCTGCTATGTTCCCTAAGCACACTGAAGACATGATGGCCCTATTTTACTCCCCAAAGCTCAAAACCTTTCAGTTTAGAAAGCAGGAAGGTTCACGGAACTCTTTTTTACTTCTTCTTATTGGGACTTGCTGATGGCTCCTCTACGCTTGATCACATCTCTAGGCCAGAGAGAAATGAGGACCCTGAAGCTTGCCTTGCTTTTCTACAGGATGTTGCATGTGAGAAGGAAACTAATGACAGATGAAATGCTTGCTTTCCCCTTTGTAGGCTCTGAAATACTACCCCCATCCACTTACAGGAGGTGGAAAAGGGTGTGGGTATTTCACTGTGATCTCCCCCCTCAATTTATCTCTGCCAAGGAACATAAAGCTGACCTTAATAACAGGACTACGAGTCCCAGAGATCCTTAAATACATAAACTAAGACCAACTATCATACCACAGAAATCACTTTGCAGAATGACAGAATTAGGAAAAATAAAATGCATGTGCTTTTCTTCCTGATAGGTCTCAAGTTGTCTCTTTGTAGATGCACTGAAGTTGTCCATATAAAACAGCAGAATGATGTACATAAATCACCTTAGGTGCTAAACAACACTTGCTGCAAGGTGCATAAACAACACTTACTGCAAGGAATAAAAACCCCAAACCAAATAAAACAACAAAATCCCCCCAAACCCAACCAAACCCCACCAACAAAAAGGTCTTTTTTTTGTTTGTTTGTTGGCACATAATCTTACTTCCAGATTTAGTTCTTCAACAAACATTCTATCAGATATATTCTTTCTTGTGTATTGTGCAAACTGGCTTAGACATCTCCAATAATGAAGACGTTGCTGCTATTATTATAAAGTCATAAAAGTAGGTGAGCAGTTGTAGCCTAATAAACACACAGCTGAACAAAGGAAACTGCTGACAAGCTGCAGTCTTGTTTTACTGTAAATTCTCATGTGTTCACATCATATTTTAATTGTACACAACAATAAATAAGCTTCTGTCACTAGCAGTTTCTCATAAATGGGCTAATGCTAATTATCTCTCTATTTTCACCCACATGGTTTTAGTGAAAAGATTAATGTCAGGAAAATAACACAAAAATAATGAGCTTTGCGAGCCATTTCAGCGGCAGAAAACATGATAGTTTTCTTTATTTGATTTTTCTAGCTTTATATGAAAGCTGGGACTGCTCTCCCATAAGACATCTCAATATTCCAAGCATTAGATCTAGTAATATATTAATTATGTAAGAAATAGATAACCCATTTCCCTAAATTTTTCTTCAGCATGGTTGTACTGGTGAGCTGAAAGCCAAAATGTGCAACTCCAGCACCATCACTGAATATAAGGGCTGTCCTTTCTTACACATGGATATATATAGTGAAATATGGACTCCAAGTTTCCTTTCTCTTCAGTCCTTTGTTCTGCAGCTGGCATTAGGAAATGTTTGTTTGGTCATTTGTACTAGTCTGACAAAGTTAGTTTAGCTCTAACGGCAAGATACAGCATGAGGCCCTTAATGGTGGGCTTGGCAGTCCTGGGGTAAAGGTTGGACTTGATGAGCTTAAAGGTCTTTTCCAACCTGATTCTATGATTCTATCCAAAAGAATATTGTCCAGGGAATGACTAAGAAGAAAGGGCCTTCTGAACCACTCAAGTGCTACACGCTTGCTTCTTTTCCTTTTCACTCTTTTTGTCTGATTAATCCTTCTAGTTACATGTCTTAAGTTTTCAGTCAAAATCAATACCGCATTAAGTGCCATGTAAACATATGGCTTGAGACACAAAGGTGGTGATTGCATTATGTGGTGGTCCCTAGACACACAGGACCTTTGAAAGGCCCTTGCAACCCAAACTATTCCATGATTCTATGATACTTCCTGTGCTGCAAGCGTGGCACCAGGTCCAGCTGTAGCACAGCCCCAACTACATGGAGGAACCTGCATGCTTAAGCACACTGGGCTAGTATGCTTGCACCAGCAGCCTTACAGAGCAAAAGGGTTGATGGGGGGTGTGGAGACTACTCCCCACTTTGAGGTGCAGCCCACCAGTGAGGACAATCACTTCCTCATCTTCTGGATAAGGGTTCAAATAAGGTTGCCAAAACTTTTCTATTCTCACTAATAATGTGATTATGGCTAGAAAACATCCCTAAAAGACTTAATCTAATACTATAATACATGGTGGCTTTGATGCACCTTCTCTCTCCCTACAGTCTTCCTGAATGCACACAACTTTCCTGGAGGACATTCCCCACTATGGACATTATAACACAGAAGACCAGGTCTGATTCATTTTCTTTGCAAAAGAGTGGGAGATACAACCCTGTCCATCAGAGGGGAGAAGAACAGAAAGGTACACAAGAAGCGCAACCTCTTCTTTCCTTGCTCTCTGCTGGAATGAAGAGGCTGCAATCTGAACTCCTATAAATTGGCGGAGAGCTGGATCTAAGCACCGCTACAGAGGCCACAGGCTGTGCAGAGCAGGACACAGGATTCCTATCAGGCTAAAATCCCTATGTTCAGTAGCCTCAAAATCTAATGTGCTTCATATTGTTTTGGAACTACATTCAGAACTGCTGTGACATTGAGACAGTGTTCATCACTGCTTTATATTTCTCACCTCTAATCATTTCAAGACACTGCTACTTTTTTTCCTCACACACACACATTCATCAGCAGTCAATGCTGCTCCTTTCACATTCCAACCCACATCTTGCCACTGCCCTCTGCACCTTGCCTTACTCCCAGATGTCCCAGGGTCACTAAACCACTGTCAGCATGATTACATTTGCATTCTACTTTCTCATCCAAGTTCAACCAGAAATATATTCATTTTTTACATTCCTGAAGTGTTCTACAAGGTAGAAGGCAAGAGGTGAATAAAAATATCTTGGCAGATTGATGCCTGGCTGCTGTTATTTTCTAGTAGAAATGGGCAAATCTGGTTCAAAGCCATTCAAACTTTGTGGGTCAGAAGCTTGATCAGATCATTACCGGGTTTACTTTCCATTTAAAACAGGTTGTTAAAAGCAGAGTGAGGAAAAAGACACGGATGCAAGATTTAAAAGCCTAAAAACTACTGGTGCTAGTTTTGTGTTTAGGAAGACTATTAGGCTTCCCACATAGATTAGTCTCATATCACAGCATCCTATTTCACTCATTTCATTGTACTTGAAATGTACAACTTAAACTCAATTGGAATTAAAACTTTAAAAGCAAAATACTTTAGAATTCTATTGAACACTATAGAATTTCTGTTCCCCAGTTAGTTTTTTTGTGTCTTCTTTCAATCCTTTTGTAAGAGAAATAAATACCTTTCTGCTAGGACTTACAGTACCTAGCGATTTGGGATGCCAAATCAGAGAAGCTTTTTGTAGGCCTGATATTCAGGACCAATAAGTACTTTCAGGAAATTAGATTTCCTTTGGAATCTCCGCAACTGAATTTGGAAGATTGAGGTATTTGAATTCTTAGTAATTTAAACATCCTCTAACCATTATGTAGATGGAAATGCTAAAAAATAAGCTATAATTTAATGAGAAAATGTTAAAGGATTACAGAACAGCCTAATAGATGTACACACACAAGCACATAACAGTATGCTAATATAATTATGCATTCCTGAGATCATAAACAGTTATACAAAATGGAAGTATGAAGCTGCAAGAAGGGGAAAAGGATCTTGTTGAAACCTGTCGTGGTCAAAATGTAAGATGAGAGTAGGCCTTTTAACATTCCTGCCCCTCTAGTTTCCAACACCAATTCCCACAAAGCTTTCAGTTTCATTTAAAAGAAAACAATAAATAAATGTCAAGAAAAAAATCAGGAGCTTCTGGTTCAGAAACTGAGCAAAGAATCCAAACCGTACAACTAGAGGTGCTACTGTATAATACAAGACATGCCAAGAAAAGGATCCTAACAAATATAATGGTGAAGGTGATACAGAGACTAGGAGAGCCTAAAAAAAAAATCATTCATTATGAAATAACATCACCTTCAAAATGTAATACATGTTCCATTCTGGAGCTACAATACATGAATAAAGTGCATGAGCATCTCTCTGGTGTCATCAGAGCTCCTTAGTGGAGCAACAGTCCACTCAGGCCATCCTGAGGGCCTATTATTTAAGCCTTCCAATGACAGCTGTAATTTGCTTTGCAGCAATAAGATTTTTCCTCACCAAACTAAAAGAAATATTGCTATATTTCTATTAGCAGAGTCAGGGCCACATATAACTCACTGATGTATGGGGCATGAATTACTCCTAGCCATCTTATAGCTCTGGACTCTGCAAAGAAATACTGTGTGCCACTTTGTGAATGCACCCGTATTTATATTGCAAACACGTAAGCTGTACCAATGGTTTAAAATGACAGAAGAGGACCCTGGGCTTAATAAACAGTGATTCCTTTTATGCTTAATGTAAACTTGTTATTTTATCACATCTGCTAAAAATCACGTATTATAGCATTTAAACGCTTGCAGTAGTTTGAAGAACAGTAGCAGTATGAGGATATGTAAATACACTCATTTCCATGGGAATGACTCAACTGTAAAAGGTAGTGGTCTTTAATCTGCCTTGTGTAGACTGTTGCTCTAATGAAAATAAGCAGCACTCCGGAACTCAGAGATCTCGGTTAAAATGCTGGGGCTAACAAAACGCTGCTTTACCAGTGAGCTCTCTTTTGCTCCAGCACTCCGGAGCAGCACTGAGCCTAGATTCCCATGGGAAACCCTGCCTCTGTATCTCTCCAAGACCACTACAGAGGAAACAGCTGCACTGAGCCCTGTCCCAGCCCTTCCCTGGAAAAATTGGCCTCTTGCATGAAAAGCCAGAAATGAAGCATTCAGTCAGACTGAGAACAAGGTATTCCACCTCAGTTCTTTCTGGTTTTCAGTGATGAAATGGGACAATAGTAAACTGCAGTTACAAATAATGTAATTTCTTTAAACGATCAGTCTGCTGGACTCCACTGTTTGGTATACATACCCCACATCACATACATATATACCTCACATAGAATCACAGACTCAAGTAGGTTGCAAAAGACCTTCAAACTCATCCAAGTCCAACCGTTTCCAGCACTGCCAAGCCCACCACTAACCCATGGCACTGAGGGCCTCGTCTCCACGGTGTGTGAACACTTGCAGGGATGGTAACTGCAGCACTGCCCTGGGCAGCCTGTTCCAATGCCTGAGCATCCTTTGGGGAAGGAATTGTTCCTCAGCTCCATCTGAACCTCCCCTGGTGCAGCTTGAGGCCGTTTCCTCTTGTCCTGTCCCTTGTTCCTTGGGAAAAGAGACCAGCTACCTCCTGGTTCCATCCTCCTGTCAGGTAGTTGTAGAGGGCAGGTTTTCATATACAGATTTTAATTAGCACAGGTAGGGGCAGGTTTTAATATAAATAATCTTTTTCTGATGCAACTCTAATATGCAATAAGTCTGTTCATTACCATTACCCAGCATTTACAGCATAAAGATCAGATTTCCATTCACGAGGTACAATATTATGCACTATGAAACATTCCATTTTGACTTTTCAACGTATACAGGGGTTATGCTCTACAGAAGCACTCTTGCAATTAAGTACCCCAGAAAATCTCATTTAAAAATGAATTTTAAATCATTGGAGCTATCCGATACTGCAAAATTACATGCTTCTGTTGATCAGCTCCTAAATGAACACTCCATATTTCTGGAAGAAGTACTCTTACTGATATTAGAGGATTTAGGTAACCATCTGCTTTTTGACAAGACTAAGGATGGTGTGTAAACTCCATTGCTCTTAAAATGCCTCCTGAATGGTCTAAACCAGAAGATGTTTAAGCAGAGTAGAGCTGGTATGGAAATTATGAGATATTCCTACACCACGTCATATGAACTCATCAACTAGGTACTTCATCTCAGAGAAAGGGTCTGCTGTGTGAAAGTTAGGACAGCAATTCAGAGCCCATAGAACACTGCATCACCACAAATTCCATTTGTTGTAAATTTATAAGGATGTTCACATAAAACCATTATATTTTAATAGCTTAACCAAGTGATGGCACTGGGCACTTTCTAAACGTTTAACTAGCAGAGTCTTCATAATTTAAAATGTGGAGGCTTCATCACTGAAGATGCTGGACTGAATCACTGTTTGAACTTGGGGAGAGGGGTCAGCCACTGTACAAATCTTATGAAAGCCTAACCCTTAATGCTCACAAATGGTGGTTTTAAACACAACCTTGCTTTAGAACGCTTACATGAATGACGGAGTCACCTGAAATTGTGCAGCACCATGTTCCTAAAGTCCAGATATGGTTCTCATTGTCAGCGAGAAGTAGTATGTCAGCATGGGCCCTCTGTTGGACAACTTTAAAAGTACGCACTTATTGCTAATGAATATGTCAACCAACCATTAAATACATGAGATCATCAAGTCCAACCTTTATCCCAGCACTGCCAAGGCCACCACTAACCCATGCTGCTAAGGGCCTCATCTACATGGTTTGTGAACATTTCCAGGAATGGCGATTCCATTACTTCCCTGGCAAACATACTCTCCCCTACAATATACCCTTTTAAGCAGTCCAGCGATATACCCTGTACCAGCATCGACACACAGACTATTAAATAAAGCTGTATGTGACCTGCAGATTTACTCATGGCAAGGTTTTTGAAATCACCAGCTTCTCAGCCGTGTTCCAGCTTTAGGAGATGAAGAGGGTAAGGATCTAGACAAAGTGAAACCCAGTCACTGGTTTTCAGATGCCACGTTAAAGTGCAGAACTTAAATCTATTTTAAAAATCCATAAATTGAAACATTGGCAAGGAAAATAAGGAAGCACTGCGGATTAACAAAGAGGGAATGTCAAGACCTCTTACTCTAATGGTCCAATACTAGGTGATTTAGAAGTCAAAGGAAGGACCACTCTTTCACAGCAGGGAATCTCCATTAGAATTCCTCCTGGTACATGGTAGTTAACATTTTACTTCCAACGCTGAAATGTAACAGACTATTTCACCCTCAGTAAACTTGTCAGCAAGGAGACTGAGTTTAAGAGGACAGATGTAACAGAAAAGGGAGGATTTATTGAAGGGTTTGCAATATGAATTTGCTAAAATATTCTTATTTAGATACCTGTAAACCTGGTATCTATGCATAACTGCATCTCAACATGGGCAACCAAAATCTTTCAAAGCTCTTTCAGTTTCTGGTAACAGCCTCACATGAAGACTATATGAAGACTAAAGACTTTCAAGTACCTCTGTGAACATAACTATCTAACTTTGGAATAAAATGAAGATACTTGTGTATTAATAATCAGGAGCACCTAGTTAAACCCCCATTCCTGTTTGCACAGAACTGAACATTGCCCAAGGATCTCTTTTATCCAGGATGGTCATCTTTGTGTCAAATGATTTCTTATTAGGGAGACTCAATTTCAGGCAATTCCTTGATCTTATTTTCAATACAGAAAACAAGCTGGATTGCTCTCTGGAGCAAGAAATTACTTTTTACTGTGCTTGTATTGAGCTTACCACAATGAAGTCCCAGTCTACAAGCACTAATACAATTCAGTTACAATAATGAAAATAGCAATGACTGCTCGTACGCTCCCATTAATGCTTCAGAACCTGGAAATGCATGTAACCTGGTATTAACAATAGCAGAAAATGAGAATGCGAAAATCTTTTTAATAATCTAATCCTATTTAAGTGTGTTGATAGGTCCTCTTAAGCAAAATGTTCTTGATATTTACTACTCCTTTTCGGAGGACCATGAAATATTTTGCAAATATTAAACATCCCAGGCATTTATGAGGGTAGGCGAGTAATATCGAACATAAAGCTGCTAGGACCAGGCAGAAAGCAAAAGTAGGAGGCATCCAGCTATGTATTAGAAAGCTGTCAGCATCAAACCAAGCCTGAAGAAATATGAAAGAAAGCCATTAAAATCGGCCTCTGTGTGAACTTTAGGGTTGGGAGTGGGAGAAGACTATATATGATTTGCTAGCAAAGCAGATGTTTGTCTGTGTGGTGGAAACACAAGATGAAGGATAGCGTGCTCTCTTCAATAAGGAGAAAGCACTTCACAGTTACAGTAAAAACCCTGTCAGCAAATTAGTCATTGCAGGGGTGTCAATGCACAAAACAAACCAGCACCTCTGGATTAAGATAACCATGGGTATTCCAGACATATCACCAGCTGCAAGAAGGCAGGACCTAAATCACATCAAAAGTTAGAAGCCCCCGTAAATATTTCCTTAACCAAAAGCTTCTATGTTAGACAAACTCCTATATATCCCCCAAATGGTAAGTTAATTGCATAAAACCTCCTCAACACCTGACTTCATGTATCACTACTTAATGCTCTGTATCGCAGGTTATACAAAGCCTAGTATTTTTAACGAAACAGGCTTGGGGACTCGGTGATCAGCTGAAAAAAACCCAGCTTAGATCCAATTCAAACAAAATTTTAATTCTCCCAGTTATTAAGAATTTCTTGACACTGAGTTAAGACCCCAAATCACAGACATAAAGAAAATGCATTGGGTTTACGGTTATGCATACACAGGTACCACATAAAGTGAATTCGAGCAAGCACAGCCAATGAAGTACAAAATTCACGCAGCGGAAGAGGATTCTGACACAGCCAGAAATAAGTGATCCTATAAGCCTGGACAATCTTATGGAGATTTAAGTATTTACCTTTTCTATGAGAAGAAACAATCAGAGCATTCCTGTACCATCCAGTGCTTTGGGCTGAAAAATAGCCAAGTTTTCTGCAATTTGGTATCAGCTGCAGAACTTCTGCACAGGATCAAAAGTGACAAGATAGGGAAAGATAACGATTCCAGAGATTGCATCAGTGACTGAGACTTGCCCATGGAAACTTGTTCTGTTTCATTTCATAAGACATAAATACTGGAAAAACCCCATCAATATAGGACTTTAGAATCCTTTGCTTAAGAATTCTGGTCAACTGAAAGAAGGATATTGTAAAATTCAGAGAGGTAAATTAAAAGGAAGGCTAATCTGAAACTGAACAGACCTATTAAAGTCCTTTCAGTGCTCTCACCAAGCATGTAAGTCTATATACCAAGACATTCCTCTCTCTCCTCCAGTAGAAACCATAGGATGCAAATGTCAAAAAAAGAGAAAGCCAAGGACAGTGCTAACTTATTGTGCTACTTGAATGAGATGCAAAACCACAATAGAAATTACTCAGGTAAGTTAATATTAGCTTAATTCTGTGTTCAGTATAGATACACTACAGCAGACAGGAAAGGGGCTGTGCTACAGAACTATGCCTACTAAAGGCTGAATTTCCTTACATTATGCTATGTATCTAATCTATCACTCTATTTAAATCACTGTTTAAGTTGTTAGAGTAGTTGTGATGAGTAATTTGAACTAGTTTTTCTTAACTCTTCACTGTAAAGTCAATATATGGCTTCTTCACCAGTGGCAATAGCCTGCCGTAGCAATTCTGACTCAAAAATATCCCTGCTGACTATAATATTCATCAGGGATGCCATAAATTTATTAAAAGAGATGTCATTAGATTGTATTTCAGTCAAACCCTATGCAAGATTCAAAAAGCTATACTTTAAAGCTTACTTTGTGACTAGGCTAAAACCCAGAAGTGAAGGAGAGCCATCTCCCTTGCCCCTTTCAGGAATCAGGAAACAATTCCCCCACCTGGGAAGGGTGGAAAGGCAATATCCTTTCCATGTACTTGCTTCAAAGCCTTTTGAGGCAACCATCCTGTTCATGATCTACATACTAAATCTTCATGCCAATTAGCTTTTTCTTCTTGGAGGAGACCTTAAGCTGTTTGTCTAATGAAAAACCTCATCCTACCCAAGGACATTATTCTATTAGACTGCAGCCAACAGAAGATGGGCTATAAAGAAGGGATGCAGGTTTGGTTACAACTTGAAAATAAGAGATTAACACTAATGAGGGATAGAAATTATTCATATAAGAGTCATCTGGATTTTAAAAACATGCATAACTTAGGAAAAATACATACAACACCCTGGGCATTTATAGTGAGTATACCTATAATGTCAGCAATCCACAAGTCAATATTGTATTCACAAGCATCTCTGCCATAAAATTACTCCTTAGAGCAATGGAATATTATGGATTATCTTCATAAGCAATGAAATTAATTAAAAGGCACACATGAAAAACTGAGATTAGAGAAAGAAGTTTTTCTCCAGCTAACTGAGATTATTTGAGTGCTCTGATCTCTCCACAGGAGATAGGCCAACAGGTTTCTGCAGCTTTGTAAGACTGGGAAAGCAGACTCCACTGGGAATTTCCACACAAGCACCTCCTTGTGGCACTGAATCCTCAGAGTTGAAGCCATTAAAGGGATGCTATCTGAAAATCCCTTGGCATTTTGCTTCACCTTCTTTGAGGGAAGCTCCCTGCAGCCATACTTGTGGGAATCTCTCGAGAAGCCAATCTCCAGGAAGAAGCTGGACTTACAGAGGGATCGCAGAACTGCAACCCTAAATCAAATGTTCGCGCTACTTGGGCTATACACCTCTTCAAGCTCTAAATATCTCCTCAAGCTCTAAATATCAGCTTTCCTTATAATGCATGATCAGTGAGTAACATAACGAGGACCTAATCTGGGAATTATCACAGTAAAAATATCTACATATATTTTAATATGCAAACACACAGCTGTCAATTCAAGAATCAGCATATCTCTGTATAAAACTCAGGATGGTATAATTAATAATCTACATAACAAAATTACTTAGGGACACAAGACTTTGGACATAGTGACCCAGGTTTTAATCAATTGGAAACCGGGCAGTAAATCCACCTGCAGGTACAGAATGATGCATTGCTGTGGCCCAAACTAGCAGGGAAAGTAAATTAATTTTCAATAGTCCTACAGTGAAATAAATGAAAGTTATGGACTTCTGCTACAGCTCAAGTATTGTCATTCTAGGCTTAACATCTTTACTATGTAGCCCCACATATACATATATAAGATTGAGAAATCATATATATCTAGCCCCACGGTGTATATGACATTCCGATGACATCCTAAATGTCTTAGCTGCTCACAAACAACGATGAACAACTTTTTGACAGTTATGATATACAAAACAGTGAAAATGAGGTTCTAGAAACACAATCAGAATTTTAAAAAAGAGTGTTTTAGGCAAAATTCAAATACCCTTTCTGACAAAAACTTATGGTAAAAGTCAGAGAACAAAAGTTCACTCTCCTCAGTGAGTGCAGAATTTCCTGTTAAAGCCTGATGCTTACTCATTTTTGTCAGAATTCTAATAAGATGGCATAAAAAAAGAGCATTCTCCTGTTTTGAAAGCTGAGATGTTTTATTTGTGAGTACCCAGCTGCAATTCCACAGTGATTATGCGTCCAGTGGAAAGAAGTTGGCTAGTTCTGTAAAATTATGGTGATAATCACTTGCCTTTACATTTCGCACTAGATAATAAATAGAGATGTCAGGTAGATCTTTTCCCTGTGGGGAAAAAGAGAAATCAAAAACTCCTCACTAAAGCAAGCAAAAATTGAACTATTTGCTTCCCAAATGAAAATTACTTCTACTTCACAAAGGAATACACTACTCTAGATGATTTTCCTGGACTGTAAGAAGATGCGCTGTATCTTCACCAAAAGAAGTGAAAAGAATTGATTTCTATGAAGTGTGGCAGGAGAGGCTTCCAGAACCAAAAAATGAGACAAGATCACGCTCCTGACATCACTGATGGGTTACATAAATGCTAAAAAAAGATGAAGAATATCTCAATAGCAGTATTGTCTAATCCAAGATGAAGCACCAGAATGAGTTATTAAAAGGGCTAAAGGGAAACACAACAACAAAACCCTAAAACCCTCTTTCTTTGATTCAACAGTTTTATTCCATTTCTGTCCATTATATTAATGCCAGTGAGAGAACTGGCTTGAAAAAGACTGCTTAATGTGGGCTTGATGGAGCCAAAAGCTTTGAAAGCTGAGGTGATTATGAAAGTGAAAAAGAAAGACAGTCAATGTGGCCTTTTAAAAGGTTTCAAATGATTCTCACTTAAACAGTTACAAAAGCTCAAAGCATTTTTTTCCTGGTTTTCACTTCTAATGATTTATTTTCATAGAATCACAGAATGGCTTGGGTTGGAGAGGACCTTAAGATCATCCAGTCCCAACCCACTGTGATGCGCAGGGACGCCTCACACCAGGCCCATGCCGCCCAAGCACTAGACCATATGGCCCAAGGCTCTGTCCAACCAGGCTTTTTACAGCAAAATAAAGCTTGTACAAAGGGCTGTCCATGGTGATTCCATTAATAAGTCTGCACAACGGTATATTTTCCCCCCTTTCTGGCCTATATGCTTATTTCAATTTAATAAATGAATACAACAGAATTGTAGGACAAAAAATGGGCAAAGAAAGGGTTGCAAGAAGTTGATATTGCCCTGCAGATAATTTACCAGTCAAAGTTGGCAATGACCACTAAATAAACCCCCACAAACTCAAATAAAACCCAATTTTGTCCAAACCTCTCCCCTTCACACACACAGGAAGCAAAACTTAATGGATGAACACTATTAAACCAACACATAGACACAAGTTCTTGTTTCATCAGTGTAAGGCCATCTTGTACATCAACAAATTCTGTGACCTTACACTTGCTTTGAAGTGAAGACCCTGAAAGTGAGATATCTGTACGCATTGGCTCACCAGAGTTGTATGAAACACAAATGGGGACAAATTAACTAGTCATACTGCTATGCCTTTTCCTTACTTCCAGAAATACATGCTATCAATGCATTGATAGCGTAAACATATTGAATTCTTTTTGTACATTCCTGCTTCACATAAGCAATGCCTGTGCTTGTACCAACAAAGTTGCTGTAACCACAGATAGGAAAGATGCTCTGTATGAGCTCTGATTGGCAGGAATGGAAATCGGTGCACTTAATGATCCCTCTATTAAAATATTGCTCAGATATTAAAAAAAGAACAATGCTCTAGGCAATAAAATTCAGCATGAACAGCTGATGTGGGCTGACTCCTTCTTAAATAGATATGATTTTATTTCAATGCCTTTTGTGATTATGGCAGTTTTGACGAGATAATCATCTGCTACGAACAGGACTTTTTACATTTTAGAGAAATGATGTAAAATTTATTAAATAATCTGTCAAATTATCTATGAACCCTGCTTGCAAAAGAAATCCTATGATCTCATTAAAATAATTACTGAAAATCTATGCCTGATCTTATTAATAAGAAGTACCAGTATCACTGGTATATAAAGAAGAGATCTAAAAGTAGAGGAATTTGCAAGATTCGAAGGGTGATAGCATAAATTTATTCACTTAAGGTAGCCAATAGAAGTTTCTGTACTAAATATCCTGCTCTCTATGTCAGCTATTGAACTATAGCCTTCAAAATGGAAGGAAAGATGTCTGTAGCTATACTGAAATTAAATAATCTAGATATGCACACTGCAGCCTCGTTTCTCCTTCTTCACACTTTGCTGCCTCTGTGCTCTTATTGCTCTTGGGGCAAAGCAAAAGCCAGTTCTACGCAGCACAACAATTAGAAAGAGAAGCACAGGTACAAGCTTCTCTTTAGAAAATATAAAGTGTCCTAAAAAAAAATCTTTGCCAGAATTCTCTTTTCAGGAAGAACATGGGAAAATAAAGGAGTGAAACCTGACAGCTAAAAAGTTGCTTCCTCTTAACTCCTGTTGCCACTGATTATGGCTTTACCTTAACAGGCAGCACTGCCCTTTCAGAATTCAAGTGCCTTCTGCCTCTCACACTGGGGAAGTTACCCTCTTTTAATTGAGAACTCCTGCTCTTGGAGAGAAAAGGGTAAAGTAATCAAGCAACACAAGGTGACAATGCAGGCAAAGCTTCTTATCACAATGCTTCAAGATAAAACCCCTAGTATTATCTATGAGAATGTTACAGATACAGAATGTTTTCCACCTAAGCTACTTGAACGACACAATGCTACTGTCATGCCCCTATGTCACAGCATAACAGAACTGAAACCCCTCTCCATGAAGAACATCACCACAGTAAGGCCTTGCATGACTCCTGCTCATTGGCATTCTGCATCACAGCCGATCCAGAAGTGGTCCCTATTGCTTGGTGACAATGAGGAGTCAACAGTCAACCCACAGACCTATTTCAAGTACAAAATGATATTTTGTTTACCATGAAATCAAGCACAGTGTTTCTGAACAGCTATTTAATGCTTCCAGATCAGTTTTTTGAGAAAGCATCCAGAGAACTGCTCCAATACTTCACCGAGCTGCAGTACGAAACAAATCTATAGATGGCAAGAGTTATTTAAATGGCTGAAAAGTTAACTGAAAGAGGAGAAATCCTACAATCATTCAGGAAAAGGTTTCAAGTGCAGAAGGCTATCTTCGCCAGAGAACTTAGATGAAATTTAAAGACATGAAATTTAAATTCACATAAATTCACTTTTTTTTTTTCCTTTTCAAAATCCATTCATACAGTTGGGTGTCTTTAATAATTTGAAAGCACAAAGCAGCCCCAAAATGATCCAATTCTATAAAAGAAACACGTGCAATTTTAGAAGTCTTTAGAAGCTGACTCACCAGTCTCTTCACAATTCTCAATAAAAGCTTCAGTTGTTGCGTATCTTTTCTGGACTTCAGTACTTGAGTAAAGCTGTCCAGGTTTTCTGCAGACATACTCTCCTGACTGTTCCCACCATAGAGCTGCACCAGCAATGATAAGCACTGTGAGGCGCTCGCAAATACTTCAGTGTCTTCACTGGGAAGCTAAAAACGAACAAACAAAAATCAAATTCCAGTTTCAGAAAAACTTCTATCGCTGGGGGGTTGGGAGAGTGTTGACATTTGCATTGTGCCAGGAAAGAATCATTTCTAGCGGCCTGACTCAAAATTCCATGAAACTTAGCTTAATAAAACGAGTGAATTGTAATATATCTGTTCTTAAGCAGCAGTATAACAATGTCTCCACTACGATTCTATCAAATCGAACTCGAGCAACATAAAAGCACCGAAAATATTGCTCCCAACTCTTAGTTTTCCCTTAAATAGAAGTGGTAATAGCAGAAAGTACTACAGCCATGATGACTCATCTTCTACATAACGCACACCATAAAACTCCATTTAATTATTTCCAAGTCAATTCTATGGTTTCTGGTTGAGGTAGCGTACAGGCTCTCTGGCTATTTAATGGATTTTAAATAGCCACATTAGGAGGTATACTTTGCAGGTTTCAAATATTTTCTTGAATTCCAGCTTTCCTGCATTCCTTTGAAGAGCAGACACAGGAGCAGGCCCTTGCAATGGGATGGAAAAACTCTTTCCTAGGAAGCAAAGTTGTGGACAAGATTTGAGGGCATGGCTAATGATCACCTTTAAATGAGCTTCTGATAGTATGACACTGCTATCAAAATGCTTTCTGTATCCTTCTTGAAAATACAGTCTGGAAACAACGAGTAAAGATACTATATTATGCTTGCATTTGGCACTGTGGGAATGACAACAAGAATGCAACGCCTAGTTTTAGCACAGTTCATGAAAGACTGTGAAATAAATCACAGAGGTTTCTTGGGAGCAAGCAAGAGGATGACAGATTGGAAAACAACAGTAAAGAACTGAAGGAATTCAATGTCTATAGCTTATCAAAGGGAGGGTTAAAGGGCATTTGATCATTTTCTCTCAGTTATATGTAAGAAAAAGCAGGCTGAGGATAAGTTCATTCCTTTACCAGAAAAAGGACTGGTATGAGATGATAGCTCAATTGCTTTAGATAAAGATTAGAAAGAAGATAATACTTTGATTTCTTTTATTCGTTCTTCAATCAGAGCTCTTAACTGTTGACAGAACTTTCTTAGAACTGAGACAGATTTTCCATCACAGGTAATTCACATATCACAACTTTTTTTCTTTTTTTTCCTAAAAAATTAACAAACCTTTTTACTAAAATGTGGATTTGATTTCGGAAACTCCTGCGTCTTGTGTTATACATGATCCTAGACTGATTACAACTGCTTTTTCTCACCTTACAATCTATGAACTGAACAAAATGTAGCAGTGGTCATCTTAACCAATAAGGTACAGAAGTGTAAAAACACCTCATTGCTCCTATTTGGGTTTTGTACTCCAGAAGTGCTGTTTATAAACAAAGTAGGTAGATCACAGTTAACTGACTATCCTTACTGACAATAAAAGGAAACCATTTCTGTAGTGTGTCCAACCATCTATAAAATACGCACAACCACTGCAATAATGTTACTTATTTAATCTGCAGTATGAACTTCCCAAGTTCTCTTCACTTTAAGGAAAACCTGTACAGTTACTTTAAAGCACTATGCAGATATCAGACATACAGTCCTCACATACTCAAGCAACAATTCCCCAGAGATCTGCATGCCAATAGAATCCTGTTTTCTGTTAGCTTCCCAGAGCTGGCTGTTAAACCAGCCCGAACTGAGATGTAAGCTCTGAATACATAGCCCCAAGACATATCACATCCTATTTGACCTAATGCTATGCAAGTGACAGGACCACAGCAGCCATTTCTTCCGCAGTTTTGCTGTATGGTTTTTCTTCATTTCAATCTAAATGCCACCTACTTGATAGTTCCCTTTCCACCATCAGAATTATCTAACATCATCATCAACATAGATAGAAAGGCTTAAAAGAAGGAAAAGCTACAAATAGTCACAAGCTATATAGATCCATTTATATCTTCAATCCTAATCAAGTAAAAAAAAAAACCACTGGTGGCTTTAAGCTGACTTGTATTTCCTTCACTAAAAAACTGCTATTAGATAAAGGAAAGAGAAGTTAAACTACTTTAACATCTCTCTCATCCTTTGTAACAGCAGCACTCCAGCTTACAGTTTGCTACTAGCTCAGCATAGACAGGTATGGCAACCTCTCTCTGAAGGAAAATCACAGTCCAAGGAGGACTTTTCAGATGTTGTTTGTGTCTCACAAAAGTAGAACATAAAAATCAGTGAACATTTGGACAGATCTGTCCCTGCCCTGGCATGGCAATGGAGGCTGGTTCCCTCCGCTCCGTAAGCACAAAATCCTACGTGTAATCAGTAATCACAACAGCCAACTTGGAAGTGAGACTGTTCCCAAAGTCTTTTTTCCTAGATATTCAGTAAGTATCTGAAGACGGGAAAGGTGTCAGTTTCTGTAGAGGACCGCCCCTACAACAATCTTCTGCAAAGAAACACATAACGCGCCATGTCTTTGGCAGTTCTTCCTAACACCGGGAGGGCACCTAATGTTCAAGGAAGCAAATGAGCAATTCCAGCCTGTCAGCATTATTCCCAAGGTAGGCTGTCTTCAGCAGGAATCCCCAGTTAGCTTGACAGCGGAACATTTTGCCCTAGATGATGAGGGGCTGCGCTTGGGCTTTGCTTATCTGCCCCTGGCAAGCCTGACCTTTCACCACTGTTGCTGCTGTTCTTCGCCCCCCAACAAAAGAAAGGAAGCCCCTGAAATTCTCCATCCAACATGTTGTGGCATCAGATAGGCTCACTCTTCACAGGATGTCAAACTTTCAGTGACCATCCTCCACACCTAGGCACCAGTATCATTCCAGGGTTCACAGTACTTGCTAGTCAGGACATCTTCCTATTCAATTCAAGGGCCTTCATCCCCTGTTGTACTTCAGGCTCTTCTGCTCCTCTGCTACACCAGTCCCTTTGAGCTTCGGTGCTATGTGGAGTGTGGGGAACAAGTTGCTGTCATCCTGGAAAACTGAAACGTAAGACAGTAACAGCACAGGTCCTGGATGAAGAGCGAAACATGCTGGAAATAGGAAAGACCATGTTTAGTCTGGAGAGGATGAGAATCATTGGTCTACAGTGTAACCCATCAATAATTGAGGTGGAAGAGCAATGTCCCTATTTAAATATGTCCACATCAGCACTTTTCTCTATAACTCTCCCAATTTTGCTGTTCCACTACTGACAAGTAGTGATTTAGATGTCAAAAGTTGTAAGTTGGCTGCCTGAATTTTAACATTAGCTGGCAGTCAGTGTTCATACTGGTTATAAACAGCAGGAGACTGACACGTTGGAGGGAAGGAATGCCATCCAGAGGGACCTTGACATGCTTCTGAGGTGGGCTGATGCCAACCTGATGAAGTTTAACCATGCCAAGTGCAAGGTCCTACACCTGGGTCGGAGCAATCCCAAGCACAGCTCCAGGCTGAGCAGAGAAGAGATTCAGAGCAGCCCTGTGCAGAAGGACTTGGGGGTGTTGGCTGATGAGAAAATGAACATGAGCCGGCTGCAGTATGCGCTTGCAGCCCAGAAAGCCAACCGTATCCTGGGCTGCATCAAAAGGAGCGTGACCAGCAGGTCGAGGGAGGTGATCCTGCCCCTCTGCTCTGCTCTCATGAGACCTCACTTGGAGTATTGTGTGCAGTTCTGGTGTCCTCAACATAAAAAGGACATGGAGCTGTTGGAACAGGTCCAAAGGAGGGCCACGAGGATGATCAGGGGACTGGAGCACCTCCCGTGTGAAGATAGGCTGAGAAAGTTGGGGCTGTTCAGTCTGGAGAAGAGAAGGCTGCGTGGAGACCGCAGAGCAGCCTTCCAGTGTCTGAAGGGGCCCTATAGGGATGCTGGGGAGGGACTCTTCATGAGGGACTGTAGTGATAGGACAAGGGGTAACGGGTTCAAACTTAAACAGGGGAAGTTTAGATTGGATATGAGGAAGAAGTTCTTTCCTGTAAGGGTGGTGAGGCACTGGAATGGGCTGCCCAGGGAAGTTGTGAATGCTCCATCGCTGGTGGTGTTCAAGGCTGGATTGGACACAGCCTTGGGTGGTATGGTTTAGTGGGAGGTGTCGCTGCCCCTGGCAGGGGGGTTGGAACTGGATGATCTTCAGGTCCTTTCCAGCCCTAACTATTCTATGATTCTATGAAGAAAATTACTGGTATGCAAAAAAGCAATGACTGAAAACAGAATACCTGTAAATATAGAAAACCAAGGAATAAAAACTTGGCTTTCAAGAAACAGTATCTCATGTCTAATAAGAACAGTGAAGCTAGAACCATGTAGCTAGACAAAGAATACAGACAGATAGTTCACCTCTTAATCAGCTGGAACAGTGTTCTGATCCTTTTTCGAATCGTAACAACTCCATTTGATATAAAGAAGTATATTTCAAGTCTTAGAAATGCATTTATAGCATAGCATAACAGCAGCTACTTAAGTTTTTGTTCTTTCAGACGAAGAGAAACCCATGACAAACTAGAGCTCTAAGCGTTTAAGAAAATATCTGCCCCTTAATATTTCATAATTACATGAACGAAAGAGTCTAGTGGCCTTTGATTTCTTTTTGCTTCATCAGTCTTACAGGGGATTATGGATTCAGCCCTTCAGCAAAGTAGAAACGTTAGTACTCTTTCTCCTTGCAGCTGTTAATATTCCGAACTAGTGTATAGCTTGAAGAAAATCCAGCACCTCAAAATAAATTACTGAACAGCTAACGGCCTAATTTTTGCCATTCTCTACCTCAGAACTGTAGATTTATTTTGCATTTCAACATTTTAAACTAATGCCTCATGACAAGACCTTTGTGCAATGGAGACTGTGCGTCCCTTAATTTTTACAGCCATGTTATAACTCCCTGTCAACGGGCTCGTAACAAAATTCTCTCTTCCTTTCTAGATGGAACCTGCTCTGTGCATTTTAAGGTTAACGTGCTGAAGAGCAGGGAGTTTCTTGTTATTAGACATCTGTATTTCTGTAGTCTGCTGTCAAAAATGCCTTCATTTTGACCACAGTTGCAGTGTGTTCATGAACTGCAAACCACTGCAAGAAATGTGTGATCATTTGAGCTGAAGGGGCAGTTTTCACAGCGCTGGAGTTGTTATGGCATCTAATTTTAGAGCCACAATGAAACTGTCTGGATTACCCGGAGGGGACACTATTTCAGTGCGTTAATGAGGTTATCCACAAAAAGAGTTTATTATGATAAGAGGTAGATGTTCATTAGCTCAGTAGTGTGATTACAGAATGTGCTGTAAAGGAAGCACCATTGGGAACTATACAGAAGATGATTTTGCGAACATTAAACAAAATGTAAAAGCAAAACTTCATTACTAAATCTGCTCACTTTACTATGCTATCATTAGTAGTAAGTATGCGCAGTTTAAAATGAAAAAATAAAACATTATTCTGGATTAGGGCAAAATCGGGAAATTAGGGAATATATTTTAAAAAACAATGTATTTCCAGTTCATTATAATCGAGATTAATTGCTGAGAAACTAAGTCCCCATTCTGAAATTCTGTGACAATATCCTGTTATTTCCTCTGGTGTCTTTTGGGGTGTTTTTGGTTGGTTGGTTGGGTTTTGGGTTTTTTGGTAGGTTCCTTGGGTTGATTTTTGTTTTTTAAGGTAGCTCTGTAGAATTCTTCGCATATAATTCACGCATAACATTTCAAATGCAAGAACAGCAATACATAATGCAATATGGGAAATAAATAGATGCCTTTCCACTCTGGCCACAGAACTGTTTGCATTCCTAAGAAATGTGAAATAGAAGCCTACAGTGTTATCATTCTTCTGCAGTCATTTTCATTAGTCACTGGCAAACACCCTCACACGCTCTGAAACCAGAGTCAGGGCACAGCCTTAGAGCCAGTGCAACGCAGAGACAGAAAGGACCTAGAAGAGATTATCTCATTCATCCATGTGCAATGAGGCTTCATATTTGTCCTCTTCATGTCTGCACATGATAAACTGGTCTTTCAACAGTAATATGCAGAGCACAGTATGGAACTGCAGCTATTACTAGTACTACTGCAATGAAGAAGCCGACCACCAGAAGACAGGAAGAGTTCTCTCCCAGCAGTCCTGTAGGCTCAGAAAAGACTGGAAGATCTACACCTAGGATCTAAATCTAGCATCCACAGAGAAATGAAACTCCTTTTTATAGGTAACTGCAAAGTTTCTGAAAGTTTTGGAAATGTTTCTGAAAATCCACACTAAAGTGATTTAAAAACTAACTAAAATATTACTATTTATTTTCTTTCAGGATAACAGGACATCAAAGAAAAGGTATTTGTTCTCTTTTATAATTGCTGCAAGTTTCAGCACAATAACCAAATCAGATTTCTTTTCAAGCTGAGAAAAGTTACACACAAAAAGCTAAGAGCAATTAACTTTTAAGCACAAAGCTGCCAAGCAAAAGCCTAAATGCTCAATTTATTCTCCTCTTATTGATCATTTCAAGGGAGACTGATCATGGGGTCAAGTATTGAATTCTCTGCATTTGCAGTGGTTTCTGCATGACAGAACTTTTAATTATTTCTTCTCTTGCATTCTTAAAACCTCTGAAGTTTCATTTCCATGCAATCTTGGTTTTCTATACTTTGCAAAGTCTTAATGACAGACTAAATCACGGTTACAGAAGGCAAAAACCGATTCTACGTTTTTGACATTTTCAAGTTTAACACATTGATTTTTGAGGGATTTTTAAGAGAGGTATACAAAACCTGAGAAAATTAACGGACAAGTAATGGGGCATGGAACAATCATGTACTTGATGGATATACAAATTGATGAGGGAAAGCAGTTATTCTAAGTGACATAAGAAACTATAAATACAGTAAGATAGGTAGAAATAGCCAACGAGAGAAAATGATTTTAGCTCAGTATCTTCAAGTGATGGTTGGTTCAGAAATTAAGACTGTGATAATCTCCAGAAAATAAAGTTCACAAAGAACTACATGCCTCAAAACATTAATAAAGTGCTATGTAACCACACAGCTCAATGAATACGGCCAACTACTGTTGGCAGCTATACAGAACATAAGCTTGGGTAGACCCGAGTCTTTTTGAGGGGTAGGGAGCATATACATCTTGAGAGACCCACTAGACTTCACGAAGAATCTAGTCCTATTTCAAGAGATTAGAGCATAAAACATTTTAAGCAACTGGATCCTAAATATTAAAATCATTATTCAATTGTTCGAACTCTTCCAACCTTAACAAGAAATGTTTAATATCACAATGGGTAAAGGATATAAAATTTAACAAACCTAGCTGAAATAACTTTCATTTGTCTAATCACGCACACGTGAAGAACATGTATTACAAGAGGAAATCCCTTAATTTTACAAAATCCTTAGGAAAAAAAACATCAAAAAACCATTCAAAACCATCCCCCCAAAAGCAGCACCATCAATGGTTTTTCCTCTTAAAACCAGCAGATTTTAAAGAAGCATTTTAAACACACCAGAATCTGCAGAAATACAGAACAAAGCAAAACCTAGTGGCAATTTGCAGTCATGCTTCTCAAATACAAGGGCAAGTTAGGATCTAATCAGTACATGCTAACTGTACAATTATCCTATCCTTTAATTAAAAACTTATAAAAGACTTCCAGGTGGTTTAAGCCGAGTAAAGCTTGGCCTCTAATTTTCTGTTCTTTTGAGACTTAATGGAATTTAAATTGATGACTAGTTTCACTTTAAAAGAACATTTGCATCTCTTCATGTCTTGCTATTTATCATACATAATGATTAAAAAATCAACAGAAAATAAATTAAAAGAATTTATAAAGATGATATATTATATAGTGAAAATTCAGTCGCTTTGTCTTAGGTCATTCAGTGAACGTTTCCAAAAAGCCTTTTCCAATAGCTGGTTAAAATAAATCCATCAAAGGAGAACTTAGCAACATGCATAATGCCAAAAATCAATAAAAAACGAATCACATTCTTCCCCAAAATAGAAGATGACAGAGCTAAAGACAGTAAAAAGGGCACAGTATTTATATCATAATACATCCGAAACCCTATATTTAAATGACAAACAACAACAAAAAAATTGAGTCTGGAAGAGAACACAGTGAATCTGAAACGCCTCTAAGCAACATAACCTGGAAAGGATAGTGTGATATTCCACAGGGAAGCTCTCACATACCATTTTAACGGTTTTATGTTGAATAAAAGGCTGAGACAGACTCTAAAACCCCTGTCCAGCTCAAGAATTCCTCTACTAGAAGCTATTACACACAGAGCTAATACAAATCTTTGGCACAGAATGATGGAGGTTGAGCTGATGGGATGCATCAGGGCCACAATACAGCCCTCTGAGGAGATTTCAAGGCAGCGCTGTGACATCTAGTAAACCCTGGAAAAGTCAGACTTTAAACAAAGATGTTTACAGATCACCAGGGGCCATTCCTACTTGAAAATCCCCCAGGATCATGCTAAAATAAAACTGAACCCCCGAGAAAAACTCCAAAGGCTCAAACCCAAAATAATATTAAAAGGCATTACTCACTGCAATTAATTTTAATTTTACTGACTTTTCTAACGGTAGAAGTACTTGTTTCATTTACTTTCCCTACGCAGTGATCACTAGTCCATTCCAAAGGACTAAAATTTGACTATGCATATATATATTCAGACTGAAAATGTGCATCCTGCACCTCAATCCACTTTTATGCTTGGGACAGACTTACTCTGATGCCACTGGTAACCTGCAAGTCACTGTGAGCTCTGATTTCTTCAGAATTGTTAGAGCCTAGGTGGGAGCTTACAAACAATGAAAACCTGGCAAACAGAGTTCAAAGATGTTGAATTCGGTTGAGTAATTCCAACTTCAGCAACATTCCAAAAGGCTTACAACAAACAAGCAAATCCTCACCAGTTGAATAAGCAGGCTAATTAGGTCCGTCAGGGGTTTGTTGATAAGCAGAAGCTCTTCAGCAGCCTGTGTGTCCCCTCCTCTGCCAGATTTCTGTGCCTTAATAAGGTGAGAAAAGAATAAAAAGCAACCTTGGTGACTGTTGCGTTACAAGAAACAAATTAGGTCCATTAAGTGGCCAAACTCTTAATAGAAGTTTGAAGGAGACTTATAAACTCTTTTCTAGTTAAGTATTCCTGGGCTCCCAAGCAGCAGTTAATGCTCCCTGTGTCTGTAACAAGAAGCCCAAAGCAAAAGGGAGTCATGCTGTAAACTGTATATGCAAAAGATATCTCTAAAGCCATAAATATTTTACGCATTTGTACTCCCTTCAACATAACATGTCCATTTTAAAACTGAAGTTCAATTGGGTTTTTTTCCTTTATCAAGAGGAACTTTAAGCGCAACTTAAATCAAGAAAATCAAGGCGACTGAAAAGTTAGGGTTCTCAGCAATGAGGTCCAATTTTGCCCTTCTGACTCACTCTGCGTATCCTGAAATGTTCATCATATATTATAACAATTAAAATTATTTTTGAAATAGGAATAAGAAAACCTTCAAGTGACCAAAGTCTCTGATAAGATCTGCAACTACTTTGTCCTGGGTTCAGCAGTAGCAGTCATTTTTATTCCTTAGCAGCGGGTGCAGTGCCGTTGGCCTGGGAACAGCACTGATAACACCGATGGTTTCAGTTGCTGCTCAGTAATGTTTACTCGGACCAAGGACTTTCTGAGCCTCATGCTCTGCCAGGGATGAGGGGGGAAGAAGCAGAGACAGGACACCTGACCCAAACTAACCAAAGAGCTATTCCATACCACAGCATGTCATGCCCACTATATAAACTGGGGGCAGTTACCCGGAAGGGTTAGATCACTGCTCAGTCGGGCTGGGTATCGGTCGGTGGGTTTTGAGCGGTTGTATTCTCTTCCCTTGCTGTTTCCCTTATCATTATTATTATTGGTGATAGCAGTAGTGATTTATGTTATACCTCAGTTACTGGGCCGTTCTTATCTCAACCCATGGGAGTTACATTCTTCCGATTCTCCTCCCCATCCCTCTGGGAGTGGGGGGAGGAAGGAGCTAACAAACTGTGTGGCTGATTTACAACTGGGCTTAAACCATGACACACTTGTAATTCTGGCCACTCTCATCTCCCCCCATCAAAACACACTGCCATCCTAGGCAGTGCTATTTATGACCCACCCCTGCTCCAGGACACCAGAAAGATCTGCTTGAAAGATTTTCCCTTTAACTTAATTAGTCTGCACCAGCTTTGGACCATGACCCTGTACAGTTGAGCTGCTAGAGGGAACTGTGCACATTTTATCTAAAGAACACATTTAAAAATTATAGAATCATAGAATAGTTAGTTAGGGTTGGAAAGGACCTTAAGATCATCCAGTTCCAACCCCTCTGCCAGGGGCAGGGACACCTCCCACTAAACCATGCCACCCAAGGCTATGTCCAATCCAGCCTTGAACACCACCAGCGATGGAGCATTCACAACTTCCCTGAGCAACCCATTCCAGTGCCTCACCACCCTTACAGTAAAGAACTTCTTCCTCATATCCAATCTAAACTTCCCCTGTTTAAGTTTGAACCCGTTACCTCTTGCGCTATCACTACAGTCCCTCATGAAGGGTCCCTCCCCAGCATCCCTATAGGCCCTGTTCAGATACTGGAAGGCTGCTCTGAGGTCTCCACGCAGCCTTCTCTTCTCCAGGCTCAACAGCCCCAACTTTCTCAGCCTATTTCATATTGTGCTTCATTTGAAGCTCAATCCTGAAACCATCATCCAAGTATAATACTTGAGGACTTTCATTTATTAAGCAAAGACAGGAGCAAGTCCCCCGAGACAGCAGACACTACTGCTGAGGCTCCCCTGTTGATACTGATGAGTTGAAAGGATAATGCCTTTCTTCTGAAAAGAATTTAGAAATAAAAGAGATCTGGAAAGCTGTTTCTCCAGGTAGTAAGACACATTGTAGTGAGTCTCAATGAGGGATATACAAATGACCTGGAATGCTGAAGTATAAGAAAGGCAGAAAGACATAGCACAGAGAGGGTAAAAAAAAATGGAGGGTCTGTATTAATCAAGAAAGGGAAATAAGTCACCTCCACTTCAGCAAAATTTACAATAGCTTTTCTGGTTAGTGCTTGGATGAGAAGACAGGTAACTGTTGGACTTGATGAGCTTAAAGGCCTTTTCCAACCCAGTTGATTCCATCATTCTATGTTTGACTACTTTCTTTAACTTTTATATTTCTAGTGACCACAGAGAGCAAACTCTTGAATGAAGCTGGTTACAGCTATCAGCACCATTCATCATAAAGTACTGAAATGCAAAGGAAAAGTGGTGCCACGTTTTGCCTATGCAGCTGGGTAAGTTTATCGCTTTACATATAAAAAGCTTAAATTAAAAGGATTCAAGTGGAGATAGTATCATCTGTAAAAGTCAGCTTAAGCCTCAAAAAGGGATAATAGGAGAAAATTTGATTCTTTTTTCCAAGTTCAGTTTTAGAAGGTATCTTATTCAGAAGGTCCCCATAAAAACAGTCCAAGAATATTTGTTATCACTACAGTGATGCATTTAGTGACCCATGGATAGTGGAATACTGTGTAGATGCACTGTAAATAGTCACCAACCAATGGCCATCATTCAGTAAGGCATGTGTAATGATGCAGCTGTAGAACCCACAGGGGCCCTTTGACAAGTATTGTCAAGACAAGTACACCAAGGCAAGTAACTTCGCTGTAAAATTAGTTTTATAGGGGTACAGGAGAGAGCTGTGCTTTAAAACTCAGCTTTCCAGTTGCCTCTTGTTCCCATTGGCCTTCCAGAGCAAAGCAGATTACTTTGACAAGAGCTGGACAAAAGCGGAGCTGGAGTCTAGCACATCAATCAACTGATGTATTTATGTAAAGCCAGAACAGAATTTGGCTTTGAATGTATAGATTTAGTTTTGCATCTAAATAAAAATAATCGCATTCACTAATATTACTAATCCATGGGCAAGATTCTCTTTCCTCACTTGTCTTCACTGCTGCATGGAAACTGAGTACAGAATTTAGCCCTCTGTGATTACATGGAGTGATGCCAACGATACAACAATCAAAAATTAGCCTACAGAATTCGATTTACAAAGTGATTCTTAGATAAGAAACCCATTACAGAACCTGCTAACAGCGGACTCAGAAAAGACATGGTATCGAGCCATCAGATATAAATTAAATCTCTTCCAAAAAAAACTAAGGAAACCCCATCTCTCAGGATTATCACATCACTGATTACATAAATCTGTGTAGGAAAAAAAGCAGGGGCTCAATCTGCTATACCCACTTCATACATTAAATCTTCTTATAACCCCTCCCCCCCCAAAAAAAAATAACCAACCCTTGGAGAAGGACTATGTCAGACTGAAGAAGCCATGTCCTGAATGACAGTACATCCTGGCTACAATCTTTTGAATCTCTGTCCTTCAGATATATTGGACCTAAAAGGCTTCTCTATTCTTCAGTGGATAATCCCAAGAACATCAAAAAACTGGCAATTAAGAGTATGTGGTGTTGTTTGCAGCCTAAATAGAGAAATTGCTTCCACTTGACTAACTTCAAAATCTGGCAGGTATTTTAAAACCAAAGCAAATATTGCTAGCTTAACATCATGTCTAAAAAAAGATGAAAGCCTTTTCTTGTTTTGCTCTTGAGAGAGTTATGTGCAATTTCTTTGAATAGCATCTATTTGTGCTTCATTTCTAAGGAGGAGGAGGTCTTCATTGGAAGAGGAAGTCCTATCACTGCCATAATTCGCTGTGGATCGAACAAAAAACTTGGAAGACAAATTGAGCAGCACGAGAGGAAATACTTTTGTCCGTGCACAGGCAAGGGTTTCATATGTCCTTCAAGTACAGTATCACATGTGATTTGTAATAATAAGATTTTTTTATGGAGCAATCTTTTAAAATGAATGAAAGAAAAATGCTTTGAACTATCATCAAGCAAATGTTGCATTACAGAATCAAACCAGTCAGCTAGGATCTGTGTTTCCAAGCACACAGTGAGGCTGAGATAGATATGCTAGCCAGGTAACTACATGAAACAGCGACAGGAAGTTGAAAAATACATGCTTTTTTCTTTACACCACACTAAAAAGTCAATGCAATCAGAATAGTGGGAATTTCATTATTAGGATAACAGGAAGTTATCTAAAAATGCCAGGCTGGACCGAGCCTTGGGTGACATGGTCTAGTGTGAGGCATCCCTGCCCGTGGCAGGGGGTTGGAACTGAATGATCTTTAGGTCCTTTCCAACCCAAACCATTCTGTGATTCTATAGAAATTGTTTAAGGTGGTGATGATCCAGGAGAGATAAATTCCATACCCGTAAAGTCTGGCGCACAACATTGGCTGTATACATCAGCATGCAGTGCAAAATGTCAAGCAAGGACAGAAGTGGTGCATTTGCTGTCTTGGTGCTGCTTTTATCATCTGCCTCCAAGTACAGAGCCACAGTTTCGGGTAGGAGACTACAGATATGATGAACCAGTCCTACATAGAAAGTGAGACAAAAAAGAGAAACAGACTCTCAGGAAAAGAATAATGTTGAAGGTAGCCTAGTTAAAAATCATAGATTAGAATAAAGAAAAAGTCACATACATTATGAATATTTATTAAACTTCCTCTTTTTATCCATTATTCTAATTACCTTCTCTACTATTCACTTTGGAGCAGCTCATATGGAGTTTAACTGACACAATCAAATTTGCTGACTGCATGGAAAATTACATAATATTCATTAAATAAAAGACATTCTTTGAGTCCTAAACTTTTCCATAGCATGGTGGTACACAAGTCTCCTTCACAACACTCCTGGTCACAAGAACGAAGCAATTTCTCCAGGCTGTATAAAATGACACATCAAGCTCAGAGCCCAAGATTTTGTGCCTTAACTGGTGTGCCAATTACAACCTCTACCATATGCTCTACAATCCTGTGCTTAACATGAAATATATTCAGAAGAACATTATATAGGGAACACTGAATACTACACATAAAATGTCATTAAGATTTGTTTGACTGATGGTAATCAAAAGTTTCCTGAAAATACCTTCTTGTTTCGAAGCTTTTTTTAAAGATCCTTTGGAATTTAATACCATCAACTCCTGCAGCTTGCTTAACCCACAAATCAACCGACATATCAGAAAAACCATAATCCATTTCAAGGCAATACCGCTTAAATTCAGAATGTTTCTTACCCTCAAATACAAAATGACTGAGTTCATTATGTTTGATCTTACATCTTTTTCTTTCAGGGATTTGTAAGGAATAAAAGATATTTTATTCCTTGCCAAGAACATAACTATGTTTGTAAATTATCTTATTTTAAACTGGCCATTAGCCATAACGTGATTTGGGTGCACACAGGCAGTAACATTGTGGTATATTAGCATATTAGCTTCTAGTCCTCCGTGACTCTAAAATGACTGAAATATTTCACTGATTTCACTGAAGTAAAAGAGTGCTTTTATCAGTTCTCCTTCAAAAAGTAATTGCATATATTTTTACAAACATCAGTACAAGATTAAAATGAGACAATCTGCAATCACATCATTCAGCTTTAGTGAGGAGTCAGATCTGTGGCGGTGAACTATTCTGGCTTTGAAAGATGCCCCATCAGGTAACTAAACTTCCATGAAATATTTTCCTCCCCTGTTCATCAAACTTAATCCTTTCCCCCAGGAAATTAAACAAAACCATTAATTTAGAATACAGTTATGGGTCAGGATCATAAAGACTTGCACTCTTCTTATATCTCGCATCTCTTGTGTTTTTATGATTACTAGCATTATTCTTTCACCATGGTTTGATTGATAGACTACAGCTCAGGCTCAGCTTTGAATTTCCTGGAGTTCTGTCTGCATAAACTAAACTCTCCAAATTACATCAGGCTAATCTCACACATTTCATTTCCTTCTTTTTTAAAGCACAATTTCTGCTGCAGTTTTGAACACTCCATACAAAAATGAGCCAACATGCAGAGACACATTGAAGTGATGTCACCAATACCCACCAAGAAGAAAAAACCCAGCCATAATTCTGTGTCTATCTGATACAGAACTTATGGTTATTCTACACCTTTTTTCACCGGGCTAAATTAGAATAAACCTAAGAAAACAATCCAGTAAGAGTTGGTCCCTATCAAAGCAATGTCTGCTGAACTGCCTGCAGGGATATGTCCAAGTACACTCTGTTTCTCCCTCTAGATGACCACAAAACCCACAGCCACATCAGACTGAATGAGTCACCCTGTTATTTCTAGATGGCTTACATACAACCCTCAAGACAGTGACTTGCAGATGAATGCTGAGAAGACCACTTTCAAATGAAGGCATTGAATGGGTCATCATCAAGAATTTTTAATCACTAGGCCTCTCTGTATTTAGAGCACTAAGTAGGGAATGATAGAAGTGAACAAAACAACAGGATCCACGCCTCTGACCTGCAATCCTTTCCCTTTTAACTTGGAAGAGAATTACTTGTTTATTCCTCTGACTGTACCAGCCCGAATCTCACAACTGCCTTGTTTCTGCCGTTTGGTGAACAGAACACTCGATCTTCTCCCCACCCATTGAGATATGAATAATATAACCACCTAGATTTTATTCTCTTCAAGTATGTACATCCTAAGGCTATGTGTATTAGCAAACCCTGCCTCCGAACACCTGAAACACACCAGAATATTCACATTTACTTTGTTAACTAAACCATCAGAATTAGATTTTTAGGTACATACATGCTCAGACAGGGGCATATGTACAAAGCTATGCATGTTAAATTTGGAAAGTTTGGGGAAAACCAAAACTTTTCCTGAACTTTAAAAACCTTTGGAAAACAACACATCAAAACTTCATAATAATGACATCTAAAACAAAACGCTGGTGCAAAATGTTCCCTAATACGCTGCATGATTCACACAGAAACCTGATAAACCCTTGGTTCCACAGATAAAATAAACCAGACTGACCTCTTGGCCAAATAAATAAAGTTCCAGACATGCTCTTTAAATTACTGTATTGTGTCACAACGCAAGGAAAATTGGAGGCCACAATTGTAGACATGTAAATACACTCCTTGCTTACACCACAAGACAAAATGCACGTCCTTTGTCCTCAGAGGAGGAAGTTGGGAAGCTGGTATAATTTACAGTGACCATGACAAAATTCAACAGGAGTTTAACGGCCATGGCCACTGGCACTGTAACCAGTTTGCTCAAAACTATGAAGACTATAAAACCTAAAAGCTATAAAAACTAAGAGCTACAAGGATCAAGACTGACATGCCTCAGCATTCCAAAGACTGAATCCCAAAATAGATAGTTTGAAAAAAGACGATGCAATCCTAAACAAAAGGGAACTGTACGCATAACTCAGGAAATCATAACATAAAAATTGCCTATGGATCTCTGAGTTTCAGAAGATACACTAGAGGTTTTCTCCTAAATTTCACAACCGATTCAAGAACCACATTCTTCTTAATTTCCAATAGAGCCTAAAACAATATTTAGCTTCAAAAACCTCAGATAATGTATTTCTGAGTCATATTTAACAGACGTAAGTTTCTTCTGTAGTAATTCTTCATTAGAAAGTAAAATAAGCTCAGATTCAAAAGGCACACCCCATGCTCTCCTGAACTTTGGAAGCAGTGGATCTGAATCCGAAGCCGTTATCATAGAGGAGAGCTAAAATTAAATCAAGGCAGATTGTACCTAGAGAAAAGTTACACATTTGGAAGCATTCCGGTACTTCCAAGTACGTTGGAAATAGTCCACCTTCTCAAGAGAAAAGTGTGAGCAACAGTTTACATGGATTAAAGTAATCCATCATGACTTCTTTCAGACAGGCATTTCTTATAAAGCGAATTAAGTAAAAACTTATTATTTAATTCACAAGGTTTTTTTCTTACTCTATTAATTTGTAAATTTTAGCGAAGATGCATCACATCGCATTGTTCATAGCTGTAGTTTACATTTATTGCAGTACTTTTAGTGCACTAATCATGCCTTATATTTACTTGCAAAAGGAGGATCTTCACGATATCAAGTGCAGCGCTACTCAAATTTTGGAGAAAAATAAGGCAAAAACTTGGATTTTGCGTTAGAATTATGTTTATAAATTAACATAACCAGAATTGAACAAAAAACCTCTTCTAATTGCAGTCCAAGATTCATAATATGCAAAAAGACCGCATCCAAAATTCCTACCCATAGTTTTATAGCATCTGATAACCCTGGTGCTCACAGCAGAGTGTTTCTCCTGCCGAGACCTCTACAATGAACTGAACACGCTGCTAATAGCGCTCTCTGAATGTGGACTGCGATGACTACGTTTGTGTTTTACAAATCTTTTCTAAAGATAAAAGGAGTCTTTTGGCCCATGCTACATCTAATCGGACAGAATGTGCCATGATACCTTCTGGAATAAAAGCTGAGAGGAGATATTTTATTCTCACCTATTAGCAAGATGGATAAAGGAAAAGACATCTTCGCTTCCAACTCTTATGAAACATCAAAGGAGAGCCTAGGAAGCAATCTTCTAGGCAATTCTTTCATACCTACCAGCAATTAGAGTATTCAACAAAGCTTTCTGCTCGCAGCTAAAGAAAATGTTAGAGCAGATGCACTTCCTCGAACAATGCCACCAGCAGCAAATCCCTCGGCCTGGCAAAAAGGTTTCTCTTTGTTCCCCTCTACATGGTGCTGTCTGGAGATATTCTTCCCTATTTGTATCACAATACAATACACAACTGACTCCCCAGGGATGCTACCATATATTAATTCTCTAGACTTTTCGTCCTTCGTTTACTTACAGAGTGGACGTGGTTGGGCTTTTTGCCTGCTTTTAAACGAAACTACTCAAAGTAACAACATATTGGGAACTAGAAACGACACCAACAGACTGACCAGAAAGCATATTTCATAATCCTTTTAGATATTAATGATAAAACTCAAAAACAATGCTGAAGAAGAAATGCAGGACTGTACTCTTGACAGATTCTCTCACACAGGAATTCACTCCTAAGTACCTGAGCACTTCAGATAATCCATCATGTCATAAAGATTCTTTGTAAAACCTTTTTTACCTATTTAAACCTCGGATTTAATTTGCATTCCTTGCATCACAGTCCTACTACTCAAGGGTTCCTGTTTGGAATGACTGAAAATAGGCAACATAAAGCAAATGGTATCTTTAGGGTAATGACATATTTAACAGAGGCTTGCTGCTTTTGTTGTTATTTTTGTTCATTATTTGTTACTGTTTCTGTTTTAGGAACTATTTGTGTTAGCACTATATTATTACTGAGGGAAGAATATACTAGGATAGGAAATCACCACTGATTTATATGAGCAAATACAGCATACCTATGGACTGTAATGATGTTCAGGGGATCTATTCACAGTGTTGTTAAGACATTAACGGTGTCTCATGGCAGCAGTCAGGTTTGATAAGTCTGGATATCATGCTGCTGGCATCACTGTCTCTCAAAATGCTATCTGCTCCTTATGTTTTGTAAGTAGCTGAGCACAATTAGACGTTTACTAAAAAGGGTAAGTGAAAAACATACACAAAGGTAGGATCCACTGAAAATGTGCACACAAAGTTTAAATGCTCGTATCAGGCGGCTTGTGAGACTGGCACGAAACAAACACTTCTTTTTCTCCTATTTATTCAAATGAAACTTTGGCTCTTCAGAGATGAAATTTGGTGCCCAACAACAAAAAGATTTGCTGCCAGTTCTGTCCCTAATGCAAATATTATGCACATCACAAATATTATGCACATCACAAACAGGCTGCTTTTTTTGTTAATCGGGTAGTACAAGGCATTTGGATGCACGTAAAATCAAGTGCTATCATCCCAAGAGCTAACTGACAATATGGTGCCCTTGAAGCAGATCCACACACTCAAATGATCCTTCTAGCTGGAAGACCTGGGGAAGGATGAAGGTAGGGTTAATACAGTGACTTCATGGAGTTTACATTTCAAATGTTTCTGTCCCCAGTTGTGCATATATTAAACACCTAATCTGTATTCTTTTCATATGGATTTAAGCATTTTTGTTGATACACTCCTTCAATATGTCAGTTGTGTCATTATTGCAAGCACAACCTTCCACCATGAAAGTTAATTAAATAAACCAAGATTGTAGTAAGATAAAATCACATTGTCTGGACTGGTTATTATTGCTGTTACAAGGCAAACTCTGCAGCAGCTTTTCAGTTAGATATTTTTCTCCATTGTCTGAGACACATTAGAGCTTGTATTCCATTCTGCAAAGCACAGTAGTTCTATGGCATGCTATACTTCCAGTCAGATCCTGATACACCCTATTTCATCCTTTACAAGGTGTCAGCTAAAATAAAATACCTTGGTTTTGTCAGGCAGAAGTTAGCTGATGCTTAGGAGATTTTCCAAACAGCAAGTGTTGATGATCTGCACAAGGAACAAGAATATTTAACAGGGCACCTTACTCTTTCCCATGCAACAGCCTTTAAAACTAGCTGGAGATACTAGCAGTTGCTGCTTCCCAACCACATGCAAGAGCTTCTGCTTGCATGTTGTGAATTAATAGATAGCGTATGCTTTTTAGAAAAACAAAGGCTGCATGAATTCCTCAGGTCAATGGCAAAAACTAGGTACAAAGCTCTTCACTAGATTAAAATCTGGGGTAATTTTGTCAGATTAGGACTTTGCATTGCGGAGTCTTGTAAAGATTCAATAAAGACTTTTGACTCACCGCTCAGAAAGATCAAGCCTGCAACAATTACCATGTGATAAAATACAGGGGAAATTTATATCCTGAGCTTAATTTAGAACTAGAACTTCTTCTAAAGAGATAGCTACTTTAATAATAGACTTCCTGTCACACAAGATTAAATCCTGTTTATCTACTTCAAATATCTTAACATGCTTCTGCTTCGGCATCAACTTTCCCTTCTACCAAAATCCTTGAGAGACCACAAACTTCGAGAACTGCCTCTTTGACAAAACCTGTACAGATCAGATATGAGCAGCCTCAGAATGCAGATACAGCCCTAAACTGTTGTCACAAATTGACAGCATTCAATAGCTTTGAATTATTGATTACTCTAGCCAGGCCTTCAAGAGTCCCTGTGCTGAGAGTGATAATGACCCATGAACCTCTCTGAAGTTTTCAGTTTTAAATTGCAGAAATGAAACACAGCTGTCAACTGTTTCCCATATATATTCAGCAAAGAATAAGAGTAAGAAATCTATACATTTCCCTACTGAAAATTCATGTTCTGTAAGAAAAGATATTAAATAACTTTATTCCTATTCCTCTTGGTCTATTTACAACTAGTCCAAAGATCAAACGCAAATGCTGGAGCATCAACTAAGAGGAATTTGCTGGTGATTATTACAACAAAACTGAATCCATGCCACAGTTTCCTGTAACATCCTGTGTTATTCATCAACTAAGCTTACAAGAGAAATGAAGGTTGACAACTAGTAATTGCAACTGCCTAAGGTGGTCTTCGTGGATTTACACTTACACGATCAAAGACCTTAAACAGAGGTCAGGATGTTACGTGACAATAAATCTGGTTTTGCAGCTATGACCAGATTAAATTCTGTAGCCTTAAATCTACTTTGCGAGGTCAAGTGTTTCCCAAATAACTGTTAGGGTAACTTTGACCATCAGACTCTCTAATTTGCTATCATCTGGCCATACCAGTAATGACATATTTGATTAAATCTCTAAAATCTAACCACAGACTTTTCACCTCAGATGCTATTATGCTTCTGATTAAGTGGTTCAGGCATATGTCTTATTTATTTTGTTTGCATGAATGCTTATTCTACTTTGACCTACCCATGATTTTCAACCTTGCCACTGGGATCTTTGAGCTGGAACCCATCACACTGTGATCATGCTGTCACCTCAGACTATACATAAAGTGCCCTACTTAATGCTCATCATTAGTACAGCCTAGACCAACAGAGCCTTCATTTGCTGTCAGCACATCTACCCAATCCCAACTATCTTATCTTGAAAGGACTCCACTGAGCTAAGTCAGCTGGTACAGCTCAGTTTATTTAATCAAGAGGCACTCCTGGTTCTGAAAGAACTGTAAGCCTATATGTGTTTGAATACTGTATTCCATACCTTGTCTTCCCTATCTCAATAGGACCCACACAATAAGAGCATGGGTCTACTGACACTCGGCTGTGGACAGCCTATACCTTGAAGGTGGCAGCTGCTGGGAGGAGTGGAGCCTGTGTATACAGTAACAGGTTGGCTCAGACTCCTCGGGAAGTTCCTGCATAAGCACTGGAAGGAGATCACATCAAATGGTTTGGTCTACAAGGCTGTCTTGGCCCAAGCCATGTAGTCCTGAAACAAGACCAGTGAACTATACCGCCCTCCCAAACAACAAGCTGAACTGGATCCTGCTGCAGATCTGACGCTTTAACTGAGAACCTGGATTCTGCTTTGCTCAAGGGCAACTGATTTGTTCAGAGGTGAAAAAGAGGTGAAAATGACTGATAGATTACAGTGAGAGAGATGGCCACCACAGAACACGAAAGAGGGATTTAGACAGACAGGATATTTTTGTTGAGTATGTGTACTGTGAATGTATGCAACAGAACAGCAAAGGAAACCTAGTATGCAAGCACTTGTTTAGCACCTGTACTGGTTTGGGCTTAAATTTCTTCATAGTAGCTTGCATGGGGCTGTGGTTTGGGTTTGTGTTGCAAATAGTTTTGACAGCAAACTGATGTTTTAGTTACTGCTGAGCAGTGCTTACACAGCGTCAAGACCTTTTCTGCTCCTCACACCACCCTCACTTTTACCCTTTGAATTCTCCCCCACCCCACCACGGTTGGGGGTATTAAGCAAGTGGCTGTGCTGTGTGTAGTTGCCAGCCAGGGTTAAACCATGACAGTATATCTTTCTACTCTACTGTGCCTGCTCTGTTGGGCAGAGGCGTTTATCAGGCATTGATGTACTATAGGTCCCAGTGACAATTCCAACTTGCTCCAACATCAGGAGCCTCCATTACTGTGGGCTAGGGTGTGCTTAATGTGACACTTCCTACATGCCTTGAGCACTTCCAGCCTGTTTGTGCCCAGATCACTGATTCTAGAAAGCTACTTAAGGCAATGAAATAAAGTTCAATCTTTTTGTTTGACAAGATAAACAATAGGGGTGGGGAGAAAGGCAGAGCTTGCAATGAAAGGATCACATTCCTTTGTTCCTCCCCCATGTTATCTCAACTGAGGAGACAATCATAGAATCCCAGACTGGTTTGGGTTGGAAAGGACCTTAAGATCATCCAGTTCCAATCCCCCACTGTGGGCAGGGATGCCTTACACTAGACCATGATGCCCAAGTTTCTGTCCAACCTACATAGTGGTGGCATCGGGCCATATTTGATAGGGCTTTCCTCTGTTTATGCGAAGAAACACTTTCTAGTTCAGAGAGAAAGCTCAGAGCAGCACTCGCAGGCATCCCAGAAACCACATCCCAAAACGCAAACATCCAGCCCCTGCTCCTAAGCCTAATGTGCCAGGACAGAAAGCTTTTTCTGGGCATCACCACACGTGGTGAGCTTTGGAATACTGCCACCAGCATGGATACCCGCACTTGCTTTCCCACCTAAAACTCCATCTGTGCTGCCTCTCTGGGCAGCGCTTTCAGGTGACCGAGAAACCATTCTTTACAATGAGGGTGGTAAAGCACTGGCACAGGTTTCCAGAAATGCAGTGGATGAACCATCCCCGGAGACATTCAAGGCCAGGCTGGATGTGGTTCTGGGCAACCTGATCTGGTTTAAGATGTCCCTGCTCACTGCAGGGAGTTGGACTGGATGAGCTTGGAAGGTCCCTTCCAACCCAAACCTTTTTATGAGAGTATTTTATGATATTTATAGTGTTAAGTACAAAATGCAGGTAAAGATACAACAATGCTAAACAATACTATAAAATTAGATCATAAATAGCAAAAGAAAGCATCAAACCAAAAGGACTATGTATAAATGTTGTATCTTAAGCAAAATTTGAAAAATAAAAAGTATCTAGGTAGAAAACCAAGAATATCACAGGAAACTGTCTTAAATAATACAGACCAGTGCACAAATGGTTTAAATAGATTATTTTGAGATGAACACATTTGTTCAGTCCACAATTTTCCTGAAAATAACTTAGAAGAAGAGATTACCTGGCTGTGTGAGAGCTGTGACAACTATTGAAAACATGTAAAACAAAACAAAACCATCAAACCATTCTTCAAACCAGTGAAAAACTTCACATTTCATTTATCTGTCCACCATACAGATCTGGTCCTGCCAAAACTGGTGCTTGTTTTTATCAGTTGAGAAAATGAATTTCTTTCAGTAGGATCATGTTAAGTACACCTGAAGGAGACTATTATCCCTATGGCATGACTAATGACGGATGTGGTTTGATTTTGCGTATAGTACTTTGTATCTTTGCAACTTTATGCTTACCTGAAATCGGCAGTGATACACTGTGCTCATACTGAGACTGTTCTAACAGCTAGAATAGAAAGTATATGACAGCTCTACAACTTATGGTATAGTAGCTGCATTCAAACTCAGTCTCTTTTCAAATATATAGATACATTTTATATTTCATCTCTTAATATCATCTTTTAGCTTACTAATTATAGCTGACAATATCTGTAATAACTTAAATAGTTTGTATCATCACTAGCTAACACGATAGCTACACTTTAACCTACTTATTTATTTTTTCTCAAGCCGATCAAATTAACTAGTGCTAATATAATATGAGTTCTGCTTGATGGGAGTACTAGCATGATGTCTAATGATAATGCTTTAATTAGACCGCAGCAAAAGCAGCACCTACGTGAATGTAAAGATGATCATCTCTAGAGGGCAGAAAAAGAAAATCAGATTTTGGCTAAATGGATGAGAAGGAGCATAAGGCTTTGAAGACTTTCTCCTTTTTCACAATCCTGTCATTAGGAAACTTCCAGATATCCACATCCTCAGATGGAAAATCAATGCTTTCCATTTTAACATACAAATTTCATTTTTCAAATGAGTTTTCTGCTTCTAAACATTATTGGAGTAATCATTCAGCCAAAACCTGAAGTCTTACTTTTGTCTAGGAATTGGATAAGCATAAAAAATGTCCATTATGATTGGCTTATTAGAAACACAAAGACAGTCCGAGTTTGAAATTGCTATATTTACTGAACTAACATCCCACTGTTAAACTAAACTGACCAGTTACGTCACCAGGTTCCGCATAGGGCCCCTGAGACTAGAATATCATGGAATGAAAAGCTTTTGAACAATTCTGTTATCACTTCTTTCTCTTCCATCCATTAGGTGTTAAAATGAGATTTCTTAGCTGGTTTAAACAGGCAGCTATGCTGCAAGATGATCCTACTAGGAAGCTTACACCCCAGGCACAGAAAAGACCAGCGCTCCGTTACAGTGCAGCACTGGTGAGACAAGACGCAACAACCCATTGAGCCTTTATTAACTTACTTTATCCTTTGAAGACTTCGCAAGCATGCTGTGACATTTTGTGCCTTACAGACAGGGCCCTCAACAACAGGCTTGGTTCTACTTGAATGGCATAACTGTTTCTCACAGCAATTACTGTTTCTATTTTCACCCTTTTCAGGTGCCTGTATTGATGAACATCACAGGATGACACAGGTTATTTTTCCTCAAAGACTTCACTACTGCCATGCTATTTTGACAAGATTCCCACTTATCTTTTATGATACCAGGCTTCTAAGTTTATGCATGTGAAGTTATACACTTCCACCTGAACAACTGTCATTTTGGGTCAGAAAAACATGTCTGAATACTGTTAAAAAACATTCTGAAGTTCATAACATCATAGAAGAGACTCGCCCAGGCTCAGCCACCACTTCTCATATAAGCTGTAACTCAAATGAACAGTGACACACAACTATTATACTATCTTTAGATGTTCAGAGAGACATCTCTGTGCTGAGTTAGCTGAGGTAACTACTACAGTTCTGGCACAGAGCTACCAAAGGCTTCCATCCCTCATGGCAGAGGCTGTGAGGTGCATATCACCTAACTGAGGGGCCTTCCCTGTCACATCCAAATGACACAGGAGCAAGAACTGCAACTGCTCAGGGGGGAAGATAGAAGCCTGTCTGCATTTATTTTTTGTATTTCAAAATAATTTCTTACTTTACATTTATTTTACTGTGAGATACTTTTGTTTCTAAATGTTGATTAAATGCAGAAAAATTGGTTTCAGGTTCTTACTCGTATTGATTTCCCTAACTTATCTTCTCTGCCAAACTTTCCATCCAGAATCACAATATGCTGCATATGAACTAAGCTTCACATTTTCTTGGAGTGATGTACAATAAGCAGGACCAAAGTATTGCCCTGACACAATACATTTTCTACCTTCAGTCACTGAATAAATATTCCCATATTGTATCCTATACGAGTTTTGCAGAAAATTCCTCCTAGGAATAAAGAGGGACTACTTAAGAATAAGGAAATGGCTTCAGAACCAGTCTGAATGCGTGTCTGATTTCTTCACAAACTAAGTCTGTGGTTCTTGTTTTGGTTTTAAGCAGCATTAGTTTATGAGTTTTACAGGATTTTATAATTACTGCCTTTCCCTTGCAAGTAGACTTCTCCTGTATGACTAATCCATGGTCCTCTTGATCGCTATCAGAGTGAGTTAGTTCCTCCCATCTTGGAAGAAAACCCTGCAACTTTCAAGCCAGCTACTCCAACAACTCACTTGTATTCCTAAAACCCAAGCCTCATGCAGTGCCACACCAACACCTCCTCCATGTTGTATGGTAGTTCAGACTACTGCATATGTTGGTGCAGCATGAGGAAGACCTGAGCTGCCAAGTGAGTGCTGCCTACTTTCACGAACGCTGATGAATTAGCAGGAGAGAGAGCAGGCTAGGAAACCAGCTGTTCTTAAACACTGTGCTGTGGGCAGCATGATCAAATGTCTTTTGGAGACTGAAGCTGAAATCCAACTATCTGTGAGGAAGTGAAAGGTAAAAGAATACCCTCCAAAGAGTTAGGCAAGTTAGAAACCTTTGGGATCGAACTAGGGAGCTCAGAATTCATCGTCATTTATCAATCATTATGTTAAAGATACGTGTATATTACAGACTGACACAGGTTTTTCGTCTCTTTTTTTTCCAAGAGAAAGGTTAAAGTTGGATGTTGGTCTCACGAGTGCCACTTTTGTGGATATGCAATATTTAACAGAGTTTAACAATACGACACACAAAGACATTTGAAATCTAATTAATCTCTTGACATTTGACTAAAAGTCAAAGCAGTGAACCACAAGATGAATAAGGATACCTCATCCATGAAGCCTGATCTTTCTTTCATGAGGTGCAAATGAGTTATCATCATCTGACTACAAAGTTTATTGCAGATCTCATCCTTTTTAATAACTGTCCCTGCTTTAAGCACCTAGCATGCTTTCTTAATATGATGTTGAATGTAACACCTGCTGTAGCTGACATTCTACATTTCCATCAAAGGTCCTTCGTTAGGAACCTCAGTTGTTACAAAAACTACTTGAAGCCCCATGTACTAGTAATAGCTGTTGCATTTTGGCACCATTCAAAGACTATTTTTATTGTTCTAAACCCCACAATTTCACTTCTACTTTAGTTCCTGAGATTTCAACAGCATTAACACAAAGTTTGGGATCTGCTGTACCATATTAATAGAAACTGGTTTTGAACATTCAGACAAGCATCTTTTCTCACACCGCTAGTGGTGGTTACCTCAGGACAGTAGCCAAAACCAGGACCACAGCAGTAGAGAGCCTGAAAAAGGTCATTCAATTCTACATGACTGTATTGAACTTTACATATAAATAATCTCCTTAGAAGACCCTCATGAAAAAAAAATTCTAATTTATGAAGTATAATAAGATCCCAAAAAAGCTGAAAATGTAAACTCATTTGTAAGTAGTCCTGGGCTGCAAACAAGTTACTCGATTGGCTTTGAATGACTGTGGAAACCTTTCCTAAAGACAGAATTGGTGGGAATTACTTTTTATACATACTACTAAAGACAGTTGTTCATACAATGTAGTAGGTTTGAGGCATTATCAGGAATAAACAGCTGCAGACAACCAGAAGTTATCACAAGATTTACCTTCCAACAACCTGTTTTGTTCATTTCTTCAGAATGAGGATCCTGCTTTGTCCTGTGTCACCCAACAGTAAGTACGTGCTACACTAGGAGTTGCTCCCATGCACGGATTGATCCTGTGGGATCATTAAATGGGTTACCCTCCCATAGGCGTGGACCAATACACTGCTGAACTCAGTGGTTATAAACCTAAACCAGAAGACTGCAGATATCCAAAAAGCAAATGGGTGTGAATACAGAAAAGCCCAGGGAGATGCATTAATTAGTAGATATTTACAGGCCTATAATTAGACCTCAGGATGCTACAGAAGTGTTTAAGTTTTATGCTTTGTAATTTAGTAAATGCTAATGGAAACAGAATTCACAAATGGCAGGCTTCACCTTCATCAGCAAGAACTATTACGATCCAGGATATAAACTGAGATCAGTTAGCCCCACTTTGATCATGTCATAACCTTATGATAAGAGAAGGGAAACTGTTCAAGAATGATTCTCCTCTTTCATTTACATTCTTTAGTTGCTACCTGAAGGTGAAATGACATCCTTTGGGTTTTTACAACGTAATTTCCATTGGGATGGTCCAAGATAACAGGTCGCAAACATAATGTTTTCTAAAATTCTATAATTTGGAAATTTTAGATATCAAAACTCCTTCCTTTCTGTAAGTGCACAAGTACATACATATGTGTATTTCGTGCACATCATGTATTGTACTACTGCTTGCTGTACATTAGTCAGGAATATTTAATTGATAAGACAATATTATTGCCTTTCCCTAAGCTATGGCACTACCATAGGTTTGTCTACTTTCCTCAGACACTAGTTACTATAGAGTGAATAAATACTTTGTATATTTGGAGCTCTATGTTCTCTCAAGTTAACTTAAAATCGTCCAACGATTTCAAAAGATAGGGAAAGGGAGTAAAGAGACTGGCAGGGAGAAGCCAAGACAGAGGGAAAGAGGGTAAGTCTCATGCTTTTAGAAAACCATGCTAAAAATGACCACTGTTGTCTTGGATTTTTAGCATCTCACCTCAGCTATTCAAGAGACCTTATCTTAATCCCAGTCTCCTTACTGTATCATATCATTCCCTTCTGATTATTAAGTGGATATTGTCATTAATGTTAACAGGACAAACGTTTAATAGCTGATAACACAAGCACAGGCTCTTTCAAACTCCCTCTGCAACTTTAGTTGCGTATGTTATTCTCTCTTTCACTGTTAAACATTACAAGTGGTGATCATCACATGTCTGATGTATTGTCACACAAAATGAAACAGTTCAGGGCACAGAGAAACTAATGCTGGGCAATCCACCCTGTATGCAAGCTGCTGAAATGCAGAACCCTGTAATTGTTATTAATATGAAATCACAGAAGTAGTAATGAAGCGAGTGCCATCATGCAAGATTTCCTTGAGAAAGGGGAAAGTTCAATACACAAGCTGCAACCCATTAAATATACATATAACCTAATATGACTTCTCTGAGCAAGAGATTGCTCTGAAGGCTAACAAACAGGCACAAAATGAAACAGTGACAAGGGTCTCTGAACAATCTCTGTAAAAACAGTGCTTCTTGGCAGCTGAAGAGGTGGAAAGAAATCCTCACTGCTAACATCTGGACTCTTGGAAACAAAAAACCTTGACAGCACTGACGCCCTAACCTGGGCTCCTTAAGATGTTTAGTTCAGGTTTTTAACTTTTTAAGCTCCATATATACATGAATTATCACACTGCAATGGGGAAGTAAGGGAAATTGATGACACATAATACTCTGTCTTCAGCCTTTTCTTTTTGAAGACAGCAGAACAGCTCATGAATGTTGAATGCCTTCATTAACAGCATGGACACAGACTGTTAATAGGATGGAGTAAGATGTACCTTCAGCAAGTTTCCAGGTGACATTGAAATGAGGCAAGCAGTTGATGTGATGAAGGGCTGAGCTAACACTCCGGAAGAGCTCAAGAAGCAGGAGAGCTAAAACAATGGGCTGCCACAAACCTCTTTGAATCTGACAAAGGCAAATACAAAGCTGTGCACCTGGGAAGGGATAAATTAATCTAATAGTATAGGCAGAGGCTGAAAATACATACACCATGTGGTTCACTCTCCTAAACACCTTGGCTGCCCTCCTCTGGACTTGCTCCTGTCAGTGTCTGTTGCAGTTTGGAGCTCAGAACTAGTCCCTATTCTAGATTCAAACTCACAAGCACCAAACACAAAAGAATAAACACTTTTCTCCATGTTCCAGTTACTCTTTCTTATCGCAGCCCTCTGCCTTTATTCCTGCAACTGCACACTGCTGCCTCACGTTCAACTTCTCTATTTGGACTCCAGGATGCTTTTCTGCAAGATGGAGCTTAGTTTCCACTTTACCAGATCATGTTCCTCTCTATCACACAAAAATTATTCAAAAAGGACAAGTTGAATATCAAAGACAGTGGCAGAAGTTTAAGTTATTTTCCTGCAGTGAGCACCATAGATTTATATCGGCAATGGAAAGGATAAAAAGCCCTCTAGTTTGTATGGAATAACTTTTCACCCTTTTTCATCCAAAGAAAAGCTTGAAGCCTACAATTACAACATCAATACCTTCATAACAATTCTTGCAAACCAAATTTCGGAAGTTCTTGACTTGGCACTTGGGCCCTTAATCAATAAAGCACTGGGCAAAATCCAGGTTTCCAGGACTCTAAAGATTAGCCACGGGGAAAAGGGATGAGAATCTTACTTGAGATTTATTTTTGGCTGCTGTGCTGGTTTTCCTAGTCAGGATGCTGAAGTTCTGTGGGCCCAAGAGTGTTACCTAATCACTAACAGTCTGACAGTATTACTGGAGTAATTCATAAAACAGCACAAGGAAAAGGTAAAAGACTTTAATAATGTTTCTATCCCACTTTCTTCATTTGGAAACTAACATGATGGAAGCAGCACAAACATCTAAACCCCAAGAAACCCCAAGGAGTTCTAAGTGTAACAGGCAGTTTGCTGATAAATAACCAAAGAATCAGAATCCTGTGAACCATCCCTCTCCAATTCAGACATATTTCTCTCTCTTTTGGCCTTATTCTCACACCACTAGCTTCAGAATGGATCTGTTTGAAACAAAGGAGAGGAATATGTTATTAGCTACACTGTGTTCCAGTTCATCTCCTGAACGATAGCACTGTCTATTCGACCCCTTCAGAGTGAAAAGGACCAGGAAGTCAACTTTCCCACTTTCTGGGTGAGTGCTTTAACTGCTAAGGTAATTATGAAAAGAAGGCCATGGCCATTACCACCAATCTTGGTGGAGTTTTATGCTGGTATGTGTATCTCATATCTAAAACAGAGTCTTCAAATTTGCTTATCACCATCAGTGCTTATACTTAAACCATTAGTCATACTATGTCTCATCTGGCTACTTCTCTGATGTGATGACTACAGAAAAGCTCCACTTCCATGAAATTTCCCTCTCACACCCCACCCAATCTTTTCCTAGAGGCTTTCAAAAGGTTTTCTCTCATCTCTTGTACACACAAGAGACAGAAGTCTCTTCACTGTCCCCCATGCATAAGTCTTTCTTTTCCTTCTGCAGTACGCTATATATTGTTATGCCAGTAGTCTAGGTCTTTGATTTATGACAAATGATATGAACAGTAGTGTAGGATCTGTATTGCTGGATGCCAGTCATCAACAATAAACAAAAGGAATTCTCTCTAACGTGTCTCTTTCTAAACAAGTTGTTGAATTTACATAGATTTCAACAGCAGAAACTTTCTTTTTATTTTGTAAAACAGAACCAAGTTCTAAATAAATGAATTTTCAATAATAAAACACAGTGAAACGAACACATGGAATGGTCTCTAGACCAAGACTTCACGGTCAGCTGGGCTCCACCCCACTAGTCTACATCACCGGACCGGAAGAGGAGCTAGATGTGAGCAGTGAGAAAAGGAAGAAGATGCAGAGGCTCGCACCCTGCGCTCTGCACTGCTATGGTCAGAGCTCTAGCCCACTTCTTTTCAAAGCCATTCTTCATGGGCACAATGCAACTTTCAGCCAGTGACTCTTTTGTAACCACATTTCCTTGGAGGAAAAGGTTTCTAAAAGTTAAGTTTATAAGCAAATCAGTAAGGGAGGTAGATGAAGTGATGAGGAGTACCAGTCTGTTACAATGCAATTACCTAACAACCAGTACAGAATATAAATACATTCAAGGGTACAGTTTCACATAGCGCCAGACATTACAAAAGACTGGGAAACATCTGTAGTAAAAAGAATAACTAAAGACAAAGACAACATACCTTCTTCAAAGAGTAACATCATGTTAGTGCTTTTGTTAGCAACCATGTTATTCAACAAGGCAATTACAGTTTGCATTGTACTCCCAAGGATACTGTCTTGGTGTTCCTGTAAAAATACAACAAAAATCAGAATAAGAATAATCTACTTTTCCTTTTGCAAGGTTAACAGAAGACTATTCACTTCCAAAACCAGTAATACATAAGCAATACTTTTTCAGTTCCTTAAAGGTCAACATTTATAGTGCTAGAAAACCAGCCAAATATCTTGGAAGCCTCTATTCAACTTCACTCTGTATTAATTTTCTTTGTACTAGAGCACTTTATACTGGAGCAAAACGAGAAGAGACAAAGAACAGTGGCTCACAGCCTTTTGGAGGACCATAGTTTCCTACCAACCCCCAATATATATATATGTATCTCCAAGAGGCCCAAAGTTCTATTTACTTTACATAGAACTTTGAGATGTCATTTTTGATATCTATAAAGAGCGCAATAAATATCTGTTCCTCTGAAGGTTTAATACACAGCCTGATAAATTGAAAAGCAATGTGGGAAAGTACAGACACTACATTCTGCAAAAGATAAGGTAACCAATATGGAAAAGAGATACCATAAAGCCACGGTACTAAAAATGAATTTGAAGTTATTTCCTACAGATAGCTGAAGGGTAAGAATCACAGTTTTTCCAGAGCTCAAAGTGTTTATCTGGTAGTCTATCATCTTATTCACTCTCCTAAAGAATGTTCAGAAAACAATAGAGGAATAGTAAGAATGATTGTGTTACTGAAGATAATGACACATCCACTGAGAATATACAATTCATAAAAGCAAAGAAGTTTCACAAGTGCCAAAATGAGAGCTGACTCACGTACTGTCTTTGCAAGTACAGTATTTCTATTACTGCCCCACATATTTCAAGTCAGTATTTTCTAGTAAAATTCCCTTTGGAGATACACAATTACAAGAGAAGCTGGTAGTTGTTTACAATATGGATCTTCTGCATTCAGCAGGTTAATAACATTACAATGAAGCCATCTTTACTTTTAATAGACATAATTTATCCAACGGTCTAGTGAAAGACTAGCACTGATGCTTTTATTTATATCAAAGCATACGTAACAAAACTTACCTTCCCCTAAACACACTTAGACTAGAATTCAAGATGGGAATGTCAATACTTTGGGAAAGGAAAATGTTCTCTTAGTGAATAAAATAATCTTACAAACGGCATACTCAGCTGTACTACTAGAGTTTGAACACACATATCGTAGATGGGTTTTGATAAGATACTTATGAGGTTTCAAGAGGCTACAGGTATGTTCTACTTAGACAACCACCACTGATTGCTCTTAGGCTTGATTTTAGAGGTTTATATAAAAATATTTCACTTCTTCATAACCTATCAAGGAGCAAAGCGGACCTGTTTTGTGTGCACAGCACCACAGACTGCGGACATTTAATGAACAGTGCACTTGACAGCTTTAATAAAACATAGCCTTTGCCAGCAGAGATAATTAGAATTGAAGCAGCAAAATTCTAGTGTTTGGCAACACAGATGAAACAACTTCATTAAAATGTAGAGCTTTGGTGAATGAAAGGCAGCAAAGCACTGGACCCTGAAGAATCAGCCTTCTCAAAACTAATTGCTTCAGTGCTTAAAAAGGACAGCTAAGAAATACCAAGGGCATAACAAGGAAATACTAGGATAAAAAAAAAGGAAGTATGGAAGATAAATCAGGCTTTTCAAATAGGACTACATTGTACTTAGGCCATTAAACTTTTCATTCTAATTTTGAAGGGTTGTAACATTAACAAAAGAAATCAGTGGAAGTATTCTAAAAGGCCAGTTAGGTAAAAAGGTGTGAATTAGAAAAGTGGGAGTACGAATCTTGGCAAGATACTATGGCTAAAGCTACCATTTCTCTTCCTTTAAGTGGATTAGAAATTAGAACAGCGTAGCAAACTACAGTATTTTAATTACATTTTAGATAACAAAAGATATAGCAATTGTGGTAAGAGCCTACCAATTTGGGAGACTTCGCATACAAGCCTCCTACTCCTGTACCTAAGAATCCAGAAGAAATAATACAAAATGCTACATTTACAGATATACTTTAATTAAATCTAAGGAGATATATATATATCTCAATATATCCCAGTATCAGTGTACAAATGCATTCTCTTACCATGCCAAACTTCAGATTTTCAGAGGCCTAACAATCTATTTATTCTGGAAGTCATTTGTTACATCCTTTGCACTGCCCAAAACTCCCTGTTATCTTGGAGACAACCATGTCATTTTATCTGTGTTGAGGGTCAAAATCTCACAAGGCATACGGAGAAGAGGTGACATTTAAAACAAACAGCGCTCTAAAGAATGTTACCTCTTTTCATTCTAAAGAATGTTCCCTGTTTCAGTTTGAACCCATCACCCCTTGTCCTATCACTACAGTCCCTAATGAAGAGTCCCTCTCCAACATCCTTAGAGGTCACTTAAATCTGTTCAGAGTTAGAGGTAGACAATTTTTCACTTTTAGAAGGAAAGCTTCTGTCAAGATCCTAAAAGTACTTCTCTTGCACAACAAACATTAAGAAATGAAAATATAAATAAGGCCAGTGTTCTTTCTCTTCACATTTTATTCCCAAATCCTGTGAGAATACAATTTCAATGAATGGACATGTGCAGAACAACAGTATTGTTAACATCACCTATTAATAGGGAAACCAGTTTTCCTCCTTTAAGAAGTCCACTTCATGGCTCAAACTTCTGGTAGTCGAATAAACCATGCTAATCCAAGCAGGAAAATTTAAGTAGTGAGTTAAGGATTGCAAAACTGCCCTACATCAGCATACAGTTTATAAATCTCGTGCTTGAAGAGAAGAATCATAGAATAGTCAGGGCTGGAAAGGACCTTAAGATCATCCAGTTCCACCCCCTGCCATGGGCTGGGACACCTCACACTAGACCAGGTTGCTCCAAGCCCCATACAACCTGGCCTTGAACACTGCCAGGGATAGGGCAGCCACAGCTTCTCTGGGCACCCTGTGCCAGCGCCTCAGCACCCTCACAGGGAAGAGCTTCTGCCTTATATCTAACCTAAACTTCCCTTGTTTCAGTTTGAACCCATCACCCCTTGTCCTATCGCTACAGTTCCTAATGAAGAGTCCCTCTCCAACATCCTTATAGGCCACTTAAATCTGTTCAGTGTTAGACGTAGACAATCTTCAAGGTATAGATTTCTGACCCTGGAGAATTAAACTTCCTCATATCAAGGAAGGTCGAGGCACCCTGGAAGCATTCATGCTGGTATGTTCTGAAGCAATGAAGCTTTACAAGTAATTGATACCATCATGGCAGTAACTACATAAATCTGGAGACTCTTTGGAGAGTCTCAAGTACCAGCGAAGCATTTGAACTGCAAAGTCACTTGGGAGCTGCAATAAACCATTACACCAAGAAATTTCCATCCCAAAATATTCACTTCTCAGACTTGTTTTCAGCATTAATTAAAAGCTAGTTCTTGAATGGCTTCAGAATGACAGGTACCAATAAACTGACATCGTTTTTTTCCACATGGATTTTGCTTTGATGTAAATGGCACCTTGTCACCTCAAGGAAAAAGGTTAGATGAGTTTGGGGAATTTTCTGGTGACATTTTTAATTGAAAAACATAGATTCATTAGACTTACCCAAAGGATCACATTAACATTTTTGACTGGAAAAGGTTTGAAGGGCTCAGAATAGAACCTATATTCCTACTGTGACACTAGGCAGAAAAGGCAAAAGAAATTATGAACCAATTGCTATAAGTGAAAACCCTATCTAATAAAATGCTGTGCTTATTCAGTGCAAATTACAGTTTGTTAAATTACTTACCAACACAGTGGTTTTTCGGGTTATATTCAGTAAACATTAACTATCAAGAGTAAAGTTGGTTGCTATAATATTAAAGAAATACTATAGGGAGATTTTAGTTTACATGTTCTTTGCTTAATATTCATGGTCAAGCCAAGATAAAGCACAGTTGGCCCAACACTTAAATTACAACTCCCTTTCAAATCATAGAGTCATAGAACAGTTTGGGTTGGAAGGGAACTTAAAGCTCATCCAGTTCCGACCCCCTGCCATGGGCAGGGACACCTTCCACTAGACCAGGTTGCTCCAAGCCCCTCTGTCCAACCTGGCCTTGAACACTGCCAGGGATGGGGCAGCCACAGCTTCTCTGGGCATCGAAAGCCTCCCCCCTTCTTTCTGACATTGCAGAAGGTTACAGAATTGTGCATCTCCTCCATTTTAGCACTACTGACTGGTTTTGGACAGCTGAACACTGAAAAGAAGTACAATGGATGGTAGATTCTCACATACGTGTTAGGTTTGTCGTTTGTGAGGTTGATTTTTTTCCAATCACTTAGTTAAGGACTGTGAACAGCAGCAAACCTTTACAATAATCACATTATTAAATACTAAAAATGCAGGAAATGAAAAATGTTTTAGGTATACAACAATATCTTTGTGAAATATAGGAATAGGGTTTATAAGCAAATTACATCTGTGAAGTTTGTTCTATAAATCAGTGGTATATCATTTCTACTCTCAACTCCATCTCATGTTAATAGTGCCTGATAAACACAGTGTTATCTCATCACTTATTCAAGAACTCGAGGATGAATGTGCTTTCTTCTCATGCCAAGCTATGTATATGAAGTCCAAGATTAAAAGGAGCTGGGGTGAAACTGAAAATCAATGGTCTGAACAGAACTGATCTATGATAATAGGGCAAAGATTCAGAATTTGAAGGCAAGATTAGATTCATAGAAGGCCTAACTGTATGTGCCACAGCAATTACAACTCTTAGCATAAGTGGATTTGATACACATACTGAAGCTAAACAAGACTTCAAGTATTTGCTACCTCTCTTAATGTTAGTTTACAAAAATAAGTATTTGTGAAATCCAGGCCTAAAAAATGCAGTGTTCATAACCACCAAAAATCTCATTGCTCTCAGGGGAACAAGTCCAATACAAAGAGCAACATTTGGAGGGAACAGTTTGGGTTCATAGCCAGAGGACTTCTGAACTGGAACAAAGAAAGTAAAAATAAAAGGAAGTACAGTTTCTTATTCTATGTAAATACCAGAATCACACTTTCTCTTGTAGACACAACAGGAAGAAAGCTTACTGTTATCTAAAACTCTCCTACAAAGATATGAGCCACTCATCAGCCTAACTTGGCATTCAACAAATAAGCCAGCAATTCCATTCTTCAGCCAAATTCTGCTTGAAGCTACATGATTTTATTACTGTTGACCAGAGTAACAGCATATAGTTAGGATGAAAGACTGAAAAATCTAAAGACTAAAAAGCCAGAACTTCAAGGCTAAATGACAGCACTTTCTCATTGCTTATACCATTCTAGGATGTTGCTACAGTTTCCAGGCTCCACAGAGTGGGCTTTTAAATTAGTTCTGCCTGTGGCCTGAGACAGAAATAATGTTTTTTCCTTTCATCATCATCTTTCTACTTTCATTTGTTTTGTATTTAATACTTACTCTGTCTCTACCTGTGAGCCTAGAAAAAGTGAACATGATGAAGTTCACTTTAGTACATCATATTTCAGGTATGTCTTTCAGCAAAATACTTATGAAGTGACAGCCCCATTTTAGCTCTCCAAATTCCTGACAGCATGAATGCAACATCAACAACAGGAATTTTATCCTCCAGCCACTGGAATTCGCTGACGTTGGAAGACAACTGTTTCCTTAGCTGGCAGTGATGTGACAGTGATGCTGGACTACGAAGCGGCATCTGAACCAGAACTGGTAAGAAGGAAGTAAAATGGAGAAATGACAGCTAACAAGAATGGCAATAACAACAACAATTATTATTATCATTAAAAACACACATGCACATGTATGTGCCAATGGATTATTATCCTTGTGAATTTAAGATGGTGCCTAAATGAAAAGATGCTATATTTAGATTAAATATAACAAAGAAGCTCTTCCCTGTGAGGGTGCTGAGGCGCTGGCACAGGGTGCCCAGAGAAGCTGTGGTTGCCCCATCCCTGGCAGTGTTCAAGGCCAGGTTGGACGGAGCCTTGGATGACATGGTCTAGTGGAATGTGTTCCTGCCCATGGTAGGAGCTTGGAACTGGATGAGCTTTAAGGTCCCTTCCAACCCAAACCATCTGTGTTTCCATGATTTAGTCACTTGAGTGAAAGCATAAATGTTTTCACAGGAACTATTAAACAAAAGACACAGACATACAGCATGAACAGCTCTCATCACCCAGAATATTTAACTAGGAAGACAGAAAGCAGAAATTTCTTCACTCGGTGTATTAAAAAAAGAAGTACAGCAGAGTGAATTTTGGAATGGCCCGAGCTCTGCTCCCGTGGTGGCAACCTCAATAGTGCCAGGCAGTAGACAGTGTGAAAAACTGATGTACAGCTATACTGAGCACTACAGGGTCAGCTGGTACCCTGCTGGTATTCCCCGAGATGCTCTTTGTGCACTCCTCAAGCACCACTCCTGAAAACCCTCTCTCAGTTGCTCTAACTCCTGCATGTCAAAAAGGAGCGAAGGCACAACTGAGTGTTTAAAAGTTTAACTCAGATCTACAAGAATACAAGGACACAAGTTCTGCTTCTCATAAGCATTTGCAAAACAGTATGTTATGACTTAAAAGAAAGCATACCTCCTGCTGCTACGTATGATAACACCCACAATTCATTCAATTTTTATAGGAGATTAACAGATGGATCAAAGACAATTAGAGTGACTAACACTGGCAAAATAGGAAACTCTTCTAAAAACGTCCTACTTCTTAAAGACAGCAGAAATTAGTCTGCATTTTATTATTGCTATTATTAACAAGCGGTTGAACACGATTTTTTAATTGGCACATCTTTCAGGGTAATCTCCAAATGATTCATTACAGTTTTTTTCAAAGCCTTACCCCACCTCTCCCCTCAAAATCATTTCTATTTTAGTGCCTACATATTGATTCAAGAAATGAACTTTAGGAATACAGGTTTGAAAATTGGTATAGGTTATAAAAATGAATTCTAGTTAATGACAAGAGCTATATTCCAGTCATCAACACATGTTTTCTTCTGAGCACAGGTTCAATTAAAATCTTCATGCTCTCCATCACAGTTAAGGAAGTAACTGCCTGGAAACATAAGGAGATACTCTATAAAGGCACTGGGAACACTGTTCCTTCCAACCCCCAAAAGACTGACCTTCTCCTCCCCTGCCATGTAGCTCATTTCAGTACTAAACAGATACTAAATGACTGTATGAGAAGTTATATCTATTGCTTTAAAAGGAGGACAGGATACATTAAAAATATATATGTACACACACGAATATACACACACATTTACTTGTAAATTATTTTAACTATGACATACAAAATTCGAATGAGTCTGTGCTAACACTGAATAAGGAATGACCTGAAACTTCACGTGGTTTCAAGAGAGACCTAGATTATCCATTTTCTCAGACACTGAAGACTTCAAAAGAGTGTTCCCAGTGTGTGCTGGACACACTCCCTACATTCTCACACTACCTGTAGTCCACAATGGTTCGCTATCTCCCATCAAGTGTAGAGGACTGGAGTTCTTTTATTTCTCCTCATGTTAAGTGAGAGTCCAGATCATCAGAAGCCTCTGCTACAAGGAAAATTTAATATATACAAATGGAAGCAACTTCAGGAGGAGACAATGAGAGATGGTAGTAAAACATTTTGCTTAGCAGTCAGAATACTGATTTTGAGCTTCAGAAACCCACCATCAGCCTTTCCTTCTGGGTGATTCTGATTTTTGGGATCTGCACTGGGCCACTTCCCCTAAAGCACTCCTGACTAGCGGGCTACTGGCTAAACTGGGGTCTACCTTTCTCCACTGCCTCCAATGCCACTTCCTACAGAAATTCCACCCTGAACACAGAAAGCCTCTCAGTGGAACCTACATAGAAAAAGGAATAACATCATGAAACACTGAAATAACCCAAATACCTCATCCCTCAAACAACACACTCGAGTCCAGAAACCCATGGAGCCATGACCAGTTGCTACCAGCAAGGCCCTGCTGCTGTACCCAAGCTGTCGTTCATCAAAGTTTCAGACTCATATGCACTCAGAGTCTGAAAAGGAGATGGATACTGTTAGATCAAAGTAGCATTTTGATGCTGAGAGGCATAAAATGTGATCGAGAACTGCATTTATTGTCACTGGAGGCCAGAAAGACATTTTAGCCCGTAAACAATGCCACACAATGTGTGATTGCACTGTAAAAGGAAAAAAGAACCAAAACACTAAACCTAAAACCCCCAAATAATTGGACCACTGGATTAAGACAGCATAGAAACATGTTTTATATGAACTAATTAAAATACTTTGTTAGAACACGAGGTCCTATTAAGAAAGGAGTTAATTTTTTAATTACTTATATTAAGCCATTTTACAGTTATTAAGTATTTTTCTTCATTCAATCTATCCTCCCTGAATAGTTATTCATACTGAAAAAATGTGTACAATGGATGTGAGAGGGGAAAAAAAGGATGAAAGAAGAAAACAGCTAAAACATAGCTGAAAAGCTGGTAACAGAAATGTTACAAAAGGCAGGGAGAGGAGAGTATGGTATTATTAGCTATTTTCATATCCTAATGGAACATGCAAGTTCCAGGCTGTTACTAAGAGTGGGTCCATGGCAAAGAGCCCAAATGAGGTCTGAGAAAGGATAATGTACCTTTAATGATTGAAATAGCAAGAAAATTAAATCTAATCATGTTTCATTAAGCATACTCTAGCTCCCATTTTTACTAAATTATTTTATTATGATTTCCCAACTGTCTGTTGAAATAACCTTTTACAGCAATTTAATTCACCATCATAAACAAGTCTCATTTCTCACAATGAAGTCCCCTGGGTTTAGTGAGAGAAGATGGAAAATCTAAACCTTGCCAATCCTGCAGCCACTAAGGTAACCACTCAGGGAGACAAAGATTTTTGTTTCCCTATTTGTGGCTGAGATCATTAAGATATAATTAGAAACGGATTCATGACTAATACAGCGTCTGTTATGGAGATACCATTTGCTCACCAAGCATCTTCTATACCAGTCTTTAATAAGAAGGGCAGCAGGCATAATCCCCACTTCACTCTCCAGAGAGTCACGCATTAAATGGACTGAATTGGACATCCCTCATTCCCCCCTTTTTAATGGAATCTTATTCAGGCATCCAGCATTTTCTCAGTCTCCATTGTTACCATCAAAACCAGTCTGTTTGCTTTCAGCAATATGCTCCTGCAGTGCCATCCAGATGTGAGCCCTAAAGATAGCTACGTGCAGTGAATACAGATCCTGCTCCACTACTTGTTACAGAGCAAGAAAATGCTTCACAAAATACAGGAAGAAATGAACTGGACCTTTTACAGAATAATTTTGTTGCTCTGCAGTAGCAAAAGGAGCCATTGACCCTTGCACGTGTCCTTTCTGCTTTAGTGAAACGAAGAAAGCATGCACCAAGCAGAAAGCATGCACCAAGCAGAGGGATACTTTACTCAAGTAACTGAAAGAAATTAAACTTATTGCCATGCTCCATATCAAATCACATGGCATAGGAATAAAGAATTAAAAGCAATGTCACCCACCAAACAGTGCTTAAGGATCTGCCACAGGGATCAATTTATGGCCATCAGTTAAACTGCAGAGTGAAAACTGTCAGACACTGTATTTGGTATCATGATGTTTCAACAGGTTGTTTTATTTGGTAGGCAGGAGTTTGAAAAGAACCATATGAAAGGGAAAGACGACAGTTCTAGGGCACGGTTTTGCTTCCTGTACCTATATGGGCAGTAAAGAACTACTTACTCAAAACAAGCAAGAGACAGGAACTGAATGCAATAATACAAACAGGGGACTTAAAAGACAAACCTAAGAAGGAAAAGAAGAAACTCGTGAAATTTCAGCTCTTTGAGATGATCCTACTGCAATAATTGTAATTAGAAAGTTCCAGTGGGTAAACTAAGATTGGATCATGGTATCTTTTGGCATATATTTGACTATAAATCTACTTTAGCAAAGCTAGATTTTTAAGCTTGCCTTACAAAAACAAATCATTTTATACAACAAAATATATTTAGAAACTAAGCATATAAACCAATGTGTAAATGACTCTAGTTTAAACCAGAAAGTCCAAAGCGGAATATTACAATTTAAACTGTTTGCTTTGTAAAAGACCAACATCTAAAATCTAATTATCATCCGCAATACAAACTCTTCAGGAAGCCATTACTGTAAGGAATGTATTACAGATGACTAAAGCCAAACCAGGCAAATTTCTAGATAAAGGATCAGAGTTCAGAAGCATAATGCGGAAACCTCTGCCACTCAGAAAGCATCTTCATGGCTGTTTAATACTCTTACAAGCTCTGCTGTGAAGCACACAATAGCTTAGTACCTTAGTCATCAGAATGCAGCTGGTCAATAAATGTACAGTCAGCGACTGCCACATTCCTACACCAATATTTATTTAGACGGGTTTGGGACATATACCTCAGTTGTTTGACAGAACAGTAATAAAGTCACAGGAAAATGGGTCACAAGATCAGTAACATTGTTCTAAAAGCACACATCTCTGCTTTACTCCAGTATGTACTTTTCCTGAATTGCTTTCTCTTTGCCTTGATGTTGCACTAGCAGGAACAGTAAATTGACAGATGCATCTCAATCAGTCTGACAAACACAAAGTTTGGAAGAAATAAAGTTTGTCTTTAATATTGCTTCTATATAAACAAAATAAATATAGAAATTTAGAAATTAATCACCTTGGGTGAACATTTTCATTAATGGTGATTTGTTTCCATGTGACCCACTGAAAATTCCTCATAACTTTCACACGAACTATGGTAAGGTCAGGATTTATTCCTAGAAAATCTAGTTAATAAAAGATATAATTTGATTCTGGGCTTGTGAAGTCTCACGTTAGGAAGAATCATCACTCTCAGTCTTTCTGCAACACCTGCATTTCACACATTCGCAGCATGGTGCGACATGCTCTTCTCTTCACAAGGTCTCCATGTGCCCCTTGCTTGGCTCAGTCCGTGATTCCATGACTGGCAAAGTCGGGGTGGGAGTGAGGGAAGGCTGCAGAGCTGTGCTCCAGGCAGCCCTGGGGCATGCATCAGTGATAAGCAAAAGCAGCCCTGCCTGCTTCCCAAAGCTGCTGTTCCCCCCTCTTCCCCTGCTCATAATCAACTGATACATAACTCCTGGTGGAATCACCATCCCTGGAAGTGTCCACAAACCGTGCAGACGAGGCCCTCAGTGACATGAGATAGTGGTGGCCTTGGCAGTGCTGAGGTAAGGGTTGGACCTGATGATCTTAAAGGTCTTTTCCAACCCAGTTGATACTATGATTCCCGGCACCACACACATTTCTCCTTTATGTCACACCATCCACTATGAAGAACACTTACGAGATCACAAAGACATTGCGATTTCCAATATAAATAATGTCACATATGTATTTATGCTTATTTTATATAGGAATATTTAAAAATTACAGTCTGATGATAGGAGAACTAAATAAAGTGAAATGTGCTTAAGGTGTGAGGATGGGAAAAAAGCGCCTGAAGCGTGGGAGGTGAGATTTACCAGCTGCTGATAAGAATAGCGGAGGACGGATGAAGAAAGATCAAGAATTCAATTTGTTTAATTTTATTCACCCCAGAGCCAGTTACCAATCCAGAAGATTAACTACTTTTGCTGCATTACTTAAAATGCAGGAGAAAGGCAGCAAACGCTAAGGAACATTGGAAGGAAAGGGGTGTAACAGAAGTAATGTGATTTCTGAAGCTGACGATACCCGTTAAAACTCTAATTAAAAAGGAGTGCAATCATCCCTTGACCCATCCCCAATCGCCTTCCAAATATCTTTTCTCTATTAAGTGTGAAAATTGTCCAATTATAATGTCTGAGTGAAAAGAGCTTTAATGTAATATAAATCCTGCGGATCAGTGCTAAATATTGAGAGCTCTGAAAGTTGTTCATAGGTTGGGAATCTGCGTAAACGAAGGGAGAAAAATTGTACCTGAAATTTAGAGGAATGCACATAGTGGGGAAAAAGTACTAACCTCGGATATGGACCAATCATCCCAGGTTAGGGAAGGACTTCACACAAATGACAGCTCAATGATAGCAAAAAACCAAAGTGAAATGTAAGGAAAAGAAGGAAGAATAAAAAAGATAACATCACTATGCCAATGTATAAACCCACAGCTCATCCACCCTATGAACACTCCACTCTGGTCCTAAATCTCAAAAACTACCTATGGAAATGGAAAATATACTCAGAAAGCAGCAGGAATGATGAGGAGTGTGGAGCCAATATTCCAGCACTGGAGAAACTAGTCACCTGGTTGACAGCTCAAATCTTTAAGGGTATCTCACAGCTCACCTAGGCTGGGGGTGAGCAAGGTTCTGGTGGGGGACACAGCCAGGACAGTTGACCCAAACTGACCAAAGGGATAGTCCTTACCACATATAATCCCAGACTGGTTTGGGTTGGAAAGGACCTTAAAGCCCGTCCAGTTCCAATCCCCTGCCATGGGCTGGGACACCTCACACCAGACCAGGTTCCTCCAAGCCCCGTCCAGCCTGGCATTGAACACTGCCAGGGATGGGGCAGCCACAGCTTCCCTGGGCACCCTGTGCCAGCGCCTCAGCACCCTCATAGGGAAAAACTTCTGCCTTAATATCCAACCTGAACTTCCCCTGTTTCAATTTGAACCCATCACCCCTTGTCCTGTCACAACAGTCCCTGATGAATAGTCCCTCTCCAGCATCCCTGTAGCCCCTTTCAGACACTGGAAGCTGCTCGGAGTTCCCCATGCAGCCTCTCTTCTCCAGGCTGAACAGCCCCAGTGTTCTCAGCCTGTCTTCATATGGTAGGTGCTCCAGCCCCTGATCATCCTCGTGGCCTCTCTCCAGCAACATGATGCCTGCTCAGCAACAAAAGCTAAGAGAAAGGAGGAGATAGAAACCACCCAATCCCTATCAGTTGATTGTATTGAAGGTTGGGAAGTGGGAGGGGTGGTTCATAAGGATGTGTTGGATAGTGCCTCTCTCCATGCTGGGTGCCAAAAAGGACTGTGGTGGGTTTACCACAGCTGGACCCATGTGCCCACCAAAGCTGCTTTATTGCTCCCCTTCCCCAGCTCAACAGGAGCAGCTTCTCAGAGAAGCCACCCCAGTAACCTCCCTGCTACCAAAACATTGTCATGCAAACCCAGTATCTTCCTTAATCGAGGACATTTCTTAAGTCAGGTACAATTAGACTCCTACACGCACACAAGTAAACCCTACAGGAGTTAAAGGACTGAAACAGAGCTTGGTATTAAATACTATTTTGTAATTCATACAACTAAAACCAAGAGCTTAAATAAGACCTTTTTGCCCAAATTTGTTTCTGAATTCTCAAAATTACTGTTTATTATTAACCGATGTACTATTACCAACATATTTCAATCCAACCAAATAAACAGCAGAGTCTAAAAATTAACCTCATAACTCAAAGCTAATACAGTGTCCTTTTAACTTTCTAATTTCTCAAAGAAATAACTGCTGCTTCAGAAAACAAGCCAATCTGTTTAAGTCATAAAGAATAATCTGGTTTCTCATACGAAAAGTAGGGGTGGTAAGACAAATTTCTACAGCTGATGACTAAAAACTTACAATACAGAAAGCTTCCCACGCATGCATTTTCAGTATATAAAGCAGAACTTGACTTAGCTCCAACTAAAAGTCTACCTACCACAACAACCTAAGACACCCTGCAACAGAAGCAGCCCTACAAGTCAGGTACACAGCACACTTTTGTCAGCATCTAGAAATTCACAGCCCAATGACTTAGAGACAGAAGTGGACCTTTGGAACATAACAGCTCTCAATGGATTTTTCCTCCATTAATTTGTCCAGACTCTTTTCTAATTCAAGTAAAGCAAGGGCCCCATGACACTGAGTTCACAGCTTAACTTAACCCTACAGCGTCCCCTTTTGTCAGTTTTAAAGATGCCAGCTGAAAGTTTTCTTTAGGTCTTTTAATACAGATCTTATATTAGAAGATACAGCAAACAGCAATACTGTTTCCTACACACCTTGAATGAGCCACTCATGACTGTATGCTATGTATATATCATACTTCCTCTCAATCACCACCTTCCACATAAAAGCTTACAAAGAATAATCCCTTCCACAGAAGCCATTTGATCATGTTTGTCTCCTTTATACTTCTTGCAGTTCTGCTATAGTGCTTTTGAGATAGGAAACCCAAAATCCACATATGGCACAATATTTTTCCTGCTTACCATTGTAATACTTCCTCCTGCAATCTATATAATTCAGTTTGCTTTTCTGACCAGGACTAGGATTAAGCAGATGCTTTTATTAGACTATGTTTTTGTCTAACCACGATATCTCTTTCCTGAGTGATAATGACAACACACCTTGCATTGCTGTGTATGAGGAGCTGGGACTGCAGACACATCGTGCAATACTTCAGAGCACGTACAGGTTTCAGGGTTGCTTTGAAAAGAAGTGCAAATTAAACTGAAAGTGAATAGTAGTAGGTGTCAAAAAAGCTTGAGGAGATTTTAATTACACGAATACTCACAAGAACTTGAAGGTTATATACAAAACTTCTATCAAAAAAGGTTCAATTCAAATGTGGTGAACTAATGTGAATGCTAAGCAGTTTTATGACTACAAAAAAAACCTCAACCAAAACTGCTGAGGGGGGGCAAATCCACTTGATCCACAAACGCTGCACCGTGAACTTTGTAAGGTTTTAAAACACTGCATTTGCCAAAAAACTGAGAGGGGAGAGAACGTGAGCATCAATTGTGTGCCTATCCAAGTCCTGGGGCAGTCCATGGTGGTGGTCAGCCCTGCTCTCTCACTCCTGCTGATGACATCTATTGTCAAGGAACATAAGCTCAATACCCTTCTGCCTTAAGGTCCCAAGACTGACAGACTGATCTGATGGCTGAAATGAAAACCCTGATACAACGTTTAAGTGACGACAGAAAAAGGTGATGAACTCTTCTCATTCTGACTACCCTGTGAGAGCACTCACAGAATTATTCCTGGCTCTTGAAACAGGCTAAACAGAAGAACACACTGTAAACCCAAGTATTAGAGACTATTATTTAAGCTTCTGTATCAGTATAAAATGTCAAAAGAAACATGATTCCCCTTTCAGGGCAAAATTCATAGTCCTTTAAACTACGCATGGATTCAAGGCAACCTTACTTAGTGTAAGAAAACAACAAGTTTATATAGGATGTCCTAATTGTAGGGGAAAACAATGAGAACACTTCACACCATACTTTAAGTTACAACAGAGTACTCATTAATCGCTCCTTAAATTTGACTTTTTTTTGTGCATATAATTCTTCTCCTAAATGCTATATTAAAAAAAAAATCATTCTAAGTACATATTTCAAATATTCTACAAATCATAACTGTTCAAAGATCACAGAGTGAAAAAGAAAGATCTTAGTTACCATCTAAGCACAGTTTAACACCTAAGCATCAACTTCATCTGTCAGGTGCAAAGCTGAAGTTAGCATGCTCCCTTGAATGTCAGAGCTGCAGTGTTTCCAAGTAAAAATATAATCATTAGGAAAATATGACCTCTTTTGTCCCAAATTCTCCACAGCAATATTCAAATTACCCAATCCCAAAAGTCCCATATATACTACTTGAATTAAAACATTTGTTCAAAACACTGTTCAAAACCCACAAGACTCGTATTGAAGGTATGCTGCATAATGTCCAAGAGTATTGCTATACGAAACAAGTTGGCACAAACACTCTGACTTTATATATACATCCATCCAACCCTGACCTACAGTCCACCTGGGACTTGGTTCATAAAAGAACACCCCCATGTAGTGTAAAATAGCTCAGATAAGGGAGAAATGGGAGTGGAGCCAAGCCAGCTGAATAAGCATTGCCACTCCAGACCATCCATCTTGATTGCTTAAATGTCAAAGCATACAAGGAATAAGGAAGCAGGAAACAGATAAAGAGCTTGGAAACCCAGATACATCTGGGAGACTACTGACTTGGATCCTAACCTGGAAGGGTTAACTAACTCTCATCTAACTACAGGTAGGACACAGTGAATGGTGCCTACCATGCTAGGAGAGAACCTGTAAGAGTAGGCTGTGCTCAGTTGTTGGGTTTTAGGTAGATGGACTGGATTGGGCCAATCAAATCCCAAAATAACATATGGTTGAAGGCACCTTTGGGGCTCTAAAGACTAATCCCCTACTCAAAGCAGCCCTGTCAAAGCAGCCTGACTTGGGGCTGCATTCAGCAGAGTTTTAAGAGTTTCCAGGGATGGAGATGCTACAATCTCTCTAGGCCCTTGTTTCAGTGTTTCGACACACTCCCCACAGCAAAATGTTTATTCCTATGTCAAGTTGGAAGACATCCTTTTATTGTGCATTGCTGAGAAAAGTCAGGCTTCATCATCTCTATACTCTCTCATGAGGCAGCTACAGATAAGAATAAGATCCCCTCAAGAATTCTTAAAGGTCATATGAAACCTGTTATCTTGACCTTTCTGTGTCTGCCATGTGCTCCAGGTCCCCCAGTCATCAGTTTGTGTATTCAGTGGGCTTGCTCCAAGATGCCAAAGGGTCAGGATAAGAGCTATTACCATCTTTCACAATGCACTTCAAATTCTTCTCTGAACACAGTATTTGAACAAACAATGGATTCCTAAACAGCTTAGCCTTCCAAGGGAAACTGTTAAAACTCATTCAGAATAAGTACTATTACAGCCTTGTAATTGGAGGGGGTTAATGGAAGGGCCAACTACCAGAGTCCAGCAAGGTCCAAATGACAACAGACAATTCTCTAGATATAGTAGAAAACCTAGGAGATTTCGAGCAATAGCCAAGGGCCTGCACACAGTAATCATCAGATGCTTATGTTATTTGTTAACTGTTTTGAAGAGAGTTTGAACTGCATCATCACCAAGCACCTCTGTAACACTGAGCTGTTCGTCTCAATCTACAGAAGCAGCAAAAGACCAGAGGCTTCAGCTGGGCTGTAAGTCGCTTTGAAGCAACACTGTGAAATGCTCTTGGGACAGTCAGAGCAATGAAGTGATAAAGACAGAGATCTGCCCATGCAAGGCACAACAGTGACGGCTACTTTGCAATACCTTTTTCTTTAAAGTGCACTGTGAAACCATTGTCTTTCAAAAGACAACTTGTAAGACATTGTACGTGATACACACAACCACCATCCACTTTGGACTAGGTTAAAAATATGTTGTAAAAAACCCCAAACCAACCAACAAACAAAAAATCCCAGTATGAAAGTGCAATAAAACATGAACAGTGAGATCAAAGACATGGAAAATGTCACAACACCATAAAACCCAAAGATGTGTTCTAGTACCAGCAGTCATCATGGCCCCTATTTCTGCAATGCACAGATCTACACACTTCATCACTGCTCATGCTTTTCTTTTCCAGTTTGCTATGCCCAGCTGTAACACCTTATTAAAGTCTTTTAGACTCACAGTCATTATCTCTAACATTTTCAGCCTCTGGGACAGGACAAAAAACCCCGAAAAAGTACCAAGAAACACATAAGAATGTTTGTTTATACATGAGTTTTCCTATGTTCCTTAGCACTGAATGTAAAACTTTAAGAAAAGCAATAGAAAGCAGTTCCTTCAAGATGCAAATAGCTGAATTTCCTTCCCATAAGGAACATAATGTTGTCACAAATGTTGTGGGCTCAATTTTTCTCCCTGAAGTGGAGCTTCAGGGGATTTTGTAAATAATTTTATTCCCTCTCCTAACAGGAGCACTGGTTCAAAATCATTTTCCAGACAAGAAAATCAGTGACAGAAGGATGTGCTTTAGTAATATTTTCTCCCTTTTAAAAGGCATTTTATCATGCGGAATATCTATTTAGAATATTAAAACGATTTAAATGGTGGCACTGCTTCCCTTCACCTATTTTTCTTTTCTCATCAGCAGTCCTACTGGTGATAGATCTACACAGACATATAGCCATAAAACAGGCTGCTCACATCTACTTAGAATTTGTATAGTGCTTCTCATAAAAGCTGAATACCTTCTAAATCCTAATGAATTTATCATCCCTACATTCCTGTGATCACAGAATCAGAGAGGGGTTTGGGTTGGAAAGGACCTCAACATCATCCAGTTCCAACCCCCTGCCATGGGCAGGGACACCTCACACTAAACCATGCCACCCAAGGCTCTGTCCAATGATGTACTTTTATATATATATACATATTTATATATGTATACATTTATACAATGATGTACATTTATAGCTTAGACATTACCTTCAGGAACATTTATTAAAAATTATGCATGAATAAGGTCCAGCTGGGACCTTAAAAGGTTCTAGTTCCACGATGATGAACACCAGTTGCTGATAGCTTTGTAAGAAGAAACATATTCACTAGACACCCAAAGGACACTATGCACATCTGAAAGAGAAGGCTTATACAATTTGCCCAGGGTCAAAAAGACACATAGGTCACCAGCAGGATCAGGAAGAGGCTCTTCATTCCCTCAGTACTCTGCCAACAAGCCTGTTTCTTCATTCCATGAATCATGCACTTCTGATAAAGGAAAAAAACCGGAAAACCTGCTCTCAAATTCTGTCATTTGTAACAAAACCACACTTAACTACCACCATTGTGACCTCTCAATATTAGAAAGTTGAATTAAACCCAGTCAAAACCATTTGACTCGAAACTCTACAACAACAGCTGAAAACCAGCTACTAATACAGTTCAGAAAAACAACATAAAACCCCAACAACAATAATTTTCTCAAGGCTCTGGAAGGAAAGTAAATCATTCCAGCTCTGTTTAAAGCTAGCAGCAGTTAAATGGAACTTCCTAAGAAGTTTCAAACTTGTACATGTAAAGCTTTAATTATACAGTATTTCCTTCCTTATCCCAAGATCATGATACTCAAAGAAAACACAAAAGTGGCACACTTCACCTTGGAAGTGTATCACATCCCTCCAAATGAGCAGCATGTGGTCCCTACGTTGCCAGAATATGCCTCCATCACTCCAACACTTCAGTTCCAGACCTATGCTATGAACTTACTAGGGGACCCAGACCAGGACGGCTGCAGCACCTAACTGCCCAAGTATTTAAGCTTCCTAGAAGACTTTGGACTAAGCACTCTGTTTCTGCATCCACATTACTGACACGAGCTAAGCTACCAGCTCACTAGGTGGAGACATCTTCCTGAACCGCTGCCAAAACTGACTGCAGCACAGACAAGCCTTTAGCTTTGTGATTATAGCAAACATGCTGAAAGTCTAGTGTAAGTGACAATGGCATTGAAAAAGTCAGCTTTCCCCTGTTGTTTGTAGCAAAATGTCTATATAAAGGAAACTTTTGTTGACCTTTTCACTGGGGACAAGAGACTGGAAATCAGCCCCTCGGAAAGGGATCTGGAATTTGGGTTGATGGCAAATTGAATGTGATCCAACAGCATGCCCTGGCAGCAAAAACGACTAGCTGTGTCCTGGGGTGCATCAAGAACAGCACAGCCAGCTGGTCAAGGGAGGTGATTGTCCCTGTCTACACTGCCCCACCTTGAATACTGTGTGTGGTTTTGGGTGTCTCAATATAAGGACATCAAACACTTATACACTAGTTTCTCTCTTAACCCATCTTTGGGTTTTAAATCTCTTTTGAAACAAGCAATTATTTTGTTTTATAAACCGCTCATTAAAATAGGATTTGGGCATTTTCACTTTCAGACATCTCAAAGATTACACTCCTAATCTGTCACAGCAATCTTATATGCATTGCCACAGCATAACCGTGGTCATTAATCAAGTAGATTTTAGGAAAAATGCATACTTCACAAACAGAAAAAAAACAAGAGATATTCATTATGGATAAATTTAAGGTTCTTAACTGTAACTAATGCCCACCTCATAGAAGCCATGAAGGTCATTATTTTTTTTTTCAGGATTTTATTTGATTCAATAAAGAAAAAAGCATTTATCTTATAAAGAAACCTTTTACACAGGTAGATTCGCTGGTGAGAACAGCATAAATGGCTGCTTACTTAATGCACTGTCCATTCTCATTTTATCAACATCTTATTACTTCACCAACACACCTAATGAAACTGGTTTGACAAGATTGGACATAGCCTTGGGTGGCATGGTTTAGTGGGAGGTGTCCCTGCCCCTGGCAGGGGGGTTGGAACTAGGTGATCTTAAGGTCCTTTCCAACTCTAACTATTCTATGATTCTATGATTTGGGAAGTGTCACACGTAGCTATTATAATATATATGTATAAAAATTATTCTTACCAATATGACTTGGAAAACAACTGGAAAAATTCGGGTTTCTTCCAGAAGGCTGAAAAAAAACATATTTAAGATTTATTTAAAAGCAGAGGAAGTGAATTCTTACTTAACACACTAAACTCACAAAAGAAGCCGAGTAGTAGAATAGCTGTTGCCAAAATCCATGACCCAGAACCTCAGCCGCTGACTAGCTCTCAACAAAAATGAGCTCCACTTCAGCCATTAAATAGAAACAGCAGTGTTCTACTGCTTTGGAAATTACTTCCTAGGTCTGCTTCAGTGATGAGACTCAAGTGAGTGGAACAGTAATTAAATGCTTTTAAATGGCAGAAATGAATAAAAATTCAGAACTATAACAGTATACATACCATGAAACTGTGCACCATTAAGGGTTTGAATTAATAGATTCAGTGCACATAATCAAATTATAAATATGCTGTGTTTGTTAAAGCACGCTACATTAACATCTTGGGCTTACCATATTAATATATGATACATTGGTCAGGCAACTCTCAGCAATACTGAGGAGTTGGTACCCAAAAGAATTTAGCTATATTCTCCTGAATTTCAAAATCAGACACAAACCAGCATAGATAGATACTTATAAGAAAGAATATTCTCAAAACCCAGTAATACTTTACATTCATGCAGCCTTTTCTATTTTTAGCATCTAAAACACTTTATTAGTAAATCAGGCATCTTACAAAAACTGTGATTTACAAATTATATAATTCTATGATATTATTTCCTGCATTATGCCAACTTAAAGAACGATTGCCCCTTTGCCCATTCATCAAACACCACAAAACACCAAATTGTGTGTTTTGACAATTTTCTCGTGCCTTTATAACATTACCGAAGTGCTTCATAAACAACAGGTAGGTTTAGCCTTGTGGTATGGCTGTAAGATACTGTTATGAAGTTCTCATGAAGAACGAAGAGTTTATGTAAGGAAAGGAACTCATTATTTCTAAGTTAGGAAGCTTGAATTTAAGGACAACTTCTGTTCTGATCAATACCCATATGCAATGGAAATCTGAACAAGTTCCTTACATAGGTCGGGAGAACCTGAAAGCTATTATCCTCTGTTCCGTCTAACAACCCCTAAATATAGAGTTATGGCACCTGGGACACAGCAGATCATAAGAAGAGCCCCCAGGATTGCAGACAGGAAGAGTTATTATACCTGAGGTTCATTTTCCAGTGCCAAATCTTAATAGTTAAAAGAAAAGCTTAGACCATGCCTCTAAAACAGAATTTTGCTGATGGGGTATAGCAATACTGAATGTAAAAAAAGGTCATTTAAACACCAAAAGAGCAACTGCCGTAACAGCAATCATATTGACAAAATGAAGTTTTGCCAGCACAAACCTTCTTATGCTTAGGGTATATTGGAATTACTTACCCCAGCAAAAGCTGCTTACTTTGCTAGGTAAGCAGCATTTAAACTGAGAACACATTGGCAGTAAAATACAATCAAATACCAAGAGCAGCTAGGCAATCCTAGTTTAGGAAAGGCCTAGAAAAATGCTTTTGTGGTAAAGAGTAAATTAAGAAACAATAGGTTTCAAATCTGTTAGCAGCAACAAAGTCAGCTATACTTTCTGCTGTGATAAGCAAAGCCTAAACTAGAGCCAACATGCCTATTCTTAAAGGTCACCTGCAAACCTTTATGATTGAAACAATAGCTAGAGCCTTGAAATTATACACACAACTTAGCTAAAGCATGAAGCCATATCAAGCAATGTATTAAGACAAAGCCTAAATCCGATTTATCCTAACTTTACATATGTATGCACAAGAGACAGAGAGTGACATTATCACATTCCTCATTGCTATCTTACAGAGTTTTATAAAGGGAATGTTTCAAGGCAGGTGAAAGAGGAGTTCAGCTAAGGAGTACATCTCTTAGAATGGTCATATTCTAATCACATGCTGCTTGGTTCTTTTTTGACTGTTTAGAAAATTGATATTAAACGATATTAAATTAGTTCCTACCCTGTTCGGAAATCATACAGGGTCTTCGCCATACATAGAAGCAAATCCTAACATTAAATGTCAAGTACTTGCACTCTCTTCTCATTTAAATCTACATCCAAATGAACAACACTGGCTCAAAATAACTGCTTAATAAGGCTTGCCATCAATACCATCTGAATTTTATCACACTAACAATTTTCAGAATGGGATGATGCCTTTCAAGAAATATGCAAGATCTGCTTTGCTAAAATACCTTTCTACAAACCCCAAACCTACTGCAGGATCCTCAATACAGACCAAAGGCTTCATGTTACAGGCAAGATCCCTGAACAAGCCCAGGCACCTGCTTTGAAGTAAGAGCCGTACAACCGGACCTTCTGGTTTAGAGTTTAAGCTTTCTATCCTAGCACGAGCATGCAAAGGAAGCATCTCATATTAGGGTGTAAATTTACACTGCCTTCCATTTGTGTCTCACACCAATAATTCTGGTAGACACTAACAAAGGCATTCTTGAGGAGACAGCGTAAGACCAACACCTTTCTTATTGAGCATCAAGAACATCTGTACTGGCTCCCTATACAGAATCCTTTGTCTGATGAAAACGTGGTGAGGTATTTCAGTTGCATGTGTTCAAGGTAGGTGTTATACAAAGCCTGGGGTGGATGGGTGAGAGGGGGAAATAAGAGTGAAACGAATAACTTTTGATCTTGTGTCACTGCCAAAGCAATTTAATAAAGTCACTATTTCAGTCCTCTAATTAAAAATCTCTAACAACTAAATATTTTTATTTAGCCTTTTTTAAAATGTTTTAGTAAATTCTCTGCTTAAATACAAAACTATACATTCTACACATCCAGACTGCTGGTTTCCTCCTTTACAGGTAGGATTTACCTGCAGGTAGGCTAGACCTACAACAGCAGTTGGGCTCTAAATACATGAAACTATTTATTTGTGCAAGCAAATTCTGTGAAACTACAGAGCAGGGAATTTCCCCACACACTGAGATTTGGGCTCTCAAGCCAATCCAATTTCAAAAATCAGCATTTTATAGTATTGTCATAAGCTTTTATTAAAAAGCCACAGATTGCTACACTTTGAGTAAACACTAGGAATTAGTCTTTCATTTCTCATCATACAGAATCAGTACGTCTTCAAGGAGGACAGCAATACAACAAGACATTCCTCACAATAAAAACCAGGGGTGAACAGAAACTGATTTTGACCCCTGACAAATGACTTCAGAATGTGTGCTCTTTACATCAAGATACACTGCAGGCTGCTGTTGTTCATAGAATCATAGAATAGTTAGGGTTGGAAAGGACCTTAAGATCATCTACTTCCAACCTCCTGCCACAGGAAGGGACACCTCCCACTAAACCATGTCACCCAAGGCTATGTCCAATCCAGCCTTGAACACTGCCAGCGATGGAGCATTCACAACTTCCCTGGGCAACCCATTCCAGTGCCTCACCACCCTTACAGTAAAGAATTTCTTCCTCATATCCAATCTAAACTTCCCGTTTAAGTTTGAATCCATTACCCCTTGTCCTCTCACTACAGTCCCTCATGAAGAGTCCCTCCCCAGCATCCCTATACGCCCCCTTCAGACACTGGAAGGCTGCTATGAGGTCTCCACGCAACCTTCTCTTCTCCAGGATGAACAGCCCCAACTTTCTCAGCCTATCTTCATATGGGAGGTGCTCCAGTCCCCTGATCATCCTTGTGGCCCTCCTCTGGACTTGTTCCAACACTTCCATGTCCTTTTTATGTTGAGGACACCAGAACTGCACACAATATTCCAAGTGAGGTCTCATGAGAGCAGAGCAGAGGGGCAGGATCATTTTGTTCTGGATTGTTCACAAAACACCCTAAAGCCATAAATGTGCAAAAGTTTGCACTGCCAAGCTGAAAAGCTGCAACAAAGGCTAGAGAAGGAACACAAAATGGCCAACACAGCCATGACCTCATGCCACTTTAGCAGCATAGATGGATAGAAAGTTGGCGGAAATAGCCAACTGGCGACTCCTGGATCTCAGTCTAATACACCAAGTGAATTCAGGGACTGTAATGTTTGTACAAGGTGCAATGGGTTCAAACTTAGGGGAGATTTCGGTTGGAAATACAGAAGAAATTCTTTACTCAGAATGGTGAAGCGCTGGCACAGGTTCCCAGAGAAGTGGTAAATGCCCCATCCCTGGCAGTGTTCAAGGCCAGGTTGGAAGGGGCTTGGAGCAACATGGTCTAGTGGAAGGTATCCCTGCCCATGGCAGGGGCTTGGAACTGGATGATCTTGATGTCCTTTCCAACCCAAACCATTCTATGATTCAGCCTATGATTCTATGATTCAAATTCAGGGACATGTGTCTGGAAATTGAAATAGTCTCTTTGGGCTACTGGTACCTTGAAAAAGTTAGAGAAGAGCTCATATAAATTTACTCTTTCTGGGTAAATCCCAAATAAGAAAGACCCACCAGAGAACCCCAAAGTTTCAAAGTCATCTTACTGCCACACTTTCACATCATGCCCTTCAGTTGCTGTTCCCAAAGCAAAGACAATGAAATCATCACTGATTCTCAGAAATATTATACCAAAGCACAATTCACACTGGTGTTCACCATAAAACACATCAGGCAGAAAATGTAGCAACCTTCTCTTTAGGGGTCCCAATTATTTTCAGGTCAATTCTCTTGAAAACAGTTATTCTTCAGTTCCAGTTCCTAAGCCTTCTTAGCAATAGTTTAAATTTCAAATGACCCAGGGGCAAAGCGGAAGAGAGGACTTTTGGCCTTTCTGCAAGCAGAAAATTATGTTGGCTATAGAATAATTAGCTTTTTATTTAATGCTTTACTTTCTGTAGTAGACAGAAAAGGAAGATAAACACCACAGAAAAGATCTGTATGTAAAAGAAATGCACACATCACCGTTATTCGATGATCATATTTTAAAGACCTTTCACAAGTGTATAATTAACATTGAACGTGGGAAACAAAGAAAGGCTGACTGCTATTCATAAACATAAAGGAACAAGATTTGAGAACTGAAATAAACATTTCCACTATAAGAAAAATACCTGAGGTGGGATACTGCTTCTTTCAAATATCGAGTATTTGCTACAACTGTCAAACTATGTGAAATTCAAGGAAACTATTTTCAGTAAGTATAATATGAAGATTTGCATTGAATGTACTGATCTATAGCAGGTTGGTTTTTATTGTGTATTAGCAGTTGAACTGGTAATAGCCACCAGTTACATGGTGAAATGAAAGGCTCTTACTTTCAAACACAGCATAAGCTCAAAAACGGTTGCACATGTTTATTGGGAGGGTGTCAGGACAATCCCAGTCATCAGCAAGCATACTGAGAGGGAACAGGCTTTATTTCCAATTCCTGTTCAGTTTTCAGCTGCAAAATTCTTATCTTTAGAGGAATATTTGTCTTTTGATATGTCTAAACCACAATGTATTGTGTTTCACCAATTTCCTACAATTTTACCCTTGCCTATTCACAAGTAGTATAGGAAACCTAACCAACAATCCTAAACGATAATGTCCTGCCTTTTTAGTATAAAATCATAACACAAGATGATTCCCAGTCAGTGAAGTAGTAATTGCAAGCAGGCATGAAAATGATAATAAACTTTTAAAACCATCAGAAGTGTAGTGAATGTGTTATCAGCTCTGAATATTACAGACCTCCAACATGGTATAAACCAAGAAAATGCTATGACCAAAAACTTGAGGGGCACTAAGGATTATAGACGTAAATAAAAACGTGTGAAGCTTCCTGACAAAGTCGGAGCCTCTGCAGCTGCTCTGCGCATTCAGTGCCAACATAAAATCTTTACCTTACTGGAATGATATCCATTTCCTGCCTTTGTTTTTATTTTCCCTGAAGTATTTGTTTCACTTTTTAAAAGACACTACATGAAATCTGGCTCCTGAAAAACATCTGATTAAAAACCCCTCTATTGCTTTCCTTTGAGTACAAAGTCCTGAGGGATATTTTGTTTGAGAAAATTTATATTCATATTTCCATTATGCATTACCTTCATGGTCTCTTGACACCTATGAGTTTATGTTTCCTCCTAGCTTTAAAAGAACTGAATTAGTCTAACACATTAAAAATACATATTCAAGCCCTTTTCAATAGCCCTCTGTTTTCTTCCCTGCTGAGATTACAAAATTTCTTCATTCACTGCGATATCAAGGATTTGAGATTTAAGCCTGTAGTGTTCCAATTCACATTGCTGATTTCACTAATAAATCAACCGCTGGTTACACAAGTTATTTCAACCATCTCTCAAACATTTTCAAAGCCCTTTTTATTATTTTTTAAAGCATTTGTGTATTTTTAACTTTAAAGTCAATATTTCAGCCCCAAGTTCCTTAAATGTAAAGTCATAATTTGCTAAATAATTTTAACTGATCTGATATGTGGAAACGCTTAAGATAACTCTGAAAAAACTTTAAGTCATACACTCTGAGTGATATGATTTAGTTCTAGGTAGTCCTGTGAGGAGCAGAGAGTTGGACTCGATGATCCTTAGAGGTCCCTTCCAACATGAGATATTCTACGATATGAAAACCACAATAGGATGTCAAGCAACTGTTTCTTGCTCCAGCCTTCTATAGCTAAGCACTCCCATGCCTGAAAGATTTTACGCTGAACTATTTGCACAAATAAGAACTGGAATTGGCCTTTTACATCAACCAAGATTTCTGGTTATTATTCTCAGCCCTATGAAGTCATAAACACAGTTTGTTGAACGAAAGAACAAGGGTGCTTCATTTGCCAGCAAAATCAACATTCTACCAGTCACCTTGGAATATTTCCAAGAGAGCAAAGCATTCACCTTACACCTCAGATTTCCAACACTCTGTTACTCAGATAATGTTAATGGAAGCTTCTGAATCCATATGGTTTTTCTAAAGGTGATCTGTAAGGTGCAAGCCTTAACAGGCCCATCTGCTATATTACTGACCTATGTTTTCAATGCACTAAATAAGTAAGGTCAAGTTGGCCTTACACCTTCAAGCCAACTCATTTGAGACTCCTCCCTTTTGACATTTCCTGCAGATCATGACATAGCAAGAAGGAAACAGCACAAAGGACATTACATGGGCTTGGGCCTATTCTAAAATAGAGTCCGCAGTATTGTAAATCCTTCTACATATCATCCCCTCCCTCCCAGCCTTACTGAACTTAAAATTAAAATCCCTTTGAACTGATAAGAGTGATGGCTGACCAGAGACAAATGGACCAAGAAAATGTTAAGAGAACATCTGGGAATAGAAGCATCTCTGAGTTGGATCTGCACAGGGATCTCATGGTCGTAGAATTTCCAGTCATTAAAGATAAAAGCACCTATCTTCATATATATGGAGAATATGCACCTAAAATTGGACTAGCAATATTCAGAACACTGAGCAGGGATCTGGCTGACCTAGCCAATATGAAGGCTTAAAATGACCCTATCTTCCACATTCAGTAATCAATACTCATTTAGGACTCAGACTCGTGCATCACTCACTTCCTTTTGGTTTGGGGGTCTGTTGTGTTTAGTTTTAACAGTTACCAAATATCCTTCCTCGAAATATTAGAGATTCTAAACCTTTTCTTCAATCCCAGCCCCCTCTCCAAGAAAATTTAGCTAGTCAGGGGAGGTTTAGACTGGAGATGAGGAACAATTCCTTCCCCAAAGGGTGGTCAGGCACTGGAACAGGCTGCCCAGGGCAGTGGTGGAGTCACCATCCCTGGTTGTGTTGAGAAGACCTGCAGACACAGTGCTTAGTGACACGGTTTAGCAGACAACTTGGCAACTGGGGTTACTGTTGCTGTTACTGGTGTAACAGTTGGACTTGATCTTAAGGGTCTTTTGCAGCCTAAACAATTCCCAGATGCCATATGGTCACCTGCCCCAAACTGAGCTTATAGACAAAATTAACGAAGACAAATCACCAGGACCAGACAACATTCACTCAAGAGTTCAAAAGGAACTAGAGAAGAGTATAGCTATTAACTATAGTAGGTACCTTGTTCAAAACTCTCTGCTTTCACAGGAAATTTAAAAGACAGAAAATGTGATGTTACCAGATACTAACTTTTAAGAAAAGTTGGATGGGGGTGTGTGTGAAAATCTGGGCACTGCAGGCATGCTAAGCTGAACAAATGAGTCAAAGCTATTCTGAAGGACAGAAGCGGTGGGCACACACAGAACATTTATTTTAAAGGGATGAAATGTCAAATCCTCAAATCCATAAGAGATCTTAGAAGACAGCCAGCATGGAGACAGAGGAGAGCTGCTTGATGCTATATTATTGAGCTTTCAAAACATATTTTATGAGGGCCCCACCTCAAAGCTCTTAAAAAAAAGGCAGGACTGTTCAGGTTAGAAAAGGTACAGCTAAAGGAAACAATACACCAGAAATTAAGTAGTGTGTGCTTCTTTTACAACATAAGAACTTGATGGCAAAGCTGGCATCTGGCAAGGGCCAGATTAGACAAAGAAATCCAAAGAAAACCTCTGAAGATATTAATCTTCATACACAGGTGACTATGGTACGGAATAACTATTAATGCTGAAAGTTATGTGTAAAATATCTTTTTGAACCCACTTAAAAGAATATTACTCATCAATAGCTAGAAAACACTACGCCATCTTATATGGCTTTGAAAAACCAAGTCACAGGGGGCTGAGAAAGCCTGCAGAAAGTATTGCCACTCGCTTGCCCTCTTCCTGTAGCCTTGCTACAAGTCTGTGGGCATCTACTGTTGAACACAAGACAATGGATGGGATATTGGTTTAGATCTGCTTCACGGTGAACACAGGATTTGTGGCAGAACTGAACTCACTCAAATTTGCAATTCCGATTATGGCACCCTATCCAGCTGACCCTTCCTCATTATCTGCTCGGTTTTTATTTGCTATTTATATTGTTAATGGCAAAAACTCACTACTGAAAATAGAAATAATCACAAATGAATGGTATCTTCTTCTGTTTAATGTTTTACATTACAAGAGTGAATATGTGACCCTTAAAGTATGACATTTTCAATAAGTGACTTACCAGTAACATCAAATAGTAGCCTCACATTTTTAAAACTTAGACATTCAACAATTGAAGAGCAACATGAAAGAGGGAACAAAATTACAGGTTTAAGGTTAATAGCTAATTTCTTTACTAAAGGGAACTTTAACAAATCTAAGACTAAGGAGTTGTGTTTTACATTAAAAACAATGATTAGTATTACAGGCAGTGCACGACTAGACTATGAGAACTCCCTTGCAATAATGAACCCTAGCCACTGCCTTTGATACGAATTACAATGATGTGTAACTTGACAACAGTGTTATTAGCTGACACACAACATTTTATGAGTCTATTATCTGGGAAGTCTTCCTGCCCAATGTTATTCAATGAAGCAGCATACACGCAAATATTACACCAAATAAGAGGAATAGTAAGGATAATATGAATTTTTTGGTGGGTTATATTTAGTATTTAACTTCTCGGGTTACATTTAGTATTTAACTTCTCTAAACAAGAAAATAATGATTTTTAAACTCTGTTTTCATAGATGTGAAACTAGTGTAATCAGAATCAGGTTCAAAATCTACATAAATATTCCTCAAAGTTCTAATAAAGCTCCATCATCCCCTGACAATTGCCATCTACACTGTGATTTTCTCACTATGCTGTATACGGCTAATACTCGGTTAGAAATTCTACTGTTCAGCTCAGCCTACCTGTTACCAGAAGTACTCCATAGCATTTTATTCATATTCATTACAGAAAAGAAAACACATAAAACCAGGAAGTAATTTAGAAGAAATAGAACTAACTTTTAAAGTGAGCACTTCAACCTAAAACTAGGAAATTAAAACTACTAATGGGAAGAACAAAGTGTTTTTAAAGTAATTAACATAAGCCCACATTAATCAATTCAGCAGGGAAAGAAAGCACTGAAGTGCTAGCCCTTTAGTATAATGGTAAAGAAACTACAGCAGGTTCCAAGATGATCCATGCACAATGCTAACCAGTGGTGTGAACCGAATCACAACTCTACCAACACAAACCAATTAAAAGCACTAAATTTAACTCCAAACAGTTTTGGGGTTCTTTGCTTTACTGATTGATTTTTGACATTAAGGGCATGGATATTAGATAGACTATTTCAGAGAATACTGAAAATGCTAATGAAGAACATCATGATGTATGAAAAGAGGATCAATTCATTATTAACATCAACTCTAAAATGTGCCTTTAATGATCCTGAATAGATAACTCATGAGCGTGAAGAGTGGTGTAAATTAAGTTTGAAAATTGGACCATTCTTGGGTGATTCCAAAGACATTGTGATAAAGAGTTATTTTAATTAGTCAAGACAATCTGCTGCAGTGTACAAGGTTAATCCACCCATCATCTTCACATATACCTGTGGCACTAGAAGCAGCAGATTGTTTTCTTGCTCTTCAGCACCTTCCTGTTCTGTTTTCTACCACCTTTTCGCCTTTCCTAGGGCAGTGCCTAATGTGTGTCCAGGAAATACACAGTAAGGACAGGAGTTGGGGACGGTTCCTTAATCTGCTCCCCTGTCCTTCAAGCTACCATAAATCTAAAGAGGGTCATGCTATTCATTTCTAAATTACTTTTTTTATCTCCCTCAGGGAAAGACTTTAATAACAGAATGCTGGAATATGTCCCATTCTCGTGATGATTTGATGCAGTATCTGACACTCCCCTCACCTCCACTCCATTTTCATTACTGCCTCTCTTTCATGCAACCAGAAATGTCTGGTTTACCAACCCATAAAAAACAGACTCCATAGTTTTGAGCGCTCAGCTTTCAGATATATTAATGCCATCAAATGTTATAAGTTTCTGACCAAAGGCAAGTCAAGTAGCTGCATGAAAGAGCACACAGCTAAATATATAGTTACATTTCATAACCTTACTTATAAGACCAAGAGCCAAGGTAAGAATCATGATCCAGTATAAGCTTCCTAGAGTAGCAGAGCCTAAAATACCTTACAATAATTAAAACATCTCAGAAGAGCTAATCAATTTACCATGTTAATGGAAACTGAGAAATTCACATCAACTCCTCCTTACAACTAGAAAAATCCAGCAGTACAAACATTACAGACCACAAGAAAACAGCGTAGAAAACTCAAAGCAAAAGGAAAACCAAACCTTTACAAATAGATTATGTCTTTCTATCCAGTCATGTAAACTATATATTAATTTGATAAAGTCACAAACGACAAAGTATTTTATGATACCACTCATTTAGAATACAGACTTTATGTAGTTAAATCAGATCTCACGCTGCTGCAGACATTTGCTCCCATTGTGAGAGGTTCAGTTCCTCCAACACCACCTTACACAAGCACAATCCAACAAGAATAATTAAAATAGGGGGGAAAAAAATGAATGCAAATTTCCAGCAGTCCAGAGACAGTCATTAATGAAACTACATGTTTTCTTAATATCAGTGATTTCCTTTCAAAATCATCAGTCTCAAACTAGCTAAAGATGAACTCCGCCATTAATTCTCACACTGGTCCTAATGTTCACAATTTTTCTTGTTAGGAATCGTTTAAAGTTACTGAAGAAAACAAGGCAATAGGTATTTAGGAGAGTCACAACGGAGTATTATGAACACTCTTGAAGTCAGACCATTAGAGCTTGGAGCCAAGTATAAAACAGGCAACTGATGGGTTTAGTGTGAGGTGTCCCTGACCATGGCAGGGGGGGTTGTAACTAGATGATATTAAGGTCCTTTCCAACCCAGACTATTCTATGATGGACAAAATTCTGTTCAAAGCTCATCCTTCCAATATGATATAAAAACAGGTATATAAGGGAAACACCTGACTCATACATACTCTAACCCATTAAGGTGAAAAGAAGAAAAGACTCATCCTTCCCTAAAGCTGGATTTTCTTTCCCTGGATGCTCATATGATCAGACATCCAAATATTTCATGTTCTCACAGAGACATGAAATACATTAAAGTTCTTTTTACAGCTACCATTTTACACATGCTGGAGCTTATGCTTGCGAGTGATGCAATTTGCAGCACATAATGGGATATCACTAGAATATTCCACTCCTAAATTAAAAAGTAATAGAGTGGAAGAGCTCCCATAATACAGAATGTTAAAACCGACCCCATCAGTGCAGCAGTGGCAAAGATTACAAGCTATTTCTTTGTATTCTATAAAAGTATTAAGGCATTCAAAATATCTGTTGTACATTAGCAGTATTTTATCATAAGCTTGTACGACATTAAAAATATAATATTTGAGTATCTGTGCCTCTGCTATATAGTAAAAAAGTAGCTGACATAGAAAACAGAAGTGGCAGGGGAGAAAAAGGTGAAGATAGAATGTTTTCCCACTGATACCACAAGTTAGCTGACTGACAGTATCAGCTATGAAGAAACAAAACAAAAGATTGGAGTGCATCTGTGTCCTTTCTAGTGCTAAAATAAGAACTGCTCAAATGTTGATGCCTCTATTGGGAAACAGACAGGAAAAGGCTGAGGGGATGGGAATAAGAAAGATAAGCGTGAGATACGAGAAAAATGGTGGGATTAAAGAAACGAGAGAGAAGAAAGAGGAGAATGCCTTAGGTGAACATGTCTGAGAACATGCTATCCTATGGAAGAAACTAGGCAAAACACAGGAGCCCTCCTCCTCCCCCCAGTTCCACCTTAACTATTTTAATAACAGCTGTTTTTGAAAGATGTGGAAAAAATAAGGTCAATACTAATTGAACATTTGGGTATTTTACAGCCTTTTTACTACCACTATTTTTATTGGACTAAAGTAAGTCACAGGAGAAAGCATCCATCCAGGCATCGTGGATGAAATGCAAGCTTGGAGGAGCTCCAGAGACTGTGTCCTATAATAAATACTCTGCAAGGATTTTCTGAATGTCCTAAGTGTTAGTCAAAGATGTACAACAGCGAGATCTAAGTTACTGTTCCTTAAAAGGGGCTCATAAGAAAGATGGGGAAAGACTTGTTAGCAGGGCCTATTGTGACAAGACAAGGGGTGATGGTTTGAAACTGAAAAAGGCAGATTTAGGCTGGGTGTGAGGAAGAAATTCTGTACCATGAGGGTGGTAAAACACCGGCACAGGTTGCCCAGAGAGGTGGTAGATGCCCCATCCCTTGGGACTTTCAAGACCAGGCTGGATGTGGTTCTGGGCAATGTTATCGAGTTGAAGATGTTCCTGCTCATTGCTGGGGGTTGGAATGGATGAGCTCTGAAGGTCCCTTCCAACCCAAACTATTCTACGGTTCTATGATTGTTAATTCCTAATGGGAAAAAACCAAACTGAAACAGAAAGAAGCCAGAACAACAGAGAATGGGTAGTTGTATCACCTCACAGAAGCAGGTATGTGTTCAGTCAGGGCCACCAAGAGTTTCAGAGCATACACTGGTACTGGGTCTGGAGCCATCAGAACATGCTCATACCTGAAAGGGAAAGGGGGAAAGAGGTAGCGACAGTGAATAAAAGTCAAGAGATGCATGTTAAAAAGCTGATATTAAAAATACATAATTTCCCATTTCTAATCTTTATAACCACGACAGTGGAATTACAATGCTGTTTGGAATGGTACAAAGCAAAAAAGGTACAGTATTTGAAAACCAGCATTAGATTCTCCTTAAAAGCAGCATTAAACAAAAGAACTCATTTTTTTAGAGAGATCTACAATTATAAAATGTAACAATATATCATTATAATTAATATAACTATTAATACATTAACACTCAATTACTATAATTAATATTGATAATGTTAGTATAATTATATCTATTTCTAAACCACACATTTTTATAATTAAAAATTATATTGAAACATTTATAAAACACGCATTTTGTCCATATGCACATGATTCATCTAAATGACATATTTTTATGTATTAAAAAAAATCTAATCTTAGAGATAAGTACAAATTGAGCCTCCAAATATTAGGCAGAAGATTTATTGGGTGCTCAGGAAGGCCATCAACCAACTTCTGTATAATTAAGCTTTATATTTTGTTTACATAGCGTTTTTTCTCAAAAGGAAATATTTTACTTGTACATCACTTGCACTGAGCTTTATGTTTCATTTCAGATTTCAAAACCCACTGTTTTAACTACAGCATACTTCCATTCTCCAAGTAATATAGAAAAGGAAATACTTCAAAACAATGCTTATTGAGAGCTATGGCAGTGAAGATAAAACTACAAGTAAAACATCGACGAAACATTTCCAAACATCACCTCATGGAAATCTCGGTAAGGGAAAACAGGCTGCTAAGAACCAAACCAGACCTTGCTGCGGCTGCTAACATTCCAGTAATGCCCACTCAGCAAACAAGCTAGTTTTATTGTGTTTAATTCAAACTGTGTCTGGATGGCAACAGGATACAATGATGGAAGTGAGAAAGACGTAAGCATAAAAACCCCCCACAAACTTGGCCACGCCAAAACACTGTTGTTGATTAAAACAGTGCTACTCAAAACATGTGGAAGTAATAGAACTGGGAGCACGATTCTCTTCATTTGTAAAAGGAAAAGCATGAAGAATTAACAAGTGAAGGATGATTTGTGGGAATTGTGGTAGGTTACCATGTTCTGTGCTTCTGCTACGTTTCTTCTTTTTTGTGTTCCAATGGGGGAGAGGATGGAATCAAGCGAATAAAGAATTTTCTTCCCATCTTGTGAACCTCTAGTGCTGCTGGATCCCTTCCTACCACCTGGGTGCACCTGGCATAGATCAATGAAGATCCCCTCTTCCCTGGCACCAAACCTCAGCACTCTGATTTACATGGAAAGGGAATCTAGAAGGAGACGTGATGCTTTCTGGCCACATCTTTGATCTAGACCAGTCTAAGACAAGGAGGGTGATGTAGCCTGCGGGAGCTCCTTCACAGAGGCTGACACTCCTACACAAGCACACAGCCAGTGTGTCATGGCAACTATACATTAGCTTGAATATGCTGCCATAGACTTGTAAACCACATTGGAGAAAAGACAATTAATGAATCAGAAGTGTTTGTTTTATGTCTTCAGTGATTAAATCTCTGTTACAAACAACAGATTTCCCTTCCTGAAAGAAAACTATTTCTCACTGGCAATTAAAAAGTCTCTTTCCTCATAAAGGAAAAAAATACTGCAATGCATTAGTAGGCCCTGATCCTGGAAGCCCTACATGAGAGCAGTACATATTTCTACCAAACATAATGAGGCTATTGGCCTTTTTTTTTCCCATAACCCATGACTGAGTCTTTTGAGGCAAGCAAAGATGCTATCAGGTGACTCAAGCACCAAAAGTCATCTGCTCACGCATAAAATATGGATTTAGGTCTCCAAAATGGTAATTCCCAATAGTAATAATAAATGAATCAGCCATTCCAGCTCCAAAATGTGATACCTGCTTGTTTACAAATGTGAAACTATGATTCTTTAATTATAAACCCATCAATACCTTTTCTAAACAGGGTCCACTTTAAACAATTTTAAGCCTTCTGTGTAGTACCTTTTAAAGAGACTGCTTATTGTGCAGACTTAGCATCCTAATTCCTTAAGGTTTAATAAGAATCAGTCTCACTTTATTTCCTTTTACTCGAAACTCTCTTCTCCTCTCCCCTAAAGACAGTATCAGTAAAGCATATTCGTAATGGAAAGTGCACTGATTCATCAAACCAAATACCACCTGTGCAAACACAGATTATTAACGTCAATGTCTTGGCAACTAATATCAACACATTGCCTAAATAAAGGCCATTAGGAGCTATGAATATATGAATCTCTTCTGAAGGGAAAATATTTTGTGCTTAAGATACCTTGTTAAATTACTGAGTTCCTTCAGTGATTTCTCTGCCACTTCAAAACACAAACCAATTTAGCAACAGTAGTTTTAGAGAGCATCTTATAAGGGTTCTGTAAACTCTCGGTACTACACTTCAAGGAGTTATTTTGTCAATCTTTTCTGTAATCAACCATGACAAGCACTACAGACCTAGGGATATGGTTTCTCTTAAGCTCTTAAGAGACTGAACATTTTATCTACGATTTATATCAAGTATCCTGGACTTCCTACTTACAGAACTGGCTTGGCAGTCTACTACAAACAAGCTACACAATCTTTCAAATGAAATTAAACCTTATCGACACAATCCTTTCTTTTTGCAGTTTCTGACTCAAATGTCAATTTATATATAAACTGGGATATTACAAATTAAAAAGAGCTGATGGGTCAATGCCTGATAGAAAACCTGGACATGTAACAATGCATTTGCCTTCTACTCTTTTTATAGCTGAAAGTTTCATTTTAGTTATGAAATGCTCAGAAAAATAACCTCTTAGTGAGCTGAAATTTAATAACACTACATGATTCCATCTGATCAAAATTCTATGAAGAAGTGAACTTTCTGATTTACAAATGCACAAATGTTTAATGGAAGTACCATTTTATTGATGATGCTAAAGATGAGGAAAAAAATGTAACCACTGCATTCCTGCATTTATCTCAAAATGAAGACTATATTTCATGCACAGTGACCAAAACTCTATTTCCTGGCTAAGTTTTACATTTGAACAAATTAACTTGTGGAAGATATTTATAGGAATGAATTACAGAGACAAATGATATCATTATAACCTTTGTTTAACATTACATGTTAAACTCAGATGTCCCTCTCTTCCATACTCTACAGCTTTCAGAAATAGAATCAAAAGGGGCTGAAATGCCTACTTCTCCACACAGACTGCCCATGAACAAGCAGCCATTGCCTCTCACCTTTTGACTGTCCTCCAGCCAAGTCACACTGTCCCATCCTTTGTCCAGCAACAGAAAAACCAAACAACATCAGCAAACACCTCTTCAACCTCCAAACATAAGCTACTTGTCTCTTCACTTTGTATCTCAGAGTTCTCAAGTAATTCTTACTTCATGGAGTAGAGCTTTACATTATCTTTATAAGTAGGTTACGCTGAATCTAAGACCTCCCTTCTCTTTAGATTTAGGCCAAATCTCTTTGCATTCCTCTTTTGAGAACAATAGAGAGTGTACGTGGATCCCATCAATATTTTCTTACCCACATCTAGAACATTGATGAACAAAACTTACCTTTCTTGTCTTTTTACAGACCAAAGCTTCAGCTTGGTCTTTCCTTAGTTGCTTTTTAAGTCTTCTTCAAACTGAATTTCATCATTTTCAAATCAAAACTGAATTTTAAGGGTTTTTTTACTCAGAAAACCCTCCTTCTGTGCCTTCTCTCATTGATTACCTACTCTCCACAGGTGAAAGTATTTAGTAGGGGCTAGCTCAACCCACAGGTTCAAGTAATGTATTAAACATGCAGACACTACTTAACTCTTTCTGAACCACTGAAGATTTGCACTGTTTTACTCTGCTCCGATACTAGAGTAAAAATTGTTTAAATCAAGTTCCAATATATTCCAAATATCACGAACTTTAATATTTTCTTGAGATAATCTCAAATGGTTTTCCAAATCCAAGTATCACCATCTCTATTGATGAGACAAAGAAACTGGCCCAGAAAATATTTAAAATCTGGCATCAAGTACTTCAAGACCCTTTTTCATACATCTGTAATGCAATGCATGCAAAGATAGCACAGGTGAAGTCTCTAAAAAGGATCATATTTAGTTTCAGACCAAAAAGCCCTCCCACTCAATTGAGCTAACTATACTAGAGACAGGAACGTACTGCCTGTTCTCCTTCAGGTTTGTAATCAGCATGACCCCCACACCCTCCCATTCAATGAGAAACACTTTACAAGCTGGGCATGACTACCAATGGCAAGTTTCGGAGCAAGGGCAGAATTTGGTCTTGCTTGACTCCAGGTCTCTCCCCTTATCCGAGGAAAATTATCTGACAGCTTTTAATAATGCATATACTCTATTTTTTAAAAGAATATTCCTACTTTCCATTTTAATTCATATTGATAAACTCTCTGTTTCCCAGAGGAAAAAAAAATGTGAAGAAAGATGTGAAAATAAGCTTCTCTATAGAGCTCTAATAGTTCCTTCCCATCTTTTCACACACAGCAAAGGTTACACATCCTGCATGGACAGAACTTTGGTCCTCAAACTTTTAAGAATATTTGACAATTAGCAAGAGACAGTGCCATTCTTGGGGAAGGCACTGTGTTTCTCATCATCATCCAGCATCCATCCCTCCACCCCTCAGTCACTTAATGTAGGGGTGGGGAATAACTTTGCCACTCAGAGCGACTAAGTATTTAGAATTATTAACTTTTGTGGACCACACATGAAAATACACATTGTGTAGCATTATCACAATAATGTGAAAGATAAATCACAGAATGGTTTGGGCTGGAAAGGATCTTAAAAACATCCAGTTCCAACCACCCAAATGATGACTCATCATTCCCGTATTGATCTTGTGTTCATGCTTTCCTTCCCTCTACTCACAGATGTTATTAGCTCACAGTACGTACGTGCATGACACAGAACACTTGCCTTTATGCTCACCTGCAATGAGTTTGAAATGACAGGCCTCATTTGATGATAAACCACATAAATGAAGTTCCAGGCCACACCTGGCCCACAGGCTCCATCTACTCCTTCTGGAGGGTTTTTCTGTTGTTTAGGGCAGCAGTAAAGGGCAGCAATTGAGAGGCAATAATCCATGAGTGGATCATGGAGGACTAACCCATCCTATTTATTATCCTTTATTAAAAGTTACATGCCATACCTTATAATCTGAGAACATTTTCCATGAGGACACAATATCCCAAATAGACAAAATAATGTTGCTGTTACAATGTTGTCACTTTAGCAGCAGAACAAAGAGAAGTATTTAAATCACAGCCCAAAGCTAGACGAAACTTGTTTCACTCCAAGAGCAGCCAGAGGCACAGTATCGGAAGTGAGTGTTGCACAAAGTTGTGTTCATGTTGTGTATACAAAGTACTAAATAAACCTAGGAGAGAAACGTTGGGCGGAGAACTCTGGCAGCAATTAATTGCTATTCCTCTTTTCATTTTGTTATTTAAACATAAAAAGAGTACTTAAAACAAATATGCTGTCAAAATGGACTGAGTATCAAGTTATTCCCCATTACAGAAGCAATATTATACTTACTGAGGCAGCAATGAATCTCTAATGAGAGACAGAAGCTTGCTGTTTGAGTCGAGGCTCTCCCCTTTCTCCTCAGCCATGACCTGGTGGCTTAAAAGCAGTGATGTGGTTTCTGCGAGCAACCGCAAGCTGAAGAGTCTCCATTCCACTTGAAAATAAAGGTGCCAAGAATGTGACAACACTGAAGTCTAATTAAAACAAAATGTGGAATTCATGGAAACTGTAATTGATGTACCTATCTACTTACCATTCTGACCGTGGACCAGAGAAACTAGTGGTGGAAGGATACAGTCTTCAACCTAAAACAGAATTAGAAAGAGCTGGCTTAGGTCATTCACAGGGGAAAAAAACAGAACAGAGATACATTATCTATGTTTATTCCACTGCTAGAGCCCTTAATCAAAGAGATGAATAATCACGGAAATGCATCTATAATTACATGCACAAAGCCACGAAGTTCACTTTTCTCTGGTAAACTGCCATGAAGTCACAGATAGTAATGTATTTTTATCTAGAAAACAACAATTACTTTGTTATAATTCATTGAGAATGAATTTTAATTTAAAATACAGAACTCAGCGCAGATATATTAAGAAAAAAAGAGTACTATAATATCTATTAATCCTGATGCTTTAATCCAAGAACTAATCATTGAATAGAGTTCAGAAGACATGTCCTAAAACAAACCCGCATAGAACTAAAATACATCAGGAAAGATGTACGGCCTCTAATGAAATATCCTTAAGCTTTAATAGACTTCATAAAATTTTAACTTCTTCCACCCTGATAATACACAGTTTTCCATTAAAATTAAAATATACAGACTGAAAATTTAAATGTGAAAAGAAAAAAAAACAACCAAGAAAACCAGTCAGCTATTTACTGTCCATGAGTGTATTGCTATCCTAACCCAGTCATCTGTCACAGAACGAGTCAGCTTAGTTCCACCTGAAATCAACTTGGTGATAAGTGAGTTTTATATATCTAATATCATAAAAATAATGTATTTTTATAGTATTCGCTATAAGAGAAATAATTACTAAGTCTTAAGTCATAGGTAAAATATCATTTATTTAGACAGGACATCCTTTGGTTTTGGGGAGCAGATCAACGGACAGCCCTACAACTTTTAAGTAAGCATCATGGATACACAGCTTGCTCTTGGATTTACTAGTACAAATAAAATTCCTGCGCAGGTTCTCACTACACCGTGGACAGGATTTGGTGTAACAAGACTGTGTTATAATCCTCCATGTGTTTTCTTTCAGTGATTAATGCTAGAATGTGGAATTTCTCGATTTCTGCAGCTACTATTACGGAACATCTATAGAAGGTGAAAGTATGTATGAAAAGGGGTCACAAATGACGTTAGCAGTTACTTCATTGCTTGCAGGTGGTCTCTGTTAAATCAACCTCTGATATTAATGGATTCATTTAGGTTTTTTTCTCTTCTGAAAAGCCTACCAAAAAATTGTTTTTGTTACATACTTTCAATAAGAAAGGTAGAGGACTGCTTGAGGTATAGAAGTAAAACTACTCCTGCAAGTACAAATAGCCTTTACACCTACATAGATAATACTATATATCATAGATGTAGTAACATTTGTAACAGTCATTCAGAAATTTCATTATCTTTTCAGTTAATATGCAATGAGACAAATAACAAAACTACACTGCATTCCAACAAACATATTAGTGCAGGTTTCTAAACTTCTACAAATGGTAATTCACCAGTTATAACATTCTTGTGAGGTGGGATTTAATAATATGTACGCACTTAAAGTCTTTCAGTCCCAAAATCCAGTTCAACCTACTGCACTGGCATTGAAGTGGTAAATCAAAGGCGTGAGAAAGAAAAAGAGGCAAAGAAGCAACTCACAATTGTCTGCAGCAATGTATGGACTCAGAGAATTATGAATCACTCAGCAGCAGCAGCATTAACTCAGACTCATTAATTAAAGTCAGCATCTAGCAGTATGATGCAACTCCAGTTTCTGAAGCTTCCAATCTCCTTTCACTTTCATCTAGTAATAACAGTAATCTTTCCACACAGCAAATGAAGTAAGCCAGTCATGAGTCTTTTCTAAGATAGATATATTTTAATCTGCCATTGTAGAGAATATTCTCTAGGTCTTAAGTAACTGTAGTAGCTTTTTCTGACCTTTTTCTAACAGGAACCTCAATTCTGGTAAACAAATCTGTTTAGAATGGAAATCTCCCTTGCAGGTGTTCACCTTGTGTCAGTTCAGTGCGGTGGGGAGATAAGTAAACGAAGCACTAATCCTATGGAAAAGTATTCTGTGATGCAAGAGTAGATCAGCAGACACATGCTGAAGGGAAAAGCATTTGTACACGAAACTTAAAACAGATACTTTCTAACTCTGCAACCCTCATCCTCTCTCCATGCCATTTGGGTCACTGCTTTTCATTAATGTGTACACAAATCTGAAAACAAGATACGAACTAAGCAAGAAATTACTGAGGTGTAATAAAATGAAGTGCAATACCTAAAATATTTTTAATAAATTCACCAGTAAAATGCACCAGTAAATTAGGAATTTGGCATTTTCTGGAGGATTGAAACAGAAGAATACTCAAACAAGGATTCAGTTTTTCTTCTTTCAAATGACTGCTGATATCTACATGGAATGAAATCTCCATATAAGCAGGAAGGCAATCAGGTATTTTTCTTGTCTCAGTCTTTATCACTAAGATTGCTTATAAAAAAAATAAAAAGCAGCAGGAAATATTCGTATTTAAGCCTAAACAGACTGGATAGTTCAAATATGATCATAGCTCATCTGGGTTTCCACCATCTTCTGAAGAGCCTGACATTGTGTTCATGATAAATCCCTAACTTAACAAAGCCACCATTGTGTAATTCTGTAACGACAACATTCAAATGCTGTTCTGCCACAACTGTGCTGTTATCAGTACCCAAAATAGCAATAAAATACTAGAAACTTCCAGACACATTACATCCACATCTCCCAGTAAGAACACATATGTATAGGACCAGTGTGGCTCAAAGCTCGTTATCTTGTTCCTAACAATTGGAAATGAGTAGAAAAAGAGTAGGAAAAGAGTAGGAACAATAGACCAAGCATAAAGCACAAATCTAGTTTCTAGTAAAGTAATTCTTGAGTTATGAAGTTCCCTAATCTGATGCTGAATCTGTATTTTGCATTTAATAGTGCTTGCTAGCCTTTTCTCCTATATATTTGTCCAATTCTATCTTAAATGTATTAGTACTTCTAGCATGTGCAATACCCACAGCACTCAATTCTACAATTCAATTTTGCTATATGAAAAGGCACTTCCTTGTTTAGTTTAAAGCAGCTAACTTGACTTCCACTTAATCTTGTTTTATGTAAACCACAAATAATTATTGCCAATTAGCCTTTCCCATGCCCTTCATAAGTCTATACTCTCAAGTCTTCAGTTTCCAATTCTATACTCTCAATTCTTCAGTCCCTCACATCACTGAGCTGTACTTTTTCTTGTAAAGCTTCATTCCCTTTGAATGACCACAACTGCATTCAGTATTCAAGGCTTGAGGGCACCATGGACTTACCAGGGTGTAGTGATGTTCTCTGCTTTTCTGCCTGCTCTTTTACCAGTCATTTCTAATAGTCTCATCTTTCTGATTACTGCCGAGTATAAAGCTATCATTCGCATAGAAAAATTATGCTAAGAGATCCCCAGAACAGTTAAAATAGTTTACAGCTTGACACTGCATATGCACAGTTGGAATGATTTTCCCCATGTGTGTCACTTGACATTTACCAGTATTGAATTACGTGTCATTTTATTGTCCTTTCACTCAATATCCTGAAACCTTCTGCAACTCTTCTGTCAGTTTTAATTTTCACTACCGTGAATAATTTAGTGCCATCAGTCAGTTCTGTCACCTACATATTCATTCCCTTTTCTGGATTAGTTATAAATAGCACATGTTGCAACACAGATCTTTGTGAGGCACAATTCCTAATATACCTGCGCTTTTAAAACTGATCTCTATTCCGTACTTTGTAAATTTTAACTAGTTAGAAGTTGATCTGTCAGGGGGTAAGAGGAAGGGCCACTGATGGATTTGAAGACTCTTGTTGCGTGACTTTGTCAAAAACATTTTGGGAATTCAAGTCCAAAAGCAGAACATCTGTCTCCATTAACATCTACTGATTACTAGTGAGGTACAGTGCCCAGCAAAAGCTGTACTCACTTTTCTACAATATTATATTACTTACAAAAATCAGATCTTTTGAAGACAAGGCATAATTTTCATAGAAATTCTTACGCAAAGCCTGCATGCTACTTTAACCCACAAAAGAGAAAGAGAGACAAGCCACGGTTTCAGAGTATTCACCAGCTATTAGAACGGGTTTGAAAGACAATTATAACTTCAGTCCCTCTCTCCTTGTCTCCACTGCTCAGGAGATGTCAGACACAAAGCCTGCATCCTAAATACGTGCCTGCTTTGTCAGAAAGAAGCAAGCATTGCCTCAGCTTTACCTCACCAAGCCAAGTCCATGCTTCACAAGTACCCACTGAAAAGCAGTTGTAACACTGCAAGGCCTCAGTGGAAGGATCCAACACACTAAATCCCTATCGAGCCAAGGTACCCCCAAAATGGTGATGGAGAACTAAACTTCCATTCACTTGTGCTAGTTGGCAAAGATGTATTCAGCTATTCAACATATACATGCAACTATCATGTATTAATGAACTAGCATATAAGCAAAGTAAACCTACTTGTTATCCCCTACAATTTATGCTATATCTACATGGATAGCTTAACAGCCTTCTCAAGGCCCCATAACTTACCCTTATACAGCTAACATTCCCAACCAAAAAAAATCGCTCCCTTGATTAAAACTGAGTTTCAGAGCTCTTCAAATCGATGCTTAAGGCCAAAGTCTTGACATTTGGTATTACACTGGGCAGACAGAAGAAGCAAGCAGGCTTAAAGTCTGAGCCAATACTGTTTGTGAACAACACTGTTCTCAGGTGAATATCAGAATCCAGAATTAAGCTTACATAAAGAAACTATGCCATCCATTCCATGCAGCTATCATATCCAAAGCCCATTACTTTATTCCAGAGATTTTTCTAGAGATACCTGGTTCTTTTCAATGACAAATGCGTTCTCCTTATCCACTATTCAAAGCAGAACACAACAAAGCAAAGACCAGCAGCCCCCAAACCCTTTTTCCAGTCACATATAAGATCCACAACAACCAACATCACCTTGACATTTATTCTCATTAAAACTCCACAAAGTTATTGCTGGACGTGACCATGGAATTAAGATCATGCTGCCTTCACATTCCTTAAAGAATCTGCTGGAGGCACAGTATGCTCCTCAATGTTTTAATATTGCCAGTAATCTCTCAGAATGTAATAGAAAAAGAAATAATCTAATACATGTTAGAATGAATTTGGGAGAAGGATGACATTTCCGTAATCTTTTTGGGAAAGTCTTCAGAACCTCAGAATCTTCACTGAGATGTTGAGTTTTTTCCCTTCTGGGAAGACACAGCATTGATCAACTGACTCAATATGTCAATTAGTGCAGAGCTGGTTTCACAAAAAAAGTCTCCTGTCATGTGGATTAGCCTAATGGACAGAAAGCCATGCAGGGTGTAGAATTTCAATCTGCTTTTAAAGGAGAAGCGACTGAAGAAATGCTCTACAAGATGTTTATACAGTCATATCCTACACTGACATAATGAAGGTGTCAGTGGTTAGATCAGAAGAGCCTGTGGATGAAGAACACCACAGATGCTCAATCAAGAAAAGACGAAGATGAGCAGAAAAAAAAGCACTTACAGAAGTTTCTATTCTTCTGTTGCCATCTTTGGTGAAAATAGCTCTTATATTGTCAACCAGTAGATTTCCATGCCATACCGCTTTTCCCTTGACTTCCCATCAAGCAACCCATCATGTTCAGCGTGCTTTTATTTTAGCTGTTTTTAAAAGTAAGTTTTAAAACCTTGAGGAGGACAACCATTGCTGACAACTGCTGGCTCAACTAGAGAAGAACTTTTATGTTTTGAGTAAAAGATCATCTATGCAGTGTACAGATCATTTCTGAGAGCTAGTCAGAGTATAGAAAGGACTTCCACAGTGTCCTGGGTTCAGCAGTAGCAGTCATTTTTCTCCTCCTTAGTAGGTGGTGCAGTGCTGTGTTTTTGACTTTCGGCCTGGGAACAGTGCTGATAACACCGATGGTTTCAGTTGCTGCTCAGTCATGTTTACTCGGACCAAGGACTTTCTGAGCCTCATGCTCTGCCAGGGAGGAAGGGAAGCCAGGAGGAAGCAGAGACAGAACACCTGACCCAAACTGACCAAAGAGGTATTCCATACCACAGCACATCATGCCCACTGTATAAACTGGGGGCAGTTACCCGGAAGGGTTAGATCACTGCTCGGTCGGGCTGGGTATCGGTCAGCGGGTGGTGAGCGGTTGTATTCTCTTCCCTCGTTACTTCCCTTGTTATTATTATTATTGGTGGCAGCAGCAGTGGTTTGTGTTATACCTCAGTTACTGGACTGTTCTTATCTCAGCCCGTGGGAGTTACATTCTTTCCATTCTCCTGCCCATCCCTCTGGGACCTGGGGGGAGGAAGAGGGGAGAGGGGAGAGGGAGAGGGCAGCTGCATGGTTCTGAGTTATGGCTGAGCTTAAACTACAACACACAGGAACCGCCTGCCATCATGAACCTCATCACTGTTCCAAGTGCTTTGAATCAGCATACGTCCTTTTTCAGGCAAATAAATTTACTTAATAGAGAAAAAAATACAAATGATACAGTCAGCATTCTTCTAGTTAATTATATATAAATCTTTACCAAAATTTGAAAATAAATATTATTATAACACAATGTCTGAATTTAATAAGTATTTTTGCATTTTAGGTACATGAAGGAAATAGGCAGTTGGACTTGGGTCGGTTTAAGAAACCAGGAGTTATATTCCACTCCAGTCTACAGACTCTTCCTGGTGGCCATCATCAGATTTGCATACCTGAATATCCATAGTTTTGCCAAAATTTGCCAAGTCACACTTACCATTCATCTTTCCTTTGCATCTTGCAAAAATGCACACAACTGCATGCAAATGAAATTACTCCTCACTACTGGCTTTCATTTGAGCACTTTCAATTAATTTCCCTTGACGTTATCACAGTCAGCAATACACAATACAGCCAGTCCCCACAGAAATTAATCTCCTCAATAACTGACTTCAAGTTGATGGTAATCAGAAATTTGATCACAAAACATCCATTTATTCAATTTTGTTCAGGACACGAAGGCAACTCCAACATGAACTAAAAACCAGAACAAGCACTTCTTTTCTTCTCAAAGCAGAGACTAACCTGAAACATTGCTCTTGAATTCTTTTTAACTTATACAATTTCCACTGCAGCTAAAACTAAAACCAGAACCAAACTGAAAAACTTACCAGTTCTGCTTGCTTAATATAACCTCACAGAATCATAGACTCACGGACTGTTTTGGGTTGTAAGATTGTTACAATCATCCAGTTCCAACCCCCTGCCATCGGCAGGGACACCTTCCACCAGGGCAGGTTGCTCCAAGCCCCGTCCAACCTGGCCTTGAACACTGACAGGGATGGGGCAGCCACAGCTTCTCTGGGCACCCTGTGCCAGCACCTCAGCACCCTCACAGGGAAGAACTCCTTCCTTAGATGCAACCTGAACTTGCCCTGTTTCAGTTTGAACCCATCACCCCTTGTCCTACTGCTGCAGTCCCTGATGAAGAGTAACTTCTTTATCAAGTTCATTACACCTTATTAGAAATGCATTTAATTTCTGATTGGAGACTTTAAAGCCATGTCACAGTTGTAGTGAAAAAAAAGTGCATCCTCTCGAGAGGATGGTATGTGCCTTCCCCTCACCCTCTCTGTAAAATGCTGTTTGTAACCAACTTTGTCTAAATGAACAATCCAGGCTTTAGAGATCAGCCCAGGTTACACATTTCTCTCCAATAAGAGATTTTCCTATTAACCACTGCTACATTTAAATATCTATCTGGAAGCTCAAACATGTCTTGCTTCCACTTTTTAGGAAAGCACCAAGTTTCTCTGGGTGCTGACATTTCTATTCACAGATTCCAGTCATTCCCAGCAAGCAGCAATTAGAAGATCTCCCTTGAGTAACAGCAATTCTAAAAATGGTCTGTATGCATCATAGAAGATGAAGTACCGCTTTCCTCTAAAGCAATGTAAGCTGTGCATTCGAGTATAATTAGCACACTAGACTTCATAAATAGTATTAAACTAATTACTGTTTGCACCACTAGTGGCAGATGTGCATAGAGATTATTAATTACAGTGGACAATTTCCTGAATTTTACATACCAAATACAAGGCAGTTTCTCCACTTTGTGTCTGAGCGGCTTGTGCTGAGTGTCAGGAGGGCTCTTTTAAATTAGGAAGAGCTGTTATTTATGAAAATGAGTCAAATAATAGATTTTTCTTTTGTCAAAAATTAAAACTTGTTCATTGACAAAGTAATTACTGATTACTTCTATTTAATACATTTCAATATATTCCTATTCTGAATCAGGGAAACTATTCTACAAAAGTGGTATGTGTCATATTTATAAGCACTGGACAGGCAGGAAGTCTTATCTCTGGCTACCTAAGGTTAACTGATGTGCTCAGATGGATTTTAAACAAACATCTAAACCTTTCAGTGTATGTGATGAAATAAACTGTTCCTCAGAAATATAGGTACTTAAATAAAAGTCACCCACTGCTACTTAAAACACAGTGGGACAATCATTCCCTGGCTTCAATATAATGTTCTGCTAATGTGGGGATGGGAGCAGGGGAAGAAGAGTTGTAAAAGGGAGATGTCTCCTTGGAGTTATTTTCCATGGGAAAACCCGTCAGACCATTAAATAGCTAGGGGAGTTTTATTTAATGTGCTGACACAAGTTATTGCAATCTCAGTAAATACTGATGGGCCTCCATAAAACATGGTACAATTTCTGCCAGTATAAGACACAGTGATAACCCACAGAAGTAAAACAATTACTTTTAGAAATGTACAATCATAATACAGTGCTTTGTGGGCTGACAGGCATTGTAGGGAGGTATCAATAGGCATTCATACCTCACCTACATTTGCATTTCTTTTCTAGAACATCATTTGCCATATAACTTTAAAGTGAATTGAACTGTCACTTCTGTACTATTTCCCCTCTGACTATTAACTGGTCACATTTTTGTGCATAAAGACCATTTCTTTGTATAGCACTCTTGTGTGAGCATAAATGAAAAGAAACGTTAAGCTTATTTAAATTCCAATTTATATTTTCACTTATTAAGAGTTTAAATACTCAAGTAACATACACACCAAACAGGATTCAACGTAATTTCTAAGATCACCCATTCCTATCTAGCACAACCCCTAAGATTGCACTTTCCTATGTATTACAATTTGCTAATGCCTGTCTTGATTTAAGAGATTTGAATATGCCCTTAACCGAATTCCAATATGAACACATAAATTTCAGTTTTAATTAAATGTTCACCCCAGTAACCATGCTGGGTTAAACTCCTGGTGGGAATTCTGTTGCAAAAACACACTAGTCACATCAGCTCGGGTTACAAGTTGTCAAACACTGGGGCAAACATTCCAACCTCCTGATTTGCTGACAACTGTTTCACAACACAATTGTTCTGCCTCCAGCTCACACTAAATTTAGCTCACAGTAAATTCATTTAACCAAAAACTTCAAAGAAAACAAATGTTAGTGATGGAGGAAGCTTACAGTATGTGGGTTTGTAGCAAACAATCTGTTATACAAACAAACAACAAACCACCCTTAAGGGTTATTGATGATCTCATCAGGAGGGGTATTGATGGAAAAGGATTATCAACCCTCAGAGGTGATCTTCCCAAGCTATGAGGCTGAAAGAAAGACTTCCAGAATCTCGGGTTGTAAATTTACATGGGAATCATTTGAAGACCTGCTATTTCTGAACTTCAAGCCTGTTTTATTCTCCCTCTATCAATTAAATACAGTAAACTGAGTCAGAACGCCTTGCTGCTGCTTTGAAAATTAAATCCCTTTATACAGAATAAAAGATTTTACTGTCAAATGAACCCACACGACATTTTAAGTCGTATTTCATGCAGTTTCTGTATTTTCGATACATTCTGTTTATGCATTGAATTAGGCCTATTAGCCTGCAAATACTTAATTTATTGCCAGACTTACAGTCAAGCGATGGGCTGTCAACAAGACAGGATGCTGTGTTATTGCTTCCAAGGTGGATAAAGTAGTTTTAATAAATTCTTCTGATGCAGCTTGTCCTATTGGTAAAAAATCATTGTATTTCTTTATAAAATGCAACAGTTAGAATGCCTGCATATAAAAGTACTGCAATATCATAGGTTGCCTTACCTATTGCTCCATCCAGGTTTGTTTCTCCTGAATCTATCGATCTGATAAAATTCTACAGAAGAAGCAGCATTTATGTTAAAACACTTTAGAAACAAAAATTAAGAAGAGCAATCACTGAATAATTACAACATGAAGTTCTTTAAGGGACTGTGCAAATACAAAATGTTAAAAGACCTAGATTAGGAAACACTATCATAATAATTAAGATATGAAAGACTAAGAGAATCAATGATCTAGCCACTACGATGTGATTTTGCAAGTCTGTAAAGCTGCTGGACACTTAAATGTAGAGTACAGTAAGATCTATTACTCTGACTAATGTCAGGAACAGTAACATTTCCAGCTAAACAGACAACAATTAAAAGTCTTTGTTGTTAACAGGAAACTGTAATTTCTTTGAAGACTATGAACTACCTTGGACATGGCTACGTTAAAATAACTCACAAAGGCCAAAGACCCTTCAGAAAATGTAATTTTCTGTTATTTATACCATCTGTTTGATCTCTGTGCATACTACACACACTATGGCTACAATTACATGCAGAAGACACAAAAATGTATTTTGAGGAACAGGGACAGATATTCATAATCTGGGTTAAATAGACAGACCCTGTATTCTTTTGCCTTTTAAGCTTGATTTCACTCTTTTCCTTTCATTTCTATGCACAGCTGTTTATGTCACAGGGATGCAAAAGACACTGACATTTGCTAAAGAAGGAAAAAATCTCAGCAGAATTTATAGCATGCTCTTTTTTACTAACGCAGTATTTAATACACAGCAAATTTACCACGGACAAACAACTTTCTCATTTTCAATTTGCACCACATACCTGTTTATTTAGATGATGTAAAGCAGTAAGAAAATTATGCTTGTTTTATATTTCCCTATCAATTAAACTGTTGTTATTATACAGTAAGTTTACAGATGTGTCTAGGTGGGTTATCTTTTTCTCAGTATGCAAGAAGCACCTGAAAGATTCTTCTCTCATTAAAAATACAGTTAGAAACTAATTCTATTTGTCATAATTTAAATACATCTCAGAGGCAGTCATAAAAGCCAGCTGCTCCTATAAAAAAAAATGTTATGTTATCTTCCTGGCCATTTGAAGGAAAACACTAGTTATTACCTAAGTACTTGTTTTGGAAGAGAGTAAATTATTTTGTTTGCTCATTTAAGACAGTTTCACACTTAACCATAGTCTCAAGACCTATTTGGAAAGATCAACATAGTCGATGCAAAAATTGTTCTGGCTACTAATGCTTATTTCCTTAATTTTGTATTAGAGACACAAGAAGAAGATGTATTTATGCAAAACAACAACTATCTGGGTGCTTTAAAGCAATGGAGCGGAATGGTATGTGTATTCTGCTACAGGTGAGCCTGTGCCCTATGCACTCCACTAGGAGCCTACTATTAGCCGTGCCTTTGGGGCACCTAATTATACCTGCATGTATTTCTGTTGCAAGCTGAAAACATGAAAGGACTATCCTGACTCCCTCTCAATTTCTTTGTGCAACACTACTGAAAATTACAGATGATGGAAATAACTTCAAAGCAGCAAGGTAAAAAACCCAATCTCAGTGAACAACAGCTACAGGAAAAATTCTCTTTTCCTTCCAGATCCCAAGCAAATCTTTCTGCCCCTAATCATTTCTTATTGCTAAGAGTAAGATTTCTGAATAAATCAGAAAAGGAAGAAAGAAAGGAAGACTGACTTGCTAAAATCTTAGAGGTCTCAATTGTAGCACACTACTCTGAAAAACTACAAAGTGATGATCGAACGTCCCTTTCTAGATATCAGTAGGAATGTTGTTAACACAAAATTCCAGAGTAGACTGCTGCCTGATAGAATGGATAGTTAGTCTTCCAGAATTAATACTACTAGTCATATCATACAACAGTTCAATAAAATGCATTCAAATTTGATATTAATTTTTCAGATATACTACTTTCCATGCAGATATACTCCCTTTTCATGCATACATTGAAATAGTATATGTAAGCTCCTGAATTCTCTTGTTCAATGAAGACAGAAGGCTGGATTGATGGGCTGTGGCCAAAGGGATGAGGTTCAACAAGGCAACATGCTGGGTCCTGCACTTGGGCCACAACCATCCCATGCAATGCTCCAGGCTTGGGGCAGAGTGGCTGGAAGGCTGCTCATGGAATAGGACCTGGGGGTGCTGCTTGACAGAGCTGAACATGAGCAGCTTGTGCCCAGGCAGCCATGAAGCCCCCAGCATCCTGGCCTGTATCAGCATCAATGTGGCAGCAGGGCCAGGGCAGGGATTGTGCCCCTGTGCTGGGCACTGGTCGGGCTGCACCTCGAATCCTGTGTTCAGCTCTGGGCCTCTCATTACAGGAGAGACATTGAGGTGCTGGAGCGGGGCCAGAGAAGGGCAACGGAGCTGGTGCAGGGCCTGGAGCACAGTGTGATGGGGAAGGGCTGAGGGACCTGGGGGGTTCAGATGGAGAAGAGAAGGCTCAGGGGGACCTTATCGCTCCCTACAAGTGCCTGACAGGAGGTTGTAGTGAGGTGGGGTCGGTCTGTGCTCCAAGGAACAAGGGACAGGACAAGAGGAAACGGCCTCAAGCTGCACCAGGGGAGGTTTAGATGGAGCTGAGGAACAATTCCTTCCCCAGAGGGTGCTCAGACATTGGAACAGGCTGCCCAGGGCAGGGCTGCAGTCACCGTCCCTGCAAGTGTTCACACACTGTGGAGACGAGGCCCTCAGTGCCATGGGTTAGTGGTGGCCTTGGCAGTGCTGGGGACGGTTGGACTGGATGAGCTTAAAGGGCTTTTCCAAGCTGGTTGGTTCTATGATGCAGGAAATATTCATTAAAATAATCTTCTCCTCCTTGATCTGAAACAAAAGCTGTTCTAGTATAAATAGCCTGACTTCCTCAGTCAGTAGTTCAAGCAAACTGGAGTAACAAACATCAGAAGAAAACTTACATGGTACCTGGTCTGCTTTACTATATTGGTGACAAAGAATTTCACATTCTAGAAGGTTGATCGGAAACCATTCATAAATCTACAGCATAGTTACATATGCTTCAAGGAGATGAAGGGCTTTAACAATTCAACATCGGCAGTTGAAAAATGTTTTTATTCATCCTAAAGCTAATTTTTATACAAATATTTCAGTAGAGCTAAATTACACCCATATTTTCTTGGAATCAAGAGGCAAAGGAGAAAGAAAAGTGAATGTGAACAGTAAACTTTAATCTAGCTGCTTGTGGTGACGCATTTTTTCACGCTGTTGTGGAAGTAAATGCCCAGTTGGCATTTAGGAATCCATATACTTAGAAGTATTATCTTAACTCTGATACACAATTTTAGAACTTGCTTTTTTTTCTCATTCAGCAGAAACAACTGTTTTCATAGAATCATAGAATAGTTAGGGTTGGAAAGGACCTGAAGATCATCTACTTCCAACCTCCTGCCACAGGAAGGGACACCTCCCACTAAACCATGTCACCCAAGGCTCTGTCCAATCCAGCCTTGAACACCACCAGGGATGGAGCAGTCACAACTTCCCTGGGCAACCCATTCCAGTGCCTCACCACCCTTACAGGAAAGAATTTCTTCCTCATATCCAATCTAAACTTCCCCTGTTTCAGTTTGAACCCGTTACCCCTTGTCCTATCACTACAGTCCCTCATGAAGAGTCCCTCCCCAGCATCCCAATAGGCCCCCTTCAGATACAGGAAGGCTGCTATGAGGTCTCCACGCAGCCTTCTCTTCTCCAGGCTCAACAGCCCCAACTTTCTCAGCCTATCTTCATACAGGAGGTGCTCCAGTCCCCTGATCATCCTCGTGGCCTCTTCTGGCCTTGTTCCAACAGTTCCATGTCTTTTTTATGTTGAGGACACCAGAACTGCACACAATACTCCAAGTGAGGTCTCACAAGAGCAGAGTAGAGGGGCAGGATCACCTCCCTCAACCTGCTGGTCACGCTCCTTTTGATGCAGCCCAGGATACGGTTGGCTTTCTGGGCTGCGAGCGCACACTGCCGGCTCAACGGTAATATTGCATTTTTGCTATCCCATGGCACAGTTAATAAGTTAATTTTCTATTGCTAATGTCATAAATAGGTTGTAGCTGTTAACATGAGACAAACAGCTCTGTAGCTTACACTACTCAGCTTTTCATCAACTAAATGCAGTGTAAAAGTACTGATGAGGGCAAAAAAGTGACAAAAGGAAAGAATTTCTAAAAAAAAGATTATAATTTATCTTCCATTTCTACTCATGAAATACTAGCATAAAATTCTACAAAAAATATTCTGTGTAATTCAGAACTAAACTTTTCTACTCTAAAATAATGCACACAGGAAATTCTCAGTTTGTTAGACACATGCAGAGTTTCTCTATACATGAATACCAGATAGAGTATTTTCCCTTTGACCCAGTAGATCACTACTGAAAATTTCTTCTAATACATAGTTTTTAATATAATCAAAGCTTAAGTTTTATATTCAGAATCAAGTTCTCTCTCCAATTTATAAATTTAATGGAACTTTACTGTATTAACATTTAATGTAATTTTATTGCACTGAAATAATTCCCCCAATTTTATGCATATGTGTATTTTGTAAACAAGGTTTAACTTAGATGGCTATACTCACAAGTAGGGTCCCATAGTTGAAAAGAAACTCCTCTGTGACTATCTGGGGACGAAATATCTGTTTGGATTTAAGCAAAAGTTGAAAAAAAAAAATGCATTAAATGTGTATCTTATGACCAGAATAAGTGAAACCTCTATTTCACAGCCATGTTAAAAAAAGAGGACAAAATATGTATTTGCTTCTATCACTGGAGCTGTCTTCCAAAGTGCTAAACCAAGGCTTACATCTTTAATGCTATGGTAGAGTGGGAATACTCAAAATATCCACATATTAATAAAAGTTCTATTTTATCCATTCTGATCTTTTGGGAAACTGCAAGAATTTGTCCCATGTTTAACAATATTCAGAAGAAAGATCCACCTGGGATGTCACAAGATGCAGCACTACGGGCATCATAGGAAGGCAAATCTTCAGCTGTTTGGCCTGAACTGTTGATGGGTGTTTCCGTCCGGAGACATTAGTTAAGGCAGTGAGAATGTCACCTACAGAAAAACAACATTTGAGACTGATCGGATGTAATTGCTTTACTAAACAACAGCAAATGACATATAAAACAGCTCTGTTCCAGTATCTTCTGTTCAATCTGGTCTCCTCCCTCCTGCTGAAGGTAGTGTTTGTATGACTGCAGGATAAATCAGGCTGCTGCAGCGCATTTTCCCAGCTCAGTGCTCAGCCAGGCCAATTTCCTGCTCTGGCTACAGAGGCAGGCGCACAAATGTGACCTCTGGCAAAAGGTAAGGATAGAAACATCAGGCAGGTGCAGAAGCAAAGATGAAAATCCCTCTCGGCAGGTGGCTACATACGCATGGAATTATATTCTTGAAATTCTATGAATGCAATTCTATTTCCAGTGAAATAAAAAGCGAATTTCTCAAGACATTCCAGCCGAGCACGAGCTGAATTCACCATGATTAGTGGGTGACATCATGCTCAAGCAGTATGTTTTTTTCCTGCAGCATAGCACCACTGGAAGAAAGACACAAGCATCCTCCCCCCCATAAAGATCCCTCCACCAGCCACACACACATACATTGTCATAGAATCATAAAATGGCTTGGGTTGGAAAGGACCTTAAGATTATCCAGTTCCAACCCCCTGCCATGGGCAGGAACACCTCACGCTAGACCAGGTTGCTCCAAGCCCCGTCCAGCCTGGCCTTAAACACTGCCAGGGATGGAGCATTCACAACTTCCTTAAGCATTCTCATACACAAGTTTAACAGTGATGCAAGTGACCTAAAGCAACTTGAATTCTCATCTTCTCATAAAAGAGACAGCAGCAGGTCAATGAGAGAACTTATATGCCTCCATAGCAAACCTCAAACAAAATAATGAGGGAACAAAATTTTAATTGCAATAGTGAAAATTATACTTCAGACTTTAGAAGAAACATACAAAAATCAAGGAACATTACACTAAGTTTGTGCTACGTTGTCCCAGAAAAGCAAGACTATGCATGGGATAAAGAACAGAAGCAGCAGGAGAAACCTCACAGCTCATATGCAAAGAAGGAAATTCTGTCCCTATAGCCTGAAAATATTAAAAGCCAAACCCTGCCTTGAGGACACTTACTGTATTTTTACCCTAATGAGAGCTGCACAAAAGTGTAAAAAGGAAGTCACAGAGACATTATTCAAATAAAGAATATGATTCAGCATTTTATATTATTTTTATGCCAGAAAAGGCCCTTCCTTTCAGAGTAAGTCACAGTTTATTCATGTTGAATAATACCAGTGCTTTTCTTCCGCTCTCAGGGAGTCCAGTTTTCAACATAAGCAGGAATGGCAGAGCCTGGCACTAAAACAGATTGTAAAAATATCTAGCCTGAAAGATTTGATTTGTTCTATAATATACTGCTCAAGAAAAAAGAAAGCATTGCCTAAAACTTTCCAAATACATAAAGCAAAAGACTGATTTTTCATCAACACATTTGTATTTGAATTACTCATAATACTGTAATTCAGCAAGACCTCTCTGTGGTTAGCAACGAATAATTTGCTGAACAATCTCCCTATGGTTTAAGGCCTATATAATCATCACATTTGCCAATCTTGCAGCTGATAGATATGGTTACTTTAATTTTCAGTATGATTTAAGCAATTTATACCTACTTCTAGAATAGATTAAATAATACAAAAGCAGAAATACAATTACTTTCTTACCTGCAAGTGAAAACTTTACATATTATCCACAAGATTAATAATTTATTTCATGTGTTTCAAGGTACCTTTAGGGCTCATTTCTACAATCTGTGAATCTATTTGGTTTATAGCTACATCTGGTGGAAAAAGATGGGATCAGTAAGGAGCTTATGTAATTACATATCAAAAAAGCCAGCTAGGGTTAATTCTAAACCAACAGTTAAACTGCTTTATATGTTCCAGTTTGCAGATCTGGTTTTTAGCTTAGGAGCCTAGAGCTTTTACCCCCTCAAGCAGAACATGTTCCTTTATCATACTCAGAACAATAAAATGCCTTCTGACAAATGTAGACAAATACGGACAGATAATCTTAATAAAAGAAATCAAGAGAGAAATCTAGCCTGGAAAGGAAAGCACAGTGTAAAGATTATGCTTGCTATAGTAGTTGTCAACAGTGCATTGAAACTGTGCATCAGTAGTAAAGATCCCAGCAGAATACAAATTAAAGCAATTGATGTATTAGGTATTACAATCATAGTATAATGATAGATATTTGATGGCCAGTACTTCCAGGTTCTGAGGAAATATCAGGGCCTACCCTATTAGCTGCATATAGTACAAACAGAGAGTAGGAGGTGAATTTCTGCCTCAAACGTTTATAGCGTGAGACTTTCAAATCATGAAATATAAACAGTATGCAAACCTGCTACTTGGGTAGAAAAAAGGGATCACGGGTTTGCAGCAAGGCAAAAATCTGCATTGATATAGGAAGTAAAGTTGCTTTTAAAATAGCAGCATGACATTTAGGTCAACTGACCTTTGCGGGGCTCCCATTGCCTTTTCAGTATTCTAGTGATAACGTAGAGAAGACGAAAAATAAAACAGGTATCATCTCATCAGAAAATAATTTCATGAAGAAAATGATTTATCATTCAATGACAAAGCTCATACAATCAGAGGTGGGTTTGCTCCATTTCTTTTCTTGAATACTCCCAGCATTTCCTTCCTTGACTCCTATGTAGTCTTCTTACTCTATTCTACGGGACACCTCCCCCACCAGAAGTTTTAATTAGAATTTTAAGGATGATTCAGACTGGCCACACTGACCTCATAATTTTTCCTTCATTCCTTGTCTCTTCCTTTCCTTGCCTCCATCCCTCCTCCCCCTCCACCCTTTCCTCCACTCATTCGTTCCCTTCTTCCCCACCTTTTCACTTCCCTTTCTTCCAATACTCCTCTCTTCCCTTCCACTCTCTCCCCTTCTCCCATTTCCCCTCCTCCTTCTTCCCTTTCCTCCCTAACTTACTTCCTTCCATCTTTCTTTTCTTCTTTCATTCACTCCTAATCAATTTTTTCCAAAGACCTCATTTTTCCTCATAAGCTGCATAGCACAGCTTTTATCAGGAAAGGCAATCCCACCATTCTTCCTCATCTAGGATAATTCCTGTGACATTTCTTTTATTCACTATCAAATCTCAGCAATAGATTCTCCTTACTTTCTCAAGATTTTACCTATTACTTCTGTACAAATGGCCACAGCTCTCATCCTATTTCATCATCCTCTCTTGACTGACTCCCCAGACTCTTGGAACCAATTCCTTTCTATTCCAGTTTCTTCTCTGGCTGTCCAGTGAGTCCAAATTATGCCCTGCAATTTGCAAGTTTTCCCGTTTTCACGCAGGCCTTTCACCATTCCTTCTGCAAGCCCCCTCATCCCCTCATCCCACTACGAGCATATTCAGTGATGACAGGACTTCAGCTGCTACACCCAAGCAAATTTCTGTTAGAAAATAAAGGACAACAGGTAATGGGTTCAAACTTCAACAGGGAAAGTTTAGATTAGATATAAGGAAGAAATTCTTCCCTGTGAGGGTGGTGAGGCACTGGAATGGGTTGCTCAGGGAAGTTGTGAATGCTTCATCCCCGGCAGTATTCAAGGCCAGGCTGGACAGAGCCTTGGGTGACATGGGTTAGTGTGAGGCACCCTGCATATGGCAGGGGATTGGAACTGGGTGATCTTAAGGTCCTTTCCAACCCTAGCTATTCTATGACTGAGCTGATGGGGCCTACCATTCACCAAATGCAAAACATTAACAAGAAGTGCAGGCTGGATGTCTTACAGAAGTTCTTTACTGTGAGGGTGGTGAGACATTGGCACAGGGTGCCCAGAGAAGCTGGGGCTGCCCTATCCCTGGCAGTGCTCAAAGCCAGGCTGGACACAGCCTTGGGTACCATGGTCTAGTGTGAGGCGCCCTGCCTATGGTAGGGGATTGGAACTGGGTGATCTTAAGGTCCTTTCCAACCCAAACTATTCTGTGATTCTATGATTCATATAGAAAATTATGCATTCCAATACAAATTATCTGATCATGACATAACCAAATAATTCATGAAGCTGGTAACATGCAAACTTCACATAATCAGATAATACAGTCTTTCCACCTGTATATGGTAAGAGGTATTTGTTTCTTGAGGGAGTAATCAAAGGCAAGATTTGTTCAGTTAACCAAATGAAATTACCTAGAACTCCTGGCAGCTCCCGCACAATGTGATATATGACAAGATCCAGGCATTTTGACAGGTATTCACTGCTGCCTTGCTGCTCTTTTCCTGGTGTGGTCTTTCTGCTGTCTCTTTCAATATACATCACAAGTCTATATTTAAGTAAGTGCAAACATTACCTCTTATTATAAAAAATATGGCATTTTATCTCCAAAATACTACTGACTCAGACATTTACAGTATCTGTGGTTATAATCAGGACAATACATTTGGTTTGGCTCTGTAATTTTGTTGATGTTTTAGACTTGTTTTCAAATAAATTGATTTTAAAAATAACAACAAATGATTGAGTCAAGGAACAAGAGGAAAGAAACTCTTAAGCTACTATAGGTGCATTTCTATTAGTTTAGATGAATATATGATGCTGACGTAAGGAGCAAATCTCTCTGCAAGACTTAGAGAGTAGGCCAAAATGTGCAATATAAGCAAAAGACTAAAGGCATTCATTCTCAACATGTAAGAATTCCAAAAGCAAGCGTAATTTACGTCAAAGTAACAAGAGATCCAACTTTCAGTCAAGAAAAGTCATACATACATAAATCATACTCCAGGCTATCAAAATGTTAGCACTAGTTGGAATGGCCATATTGAAAGAGGCAGAAGTTCAAACTAGCCTGATATCCTTCCTCTAGAAATCTGGCACTTCTAAAGACAAATACAGTGCTTATAGTCTAACTGCTAAGTGCTGGGTAGCTGTGCCATCCCGCAGAACTATGGTAACTGATTTATTAGCCACTGGCTAACTTACAAGAGCTTGCTTTAATAATACACCTGTAACAGAATGCTCCAGGCAATATTGTAAAACACTCATTTGAATAGACAGAAGGGCCACACTTCCCTTTAGGGGAATAATATTGACATCTTTGTTTCACATTTGAACTCCCTGAAGGGCCTGTGCAAAGAATCAGTTGCTGGTGAGTGAAATCCATGCTCTGGGTTTGAAGAATGTACTTCAGTATTATCGGGTTTTTTTAATACCCTTCTTATAATGAATGCTGTTTTATAGAGGTAAGAAAACAACTTATTTAAGCTGACTCAAGTGTACATAACAAAGCTGCAGGACTCACACAAAATCTTACCCTAGGAAAGCTGGATTTCCATCAAAAAGCCAGTTTACTTCATGAAATAAAAACTACCCAAGAATGCACTTTTGCAGAATTAGGTCTCTAAACAATGCATGACTGTTATGGACTACTACAACTCACCTTATCCTTCCAGAACTATGCTGCAAAGATAGAGATAAATCGAAAGACTCCCTTTCACTTCTGCAATAGCCCTGATGCAACACATTCAGCTGCACCTCCCAGAGACTACAGAGACATCTTTTTCTTGCAGTCTCTGGAAATTGCATCAAATTACAAGGAATTTTGGTTGGTCTGGTAGAAGAGAACTACTCAAAAATCTGACATCATACTTCAAACAGCATTCTCCTTAAAAAAGTCTTAAGTGTCTTTAATATGAAAAAGTTGAATGTTTTAAATTAAAGTGGTCTAAATCCCTCTAGCCTTTCCCGACAACCAAGTAGTTTTTACTCAGAAACTCTTTAACTTTGAACAAAAACTTGACAAAAGATCAGAGTTTTTATGTTTGGGGCTTTTTCTTCCAGAAAACACTTCCATCATTTAGTAATCATCCAACTCTATATGGAAATACGTTTAGATCTGTTTATGCTTTACTTAAAATTGGCCGGATAGAGTTCAACATGAACAGCTCTATTGCTGAGAGGGGGTTCATTTTTTCAAAGCATGTTTTAGTTAATCACATTTGAGAAGCATACAAAGTTCATTCATTTATTCTGAGAAAGATACAAAGTTTATGTAACCTCATGAATTCTCTCTTTTTGCCTTACCCAAAGCAAAATCTGCTCCTTCTAAGGCTCACTGGGACAAGAAGTTACTTTAAGAGACTCTCCCAGTAAGACAGTGGCTTCCCCTTGTGAATAATCATCACCTGATGACCCCAGACAAAAGAGAACACTCTTTTCTTGATAGTCTCGTGAATAAAAGGCTTCATATTACACAGAAAAGAGTTCACTCCTAAAACACAGGCTCAAAAATACCACCCATTTTAAAGTATTTCAGGTATGACACTTAAAATACACATCACATCACATTTTCCATTACTACCTTACCTTGCTTGACAAGTGAGTAGCAGTGTCTCCCTGTTATTAATTAGAACTTGTAGCAGGACCAGAAAGGCTTTTGCTCGAATGAAAGTTGAAGGACTTTCAAGTAAACGAGTAATTGTAGTCACAAAATCCTTGGTGGAAATAAACACAAGTACATTAACTTTATTTCATGGTTAAAAGTTACCTGCGCTGTATTTTAACGCTGTATACATGTGAAGTTTGCTCAGTTTCATGTGTTTTGTATTAGTGATTTAATTTCCATGTCACTCATAGGAAAAAATAAATCCATAAGCCAATACTAAATACGTTCTGAACAAGACAGATGGGCCCAGTGCAAGGGTGCTTTGTACATCTCTCTGAAGCTGCAACATGCAAACACTGCATAACATACTTTGTCTAAAATGGCACAAAATAAACTACAAAAGATGACAGAACTTAAGAGTTTAAAATGCCTTACCTTAAGGATAAATGTAGGCTATTTTAATATATTTATTTTAAGAGAAAACTGAAGGATTTTCAAAATACATAAATGTTTCAGCACAAACATGATTAAATATTTACCTGCTAACTCCTATATATGTAGGAAGATTAAAACCAACACCTTTCTTGGCTATAACTATGCCTACATCACACCCTAAATTGCACATCAGATGCTCCAAATAGGTGGAAAAACTGTTTCAACCTTCACTGATTGTTCCTATCTTAACTTATTAAATTCTGTGTTCCTGAAGTGAAGAACACCTTTGCAATGAACCACCCGAATTAGAGCTTGGAAAGAAAGAAAAAGGATAAACTTCAAGCAGTAAGGCCATGACTTTTCTAACCCACTGACTACTCTCCGTTCCTAGGATGAAATCAATTCACAAGATGCTAAGGTCCTTGCTAGCTCCTTCCTCCTGTAAACCCAAATGAAAGAATAACTTTAAAAGTTAAACAAAGATAGTGATAAATGAAGAATAACCATGAAATATTTCCCTTCAAAAGCTTAACAGTGGATAGCTGACGGGATTCTGAAATCACAGTTTGCTTCTTTTATTCTCTAGCTCTCCCTATTTTGCCCCGTAAATTGAAATTTACAGTTTCAATTGTAAATTGATTTTCATCTCTAGTTTCTGGAATGGGGCCTGACACACAGAAAGATGTGAGATTCATGTGTACTGCCTCAGCTTCCAAGGGAATGAAGCCGAGAATTAGAGGAAGGAAAAAAGAGCTCATCTATTATCAATAACAGAATAATGTATTATGAGTTATAGAAAGCATAAGATTAGATTCATTTATGATTTGTCCAATGATATGTTGACATACCTTCAGGAGTTGTAACTCCTGTAAACGTGAAAGGTAAATGAAAAAGGGAAAAAAAGGTGAAAGCTAAAAAAAAGGTGAAAAAGAGAGGGAAACGGGGGAAAAAACTAGGAAAGGAGAAAAAAAGGGGAAAGGGAACAAAGAAACCATATGGGGATGGGGTTTATTCCTCTGAGGAATAAAAATATCTGCTACTCATCTGTACTACTCTTCTATGTAGAACAACTGGGTTGTTTTGTAAAAAACCAAACAGAATACTCGATATACTTTATTAGACACAGCCTTTGCAACAATTAACTATACCTCTTACAGAGACTGGAAAAAGAACAGGAGTGTAGGAGATGGCCAACAAACCATCAGCTCTTACTCTGATACCTATTCAACAGTCTTCAAAAGCGGTCAGCATAGACAGCCACTATGTGAATCCCTGAAAAACAAACTGCTGTTAATTATTCTAGAACTGTCTTGTTGTATTTCTGTAATTTATTTCCTAAACAGAAGAGCTCCTCAATCTGGTGGTTAATAAGCATAATGTGTGGAAATAGACTGCTTTAAACACTTCAACAGCTCAGGAAGCAGGGCTTGTAGCTCCTCCAGTATGAACCTGCAGTGCTGAAGTTCTGAAATTAATATCTGTTAAAAAACCAAGGCTGGAATCTTAATAAAGTGGGGTTGGGGGGGGAATTCTTCATTTGTGGTTTGGTTTGCTTGTTTTGGTTTCTGTTTGGGTTTTTTGCGTGTTTGCTGTGGTTTTTTAACGAAACTACTCAACCCAAAGAAGTTTTTATGTTAAAAAAACTCCATAAAGACTTAGTGAAAGAGTATATATAATGCAACACTGCCTACTAACATAAATAGACTTCACACACTAAGTACAGGGACACCATGACAAAGACACAAAGAGGATGATCAGGGGCTGGAGCAGCTCCTGTACAGAGACAGGCTGAGAACATTGGGGCTGTTCAGCCTGGAGAAGAGAAGCTGCGTGGAGACCTCAGAGCAGCTTCCAGTGTCTGAAGGGGGCTACAAGGATGCTGGAGAGGGACTCTTCATCAGGGACTGTAGCAATAGGACAAGGGGTGATGGGTTCAAACTGAAACAGGGGAAGGTCAGGTTGGATATAAGGAAAAAGCTCTTCCCTGTGAGGGTGCTGAGGTGCTGGCACAGGGTGCCCAGAGAAGCTGCGGCTGCCCCATCCCTGGCAATGTGCAAGGCCAGGTTGGACAGAGATTGGGGTGACATGGTCTAGTGTGAGGTGTTCCTGGCCATGGCAGGGAGGTGGAACTGGATGATCTTATGGTCCTTTCTAATCCAAACCATTCTGTGATTCTGTGATTCTAACTTCAAACCAAAGCACATCTATATTCAGTCCTCTTGCTCTGGAAAGCAAGAATATTCTTCTATTCAGTGCCATAACTGGTTATGACAAAGATAAAAAGAGACTATTGGCAGGGAAGTGAAGAAACAACCCAGTTGTGACAATGTACTGCTGTAACTACCTAAATAATTTTACTTATTAGTATTTGAAAAAAATCCCAAAGAAATAAAGCCCATCCCACCCTATTATCTGACCTCTGGTAGAACCCAACTGCATTTGAAAAGCTGAATGAGTGGGTTTCACTCACTCAAAGGTGAATTCTTGGCAGCCAAACAAAAGTAATTAGCAGTGGTTTGGGTTTTTTTTTTTATCTATTCCAGTAGCGTGGCAAAGATTTTGGATTTTGAGGTCTTCTTCCACACTTTATTTTAAAAACATCATTTCAGCTTTATTTGTTTGCAAGACAAGAAACTAAACCAGAAAGGCTTGGTATCAGAGAGGGACAAAAAACCAGTCCCTTTTAGCTGCTGTACTTCCCTGAATATTTATTCTAGCACAGATGACCACAGAACTGCATTTCGCCTTTGCTTTTGGCTTTTATTTTATACCTGGTTTCATCACTGTTCTTGAAAGGAGTAGAGAACAAGGGCAGCCTGAAGCCTTGCAAGCTAAGGGAGTTTCCAGATGACATATAGAAAGTTAAATGATATCCATCTTGAATTTATATCCTTAAGTATCTTTTAATATGCTGGTTTGCAGCTGTATGAAAAAGATAGTCACAACCTTGTCACTACCTTCTGCATAACACTGAGGTCCTTCTGCCTCTTGTAGCACACAAAAATGCTACAGGAGGCAAAACGATGTGTAGGCCAACACCAACCACTTGTTTTTGGTTCTCCCTTCTCTCATTAAGGTAGATTCGTGTGTCATGCTCATGGAATATTGAAAGTTGCATGGATTATTAAATTCAGGTTTCAGCAAGAAAACATTATTATTCCATGTAATGTGATAGGACCTGGCAGTTCTATTCAGGAGCAGGACTATACTTTCAGATCCTATACAAGAAAATTAGAAATCTAGTTTCTGCTTCCAAAATCCTGACCTATAATTTAAGCAAAATAGATATCTCTCAACTGAATCCTAAGAGACTGTTGCAGATAAGATCTAGTTGGCAACTGGTCACAAGTGGTGTCCCTCACAGCTTGGTATTAGGGCCGGTTTAATACCTTCATTGATGATCCTGGATGAGAAGACTGCGTGCACCCTCAGTAAATGTTCAGTCTGGAGAGAAGGCGGCTCATAAGGGGGGAATAAGGGGGACCTTATCGCTCCCTACAACTGCCTGACAGGAGGTTGTAGTGAGGTGGGGTCGGTCTGTGCTCCCAAGGAACAAGGACAGGACAAGAGGAAACAGCCTCAAGCTGCACCAGGGGAGGTTTAGATGGAGCTGAGGAACAATTCCTTCCCCAGAGGGTGCTCAGCATTGGAACAGGCTGCCCAGGGCAGTGCTGCAGTCACCGTCCCTGCAAGTGTTCACACACCGTGGAGACGAGGCCCTCAGTGCCATGGGTTAGTGGTGGCCTTGGCAGTGCTGGGGACAGTTGGACTGGATGAGCTTGAAGGGCTTTCCCAAGCCGGTTGGTTCTGTGATTCTATGACTGTCAGGTTACAGCATACATTACAGCACAGTGTCTGATGAAAACACAAGCTAGAGTTCCTACTTCCTTTGTGATTTTTACCCTTTCCAAGAAGTGGAGGATTACTTTTCTTTTTTAATTTTGCAGACTTACTGTCAAAAAAAAAAAAAAAAAATCAAACCCAACACTATTTTTCTAAGCATGGAATAATTTGGTGATCAAAATAGAAAGCTTTTAATAGTCTATTCCAAAAAATTATACTAGACATAAATCATAAACAGCAGTTTTACTCAGTGACACTAAAAAGAAACCCTAAGTTATTAAAATGCTAATTTCTGCAAGACATTTCATCTACAAATTAGTCTGAGGTCCTTTAAGAAGAGCATAAAGTACAGCTTTAGATTCAGGCAGGACACTCATTATTTTCTCTTTTAAATGTCTGGGAGAGCTATGTCAAATAGCTGTCCTCATGCATTCCTTATTGTCTTTCCTTAGGACTGTTATCAGTTATGGTCAGGCTGGAGTTTTCTGATTTGACTGAACTCTAGCTGCAATAATAATGTATATACCCATTAGTACCATCTCTTGAAGATCTGTGAGAAAGAAAAACTATACACCTCATTATTTTGACTTTAAGCAAAAAATACATAATAAACACATTCCTCATCTCCTGCTATTCAGACACATAAACGTCACTAAGTTAAGTATTTCAAAAGCACAAAACCACTACCGGAGTCAATTTTAACTTTCCATTAGTGAAATCCCATGCCAGTGAATAACATTAATCTGAAATCAAACCTTTTCTTGAACCAGCCTCTGTAGGTGAATCCCACATGACAACATTGCCAAAAACATGGTGAGCATGTACTGCTGAGTTTTGGATATTCCATTTGCCAAGGAATTTAGTACAGCTGTTAATCCCACTTTTTCAATGACACTCTGGAAAGCATTAGGTGAGTGACGAGTAATTCTGCATAAAGCCTACAGAAGTGGAAAAAAAATAGTTATTCTATGGGATTATGATCTCAAGAAAAATAGGGAGAATAAAAACAGGTGGAGACTTTCAAACAGTTTAGGAATATAGAGAATTCATATGGTTCCATTCATAAGACAAGTATTACAGGAAAAGGAAACTTATTTTGAGAGACCTGGAATTCTTCTAGATATATTGCTATGTACTCCATGCAGCTGAAACTGAGATATTTGGTATAACAACACCAACTCATACAGAATCACATTACTCTTTCCTTCTGGAGAACAATAATGATGAAGTGGGTTGGCCGATGCTTGAGTTTCTATCAGGCACAGAATGCAGGCAGCATCACATAATGCTGTACTAGAAATGAGCATAGGCAGCAGAAAACACAGAGCTGGCACACACACCACACATATCCTTGTCACCCATAAAAGCAAGAATCTTTGTTCTCTCTCTCTGCTCATGAGCCATAATCTGATGTGTAGTACTTCACTATTGGAAGTCCAACTTTAGATCTCGATACTACTTTAGATCTAGCTACAGTGTTTAGTATAGTAAACATGCAAACTAGTCTCCAAGTAGATGAATTACAAGTATCAGTGATTAAAACAATTTAACAGTAAGTGACTGTACCCAACTGAAGCAAGCACAAACCTGTTCAGTGCATACTAACTTAGCTATTTCATAGCAACCACCACCAAATGGCCTCCAGGGTGGATTAATCTCCAAGTCAACACAGCTTTTCCTTTTGATACTCCTGGAAATACAACCTTCAAGATACTGTAACTGCTTTTGTTCTCTCCAGATAAAGACTCTTTAGACATGTAAAATTTCATTTTCCTTGTTAGTGTAGGAAAAGAGATTATTTCAGTTTGATACATATGAAAATCTGAATTGGTTTTATGGAAAAACTCTAAAGGCAACTTTCTTCTTGAAAAGTAGGTAATATTACCACTTCTTTGTTCTCTTCAGACCAGCTATATTTAGATACTGCTGCTTACTTGGAGTGCATTCAGTAGCCAGGTCTCATTAGAGAGCAACTGCAGCCAATTAAATCCACAGAATACTATCATCAGGGAAAAGCTTTCCTTGTAAGAACCTCAGAAACTGCCCAATTCACCAGTGCCCTTAGAAATAGCATTCAAAACACTCTTAAAAATAAAAAGGAAGGTGTAAAAGACAATAAATCAAGAACTTATGACTTTTAAACAGTCATTTTATTGACACTATTCATCTGCTCTGCTCCTGTTCTTTGTGCTTTCTGGTCCAGTAACCATAACGATTGCATCCTTTGCTTTTTCTCCACGCCCCACACCTTTTAAAACACAGACAGTTCACCTCAGCTGGTTACTACAGCATGCTCTATTTCCCCAAGGATACAATCCAGCTCTCCACCTCTAGCCTGAGTTTTCAAAATAAGAGTGTGCAGGAGGAGGTATGTGCATCCACTAAACTTATTCTTGAGGGTCATGTTACCAGCGAACTGCTGGGACCTAGTGTCAAAGCAACAGGGAGGTAACTCGGAATGCTGACATGGTGTACACAGATTTGCCAGTGCCTCAGCTCTCTGCTACAGACCTCATCAAACAAGGGTGACCACTGCCACAGGCCATCAGATGAGCCCCAGGCAAATCGAGTAGGAAAGACATGGCTGTCTAGGATCACACTGCAGCTTTGGAGACAGCAGCCAAGGGATGAAGCTTTAAATTCCCACCAGCTTGTATGTCACAGAGTGCTCTGCTGCACGAGTTAAACCAACACTTCAGCAGAAAAGCAGGAGAGAGAGTTTAATGTGGGATAGAAGACAATGTATCCTAAATCACTCCACTAAATCCAGTGTCTGGAGAGCACAGATGGAGACAGGCCAAAAGGTGGTGGAGCAGCAATTGGGAACCAATGATGAGAAAAGGTAAGCAGTAATCTTGGAACAGGAAATGATCACAGTGAGAGCAAGGCATTGGCAGAACCTTTCCTGGAATTGTCTTCTCTGTCCTTGCTCTCTGCAGAGCCTTAACCAGCACCTTTTCTCCCAGCAGCTCCAGCCCTTGTATCACAATCCCTATCAGTCCCTTCCTATTTGAGATATTCTATGATTCTATGATCATCTATGCCCCATCATAGAATATCCATTGCCTTCAGGTCTTACATGCCAATATGGTGGCTGTATAACATTCACCCTTTCAGGATGTACTCCATGACTCTCAAGTTTGAGAATGAATACATTAATGTATCTGCAATATTCCAGTTCCTGACAGAAATTATTCAGCACCAATTATTCAAGAAAAACAAAGTCAAAACAAGCCCCCAGAAGATTACGTTGAGCTTCCCCAAATTCATTTCCATTCAAGTGGCTTATGCTCTGTTACTTGTCCTTCAACAGAAAAAGCCATCTCAAAACTTATTTAAAAACCAAAATCTAAAACTTTCAGTCTACTGGAAAGAAAATATTCTTCTTGCTGCTGAGCTTGTCAGAATGTCACTTTGACACCTTACAGCATTATTTCTTCTCTGAATCTAGCAAAATGATAAAAAGACAGAGCTTTCCTACAGGCAAAATCTGTGATATTTATCTGAGGCATGCTGGACTCCAAAGTGAGCAAAAATACAGAGACACAGTCCCCATTTGCCAGCTCTGACAGGCAGGATGAGGGAAAGTGTCATCTCTTGGCTCCAGAGACTGAAGACAATCTTCTTGATGTATTTTTATTATTGATTGAAATAATTGCAAGTAAAATTCGATAGTGCCTTACTGCTAATTATTCTCTGCAGACAGCCTACAAGCTCTAGGTAAAGGTATGACACATGTATTTGTTATCAGAAATGTATTTTTACATGTGAATGTAAGTGTTAGCCAAGAATAAGTTCTTCGGGATACACATAAAGAAGGCAGAAATGGCTGCATAATAAAATACAACAGGACACTGATGATTTCAATTTATGTGGTCATGCAGAAGAAAAATGCTTACAGATCTATAGGAATAATTGAATGAATGTAGAAATTGTCCAGTATAGCTGGAGAACACATTGGTATTTAACTTTCAAAATCAGTATGGCACTGAAATCTCTGTAAATTTCAGTTGTTAAAAGGTCTGCCCGTGTTAGATTACAATATTAATTGTTGGGAGCTTTTTTCTAAAGTTAAGATTATAAACCCCAATACCCCAGCAGTATTAATACACAACCATGACTTATATCAAGCATTGAGTAATAAATCCAATAAATAAGTTCACCTTCTTATTACTGCAGTGTTTCACTACAAAGCAGCAAAAGATTAAGAGTACTACCGTAGTGTATCCTACTTCATAAGCTTCCTCAGCTAATTCATTTCATATGCAGTATAAAATAATGAAACCTCAGGCTTTTGATAGAGGACGCAAACCCTAAAACACTGGAAGGGATGGGAAGGGTGGGAAATCCGGGAACATATTCAGACCGAAGCATACTCGTGTGAAATGATCCGAGTGGAAGAAGGAGACAGAATTGGCTACACGGATAGCAATAAACTGCAAGACTAAGTTTTTACAAAGAATTTCAGGTGCCACAGAACAAAGGCTTTTGGAACGCGTATTTTACTAAATAAGTTTACTGTTCAAAAAGGCCGACACATTTTCCCATTATCTGAGCAGGTCATTTCCCAGGAAAGGCTCTGCCACAAATACACACGGAGGTAAATATTGAATACATACTTATACTTTTGAAAATTAAAAGTTGATTCTACTGTCTATCCCTTCAGCCACACTTCACCTATATTTTCAATTCTCTCTCCTTTATTACCTCAATGCTAGATGTGTCCAAGCCCATCCTGCTGCTGCAGCAACATTACCATTTTCCATCTGGGAAGCCAACAGTAACCTCATTAGTGAGCCTGAGCTCTCCTCAGGAAACGAGCATCCAGTTACCACATGTAATTTAAAATAAATCAACTTTCTGTTTAGTCCTCAGATATTACCTCTACTGGGGGGTATGGTTAAAAGGGTTGAACGCACAGCCCTGCTAGGTATTTTCTACCTCACAAATCTTTTTGTTCCAAACCTGCTTGCATGTCATAGCTCTGTTTGCCTTCTCACTCTCTATTAACTTACAAATTCAGAGCAAAGAATAACCCCAGTGACTTTATAGGAAGTAACACAGTGATTTCAAATACGCCTTCTGAGTAAAAGTCCGAGATAAAAAGAAGAAACATTTTTCATGTAAAGCACCATACAAAAAAAAAAAAATACACACCAAAAAAAACCACCAAAAAAAACCAACAATTATTTGCAAGAATTCAATTATTATTTGAAAATTAGATGTTTCAAATATAACTCATGATGACCATGATAAGAAAACTTATGTTCCAAAAAAATGATGAATCACAAGTACTTTTCATAAGCACTGTGAAGATTTCCATTTCAGAAACTTTGTAAATATGCTTTAATGTAATCTGAAATATACCCACACATACATACAGTAAACATGCTCAAAACCATCTCAGTTTCAATTCAGAATGCTTCTGAAAATAAAGCCCACAACATTTCTGTACCATAAAAGTGAATTCCTCACCGAAACAGCAGTTATCTTCAAAGAATCTACTGTAGAATGTGTGAAAAGGTACCACAAGACAGGTCCAACTTCTCCCGTAATAAATCCTTGTGCATGGCAAGAGAGAGTAGTGCAGACATTTTCAATTATCTTGGCTGCCAAATGGTTCACTACTCGATCTTCCTACAGGAAGGAGAGGAAAGGAAAACTCATATGCAAATGTTCCTAGTGTTTCTAATTTCAGTTTAAATTATCGTCTATGTCCATGTTTCATTCTATGTTTATTGTCTTAGTGCAGTTTCTTTATTTGATACATGCCACAGTCATTTCACAGGAAACGTCACTTTCTGAATGTTATGTTTACAGATCCTACTTCCCCCCCACTTTCTCTTCTACTGCAATGGAAATTTAACACGAGTATAATTTAACACAAAAGCTTTCAGCTCCAAATGATCACCTAAAATTACAGTCATGAAAAAATACGAAGGTTTTGTTATGACAGAGGTGTTGAATGATCCATGCTTTGTGAATGAATGCCTGTGCATCAAAAATCATCATTACAACAGGCTCTGAATAGCACAGTTATGAGACATGGAGTTATATAAGGAAAAAACCCCACAAATACATTAAGCCCTTTTTATTCTGAAGAACCAACAACCACCTGCGATAAAGAAGAAATCACCTTGCAAGTCAAGTTATTACACAGCTCCTTTCACTTAGAATCATAGAATCATTGAATAGTTAGGGTTGGAAAGGACCTTAAGATCATCTAGTTCCAACCCCCCTGCCATGGGCAGGGACACCTCACACTACTTCTCACAGTCTTCTGAAACAGACAATCCTAACCAATGGATAAGACAAACCAATGGGTCCCATTTACCATATCAATTCCTAAATTTCCATAAGGGATCCTGAATCCTTCATATGATAATATGTAGTATTATAAAGCAATATTAGTGATAATACTAAACAAATACTTTTATCTGCAAAATTATTTGTGGAAAGCCATTGTACATGTAGCTTTAGCATTTACATAATACTACTCATACTACAATGTCTCCATGGAATAAAAAACATCATGCCAGATGATGATCCATCAGCACATCATGAACATCCCATGGCACCAGCTCTTTCTCAAGAAAACTGATACTGACTCCAATGGAAGCTTAACAGATCACTTAAAAGCAGAGACTCTGTCTGTCTTCTCCCTCTCACTTCTTCTTAGTATCTCTGCTTTCACTTAAAAGCAGAGTCTTTACCTGAACAGAACTGGCAGATTCATTGCTAGTGGTTCTTCGGCTGTGCATTGCCTCGCCTTATCTCAATCTTTAACTATGAGTAAGTGAAATCTTTCAATTGTGTCTTAAATGGCATTCTTGAGTTCAGCAATTTTAATATGAGGACAACCAATTTAATTTGTCAAGTCTACTTCATAGCCTGGCTTCACAAATAATTCATCATAATATCTAATTGATTGCTTTCTTAAACTAATCTCCACATTATCCTACTAACCTTTGGATTTCTGACATTTACCTTCACAATTGGAACCACCAACAACTGTGAGCAATGATAATGAAACCTTTCAGAAAGCAGTACAAACAGCCTTCCAGAAGGAGAGAATTTGGCTTCATTAAAAATATATTCAATATCCACTCTTCCTTCTACTGACTTAGGCCTTCTAAATATAGATACTGATGGAGAAATATTTGGAAACTCTAGTATAATGCTGTTAAAAAACCCCAAGCTGTATTCATAATTTTCATACCAACCCTTCCTGTTCTCCCAAAGAACTGCAGCTCTACTCAAAATACTTCAAAGAAGTACCAAGGGGTCCACCTATCAAATTGATGTCTCTCCAACTTACAGACAAGGATGTCATGTGGGACAGTGTCAAACACTTTGCACAAGTCCAGGTAGATGACATCAACTGCTCTACCCCTGTCCATCAGCTCTGTAGCCCCATCATAGAAGGCCACCAGATTGGTCAGGCAGGATTTCCCCTTAGTGAAGCCATGCTGGCTGTCACCAAGCACCTTGTTGTTTTTCATGTGCCTCAGCATGCCTCCCAGGAGAATCCGCTCCAAGATTTTGCCAGGCACAGAGGTGAGACTGACTGCTCTGTAGCTCCCCAGCTCATCCATTTTCCCCTTCTTGAAAATGGGGGTTATATTTCCCTTTTTCCAGTCATCGGGAACTTCACCTGACTGCCATGATTTCTCAAATAAGATGGACAGTGGCTTAGCAACTTCATTTGCCAGCTCCTTCAGGACCCGCGGATGGATTTCAACAGGTCCCATGGACTTGTGTATATTTGGGATCTTAAGATGGTCTTGAACCAGATCCTCTCCTACAGTGGCTCCAAGGTCTTCACTCTCACAGTCCCTGCGTCTGCCTTCCAAGATTTGGGTGGTGTGGTCAGAGCATTTGCCAGCGAAGACCAAGGCAAAGAAGTCATTAAGAACCTCAGCCTTCTCCAAATCCAGGGTAGCCAGTTCTCCTGATAGCTTCTGGGTCCTGCTACCTCAGCTAGAAAAAGGTCATAGCAGCCTTCCAGTATCTGAAGGGGGCCTAGCAAGGATGCTGGAGAAGGACTCTTCGTCAGGGCTGTAGCGAGAGGACAAGGGGTGATGGATTCAAACTGAAACAGGGGAAGTTCAGATTAGATCTAAGGCAGAAGTTCTCCTCTGTGAGGGTGCTGAGGCGCTGCCACAGGTTGCCCAGAGAAGTTACGGCTGCCCCATCCCTGGCAGTGTTCAAGGCCAGGTTGGACGGGGCTTGAAGCAACCTGCTCTGGTGGAAGGCGTCCTTCCCCATGGCAGAGGATTGAAACCGTATGATCATAAAGTCCTTTCCAACCCAAAGTATCCTATGATTCTATGTATCACCACAGTGCTCTAAAAACTCAAGGAGGGGGAGGAAATCAAAGTCATAAATGAATCTACATTAATTTGAAATAACTGAATGTACCGGCTATTTCTACTGATCGTTAAAAACTTAACAGTGCACTAGAAGTTTTGGGGGCACTGAAGATACAGTCACTATGCAGCCAACATGCTACCTAAAAATAGCATAATTTAATTTAAAGGTTAAGAGAAAATATCCCATGATCTTTTTATATCATATTGTGTACAGATACATACATTTGAGTAAAAACATAATGCTGATAAAGAAATATTGGAAAAGCTGAAAGATTCAGGAAGTAACACTGTATTCCATCATTACTCTAAATCAACTTCCATACACTTCTTCCTTTAATCTTAAAAGACAGAATAAAAAGAAACCACAAACATAACAATGAAGTAAAGTTGTATCACCCTGAGCATTCATGATTATAAGGAGTAAGTCTTAATTTGGCAACAATTTGCAATATAAAGTTTTCTCAGAGAAGAAAATAAAAATTTTAAATACCTTTTGCAGGAAAAAAAAAAAAAAAAGATTCTGCCAGTAAACTGGAGAATTGATATCTAAGGGAGAAATTAAAGTGGTAACGTATACAATTCAGACCATTACTTTTATATTATATGCAATTCTGTCAGTAAATGAAAAAACCAGATGTCCAAAGGAAAAACTGAAGTGGTGATGAGTATGACTCAGACTATTACTTTTATAGTAGAGGCAATTCTGCCAGTAAACTAGAAAACTGCTACATGAAGAAGAAATAAAAGTGAGGATATATATGAAGGTATTTTTCCACTTGTATTCTGAAATGTAACTTTGTGTTCATGGATATTTCTGATACTTCAAAAGGTGGTGTTCCAGCAAGTTGAGGCTGCTACAACTGAGACAGAGCCATTTGTATTAGTACCCTTGCACTGTACTTGCACAAACACACACAAGTACTTAAAACTCCACAACAAAGCTCAAGCATCTTCACAAACAGGAACTGTAGAAATGCACGGCTGTGCTTGGTTAGCCTGGACACAACTTTAATCTTATGCTTAATTAAATTTAATTCAAACTCTTTAACGGGAAATGTATTCTGATTTTGTCTTATTTTTAAAGAGAAATATATTAACTACTACTAAGAAAAATTTGACATGTTCCATGGAATACTCAAACATAATGAATGCTGCATGAAACCCTGATTGGAAATGCTTGCTGGTGACCAGAAGATCTCAAAGTAAACCCACTGCTGAACAGGACTAAGAAGTGATTTTATTCTGTAGGAATAAATTAGTGTCTTATGGATGTGTCAATTTAGTTTCTCTACACTGAATATTCAGAAATAGCAAGTCTTCCCTTACTAAATCTATAATTAAATAGCTCCTCACTAATGTGCCTTAGAATGACATCTTACTCCAATTATGAGATGGAAATAGTCCCCAATACAAACATAGTCATGTGTACTTGATCACCTGAAGGTCTGATGTTAAATAAGCATCTAGACTCTTCCTCTATTAATCACATTCTGTAGGCAATAAAGATCTCAAAACAAGAAGAAAAAAAGGTATTTTTCTCTTGTGTTCCCCCCTCCAGCAACCTCCCACATGTTTTCTGCCTTGAGCTTTGCCTTGGGCAAAAATAAAGTCAAGTGGTCTCATACAAACAGTAAACGTAAACCCTCTACTCAATTCTTTTTCATTTTACAAATTGGAGCTATATGCATGTTTTTCTTCCCTTCTTCTAACACAGCTAAGACATCACCAAGAAGAATGAAGAATACAGCACAGCACATGTATGAGAATAAAACTAATTACTACTTTTTTGTCCTCAAAAGAATGCTAACAACCCAGTAGGATAACAATGCAGTTTTGAGAAACTGTGTATCAGCCACTTCAAAGCAGAAAGTAAATCTTGCTCAAAGATTTAAGAAAGATGTATGAAAAACAAATTGCAAGAGGACAGTACAGTCCATCAGGAATTTCTCAAAAGAAAACCACAGCATTAATAAATCCCACATTTATTAAAAGTAATTTATATTTACTGTCCCCCCCCCAAAAAAAAAAAAACCAAGCAGCAATACATAAATGTTGAATGCACAGAGAACAACACTGCATTCTTGCATTAATCTCCTGCTTAGGTCATGGTCTTCTCATGATTATTTAAATTCAAGAGCAATCCTTGATTGACAAGGCACTGCAGTGCTGCAGGCTACAATTCTCACACAATGCCTAAAGGGTTATTACAGTGGAGAAATTCTATTGAGGACAATGAAAGAGCCTTACCCCTTCCCGAAGACACCTCATTAGCACAGTATAAGCAGCTGAGGGAACAACCCAACATTCTCTGGGGTGCTTCCTCTTTTCCTCCTGAAATGAAGCCAAAGGCACAAATGATTAAATAAAAAAAAACAAATCACAATAATCTCAGTCACACAAAAAAAGGGTAACAGCTTTTTAATAAAGTTCATATTACAAATATTTCAAATTGATATACACTACAAAATGAATTCGATTGCAGGACAGTACTGCTATTTAGTGTTATTTCATGTGCAGCACAGAAATTGATATTTTATTAGATGATTTAAGTAGTCTCCAAAATCCATAACAGAATTTGTCCTAATATTTCTGGGTTTCATCGATTCTCACTAATTCACACCCCCCCCAAATATTCTTGCATTCTCAATAATTTTGATTGCTTCAGAAAGAGACAGCTAATTATTAAGAGTTTCTCTTTAAGTGTGCTTTAAATGAGCTTCTCTTTAAATGTGATTTAGTTATACCAAACAGATTAAATTAATTCGTAAATTTACTTTGAAAAAAAAAAAGATTCCAAGTCATACAAGGAGATATAAAGCATTTATTTGATCTTACTCTCTGCTATACCCATCAGTACATATCAACGCTGTTCTAAAATCTTTATGTATTTTCCTTGAAATCCCACTGTTAAGAGAGGCTAAATCACTGCTAGTTGAATCAGGGGTTTAATTCTTCCATTTGGAGTTAATGAACTCCACTTCCCACCCCCCAGTAGCCCACTTTAAAACTTCAAGTTTAAAAAAGGACATTTGGATATCATTAAGGCTAAACTAAAACCTCCATATCTAGGCTAGTAACATAGATATTACCAACTGGAAAAAAAACAGCCTCTTTTGGGAAAGTAAGGAATAATAGGCATTGGATGGTGGGAAGATGATAAACCATGAAATCAATGTGCAGCTTGTCTTAATAAGTAGACAAAGAATGACAAGCAACAACTTCTTCAGAAACTGGACATTTCTTGAACTCTACTGGTTATATCAGCTAATTGTTTTTAGCATTCTATGGAACTGTTGATATTGAAAAGCAAAGAATGGGCAAGGTGGGGGTTAACAATGCAAAACCAAATTATACTTTCTAAATTTCCTGATTTCCGAGTGGCCTACAGTGATTCAACATATAGGAGTGATAACGTTAGGCATTTAATTAAAGCAGGGCACATTAACAGGGAAGATTATTACTGAATTGCTTGGAAAAATTAATTTTCCTTCTTTATTGAAAATAAATCAAAACTTTATTTGCCACATATATCAATAGAGAAAACAAGTTTGTTACATCTCCTATTTTTTAAGGTTTATTTCTGTTAATTTGGTATTAGAAGGTGTGGAACAGTTTTTCTTTGGAAGTAATTTACCGACAATGATAATGAGTGGTTTGACATCTGACAGAGACATCAGATCTACATTCCACCTCCTTCATCTTATCTGAGTAACAACATGTTGACATTTAATCACAGCTTGCCTTCCAAGGCTTGAGTGTATGAGTTTAAGGAAACATAGGTCAAGTTTCAAAGAAGGATGGTAGGTTACTTTCTAACAGTCAAAAGTGGAACCTTCACCTGGAAAAGGCAGGACTAGACTAGGAGTCAAGAGAGAATTAAAATGACAGCCAGTGCTGGAAATGCCATGGGTTTGTTTCTCATCTGATTCATCTAATTTAATCAGAAATTCTGTCAAGATTTTCTGCAACCATACATCTAGAATATACTATTAAGTCTTAAGAAATGGTGCAGTCCTGAAACATTAGTAGTTCTTCCATTCTTCAGACTGATTCACGGCTTTTGGCAAGGTTTAGGCTCTAGGGTTAGGCTTTTCTCTTTGAAGTCACTTTTGTTTCTATTAAGTAAAAGGAAGTATTCTACTCTTCTAATGGGTAAAATAAAGGTGAGAGTTTAGAGGAGCTCATCTTCAATTCCTACTACCGACAGTATTTTCTTAATACAAATAACCTCTGTTTATATTTAATGTGAATGTACTAGTTCTAGACTGAAGTTTTAAATCAGTTCTAGACAGGAATTACTGTAATTCCATTCAAAATTAGTCAGGATTGCTCCATTTCCTTTTCCATAGCGTTGTGAATGCCAACATGCTAGAATAAGAACTAATATGGCCACGTTATATTAATATATTGGTATCATAGGCTGTGCTGTTAAATCCTATTTAAGTGAAGCCTCTAGCTAAGATGTTCTAACCCTGAGATCTGCCCCTTGGAGGCCAGCAGTCATTATGGTGATTTATTAAATTGGTTTATGAAGTTAAAACTCTATACTTGAAGACTGCAATTTAATTAATCTCAGTTGAAGCCCCCAATTTGATTAATATGTTTCTTAAAACAGGCAAAGCATCACAAAACACACAAGGACAATAAACTGTTGAGGATAGAAATGGCAAAGTCATGTGCTCTTTTTGTCTGCTGCTGCATGGGAAATGTTTGTTCACACTTGTTAAATCTGTAAGGACCATTTGACAGTCTTACCTCACTGGCTATGAGGTAAAGAAGCTCCCCAAGTGTTGGTAGAAGGCATTGTTTCAATTTGCTGTTTCTGAAGTTCTCTCTGATGAGTTCAGTTAAAAGTATAATTGCCTAAAATCAATTAAAAAAAAATCATAGAGCAACACATCTTTTCTCAAGCAAAATGTACTGTTACAGGTAACAAGCTTTATCTGAAAAGCCATCTTAACTGATTTAGTCTACACTTATGATAAAGAGCCATTTGCAAAGGATTTACTAAGAATGGAAAGAGAAGAAAACATAATAATTACAAAGCAGATTACATATGCAACGTAGAGAAAAATGCAATAAGGAAATAGCCTAGGTGACAAACTGTCAGCTGTCTGTTCTTCCCTTTCCCTCAAGCATATAGCACTATAGAAGCAGTTGTTCCTTTAAGAAAGATGGATTTGCACATACCCCCTGCTCCAAAGCATTCATGCCTTGCAAGAGCAGGGAAAGAAGACAGTCCAGCTAATACAGATTTCACATACTTCCTATGTCCCATAAGTAGCTTCTTTGACTATTGGGAAGGATTTAGTTCTAATAAAGTACCTACAAGATACAACAAATAAGCTCTGTAAACAGATACTGTCAGTGAAGTCAGTGATTTCCAATAGCTTGCATGATATGCTAAGTGAGATCTGAAGTTATTTTTCCTCTATTGAAATTAACAGGAATATTGGACATACTATGCCATTTTCAACCTTGGAAACAGACAGCTTTTTAGTTATGACTTTAAATGTGGTGTGATGTAGCTTGCATTTATTATTATGTTTTTAGTTTAACACAGAAAGCATTGCTGTAGAGAATCCTAGCTCTCCGCTTTCAAAACATATTTCTCACTACCTCAAAAGGCCTAGCAAAACACAGTTCCATCTAGTCATTGAGCAAGAAGCAGCTAAAAAGAAAGTGTAACTTGGTTGGGTCTTTTTTCAGAAATCTAAAGAAATTTGTTATTTTGAACTTAAGTCCCATTCTGTATAAATGCCATAAATATAAATGCCAAAACACATATTGTAGGGTTAGGCATGCCTTCCCATGGCTGCGGGGGAGTGTAAAAATGTGATCTTAAGGTCCTTTCCAACCCTAACTATTCTATGATGATTCTATATTGGCTGCTGATTACTGCAAAGCAGATAGCAAATTCATCACGATCTATAAACCCAATAAAAGTCTGTAACACATTATTAAATTCCTTATGAATTTAATTGTAGAGATTTTTGTGTTGCATAGTTGTGTAATTGCTTTTGAATTCATTAAAATAAAATACAAATCTTTACATAATTAGCAGTGAGATCTACAGTGCACATGTTGCTACCATGGAGTGAGCCTTTGGTGTCAAGCGCTAAATTTCCCTCTTTCACTGTACAGCTGCAAGGAGGGCATGAACTGAATTTCTTCTGGTGAAACTAAACTGGAACTTACACTCTACATGCACATCTATTTTAAATAGCACCTCTCTCTCGGACACACCACCTAAGTAAAACTTATGTGAACATTAAATAATTACCAGACATTTATAGAGGATACTCACTATTTTTAAATGCTTATGGTCACTCAAGGACAAGTCTTTATCTCCCATAATCACAGAATCATAGAATAGTTAGGGCTGGAAAGGACCTGAAGATCATCTAGTTCCAACCCCCATATAATGGTGTCTTCTTCTCTACAGAGCACAGAGATTTGCCCTGTGATTTCCCTCTGTTCACTGAACACACTGAAGTAATCCAATATCCTAGGGCACGACACAGGAGTTCATGGAATACAATACACACTGAAGAGGCAGAATGCGTCATTAACCAAACTTAAGAAGACCTTCACACATCCTCTGCAACAGAAGCTATGAAATAGGAAGTTGTAATTCTATATTACAGTAAATTGTGATCATCTATAATCATAATTATATATATACACACAAATATTTTTATAAAACACACTTAATGATATGTACTATAAATTATTTATGAATATAGAATTTTAAGAACACTTTCAAATGTCCTGACAGGAGGAAAGCAAGCTGTTTTCTTCTCCATCATGTGCACAGATTACTTCAAATCTCCACAAGATTTAAAATATTATTTCATCCTTCCGTACGGAAAAATTTAAGACATAAAGAAAGAATCTGCCCAAAGGCTTTGATTCAACATTAAAGGGTGGTATAAATTTTCGGTAAAGAAAGTACATCACCTGGAAAAACACACAACAGAAAAATCTAATTCATTTTAATACACAGTTTGAGGAATAAAGTCTCCTTCTTAACTATGTACTTGTTTTTTCTCTTCAACTTCCCTACGTTTTTCCTGCCAGAGAAGTAAACAGCAATGAACAGAAAGTCCTACAGTGTCAGGTAAAAGTAGCTTAAATTTAATAAATTGCCTACACATTTTGCACTAGCTGTCAAACTGGATGGATATAGTATAGTTCTATCAGGAAAAGAAAGAAGAAAGATTCACATGTGAAGAGTCATTATCTTCATTTACAACAATGGTATGCAGAGTTGATACATTATCTATAGCAGATTCTAACCCATTTCAAGCTATATCTAGAAGTTTCCCTGCAGTTTAGGGAGTCCGTAAGTGAAAATTACAGCATATTTGAAAAGAGAAAGTATTTTATACCTTAACATGTAAAGTGGCAATGTACAGATTTACAGTATTATTCCATCTTTGATCTATTAGTATGACTGCCAGCTAGCATCAGTGGAAATTAAAACCTTTTTGTAATTCTGCAAACCTTTACAGTGATAAAAACTGTCTATGTCTCAAGCATAATGGAAATTACTTTTCAGTTCATTTTCTTGTGAGTATACACAAGTCACATATCACAGGCAAGTAAATGCCAAAGCAATCTCACTTTCCTTGGAGGAAAGCACCCACTAGGCTAAGAAAGTACACCGTGCTTATACTGCCACTAACCAGGAAAGAAACTATAGTAATATTTATACCAAGTACTCATCAAGGTGAGCAGCCTTCTCTGAACATCTAAAGCATGTTGCCTACCTCCCTTCTCAGAAGGATACAAATAGTTAAAACACTCCAAGGGATAACTGCACTTAATCAGGAGTTGAATCCACATCTACCTGTGATTCACTGCACCTTAGTGAAAGCTGGTTAAATATCCTGCAATAAACAAGTGGCTTGACTGAAGAGTTGGGCAGCAAGATGGAAACAGATACTTTTGCCAAACTGTTCTATGGCATGCAGATACAAAAAGAAATGGTCTGAATCAGTGAAGTATTCAAGTCTTGCAGATGTTTTGTTCAGTACAATAAACTGGGTCATGGAAAGAGGAGGCCTGAATGGAAGTCTGACCAACAGACTAAGGACATGGTACGAATGTAGCTCAGAATGTAGAAAAAAAGACAAGAAATGCAACATGTATTGCACAACTTACGCAGATACACAATTCATATTGCTCCCTACAGGAATACTAGAGGAAATGGATGTGTGACACTTCTCCAGGTGGAATACAACACAAAACTGGTTCATCAGGAAAACTATGCTTTCAACTTTTACGGAACATCTGTAGGAAGAGGTCTTAGCAGACAAGTAGCCAACTAGATGTCATGAACTCCAAGGGAGGCTCCAACAATTTGCTTCGGAATCAACTCAAGATCTCAAAGGGTTTAAATCAGACACAAATAGTAGCAATTAACATACAAATCTGTTATATTTGCTAACAAATGAAAATGCAACTAAAAGAAGAGTCTACAAGCTTTGGGGTTGGTTTGTTTGTCAGATTGGGTTTTTTTCTGTTATGTGTATAAAAAAAGGCTTTTTCTTCTCCTAGTCTGTCCTGACAGATTATTACCTCACCTTAGCTGCAGATATTCATGAATATATCTGATTTTCACCAAAGCCCTTAAGTTTGAAGCTTTTTAACGGCAGGCAGGATCAGGTAAAAACATTTGCTTCAAACAGGAGAGATACCCTGGTTTTGTTTCTGCCAACGGTAGGAAGAAGAAGATTGCTCAAGAATCCAGTAAACAAAGAATCCCTGGATTAGAAAGATTTCTGCCTTCAAACCTGAGGTCAGTGGCAATCAGCTGGAGCTGTGTTACACCAAAAGATGTAAACTGGAACTAGAAACCAGTTGTCGTGGTTTCAGCCGAACCCAGGACACCAGTCTTCACAGAATAATATTTGGCAGGAGCAACTGAAGAAGAGGGCTTTTTCCTTTTTCTTTTATTCTCTTCCCTTTTGCTTCCCTTCATGTAACTATCATCATTATATGCAGCTTTCTACCATCCATCCATGCCTTTTCTGAATATCACGTCTCTGGCTTTTTATTCTTTTTATAACTCTATGTGAAGTTACTCTAAGTCATCATCTTCTGCTTCCAAGCAGTGGCCTGGCATCCACTTGACTTAGAAGCCATGTTGATGACACTCTTTAAGACCTGTGTCTATGAAGAAAATATCCATGTAGGATACTTTAGACTGAGTAATTCCACATAGAATTTCTCATATTTTAAGAAGTTCTATAGGCTTTGAGGATTTTCCATAAATATTCTTTGAAATGTGTTCCGTTTAACTGATTATTGCAAACACCTTCATTCCTTTCAGTGAAGATGTGGACTACAAACACATCAGCTAGAAATTCCCTTCTTCTCTACAGAATTCTTTTTAAAATGTGTTTCAGACTAAAATCCCTTTTTTTCCACCCCATATGGTAGCTGAAAGGGTTGGTATTCAGAGGAAAAGCTAGGGCTATAAGCAACATGAAACTGCTCTTGCCTAACACTAAGCCTGGTTTGAGTGTCTTTTAGAAGACACCGTCAGAAGCCAGCAAGAAACGAGGCTTCTGAGCGACCACCAGTGTGCAATTTCTATCACAAAAACATGTTGTAGCTTACTTGTGTCAGCCAAGTGAGAATGTGCTTTAGAGGAAAAGGTTGGATTTCTTATTCCTGTCACTAGTCTAGAACTTGATTAATTTGCAAGTGCTAGACCAAGCAAGATGGAAAAATGGCTCTATTTTAGGTTCACTCTTAGTTGCAAGAGCTAAACGCTTCAATGAGCAAACTGTGTAACAACTTAGACGCAAAGTTGGCTGGCTCAAAAGAAATTAGAAGTGTCAAAAATACATTAAAACCAAATTACCGGCTTTATGAAAACTGGGGTAGCATAAAACAAGAAAAAAGAAGCATTCGAGACTATTATTTTAGCATTGTCTCCTTCCCTGCAATCGTTTGAAACCTCCTACCAAATTTCTACCAAACTAAGCAAGAATAAAAACCAATAATAATAAAATTATTTATTGGTGCTTTTTGCTTCGAAACCTCTAGAAGCAACCTAAAACTGACTGAAAGGCTGTGGTACAAACGCATTTCTTTTTAAACAGAATACATACACAAAAACATTTTGAATGTACTCCACATAGAAAAAGCTCAGAGATTACTCTAATAGGTATCAGAAGACACCCTCCTACACTGAGGATTTGTGTTTAAACTCTGTGATAGAAACAAAGAAGAGGTGAATATGCTAAAAGGCAGCCTTTATGAAATTAAGTCAGCCAGCTGCAAGCCAATTCTGGAGTTAACTGACAGGTCTGCTTGTTAGCTGTAAAAGTGAGGACTGCTCAAGCAACCCTACTGCATTTTCTGCATATGGATTTAGCTACCCAATTTTAAATAGAGAGAGGGAACTGCTGGCAGTGGGTGCTCCTTGGCTCTAGAACATCTGGATTTTTTTTTCCCCTTGGTGTGAAACAGTTCTCAGTGCTCTCAAGAGTACAGGCTTTACCAAGAAAGCTAAGGGTATATTCCCAAAGGTAACTAGCTGACAGTTTACTTGTTAACATCACATTCATTTAGTACCACTGTCAGGCTGACTCCTTCCATTTTTAATGCCGCTATATAGCCACCTTTAGTTCTGTGAAAATAGTACCAATGTACCTTATTTTTCCTGTACTGGGTTTGATTTTGTCGTGCTTTTTTTTCCTTCAAGGAAAAAAATAATAAAATTAATATTCAATTTGCCTGGCTCTGTGTATGAATAAAGCCAAAATGCTCTTAGAAACCATAGAATATTTTCAGTCTAGATTCTCAATTACAACCAAGAAAGGCAAAATTATTCTGTGCACATATAGAACAGGACACAAGTATATTCTAAAGCCTCAGGAAAGTGGTTCCAGAGGAGTGACAAACTGAAATTAGTTCAGAAAAAACCCACACAGTACAACAGTCAGAAAAAACAAGCTTCCCACTGCACGGTACATACATAATAAAGGGAGCTGTCAGATACGTGGTACACTTCATATGATCACCATATTCTTCAGGAAGTAAGTTAACCTGAAACTGCTTATCACCCTAGGATCAAACCAAAAAGGCACATCCTATTCAGGAATTCTCCAGCTGCCTTCCAAATCAAAGCAGCTTCCAGGTTTAATTCTTTGCAGCCCTAGGAAAGGATGGTTTGCACAAATAAATCCATGAAGTATTACTTTCTCCTCTTACACTTCTGCTGAAGAACAACCTCTGCTCTCAGGCAAACACAAAATTGATAAGCTTAGGGATAGAAACGATAAAACACATATAATTGTTTATATGAGTTTTCTATGCAGCTGATATGTTGACACTATAGGCATTACTTATCAGCCTGACATTTATGCTTTAACAGTAAGTACTATTTGGTCAAGCTCTGTTTCTTAGTAGGTAGAAATTTCATAGCAGAAATTTCTTTGCATGTTTCCAGTTCTGAAATGGAACACAAGAGATGATATAACTCAGATTTTCGCTGCAAATTTAGTCCTTGCCAGACATAATTCCCATTAACATTAACCCATTAAAAGAAATTGATTCTACAATTGTCATGCATGTAAAACTCCCTTCAATGGGAGTCACTCATGTGTAAAAACTACCTGGGAATCATCAAGGATAGAGGAATATGCAGCTTAAAACATGGCAACTAATTTGACTACCACAGAATTTAAGTATAAAAAGTATAACAGAAAGTAATTTAGAAAGTATTTTATAGTGGAAAAGCTATTTCTTTTGGCTACAAATTTTAACTAAGTAGGACTTAAAACTGTTTTCCTCGCTGTACATTGACATTAGAATGCACAGAATGCAATTAAAAAAAAAAGAAAGGAATTACAGAATGTCATAGAATAAAGTTTAAACAGCTGCATTTTAAATTCTATGTGATAACTAGATTTTTCCTAACAGGTAAAATATTGAGATCTAAAGCTTCAAATACTAGTTGTGTTAAAGTCATTATTTAACAGTATTTTTGTGAGATAACTATGTTTCTTTAGCAGTAGATAACTGTGAAGGAGCAAATGACTATGCAATGCTTTTTGCAATGACTTTTGCAAATGACTAGGCAAAAATGAAAAGCCTAAAGCAGAGTAATTGAAATAGGAAACATTTCCCACTTTAAAGAGAAATGCAGTGGGAAGGGCCACAGGTCCAGAAAACAGTCATATTATACTTCAAACAGAAATCTCACAGCTTGTGTTGCACAAATATTACAATAGAGATGGGCAAAGATATCAAATGGTTACAATCAACAAAATCTGTGATTACAGGAAAGCATGTAAACTGAAAATAGTCCGACAAGCTGTCTGGTGAGACATGAAGCACTTCCAAGCAATATAGCCAATTATGAAGAATCCTTTTAAAGAGTTCTCTGATGTAGGATGTGTTATTCTATACATAACCGATTTAAATATGGCAATCTTACACCCAAGTTGCACATCAGTTTCAAGCACACATACAGAAGAACAGAGGTAACTTCTCCCCCCAGTATTTCACTCCAAAACGGAAGTTGATTTTAGTGTTCTACTTCCTTCATATAAGTAAGCTTACTTCCGAAATAATGAATATAAAAAGTTATAATAGAATAAGCATAATAATTATGATAAGTTATAATAGCATAAAGAGTATAACTAAAGGTAAATTCATTCCTCCAACTATAAACAATCCACTTAATAAGCATAAAAAAGAACTAGACCCAAATCAATGTGTTCACTTCTGTCTTTGCCAAAAAGCTCCCGGAAGTAGCATGGGGTGGGAATTAAAATCAAAACATTTGACGGGAAGCTGTTTGCAATCTTAACTCCAAGAGAGCATCTGTATGCTCACTGATTTCCTAAAATCTTTATGTGGATGGGAATTGAGGGCCTGTCATTTCCCCTACCATGTTACCCTTCATTCTCCCTTAACAAGCTTCTCTCTGGAGCTTAATAGTCCAGGTCACTATTGTATTTATGATACAAGTAGGTGAAGGGGAACACTGACATAGAATGGTCAGGGTTGGAAAGGACCTAAAGATCATCCAATTCCAACCCCCTGCCATGTTTCATAACACTGATTAAGGAGGATATAAATAATGCTCAGAATCCTGAATGCATTATTGAAAACACAGACGAAAGTCTGCCAGACAGCTTTATAGCTTTTCACTTTCCAGATATGTATAGTTATTCACTGAAGAAAGGGATCCTAGGGCATTGCTCTTCATTATCCTAAACATAACAGACTTGTAGGAAAAAAATCAAACCAAAATAAACCCAGCACTTTCACTATCATAAGAACTGACTGAATGGAAGACTATTGCAAAGAGATATACTAGCAGCACAACAGATATAATTTCAATGCAAAAAAGTACTATTTCATCTCTCAAGGAAAAAAGAGTAAACAGGGTCAAGCAATTAAATGTCTTTTAAAAGTACAGCTTTTGCTTTGGTCAGGCAATTTAGAATCATAGAATCATAGAATAGTTAGGGCTGGAAAGGACCTGAAGATCATCCAGTTCCAACCCCCCTGCCAGGGGCAGGGACACCTCCCACTAAACCATGTCACCCAAGGCTATGTCCAATCTAGCCTTGAACACCACCGGCGATGGAGCATTCACAGCTTCCCTGGGCAACCCATTCCAGTGCCTCACCACCCTTACAGTAAAGAATTTCTTTCTCATATCCAGTCTAAACTTCCCCTGTTTAAGTTTGAACCCGTTACCCCTTGTCCTCTCACTACAGTCCCTCATGAAGAGTCCCTCCCCAGCATCCCTATAGGCCCCCTTCAGACACTGGAAGGATGAAATGAGGTCTCCACGCAGCCTTCTCTTCTCCAGGCTAAGAAAAACGCAAAAAATTATTTAATCCTGCAATCAGTAATGTAACTTTTCAGTTCCCTAGCTGAAAATCTCTTTGTTTTCTATTACCAACTTGGTTTAGACTTTAAATATAAAGCAAACCAAATTAACTGGATTGATAAAACTAACTTTTTGAAGCATGGAGTGGGAATCAAGTATCTTTCTTCAAGTATGATAAAAGGTCTTATTATTTCTCCAAAAATCCAGAACTGTCATAATTGACAGATTGTCAGTAATTATATCTACATTTTCTGTTTCTTAACTCAGAAGAACTTTTCTCAAACACACCATGACTTTCTGCCAGTAGAGGCTCAATTACCTAAGAAACATTGATTATTGATCTGTTTGCATTCCTGCCACATGCCCCAGGCAAGTACACAGGTTATAATGAGTGGACCATATTGCTGAAAAATAAACTGAACACACCACAGAGGTTGAAAGTTAACTAAAAATCACTCAAAAAACTTAAATGGAATTTCCTCTGACTGTTACAAAAGTATTGTGTCAATCCTGATTAAAACCTTAAAATTATTCTTCTGGATTAATCACTTTACAAAACAGTGGACATCTGCATGTGTGCACATATGTAAGTACTCATGCACACATTCTGCTGCAGCTTCCGTCTCTTGCCTACAGGTTTTCATTGAGGTGGGTTTTGTTTGGTTGGTTTTGCACATAGAGGCAGCAGGGCAAAACAAGGGAAGTGCCCTTAGAGGAAACACAAAAATTATGATCATCTGTGAGCAGACTTAAAAAGATATTTTCCAATTAAAAAGAACACATTAAAATCTTGGGAATAAATAGCCAAATGAAACCAATTTTATTTTAATCTCCTTACAATATGGGCAGATGTGGACAGACTTAGAAACAGGAGTTATCAGAGATAAGCTAGGAACATGACTTCAAATTGGTATTGGGCATGAATCTGAATGACAATAAACTGTAGGCCTAGACCAAAGACTAGGTAGAGCCTACATATGAGTTCACAGGTCATTAAACTACACCTGTAACGATGCAGGTGCTTTCAAACTGTAGAAAACAACCCCCAAATTGTACTTCAAAAAATCAGAAACATAGAGGCTCCAATTACATGGAGTTTCAATCTGGATGAAATCAGAAATTGAGATATTCTACCACTTTGGCAAAGGAATCACATTCTAAGCTCAATATTACAGACATATTCTAATATGCTGTCATTCTCTATGGGATATTTAGTTTATTATTTTGGCCATGGCTTTCCATAGGTCAAAGGCTTTGCAAAGGAACATGAAGCATGAAGCCTGTAACAGGTTCTCTGAGCCCTCTAAACATTCAGTAGAGCAGTGGAGGACCCAGGCCTGCAAAACAAACAGGCAGAGCTACCTAGGTCATAGGGTGAGACTAATATTCCCAATTAGCAAATTTTAAAGGACTAAGGAAAAGGACTAGATTTTTGCCTCCAAAAGACAGGCAGAGAGTGACTTGATAGGTGGAGATGGCGTGTCTCCTACCAGACAAGGGAGGATACTGCTCCCCAACAAGAGGCATTGTGATGTAAGTCTATCATCTCTCACTAATATAAAAGACTGAATGTGAAATTTCATATTTCCTACATGGCAGAATGCCCAATCTATTCACACAGAGGAAAGACCAAGAGCTTCTTTTGACAAATAAGCCAAATTGGATACACATGGAAGCAAGCCTTCCTACCCTGGGAAAGGTTTTTCTGTCTGTAAGAAGAAGAACAAGCAGATTTTTCTTTCCAAGCATCCTGGAAAGAGAGAATTATTATTTTTTTTTTAATAGAATCTAGTTCCTCAACAACCACTTTCAAACTCTAAATACAAAGATAGTATTTTTAAGTTTAGGTGTTTTCCTCAGATAACTAGGAATGAATCAGATGAAACGATGATTCAGATTTGTAAAGGGCAATTCAATGAAAAAAGAAACTCCTACTAAGTCAGAAACAAACCTCACCTATCAACATTTACTGCAACTGCCAGATAGAAGAAATCACATACAAAGTGTCTTCATCTTCAATTATGGAAGAGATCAATCTCCCTATTGTATTCTAAGATCACTCTCATTTTTATTCATCCATGAAATATTCTCCTAAAAAATACTTAACTAGACATAGACCAACTGCAAGTGAATTCAAAGATATAAACATTTAGTATAATTTTTTTTCTAATATGATCTACATATTAGAATACCTCAGCGGAATAAAGATAGCACACAGTTCCACAGTTCCATGTTTGGCTCGTTTGTGGAATAGTAGTCTACTTGCATTTTAGTTTCATGGTTTAGTGACCTCCAGTGGTTACATTCAAAACAAACTGCTGCTCACCATTTCCCTGAATAAGCACTTAAAAAAAATATATTAAGAAGTAATTAAAATATTAATTCTTTTAATTAACAATTTAATTTAAAGTATTAAAACTTCAATAAAAATATTAATTCTCTATTTTATTTATATATATAAAGGCTTTTGTCATACAGTATGTGAAAGTTTACTTTAGTCTGTAAAACGAAGATGAGGCTTCCTTCCTAAAGTTTTTCTGCTTCTTCAGTTCTTAGTGTTACTACTATTTAACAATCACTTCAGCAAGGACAACGGAGCAAATTCCACCTCAAAGGTACAGGAACTATCCTTAAATAAATGTATAACTGAGTAAAAGTGAGTAGGGGTAGAAATGAAGAGGCAACGTTTAACAGGTGTCCTTGTGCAAGTCTATTAGGTCCTGGGGTACTTTAAAAATACAAAAGGAAACACAAATAACTGGATGAGTCCATAATGAGGCAACAAAAATCTGCAAAAGGCTTGCGACTGAGTGATAAAAAATGCTTTGTGTACATAGCATGCCAGAATACATCTAACAAAGTTGTTTTTCACCAAGCTCAGGTGTTCTTACAGGTAGTTGACCAGTAAAACATGAATCCAATATCAGTAACAACACACCCACCAAAACCAAAATCTGATGACCTTTTGTTGCTGTGAATTCCTACTTATGCTCAAGATATCTTGCTTTGTGAAGATATGAAATGGAAACAGGCTTCTGGAAATGATACAAACTGAAGTTCATGTTCTTAAGTTAATCAAACCAATTTTGAACAAGTGAACTAGGAATCTGCTTCATGGGTTCATGTCATACTAAGTTATTATAAGTTACATGGATATCTCAAAATTACTTTTGAGTATTTTCACTGAAACTTTTAAAGTTAAGTACCACAAAAAAACTGCCACATACAAGAGCGCACCTGAATTGAGACCTGGAATTTAACTGACACTCAACTGTCAATACTGAAAGCCCTTGACCAAACTTCAGTGACCGTAACCACAAGGACTCCTTGCCCACTTCATAACTTTAGAAAACAAAGAACCCAAGGTAATAACAATGCTTTCAATTCAGATTTCACTACAGAACTGAAAAGTTAAGCAACACAGCAAAATAATCATAATAACTCTTAATATTATTAAGAAGAAACCAGAAGGACCTAGGACAACAAAAACTTCCTTAGCTGCACTGCCAAAAAAATCAGCTATTAACCTATAACTATATGTTCTGACGCACCAGATGACTAGATCTGCACTGTATGGAGGCATAGTTGCCATGTGTGTTTAGCACTAATTTCTCACATTCAAATAGCCACTGTATTCAAATCCTGACTTCACCTCATAAAGGAGAAATAATGTCATATTCACTCTTTAAACAGTCACTAAACAGCAGATTCTGCCAAGTTCACACAATTTGCGTGCATGTGTCACATGCAGACAAGGACAGTAAGATCACTTTGTCTGATCAGTCTTCTGTTCCAGTCAACTACTGAGAATGCAGAATGAAGAAAGGGACTACAAATATTTTCATCCTCCAAAGAAAATTATTTGTCCTTCACTACCTCCATTCTTCAAGAACACCGAGGAATCTCAAATGAGTTCCACCTCAATTGCTTTTTGGAAGAAAGGATTTCTAGGAATCAATTACACTATTTTATGCTAATTATAATAATTACATTTCCAGATACCCAAATATGTCAACGCTCCTTATAACGCACACAAGCATGAGAGGTATGACAGTGACTACTTCGTTTTCTGAAAAGGACAGAAAAAGGTGAGTTTCATTTGTGGGTAGTTCTGCAAAGATCAGAATCGCAACTACACAGAATAAACTCAGAAGTTTATACATTTAATTAACCAAATTAATTACATTCAAATTTACACCAGGAAAAAATAAAGCCGGGATCAGAAAAAACCTGTGAAAGTTTCTGACATAAACAACAAAAGCATTAACAAAATTCCCCCATCTACTCCTCCCCCAAAGAAAAAGAAGGAAAGTTACCTCAGAAACAGGTACATTTTCACCAAGTTCCGATGCGTGTAATGCCAGTAAACCAATCAGTCGAGCAACTTTGACACGTCTGGATATCAAATAAAGTAGGTATGTATCAAAGCAGGTACATAAAAACTACTTCAAAAATACCATAAAAACAATTATCTTGTTTATATTTTACACAGATTGCAAAGTGCACAAAATACTTGAATTGCTATTTACAGCTCATATCTTCCTCTTACAGAATCATAGAGTCACAGAATGCTTTGGGTTTGAAGGGACCATACCTACTTCTAATCCCCTGCCACAGGCAGGACACCTTCCAATAGACCAGGTTGTTCCAAGCCCTGTCCAACCTGGCCTTGAACACTACCAGGGATGGGGCAGCCACAGCTTTCCTGGGCACCCTGTGCCAGTGCAATGTCAGTATTTCAGTTCAATTCAGCAATAAATTCATGCATAAAGACATTTCTTTCCGTAAGCACTGAAGAAGGAAGATTCTTTAGTTCGTTATGGTCTCACTAATCAGTCATGCTCATGTTCAGATCTCTTGTAACACAGAAAAACCCTATAGGTCATTTGAAACTTTTCAGTATAGCTGACAAAACTGAAATTAGATCTGTATCAGCAAATCAGTTTTAAATGTTTTATTAAAATTGGAATAAATATCAACATTTACGAAACGAACAGCAGAGGGCACTATCACATTGGAATATTTCTAACAGACATCTAAAAAAGCTGTATTTATTTCACCACTGTTATGGTATAGGTTGGTTTAGTCAGTGATTTTGAGTAACACTATTTCATACACTAATTTATATAACTTCTAGATAAATTTGTTGAGATTTTCTATGATCTTTGGAATATATGAATTCGACGCTTAAAATATTCAGTGTTCTATTATTTATCACCGCACTGCCAGTCAGGAAGCACAAAAGTCTGACAGGCTCAAACACTTAAACACTCCGTTAAAGAGTATCTTTAATAAAATTCAGTCATAATTCCTTATTTAAACAAATTCATTTAAAATAACATTACTTACATATCCCAGTTGGCGGCTGCACGCAGCTGCTGTATCAATATAGGAAACTATAATTTAAAGAAGATAAATAAGCATCAGTGGATTTCAACGATATGCCATGTCCCAGTGATACACAAAATAAATCAAAATATCAGTAATAGCATAGACAAATACTGTAGGTATTGCCCAAACATTGATTAAAAAGAAAAAAGCAAAACCTGAAAGTAAAAATAGAGCACTGTGCGCAGGTCTGGGGTCCTCAACATAAGAAGGACATGGAGCTGTTGGAGCAAGTTCAGAGGAGGCCATGAGGATGGATCAGGGGCTGAAGCACCTCTCCATACAACAGGCGGAAAACATTGGGGCTGTTCAGCCAGGAGAAGAGAAGCTGCGTGGAGACCTCAGAGCAGCTTCCAGGTTCTGAAGGGGGCTACAAGGATGCTGAAGAGGGACTCTTCATCAGGGACTGTAGCATTAGGGTCCTGAGGCACAGACACAGGGTGCTCAGAGAAGCTGTGGCTGCCACATCCCTGGCAGTGCTCAAGCCCAGGTTGGACAGGGCTTGGAGCAACCTGCTCTAGTGGAAAATGTCCCTGTCCATGGCAGGGGGTTGGAACTGGATGATCTTAGGGTCCTTTACAACCATAACTATTCCATGATTCTATATTCTTGCCTTAAACTAAACTGCTAAACATGTATCAGTGTGTTAAAAAACACACTTTTTTTTTTTTTCCATGATGGAGAACACTATACAGAGGAAAAAACCTGATACTTTCATCTACAAAGATCATCACATAATATTACCCAACAAGCTTTTAATAAATTTATTTTCTGAGAATGGACAAAAATAGTTGTCAAATACTAGAATAATGACTGGACTGCTGACACACATTCAGCCACATAAGAACCAAATTGCATAGCTATTCATTTCTAAAGGGTTCTGTTAATTGGCAATTTTCAGGTATTGGATTCCTGTCCCCAAAATTTTCCTCCAATGATAAAGGAGCAGTAAGTTCCAGCAATTCAGTTTCCTGTTTTCACATGAGTTCTATGTCATAAGACCTACACTGCTTCCAACCTGAATGTTTTTCACTGAATTTTTCTGGCAGTGCAATTTTGTCTTTAATAGCTCTATATCCAACAAGGACATGTCTCAGAGTATGACTTACTTGCAGAAAACAAGGTAGGTGGTTTACTTTTTACTAAACAAACTGAAAAGCACATAGCTCAAGATTGCCTCTGTGATGCTTTTACATAATCACAGAATCATAGAATGGTTTGGGTTGGAAAGCCCATTATGATCACCCAGTTCCAACGGCCTGACATGGGCAGGGATGCATCACCCTCCACCATGTCACCCAAGGCCCCATACAATCTAGCCTTGAACACTGCCACGGATGGAGTATATGAGAAGAGTAAGTCTATTTTGCTTCTGCACCATGCAATAACCTGAGAAATATGTTAATCCACTACAGAGAAGACTAGTACAATTGTTCGTCTGGTCGAAAAGCATTCTTGAAAGGTGAAACCACCATTCAGGTGTATGCTAAACCAGACTCTCCAGAGAATGTGCTCATCTTCTGAAGCAGGGCTTAATGAAAGTTATACTGAATGCTCTTTGGAAAGTTTTCCTTGCTATTCTTCACAGACATATGGCCAAGCAAAAGGGATTCAGCAATTCAATCCTTAACTTTGTCAGTCTTCTCTGTCCTTTAATGACTCACCAAGACTAACATTTCATCATATGCTACTTCACTCTCCATCAAGGTTAATTTTTAACCCAACCTTTTTACTAACGTAACAAATCTATATAAAAATATATCTGAAATCTAAGGAGAAATAATTATTTTCCCTCAGCTCTTTTAAAAAAGCTTACACGGAATTTAAGTGTTGGGTTGATTTTTTTTTTCATTATTTTGTACTTAATTTGCCATATTATTTTTGTCCGTACACCAATAATTTCTTGAAATGTAACTAAAAGCATATTTTTGTTACAATGGCAAGTATGTAAAGCATGTTGATTCCTTTAATACTTTATTATTTACCAGCTGAGAGTTCATAAGCCTGGTTGCAACTTCCCTGTGGACAGCCACAGTACATAGATAGCACAGGAAGCTCAATTTAGAACGTGCTGCTGCTGTATTCTTCTCAGGAGAACCAAGCATTAAACATACTCGTTGCAAGAAGTCATTCCAGTCCACATCCTTCATAGATGATAACTTCTCAGCTAACCATAAGAAGCAAACAAGTAGTTAAAGATAATGTATCTTTGATAATGCTTTAATACACTAGCAAATAACATCACCATGGACAAACGAGTTCCAAAGTTTACATCTATTTATGATTTTAGTACTTCAAATATTAAACAAAACTGTTAGTATTCATGTCTATACAGAAATCACAGAAGTAAGAAGAGAAACAAAGCATAAAAATGCAGCAGAGAGCCTCAAAACATTTCTTAAAGCACAACCCCACTAAGTCCTCGGACTTCATTTAAGTAAACATTTATTGGCATTATATTTAGGAAAGATAGTAGTTGTCTGTAATCATTACCAAGCCTTAATAAGAAACTGCCATTTCATTGGAGAAAATTTGAAGCAAAATCTAATGAAAGTCAGGAAAATTTCCTCAGAATCAATAAACTGAAGATGTGTATAGTTACTCATAGAGGTAGGCTTCCGCCCAGATAAGCCTTAGCAGTATCAGAAGACAGAGGACTTCAGAAGTCACTAGGATGGTTAACTTAAATCCTGTGGTTCAATTCACTGACCACTGCACATGAATAAAGATTTTTCCAAAAACTTCCTTATCAGTCTCAACGGATAACCTTCCTCTGGAAGCCATACACTCCCTCAGTTTTGGTTAGGTATTTCTTTATATATAATGACTCTCCATCAGGGACTGTAGTGACAGGACAAGGGGTGATGGGTTCAAACTGAAACTGAGGAAGTTCAGTTAGATACAAGAAGTTCTTTACTACGAGGGTGGTGAGGCCCTGGCACAGGATGCCCAAAGAAGTGGTAAATGCTCCATCCCTGGCAGCATTCAAGGCCAGGTTGGGCAGAGCCTTGGGTGACATGGTCTGGTGTGAGGCATCCCTGCCCATGGCAGGGGGTTGGAACTGGACGATCTTAAGGTCCTTTCCAACCTAAACCGTTCTATAAGTCTATGATTACTATTTTATCTGCCATCCTGATACACTCCAGTACAGAGTATTTACAAATATGTCTTTTGTCTTTTACTCCAATTTTACACTAGACTAACACCACCTACTGATGAAAGCAATTATAATTTACATTCATAAAGTTGAAAAGTGGCTTGGATTTCAGGTATTCATCTTAATTTTTCCATACTGTCTTTAACAATTATTGGTTTTGAAGAAACTGAATTTGATGCTGGTCATCAACCAGAATGCAGTCCAGGAAAATAACTACAACCCTCAAAGTGTTAGAAGCACAAAAAACACTGTCTCATCTACAGACAATAGTTAAACATATCAGAACATCAATGTGATAATTTAGCTACTTAAATGCAATATGAAACAAAACACAAACACACCCCCCGGTCACTTGAATCTGATAATTTTTGCCGAGAACTCAAACCAAATGAAAAATACTGTTACCACAGTCTTGACTGGGAGACTGGGATATACTGTGCTCTTTTCCAACTCTAAAATTTCTTCAACAAATTAACTCTCCAAAACACATACCTTACAGAAAGAAAAAAGGAACTTTTTTATCTAGGAAGAGGCACTATATGAATTCTAAGATTACATATCTGGCTCTAAGCACAGTAAAGTGTAATAATACGTCCTTAAGTAGACCAGAAGAGTTTTTCCCAGGGGAAGAAACATTAGACTCCTGACAATGAAAGATGTTTTGTTTTCAGCAGCCTTTCTAGACATTAGAAACTAACAACAACAAAACAAACTCCAAACTCCACACTATCTTTTGGAACATGATTCGCATAACATTCCATGATTAAAGGTGGCACTGACAAGGCTGCCTAGATTACAGCAGATCAATACTGCATATTTCAAGATCCTGTTTTCATCTGCTTCTCTGTCTTTGCCAAATTCTAATCTATTTGGTTGAATACTGCAGTTGGAATATCTCAGTTATTTACAAAAAATAACAAGGGAAAACCCACATTGTTTTTCCCCACATTTTAACAGTGTTGACTCTCTCATTTTAAAAGCTTTTGAGCATGGGCTTGTAGCTGAAGAAGGCAGAAAAGATGGGCATAGGACTGTCTGCACCTGAAAAGTCTACTCAAAATTGGTCTAGCCAAAAACATTACATATGCAACATCAGTTTCACAAAAGTTATGAGTTCTTCAACTATGACAGCTCATCATCTACAGAGCAAGGCTATAGGTTCTGTGATAGCAAGTTATAACATCATTTGAAGGAAATGAAGTTACAACAGCTTCAGCAGATCCATACCTGAATATGTTGGTATATGTGAAGTTTTCAAGTCAAACCTAAGTGGTACTTGCTTCATTATCTGGAAAAATAAGCAGACACATTATAACTAGTTGTAATACATTTCTGGAAATCTCTAAGTAGTTGAACATGAAAACACAGACATGCAAAAATTGTACAGGATGGGTGTACAAACCACTGCTTGTTACTAAGGTCTTTTCCATTGATTTCTGGTATTTCTTCCAAGCAGATATTTGACATTTAACTCTACATTTTTACTATAATTAAGTTGTTGGCATTTCCATGTAAGTGATCTTTTTTAATGCAAAATGATAGGATTTGTTCAGTTTATATTTTTATCTTGCATGTATGTGGAAAAAAACCCTTGCATTTGGGTTGCAAAAGCTACAGAAAGGAACAAAGCAGCTAAGAGCTCAGAAAATGTTTTAGCAATGTATTGCCATATAGTAAATACATATCCATACACTACATCATTCTAGAGTATTAAAAGTGATATTAGCACCAACTAACCATTTGTAAGGAATTGGGTTTTTTAATCCCCACATCATTTTCTGACGGATGGCTGCTCAGTGACTGAGCATCTGAGTGTGATTTTCTGTAACTAAGGCATACAAAAAAGGTAACTGTATATTGGAATTTAGCCTTTGACAGATGAAGCCTAGCTGTAACTAGAGAGCTGTTTGCTAGAAAGGTCTTTAACTCCACACATCTGCAGAACAAAGGGAAATTTTACAACATAAGTTGACATTTCAGCTTTTAAAATTCTGCCAGCATCTACTAAATCCCTTTCCAGGAAATTAAACCGCAAGCTTTTCAGCTTTACCAGGTGTCAGTATCATCCTTTTGTCTGCAGACTGCGAAGTATGCAGTGACTTGGAATTCAGTGGGCTATTTTGCATTAATTCCGACTCTGGCCTTGCATGGCAAGAAGATTAGTCTCCATGTGCACATTAGTATGTACACTTACCCCTAATCCCATCTCTTCTAGTAACAAGAGAAGCAGCGAAGGGCTTTGTGGAGGAGTCCTGAGACTGAACTGAGAATTTACAGAGGTGGCATAATTCAAATGCATAATTACCTTTGAAATTCTCCACTGGCAACAATGTGCTACAAACATATTAAAACAATGCTGTTGGGTAGTTTCTTTATCTAACCGTACAAGCTTCTTAGGTTTTGAGAGTGTTAGGAATTTCATTTAAACAAACAAACAAACGAATTGTTATAGTAAAGCAATACAGCAACTAAAAGCTGTAAAGAGATTCTTAATGAAATAGAGGCTTCCTTCCAATGAAAAATGTTGCATTTCCTGCACCTGACACAGTTGCTAAAGTGACTTCAGGTTTTTCTGCCTATCATTCCCTCGACCAATACCACAAACGTGCCCGTACACACGCATTAAATTGTCACTGCAATGCAAAGCTCTGATTATTTTTCAGTCTTCCTTTTGCTGCCAAGCAAGCGTTAGTCTCTGCTCAAGAGAATCATCACAAACTGTCACCACATTAGGATCCATATGACCGAAATTGGATGGACATCTCTTGTAACTTCAGGTCTCCTTTTCCAGAGAAAAAAAGTTCTTATTTATGAGAAACATTATCATATCTGAAGTTTGAAGAGTAACAAAAGTTATTCTATAAAGGTCTAACTCCTAACCTAGAAGGCTTCATAGACGACCTTGTTTTGAGGTTCTGTTTGTGTCCATTTAAGTAACAGATATCAAAGCAAGTTCTCAGAAAACAAATCTACAAAAGCACTGAGCACTGCATTTAGTAACGTCTGTTTCTTGTAAGACATTAAACAATGTTAGCATTCAATCCCAAAATAACTCAGTTCTCCACATTAACAACCCGACAGGATTATAAAAGATTGCCAAAAAAACCTGCATGAGATCTTGCCAGATGACTGGGTGGAACTGCTTTAAAATGAGAATTATAAAATACAGGAAAGGAGTTTCACCCTGCTTAAAGATTTATCTGCAAAAACACCCTACCCACAAGTTCCTGAATCTTGTATTGCATTTCGCTATACCTTTGGATTGTCAATGATTGGTGTTACGATAAGATCAGATTCAGTGTAAATGAGCTCTTTCAGTGTTGACTCCATATCCTGCTGACTTGAGCACATATTTTTAGCCTAAAAGAAGAAGGAAGTTTTTGTAACAAAAGAAAAATAAATAAATAGAAAGTTTATGTTTATTCCTAAAGTATTTCGTATCAACAGTATACCATACAGTTTGGCCACGCAAACAACATACTCTAAATTACTTGGGGTTTATGTAGTGGCAGATAGGGCCAGCTAAGAATTATGATACAGAAACATGTTGGAAGAAAAAGCACCAGGTCCAAAAAGAAAGACTAAGAAAAAAAAAAAAGAAGATAGCATTATCCCTTTTACACAGTGGGGAAAAAAAAGGAGACTAAGCATCTTTAACTCTTAGACCTGACGTTATGCAAATTTATTGGTTTTCTTTTTCCCCAAATGACTTGCACAGTGTAGGAACTGCTTTCCTTTTATCATTATGGAAGAACAGAGAAAAAAGTGACTTTACCACAGATTCCAGGCTAAAATTCTAACTCTAAAGATATCACCATCCTTTAATATTCTTTTTCTACTCACCTTTTTCAAGCATGAACCTCTCTGTGAAGAATTTTGGATTGGGACAGTAGTAGCATCACTTACTTCTACTGCAGTGCTAGTTCTAGGTGTGGGACGAGAACTTAAAAGAAAGAACAATAAATAGATAAATAAACCAACAAAGAGGACAGATAAAGTTCCACTGCAAACTACTTTTTTGTTGCTTTTTGGAAACTTTCATGCCATACAGTAAACCTCCAAAGCTGACAAACATACATGATGCTTTGCCTTATCCATCAACTGGACATGAACATCCTGCTTTTATATGTGTCCTGACAAGTTTAAGACTCGTTTGTCAGTTAGAAATGAGAAGGGACTGCGTGATTTCTTTTTGTTGTTGTTAAATGACTGTACTTTGATTGTTTTCTCACCCACAGTTGCTCTCCAAAATGGATGCTGAAATATCATTATTTTGATTCTTAATAACAACATTCAAAGAAAATTAACCTGACAAAATAATTGTCATTTATGAGAATTAAAAACTGCCCGAATCTCATTTATGAATGAGAACTGGGTTTACTTTTCAGTTTTCCTTTATAAAAATCCTGCCTGCTAATCAGAAAACGGAGACCAGAATCTTGTATATCTGCAATTTTCATAAAGCTGCCAGTGAGCTTGCTTTTTGTAGTATACGTTAATATAAATTGCTTCAAATCAACTTTAGAATTATTAAAATTGGCAGGCCAGGATATTAATTTAGTCAATAACTTGAAATGAATGTGGTTTTTTTGATTAGCAGACAGTAATAGACACATTTAGTTGCAAATCACTTCTATTTATTAGAAAAAGCAACTAAATTAAAAATACAAACACCACACAAAATTAAAGATACTAATGAAAAAACAACGATCAAGTGACTAACATAGTTATTACTCTTATTCTTTTTAAAAGGCATCTTTTATCTATTTTTAACAGGAAGTCACATTTAAAGAGCATAGTGAAGGAGTCTCAACATCTTATCTACCAGCTAGATAAAACGGCACAAAATGTCCTAATTCTCATGTAAAAAATACATCAGGATCTGCTTGGAAGTTTAAGCAGTCTTATTTCCCAAAGAAAGAAAGTATGATTTCCAGTTAGGAGGCTGAACAAAGTTTTCTATGTTTCCGCATGCTTCAAAACATGTAGATCTGTTAATTTTTTTTTTACTAAACCTAATTTGCTTTCAGATGCATTTGAGATAGAGAAAATCTTTCCTACTTTTCCACTTCTGAGCTGGTTTCTCAGTTTAAAACAAGTGATTAGTGAATTGAACCAGTTGAAATGAGTAAGATCTATTCCCTTCATGCATCATGCATACAGAAGCTACTGCTGTTAAAAGCTGATTAACCACTCCTGCAGCTTAAGGAAATCTTGGTGCCAGGTCAGCAGCTTCCCTTCAGTTAAATGTTTTAAAACTTCAGTGAGTAACACACGCAGCTTTGAGAACTTCAATCATTGAAGAAAAGAGAATTTCAGAAAGCAATTATAAAAAAATTGTGTTACATTTCAGATTTTTTATCAAACAGATGTACTTATGTTGTTAAATATACTTTTTTTCAATACTCTCACTCATGACACTGTTTGGATTACATGTTGTTATATGAAGTGTTTGTAATGACACTGTAGCCTCCCTTTTCAGCAAATTGCTAAAGCAAACAGAAAATGCTATTTTAAATTACTAATAGTATGGCTTTAGCTGTGATGACAGAAGTTAAAAGGGAGATGAGAAGTAATCCTTTATTAAAAACAACTGAAATAACTGGAAAAAGTAGACACACTATCAGGTTCAAAAGCCCTATTTCAGGTTATGCAAGAAGCTTGAAAGAATATGAAACGGGAATATTTCAGCTTGATGACAATAGGAACAACATCTATTTTACTAGATAATCTTCTTGGCTTGAAGGCTACTATAGGATCAGGCTTCAGCTAAAACAAATCACTGTTAAACAAATCACTAGCTTTGATTTAATACCTTGTAGTACGTACTACATTGCTACCAATAGCTTGTGATGAAAAGCTGAAGAAAGAATTTTCTAGTGGATATTTAGCTGAGTGCTTATTCTTGTGTAGTTAAAGCAAGCATATTCAAAGCATATTCTCATATATATGAGGTAAGAAGGCAAGCAAGTTCTTAGTACATTTTTCTGTTTAGAGCTAAGAAATCAAAAGGCTTCCAAAGCCCAGTGTAATAAAGCCATAAACATTGCTTTAACTAAAAACACTGCTTTCACAGCTTCTCAAAGATATCTTAATATTAAACTGGTGATAAAAAACTCAAAAGGACACACTAACAAAACATTACAAACAGAACAACAAAACGTCTGAAGAGACAGGGGAAAAAACAACCAAGCCAACCACACAGGGTTTTAAGGGGTTTCTAATTGTTTTTCAGGTTTTCATACCTGAGAAGAAATATGGATTCCTTTGATTCACCATCAACCACATTTTTGGGGCGCAATTCAGGCTGAGTTTCTGTTGAAAAGAGAATATGAACTTGCATTCAGAAGTCAAAAACCAATAAGAATAAAGCAAGACTGACAAAATTCACAGGACAAAATAATTCAAAATAACATTATGAACAGCATTACCTATTTTAAAAGAATTGCCTGGTAGGTTATCTGCTCTTGAGGATGACAGGTTCTCTGGATTTTTAGCAGTATCCACTGGCTCTTTGGCACTCCAAGAAACTGATGACTCTGTGTCTTCACTGCTGTTTAATAAAAGATATTAATTACACAGATTAAAATAAACAAGTAAGGATCACATCCGTTATTTGTTGCAATTATAAAAATGCAGTTTAGCTGTCATTTTCTAGAACACAATACTAATGAAATACACATACTTTTTATATTAGTAATGGCAATGATGAAAAATAAGTTTATAGCAAATGACTTGGAGAACAGTAAAGATTCTTTAGCTCCCTCAGTAGAACTTGAAGGAAAGAAATCAGAAAAGTTAAATTATTACCCCATAATACCAGAGCTATAAAGAAATATTAAAAGCTTTAGAGACCGTTGAAGTCTCCACAGATGAAAGTCATAAGAAACCTACTTCTAATAATGAAATCTGTAGCCTAGATTAAGATCAATAAGAACTACTTCTATTTTGCTTCATGATTTACATGTCACACTCGATTGCAAGCGACTGATTCTGGTTGTTTGGGGATTTTAATATACCCCTCTACTATTCACATGGAACTGGGTCACGTAACTTTCCTGAAGGCCATCCAGGACATCAAACCCACATTGTGAAGAAAATACATGGATCTATATTTAAGAAAGTACTGAGCTTCTTTTGCATATTAAGCCTATGTCCTATGTTTGCCATATTTGTCAATTTGGCAATATGGTGAGTGCAAACCTCAGCAGGTATTTCAGAGGCATTACAAAAACCTCAGGAGTAAGGTCAAATAGTAAGGCCAATATTTTGTAGGAGATTAAGATTCTTCTGATTCTCTAACAGACTTATGTTTGAGGAATTCAAAGATGATGACTGTGGTGGAGGTTAACATAAGCCTGCTAAAACCTTGAAGACATTCTTACTTTGTGGTATAATCTACAACTCTTGACTTCTTACCTCCCTTGGTGGCAAAAGCAGTAATAAATTAACAGGCAAGGAGTCTAGAATAAACATTAACAACAAAAATACTGCAACACTGGTATTAGAAATAGGTATTTAACAACACAAGAGAATGTTAAAAGAGACCGAACACAAAAACATACAGCAATCGGGAAGAATGCTATTTTCACATTAGTACCTTAGATTGGAACCTGAAGAATCTTTCAAATATTTAGAACAAAAGAGCAAAAAAAATTAAACACAAAATATCCTAATTCAAAATTTAAAACAAACAAACAAACAAACAAAACCCAGCAAGGTAACAGGGGTCCTGAAGAAGCCTAACTTTTCAATACATAGAGCATACGTTCTCAAAGGGTTTGGGGTTCTCTGCATGTATGACAGTGTAGAGCATTATAAACCTTGAAAAAAATACCCCGTATTAATGCTTTGCATCACAAGCCCAGAATATGGGTCAGCTGCATCTGGGAGGATATAAGGCTGAACCACAAATCTAAGATGCTTTGTGATGCTCTAAACCTAATGCATCAACAAAACAAAAATCTCACTAAAGATAAAACTGACCCATATTTATAAGATTCTACAAAAGCTTCAAAAAACTGTAAGTCAAATTACTCTGCATCATTGTTAAGTAAACAAATAAATGGAAAGGAGAGCAGTTATTCCAGCGGTAAATTTTAACACATTCTATAGCCAGGAGGAAACAAACAGTTTGAAAGCAAACTGTGTAATATACTAATAGGATGATACAATTCCTAAACATCCAAAACCGTTCACTGTTTTTTGCTTGTATTTACTATAAAAGAAGTCTTCCTTGAAAATCCAGTACCTTGAGCATGTGTCTCGAGAATCACCATCACAATGGCTAAGGGATCCTTTCCAGAATGGATGCTGCAATAGGTCTGTCCAATTCAGCCTTTTGAAAAGCAACAAATAAACTCAAAAAGCAGTGGCAAAGTACAGCTCCAGAGATACGCCAGACTAGGTTTTGAACCCAGTGACGCTACAGAGCAATTAAACCTGTTGTTTGCTTTTATCTGATCAACAAGTAAATTTTCTTATGGGATAAACTTTTTGCCTTAAATCAGAATGGCTCATTCAGGCAACACAGATGTATGACACTAACAACGAAGGAAACTGCATAGCCAATCTCCACACATTAATTAGCTAAATTACTCTATAAACTCATGTTATTTAACAATATATCAGCTATAAATGAAAGCCTCATAAAATAGATGTGCCCATTGCTCTGGAAAAGCAAAGCCACCCATTTTAAACCTATCTGTTGCAAAGTTATCTAGTCAGCACCAGCTACAAAAACATAAAGATATACGTAATCAAAATATTGATTCTGTATGCTTTTATATGAGAAAAAGCACAGTTTGCTTTTTTATATAAGAGATGAAGTAATTTTTTCGTTCTTTCTCATCTACAAAATACTACACATGCAGTACAACAGCAACTTCTCCAGAGGTGAAAAAAAAGACAATGCAAACAATTGTCATGCATTAGTTGGTTTACCTTTTCTGAGGATCCTTTTGAAGCAACCCATCAAGTAAACTAATGAACTCAGCAGAAGGTTTGTGAAAAGCAGCACCTGTAAATAGAAGCACCACAGGAGACAAGCATTTGGCAACAAAACCAACCACCACAAAATATAGATCAAATCATTATCTACAGATCATGCTAAACAGTCTTTTTAAGAGTAATTTCATCCAAAAAAAATCTGGATGTATGCAGAATCTCAGATGTACACTCTTTGAATTTCAAAAGGTCCTAAAACAATCCAAACCCCTCAAAACCAAAAGTCCCACCAGTACTTAGTCACCAAACTAAAATCGTTCATATGTTAAAAAAGCACTCTCTCCAAGTATCATATACCTATTACCAAAAAATAAAGTGGAGTTGAAATCTGCTTAAATTGCAATTAAATTTCCCCCAACAATGATAATTTTAAGAAAACCACTGCTGCACCCCATTATACAAAAGAGGCTTCCAAAGTTCTTATCTGAGACTCTACTTCTAAGAGCTCAGAACTACGAAATGCACTTTATTCACTTAGAAAGCAAAATCACTCTTGTAATTGAAACAAGAAACAGCAGTTTTAATTCTACTGGTCATTGTTTTCATTACATTACTATGAACTTAAAATAGGCACTACTATTTAAGGGTCTCCAGGCATACCACTGATGCCCAGTATGACTGAGATAAAAATCCCATCCCAGAAAGTAGATTTCCTTTTCATTCTTAATACTAAATGATATGCCTGTCCATCAAAAGGGAAATAGGCATTCATCATTAACAGGGAGAAAGTTCTTATCAGAGGAAGGCAGTGCTAACATTTGGACAGCTAACAGATTCCTGCAATCAGCCTCGGATGAAAGAGTGCAAACAAAAACTTTGATTCATTTAACAGTAACAGAATAACAATAACCCTTTGGTGTAGGTGGCAATGGATCTTCACGTAAAATCTTTTCAATTAATTCAGAAAAGCTGTCTGAGAAGAACGGTGGTCTTCCTGCAAACAAACGGAAGTGTGATTCACAGATTAGGCAGGCTTCAAAATGGCTGTTAGGTGCAATGATATGATGAGCTCATTTCCCTAAGGAAACATCCAAAGAAATAAACACCCTCAGCCTGAATTTTATTTATCAAGTTCTTTTGTCAATTTAAATACAAACCCTTGAATTAAATTCTCCTACCATGAATAGCAAAAGAGACTGTAGACAGAAAAAGGCACCAAAGATGGAGGTCACCATGATAGCTCTGTATGTAGCAGCAATGAGACAACAACAGCAGGAGGTCTAGGCAAAAATCTCAGTATCTCTGTAACTATTTTTCTCCAACAGATCAGTGTATTATTTAAGACTTCAGAAGGCTGCACTGTAATTCTTTTTGTGATGAAATTTTCCTTCCAGCTGCAGCCGATGCTAATGTGCACTTTATCTGCAGGAAACCAAATGGCTAGTTTTGAAAGAGAAAACTCTTTCACTAGTATAAAGGTCAAAATAATGCACCCAGGATATAATACAGAGGAGATTAAAAACATTACACTGTCAGAATTCAAGGTCTGCTATAATTTCAAATCATAGTCTTTAAACAATACATGTTGGTTAGTGTTATAAGATTTAGATCACAGTCAAAAGGTCAACCTAATAGTATTACTTCACTTGATTATTTGTTAAGGACCATTCTACTAAAGTACATTAGTCCAGTCTTCAAGAAATCATTAAAACCTGCCTCAAGTTTTGTTATGTCTTAACTTCCCTAGAAAGTCAATCAGAATTTACTCTGGGGCCATGACCTATGTTTCCATTATCACAGATATTAAACAGATACACAAACTTACAACCTGCGAACATTTCATAAAGTATACATCCCAAGGACCATAGATCACTGGCTTTGGAGAAGTCTTCTCCCTTTATTGCTTCTGGAGCTGCATATAATGGAGAGCCTACAAAATACAGCACGTGTAATGCACTTTGATTATTCATTCAGCATTTATCCTTTTCAATACTTCAACCTTTGTCTCACACTTCAGTTAAAGATGATCTTCACTTAGTATAAGAAAACCGTAAGTTTTACTAAAAGTACTTTCAAATGAAGTTCTCTCCTTTTACTGAATTATGTAGGATTATATACACTATTCTATTGATTATTCACTTCTATCAACCAAGGTGATTTGCGTTACACTTCTGTAACACAGTGATTAATGCAAAGAATGTTTTGATATGCCTTGACAGCTTCCAGAGCCAAGTAAATTGAGTAGAACGGTAAACCAACATCATACTCATGTGAGTAACAGAAACAATTATGTTGCATCAGGTTTGGTAGAGGTTTCTTGTCTGTTTTCAAAAGCTAGCCCAAGACAGAAACCTTCATGAAGTTAGAAAACTGGTACAAAACCAAGGTCACTAGACCAAAAGATCAATGATCAAAGCTAGTTATAGCTATATTCACACTAAAAAACTATGAAAACACCACATATCAAATTATAACAGCTTATTCACAAACTCTTTTTTATCTTGATACAGAAAAAGAAATACACAGTTCCTATTTTGACAGTAGTTCCCATCTAAACAGATTCGGTTCTCAAAAATCTCTTTGCAAATTACGCAAACTCAGCAAAAGTGCCAAATCCATAGTCCTTTAAAAAGTTTATTTTGGATTCTTATGCTCTTGGGTTTTAATTAACAAAAGGTCATTAAGCACACGCATCAAAACAGCTCTTCTGAAGGGCAACAGGAAAGAGATTAGATTTGCATTTCTTCCTGAATAAAAATCTGGTCTTGGTCTCACTATTTCCACTGTGGACTTTCAGCAGGAGACAGTAATGTATTAAGAAAGCTCTCCTTGTTCCCATAAAATATTGCTATGAATTCCATTCTTCTCAATAACAGCAACTGCTATGAGACACCATTATCGTGGAAACAGAGGTCTGTGAGATGCTCTGAGATGACAACTAATAAAGATTAGAAGGTTACAACCAAGTTTCTGAATTTTTCTTGTTCTCTGACAAAAATAACATTGTATTTGCAGCCTACTGCACACTGCAGGGATTTGATGGCAAACTGCAAAAAGAAAACTAAAGAAAAAAAGAAATCTTGTTACATTGAAAGTTTGTTATACAGGTATACTACAGTCTATGATCATCTACATATGAGCTTCAATCCAAAAAATAACCTCAAGTCTATCTACAAAATGCAGGAAAAGTCAGGAATTGTTAATACGTTAATTTCTATGACGGACAGAAGTGTATTTTTTCCATGTCTAGTTAAATCGACTTTGTGAAACTTCAACTTCTTAACACAGGCTGGTAAATACAGGTTCTTTTCTTTCTACTCACTTGCAGGTGCTACTCCCTTTGTCAGTTATGATCTCTCCGAACAATCTTCCTTAAGAGCTAAATTTTGGGTTTGAGCTTACTTAGAAAACTAAAAAAAAGCCATCCAGGATAAGTTAAACCTGTTTACAGAAAACGTACAGACCATGCTTTCCATTGCAGAGACACACGTAAACACATTAATCTTTACAAGTGATAAGACAAAATCAATTCTTCGGTTCCTCTAGACATTTAGTCAGCCCCAAAAGAACAAACAACTACTTTATTTCAAGGTCTTCTCTCCAAATTACTTCAGACAAAAAGCTTTTTCCGACTTTCATTCTTCGCCTTTGGTTAATTTTTGTTAATTTTGGCTAGTAAAAATATCGCACCTCGAAATCTATTTTTCAGGCATCTTTGTGGAGTGCTTTCACTGCCATCTCCTTCACCCTCTTCAGATCCAACTGAAGCAAAATACTCTTCCAAGTTTTCACCATCCACTTTAGCCATGCAAAAGTTACTGAGTTTCAAAGTGCCAGGCCCTTCCAGCAGAATCTAGAAGAATAATTAAGGTCCAACATAGAAATATCACATACTAAAAATGATGACTGCTGAAATTTCCAACACAAAGCATAAAATAATTTATTTAAAAAAAATAAATCACAACCTCAAGCTATTTAGGTACACGGAGATGATCGCTACAACTGAAAACACTGAAAAGTTTAAAGTCAACACCAATACTATCTTTTTTTCTTACAGTCAAAAAATTAGACTCTTACAATAGGACCCTTACAAAGTTTAATGCGCACTTTTGTTTACTCATTATTAAATCTCAATGAAAAATGATCGTACTTACTGTAGAAAAGAAAGTAAAAGTAGAGCATATAGGAAAACAGTGTATAGGAACACAAAAGCGTAGTAAAAAGAAACACCGCTTCATTTGAGGAGTAAAAAAATAAGTGAATCTATTAATTTTATTTAGCAGAATATTCCAAAGATTTTGCCCAAAGATGACAAGAGTTCTCTCTATGCAGTCACTGCTTATTCTCATAGAATCATAGAATAGTTAGGGTAGGAAAGGACCTTAAGATCATCCAGTTCCAACCCCCCTGGCCAGGGGCAGGGACACCTCCCACTAAACCATGCCACCCAAGGCTATGTCCAATCCAACCTTGAACACCGCCAGCGATGGAGCATTCACAACTTCCTTGGGCAACCCATTCCAGTGCCTCACCACCCTTACAGTAAAGAATTTCTCCCCTATACCCATAGAGAGCTATTTGGCTGAGAACAGGCACGTGAGCAACCCAGTTACTTGACATTAGTGAAGTAGCGAACCAAAGGAAGGCTTTGAGGCCTTGCCTGAGGGTTACTAGAGGGCAGGTACGTGCAGCAGTTCGAGGAGGCCGGCACGGAGGGCTGCCGGGCGGTGTGCAGAGAGAAAACTGATAACTGCGACCTTGGAACATATGCTGTTACAGTTAACCAATCATTAAGCTGTTACCAACGCTTAGCTAAGAGACGTTAACCAATCAGATATTGCGGGAGATCAGGAACGTGACACTGACCGATGTGATCAAACACTGAACCATTTATTGTGTGCAAGGTGGCATACTTGTTCGCCTCTTTTGCTGCCTTTCCCCCCCCACTCACTGTGTCCCGTAAGCACGCCCCTATAGCCTCCCAGGTGGCTAGCTCAAATGCAGTTCCATTAGTACATAACAGTTCTCTGTCCCTACTCCACTGCAACAACTCCCTCAGGGTATCTTCATCATAATTTATCCCTCTCTTAGAGAGGATGTGTTGGAGGAGATTCAACATGGCTACTTCCTCCTTCGACCAAGTAGCCCCCATTCCTCCCCAGCCGCCACTTGCCTGCACCAAGTGGATTCTCTTCTGCAGCGCTTACTCTGCAACCACGGGGACAAGCGCGCACGTCTCGTCTTTTCTTCGGTGGGCTCAACATCCACCAGATGGGTTTCGACCGGCTTTCCTCCCGTCAGGTCTGCGCTGATCTTCACCACCAGAGCAGCTCTCAGGAGGCAGATCTGAGGGTCCCTGTTCGGGTGCCACTTGCGGGAGATCAGGAACAACGTGACACCGACCAATGTGATCGAACGCTGAACAATTTATTGTGTGCAAGCACCCCTTTTATAGAGAAGTTACAGAACCCCAGAACATTCCGCAACAGATGATTGGCTCTGCCTCCCGGTCAGCTCCTAGCAACGGCTTGTGATTGGTGGCAGCGCCTGGAGCTTCTCTTCATGTCAGCAAGTGGGCGTCCCCTTCTGGCAACTTCTGGCGGGCTTCTGGAAAGGTGTCCTATAGTAACCCCTCCAGCAGCCTCTGGCGGGCTTCTGCTCATTAGATGGGTGGGGCTAAGCCAAGGGCTGGATTGCTCACAAAACCTTCCTCAGTGAGAAATGCCTCTACAAGATATTACCAAATGTTCTAGTAGCTTGAAACTTTCCATAAAAGGCAACACCTGTGTTACAATAAATTGCCAGCACCTGATTATATTAATCTGCCTGTGTTGCCCATGATCTCCCGCATATACCCAATCTAAGCTTCCCCTGTTTAAGTTTGAACCCGTTACCCCTTGTCCTATCACTACAGTCCCTCATGAAGAGTCCCTCCCCAGCACCCCTATAGGCCCCCTTCACATACTGGAAGGCTGCTCTGAGGTCTCCACGCAGCCTTCTCTTCTCCAGACTGAACAGCCCCAACTTTCTCAGCCTATCTTCATACGGGAGGTGCTCCAGTCCCCTGATCGTCCTCGTGGCCTCCTCTGGACTTGTTCCAACAGCTCCATGTCCTTTTGATGTTGAGGACCCCAGAACTGCACACAATACTCCAAGTGAGGTCTCACAAGAGCAGAGCAGAGGGGCAGGATCACCTCCCTCGACCTCCTGGTCACGCTCCTTTTGATGCAGCCCAGGATACGGTTGGCTTTCTGGGCTGCAAGCGCACACTGCCGGCTCATGCTCATTTTCTCATTGACCAACACCCCCAAGTCCTTCTCCTTGGGCTGCTCTGAATCTCTTCTCTGCCCAACCTGGAGCTGTGCCTGGGATTGCTCCAACTCAGGTGTAGGACCTTGCACTTGGCATGGTTAAATGTCATCAGGTTGGCATCAGCCCACCTCAGAAGCATGTCAAGGTCCCTCTGCATGGCGTTCCTTCCCTCCAACGTATCAACCGAAGCACACAGCTTGGTGTCATCGGCAAACTTGCTGAGGGCACACTCAATCCCACTGTCCATGTCACTGACAAAGACGTCAAAAAAGACTGGTCTCAACACTGATCCCTGAGAGACACCACCTGTTACTGGTCTCCAGCTGGACATTGAGCCATTGAGCACAACTCTTTGCATGCAGCCATCCAGCCAGTTCTTTATCCACCGAGTGGTCCACCTATCAAATTGATGTCTCTCCAACTTACAGACAAGGATGCTGTGTAGGACAGTGTCGAACGCTTTGCACAAGTCCAGGTAGATGACATCAACTGCTCCTGTAAAAATGGTGTTTGAGGAAATAGCCCATTCAATCAGGGAGGGGAAGCACTCTGTATTTAGTGCTTAAAGGAGTACTTCACAGCAACATTATTCTTTGGAAGAACACAGACTCATCTCCATTATGCTTTATTCATGTAACTTTAACCGCTTTGGATCCAGAAAGGACAGAAACAGAGTATATTTGTGCAAGGTATTACGAAAATTCAGAGAAGGGCAACTTGATCACTTACAGATCAAGATCAATACCAGTTACTGTTAAGCAAGAATCTGTGGTTATATTCTGGTGAATACATAAATTAAAAACAAATATGGACTGACAAAACTACACATAAATTACACACACACACAAAATCAGAAGCTACATGAAGATCTGTATTTTTATGCAAGAGTAAGACAACTTAAATGGCACTTGGAAACAATAGAAAAGGTTATTAACAAAGACAGTTTAGTTAACTTTACTTCCTCATTATCATTTTCTGCGACTTCAAAATGTTCTGCAGCATGACAGGATATAATTTCAAAGTTATACATCCGAGGTCAGAGAACTAAAATCCATCATTTTTCAAACCTGTACACTAAATAAAAAAGAACCTATCACATTGTATCAAATGCACAACAGGGTAAGAAATAGAGTAGATCATAAAATACCCAAGCTATAGACTTGTCTTTCATTGTCTTCACATATATTATAAAGCTCAACTGCCCTCCAACCTGAGGTAAGATTCTTCCAAACAGTAAAACAGAAATAATGGATTAAAAGCTCATGGCATACAAAGTAACATGCAGTTTCCCCTATAAATAATGCTTCTTCTTACCTTTCCTGGTGTCAGTTCACAAAAGATAATTCCAAGCTTATGAATATGGTACAAACCAGTGATCAAATCAACACCAAATTCTCTCACTACATCTTCAGGTAGATGTTCATCTTGAGCAATAACAGATTCTAGAGAACCACCTGAAATACATTTATACATATTCAGCAAAAACATATAAAGAAGATGCCATACAAATCATTCCCAAGGACATTACACAAGCTTCTTCAAAAGAAGTCAGGTAAAAATTAGTATCTGCAAATACTAAAACTATTTGAGATTATCCAATAGTTACAAAAGCTGAGATCTAAAGTGTCCTGGGTTCAGCAGCAGCAGTCATTTTTCTCCTTCTTGGCAGCTGGTGCAGCACTGTGTTTTTGACTTTCGGCCTGGGAACAGTGCTGATAACACCGATGGTTTCAGTTACTGCTTAGAATGTTTGGTTTTTGATCAAGGACTTTCTGAGTCTCATGCTCTGCCAGGGAGGAGGGGAAGCCAGGAGGAAGCAGAGACAGGACACCTGACCCAAACTGACCAAAGAGGTATTCCATACCACAGCACATCATGCCCAGGATGTAAAAACAGAGGGCAGAGATCCGGAAGGGTGGGGTTCACTGCTGGGTCAAGCTGGGTATCAGGTGGTGAGCAGTTGTATTCTCTTTCCTTGTATTTGCCTTGTCATTATTATTATTGGTGGTAGCAGCAGTGATTTGTGTTATACCTTAGTTACTAAAGTGTTCTTATCTCAACCTGTGGGAGTTACATTCTTTGGATTCTCCTCCCCATCCCCCCTGGGAGTGGGAGGAAGAAAGAGGGGGGAGTGAGTGAGCGAACTGGGTGATTTACAGCTTAAACCACGACAAAAAAAAAATCCATTTCCAATATTGTAACAAAAAAAAAAAATCTTGATTTTGACTACAATAAACTGAGCGCATAACTTCAAAATTACTTTCATTTTGATTTATTTTACAAAGGAGACATTAGGAAAAGAAGAAACTGAGGAACTGTGCCAGGTCACAATGTAACAGCACCCAATGGGTTTACTCAAACTCCTTCACCAGATCCCTGCTTCAAGAGTTAAAAGAATAAATAATACCAAAAGCAACTATCAATTTCTGTGAACAAGTGCTAAAGTTAATGACAAGCAATTGTCCACGGAATTCACAGACAACAGAAATAGCAAAGCTGGGTTACATTCTGAGAGCCAGAGGTCAACAACATCCAACAGATAAATTCTTTTGTTTGTTCTTCAATAGTTTAGATTTACACATATGTTGGGAAAAGGTAACTTTCCTCAGAGACCCTGCCCAACTCACCTATTTCTAAAAATACAGAAGAAAAGAAAGGAAGCTGCCCAACCCAAAACTGCAAGCACTATTTAACCTTCCTGCAACACTAAACAAGTAACAAACTGGAAATCAGAAGCTGGAGTCCAACTTGCATTCCTACTTCCTTTTTCAATGAGAACACAAGTGTGAGACAACATGGTAAATACATTAAGAGGAAGTAAATAGAAGATTGTGTTTGTTCTTCACGTAGTATCTCTGTAGAGTTCTTTTCTCGACTCATGGGCCCCAGTTCTTTCATTTTCATCCCTTCCTCGTTTAAGAATTTAGAACAAACATACCAAAGACTAAAATACCACTTGCCAGGTTTCTCACACAAATCCCAGCTTCCTCCCCTAACAAGTCATACTTATATCTGTCTAGACTCAGACCATCCTAACATGAGCCTCGTCCTAACATGAGACCCTTCTCTGTCCCTCCAAAATCACCACCCTCCTTCTTCAGTAAGTCCAACCAACCCTTCCTCTGCTTCTGATCATATTACACCTGGAAAGCCTTCCAAACAGCCCTCATATACATCCTCTATCACCTGTGTCCTTTCCTGGGCTTCACATACACTCTATGCTTTTCCCCAGTGATTGTTATTGTTTCTCTGTCCTTGCAAATATCTCTTCTCTCCCCCCATTACCTACTTCCTCACATCCCAGGTATGTCATCACACTCATCCCATTCGAGTCATTCGTGTCTTAACTCATCATAAGACTTGAACTTCTAATCTCATTTCCCACAAGCTCATTGTTAAAACAGCCTTCCTCCTCCCTCCTGTCCCAGACTGCTACTGCAAACTGCATATTCCCTGACTCCCTCAAAATTCCTTTCCTCAACCTTATTTGGTCCTTTGTTACTCCTGCAGCAAACCTGTTCCTCCGAGATTACAGTTTGCATTTTGTGGATTATGGACCCCCTAGCTTATCTATTACTTGTATTTTAGCCTAATCATGCAGGTTAAAGATACAAATTTATGCCCTTGAATGAAATGCAATATGGATTTTGGCTATGAAACAAATAAGATACCAAAATCTGAACATTCATCGGTTGCACAGTTGGCCTTCTTTTCTTTCCATGTGGAATAAAGCACACTATCGGGAGTTTAAAACATGCAGTTATCACAATCGAAGAAAGCTTTACGAGTTTTCTTTAATAGATTGATGAGAACATCTGAAAACTCAAAGAATCACTTAAGGCAGTTTTGGGCTCCCCGAACTCACAAATTAACATCTTAACATAAAAGTCAATATACTTCTACTGAACAGGAAGAAAACTAAAAATTTACTATTAGCTTCAGAATTGCCCTTTGTACATTATTACTTGATTTGCTCCTTGCTGTCTTTATTGTGTGCTATAAAACAAAAAGAAAACATCAAAGCTGCCAGTCCTTAGAAAACTTCAAGTAATTTTCACTTAACTACCCTCCAACTATTCACAATTTGGTTTTAAGCTCAGCTGAGTAGCCCTATGTCTTCAGCTATTAAAAACCAACATGATGTCACAGCAGTTAACATTATTATACAGTGAAGCAGAGGAGAAACATTATTTCAATTAGCTCCTAACAATATTTCAAAAAGCAAAAAAGGTTTTGTCCATAAATAGGATTCTCAAGTTTATAATCAGATAATTACTAAGTTTTCTCAAGGATCTAAGTATTTGTTGTGAAGAAACTGTTATGAGAAGTCTCTTACAAATACTTACTCTATAGATTTTTATCCTGAGTTTATCTTACCTGTGCATAATTCCACTACCAACCAGAGATGGTTGCTTGTTTCATACCATTCGTGAAATGTCACTATATTCCTGTGTCTGATTTTATGAGTCAGACGAACCTAGAACAAAGTTTTTAACATACGTAACTGGAGAATAAGAAAAAAAGCATTATATTGACTCAAGGTTGGGAGGGAAGGAGGGAGGAGGATGGACCACACACACACTACAACTTTAATCCAGATCAACTACTTGTTTTCTTAACTTTTTAAAGGTATTTTTAAAAACTGGGAGGAGGGGGGGGGGGAGAAGGGAAGTTCCTCAACCCAAAATTATAAGCACTATTTACCCTTTCTGCATCACTAAAACAACAACAAACTGAAAATCAGAAATTGGAGTTAAGTCTGCATTCCTAGTTCCTTTTTCAGTGAGAACACAAGTGTGAGAGAGCCTGGTGAGTACAGCTGGAGGAAGTAAAAAGACATTTTTTTCATCTTTCTTAATCTTATTAGTCAAGAGCAAACATTCAAAGGTCCTTAGAAATCTGTATTTCTATTAAAACTACACGGACTAATCTCTACAGAGGCCTGTGTAACTTATCAGAGTTGTAAGGTATCCACAAGAGCTTTCTAAGAGGACTCTACCCAAGAGCAGGGGAAGAATGCGAGGAAGAAGGAGCAGTAGAGACAACGCATGATGAACTGACTGCAACCCCCATTCCCTGTCTCTCTGTGCCACTCAGGGAGAGGAGGCAGTGAAGTCTGAAAAGAGAAGTGAGGAGAAGGTGGGTTAAGATTTGTTTCTCATTATCTTACTCTGATTTGATAGGCAATAATCTAATTTCCTCAAGCTGAGTCTGTTTTGCCCATGACAGTAACTGGATGAACGTTGGTGAATTAGATGAATTGATGAGGGGTGAGTGATCTCTCCCTGTCCTTTATCCACAAGCCTTTTGTTATATTTTCTCTCCCCTCTCCAGCTGAGGGGGAGTCTGGGTGTGACAGATTGGCTTTGATGGGCACCTGGTGTCCAGCCATGGTCAACCCAACACAGAAACAAAACTTATCTACTGGAAAAATAAAATATTTAGATGTCTAACTATATCAGTTACAGTTTCTTTTCCAGAAGGTGTATGTTTAAAATGCTGCCAAGATTTCATAAAACAGGATTTATTTTACCTTAAATGCTATACTTTCATCAAAAATAATTTCTTCTTGGTAATTAAGAGATTGATTATTTCCTGGAAGGTATTACTACCACTGAATTTGCACAACTAATAGCAAAATAAAGCAAACTACTACATGCAAGTAACTGTTTTTAAAAGTCCTCCGACACATCATAAAAACAGTAAGCCTGTAAATATGGGTTTATGCATATGATTTAAGCAACATTAAAAACAGATGAAGAAATAAATACATTAAAATAAGACTCTATCTAAAGTACAAGAATTTAAAATCTTAAGAAGCTGACCTAAATGGTGACAAACTTCATGTAAAGAAGCACATGGTATTTTTCTCTTACGTTACTTGTGCTACAGGGTTTTGTAAGCTGTTTCTTGTCCCAGATTTAGCAGCGGGGAAAAAAAAAAACAAACCTCCATAAAAGCAAACACGATTTACCCAGTTTGTTATTTCAGCTCTTTTGCATTTATCAGTGCAAAGAATGGCAACAAAATTAATTGTTCCCTTTCTTCTTCCTTTATAGACAACAGTCTTATTTCCTCTTCCAATCTCCTCATAGAGAATGAAGTTCTCCATACTTAAGGATGCTCTACAGGCAATGGATTGGAAACATGGTATTAAGTCTCATAAACAAACTCTGAAACAAAGAAGGAGAAGGGGTAATTATTCTAATTTAATAGTCATTGGTGTACAGTATTTAGCCTCCCAATTCTCAAAACTGGGATTATATATGTCTAGCAAGTATATAATGCTTTCAAAGAAGGCCTCCTCTCAGGCAATATGATCCAAATATCCAAATTTTGAACAAGTAATAGGATTTTCTGCTTCCAAAGCTCTTAACACATTCAAAAAGTTAGAGATAGCCCAGCAGCTACAAATTCTAAATATTTCATCTGTAAATAGTAATCATATTGCCAACTGAAAATTGCATGTTCTACATAAAACTGCTGTCCAAATGAAAATATATTGTACTGAAAGCCTTGCAAAATAAGATTGCCATTTCTGCCCAATGGCAATTCAGGCAAATGTACCCCTGCAACTTTTCACAATGTGATTTAAACCTGCCAAATATCAGTTTAATCAATGCAACTGAAAACCACAGGACTTTGTGAATATTAATGCTCCTAAGTATAATTTTTGTCTTAAGAATGCTTTAATTTATATATTTAAACAAATGAAATAATTGTCATTTGCTGCAAACTTAGCAGGTGACATTTCTACATTTAAATAGTTAGATGCTTCTCATAAGAGTCTAGTCAATTCTTTTATTCCATCATTATTTTCTCTGAGAATCTCAGAGCAAGTGGAGAACTGACAGCAGAACGGTGAAGCATCTATAACACATGAAGTAAGAGTTCTGTTTTCCATCCTGCTCCTCAGCTATTCCGCTGGGTTAAAAGTGGAGACACAGAAAATCCCAATATCAGCACATTCAGAAACGGGATACATTGGTAGCTACTCCTCAGTAATCACCTTGTAGTAAGTTCTTCCAGCTCCAGGACAGCTTCACATTCTTGCCTAGTTCGTCCAATTACCAATTTAATTAGCTCCAAGCCAAGGAGTTGTTCTTTCTCATCTCTGCATGGCTTACTCCATTTTGTTTATAAAATGGCTTTTTTCTTCAGCAAGACCAGTTCTCAATGCAGTTATCCTAAAGCCACAGAAAAGCAGTATATTGGAGAAAGAACTACAACAACAGGAATAATGCGTAAAGACAGAAAGGAAGGGAGTAAGTAGAGCAGCTGCAGATGCCTAATCACAAATCACTCAATTTCACTTTAACTCTTTCATGAGACACAGAGCTCCCAGAGTGACAAAATGAAGACCAAGGAACCCCTAAGTTTTCAGTCAAGACTTCAAAACACAACAAAGCATTATGCAGCACCAGAAAATGAAATGCCTGTCACTAAAATAATGTTTCTTGCCAGAACATCAGCAGGTGCCAAGTACGACCCAGGTGATTCAGAATTCTCAACAGACAAAGCAGCCTCATGACTCTAGGATTTCCTTTATCAAAGACAGTTACCCAAGACAGAAGTTTTCTTCTCCAAAGAAGAAAGAATCCTACCACTGCAACTCAAAAGCTTTCAGATTAATACTGTAAATTAGTTTATCTAGCACTAAGAAAACAGCTAGGTACAGCCAGTATAAGATAGGATAGGAAGGCTTTTTATCCTAAAGCTACCTATGAAGAAGAAGATGATATGCAACAATCAGTGTGCCAGACACCCAAAATAAGGCACAAAGATAAAGCTTCAGAACAGATCGAGGTGTCCATTTCTCTACCTCTCTTTTCTGATTCACACCATCCCTTATGTTCTTTTTCTGGACAACTTAAAAAAAAACTGCAATCAACCAACCAAATAAAAAAATCCTCTCAGTGTCTTCCCCTAATATACAAAGATTCCAGCACATCAATGACATAGAAAAGCATCCAGCAAAAGGAATGCCCAAACTACAGCCCACCCCCCAAATTTACACGTCCACATCCCCTGCCTTGCACCTCTTCTTTCCCAAGAATACTTCAAACCTGATATGTGCACCTTGTCACAAGACTGAAGCATATACACACATTAGAGGTATGAAAGATATCTCATATTAGACATCTGAAAAACATAATCATCCCCTCATGAACCAAACCATACAAAAGTATGCCAGGCTCAGTGACCAGTACAGAAATATCTGGTTATCCCACAAAAGCAAGACCAACAACACACAAACCCACACTGGAATACAGCAGTCATGGGAAAGGGGAATCTTCATTGCTACCTCATGACTGGCAGCGCTTTCACATGCAGGTTAGCTAGTCTGCAAGAGGCCACAGGGAAAAAGCATCTTGTCTTGCAACCCTAAATCTCAAAAGTAATGGCTAAGCTATAATTTCAGCATGCAAACTAATGGAGCGTGACATGCAAGACAGACTTCAAACAGCTAGAACTCATTAGTTTTGACATAATGTATGAAGAGATCAAATAAAGTACACAAAAAGTGCAAAGAACCATCTCGAAGGGAGCTAGCTGCGGTAGAAGCTGGCCACACCACCGCCTGTAAGGAACCAGGTCTGAAACTGCACAGGAGCACCCAAAGCAACAGACCGCAGTTGCTGAGGGAACTGCATTTGCTCTGAGCGCCAACACATTGGTCCCCCTCCTCATGAGAGGATGGCCAAAAACACTGAGCAGCAGCACATGGAGGATCTGAGATCACCTGCAGCCAAAGCCCTGCGGACCCGATGCGCTGCACTGCAGCCTCCGGTACCGGGAAGGAGTGAGTCGGAACTGGACTTTCCAATCCAACCCAAGGTCCCTTCCAATCCAAACCATTCCATGACTTCATGGCACGGCCGCGGGTGCCGGATTAGGACGGGAGCGGGAGCACGAAGGGAGGCGCTGGGGGTCGCTCCGCGCGCCGCCGGCCGTTAGGCTCGCGCTCTCTAAGGGCCGTTAACCCACCCGCAGGACGGGAGGTGACGGGCGGCGGACAGCAAGCGGCGGCCGTACCCGCGGGGTAGCGGATAGGAAGCGGCGGCCGTACCCGCGGGGTAGCGGATAGGAAGCGGCGGCCGTACCCGCGGGGTAGCGGATAGGAAGCGGCGGCCGTACCCGCGGGGTAGCGGATAGGAAGCGGCGGCCGTACCTGCGGGGTAGCGGATAGGAAGCGGCGGCCGTACCTGCGGGGGGGCGGATGGACCACGCTGCAGCACCGCTGCCACCGCCGCCATCAACCGAAACCGCCCCACGACTGGAGCATTCCAAGACACAAGGGGAGGGAGGAGGTGTTCCGGAGGGCAGCTGGTCCCCGCACGCCACAAAATACAGCGAGCGGGAGAAGCAGCGGCACAACAGCCAGAGTGAGTCCGGGCGCTGTTGCGGGTTTTGTTTTTACTCTAGAGAGAACACAGAGGCAGGCGTCCCACTGGTCTGTCCTGCCTCCCCCCCGCGCACCGCTCGAATGGTCGCCACCCCGCGCCTGTATCCAGGAGACGGGGCCGGACGCCGGAAGCAGAGCGGAGCCTCCATTGGGTGAGAAGGCGCTGACGTCAGAGTCCAGACGGGAGTTCCCGGATGTTGTGGGTCGCAGTCGAGGCGGGAGGGGGCGCAGCCGCGCGGTTGCCAGGTAACGGCCGGACCTCAGCCCGTGTGGCGGGAAGCCCCTCAGGAGGAGCGGGAGCCCCGACCGTGCGCTCTCGGTCCGCGCTGTGCGGCTTTGCAGTTAAACAGCGGACAGCACAACAGGTAGCGTTGTCAGTCCTGGCACAGCGATTTGTAAAAGCCTCGTTGGCGGATACTTCGTTGTGGTAACATTGAGCCCTTGAAACGAGTGGTTTCCATTTTTAGCGGTAAAGCGGTGTTTTCACTTTATTCTTCATCCTAGGGAGGGTTGGGTTTGGGTTTTGTGTTTGTCTGGTTTTGGTTTTGCAAGGCCCTTGAAAAATTCAAGTCAGTACCTTTTCCTCCCTGCATGACAAAACATTTCACATTTGCTCTGTCTTTCCACAGCAAGTTGATCCAGGCACAGGGTGCCCAGAGAAGCTGTGGCTGCCCCATCCCTGGCAGTGCTCAAGGCCAGGTCGGACGCAGGGGCTTGGAGCAACCTGCTCTAGTGTGAGGTGTCCCTGCCCATGGCAAGGGTTGGAGCTGGATGAGCTTTAAGGTCCCTTCCAACACAAACCAGTATGGGACTCTGTTTTATCCATTATCCCATTTTCAGCTTGATTTCCTAAACAGTTTTGAACCCGTTGATCCATTTCAACCAGATTTTATAAAATTAGTAGTATACTTAGCAGGAAGGATTCAACATTTCTGTAGGCTGTGTGATAACAGATGGTCAGATCTTTTACCCCCGCTGTAGGGAAGATTTCAGTATGAACTGAAACCTCCCTATTTCTGCAACAAAAAAACCCCAACCCAACCCACCCTATTTGGGAGAGGGATGTTAGAAAGGTGTCAGCTGCAAAAAGTGCTTCAGCTTTGTTTAATACCTTCTCAGGCAGCAGAGGCTGTAGACACAAAGCACAGATCTGGGGAAAATGAAGCTTCATGAGTTACAGAGCTTGCCAAGAGTTCTGTCCCAGTTCAGCTGTTGAGGGGTTTGGTAGAGAGTCTACAAGACTGGTGAGAGGTCAGTGCTGCACGCTGGTTTATTGGATATCCACATAGAATTGACTGGAGTCATAACCACCAAAACATATCGTGCCATACGTATGCATGGCAAAACTGCTCACTTCTTAACAATCTCAGATCCTCTCCCATTCTGCAGCATAACTTCTCGGTCATTGCAGAGTTGATCCGTAATTCCTAATGAAGCTGCAGCTTTGAAGCTAAACAAGCAAAATATTTTTGCCATTTCTTTTTTAATGTGAGTAGTTGACTGGATATAAATAAACCAAATGCGTAAGTAGACATCACCTAGTTTCTCTTAGTAAGCACAACAAAAGTATGCTTTGAAGAGGGCTTTATTTAGATTTTAGAAAACTGCATTTTATCTTTGGCTCTGATGAGGGTGACTGATACAAAGAAGAAAGAGTAGAATATTAGCTCAATTGCAGACCAGTCCTGACAGCAGTTTGATGGCAGATCTTAAAAAGTCAATTTCATTGTCTTTGTCCAAACTAAGCCATAGTAACTATCAAGTTATTGCATTTGCTTCCAGATTTCTAGTGTTTTGTCCTACCTACAGGTTTCTGTTACATTAGTCTAGGTTAGAGATTGGTTTTATGGCAAGGGGGTAAGTATCCCACTCTGGGGGAGTGAGATGGTATGAACTTTAACAAAATCTCCTGAACTCTTCATATAAAAGCGGCAATAGCATTGCAAAGTACAGAGAGAGAATCATAAAGCAATGCTTTAATAACAAACAAGCCAGAGTTTCATAGCTTTTTAAATTAAATGTCTCAATGATGAAGAATTTTTTGGTGTAATTAAAGGCAGATACAGGGGACACGTTGACTTACACCCCTCTTTTTTTCCAATACCTCTTAGTTAGAAACTCTGTCATTTTGTTGTTGCTGTTGATACACACTTCATTACATGTACATCCAGACGATAAGAAAGATGCAGGCAATTTCAATATACTCCAGATGGGGAGCTTTCCCTTTGATTTGGTGTAAGAATCAAGAATTCTCTCTTCAAACATTTTACTTGCTTTCAGTGCAAGAATTACCATGAAGAAATAAGCTAAATACAAATGCAGATCAGGGCTGCAATTATAGGACTCTTATCTTTGGTGGGTTTTTTTTTCCTGGTTTAGCCTGTTACTCCTTTAGTCTGTTACTGAACATGACTTCAACTATTGTACTCAACTGCAGTGAACTTTTCTGTGGGAATATTTTCAACATTCAAGAACGGAATGCAAAATATTCTCCGTGCTGTTTGCACCATTTCAATCCTCTCAGCAATCTGCACAGCAAACTCAGCCTTGCTATTTGCCTGGCTATTATATGAGACAGTCAGATCCAATCAAATTCTTGTTCTCAAATAAGTATATGATCTAATTTAAGGTAAACAGATCTTGTGATTGTAACCACATAGTTTAGGAATGTTTAAACATTTTGGGGCTCTACCCTCAATGGGTACTACAGAAGCCTCTGACATTTTGCCTGATTCCCAAAAGCCTGATTAGTTTTAAGGTATGTTTCCATGTTTTGTTTTCCTTTGGTAAGATCTGTAGCTTGCTCTAATGTCTGTTGAAGATGCTATACACTTGTGTTTTATTTTGCCAGATGCACTAAGTTTTCTCCCAGCTATCATGATTACTCATGCTCTACCCCATCTTGCTAGTACATGGTGTTTCTTTCTATTCCAGACTGACCCCATTCTCAAGAGAGCTTCTATTCTCAGCGTTCTGGGTATGATGATTCAGTTGCTCATCTATCATATTTGGATGTTCCATCCACCTTGATAGTTCTGACATTCCTGGGAAGCACACAGGGCCACTTCTCTGATCTTTCAGCAGAACAATGGACATAAGCACATCTTCATCTTGTGCTTTTTATCCTCAGATTCTTTTCCAACACCCTCTTAGAACTAACATATACTTTCATTGTTTGAGTGAAGCTTTGTCTATTTTTCTTTATTTCTGCATTTCTGTGGTAACATTAAGGTTCTCATAACTTAGTCACCTTGGTTTTTTGGTACAAGGCTGCTGTAGTCACTGATCCCTCTTGAAGCTGTTAAATGTAAATGTTACAGCTTAAGTACCATGTGCTGCTGATATTTGGGAGTAGCAATGATTCTTCAGATTCTTTGGTAGCTCCTGGGATTCTTCTCTTTGGGAATTTATTTTATCAATCACAGAGTTGACCTTTTAGCGGTGGAAACAGCTAAAAAGGCAACACAGTCCCTTCCAATGTGTTCGTTTCACTGGTGAGGCAACTACTTGTGGTTTCTCTTACAAAAACAGGGCTCCAAATCTCACCCCACTGGATCAACTTGTAAGGTCACCAATACTTCATGTATAGCATGCTGGGTTGCCTCTTCCTCCATTATGGTCTCAATGCTTTGCGTATGTCTAAGGTTTGAAAGAGATGTGGTGAGATACTCTGCAAATTCTAGTACTCTCTTGAGTTAAGACCTGTAAAGGTTGGTACATTACAAGCTATTTTTACCTTCCCAAAGTCACTGGGTTTTCTTGGGAAGTTAGCCACTGCTCTTTATATGATACCAAAGTCAAACCAACTTCCTCTTTGTTGTTATTGCTTGTGCTGAGCTTTATCTGCTAAAGAGATGAGGTTAATTGTTACAGACTACCACAGTTTCTGCCAGGCATTCCTCATACCACATTCCTGCGTATCATCAGCTCTGATGCTGATTGCCTGGCTGGCAAAGCTGATCTGCTGCTGCTGCAAAGTTCACTACTAACAGCATTCTCAACACCTAAGCTTGCCTGCTGGCTTCTGAGGTATGATGAGATGACAGCCTTGCTGATGCAGGAAGGCTGAGGAGGCCTTGCCAAAATCTTGCTCTTGCAGTGACTACCATGCTATTTATGCAATTTTGAGATGATGTAGAAATAGTAGCAATGCTGTATTTTTCTGTGTATTTCAATGTTCAACCTATTCCTTACTCTTATGCAATAGGTAGTGTGTAAAGCAGATGCTGTACTCTCTAGGTATAACATGTTGGAAAAACATCCCATTTCCTTCAAATATATTCAGTAGTTTGGCCTCAAACAAGAGTCAAATGCTCTATTATTACATACAGAGAGCTTCACTGTTTCTGCAGAAAGCAATGACTTTAATGTCTTATATTCTGAAGATTCAGCTTGTATATTCAGGATATCCTTTGCATTCTAATTAGAACTCACAGTGTCTTGAAGGTATTATCATCATTCCACAGTGTAATTTTCATTTGGCTTTGCTTGATTGCACTTTTTTTTCCCCTTTTCTTGCAAAATGCACGCCTGGCACATTTATCATTAACCCACTATCTTGCATTTAATTTCCTCTTTGTTTGTGTACTTGTCTTCATTTCTAATGCTAATCTGAGCTTTACAAACTATTCCAACTTGCATTTCATTAATGCCAAATATGTGCAAAACTCCATCCTCAGTCACTGTTTCCTTTCTTCAGTTTTTTTTCAGACTCTAAGCTGTGGAATAATGCTTTATTTTGCCATAATTATTATATATGATCCTCTATGCAGGTCATTTTTAATGATATTTTTCCTTAAGACCTTTTTGTCTTCATTTTATTTGTCTCCTCTGCTTGTGTTTATGCTTTAGTTTATTGATAAACTTCACTTGGTTGGTTTAACTTCTCATTCCTTGTGTACTTTTCAAATTGCATGTGCCTGTTGTCCCTGGGTCACAGTTGCAATAACACTTCCAACCAATGCTCTAGGCTGGTATTGCTCCTGACAGATGCACCCTCTTTACAGGAAAGAAATTTCCAGAAGAGTAGCACTTGAAGAAGGAGAAAGCATTGGTGCTGGCTGATGCAAGCTGAAGGAAGCATAGAGCACTGAGCAAGAAAAGCTTTTCTGCTGATTTGATTCTTCCAGCAAAGATAGCATTGCATACCTTGCTGTAAAACAAACAAATCCAAACAAAACAGAAAACCAGAAAAAAATCCATCAAAAGATGTCACATTTTTAAGTTTCACATGCTCAGTCAGACAACTTACATGAATTTACATTTATTGATATTCAAGTTAAAGCAACACTAGCTTTACAAGAGCCACCACTTAAACAAGAAAAGATGCTGTGCGGGCAGCATTATGCAGATACCTCATAGCTCCTTTTAAAGGGCTTAGAGCATTACTTAGCCCATGCGGATATAAAAGTGCGAGAAATGGGGCCAGTCACAGCAGGTACCAGCAGGAAGAACAAGAAGAGGAAGCACTGCAACTTCTTTCTACTTAACTCCATGACAGCTTTCAGAAATACATTTGTGGGTATGGTTTAAAGGTATTTTTTATTTTTCCAGATTATTTGTTTGTGCCTACTGGAATTAGCTTATGCTCTGAGATTAAAATCATCTGCAGCCGTAGCTGCAATTGGGATTTCAGCTGGCAAACTAACCACAGATTTCTGAAACTGGTTTCAAATGCTTTTCAGACAATATTGTATTATTTTATAGTCCCTGTAAAGAAATCAGAGAAGTTCTAGAGTTAGTAACATGCAAGAAAAAGCAACAGCATCCTCACTGGGAAGTGTATTTGAGAAGTCTTCTATTTTAGCAAGGTGGAAATAAAAAGTCTCTTCTAGAGATGTAATCAAGGAAGCAAAATTGAGAATGAATGTGATAAATATGTTATAATCAAGAAGAGAGAGGAAATTGAGAGAATAATGAAAACAGAAAGATCAGAGAAATCTAGGAAGCTTATCTGGTTACTGTGTCAGTTGCCAGCTTCGGAATTGCTAGGTGGATGAATCATAATGCAACGGAGCATGCTTATGTGCACCAAGCACGATGCAACACCAAATCATAAGGAGGATTTGGTGCAGCAGCCACCAAACAACAGCTACCTATCCCACGAACAATATAAAGACACACCTTGCGGGGGACAGGCTGGCAATCCTGTAGTCCCCAGTTCTCTCCTTGATGCACTCCCACATACTGTGTTTGGGAATAAATGTGGCATGTCATTGCCATTTGTCCCACTGTGAAGGGCTTCTCCTTGCTCTAACAAGACTCTTTCTGGCCACAGCGGTGTATCTCAAATCCTTGTTCCTTACAGACATGGCAGGTCAGTTGGTTCTTCTCAACAAGTCTCTAGTCAGGCAGACTTGCTTCTCTCTGTTGTTGGTGTGGATCTTTACTCTTCTACTTCTAGGGTTTCCTTCTGCCTGCAGATCATTTCTGCCTTCTGGGGTTTTTTTTCAGCACTGATTTCCTCCCTGGGCTTTGGTTCCAAGATGACTCTGTTGTGTCTTTCTCTTACTTTTGTGCAACTGAAAGCTTTTTCATTAGTATTATCTGTTAGCAGCCTGTCTACTTTTCCCCTTGGTTCTCAGTGACATTTCATACAGCACAGAGCAAACTCTTCCTCAAAACTCTCCCTTCCCTGTGCAGACCATTCCTCCTCACTTGGGCTTACCTTATACATGGTAACAAGTGCCTGGCTGTTGCTGCAAGGCTCTATCCCTCATTGCAACCGCAGAGTCTTGTTGCCTCTCTTGAGCAACCTCTGTCACTCCTCTGACTCCACTGTTAGCTGTTTCAGGAATTAATCAGAAAACAGCCCTTTTTTTAAACCTCCAGAGCTGGCTTGCGTGCTGTGTCATGTGTAGACAAGACCCGGCACAAAGCAGGAAGCAATGGGAGGACTCAGCTGAGGGTGGGAAGTGAAAGAGACCAACCTTTTTAACCATACCTAGGCATTAGACTGCCTAAAGGAACATGAAGTTTCTACTTCAGGGAGGAGTTAGGTAAGGCTACCCAGATGATTTAAGAGTGCAGGGTTATCAAAGGGATGGTCCTGTTCCTCCCAGACAAAAACGTTTCCTCTGTGCTCACTCCTGATACTGTTATGATCTCAGTGTGAATCTATTCAGTTTACTAATCTGGCAGAAAACTGACAAGGGAAAAAATATAATTAGTTCTGTTAGCACTCAGTATTACTGAGTCACCCGCTGAGGAATCCTAAGCAGCAGAGCCAGCCCCCGGGAAGGCCAGGAGTGGGGGAGCAGGCTGCTCCTTTGGCTGCAGCAAAGATTTAGGCTGACTCCCATGCCCCATCCACTTGTGCCCTGAGTCACTTCCAGGGGATCTGCCCTCAAGACACGCCTGTTGGTAGCGCCTGTCAAGCCTCTGTTTTCCTTGCGACATTTCTCCTCTCTTCTCCATCACCCAAGTGGGATTCTCTTTGTTTGCATCTGTGAAGGGCTGGAACATTTCTTTTTATGGGTTTTTGTGATATAAGGAAAGCAAGTGCCTGGAAAACATAGGGTTAAAATACTTTTAACTTAGGTCTAAGAGAATAATGTTTGTGTTGTAAGTCTGTGGTGTGATAACAGAATTTAGTAGTCTTACTAACAAGAGTGAATTATTTCTTTTTATCCTTCTAATGAGTGAATTCTTTCTTACCATCCTTCTAATTATTGGTTAGTTTGGAGACAGTGACTCCTGAACATCCGCTAGCTTAGGATACTCCTTGTCTGCCCATCCTGTCCTGCTTGCAATACATTCTGTACGGAGGTCACACTGCTCTAAATCTTTGCCAGCTCTCAGAAACTTGCGGCTGGTTTCAGCTAATTGTGATTACTGGGGCATCCAGCTGTGCCAAAGGTGAAAAGTGCACCCTGAGGAAGACCGCTTACTCCATCTTGAAGACCCCTGCCCACATGAGGAAGACAGCTTACTTTATCTTGAAGACCCCTGCCCACGACCACCGGAGGGCAGTGCGCAAGCGCCAACAGGAAGGAGACTCATGATAAATGAGTACCTAAACTAATTGTAATATCCCAGCTTCTCTCTCGGGAACCTAATGAATATGCATGTTTGTTTGTAATAAATATATGCTCACTTAACCCCTCGGTGTGCAAGTTTGGAGGAGCGATCCCCCCTTGCACACCTTGCCGTAATAAACATACCTGCTTTATAACTGTCCTTGAGTTGTAGAGTCTGATTCCGTGCTTCAATCCATTTACACCTGCTCAAGGTCAGCACACATCCCAGGCTGCCGGAGGCCTGTCACCAGTGCGGCTGCCACTTTTTTGTCTTACCAGCTGTAACCTTGGACACAGTTCTTCTTCCCTTGCCGCTAAACAACAATCAAACCCTCCTCCACTGAATAGTTCTGGGAGCCACAAGAAGTCATGGTTTCCTCTGTGGGTTGTTTGTTTCTTTGCTTTTTGTTGGTTGGTTGGTTGATGATTAGATTTATTAAAGAATCTAGATTGAAGCTTTTCTGTATGAGTGGGACATAAGTAACAAATCTTTTCCTCAAGGGATTTTCTAGTGTCTAATGTATCTCATACTGTAACTTTCCTCCTCAGAAGGGCACAGAAAAGATTCCCCTCCTTCGTTCCTCTCCCAAACTCGAAGAAACATGTATTTTGAATGTCTAAACTTCACCGGGGCCCTCTCCCCTATTCTCGTGTCGGTAGTTCTCTGCAGCCTTGCCTGGGTGAAGCGGTTTTGTTCCAGCCCTTTTGCCCCGCTCAGGCAGGCAGCGCTCCCGCCCGCACCGCGCTAAGCCCACGAGCAGGTCGCCGTGGCAGCGTGCCGGCTGTACCAGCCCGGCCACCCAACACCGGCCCGAGCGCTCCCAAAGCCGCAGCCCCGGCCCGGGCACACGAGCGGCTGCGCGGGCCGCGGCAGGGGGGCGGTTGCCGGGCGACGCGCGGCCCCTCCCCGCAGCGGGGCTGGGCCATGAGGTAATGGCCGCCGGGCCCGGGGGGAGCGCTGCCGCCGCCGGGGTGCTCGCCAGCGGCGCTCCCCTTCCTGCTGCCCCGCCGGCGGCGGGCGGTGTCCGCGGCCTCCCGTGTGTCCGCCCCGCACCGCCTCTAGAGCAGGCCCCGGCCCATCCGAGCGGAGCAGCGCCGGCCGTCCCACGTGCTTCGCCGCCCGGCGGGAGGGGTTGGCAGCGGTCCCCGGGCGCCGTTTGAGAGCGGGGAGCTGGAGCGCCGGGGAGGCCGTGGAGGAGGGCACATGAGGCGCTGGCAGGAGGAGAAGGAAGCAGCAGCCAGCCGGCCACAGCAGCCCCTGCGCTCTGCCCGCTCGGCGCGGGCCGAGGGAGAGCCGTGAGGGAGCCGCCAGCCCGGAGGTGGCCGCCGCCGGCAGCGAAGCTCCCCCGGCCCAACGGGGCGCCGCCACCCCCCGTGCCCCGTTGGCGGCGGCCGTGACTGGGGAGCCCGGAGCGCGGTGAGTGTGTCCGGTGGTTGGCTTCGGGTTCGGGAGGGGGAGACTGGAGCACGGGAGACGGGCACTGGGCCCCGGCGGGGCTCCGTCCGCTCCTTCTGGCCGCTTGCCCTCAGGTGAAGGAGCGCTTGCGAGCGGCGGGGGTCTGGCAGCGGCGGCGAGGCTTGCGAACCGGGGCGCTGGGCAAGGTGCGGCGGCTGCTTCGCGGGCCCCCGCACCCTGTGGCAGCGGAGCGACCTTCGCAGCCGCGGCCCGCCCCGCATCTCTGCCGCCCGCGGTCCTTTGTCCCTTCCGCCCCGTTTAAGGAGCGAGGCGGTCGGGCGTGACTGTTCACCGGAGGTCAGGAACCGCTTACAAAATTTGGCCTGTGAATTATTTGCAGGTAAATTGCTGCTGCTGTCAGTTAGAGGTAGTTTTCATAGCCATTGAGAAGGGACGTACAAACCCTAACTCGGCTTCTTCAATGTCGGGGATTATGGATAGCTTTTGGTAGTATATCTCTATTTAAAATGACTAAAATGTTTCATTGTGCTTTTTAGCACGTTTGAGATCTTGGTATCTCCTTTGGTTTGCATCTGACAGTTTTGGACTTCATGTTTAGATGAGCTTATTTTCAGGTAAAATTAGGGAGGAGGAGGAAATGTCCCAAAAATGGGGCATCTCTTGAAGGCTGGGAGCCCAAGCTTCTTGTCTCCCACAGCCTGAGCAAGGGAGAACATCTCTTGTGTGGACGCTTTTCTCTGTCTTGCAGTCTCTAACCTTATTTGAACCTTTTAGTCCACAGAGGTTAAATCGTGGGTGAATGGTTTTTGCAATCAGGATAACAGCAACTGAAAAACGAGCTAAACCAAACCAACCAAACAGCCCTTACAATGACCAGTTTGCCATTTGTGCATGTTTTAGTCCTGTAAAACTACTGCTGCACTGTGACCGTTCCAGCCCAGGAACCATATTCGCAGAGCTGTGCCTTTTCTGATGCTTGAATTGAGCCAGAACAACCTGTGATGACACAGAGAAGAAAATCGTTTTAGAAACACATAAGAAAATTGTATTAAGACATGATTCTAGCTGTTGCTTGCCTGTTTTTCAATGAGTGTCATTAGAAGGGAGGAAAACCAGAAGGGTAAAAATCTGAATGGAAGGCAGGAGTTTTCAGCGTTTAATGTGAGCTGGTGAGGGAAGTGCAGATCAGCTGGCTGTATGTGTGCAGAGAATTTAAATGTCTGTTGGAGTGAAACAAAAGTTTCTGTCAGTTGCATGAATGAACTCCCACTTGCTAGTGCATTTAACTGCTCGGTGGGTGATAGTGGTAGAAATAACTACCATCTCTGGATGTAGTGCAGAAAAACCCTCTAACCAAACAAAAATACTTAGTTCATAATTGAGCTTAGTGCCTGTTGTAGAGAGCGCTGGGTACTCTCTCCACCCCAGCATGCTGAGAATGAAGCAGTATGAAGCATCAATGTCATTAGGCACATAAGTTTACACGCGTGGTGTTCCATGTTTGATATATGTGCTTGTGTAAAATCTCAGTGAAACATGGAGTTACTGCTGCAGCCTCTGAGCATCTGACTGGTTTAATCCAGAGTCCTGACTAATGGAGCAGCACCAGCATGTGATCTGCAAGTTTTGCCATGTATATTAATGGATGTTAACTTGGCACTCTGTCAGTCTGTGGAATGCAGTTGGAAGTTGGCGGGAATAAGTGAACTTGCATGTAGCAGAGAGCAAGATCAGATTGAAAGGATTTGTCTGGAACTGTTTGGAACTTCTGTTGTTCCTCTCTGCTGCAGCTCACACCTGAGCAACTTGCTGCTTCGCATGTTCTGTCTCCTGTAACATTACCAGCTGCTGTTGTAGAATTAATCTTTCCATGTCCTCAGAGGATTTTCTTTGGAGTTTTGAAATATTCTAGTCAGTGTATTTCAGGGTAAAAGAACAAGATTAATATTATAGACATCAGTGCAGGTTAAACAGTTTTGTTTTAAATGTGCCCTTGATCACTACTTTCTTACTGTGGTCACTGTATAATGCCAAAAAGGAAAGATGCTGAAACTTCCCGCTGTATCTGCTATGACAGACAGTAAGCTGAATGCAAGATAGTATTTTTTCTAATAGCTCAGTAGAAGGCATTCTCACAATCAGTGCTATTGAAGCAGCATCTGCAGTATCGAAAGGCAAGAAGTTAAAAAAAAAGCTTTCACCCTTTCTGAAAGCTGTGTTTTTCTTCTTGACAATTTCTTATGCTACTTAAAAGTGTCCATGGCAGGTGGGAGATAATAAGGGAGAAGGCAGTGCATGGGATCCATTTGCTTGAAATCTGTTTCCTTCCAAAGTCTTTCAGATAATCTGTGATTTCCAGAATTGGGGTGGCTTAGTGCTCCTGCAAGTAGTGGCATTTGTGGGACATAGTTTGCATTGTGTTGTCTGGATCTTGTACGTTGTGAGTGGGGCTCAAGTCAAGGTTGGAGTTTGCAGAAGATGGTGTGGTTTCTGTTTACAACTCTGAAACAGATCCTTTTCCCTCTGCCCAGTAATGACTGCTGTTTGCAGAAGTGGGCACCTCTTCCCGTAGCCTCCAGTATTAGGCTGGGTACTTTTATCAGTGTAACTTTTTGAATACACTATCTTAACTCTCACAAAACTCACTTGATTTAACATGCTGGTTATTCCCAATACTTACATGTTAATGCAGACAGACCAGTATGATATGAGAAGTCCTGACAACTGTGGAATAGGGAATTAGGAACTGTGGTTTAGCCTGTTGGTCAAAGAACTATTGTGGATAGGTAGGCTGCTAGAAAGGGTTTTGTTTTTCTTTTGAGCTAATCCTTTTTGCTGGATCTGCATGGCAGTTCTGTCTCTGTAGGAAGCTTAGTGATGCCACCAAGATCAAGATTAAAGAAAAAATACACTTAAATTGTGTGTAAAATGACCAAAGGCATACTGGCATCGTTCTGTGTGATGGTTGTATTGTTCCTTGTTTCTGCTGTGAATGGGATTGTCACTCATGTGTTGCATAAAGGCTGTTAAAAGGAATGGATTCCAGTAGTGGATGCACACAAAGTGGCTTTCAGGGTCGTCATAAAAACATAGTAAGTAGGAGAAACACTTTCTACTCACTAAATGCCAGCTATTGCATGCCAGTTGTAGGCAGCTCACTTAATGTACCAGGCTTTGTAATGCTTGAACTGTACAATTGGTTTGTGATTTGCAATGCCTGTGCTGTGAAGGTGTGTTTGAGTCATTAAAACTTTGTGAGCCATGCCATTGCCTGGTTGGAATGCTGCACTTGTATGGGGGGCTAAATTCTGTGGATTTGCTTGTGGGATCAATGCTATGGAAGAGAGAAAGTTCTGGAGAATTAACTTCCTGTTAACGTGAGCTTTCCATGATACCAGTTGGGGTCTGGTTCAAAGCCTTCCTGCTTGCTCTGTGGTTTGACCGAGGTAGCTGTGTGAATTTATGAGCGCTCTTATTTTACTTTGTAGTGAATAATGTGATGTGTCCTAAATAAATTTCAGGAGTTCACTTCTAATACTCTTTGTTTAAAGCTGTCCTTTATTTGAACTTCGATCCATCAATATTTCTCTTTTTATTGGAGCCTATTGATTACAGTGCAAAAAGTTACACAGTAAAGTCATCCTGCTTATGGTTGCCCAGCTAAGAGGCTTATTGATGGCACACACAGATTAGCTCTGAGATAATTCTTAGATTCAATTATGTTGGCAGATTTGCTTTAGTTAAATCGGTTAATGACCGCACTGGAGGCCGTTCTTTGTGTTACGTTACAGCTTCTCTGGACAGGATTCTCACCTTGCAGTCCATTAGATGCTGTAAACCCAGATGATGTTGCTGCTCTTTAACTGTCCTGTTTCCTTCTGTGCATGTTTTGGCTGTCTTTTTTTTAGTTTGCTGATGGATTGATACGTGTTGGAGCCCTTTTGGTTTTGCTTGTGTCAATAGCAGAAGTTCAGAACAGTGTAGCAGCCAGAGGAATAGAAAAAAAGGAAGGAAACAGGAGCTTGGTTTAAAAGGTTTTTCAGAGCTTCTTTGTTGGCTTGTTTTGACATCAGACCAGGATGTTGCCCAGCAAAGCAAATCTTCCCCTGGCTGTGGATTCCCTCTTCTATCCCATTCCGTATTACGACGCTGGGCAGCAACTCCATGACTTAGCTGAGAACTGGTTTTAAGGTTAATTTTCAATCAGATTGTCTGTCCTTTGGGCAGCAGAGCAGTGAGGCAAAGGAAGCAAAAGTGGCTGAGGCTTTGTGTCAGGAGGGAAAGTCTTCCCTGAGCATAAGCTGATTTTGAAACTGCTGCCCTCTAAGCTCTGACATAACCAACACCAGTTGTGTGTTGGTAGGTGAGAGGCTAATGCCGAGGCTGACAGTAACCTGCTACGTATTTGAATGCTTATGGAATGTTCTTGACTCCCAGCGCCTGTATGAACAGAAGAGAGAAATACCAAGTAGTCGATGTTCTTAGGCCATGCGCAGATGTTATCCTTTATGCTACAGAATGGGAATAGACTTAAGAATAAATTAGAATATTTTTGCTGACCAGTCTGCGTTTCTGAGTGTTCTTTCCTGAGCAAGATGCCCACAAATTATAATTTGTGAATAATGCAGTCCTCAAAATTTAATGTGTAGACCGGTATGATTTTAGATTTATAAAGTAATATGAACTAAGCTTAGGGGCGGGGAAAACCCCAAAACCAACCTGTTTCCCGTCTGCCTTCTTCATTGATTTGGGTTTTTCTGGCAGACTCCTTTGAAAAAGCTTTCTCTTTCTAAAACTCTTACAAAATCAGCAGAGCTTTCTTTCCCTTAGGTTTTGTAACATCAGCAGGTAGGTGTTTTTCTTCACAGACTGTGAGACCAGAAAGAACAACGAGGTGATCTAGTTATGTGGTGAGCTTATGGCTCCATCATGGAGTGTTTTGATCCGAGTTTAGAGTTCTGTATGTGTTTTTAATTGGTCCGGACAAAAATGATCCAGGTATCTTTCATTAAATGTTGGTTTTCTTGTGTGATGTGTTCTGAAGGGCTTGGGAAGTTGAAGTGAAAGGTTTTATTTAGGCAGTCACTTTTTTTTCCCCCTACTGGTTTTAATTTATGAATCTCTTGTAACTTTGCAGGGGGTTCGCGAGTACCTTTTAAGTCTTGATGTGTAGTAAAGCATGTAAAAGTTACTTCCTCAGCCGGTTTTTGCGGACCCTGAAAGGAAACGGGTGAACACGAGGATGAAAATGACTGGCGTCGAGGGAAAGAGCATGGAAGAGAAATACAAAGTGAATAAGAGTTCGTATTTCTGGGATTTTGAAAGCAGTGCATTGTAAAAGAACAAAGTTGACTTCATGGTCCTGTGTGAAGATAGGGGATCTACGGAAAATGCACCACATTGTGTTTGGTAGTTCTCAGCATGACTGAGGTTGGAAGGAATTTCTGGTGGTTATCTGGTCCAACCCCCTTGCTCAGAGAGGGCCACACAGAAATGGTTGCCCAGCTCCATGTCCAGATGGTTTTTGAGCATCTCCAAGGATGGAGACTCCGTGGGCAACCTGTGCCAGTGCTTGGTCACCCTTGCAGTGGAAAAGTTTTCTGATGTTCAGAAGGAACCTCCTGTGTTTCAATTAGTGCCTATCACCTCTGGTCTTGGCACCACTGGAGTGAGTCTGGCTCTGTCCTCTGTGCTGTGTCCCTTCAGGTATCTGTGCACATTGATGAGATCCCCTGGGCCATTCCTTCTCCTGGCTAAACAGTCCCAGCTCTCTCAGCCTCTCCTCATGGGAGAAATGCTCTGGTCTCACTTCAGTGTGTTAGTGGTCCATTGCTGTGCTCTCTGCAGTATGTCCATGTCTCTCTCATACTGGAGTGCCTATAAATGAACCCGGTACCCCATATGTGGCCTCACCAGTGCTGAGCAGCGGGAAAGGATCACCTCTCTCATCTAGTGTACCGCTTGTCTTACAGCTGTCAAGGGAAAAACCTAAGAACTCTGCCCCCCTGCTCTGCTATGTAGTAATTCCAGTGCTTCCAACAAAACATGGAAAAACTGCTTGTCATTGGTTTTCACTGAAGTTTAAAATAATACTGAGTTGGCTTGTCCTGTCTTTTAATAGAAACCAGAGGTTAGGAAAATGTTCATACTATGGAAACATTTATAGCCTAGAGGGGAAGAATGAAAGCTGTGGATATATTGCAAGAGTTGTGTGCACCTCTTTGAGGAGGTTAGTTGATCACTGGAAACTGGAACCAGTCAGTGCACTTCTGGATTGGATGTTCACATAAATTCTCCTTTTTAAAGGCAGATGCTGGTGATGTTGTGTTGGACTTCAATTTCATGCAAGACTCTGCATGAATTACAGTCTGAGAGCACCCAAAATCTGGTGTCCTAGAGGATACTGGAGTGCAGTCTTGTTTAAGGAGAGGGGTGCTTAAACAACATCGATGTCTGCTGCTTGTGGGAAAGGGAGACTGTTACACTTACTGTCCTCTTTAAAATGTGCGTAAGTGGAGCTTGTGTAACTAACAACATTGCCTGTCCCTAAAGCCTGGTTTCACCATCAGATACTGCACTCTCGCGCTTTGCAAGGGGCTCTGTCCACTCCTCTGCAGTAAGCAGAAACCTGGCAGTTCAGACCCATGGAAGTCTATTGTACCTGTAAAACGAGCAGAGCTTTGACTCTGGAGCAGCATCAAAGCCTTAGACTGTCCTTTCAACCTGTCTTGGGTGGAATTTCTTTCTCTGCAGCTGTGGCTGATCGTCCTCACTGTACTTCTGAGGAGGTATGCGCCGTTGATGTAAAGTGATGAGGAGGAAATCAATCTTTCTGGCAATATGGTTTCTTATTATAAACTTTCACCTGTAGTTACAAATTGTAGTGCCTTCAGAAAGGAAGGGTAGGCTTCTCTTTTGTTGTGGTAATACTACCATGATGATCGCTTCTGGGAATTTATGGGGGGGAGAAGAGAATATCAGTGTTTACCAAAAACACCACCTTCTTAGAGGCTTTGGAATTCTACAAACCTGTGGGTGTGAAGGTCATTGCAAGATCAGTGCTTTATGGCCGTGTTTTCTCAGGGTTATGTCATCTTGTCCAGGGTAGATAAGCATGCTGTGGTTTGACCCGCTGGCGTGTGTGTGACCTGAGCACCACAGATTTCCGATACAAAGCAATCTGGAACTGATAGTGCTGCTTCTGATGGTCTGAAGTGCTTATAACCTTTGATTATTCTTGTATTTGTTCCCTAGAATTTTGCTCCATAATGGCTTTCTCAAAAAATCTTGTTTTGCAAGACATCCAATGCCTTAGAATGAAAAGACTGAGAAAGGTTAAATACTGCACTTACCTGGCAGAATACAAGCTGGTCCCAAAGTCCAAAGTACTCTCAGCTATCATGCTGTTGGATGTATGTTATGCCATCATTTTTTCTGAGGAAAGCACTGATTTTTCCATGACATTCACTTGTACTGCCTTTATTTACTACATGAGATGTAATTTAGGAACTGTTGTACCTCAGGCACATGCAACTTCCTTAAATACTTTGCCTTTTTGCATTGAGAAAGCTACAAACCAGTCAAGGTACACTTCATAGAATCACAGAATCAACCAGGTTGGAAAAGACCTTTAAGATCATCAAATCCAACTGCTCCCCAGCATTGCCAAGGCCACCACTAACCCATGGCACTGAGGGCCTCGTTTACAGTCTACAGGGTTTGTGAACGCTTCCAGGGATGGTGACTCCACCACTGCAGCCTGTTCCAAGCACATCCAAGACACAGCACCATCTCACTTTACTCACTGAATGACTGTTCTAGGTAAGTCATTGTCTCAGAGCTTCTTGAGCCTGACTTCCTGACCTCCCTGCTCCAGGAGTAAACACTGCACCAATTTTGTAGTATTTGTCAGCTTCGAGGGGATACCTGCTGTGTGTTGGTATAAAGGAAGAAAATGGAAGGATTTGTTATTCATGTCCCCCTCTACTGTTATGCTGCATAGGAGCTAAGAGAGAGGGAAATAATTTTTCACTTTAAATGTCTGGATAGGAATCTTTTTTTGTTTTGTTCATGGGGACAAAAGGAAAGAGAGCTTTAGTTCAAGTGCTCATGCACTGCTTCTGGTATGGGATGCAGTGTTCCAGCTCTGAGAGCTGATCTACCTGAGAAGTACTTAAATCCACCTCTTTGTTCTCTGCTGTCCTGCCTCCCCCGTCCTCTTGGTTTAGCATTTCAACCAGGTTGCATTCCTGGTCACGCTGACATGGAGTGGTACAAGCACCAGTGTCTCTGCGAACAAAAAGGAGCGATGGGAATGTATGGCTTCAGGGTCAGTGCGTGGTGGGATGAGGATATGCTTTCAGGACAGCCTACGCTAGGTGGTATTAGCTAGAGCTGTCTGGGCAAGAGTGTGCCTGAAAGCTGTGCTTTTGCAGCCACGTTAGCCTGGTCTCGCAGTTTGAAATCTCTGGTGGGAAGAGTCCTGCCTTGACACCAGCTCTGCGTTGTACTGCTTTGTCTACACATCTTTCATGCTGACTCTTGCCCAATGTGGAAATAAGCCAGAAAGGCAAATTGGAAAAATGTGGTTTGGAAAGTTGGATTTCTTTCATTGGGTTTGGATTCTTTTCCAGTTTTGTGTTTCTCCAGGAGGTAGATGACTGCTGGGGATGGCACAAAGGCAGGAGTGTGCAGGCAAGGTCAGTTAGTGTTTAGTTTGCTTTAGGTGTGTCACGCCACTTCCTGTACTTAACGTGTGCATTAAGTGATACAGCTCTCTTTAAAAATGAGAGTTACCAGACTTGTCATTTTCCAGTTGTGTGGTGGTTTGGTTGTTTATTTGTGTGTTAATACAGCGGCAAACATAATTTTAGTAACCGTGGTTAGCAGAATTGTCTGGGGAAGATGGAATACCCTGTCCTGTTTCTGTTATCCGAGGTACGGTAAATTAGCACTGATTACCTTGTCAAGAAGGCTGAGAGGAAATTCCTAAATGCACCTAGCAGCAAGCCTATTGTTTTGATCCTGTGACCAGCAGGGATAACTTGGAAGATAAAGGCATGATATAATAATATCATACTGAGGTAGGAGAAATGACTAAGAGGAAATAGGAGGGGCTGCATAGTCAGGAAAATAATCGGGTAATAACCCGACTTGTTAGAGCAGATGTAGCACCGTGTTCTGTTTTCATCGTTCCTCAGACCTTTCTCTGGGAAAGATTAGATAAACAGTTGTTATAGTGTGGGCATTAAAGGTCTATTTAGTTATTTATTTAGTGAACTCAGACCAGCTATAGAATACTTACTTCAAACTCCAGAAGTTGGGAAGGCATAAAATTCCAGTGCTTCAGCCTGCTCTGGCTCTGGTGTGAATCATACAACTGGGAATTAATTTATCTCCTGAATGGAAATCGGTGGTTCCTGAGTGCCCTGATCTCTGACTGGAAACTGTTGTGTGTTTTACGATTAAAAACTTAAGATACGGCTGTGTGGCAACTTGGAATTGAGTCTTATGTGAAGCTAAAGAATAGACTTTGGGAGGGACTGTTTTGGACACTGCATTGCTCAATGGTATTGTCAGTTATAGCTCTGGAGAAGCAGAAGGATTTTGAACTCTTGGGATCTCAGAATATTGAGGCATTGGATGTTCTGGAAGGCCACTGAAGACATTTGCAAGCATTTATGAATTGTGACATTTTGGCCAATCTTCTCTACTTTTTCTGCCTGCTTTCGTTTGGCTTTTTATTTAGTAACCCTACTGTTTCTCTGCATTTGCTTTGTGTGTCAGCTAGTCCAGATTTTCCTTTATCTCCTCAGTAAGTGAAGGTCTGATTTAAGATTCAGCTTGTAAAAAAAAATGGAATCATTATTTTATATTTTCTTCTAAATATCTTTTCATAAAAGATACCAAGAAGTTGTCTGGAAAAACTTATGCACTATGCCAGATACATAGATACATATATTTGTGTGTATATATATATGAAATATACCCCATATATATGCTATATATATTTTATGTATATATATAAAAGAAACCTCAGAGATGGCTGTGGTGGTGGCTGATGGCTTTTATAGTATATATAATATATTCCATATATATCCCACAAGCATGCATACATATATTGATATATATATGTATGGCTTACTTTTTGTATATAAAAATAAATATGTATTTTATATATATAAAAATAAACCTCAGAGATGGCTGTGGTAATGGCTGATGGCTTTTGTTGTTTGTGTGTGTATGTGTATGTATATATATAAAAAATACACCTTATGTATATGTATAAATATATGCCAGATACATATAAAATAAACCCCAGAGGTGGCTGCGGTGGCCAGAAGTTCTGCTGCCTTACTGTATTCCATGTCTAACAAAAACTTCATAAAGTGCCTGTTAAAACTGGTGTGAAAAGAAAACCAAGTGAACTCGCCAACCTCTTGGAGGCTGGATTTTAATAGGAGTTGGAAGTTTAGAGTTCTCGATATAAATGTACGTCAATTACGAGAGGCAGAATGTGGCCGTGTAACTTAGGAATGGTTCCTTGAGTCAAGTGCAAATCGTGAGGTTGTGGATTGCTGATTTTAAAGGGTTGGTTGGGTTTTTTGTCTGGAGGGTTGTCTTTGGTCTTTTGGGAAATAATTGCAGGAGCCAGCAAAATGAGTCTAGATTCAGCATTGTTTACCTTTTACACTCCAGAGCAGCAAAACCAGGCTTGAATCACAGCGGTTGAACAGGTTGTTACTTGATGCTTTTTGTGTGAAGGTCACCCTTAGTTAGCATGCCTGAACTGAAGAAGGTGGAGAAGGAGAAATTAATATAGATTGGGTGGGTGTGTTTTGGGGCAGAGGGAGTAGAATTTGGAAGGATCTATCCATTCCAAGACATGTTTGGTCCAAAAAGGCTAGTATTTTGTCTTGGGAGCCTGTATTGACCTCTAGGCCCAAATTACTTCTGTTGGATACAGTGGTGCATCTGACTGAATATAATTAGTATATACAGTATATAATTATATACAGAATATAGTTAATATATACAGTCCCTCATCTGTGGAGGTAAAAGAGCCTGGGATCCTTGACACCTCAAATACATCTCTGAATTACAGTGTGTGCTGCGATGTATGGTCCGTGTCAAAATGTCAGCAGCTGCTTCCACATTTGCAGTGCTGACAACATGACCTTCAGGTTAAGAGATCTCTGTTGATCTGATCTTTGCCCAATGTATGTTTGTTTTACTATTTAGGAAGCTCTTTTAAGTTGCGTACTTCTAAATGACCGCAAAGCAAATTAAAGCATGAAACAACTCAGTCTTCTGCACTTGCAAAGGGCTCTTTTAATACTTAGGCACTTTCCACTTTCTCATTGTGCCCCGGGGTATCATACTTTGTGATAAAGTATGTATGCAGCTTAAATAAGAAGGCATGAAGGAAGCAAATGTATTTCCTGGCCACACTGACACTGTCTTTGGCCCAGTTCCCATCTTCATGTAGAAGGGTGGGTTTGCAAATGAGAGAGTTTGCTTGGGAGATGGTGTAAACAGGAGTGCAAAGTCTGTTAACCTGCCTCAGCTTGGTGCTGGTAAATGCAGCTGAGCATAGTAGTGCTGTCTTGGGTGTTTTGTCCCAGTTTCACCTCTTGACTATAGAGCATGCCCAACTCAAAAATCAGTACAATAATACAGACGCGCCGTCCACTTCTGTTAACTCTTGCTTTGGTAGCTATTCAAGATGGGGATAGCAACTGGCGCAAGATTCAGACATAGCGAAATAGCTGATTGTTCCATGGTATGTGCTTCTAGGGTTTGTTACCCTTTGAGCTAAGTTTAGCCAAGTGACTTTCACTGGAGCCTGTCACCTCTTTATAGAAAGTGCTCAGTTGGTGTGAACCAGACTGTAACTCTGAATATTAAGGTAAGAAACTGTCTCATTACCCAAGCTTAACTGTGGTTTGGACGGCCTCTCGGCTACTCTATAACTGCATATGTCCATGATCTGATGTTGTTTGTGAGCTTTGTGATCAGTTTATAGTGTTAAAACAGCTTCCCCAATCTTCTGTGGACTGTGTTGCAGCAGTACTGTCAGAGGCATATTTCCAGAGAGATGGGAATTGGGCCAAGCAGGAACTATTGCAGGTTGTGGTAACTGTGTCTATCAGTGACTGTTATACAGTGTTTGCATTGTGTCTGTCTTTGTTGTCTGATGTACTCATTTGTCTTGCACCCCAGCTTGTAGTTCTCTTAATAGCAAAGTACAAGTTCTGTCAGGACAGCTTAATAAGGCACATGTTGAAACAGTCGGGAAGTGAAAACTCTTCTCTGGATGAGTTATAAAGCGCTGAGAGGAAGGACATGGTTATGCAGATGGTCTAGAAAGCATGCAGGGTAAGATTCCTGGCCTTTTCCCCATTAATAGCTTGGTTTTGTAAGTAAAGTAATGCTGACACTTGTATAATGCATGCAGGTACTGTATATTGAATGAAGTGGTGCAACTGCAGTGCAGATGGCGAGGGTCTGTCTCTCTAAAGTGTGGAAGTACTAACCCACATAGAAGTACTCCTTGTCTCTAGGTGTTTTCTGTCGCATGGGACTTGGAGCAGCATACAGCACGTGGCATCAGAAGGAAGGGGCAAAGGAGTTTGGGCCTGTAGCAAGTGAGGAAGCAAGATCTACAGACAGCAGTTGTGTGCCCACTCTGAGCCAGCAGTTGTGAGCTGAGTTACGTAGGAGAAACGCGTTCGTTCTGCAGATTGTTTTGCCTCTCAGGTTATCCTTGTTCTGTGAACAGCCAGAGTTGAAGGGCATCAGATTTGTAGTTACTGTCTGTGTTACCCAAGCAGCGGCACAGCAACAGAAGACTTCTTTAATGTGTTTGGTGTCCAATGTATTTTAAGAAGTGATGCAATTCATGGTTGACGCCAGCCCAGATCTTTGCCACAGTTCACACTTGTGACACAGCTGTTGCTGCCAATGCATGTGAGCTCCCCCGTTGCAGTTTAAAGTGGGAAAGAAGTGGGTTTGCCTTACAGTCAGAAATCAACAGCCTTCTGTAGGCAGTTGTGTTGTACATTTTCTGGTATTAAGAATTAATGATCGAACTGATGTTATTTGAGGTTGTATCTGTTCTTTCTATTGATGCTGCTCTGCTGCAGGTTTTTGTTTCTTCTTTGACCAAGATTTTGCTGATGTTTAGACTTTGGTTGAAAAGGTGGGACAGTTTGCTTTGTTTCTTAAAATACACCTTTTTCACAGTGAAGGCAGGAACAAGAACATGGGTGTAGTTCCATAGCCTAATTGTGAGACTCAAGGGAAAAAAATGCTACCTAAAATGTATGTTGATACTATAGTTCTCAGGAGAAGTTACAGGTCAGATAGAGGGCTAGCAGATGCATAACTGTCACATGTCAGATATGATAACTCTGATGCATAACTCTCTCACAGCCAGATTACAGTAACTGGGCTCATCTCGTGTATTGGCCTTTCTCAGACTTCAGTGCTTTTATATAAAACTAAAAAGTAACTTGCTCAGTATTTTCTCTTCTTTCTTCCCTTTGTTGTTCAGTGATGTGGTGCAAATTAAGAAAGATTATCCACTAAATGGCTCTATTTTAAAGTGGTCCAACATTGTTGGACAGTGTGGGAATTCACAAAGTGCTTCCTTCAACTGCTTTTGGGGTTTTGTCCTTTCTCTCCCTCTTGGGAAAGGAGGATGAAAACATTCTTTGATGAGGATGTTAGTGTCACATACTGGCGTTTAAGAGGACTGACTAAATGGGGTGTTCTTGGAATTTGAAGCTCAGTGTTCAGTCTCTTGTTGCTGTAGCTACTGCAATTTGCTGAAGTAGCCCCCCTTCCGTGCTTTGCCACTGTCTGAACTGGGCTGTGGAATGCTTGCCTCTCCTGTGTGCTAGAGAGGGTCAGTCGCTGCATCAGGTCTGGCACCTTCAGGGTGCACCTGAGTGTGTTGTGTTAATAATAAACTGAACTCATGCCTGCGGACTGCTGGAAGCTACCTGTGGTTTTGTGGAGATGAAAATAGGATAGAGGGTGGATTGAGCCTTGGTCACTGCACCTCCCTCTCTCTGTCCCCTCCCTCCCCCCAGACATTGCTTTCTTTGTTCCCACCTTCACAGAGTCCATCGTACTGTTTTGCTAGACACATCCTTTGAGCACGGAAGATAACAGACGTTTCTCTAAAACGTGTGATAAATTCATGTTAATGCCCAGTGCTGACTCTGTGTGAGCTAAACCAGTTCCATTTCCAGAGTTCCTTGCTTATCTTCCTTTTTTTCCCCCTCCCCCTTTGAAATAAATGTTTTCTCCTTTATAAACCAGCTTTTGACCATCTTTAAAAGCAAGCAGGTGAAAATGTCCATATGTAAACTAAATGGTTAGGAGTGGTAGATAGTCCATGAATTTAGTGGGGGGAGAAAACCAAACCAACACCTCTGTAATACAGTTGGGTGCAGGTAAAGCATTTTCTGTTCCTAACCCTGGATCACTGAGACTTGCAGTTATTTTTTTTGAGTAGCTTGTTTTTATGGACAAGGCAGTGCCCTGCTGATCTGGAATTTGAGGAGCACGGGGAAATCCTTTGGAAACAGTGACTGTTGAACTGCTTGAAATGTAAGCGTTTCAGCTCGCCTTCTGCACTGGTTCCTTAGTGAAATGCAAATCGAGTTGAGAATGAATGGAGGGTGTCCAAGCTTGGAGTGTTCCTGCGCATTGCCTGGGTTGGGGGCCAGAGTTGGGAGCAGTCACATGAGCCTGTGCTGAGATCATTAGACTGGGGACACCAGCTGTGCTATTATTAGGGGGTTTAAAGTCTGTGGCAGATGTTCTTAGGCTCTCTTCCAGCCCCCACATATGGTGCAGTAGAGTACATGGAAAAAGAAACGTCTGACTAATTATTTTTCCATGTATCAGACAGATTTTGCTTTTTTATTGTGTTTCTTTTCTTCCGTGCAACTGGACGAGATAGCTTTTGTTAACCTGCATATATCAAAAACCAGTTGGGACTATTTGAAACAGGAGAATGAAAAAAGTGATGGTACGATGATAAATACAAGTGCTTTGCTTGGAAAGTAGGACTTGGGGGGGCTAGCCAGGACTCAAGTGCATAGGTGCATGTGTTCTGCCATTCATGTATTCGTTTTCTGTTTTCTTTGACACTGCTGTTTAGACAGGGCTCTTGTATCATTTTTTTGTGTATGTATACAATGTAAAGCTGTTCCTGCAAAGATTTTGAATGTATTACACAAGATGGGAATGATTGGACTTGATGATCTTAAAGGTCTTTTCCAACAAAGTTGATTCTATGATTCTATGTGATGCACACAGAGCAAAGAGGTGTTAACAACAGCGATAAGAAGTATTTCTGTTCACAGATTCTCATTATGGTAGTATAGCATATAGCACAGAGAAAAACACGGCTTGTTCTTACTCTTTTCCTACTGCAACAGAAAGAATGTGTGTCTTGTTTTGAAAGTCTTTTGTGTCCCCTCTGGAAGTCAGTTAACCAGTTTAAATATCCTCAAAAGACAAATCACAAGCTGCTTCGTATTCTGTGGGCTTCTGATATGTCCTGTGTTGTACAAAATGCAGAAGGGAGTTATCTACGGGGAAGACGCAGGACTGACTAAATGGCAAATCAAAGGTACATGAGGAGCTGAAGAATGGGAACTATTTATAATAGGTAACGAATATGTCTATGTATTTCTTGCGTTATGGGGTTTTTAACCATGTAAGCCTGTGGTGACGAAGCAGAACAGCAAAAGTTCAGCAGTTCCCTGTGTGTCATCTTTTCCTTTCTGTCATTAAAATGTGTGGTGTTTTTTTGAGCTAAACCAGCTGAGATGCTGCGTGAGTTGCCCTGTGTTAAGTGCGAAGGGAAGAAAAGGCAGCACTTGATAAGGTTTTATTTTGTATGTCCATCTCTCCACCTCCCAGCTCTCACTGGACAGATCTCTCATACAGAGCTGTTTAGTATGGTTAAAGAGAACAGTACCCAAGATAAATAGTCTGACATAGAGTTCTTGTTGGTGCTGTCATACATTTCCCATCCATTTTCTCTGTGTATGTTCCTTCCTGGATGTTACAGGTACAGACCATACAATTGATCAGAAAATCTGCATGCTCATTCTCTGCATTGTTTCTAACACCGAAAAGGCAATATTGGTAACCTCAAGGAGTATTTTTCTTCTGTTTAAGTCAGTGAACTGGCATTCTATTTGAGTGCTAGAACCTACTTACTGGTGTGTATTTCTGGCAAGAGATACATTTCTAGATCTAGTATGAATGTGATTGTCTCTTGATATGCCTGTCCCCAGACTGTTAACCTTTCCACTTCATAGTAACAGTGTTGTTTTAAACCATTGGAGACCCACATAGTTCCTCTGGCTGTTCCCACAATATGGTAAGAATGGTACCTCCATTTACTGCAGTGTGAAGAGCTGTTGGATGTGACCCCAGAAGCCTTTGAATGTCTGCTCATGAAGATGAGTGCTGTTCTACAACTTACACCTGAGAGTACTGCCATGTGCTGCGCTGAGAGCGAGCTGGCCTGTGCGCTGAAACCTGGGTGTTGGTTACTCAGGTTGATAGCAGTGAGAAATCAATTGCTGTTTGAATAAGATTGTGACACTCCACACAGTCACATAGCTCCTATGAAAAGAACATTGTTTCCTGTGTTACTGAGGTTACAGTGCAGGACTGTAAGTATAGGAGGATTAGTCATAGCGTGTTGCATTAAGCCTGACTGCTTAATCAAAAGGATTTTTTTCCTGAAGATTATTTTGTTGGCAAAACTGAGAAAATCGGGGTCTTGATGATCTCCAAGGGATTGCTCTGAAGGCTTGGAGCATGCAAAGTACTAATGCACTAACATAATTGTTCAGAACATGGTTTTCCCAGGCAAGGTATGAACTGTGCTGTCTGTGATTGACTGCAGGAGACTGGTAAATGTGTTTGTGGTGGTGTGCTTGGCTTCATAGGTGGCAGTCCTTGTTTGAGTAGGATACAGTATTTATATAGCTTCTTAAAATACCAGCAGCTTTCTAACTGGAAAATAATTGCTTGGATTAGAGTGGCTCAGTCTTAAGCCGTGGTCAGCCCCCTATGAAGTTAAGCAACGTGTCCAATTTTGTGTGCGTGAGGTGGGAGGAGAGGAGAAGATTGGTTATCAACATGTTTCAGAGATGCGTTTTCGCCTCCTGAGGATGCGTTAGAGGAAGCAGTTGTACTTGTTAAATCTGAACTTCAGCATTCTCTGCAGCTCCAGTAATGCCATCGGTGATGCTGGTTCACATACTTCTTTTGGCAGAAGACGCTTTCATGCAGTGGGTTCAAGCTAGGCAGTTGCTGGTTGTGTTTGAATTTCTCTGTAACTCTCGGGGGCTTTACACATAGAGCTTCTCACACGGGTGTGTATCTTTGTGGGTAGATGGATCAACCCTTGACAGATGAAAACCTCCTCTCACCGAACATACGTTCTAAATCTCTCCTGTGAGAATGTACAGGAGTCAATTTCACTCCCTTAATCAATATACTGTACACAGGATGGGAAATAACACGTTAGGGGTATGTGTGTATTTGTTTTATGAGGGTTCTTGCTAGTTGCTAGGTTGACAGGTTCATGCACACTCCTGTTCCTTGGGTGTATCAAATGTGGGCGGTGATTTTGTTTTTTAAATTATTAATACTATTTTTATTATCCCCCGTCCCACAGGTTTGCCATTGTTTGTAGTCGCTGTCTTACAGAACTGAGTGTGTTACTGCTTTAGGTCAGTAGTAAAAACAGAAACTTACTTGTGTCCTAACTAAGTGAAGCTCTGAAGAAGCAGATCTCCTACTCTCTCTTCCTCCTCCTAATTTAAAATTAGACCTGCTAGCCCAACAGGAAGGAGCTTACATTTCATGCTCATTTTCCAACTGCCAATCAGAGCATGTAGTCATGCTGAACAAAGCAGCAGCATTCCTGGATCCTTTTAATGATGTATTCAGAACTCCAGTGCCTCCTGATTAAATGAGTACAGTGAATGTATTCACAACTAACAAGAGCATGCTCATTAAACAGCAGTAAGTTAACTGTCCTATTCTCTTCTTGCAACCCAGTTCATAATTAAATGGTGCCATAGCTGAATACAGCACTGGGCTGTCAGATGGAGAGGTTTGATGCTCTTGTGTGGTTAGATAGGATTGTTGGAGTATGAGGCATTTAGCTTAGCTTGCCTCACTGATAGGGGTACGTTTCTTGGTGGGGACTTTGGTCTTTGAGTCCAAACCAACCAAAAAGTTTAATCTGAAGCAGTTAGCCAAAATGTTAATTTAGAGTTTGTAGCTTTCGGTTTCATATACTGCTGCATTCTGCTGTTACTGTTGTATAAATCCGAAGTAGCGCAGCTGTACTGACTGGAATTCCTAGGCTGTAACTGAGGGCAGACTTTCCCCCTTGGTTGACTTGACTGCTGCATAAATTCAATCTCGCAGTCCTGATGGTTTGGTGGTGCCATTTTTAGAAACTGAGAGATCAGTTCAGTGTGTTGGACTGGCAGATGCAAGCTGAAGAAAGGGCTGTGCTGCCTAGAGGCATACAGGAGCTTGTTGGAATTGTCTTTGGTGGTGTTAAAATACAAGTAGCAACTAAGTGTGCATGTAAGTTATCTACCCCAAAAGGATGCTACATTCGTTTTGAGGAGTCATGGGTGAAGGCGTAAATATTGAATACTCTATTTGCTTTTAACCTGATGTCTGTTCTGAAATGTTTTGGATTTAATAGTTGCAAGCTTTATTTAATGACAGATTTGGAGGCAGAGGGAATTTGGGCCTGAGGGAGGGATAGCACATCTATGCTTCCTGCTTTTCTTCTGCCAACCTCCTGACACTGTTCTGGGGCCTTTTAGCATAATCAGGATGACACCAAGTGTTTAAAACCAGCTGACAGTCTATTCAGTTTGCGCTGTCTGTCTGTCTTTTAAAGTGATCTCAGATAAAAGCCATACAGTCCTGGTACCTGTTCGCCATCTGGAACAGCCAGCTCCCACATGGAGAGAGGCACATGTACCGTGTGTCTGCTGCAGCTTGCCGCCTGTGCCTGCCTCTGGTCCAGCCCCTGGGTTAGGCTATCAAACGTGCTGAATTCCCTAATAAATAATCATTAAAGTTTCCTTCTTTCCTCTTCCCCTTAACAGCCATTTTCAGAGAGATACACTGAGTAAGCATCATTGCTTGCCTTCTTCTGTCCTTTCACATTAATACTGGATGGTAAGGTTCCTTTTGAATGTGAGCTTACTGCTTTGTTTGTGCTGGTACATGTTGTAAAACCTAAGCATGAATTGTTTCCTGTAGTTCAAAGCAAAAAACCCCCTTGCACACTCCAGAGTAAGGAAGAACTTGTTCTTTCCATCTTTGAAGAAGATTGACCCACAGTGGTTGGTTCAAACTGGAAACCACTTGCTTACCTGGGGACTCGTGGTGACACACTGGCAGTTACTAGTGTCCTGGGTAGTGTGGGGACTATTTGGGGAATAAGCTGCTTTTGTTTTGTTTCTGAGACTGAATTGCTTTTAACTTTTTTAATACAAGACCACAGATGTGCATTAGATGAGGAGGGAAGTGGGAACAGTTCCTATGTACAATGCTCAATCCTATTTTACAAGGGTTTAAATATTTCTAAATGCATTCTGAAATTTGGCTGTATTGTGGCTTATAGGTTTCTTATAGTAGCCAAATAACTTATTTCATACTTCTAATATTAAGGCTGTCTACTGCTCTGCTTATTTGCTCAGCAGATAATCTGCAGTTTAGTAGCTGTGCCTGAGTATCTGCAAAGCTGAGACACATTCCAAATGCTCTAGTTCTGAAGAATCATTTTTCCTGCCTACATGCAGCGTTTTCAGAGAAGCTGCAGGGGAGGGATTTTGGATTGAGCGCATATTTGCTTGTGTGGATGTGGAGGGGGTGGAGGGGATATTCTTCCCTGGAAAATGCTCCACAGTTTTCTCTGTAAACTTTCTTGGCCCATGAGTTTGGATCTTCACACCCACTGTGCCTAATAACAGTTACTACAAGGGATGAAGTTAGTGAAGCAGCATTAGTTACTAGCACAGACAAGCCACTACCTTCCTTCAGCCTCTCTTTAGCTTATTTTTAAAGACAGTGACCTTTTCCTTCCTCACTACCCAGTTAAGATGACAGTGAAAGTTAGATTACAAACTTACCGAATAAAATGGTGCAGAAACATTGAATTGAATGCATTGCGGGTCAAGGAAATCAAGACGTTTTGTGCTTTGCATGTAGGCTTATTGTAAGCGTCAAGGTTTTTTTGGGGGTTGGTTGGGTTTGGGTTTTTTTTTCCCCATAGCAAATGGTCTGTCAAAGAATAGATGTGCCAGGGAGAAGACTTCAGTTACTTCAGATACCTCTGCAGTGCCACCATGAAGCAGACAGGGGTGAATGGATGATGCAGCTCACACAGCACCAGACTGATCCTTCTGTAGTGGCATGATGTATTGTGGGTGGGTAGGTAGGAGACATCTAGTTAATCCCTTGAGGTTTTGGAGATTGCACAGTATCAATAAGGTGGCTCTTCGTAAGTATCTAAGCCACCTGATCTAGCTGCAGATGTTCCTGCTCCTTGCAGGGGGGTTGGACCAGGTGAGCTTTGAAGGTCCCTTCCAACCCAGGATATTCTATGATCTGTGTATAAATAGCACCAAATGATTGTTTGTTTGTTGCTTGTAAAATAGACACAGGACCTTTATAAAATCTATTTTACACCTGGATATGCAGACCTCTCAGTTGTTGCTCTCCCTTTTTGTCTCCCATCCTCCAGCGGTTCATCGCACTGCTGCGAGAATTTAGTCTCACTGCATGTACTGCAAGTATCTGGAGTAAAATTGGGGATTTCTGTGTGCCTCTGGTTTTATAAACGTGTGTGTCTGATCATTCAGGAAGGATTTACCCAGCTGCTGCTCCACAGAGCGTCTTGATGGAAGCTACCTTTCCCCTGTGAAACCCGGACGAAGAGCTGATGTTTCCTTTATTTAACAAAAAATCAATTCTTTAAATTGGAATGGAGTTGAATGCCTTGAAGGTCTGAGGCGTTCTCGTCTGGCAATTCACATCCATGGTTGCATGCAAAGCAATGACTCGTGTTTCAAAACAGACTTTGCCAAATAATAAACCCAGCAAATCTGTTCATGGTTTAGTAACCAGTCAGCTGTAGAGTTAAATCTGAATTTCTCTCACTGGATATTTAACACAGGCACAGTCTGGCAAAGGATAAATAATCTTATTGTCAGTTATTCTTGGTTATGGTGTCAGCAAATCCTCCTGCTGCTGAAGATGTGTGGGCAAGACAGATGGAAGATGGCAATTACATGGGCTCCTTGGGAAGCTGAAAAGAAAAATGTTGGTTGAAATAATTCTTAGTTCTGAGAAAAGCAAATGTTGTAACAGAAGAAGGAATGACAACAAACCGCAGATTGTCACAAGGTATCTGCTGTGGTTTCCGGGAAACATCTGTGGAAATCCCAACCTGTACTCAAAGACTATGAACAGGAAATCTGCCTCTTAGTTCTGCATGTTGGTGAAAAGAGCCCTTTTTCTCTGCCATTTCAGCCTCTAAAGGAATATTCGGTTCCCTTGTCTGACCGCTGAAGTGCTGTGTTTGTGTATTGCTGTGAGAGCTCTGGATTGTTTCTGATTGCTGAAGCCACAGCTCACAGCCATGTTTCTTGCTTTATCTTTTTCTTTTATGCAGTCTGGGGAAAAATAGTGAAATGGGGTTTTTGTTTGGTTTGGTTTTTTTAATTATTATTCAGTATCTGCCTTCGAGAGTTCCATGGGACTGGAAACAAAATATCTCCCTCATAGTGGAACTAAGTGGTATAAGTAACTTGGGCATGGGAAGAGGCCTTCTTCGAAACAGGGCAGGTGCAAAACCTTCCTCCGTGAAAAGATCTATGTGAAATATCTCCGTTTGTTATTACTTTAAATCTTGTTACTTCGCTGTCAGGCTCAGATTTAATTTCTACTGTTGCAGGTGTTTGTGTTCAAGCTTCAGATGAAGTACGGAAGTGCCCGTGGGAATGGAATTACATTTGCAAATGCAGATTACCTCCTCAAAGCCAGCGTTCACCATCTGGTGAATTTCAGTCTTCTGTAGTCACAGCCTGATACTCACAACAGCTCTTGCACTTTAATGTGTTAAACCTGCACGAGTCAGGGCTGTTGTGAAACAGGAAGACAGTGGTGTGAAAAGGCACTGGGTGTATCTGCAGCTGCACTGATAAAGTAAATGGTGGTTTATGTATCTTAAAGGCTGGATGTTATCCAGGCATACGATTATGCCCAGTCTTGAAGTCAAGAGTAGCTGACTGAATGCAAATCAGTCATGTGCAAAGGATTCATATAGTAAGAAGACAGTCCAAACTGAGGAGTTTTATTTTGATTAGAGTTGGGTTGTCAACATCCAAAAGCTTGATGTGGTAGGAAGCACTGTGAATAACTGCTGGTGTAGATGTGAGCCTTCTGAATAATTACAGCTGAGCTTTAAAACAGTCTAGGTAGTTAGACATGGGAACTTCTAATAAGCAAGATCAGATGAGAAATGCTTAAAATAGCATCATTATTCTTTATTTTGTCTGAAGAAGCATCTGTTTTTGAAGAGGTTTTGCAGGGAGAGAGTTCTATTTCACATCTACAAAGATTCAGAAGTTGGTTATTGGTGCAGACTTATCCTTGGAAGATAATGTTTATACATCCTTTGTTCTGACACTAGGAGCTGGATCAGTCTGCAAGGAGAACAGCTGCTGGGAGAAGAGGTGGCTGCAGTTGCAAACTTGTCCTGAATGGAGGGGACAGGAGGCTGTTCGAGAATCGCAGAACCATAGAACAGTTTGGGTTGGAAGGGACCTTCAAAGCTCATCCAGTCCAACCCCCTGCAATGAGCAGGGACATCTTCAACTCGATCAAGTTGCCCAGAACAACATCCAACCTGGCCTTGAATGTCTCAGGGATGGTTCATCCACCTCCTCTGTGGGCAACCCGTGCCAGTGCGTTACCACCCTCACTGTACAGAACTTCTTTCTCGCATCCAGCCTGAATCTCCCTCCTTTAGTTTAAGACCATCACCCCTCATCTTATCAATGAACTGTTGCAGTCTGTCCTGGAGGGGCAATCGAGGAACTAATTGCTCAGTGGTTTCTTGAGGAATGATAAACTATTTCCAAAATCTTACAACTTAAAAAGTCTGCTTGAGGTTCCAGCCGTGCACGGTGTAAAAATGACATTTTGAGGAGGGCAAAGGTTATGACTGGCTTTCCTTTGGAGGCTAATTTCCCCAAAATGGAGTTTTATTTGAGGGAGTACGCGTGCAATTGCCAGCTGAGCTCGCAGCGCTGTTCTCTCATCAATGCTTCCAGACTTGCCGCAGAAAGCCTTAGTCTGTTGGAATGTGTGCAGCTTTAAAATACTGCTTTATTTTGCTCTGTAGAAAAGTCTTACTGCTTTTGTGAAGACTCTGGAAACATTCTGTAGTGTTTCCATGATGGTATGTGCTTCTCTGCTTATGCTTTCTATGTCATGTTTACAATTAAAAGATGTGTTAACATCTGCTCTGTTCAGAGGATGTTGGTGACTAGTTGTCTATTCAGCTCTGTGCTCCCAACTGAAATTTTGGTACATGGTTAAGAATGTGGATGTAAAATGCACTCGGAAGACCAGGGTTTTAATGCAGCGCACTGAAGAGAGGAGTAGGCTAACCCTTTTTGACTCGGTTTGGTAGTTTGTGTAACCTCTTTGCCAGGAGAGAGCGAGGAAACCTGTGCATGAGGCAAAGTTAGAATTGCATTCAAATGAAATTGGTTCTTGAGAAGTGTTTATGTGGGGGAAACACAAATAGAAGCGACACTTACAGCGAGCCTGCAAGCCAAATGGTGATATTCTGGAGGGGGAATAGGAGACTCGGGGAAGGAAGACTTCTATGCAGATGATAAAGAGCAAAAAAGAATTAAACACCGGGTAGAGCAGTGGCTGTTACAGAGCTGTAATCCCAGACGCTGTTTGTCTCTCAGAGCTTAGATTTGGATGTAGTATGTATGTAGAGCGTGTGCAGAGGCATTGCTAGCCGTGTTGTAAATTAGCTCAGACAAAGGAAGGGAATATGGCAGATGCTGCTTTAGTACTTTTTTTGGTTTCCCTTACTTTGCAGTTCAGTTGAATGCTGGTTTTCAGCTCTTGCACTGCAGAACACTGCCTGGCCTCTTTCTCACATAATGCTGTGCTGCTGTAGCGTTGTCTGAGGCAGGTTTTGTTCTGGTGCGTCAGGAGGAAGAACTTGGATCTGCGTAGCAGGGTGCCGGCAGCATACTGTGCTTGAGTGGCTTCGCTGTGGCTGTTTTCTCCTGCCTTGCCTCCAGACCTAAAGGTAGTCCCAGTAAACTGTCACGTTAGTTAAAACGCTGCCACCATAAGATTTGTTTGAGGATAAACCATAAGGAACCTGAGCTAATATTTTTAAGGTTACAGATGAAACTGCTTTGGGCTTCGGGCATCTTAAATCATGATGCTATTGTTAAACAAGTGGTGTAGGAGCAGGCAAACCAGTGCAAAGGAATTACTTGCACAGTTTTGCAGCCTTTTGACTGCAAAGAAGTCACAGTTATTTGGGATACTTGTCCTATATTATAGGACAGTTCATTTGTCACTCATTTCTATTGGCAATCCTGGAGTATCAGAGGCAGGAAATGTGTCAATATTTATGTGCTATGTGTATCAGTCTTTGTATATGCTGATAGATACTTTGGTAACCTTAACCCTGCTTAGTGAAGTATGCTACTAGTGATGCCTAACTGGTATTCTGGACTTCATTCTCTTGTTAAAATGGGAATTCATTCCTACAGTGTAAGGGCTTAGACATGAGTATTTCCTTTGAAACAGAAGATAAGTTGCGCTGGGGATGTCATCATTCTATTAAGCTCATTCTCTGGATGTGGCTTGAGTTTGCTTTTCTTACCTGTACTTAAATCTAAACCCAGAACTTTAAAACCTGAAAAAGCAAACTGGTTAAAAAACAATGCCTGAATTTGGGATGGTATGAGCTATTTTCTGCATAGAACTTTGGTTTTTAAGAATAATCTTTTAACCCATAATGGCTCTGAAATGTTAGATTGCTGTGGGAGAGGTACATTGTTTTGATCTGGTGGCTGAAAGGCAGGAAAGCTGTTTAAATGCCCTTCAGTATTGTTACAGTGGATTTGCTTTCTTACCGATGAATTCTAATGGAATACTCTTTCTTGCTATAATTAAATGGGGAACATCTCTTTACTAGTTCGTTTTGCTCCTTCATAACTTGACTGCGTCTGAACACTGTAAAAGAATGAGCACATTCAGTGAATCTGTAAAACAATTTGCAACTGTTTCTGCTCAAGTTAAAACAAGAAATCAAGTTTATTTTTTACATGTTCTTTGTCACAAAACCCATTTCATCCTGGAGCCAAAATAGTTTAAAGGGCCTTTCCATCATTTGGAGCTTTTTAGCTTTGGACCAGTGCCTGTTATAGCCATTCCTTGCTGTGTAATTGACTGACTTGGAGGAAGCTGGTGCTTCATAATAAAAAGCTTTACATTTTAATACTTTATAAAATATGCTTTGGACTGGCATTACCTGCAATACCTAAAATCCTTAAAGCGCATACACAGAGACTGCGGTTGGTTTTGGACTATTTTAGGAAAGCAAAGGGAAGGAAATGAGATGTTTTTGCAGAGCTGTTAGCATCTGTAAATAACTGTAGCATGCAAATTATGGGAATGTAATTACTTGGACAGAGATGGAGTTCATATCAGGTAGAAAGAATACTCTTCTTAGCTCTTTTTACTCTACTGCTCTTGTACCGCTGTTATTCACCCAGGGACTAAACTGCAACCACAGGGCATTTAAATTATAGTAGTCCTAGTCCGTAGGAATTAGACTAGAAAAGTGTTCTCGGGTGAAACAGAGCTGATGGATTTTTCGTGTTCATCATCATATGGCTCACATTTTCCTCTTTGTGAATTCCTACTTCACCCCACTAAAGAGCATAAAGACACGGTGAATACAAAGAGTTTGCATTCTCCCTGTTCACTTAGCTTACCCAGACTTCTTGTTTCTGTCATCGAATCATGGAATCCCAGACTGGTTTGGGTTGGAAAGGACCTTAGAACATCCAGTTCCAACCCCTGCCATGAGCAGGGACGCTTCCTACTAGACCAGGTCACTCCAGGCCCCTTCCAACCTGGCCTTGAAAAGCCCGTCTTTTTTTCCTGTTAAGTCTAATTCCTGTGAGATGGTTATGTTCATCAGAGTGGTTCAGGATTTGCCCCCCCCCCTTTTTTAATTTCTCTCTATGCCAGAGAAGTCTCATGCAGGTGTTGAGTAATATTCTGTTCTTGGGAAGAAAGTATTTTGGAGAAACATGTTAAAATTGGAGATGTTTTCAACCCACTTCTGTTCCATCTCAACTGCTATGACCTGGACTGCAGTGGAGATCAGTTTTGTTTCTTTCTGGTGACCTGTGTCCCAAACCACAGTATTCACACAGGGGCTAAGAAGGAAAGCTGGAGGCAGAGGAATCTTATGTGGAATGTGCTGTCCTGTATTTGGGAGGTGTCATTCAGTGAGCAGTGTGGTTGGGAATGCATGAAGGGAGCTTGGATGAAAGCAAAGGGTAAGAAGTCTACTAAAACCAGCAGCCTTTGCAGACTAGCAATAAAATAGGATGCCTTAATTCAGTCTTCAAGCAGAACTGAAAGTTGTGATTTATAATACATTTACTCGCTTTCCTAATTAGGTTTTTAGCTGGAATTATTCTCAGACAACTCGTTTCAAGTATGAAATTAAAGACTGCGGTAGATATGTGGCCTTTTAGAGCTGTGCAGCCTGCCTTCAAGTCTTCATGGGCTCTGCAGGAGTTACTGCAAAAACCTGAGAAGTGAGAGTGGCTTTCACCTTGCTGTTTCCATGCTTTAGATTTTTAAGTACTGAAACCATTTCCTCATCAAGGGTGATACTCTTCTCTTTAATCCCACCTTATTCTGAAATCCTTTTTCTCTGAAAGAGATGAAATGAGCTTCCTGATGTCAATTGACTTCACGCATATAATGTTTCATCAGAGAGCTGGAACTGAGGTTGAAGAATGTCGCTGACAAAGCAACTTTTAATACAGGAGATGCAGAAAGAATAGCTGCCTAGTTAGGCTCTAAAACTCATGTGAACTTTAAGCCACTCAAGAGCTTAATTTAGTGGAAGTCCGGCCTGATATAGATAGCTCGAATATCACGTGGAAACTCTAACCTAGACATGTATTGATATAAGAGACCTTGAGCTTATTTTTATTTGTTCCTGGCCAGATTGTGTTTGCTTCCCTCCCTTAAACCCACTCTTTATTCTCCGGAAATCCCGCTCATGAGCAACTGTTACTGAACAGCTATGCGTAACTGCACCACTGAGAAAACAAACTTGGGCTTAAGTGTTTATCTTGACATGGCAGAATCTTCAATTGAGGCTTTAAATCTTCACTCTTCTCTGCCTCTTAAGGAAAGATGCAAGTGCCCTGGGATTTCTATTCTTTTTCCATTTTCCGAAGATGTGCCTAAGCACCAGTTTATTTGTGTGTAACTCCAAATTGCAACTATTACATCAACAGCACAGTAATTTTGAACTCAATTCACAAAGCTGCTTGTTTCTGGCATGGCCATTAACATCGCATCAGCAGGAAGGTCATAGCCTAACTGATGTGACTTGCCCTCTGATGAAAGTGTCATGGGAAAAACAAATGTATTCCCTGTGTGTTTGCAGTGTCCATGGAAAGTTCTGCTTTGCTGAACCTACATTAGGCTTAGGAAAAACTCCCACCCACGCTCGAAGTCTTCACTTGAAGACTTAGTGTTTTCAAGTGTCATTTGAACTCTGCACAGGACTTCATTTGGGGTGAAATCATACTGTCAGTCTGGAAGAAGCTGGGGATATTAACTGTACAAGCAGAAGTGCTTCTGAAGCATGTGTTCAAAGTCTGGAGCACATGGTGTTGCTATCGCTCCCAGACTTCTTAAAATGACTGCCCTTAATGCAGTCACAGTTTATGACCTGTAACTGTACTTCTGGACCTGTAACGGGAGATTCAGTTTGGGAGGTATCTTTATGAAAGCTGTTGTCTTCCGTGTGAAACATTAAAATACCTCAACATCCTTACAAACCAGAGATGGAGTAAATGGGACACTTTCATGGGGCTTTTCATCAGGGACTGCAGCGATAGGGCAAGGGGTGATGGGTTCAAACTGAAACAGGGGAAGTTCAGGTTGGATATAAGGAAGAAGTTCTTCCCTGTGAGGGTGCCCCATCCCTGGCAGTGTTCAAGGCGAGGCTGGACAGAGCCTTGGGTGACATGGTCTAGTGTGAGGTGTCCCTGCCCATGGCAGGGGTTTGGAACTGGATGATCTTAAGGTCCTTTCCAGCCCAAACCATTCTGCGATTCTGTGCTTAAAAACTTTAAGATGATGGTGAATGTTTCGTTGCTGAAATTCTCTGTGCACAAAGCTGCCCTGGGTTCAGCAGTAGCAGTCATTTTTCTCCTTCTTAGTAGCTGGTGCAATGCTGTGTTTTCTACTTTAGCCTGAGAACAATGCTGATAACACCGATGTTTTTAGTTGTTGCTACGTAATGTTTATTCCGATCAAGTGGTGATACACTGGAGAATGCCGTTTTATGCACTGTCTGAAGATGACCTACTTCTTGTCAGGTCTCTGTTACATTTGCCTTTACCCTGATATAAAAGGAATTAGAATCTATCAGTTAACATACAACTAAATTTTTGAAGGGGGAAAGGGAAATACTTCTATTTTGTCTTTACTGAACAATATTGTATTGCTTTGCTTCTGACAGGAAATGACCATCTCCAGTTTTTGAGTGAATATCTGTGTGAAGGACAGCCTCAGTCTCTGTGATTATACGTATTAGAAATAGGTTTTGTTGCAGGGACCTTCCAAAACGCAAACCAAATGTTTTTATCTACAGCTTGTTTGAACACCCGAGCAATCCATTACTCCATTAAGTCCTTGCTGTTAAACTAGAGGACTTCTTCTAGAGGTAGAAGGGAGAACAAGCAGCTGGGTGCTTGGTGTTAAAGCCCTCAGTTCATGAAGTGCTATCAGAATTATTCTCCCTTATCAAGGTTTGGTGGGAGCATGCCTCACATACCTTTTTGAGACTAGCTGGCCTTTAATTCTGTAGCTCTGAACTTTGGGTAATGGAGAGTCTCGTGTGCAGTTCTCCTCCAGTGAGCATAGCATGCAGTGAAGCAGCAGAACTCACAGGACGGTTACCCGTAAGTTACCCGGGCGAGCCTTTAAATCCCGCTGTTTTATTGCTGGTTTATAGTGAGAAAAAGAACTGTGAGTGTTGGAAGCGTTGCATTTGCCTACGAAATGTCGCGTGCATTGTTACATCCCATCTCCAGAGAAACAGTTGTGGAAGACTGTTGAATTGCAGACTACTATATACTGAAGTGTACTTCAGATCATCAGTGTGTACAGTGTTCAGATCCTACGGTCAGTATTGCTTGTAATGCAAAAATGACATGTTTCAATACAAGCTTTTGGGATTGCCTGTAAAGTATCTATCACCTAGGAGGAAAAATCCATGTTCTGGGATGGGCATGCAGTAAAGGCTTCCCGAACTCAACAAACCGTACTTCAGTCTGCTGCCTCGGTCTCTCACGTCATCAGGCTGAGCTGTGGGGCTGGTACTAGGTCTGCAGAAGTGTTTTCCACTGGTAATGTACGTGTCTTGTAGTTGAGAAGCTGTTTTTAGCACTCTGGTTAGACTCTCGGAGTCACTGAGGGACACAGTCCTGGCAGAGAGCTGGAAAAGGGAGCTGCAAATAGCATGGAATGGGAAGGGGGTTGGAAAAAGGGACCTTTCATTCGCAGCTGATTTGTCTACTGTTGACTGTATTGTTATTTCCCGGTAGCTTGCAAGGAAAGGGCACATTTCTCAGGATTGTTAGCATGCATTCAGCTAAGAATAATCTCTGTGTAACTGAGAGAAAACCAGCAGAATTGCACTAGTGGAAACTTCCTTTTTCACTGTGGTGATGTTCAGAGGCTGCCTGGATCTCCAAACTGACACCTTTTACCTGGAGTGAAGTGGAAACGCTGCCCTCAGGCAGTCTGGGTGAGGTGGGAGTTACATTAACTTGTGTGCTGCACTTGCTTACATGCTCGACTTTGTGCTGATTGCACAGTAACCAGGGAAGGGTGATGCAGACCACAAAGCCACTGAGCAAGGAAATTGTTATAAATGGGGAAGGCTTTAATTTGACCACGATACTCAGCTACAGGCAGCTTTTTAATATTTAAAATTCAATATTTAAAAGAACCTCTTGTGAGATTCAGTTTGATCTATTTTATTCACAAAGCTATTACACAAAAAGATGACTGAGGCAGCAAAATAGCACAAGAGGGCCAGTTCAAAGCGCTTATGTGCTGCATATGAGCTGCTGCTTTTCCTGGTGGCAGAATAGTTAGTGAGATTCGCTTAAATACGTGGCTGTGCTTTTCGCCTTTTTCTCTTCCGACTCTGTGTGTTTTGTTTCAGTGCTAAAGTCAAAGGTCCTCCCCAGTGTTTCAGTCTCCTGAGTGAATGTGGTTTTCTCACTTTCATGTTTGTCTTTGCAAATAAAAGCTGCAGATAGAGAATTTAAAGTGGAACTCAGAGCTGCTGGAGACTTCTGTAAATCGCATACCTGGGAACGCTGCCACATAGCAGAAACATTTCAGTGTTGTGTATTCCTTTGCTGTGGGGACACCAAAGATAAAGTAAGGTAGGCTGGGTCAGTTGCTGTGGTGTTCCATAGAGTAACATTCCATGCAATAGAAGGTTTGCAGGCATGCTGAAGTGAGGGATCAACCATCTCTTTTCTCACTATTTATTGTTAGGTTGTGTATGTCCCACCGTCCTATCTCTCCGTACTGGGTTAGACTCATCTACTTGAAAAGGAAATGCTTTCATTTTTCCTTTTCTCTTAGTTGAAATGAACTTTCAAGATGTTTGTCTGTTTTCCCCTGGCCGGTCAGGATGGTTCATGCTTAGTGTCATCTGTCTTCATTTTGACTTGTGGGGGTTGGTCCTGAGGAGGCTGTTGTACGGTGGATGATTTTGGTGTGACAGCGACATTCAAGGCCAGGCTGGATGTGGTTCTGGGCAACCTAATCTACTTGAAGATGTGTCTGCTCATTGCAGGGGATTGGACTAAATGAGCTTTTTAGGTCCCTTCCAACCCAAACCACTCTATGAGTCTGTGTGCGGTCTTACAGATATTTTGGGGTTTAATATGGTGCTGCAAATTTGCCTGGGTCGGGTGTTTGTGGGAAACCTCTGCATATGGCACTTCAACTTTGGGGGGGTACTTTCTGCCCACTGTAACGTAGAATACGTGATGTACCCTGGGTAAGTTACAGACATATAGAGCTAAAGTTCAGTTTTATTTTTACAGCTTTTTGTAGTTTGCCTGAAGAACACAGACCATAATGGTTAGAACCTGGTGGCTCTCGTGCTGCCCCTTGTCTTGCAGCAAGGGGGACTGACAGTGAGTGCAAACTGGACTATGGTAGCTTACCATTAAACGTTCGGTTTTAAAGACTGAATGGCATATGTATCTCTGTTGCTGAGCCTGGTGGCTGTGCTGAGGGGCATGAGAATGTCGGAGCCAGTATCCTCTCTGATTGCCTTTTACTTTGCACTGTGAACGACTGGGCAGCGCTGTGCAGCTGTACTGTCTGCAGGTATGTTTGGAGCGAGGATGGAGCATGCTCAAGTCCTCTTCCTGCCTTTGCATGTAGAAGTACACTCTGGCATTGTGCACTAATGTGCATCTGCATTATTTAACCAGAACTGTAATGGATTCATATGTCTTTGGTGAAGCAGCTGTGACTCCTGACTGCAAAAACAAGCTTCTTATCTAATAGGAATAAACCTGTGCAAAGAGAAAGAAGAAAAATCTGTCTGACTTCAGAAACCTGCAGCTAAACGTCATACCAGTAAATCAGGTATGCACTCTAATAGTATTCTTTGTTCTGGCTCTGCGTTTGGATTTTGTATGGTCAGGTCTGAACACAATGTAAAGATTGAGCAGGAATGGAAATCTGTGAAACAATGCAAAGTTCAGATGAGCAAACTTGCAAAAATCCCCCCAAAATGCAGTGCCGGTTGTTAAGTGATAGTTGTCTGTTGTTGGACTTACTTTATGTTGCTGTTTTCCTACCTCACTGTGGATTTAACAGGTTACTCAGAGAAGCTGTGGCTGCCCCATCCCTGACAGTGTTCAAGGCTGGGTTGGACTGGGCTTGGATCAGCCTGGTCTATTGGAAGGTGTCCCTGCCCGTGGCAGGTGGGTTGTATCTGGATGAGCTTTACGGTCCTTTTCAACCCTAACTAATCTGTGTTTCTATGATCTTAAGGTAATTTCCAACCCAAACCACTCCATGATCCTCTGATTCTATTACCTGAAATCAGTGCGAGTTGTAAAACACCCTCCTTCTCCGCATCAGCGTAGCTCTGTGGGCTCTCATTTGGCAGCAAGGATTCTGTGGAAGACCATATAGATGTCTGCTGTGTTGTTTCCGTGCATTTTCATGGTATGTTCTGGGAAAACTGGTCTCCTGTCTGGCCATTTGGGCATACTGTGCAACTGATCTTAACCTAGAAAGTCATGGATCCATGTCAAGTTGCTGACCTTTTCCCTCCTGCTTATTAATAAACCTTCGTGTTTCTACTGCTGTCAGTGTAGGTAGAGCGAGACTGAAGCAGAAAGCATTTCAACCCTGGCTCATCCTGCTGAGAAGGTGGCAGCACGCCTTGCTGGAATTGCACAGAGATCATTTGAGCTGTGGCACGAGCTGTGGATCCTGGTGGCTCTAGAAGCTGGACCGAACAGCAGCTTCGGAGCAAGGGCATGACCAGTGGAACTGCAGCCCTGCAGTGTGTAGGAAACCTGTGTGTCTGAGAGCTCTGGGAAGGTTCAGGTGCAGGTTGTCATCTCGAAGACATTCATCCCTGCATGCTGGCTGTGCTAGATTTACTGCTGCTTAAAACCTGGCTGCCTTTTTAAACTATAGGACAGTGGCTTATTGTGCCTTGATGTGTCAGTTGCTGGTGACGATGGTGATGAAATTTAACCAGGGAATTATTGCTAAGCCTGAGTCACAGGAAATTTCCTGTGCTTCCTGTTTTGGCCATGGAGATTCCAGCCTAATAATGATCATAAGGCTGTTTTGATAATCCATTTTTGCTTACTATAAGTGAGGTATATGTACACTTTTTTCCTTCCTTTTCTGTTTCCATGGTGAGGGACAAGCGTGAAAACTGTGAGCCATAGGACCTTACAGCAACGGAAGAGCACACGGAAAAAGAAAGGAATATTATAACTTGGCAGTTTCAAAGTGGTGGCAGAATATTTTACTGGGGAGAGCAGAAAATGGTTCTCCACAGAAACTGATGGTCGTGTCTTTGTTGAACCCTGTAGTTGGTGCAGGTGAAAACTGAGCTTGGATCCAGAGCAGCAATGGAAGCAAGGGTGGTCTAATGTGCCCCCATCTGTACTCTGCAGTGGGAATAACTGCGATATTTAATGCCCTGCATCCTGGTAGGGAAAATACTGTCTTTGGGATACAGTCTTGTCTTTTGCTTCAACTACTACATGACTTGTTTCAACTGCTCTGTCCTCCTGGCCAAAAGGATGACCAAGAATTTGTTAAACAAAGCCAAAACTGTTATTTGTATGGGGCAAGTGATGGCCTGGAGTTCTCTGTTGCTACTGGGTGTGCTTTTTAAGGTTATTTCAGCATTTCCTGCTGTTAATTCTCTTGGACCCCAAACCCTCAGGCAGATAAACTGGAATACATCACCTTGCTTATAATTAAAGCATGGCTAAATTTAAAGCAGAAGCTTTTCTCCATGAACCGTAGGAGGAGTTAAACAGACTGGCTTTGTTTAAAGGAAGTCAGTATCTCTGTAGGATTTAGAAGGCTTTTTCTAAGACTTCTCTCTTTTAATGACATAATGTGCTGCCCTCTCTTGTTTGGGAAGTTCATTTTTCCCTATCCACACACTAAGCTGCAAGGAAGTGCTCTCCAAACCTTCTTTAATAGCAAGGAGAGTTTCATATTCTCTCTTGACAGTAAGAGAGATGTGATAAAGCTTTGAAGTTTCATGCTAGAACATACTGGACAGAAGGAAGTCTACATAATGAAATTCAGGGTGTGCAGTCTCAAAGCACTTTGTAATGTTGCTGGCTTAAGCTGTCAAGTCTGGGCTTCTTTTTTACCTGTTTTAGCTCAAATAAAGAGTTTGTATGTGGAATGAGCAATCTACATAGAGAATTTTACAGAGTAGGTAAAGAGGTCTGTTCCTTTCAGGAAATGCTGTGTTTGTATCCAGGGTTGGACTTGTAGGCCTTGCTTTCCATTTTGCTTGTTGATGTAGGAGTCTGAGTCTCCCACAACTCCCTTGACAGAAGATTGTTGCTTTGTGCACAAGCAAAAAGGGTGAAACCCTTTAAAATAGTCAGCCAATTACTTTGGCTTTGGTGGTACTTTATCATGGTGTGAAAGTTTATCATCCTCTTCAAATGTAACTGTAGGTAGTGATAGCCCAGAAGATGTTCTGGTCTTAAATCTGAGTCAATATTGTTGTTATCTTGAGGACGCTGGGTGTTGGGAATGAGAACTTTGCTTGTGATAGACTATGTATGTGAGTCGAGGCAAGTCAATCCCAGTTGTTGTTCTGAGGCTGACAGGACCTTTGCCAAATATAGATCATGAAAAAACATTCTGAAGGAAGGAATCTCTGTGCTTGTACTGAAAGGCTTTCTCTTATACTGGGGATGGGGAGCACTAGTGGTATCTTTCTATTTTTCAGTTGAATGAAGTGCTTCAAATGCTCTTTTCCAACCTTGTTCTATGCACGTTCAACTTTACCACATGCCCGTCATAGTCTATGGAATTTGTCCAGTTCCTCTTATTACCCGACCAGGGGTTGTGCTTGATCCTGTAGTAAAAAAAATCACTTTCAGAGAAGGTTCCATTGAAATTTCAGTAGAGTACACACATTAAAAATCCTTGCCAGAGAGGAATAGGGTTCATCACAGAACTCTTTCCCCTTACTGAAAGCCACCATGGTTGCTTGCCTGAGGCTGTTGGTATACTCGGAATGCTTTCTGACTGGGTGCTAAGATAAGAATAAGTCGTAAGGCATGCTGAGAAGTGGGAAACTGAACTGGCTGAGTGGTAGGCAAGTCACCTTGCCTGGTCCACCATCAGCATAGGTCTCCATCAACAGAGATTTACAATAGAGCAGAGGCTGGCAGGGGGCAGTTTGGTCAAGTGCTTACTGCCTGTGCCATGACTCTTCACCAAGGACTGTAGTGACAGGACAAGGGGTGATGGGTTCAAACTGAAACTGGGGAAGTTCAGGTTGGATCTAAGGCAGAAGTTCTTCCCTGTGAGGGTGCTGAGGCGCTGGCACAGGGTGCCCAGAGAAGCTGTGGCTGCCCCATCCCTGGCAGTGTTCAAGGCCAGGTTGGCCACAGGGGCTTGGGGCAATCTGCTCTAATGTGAGGTGTCCCTGCCCATGGCAGGGGGCTGGAACTGGATGAGCTTTAAGGTCTTTTCCAACCCAAACCATTCCATGATTCTGTGATTCTATGACTGGTGGGTGGGTGAAGCTCAATGTCCAGTACTATCTGTTGTGCATTTTGGAGAATATGTACATGCGTACAGGAATTTGTCCAAGAACAACTTCAAGAAGTGTCATGTTTAGGGGTTATTGTCATTATTTTCCAAAATCAGTTTCCAAATTGCTTGGAACTATTTGATCCATCTCTATTGAGTGGGTTTTATTTTTGCGCTCCTTTGGGGAAAGCCACAGTGCTGGATTGCAGCTTTGTTGTGTAATTAAGATCGTTTAGTCTGCAAAAGAAGCAAAACCAGAGCATGTATTACATTTAGTTTGCATTTCTATCCCTGAGCTTGTGCTCTTGTGTAGTTCTTCCTTGTTGCTTAATGAACAGTGGTGTTCTCGGCATGTTCGTTTTAATGCCCCTGGAATTTTGTAAAGAAAGAAACCCTCTCTTCCAAAATCTTCCCTAGGATGACTTTGACTTTAATGGCACTCAGCCCTGGATAATTGGCTCAGTTTCCTAAAATTCCACAGCCTGTTGTTAAGATAAACATTTCTAGGTTCCCAAGAACACAGACGCGTGTATATGATAATACACTGGGTGTCCAGAACAACCTTGAAACAGCAAATTCTTCTTTGCCTGTTTTATTCTTGATGTAGACAAACGAACTTCAGAAGCGGAGAAGTGATTTTACGGAATGATTGCGCCAGGTTTTAAACCACATTAGGGCACTTTGAGAAGGGCTGTGAAATTTCTCTCTTTTAGCCATTAGCTTCTGCAGAAGCAGAAAAGAGTCAGTCCTGCATTGGAATAGTGTGTGTTGAGATGCACCCTCGTTAGTCAGCAGTTCGTATCTCAGTTGCTGGGAAGTCCATGTGACCAAAGCTTTGGTATAAGGCCCAGGACTGCTGGTTTAGGAATTTGTAGTCTTGTCATGTCATTCATCAACACTGGTACCTGAAGTGACTTGTAGGCCCAGGTATCCACAGTGTTGGAGGTCTGGGTTTGTCCTCGCTGAAAAGGACTGTGATCTGTGATCACTCAGCCTGAAGATTTAGAGAGGGGTTATAATTATAGAGGCTGTGTTGGAGCTGGGTTCAGTTCACTCATGTCCTCCCGAACGCAGCGGTACATGGTTGGAAGTGTGCTCCCGTACATAGCTACTTAAAGACAGCAAAAGAAGATGGATGTGAGGCCCAGGGATATTAACAGCCAGTTAAGAAATTCCAGGCTAGGTTCTGAGCAACTTTGTGCATGTTTAGGTTGTAAGGCAACCTTGAAGAGTAAGGGAGGTTCTCACTGGGTTGTGCCAGTTGCTGAAGCACATGGGCAGGCTTGCTGCCAGGGATGCTCCTGAGCCAAAGCAGGTCCTCTTAGCATCTTGCTCAGAGAAGGAGCTGGTGGTCTGACTGTCCCTGGAGGTAAGCCTCCTCATAGTTGTCTTTAAAATTGCTTCTAGCAGCAAAGGAAACTTGAAGTTCTTAGTTTGTGGAGAAAAAATTAGGAAGGGATGTTCTTACTGAACGAGTTGGGGTTTGATCAGTTGGGCTTCCTTTTCATTTTTCTTTATTATCTCTTTATAAGTTTATTTAACGTAGTCCAAAGCAGTAAACTCAGTCTGAAAGTAAGGGGATCAGGACACAGCAGGTATGGTGTCCGGGGTTTTTGTTAGTTGTGGGGTGGTTTTTTCCCTCTGGTTTGAATTTTAGGGCAGTTTGCAAGGAATTTTATTCCTTTGCCAGCTGGTTCCTCTCACCCCTGCTCTCACTGTCTCTGTGCAGTAAAAAGTCCATGCCCATGGAGTCCCTGCCCGTGGCAGGGGGTTGGCACTAGGTGATGATCTTAAGGTCCTTTCCAACTCAAACCAGTTTGTGATTCTATGAGTTAGTAAAGCAAAGCAGCAGTCTTTGTTATGTGATAGTTTGTGGAAATGTTTTCAGAGGGGCAGCTGGTATTAACATTTGAAATAATGACACTTCTCCAATCCCATAAACCAGCATTGTTTAAAGTTTAAATTATACCAACTCTGTGTAGACTCTGAAGAGTCATTGTGGAGGGTGGGAAATGTAGAAACTCCTCATATAATAGGAGAAAAACAATAGCAATGCAAGCCAGGATCAAAACTCCTCCCTCTCTCTCTTTCCCCACTAGGTTTTAAGTCCTGATAACTACTGGTTTGGGTCAGTCCGTTCTTTGTTTAGGGTTACTTGACTAAAACTCTTGGCCCTGATTTGTGGGCAATTGTGTTTATTGTAGCTTTGTTTAAAACAGTAGTAGCAGTTGAGTGAACCACCATTCTAGCATGGGTTTAAAGCTGTTTTCACTGCTTGCCCTTGGTCTTTAGTGTTGTCTTGGGGAAGAAGGTATGGCTTGGCTGGCTGGTGAGGGGTTTGGCTTGGAATAGTAACGTCTTCATTTGAATGTCTTTTTCCATATGAATGCTGTCTTAGGCCCTAGCACTGTTCTGTAGGGTTGTTGGGGGGTTTTAGTTTTGTTTTCCCCTTCACTAGTAGCTAGTTCATGTGTTCTAGTGCATCTCATCCCTCTTCTGCTTCTGGTCAAGTGGTCTTGCTGGTTCTTCCTGTGGATAGGAAGTGAGCTCAGGATTCAAGAGCAGACACAGTGGTATTACATCCTGTGCTGCAATTGAGAATCGTTCCATAGCTCTTCCCAACTAGGGGAAAAGCAGTCTCATGCTTAGCTATCTTTTGGAAGTCTTTGAGGCTTCTGGAGAAGTAAAGTAATGGGATGTTCCATGTTCTTGTGATGTATCAACGAACACCACTTTTCAGGTTTCTGTTATCCCTCTACCCATCCATGCTACTTGAGGACCTGGTTTGCTGGTGGTGAGGTAGTTTCCCCCATACCCAAACTGTTTGACCATTTTTTGTGGTATGTATGTTGTCAAAAGTGAAGGTGACATTAATGTAGTCTAGCCTGTGCATTGGCTGTGTACGAGGCAGGAGTTCATACATGCTGAACACAACAGCAGCCTAATCCCAAATCGTCTGGTGGTTTGTTTTTTGTTTTAAGTCGTTAGATACTTCCCTTCTGTTAAGCAGCTGTTGGACCGTGGTTCTTGGACCCATCTTGTATTGATCTACCTCAGTGAGCACCTTGCACACATATGGGTGTGAATAGAAAGTGCATGTCTGAGGTGTTCATAGTTTGCATTGCTGTACCTCTGAGCTTTGTTTTGTTACTTGATGAATTCCTCCTTTGACTGCACATGGAGTTCTCACATTCTGTGCTGGAGGTGGTGGAACAGCTTTCCCTTTCCCATACAGTTACACGGCATATTCAGCTAAGGTAAAACAATACCCATTTTCAGTTTTATTTGTTCATGGAGGGGGGGGGAAGCAGGTCGTTTGGCCTACATTAAATAAAAGGAGAGGGATCTGTAAAAAGCTCCTAGTGTAATGTGAGCCTTACAGAAGGAAGAACTATTTACAGAGCCCTGCAGTATTTGCCTGAAGGAACCTGACCGCAGAGAGGGCAGTATTACATCCAGCCGGTGAGAGCATGCTGGTACTTGCAGCCGCCAAGGTCAAACCCGGGGCTTGTCTTACAGTATAACAATCATAGAATCACAGAATGGTTTGGGTTGGAAAGGACCTTAAGATCATCCAGTTTCAACCCATGTCGCCCAAGGTTCTGTCCAACCTGGCCTTGAACATTGTCCCTCTCCCATGGCCCGAGCGGATGAGAAACTGATGAGCTCAGTTGGAAGACCAAATCCTCGCGGTGAGAAGCTGTGGTTTGTGAGGAACAGTGGGGTGGTTTTCTTTCCTCTTTATCTTTTTTCCTTAGGGGGCTGTTTATTAGTGATGTTTTGACTTGCGTTACTTTTTGAGAGAACACAATTGTCTTGATTGAAGATTTAATAGTCAGAAAAGGCCAAACAAGGTCACAGCAGCAGCTTTGGAGAGCTTGAGAGTAAGACTTTATGCTTTTCATGTTTATACTGTCATTTAAGCATCTTTGGGGTTGTTGCTGCTGCTATTCTGGCTTTTGTTCTCTAGTGGTGGCTTCTTTTTTGTACTAATGACATTGCCATGCCACTGGCAGTTAACCAGGTATTGTTCTGCTTTCCTGATTGTCTGGTTGTTGAATACCTTCATCTGCTTACTACTTGTTGGTTATGAGGTGTTATAAAAGGTGATTTTTAGAAACCCTTCAAATGTTTAGCTTGAAAATACTCTTTAATGGTTTCATAGGCAGAAGAGCTCCTCTTTTGGGAGGCATAAACCTGAAAGATTCTTCATAGCATATAACCACCAGTGGGTGTTGATACTTCTCCAGAAACGTTGCATTTGGCTAGGCCAAGGAGTTGAGGGAAAGGGAAGCATGGAATATAGTTTAATAAATGCGATATAAGGCTTGAGTAAAAGGGTCTGTGCGGTGTTGGGGTAGCAGATGGCTTTGGTGTTACCGCCTGGGTCACTGAACACAAAACCACTGTTTAGAAAACACAGCAGTGTTTCCTCCAGGGTAATCTAGGAAAGATGAAAAGGTTCTTGAATGGGTTTAAAACTTTAGATAAGGATGTGGTCTGGAGTTGGCCAAGATATTTGTCCCTTTAGTTTGCTATAAAATAATAGATCTCTTCTAACATAAGAAATGCAGTACTTGTTATGATTTAAGTGTTTGAAGGTGAATAGACTGCTTGTCGCATTCTGTCACTTACCTATGACACTTGAACTGTTTATGGCTCTGTTTAAGCAGTCAGATTTCTGCATATTTGAAAGAGGCCTTCTGGGTGGAAAAGAAACCCCTGTGGTTTGTAAGAGGGCATATCGAGGGCATATCAGCACAAGATTAAAACAACTCAGTAGATTACTTGGGATCAAATTCAACCTTTGTCTGAAAGATAAATAGTGTTTTTATATATGTGTGTGTGTATGTGTATAAAACCCAGACCTGTTTCACATGGTTGTTTCTTTCTGGTCTGAGCAGGTTTGTTTAAATGGAAGTAAGCATTTTGTCTGGCTTTGAGCTCACCACTCAGTGAAGAAATTAGTTTTAAATTAAAAATAAAAGAAAAAGCAGCAAACTTTTGAAGATGGAAGAGGAGAAATTGTAAAGAACTAAGTTGAATGCTTGAAGCAAGTCTTACTGCTTTGGTCAGTTCAGTCTTTTCCAAACATAGACCTGTATTCCGAATTACTGAGGCCAGGCCTGCAAATTAAGCTATTACAGATTACACAGACATAAAAAGTGGCTTTGATTGGCTTCAGTGTCTCCGCAGGCCATTCTGCATCTGAAAAAAGGGGGGTGGGATGCTTTTTTTCCTTTGTGCATGTGTATGAATAAGATGCTTGAGGGTTCTTTTTAAAGAACTTAATGAAACTTAGCAGAATTGGTAAAACAGAGGTGTTCAGTGGATTTACAAAGTAGGGTACAAACCAGGAAGAAGTCTTCTTGTGGGACTCTTGCAAGTACATAAAAGGGAGGAATTTGCAAACCCTAAACCCCTCTGAAGTGTTTAACCATCATTTAGTAGGTAGCAAACGAGAATGCAGGATCAGAGCTCTGTAGCTTCAGGCAGATGGGAAGAGTAAGAAGTTCTCTCAAACCCTTGATATCGGGAGGTTCTTTGGTCAATAGGGATGGATGAGTAGATCCAAGTTGTTGGCACTGAAGCTTCTTAAAACTTCATTAGTGATTTGTGTGGGTTACTTTAGATTAGATTTAGCTTGACGCTTTGGGGTGAATGTCTTCACTTACCCGTGCAGTTTGAAGCTTCCTGAAGGAGGAAAATGTAATGATATGTGCCAGATGACCTGGCAGTGATGTTGCCCACAGGGTTATTTGAAGTCTCATGTCTGATTGGCAGCAGGTTGCTTCTGAAGTGCATCTTGGAGCAGTGTTTATAGGTTGTTTCAAAGTTGTTCTGAAAACCCAGCTAGCTCACAGCAACTGGTTTTGCTTCAAAACTGTGCTACTGCTCTAAACCAAAGAGCATAGTTAAATAATGAGAGTATGCATAGCAAGAGGATGACTGGAAGAAAGGGGAAGACTTTAGTCCAAAGCCCTGGAAAGATATTTCTGCTCTCTTTTAAGGAAATACAGCTTTAAATTCCCAGTAGTTTGCAGTGGTCAAGCTGCCATTTTAGACTAATGAATAAAAGTATTATTTGAAGCACAAAATCTGACCTAGATAACTAAAAATTGCTCAAAGCTTAATAATTTTAACACCCTAGGGTGCAGTGGGTGGCACATAATTTTTAGGAGTTCCACATGTTTAGTGACTACAGTAAATTGCTGTTGCTGCAATCCGAGGTGGTGATGAGAATTACGTTTCAAGGTTACAAGTGATGTATATGTTGGCATTGCTGAACTCTTGGTAGGCACACGGATGAGTAGCTCCATGTCTTTTATTGCTTTGCTTTAACTCATTTGTGTATTTAGGTTCAGAGAACCCAGAAATGGCTGACTGATGTGGAGATTTCTTTGCTTTACCCTAGAACCTTCTAATCTTGTCTGATGTAAATGTGTCTATCAGCTTTGAACTGCTTTGCCGAGGTACTTAGAGCTGGATAGCTTTTTAAAGTGGAATGTAGTGCTGGCTAACCACAGCTAATATTTTACTTGGCTTTTGTAATCTGGGCAGCCACAGGTTACACTGCAGTCGGTACCCAGTGTATTTCTTGATTAAGTCTTAGTTACACTGCAGTCATAGTTCCGACTGTTGTGTAGACGTACTGTTAGATGACAATGGTCTTTGGTTTGTATAGAACTTAAGATCTTCATATAATAACCATGCAAACACTATTTTAAGCGTTTATTGGGTTAGACCAAAATCTGGGTGTTGTACAGAAGAGGTGTGCAGGAGCAAGTCTTTGTGCCTATGTCATCACTCTTATAAAGTGCAAGGATTGAATGAGTGCCTTTAACAAACAGCTGGCAAATAAGGGGTTTTCCAGGGTAAAATGACCTGGTTAAGAATATGTGCAGGATAAACTTCAGGGAATTTTTATCTTTCTACAACCAAAAGATTAACATTCAAACATTCCAAATTAAATATTTCTTTAAACTCAGGTCTGTTTATTAGCTTCAAGCTGTCATTGTATTTAAACTGGTAGAAATGGTGCAATACGGTCACCAAAGCAGAAGCTGAATTATGTCATATTAGGTACAAGAGTTGCGTTATTTAAGTCTTGTATGTGGGCTGCTGTTGACATATGCAGTAGAAAGAATGAAATACATTAAATTTTCATCTAGAAAAGTCATGGTCTGGCTTCAGTTGTGTGCTTGTTTGGATGTCGGAAGGGGTAAATACGAAACCCTAATAACAATTTATCATCCAGTATCTGAAGGGGGCCTATAGCGGTGCTGGGGAGGGACTCTTCATTAGGGACTGTAGTGAGAGGACAAGGGGTAACGGGTTCAAGCTTAAACAGGGGAAGTTTAGATTGGATATGAGGAAGAAATTCTTTACTGTAAGGGTGGTGAGGCACTGGAATGGGTTGCCCAGGGAAGGCGGTGTTCAAGGCCAGGTTGGACAGAGCCTTGGGTGGCATGGTCTAGTGTGAGGTGTCCCTGCCATGGCAGGGGGGTTGGAACTGGATGATCTTAAGGTCCTTTCCAACCCTAACTGTTCTATGATTCTATCTCCTTAGGAATACTGTATGTGTAGGTGAGGCTGTTTTGGGAATCTGGTAAGTACTGCTCAGCTTTAGTTTGTTTTTCTTGTCGGCAGCAGGAAGATTGAGCTGAAATTTTAGAGGAGAAGTGTGCACCCCTGGGTTGTGTGCTGATGCTTGCCTTGCAAGAGAGGCCATGCAGACAGCGCTGCTATAGATTTGGTGAAGGCAGAACAACGGTTTTCCACTGTGTGTATGGAAATTGAAGATGTGAAGTCTGAAAGGAGGCAGGCATACACGTTCATGCCTGCTTTCTTCCCTTCATGATAGAAGGTTTTAAGATAAAAGCAAGTTCTCTTCCTTAATCCAGAACTTGTCTTTCTCATGGAGATGTTACATGTGTTTCTGCAGCAAAGCAGGCAGACTGGGAGGAAGGGGCTTGGAGCTTGTTTGTATTTTCAGGCTGTGTTTGTTCTGTTTCCAGAACAAATGCCAACGATGAAGAAGCTTGTGTGAAGGAAGAGCACTGATAACTTTGTTTCTGGATGTGAGTGTGGTGGATATTAAGCTGGGTGAAGGCCGAGAGGTGAAACTCTTTCATCACAAACTTCTAACACAATTTGGAATGCTTTATTCTGGCCAAAACTATTCCTGACTGTGTGGGAGATAAAGTCATGAATGAGTAAAGGTGATCAGGTATGTCAGATGGTGAATGTCAGCATGTCAGGAAAGTTACAAGATCTCAGATTCCCTAAACTCACTTGAGTACTTCTGCAGGCAGATCACCCTGTGGTTATCACTTACTTCATTTGGTAATGTTATGTTGCTGGCTCCCTGTAGTTGCTAAGGCAGGGCATGGGGAAGGGGAGGGCAAGAAAAGCTGAAGAGTTCTCTTAATGCTTCCAGTCACTGACTCCCAGATATGCTGTCATTCATAACAACAGACTTATCTAACAATTTCCCCAAACAAATGTGATTCACAGATGTGTAGTAGCAACTAGGACAAAATAGAGCTCTGAATCAGTCACTCTGTGCATCTCCAGTATGTTTTCTTGTTTATAGCTTAAGCTGTTTCTCTCTTCAATGCACAGGGGAAAACAAAGGTTTGAGTTTTGATTTCAACTTCATTGGAGCAACTGATTTCTCGTATCAGTAATCTCCCCCTTGTTATTCCTAAAGAGCCACTTGAAAGGGGCCCATTTAAAATATAACCAGTCCGAGTGACCCCATTGTTCTTTTCAGAATGTGCTGTGACAGCGCAGCAATAATGGATGCTCTGCAGGGGAGCCGGAAGATTTCCTGTTAAAGCACTGAAGTGAAACCTCTTCCTGCAGCTGCCACTGGAGAGGACCATTTGCGTGAGAGTATGGTATCATAAATTCATCATCTGATTTAATCTGCTCCCGTAGCTGTTATGAGCATTACTAAATACAGGTTTTGAGCTTCTGACCAGGTTAAGTGATACCATGCCCAAATACAAATGGATATCATTGAGAAAAACTTAATGAAGTGCCTTTTTGTGTATGAAGGTGTTAATACGGCCCATTTGTTTTCCAGTTGTGGTGGTACGCTTTTAGTGTGAACGCATCCTTGTTGAGACCCTCTGGGAGGGGGAGAGAATGCTGCTTTTTTGTTCTCCTGCCCGTGGTGAAAGGGAAAACCAGGCTGAGCAAAGGATTGGTGTTACAGCTTTGTTGCAAGGTTTCTCTTAGGCTTATTCCCAGAAGGTCTAGAATGCATCGTCTGTGTTTTGACAGTTTAGAGACAGATGCTTGAGTCCTGCCACAAGTTTCTAGAAACACTGTTGTGCTTTGGTGAAGCAATAATGTTATTTACTAGAAATGGCAGAAAATAAGATGGCAAAATTCTGAGTGTAACTTTAACAGCAAAATGAGATTATCTGGACATGTTCCTAGAGATTAAAGAGAACCTTTTCTAACAGGATTTTCCAGAAAACTTGTGTTTCTGGTTCTCACTGGAGAACTGAACATGGTATGTTCTGTTGCTGCACATGCATATTGAATTAAGTCCACACCTTCGGCTTGCAGACCAGTGCATTTGTGTCTTCTTGCTGCTGACTTTCTGCTTTTCCCTTGTAACCTGGGTGTTCCTGTGTGGTCTGTTCTTCAGCTGCTGCTTATGCCTTGTAAATACTACATGTATAAAGCCTTTTGCTTGGCTGACATGAAAGTTAGTTGGTGAATGAGCCGAAGTGGATGGACTGGAGGGGTTGGCAAGTTGGGTCAGGCAACAATACGAATGTTTAATCGGCCACCGGTATATAATATGGTACAAGGAATAGTTCCTACTTGACATGACCGTGCAAGGTGCAATGATCAGCAGCTGCTCTGTGCACAGGGTTTGAGATTTAGCATTTGCTGAATTTGTTAGGTTAAACTAATGTTTAAGGAGGAGAAAATGAGGTATTGTGATTTATGTTCTTTGGAATGACTTGAACTGACCGTTTGTTTCTTTTGTGTTTCACAGACTTCTTGAAGCCTGCTGTAGTGAAGAGCAAGAGTTGTGTTCCTGCCAGCCAGACCCAGTCTCCAGCGCTGGTTCCCCTGATGGCACTTTGTCCAAGCCTGTGAAACCTGCCAAGCTGGACGCCACAGCTTTGCACGACTGCACTTTGGCCGCCACTGTGCCTCCTTCGGAGCTGTCGAGTGATGCGGTCCCAGCCTGTGACACAGGCATTCATGAAGAGCACTATGTAAGTGAAGCAGTGGAAGATGATCTGCCAGACTGCAGAGAGTACAGAGATGCCTGCACCATTACTGGTAAGCAGTCAAGTCTTTTATCTTGGGTCTTACTTGTTCTTAAGCTCTTGTGAGGCGTCTGGTTCATGGACATGCTGCTGGTCTGTATGTGTTTTTCTTGTTTTAGAAGTGATTTCACAAGCGCCTGGGGTTTCAGTGGAAGCACTTTGTGAGGGTTAAGGCTCTTGTAAGTAGGCTAGACCAATGACAACTGTGAAATGAGGATACTAGACTGGTGTGCTTGGGAAGCTGAACCATTTGAAGTTTATTTAGAAAATCAACTAAAAGTCAGGGATGACAGGTACCACAGCTTAAAATTATGGAATGGTTGTCCTAATATTCAATGTAGTTTAGATTTTTTATCTTGATGTGAGAATTGCTTTGTGGGAGAAGGAGATGGGAGAAATAGTGTTTAACATCATGTTTTGACTGTACATAACCATTCCATATTTTCACATGAGTTTTGGAACGATAAAAGTTAATGTATGAGGAACAGCTTCTTCTGCATGTTTGTATGACAGGTTAAATGATGAAAAGTCAAATGCCCTTTTATCATGGATTCATACACATAAATAGATTATGTGTTTTATGATATTTAAAATGGCATTTTAAATAGAATTAGATTTTTAGTGGTGTGGTCAGCTGACCCAGTTTTTTCGTGTTTGCATAATGACTGTAACTCGGTTTGGTCATGGGTATTGTCCATGAAATGACAGGCAGTTTCCATTCCAAATGCATGGTTTGGAGGCTGAGCTGTGAGGTTTCTTTTAGCTTAAAGTGACCTCGTCAGTCTGACATCTTTTGGGAATGTTTGAGGAGTCAACTGAGTTTTCAGGAGGGGAGAAATGAGAGAGCTGAGAAAAACAGAGGTAAGACTGGGGCCATTCTAACTGGCTGCCAGATCCACTTACCCTGAGTTACTTGCAGTCATTTCTGGAATTGTCTGTAGGTCAGAGAACCAGTTCGTGGTGTCCGTCAGCAGATATTTTTGTAGTACACCTCCACTTAGCCCAGCCCAGCTGCTGTGTAGTTGCTAAGGGCTGAGATCCTGAAAAAAACCAGAAAGAAGGGGAGAGATGCTCTGCAAGTCCGTTGTGATTCCCTTGAGGCGACAAGCAGCAGGATTAACGCTGAAGTCCCTTTCAGTTAGGTATGCTTCTACATAAAGTAATTGTTTTATGAACAGAAACTTGCTCCTTCTCCCTTGTATTCAGGGGTTTAGAGCTCTTTAAATTGGTTAGTTTATAAACAGGTCACTCTCTTGATTGTCACATAGGTTTTTGCTTAGTGGGGAGACTAGAAACTCTGCATATTACATAGATGCATTCCTGGCAGCATAAGTTTGTTTTCCAGGCCTCATGGAGAAGGATCTTTCTTGCAAGTTGTTCTATGGGTTCTGCCCTGTCTCCCCTCCTCTGTTAAGAGGAAAACATTAGCTTTATGTTTTTCTGTTTCTAAATACCAGCCCAGACATCCAGCTTCTTTCACAAATCAAGATGCTTTCTTGATTCTGGTTCCTTGAAAGGCAAGATCAGCTCTTCCTTTCTGAATAATTAAAAGTAGCTTTTGTTAAATGGAAATCAGTGCATGTCTTCCTACTTCACGCTTTTACAAGCCTGATGTAGTTTCTGCATGTTCTTCTTTTTGGTTGTCAGCCAAGTGTGGTTTATTGATTGAGCCTATAATGCATTTTGATGGATCAGCTGTTCTGCAGCAGCAGATTTCTACTGTTCATGACCTGGAGACTGGATGAGACTTGCAGTGGAAACAGTGGTGGGTGTTTTGGTTGGTTAGTTACAGGATTTGGGTTTTTTTTTCCTGTTATAAATTGATTTTTATGAGTTTCATGTCTTCTGCTGTGTTTTCTATAGGTGTCAAAGGGCATAGAATGGGAGTTAGGGTTTGGTCTCATACTTAATCTGTATAATCTCTACTTTGTCAGTAGTCTATGCTGATATGCAGCCTGTGCCCTTGAAACAAGCAGAAAGAAATACTTCGGGAGGGATAAGGATTTTTAGAGGCTTTAACACGAAGATTTTCTGTAGGTCTGACCAACAGGTTAGCATTATTTACACTTTTAAACAGTTTAGTGGGGAAATAAATGCTCATACCAGGTCTGCATGTACCATAATTCTTCTGGTGCCAAGGCTTGACTCATCCTAGAGCAGGCATGTGCCAGTTCAGCAGTAGGGATAATCTAGTTTCTTTGAAGGCTAACAACTAGAGCCTCTTGTACAGGTCATCTGCAAAAGTTCTTGCAAATAAAGGCTTAAATGCAGTGAAGAAGACCCTAGGCAACTGAGTAATGGTGCTGTTTTGTGGGGATGCTTTCTGACACCCGACCAGCCAGTGGTAATGTGAGTTGACTGAAGCCTAAGAACAAATTGATTTATGAAGGGGCTCTTCATCAGGAACTGCAGTGATAGGACAAAGGGGTGATGGGTTCAAACTGAAACTGGGGAAGTTACATATACAAAGGCAGAAGTTCTCCCCTGTGAGGGTGCTGAGGTGCTGGCACAGGGTGCCCAGAGAAGCTGTGGCTGCCCCATCCCTGGCAGTGTTCAAGGCAAGGCTGGATGGGGCTTGGGGCAATCTGCTCTAGTGGAAGGTGTCCCTGCCTGTGGCAGGGGCTGGAACTGGATGAGCTTTAAGGTCCCTTCCAACCCAAACCAGTCTGGGATTCGATGTGGCACATTTTGCTATTGAACTTTCCAAGAAGGCCACCAATGCTCAAAGAATTTTCAATTCTTGATGCTTGTTTCCCCGTCCCTCCCCTCCATCCCTGGCCCGCTGCCGTTGCTGGCAGTAGAGAGGCACTTTGGCACTGTCAGCACCATGATCTCCTGTCTGGAATCTAAGAGCAGCAGTAACGTAGCTGAAGGTGCATTGCACATTCTGATTGTGCTAAGCATGTTTTCATGGATATAGGGTTGGCTTAAACATTTCCTGTCCCCCAGCCACCTCAGAATGTGCTTGTGCAGATTTCTGTGGGAGTGCAACTGAAGGAATTTTAGGCAATTGGTCTGGATAGAATCCTTGTTCGCTTTGGTGGCAAAGGGGAGATGAGGGTAACTTTCTAAGCTAGATCACACCTCAGATCTGTTCTACTGTGTGGTCTAAAAGCAGTTCATTGGCATAACACAGGGAATGAGCTCTGCAGGGGCGTGCCTAGGTGGCAAAACCCAGTGAGGTGGAAAGTTTCCTTAAGCCAGTGTTATCCCTGAGTGCAGATACAGCGCCCTAAAAGACAACTTCTTTCGCAATCAATCTGATGGTAAAGTGATTTGAAACACATAGTTGCTATAACTGAAGTGTTGCATAAGGAGAAGCTCTGAATCTCTGCTGAATTGAGCATACAAGGGCAAATGAATAGGACAACTGATCCATTTAAAAAGTTGTGAATGTTTTGAGAGTTGTTCTATGGAAAATAAGTGCTACCAGTGGATCGTGTATTTTCTGAACGCTAGTGGAACTACGCCTGATAAGAGGATTCAGTAGCTGCTGTAGTGTAGGGTTTTTGCTGTTGTTATTCCTTCATTTTGGTTTCTGTTAGCAAGATTCAAGAGAAAAGTTCAGTGTAGTCTTGACTTAAAGGAGCTATCACTTGTGGAGCTCCTACAGGTAGGTGGGCAGACGGTCACTCGAGGCCCGAGAGGCTGCCAGGCAGTGAGCACTGTATGCCATGGAAGTGGCACTCTGCTGCTACACGTGTGCAGCACCTATCTTCTCTGGTTGGTTTTTCCTATGAGCTTTTCTTTTTCTGGCTGCTACCATTCCCTGGAGCATAAAGGCACAAATACGGATGTGGCACCATCTAGTGTTCCTTTTCCTAAGGAGGGAATCAAGAAGTGTGTGTCTGTCCTGCAGTTGCAGTGCAGACCCGAATGATTCCAGTCAGGTGTTGATGGAAGCAGCAACTGAAGTTGGGGACTCCCTTTTCTGACGTCCCCATCCCGTTTTTGGTAAAGCAGGAAGGGCTGCAGTCTTGACATGAAAAAGCAGAGTATCACTTAAGTGAGTTATAAAAGCCTCTTAGTCCGATTGTCTTTCTTGTCCATCAGCTGCAGTCAGGCAAATCCTGTCCTCCTGGGAATGGAGTGTACAGTGGGATGGAAGTCTGAAATACCAGTGGAGTATAGATTTACTCTTGTGACAGATGTCTGGCTGCCAGAGTGGTTTTGTGCTTGGGGTTTTTCTCCTTTCCTCTTTTGTTTCTCTTTAATATGCATAACAGTATCATTAGCCATCTTCATTAACCTCCGGTCTTCTTTCTCATGTCAGAAGACTGGCTATTTGCAGTGATTTTGGCGTGATACACTTTATAGTTCAAGAGCTAACTGCTTAGCATGCCATGCAGGCTTCCTTCATCCTTCTCTGAAAAAGCAGGAAGTGAATGGGCTGTGATTTAAATTGCCCAGCCTCCTCATTGGTTTGTGCGATTCGTTTGTTCCTTATCCTGATTACTCTTTTGGAATGCATGTAGGGCTGTGCTCTCTGGCTGTAGGGCTGTGCTCTCTGGCTGTAGGGCTGTGCTCTCTGGCTGTCCTGGGCAATTTCCTGAGGGTTCTTGGGAAATTCTCTGTGGTGATAACCTGTTCTTGGTCCTGGGTGTTAATAACACAAGTCAATTTTTTTAGTCTGGAGAAGGCTCAGGGAGACCTTATCGCTCCCTACAAGTGCCTGACAGGAGGTTGTAGTGAGGTGGGGTCGGTCTCTGCTCCAAGGAACAAGGACAGGACAAGAGGAAACGGCCTCAAGCTGCACCAGGGGAGGTTTAGATGGAGCTGAGGAACAATTCCTTCCCCAGAGGGTGCTCAGGCATTGGAACAGGCTGCCCAGGGCAGTGCTGCAGTCACTGTCCCTGCAAGTGTTCACACACCGTGGTGACGAGGCCCTCAGTGCCATGGATTAGTGATGGCCTTGGCAGTGCTGGGAATGGTTGGACTGGATGAGCTTGAAGGGCTTTTCCAACCAAGTTGATTCTATGATGCTATTCTGCTCTCAGCTGGGAGGTGTCTCTGAGAAGAGTTGGTATTGTTTGAACTTGTACGTAGTGTAACTTCTACCTTACTGCACTGACTGCAATGATGGGTAGTCATAACATCTCAAGTTTCACACAATCTCCTGGCAACAAGGCCATTTGGGTGGTACTTAGTCCAGTCCCCCTCTGGTTTGTGTTAGTGTTGTCCTGGTTATGCAGGATTTGGGGGATAACAGTTCTTCATTCCCTTCTGATTTCATCTTCACGACTTTGAAGAACCTCCATCATTTTCACACCCCAGCCTGCTCTTCTCCCAGCTTTTTTAGTCTGTCCTTTAAATAAAACCTTGAAAATGTGGGCTCTTCAGTCCGTTTACTTTGATGTTGCTGTCACCAGTCTCATCCTGCAAGCTTGCTCTAGCTTTGGTCTCTTCTCCTTCCTCTCTCTGCCACTTCCAGAAGTGCCTGTTGCTCAATTGTGAGCACTCTTTCTTTCTCTAAAGCATGCTAAAAATGCTTGTCCTGTTAGCATGTGATAGATAGCTCCTTCATCATGACTGCAGCTATTCTATGGACTTCAGTTCTGTCTAGCATACTCTGACAGAACGATCTTATTCTCTATGCCTGCTGCATCATTGGCTCTGTTTGGATTTTCTGGATGGCCTTTGGTGAATTCGCAGTCAACTCCACACAGCTTCCCCCCCACCCGGTTCCCATCAGTTGTTTCCCAGCTCTTACCCTTTGCCAATAACTTAGTGGTTTTCCCGATTCCTCTCCTGTGACAGGTTGTTGTGCTCTCTCTTACTCTGTATCCCAGGCATAGTTTTTTTTCTGTTGAGGATTCTCTTTTCATGTTTTGATGGGGTTGGTGGGTTTCTTTCTTTCTCTCTCAAGCAGAATTCTGCTGCTACTGATGTGCTCCTTATCCAGCCCTCTTATACTCTATCTCTTCCTAGTATGCTACGTATGACGAACACTAAGTGTTCATCACTTCTGGGTTTGCTCTTTGGGAAAAAAACCTCCTCAAGGCAAGTGGTTGGTGGGATTTTTGAGGGTTTTTTTTTGTGGCATTTGTTTGATTATTGCTGTATTTAAATGTGTAAAAACACTTTCATTCCATAATTTACCTCCGTAACATGCTGAGTGCAGCTTTACGTTTCTTCCTCGGGGTATGTGTATTTGTCCATCACGAACAACACATTGTCATTTCAAGTCAACATCTATAACAACCAAGCTCCCTAAGAATGAATATGGGTTGCTTTGATTCTAAAGCTGCATTGACAGCCATTGTTTAGGGGCTGGCACACTTTGTAGCTGGGCTGAACAACAAGCAGAAGCAGGACAATTGCTTTTCAGGGTTTGCCATACTCAGTGTTTTATCAGTGGGGTTTTGAGACATTCTCAGTCTGTCTTAGCAGCTGGAAGATCCTAATGGTTAATGAATGTGTTTATTCTTACTGCTGCTGAGCAGTGTGTTGCCAGCATGCCTTTGAGAAATGAATAGCTTTTGTTCTTGCTTTAAAACAATAGCCATGGTGGTGGGGTTTCCTTTTGGTTTCTGTTAAATGTAAAAACCAAAGCATGGGTGTTTCTGCATTTATGTATAGGGAGAAATAGTTCCATATTGAAGCCAAGCTTATGTAAACTTGTGGCATTGTGTACAGTAGGGACCCTTTAGTTTAATGCCTCTCATCTGTGTTACCTTTTGTATCCCACAGGTAGGTGTGTAGGCTGAAATCAAAGCGGGAGACCTTAATCTAATAAACAATGACATTCCTCACAATGAAACTGCACTTTCCAGCAGTTTTATCTTTGTTAGCTTTGACATTCCCAACTTTATCCCGATCTCTATTTGCTATGTGTGGCTAAGCCAAGTTTTCTTCCAGTTTACTTCTCCAGTATATTTTCAATTGCCAGGTTTAAATAGAATTTCCTACCAAGGAAGGTAATGTGCTGAAAATATTGCTGCTCTATGCACCCAAAAATGCAGGTGGAGGCTGAGCCCCGTGATGTGATCTATCTGGGAAGACAGTGCCACGGTTGGTCCACCCCACAGACAGGCTTGGCCAGTGCCTGGTGTGGCAGAACTGAAGGACCATGGGTTTTATTTACACTTCAGTCTGGTCAGTGTAATGACTTTTCCTGCATAACAGGGTTCTTTTGGGTAGTATTGAATGATCTGATCCTTTGCACCAGTTCTCCTTTGTAACAAAGGAAGAGCTGTGATTATGTTCTGTGCAGCTTCCCCACCCTTGCTCAAATCCTTTAAAACTTCTGGGGAGAAGAGACTTTTCCAGCGATGAAGCTGGATTTTCCCAAGGGAAAGGAGATGGGAGTGGGAAGAAGAGCAAACTCGTAATCTTCTTCCTTACTATTCCTGTCCATGCTCTTAGAAGTGCATGCTTGAATGAGTCAATATATCAAATGGCAGACAACTGACATGACACTTGGTATTACATAGAGAATACAGTGAGAATCCCTGTTTGGGTGCTTTTCTCTTCTCCATGGGCTGGACTTCTCATCCAGAATTCCTTTTCCGTGATTCAGTGTGCCCAGTTGGCCACCATACGTACTACCTGCCTTTCCATGGTGTCCCACCTACAGAAGGTGGGAAGTCCAGCTGAGATTTGTGTGTGCAAGCGGGGAAGTGCGATGTCAGGACTGAGTTACAGGTGAGCTGAAGGCAGCCCAAAATGGACATACCCGAGGTTGGCATGGGCTGTTTCATTTTTCCATGGAAGACTGGATACTTGTGCAGTATTTCACATGTTTGAAGGCAGAAGAACCACTGCTGAACCTACTTTGGTTAAAGGTGTGTCAGGACTTGCAATTCCAAGATCATGTCATGCCAGTCCAGTTACAGAAGCTGCTGTGGCTGTTTGAGGAGTCTGAGTTTTAAAGGTATGATACAGCTTTCTTGTTGAAGAGCTTTCCTTCCAGCAGTGAGGCTTCTGGTGTATAGGGTGCTAATACACATCTTTCTCTTTGGGCAAGTCAGTGAGTTGGGAGGACTGTGAATTTTCTTTCTTAAAAGTGATTTTCTTTGCCCTAGAAGCTACCCAGGCATTACGCATTACAACACACGTACTGTGCGTGTGCAGTGGTAAGCAGCAGTAGTATTTGTAATACTTCGGTATAATTAACCACGTTCTGGGCACCCTAGAACTGAAATCCAATAGGAATGTGGTGAGTTGTGGGGTTTTGCCTATTACAGGTGTATGTGCTGAGTCATTGATAAATAATGTTCAAGAAATGCTTGTAATTCTGGGCTCCAGTTGGTACTTAATGCCTGTTCTGTGGGGGCCTGCACAGGTCAAACGTAGACGAGGTCCTCAGTGACATGGATTAGTGGTGGACTTGGCAGTGCTGGGGAACGGTTGGACTTAATGGTCTTAAAGGTCTTTTCCAACCCAGCTGATTCTGTGATTCCGTGATATACTGTAAAAGCATTTAGAGAAAGACTATCTCCGTTGCTTCCATCCCTGGAATATGATTAGGCTTTAGGCTTGTGGTCTTCTGAGAAAGGAGAATCCTAATGGAGTCACGGCCTCTTGGCTGGTTGTTGAACTCGATTAGGTGACTTTTCTTGGGAGGAGTTTCCAGAATTTTCTCGGTCCAATGGAACGGGATGATTTCTCACATCATGGAATTGCGTATTTCTTATCATTTTAAAACATGGGGGAGATCCTGAATGCACTGAGAATTTTAAACATTCCTCCTCAAACAGTAGAAAATGGAATGAATGCTCTTTCGTGTGACAGTACATGTACTGTAGGATTTTATGCCATTTTACATAGAGGGATACAGAATTGGACACGTACTTACCGATACTGCCTTCTGAGAAGGGATGCGGACTTTCAGACTGTGTTCCCTGTGCATATATGCATCACACAAAGCGAAATCAGCGCTCCAGATTCACTGATATTTAGCATGAAATAGCCTCGAGTTGGTGAACTTTAATTTCTTGTGTTACATGTGGCTGGACTTTAGCCTCCAACTGTAACTGTGTTGTGCAAAGAACCTTGCTTTATGTAACTATTAGGGAGCCAGCACTGGAATTGACCCTTTTCAGGTACCGTGAGCTTTTCTTAAAGTCATTTACAATTTATTTTTTGCCATTTCCAAAGATTTTGTTTTATTTGTTAGGTTTCTCTGGTTTAAACCTTAGACAGCAAAGTGTCAAGGGGAAGGTCAATATGGGTGTGGGAAATGGGATGGGAATGAAAACCAGGGAGGGGAACAGGTGGCTCCATGAAGCAAAGTAGTAGGCTGCTTCCTTCTTCCTGCTTTCCCCGGGGAGTTTCCTTGTTTCTCTCATCTGTTCTAGTTACTGTGCTCTTACCTATTTCCTTTTTCTCGAAGGGTTGTGGCAAGTTAAGGTGTTTTAATTCTGCTGTGGGAAATGAAAGGACCTGCCCGAGAGTGACTACTGAGGCTTTGTTGGTTTGGTTTGTTGGTCAGGAAGGAGGGGATGGTTGGGCTGCCCCTTTGTGAGCACCAGCAGTGGAGTCCCCTGGAAGATGGTCAGGGAGGAGGCGGGATACAACCTGGTGCCCAAAGCTTGTGTTTGAACGTTGCTGAGCAGCCCAGCACTTCCCCATGGTCGCACCTAGACTGTCGTTGTGCTGCTGGATGCTCTGTTTCCGCATGGTTCAGGGTAGGGTTGGGTTCATGGGCAATTGATTTGCTCCTTTTACAGCAGTGAGCTGCAGAGGAGAAGCTGGCTGACAAAATGTCAGTTGTGGCTTAGGGGTTGGGGTAATAAGGCACTTTTTACACGAGGTGGCAGTATCTACTGCCGCAGGTCCCGTAGAGACCTGAAGTCCTTCTAACCTTGAAAAGGGAGCTCTGCTTAAAAACAAACCAATAAACCCATAAAGATTGAGGATGGTTTGGACTAGAATTCAGACAGGCCAAAACTGTTTTATGTTCTGTGCAATGGCTGTACTGATAAGCTGTGTTGTACTGTGTTTCTAAGAGCTCCTGCAGATACCAGGCTTGGAGATCTGTAATGTTTGTTTTGTCTGTGTTTTGCCTATGGTTTGGTTTCCTTGCTTTGTCATGTTGTCATTCCTGTGTCCTTCCATGTGTCACGTGTCCCACGCTCCCCCTTGTTCCTTCTCTTTGTTTTAGGCTCTTTTCTTTGAATTTATCACTATGTTTTATGTGAAGTTGATGCGGAAATTGAGTAAGTGCTGCTTCTCCATCTGCCAAGCTAGGTTTCATTTGTACAGTAAGATACAGCTACTTAGTCACAGCCCAAAATAGATGAAACCCCAAAGCCTGGTAGGGAATGGAGTTTGACAGGTAACCTGCTCTAGGTGACCGTGTTGTTTGGAATGAGTTCTTCACATGTTTGGAATGAAATCTTCACATCTGTCTGCCTGTGGTTCTGTTGCACTTAGCTTGAGCTGAAGTTAGTTCAGCTGAGGTTGAACTGCTTTGTCATGATGTGCTGGCGTAGTTCCACCCATCCAAACAACACTGACACCTAAATGGATATTTGACACTGTACGGGAATTGACCTAATGTACTGCGTGGCTGTGTGAGTGCAGGATGAGAATGGCAGTGGGTGATAACACCCTCCTCAATACCTTACGATCTGTGTGATGTTATGTGCACATAGGGGCAGTAGCAGTCCTTGAGGTGCTGTAAACCTTCCATAGAGTCAACTCCTATTGTTTTAGACTTCTCACTCCATTTTCTGTTTGATCAACTCCTTGCTCACTTGTCAGCAGAGGAGGGCTGTAAGTGTACACCTGAAAATACCCAAGTGTTCTCTTGGCCTCATGTGGTTGTCCTAAAATCATGCCTCTTCCTCCCTGCCCAGAAAATAAAAGTGATAAAATAGCCACCCTCACTTCAGTCGCTACCCTGAGAAGTTAACTTACCATGTTGAGTGCATTTTGTGTAGACAGAGATGTTGGCTCGAGGGAACTGATGAAATGCTCAAAGGTATCCAGATCAACAAGGGGAATAAAAATTCCTCCTAGGAAATGCAAGCAAGCTCAAACAACCAGTGAGGCTTTAGTGGCTGTCTTAAGTTTGGAGAGAGGTGATAGAGTGGTTTGAGGTGTTCAGAGAAGGGCAGATACACCAGTTTAAATGCCAATGTATCAAAAGATAAGGACAAGCTAATAAGTGATCCAAGAGAATCAGAAATGCGAAGACAGCTCAGCTGGAGTGTTCTGTCCAGTTTTGCATCCCCTATGTTGAAAGGATTAGAAACTGAAGCAACAAAATGATCAGCACAAAAGTCTTTCAAAGAACTTGGTTTAATCTCATTTACAAAAGATAGAGGCTGAGGAGGAATAATGTCAAGCACTCCTGCAGAGCACACTAAGCAACTTCCTTATTTCCTGAGGAGCAGGGCATGGAAGCGTATTTTGCCCCAAAATAGGTGAGATGGGATGTTCATGCATATGCTCCATTTAAGCTAAGAAGAGAGCAAAGCAGTGGCACATGTTACTTGCGAAACATAAAGCAGAAAAGAATGAACAGATTTTCTTAGTTTATATGTAATTGTTTCTGTGTAGCGGTGGAAGCTGCAGAGTGCAGAGCTCTGCAATTTGCAAGAGCCTTAGCAAATCTTTCTTCTCCTTCCTTTCAAAAGCAGGACCTGGAATGACCCACAGTTTAGTAAGAATCATGAGTTCATCATTCATTCTGCTGTTTAAGTTGGTTGCAGTTTGCTTGTTGAAGTTTCTGTTTCCAAGGATGCCCAGAGAGCTGCAAGTTTAAAATGGCTTAGTCTCCAAACCCCGTAATCTGTAACAGAGCAACTTACAAGGACATGGTTCAACTGTGTTCTGTTGTGTTGTTTTTGTTGATGATGGGTGATTGTCTTAAACTCGTATGGGTCAATAAAATGAAGGTACCACTTCATGAAGGACAAGAGGAAGTGCAATAGTTTTATGTCTGTTGGACATCAGTTAACTTAATCATAAAACACAGATGATGCCCTAGGAATTCTTAGTAGAGAATTTAATTAACTTAGTTGGGTATCTTTGCGATTTTAATCAGAAATAGTAATAAAAATTATTTGGAAGCAGAGTCAGGGTCTTCTATAGAGTGTAACTGATGTTTCAGGATGTGGGATGGCTTTAGTCTGAGTACCTTGTCATAACAAGTGCCTGCATCTCAGGAAAGTGAAGGGGAAGGCAGTGTAATTGTAGCTCTGAGAATATTGCTGTGATTTAGAGGGTGAACTGACATTTAGTCATAGAGAAGTGTAATTACAGAGGCCTGTTTTTCTCAATAGGCAATTACATCAGAGCCTGCTCCCATTTCCTGCTGTATACAGGGGTTTAAATTGCAATAGTAGGTAATGACAATAGCATCATGAGAAGTTGCCTTTCCAGTTACTCATTAATATCTTTTCCAGTTGTTTAGGCCTTTTGAATTGCTTAAAACTCGGGATTTGTTATATGATTGAGTAGAAGAATTGGCTAGGTTGGCTTGTATTCCACAATAAATCTTATTTCTTTACTGGCTGTCCTCCATGTTTCAATGGATTTCTTTTCCACAATAAACTGTAGGGGTTTCTTTTGTGTGTGTGCATGTGTGGGGTTTTTGTCCTCCTCAAAGTTTATTGGTAACTCTTTTTGCATTCAATTTTTTTGCTACTTTTTATGATCCAGCAAAACAGATTACTTTTTAGAATTCTTTGCCTGAAATGTCCTCTTTTTGTCTATAAAGTCAGTCTATTTTGTTTAAAATACTAATTAAAAGCAGAAAGACACTAAAGGTTTGAATTTTCCAGACGTTTTTATTCCTTGTTCCCAAGAAGACCGCCTCAGCCAGGCTGTGTAGACCTTTCACAAGAGGACTTAGCATTTCAGCCAGAGAAACCCCAACCACAAAAACAACCCCAGCAAAAACTCCCACCTAGTATTCTTGACAGTGAAAGCACTTGGGTAATCCAAAGATAGATAAAAGCCCTTTATGTCTATGCTTGTGCACACAAATGTCTTTGAGTGTTTAGTTGCTGTCACACTGGCTGTTAGACGATGAGCTGGCTTTTCTGAACTTGGATGGTTGCAGGGACCAGGGTGGATGTTGTCAGCAATTAAAGAGGTAGGCAGGGAGGAGGAAAGGTTTGTCTTTACAGGTTAGCTCTCAGCTTTCGAAACGCAGGAAACAGGTCCTGATTCTCTGTGTAAGTTAGTAGTCCTCTGAGAGGGCTGCAAGGACTTCAAGTGATGTGTGCAGGCTGGCTTTTCCAGTGCCTGAAGCTCCATAAATAAAGCCTTGCTGCACATCTGGGTACCTAATCCTACCAACTTTTGCACATCCACTTCTGCAGTGAGGTACAGGAGACATTTTCGTATCACAGAATGGCTGGGCTTGAAAGGGCCCTCTGGAGATGATCAGGTCCAACCCCCCGCCAAGGCAGGGCCACCCAGAGCAGGTCACACAGGAATGTGTCCAGGCAGGTTTGGGATGGCTCCAGAGAGGGAGACTGCACAACCCTCTGTGCAGCCTGTTCAGTGCTCTGACACCCTCAGTGCAAAGAAGTTCTTCCTCATGCTGAGGTGAAACCTGTTGTGTGTTAGTTTATGGCCACTGGTCCTCGTCCTGTTGCTGGGCACCACTGGAAAGAGTCTGGCACCATCCTGCTGGTACCCACCTTTGAGATACTGATCTGCATTGATGAGATCCCCTCTCAGTCTGCTCTTCTCCAGACTATGTACAACAGTTAGCAGAGCAGCTTGGGTGAAAGCAGAGAATGCCTGCTAATAGGTGATGGCAGAATCCTTGAACAATAAGGTATAATGTAACTTCCCTAAGTGGATTTTAGTTTTAATCAACAGCGTCTTCAAAGGATATAGGCAGGAGATTAACAGTACGAGTTCATCTTTGTGCCCTTTGCCCTATTGTCTGATGGAATAGTAACATTCTGGATGTCTAGTGCTCGGGAATGGTGCTTATGACAGTGCAGTTTCTGGATTAGAAAGATAAAAACATCAGGTAATGGATGGTCTGTAGAAATGTGTTACTTCCCCATTTCCCTCTCCTTTCTGTCCCCTGACAGAGGTAAGTTCCACCAGCTTGCAGTGGAATTGCAGGTCTGCATCAGTCCTGCGATAATGAGTTTCTTTCTCATGAAAATAGGTTTTGTCAGGGAGCACTAGAGCAGAGCTGCATTACAGCCCTGCCATCGCCTGAGTGTAACCACAGGATGGGAAGGGCAGGATCCTTGTTGCCAGAGCCCAGGCCCTTTATTCCTGAACAGGGCAAGGGTACAGATAAAAATGACTCTCCAGTGGTCATCAGGCAGATGCCAGGAACCGAGTGGGTCTGCAGTCAATCCGGGAAGCCCAGGCAATGAGTCACTATCAGCAGAGGACAGACCTATCCTACAGCACTGCACAGGGCAGGACCAGGGGGCTTGGGCTGAAATGGCCCTCCTGGGTCCACTTACAGAACTAGTTGAAGATGGAGCTGTATTGCACAGCATGTGAGCAGCCTTCCTTAGTGCTTGCTATTCCAAAGGAGGCTCAGACAGCTATTTCCTGTTTGTGGATAGGTGGAATGGGGTAGCGCTTCTGGTGTTCTTTTCTTATTCTCCCAGCATGGAAATGAGCAGACTGATGCACTAAGTATTTATGGGAAGCATACCACAGGTCGCTCTGTTTCGTAATAGTTATTTAGCAAGACATTGTAGTTAATTTGTTATGATGATTAAATGTATGTATTTAAATTTTCATGCCTGGTTTGGGTATTCACACACAGAAATCTTCATTGTAGAATAATATAGGTTGGAAGGTACCTCTGGAGCTCATCTGTTTGGATTTCTGCTCCAAGCAGGTCTTCTAAAGTGAGTGCTCATGGCCTTGTTTAGTGGAGCTGTCAATGCTTCTAGAGATGGCAGATTTCCTGCTCTCTCTGTGCCCTTGTTCCCATGTTTAACCATCTTCACGATAAAAAAGGGGTGGGTTTGGGGTTTTCTTTGCTGCATTGGAATTTTCAGTTAAAAATTGGCAGCTGCTTCTTGTCCAACATTTAAATCTTCCATTTCAATTGCGCCATTTTTGCAGTTGTTGATGACTGTCGGAATCCATGTTTAAAACTGGGTGTAAACTCGATACACGTGTGACCCTGAAGGACTGACAGCACAGTACGCACGTCGAGATAGCGTCAAAAGGTGCCTTAAAGTTCTTGCAGCCAACTTTACCAGTGCATCGTAGGTGTGAACTGTGACACTGTTCCTCTTGCAGTCCTGGATTTCTGGAGAGAACTGTGCCAGCAGCAAAGCAAAATCTCAGCTGTGGTCAAAGACCTAGTTAAGGAAATACGTAATGCTTGTAAGCTGACAAGAATCTGTCAAGCAGAACATCAAAAAGATAAACTGGTGTATGCCCTAATCCTTTCTCAATGCCCTGTCTTGGTCAATGCTCACTTGCTCTCTATTTCACCCCGCTCCCACTTCGTTCTTCAGTAAATGAATCCTTGCTTCCAGAGGTTGTATTTTACTCTTTGTTGGGTCCCTAAGAGCATGCCCTTGTGTTTTCTGCTATTTTGGGATAACTTCTGCTAGTCGTATCTTCTAAAGTGATTAATGTCTGGCTGTTCTTCACATGTGGAAAAATCTGATAATAAACCGATGTCTTTGCTAGCTTGTGTAGTACTCAATTGAAAGTAACTAACAGAGAATGTCCTCTTTCTCTTGCCAGATGTGTGCAATAGTACCAATCTTCCTGAAGTTGAGATCATCAGTCTACTGGAAGAGCAGCTGCCTCACTATAAGCTAAGAGCAGATACAATCTATGGTTATGACCACGACGACTGGCTTCATACACCTCTCATTTCCCCTGATGTGAATATTGACTTAACAACTGAGCAAATAGAAGAGACCTTGAAATACTTCCGTAAGTCAAAAATTCACAAATGGTACTTAATGAAAGTGCTGTTTCTGTCATCTTCTCTGAAGCATTTGTGCAATTCTGTTACAACAGTGGAAAGCAGGAGATCTGGCTGTGATTTGCTGCTTTGGTCTTCAAGCAATTTGGTGGTCTTTGTGGTAGATAGAAAACAAAGAAACATTTAATCAAGGGCAGCAGTTGCATTTGTAATTTATACATGCACTTCACATTGTCAAATACTGGTGAAACTGAAATACTTTTTGCTTGTGATCTGTCTGGCAAGAAACTGAGATTTCTGTATCTATTTAACATAAAAAGCTTAGACCTGTTTCCATATTTGCTTTCCTTGAACATGTTCTCTGCCACATTGCACTGTTGTCTGATGGCACTGTGTGCCGGCATCACAGCACAACATCAAAGAATTTTCTGCAGCTGAGGCTTCTAGAGAAGACTTGTGAAGAAGCAAACTGAATGTCTGGGTTGATTTGGTTTGTCTCTTTCTTTTGTTCATCTTCATACTATTGGACAAAAAAAGCACCTTTTTGTGCCTGGCGGGAAAGTTTGTGGAGTTGTGACCACCTTGGTTTTTCATTCTTTTGTTTGAGCTTGTAGATAAATGGACAGTGAATGGATTCGTGTCTCTCTTTGGATTCTTCCACTATGGATATTGACTTAGCTGTGCAATTAGAGAAGATTAATCACCTGGTTGCTGATTTATCAAGTAGCTTATGATTAAATTAGTCTTTTTCCCCTCTCCCACCACCCCCCCAAATGGTTTCATATGAAGTTGCTCCTCTGGATGCGTTGCATGTTTAAATAGTCTGCAGAGCATCAAACTGATAGGTTATATGCTAAAGCTATAGTAGTTAGACTATGCAGAGATCATAGTAGTAGATAGGTTTAAGTAGACTTAGTTGAGGCACTGTGGAGCTCCGAAGGGATGAGTTACAGATCTTTGCAGAGATTGCTTCATTGCATTTTGGAGCACCTGGACAACTCACTTTGTAAGGAGCAAGGCTGGTGAAGAAAAGCATTAAGAATATGAAGAACTGAGTTTCTGACTTCAGTGCTTTGACAGAAGGCATGAAGTATTTTAGTAGATAGTTTACATATGCACTCCGCAAAAAAACTAGTGTGTGGAGGGGAGAGAGGCAAGTTGACCAATGGAATCAGTTGTACTACAACTCCTTGTTTTGTGTCTATTAGTGCTGTTACAGTGGTGGCAGAAGTTGGCTTAAAGAAATGTTTCGAAATGTCAGGTTCCCAAAGTCTTTAGTAACAGGATTAGTCCTGTGTTGTAAAGGCAGGTGAACTGTTGCAATAACAACAGGAACATGTTATGCTAGTGGGACGAGGAGATAAAAATCCATGTGGGAGCATCCTTACTCTCCCACGAGATGCTGGTGAGGCATGTCACATGCAATGGTGCATGCCTGTTGGGATGGATACAGTATGAAGCTGCATACAACAGAATGAGACAGCAGTAGCTGCCTGGAACTGTGAGTACTTAAATGATTTCATCCAGCTTTTACCTTACAGACATAGTGGCTGCAACCTTACCATAATGCTTGATTGAAGGTTTCATCCAGTCAGCTGGCTTGAATGGAAAAATATTGAGTGTAATTCCTGCCACAACATATGTTTTCTGCTTTTGTTGTGAATTAACTGCTTGAAGAAGAGGAACTGAGCAAGGAGAGCTTCTATAAGGAAAAGTTAATTCATTATTACTTACATGCAGACACTTGTGTATAGATAGTAGTTTTAGAAGTTTAAGCAAATTTGGATTGAGCCTTAGACTAATACCTGGGAAACTGAGATCTCTGACTTTACTCTTGTTCAGTTACTGTGAATAAGTCATATAATGCATCTATACATGACATGTAGACATTCCAGATCAGGCTGGATGTGGTTTTGGGCAACCTGACCTAGTTGAAAATGTCCCTTCTCATTGCAGGGGGTTGGACTAAATGAGCTTTGAAGGTCCTTCCAACCAAACTATTCTATGACTCTGTGAGGTGTAAGATCATAAAACTTTGTCATGGTTGGAAATGATGGCATTGATTGTAAATGTTGGTTTATAGAAAACTGAACTATCAAAGTAAAAGTACTATTTTAAGTAAGTTGGCAGACTTGTGACTTGTGCTATCACCACTTGGCAAAGTGCTTTCCGTGGTGTGGCTGCTTGCACAATGATTCATATTGGGTGCTGCAGTTAAGGCACTCCTGTACCTGTACCTGTTCAGTTTGTGTTAAAAACCTTGACACCAGGCTAAGCAAACAGTGTAAATTGTCTCTTGGGAAGCTTTAGGATTCACACATTTATGCTATGTTCAAGTCAGTATCTGTGGTTTAAGAATTCAGTGGATGTAGTGAAGCTTTATAAGTAATAAAAATGAAATTTCAGAGTCAGAATTTTCTTTAACCCCAGCTTCCCTGGGGAACCCATTCCAGTGCCTCACCACCCTTACAGTAAAGAATTTCTTCCTCATATCCAGTCTAAACTTCCCCTGTTTAAGTTTGAACCCATTACCCTTTGTCCTATCACTACAGTCCCTCATGAAGAGTCCCTCCCCAGCATCCCTATAGGCCCCCTTCAGACACTGGAAGGCTGCTATGAGGTCTCCACGCAGCCTTCTCTTCTCCAGCCCCAACTTTCTCAGCCTATCTTCATACGGGAGGTGCTCCAGTCCCCTGATCATCCTCGTGGCTTCCTCTGGACTTGTTCCAACACTTCCATATCCTTTTTATGTTGAGGACACCAGAACTGCACGCAATACTCCGAGGTCTCACGAGAGCAGAGCAGAGGGGCAGGATCACCTCCTTCGACCTGCAATTGTATCATTATATTCAATGAGAGGCTCTGTGTTTGGGTAGATCCAGGTGTCTCCAAAGACAGTTATCTGTGAAAGAATCCACATCACTTGTAGTGACAGTATTCTCTACTTTGAGTTCATCTGCTTTTGCATTTGCTCCCAGGAGAGGATCCATAAGAAACGGTACTTCCAGGAGTGAGCCAGCATCTAAACAACGGGCAGGTGCATTGCCGTCCTTGAAAGCAGCAGCACTAAAATGACTGAGTTTTCTGAAGAGCTGGTGGGTGTTTGGAGTGGTGTATTTTGAAGCTGTTGAAGTGTAGAGATGCATTTTCATTCCATTAAAAAAGTAGATAAGTAGCAACTGATGCTCACACAGTCTTGTTTTACTGTGTACTGTTTACAGGTACTGTTCCAGGGGACACAAAGGGCTGGGTTTCCTTTTCTCTATAGGAAGCATATCACAAGGGTAGGGTACACTTGAGTTTAGGAAAACAGTCAGTCATTTTAGAGTGAAAATTAAAAATCACTCTTCTGGATTGCAAAATGAAGAGAGTGTAAATGCTTCTAAAAGGGCACTGTCTTAATGGGCAGTTTGGTTGCTGATTTTGTCGTTGATTGCTTCTTTAGGTCTCCTTTTGTCCATCCAAGGAGATGGTACATCCATCTTCAATAGAGCATAATGATGTATTAGACCTACTGTAAAGGATACATGGGGTACAGCTGTTCTCAAAAATAACTTGATATTCACAAGATGCCATCTGTTCTTGTAGTCTGTTATTTCTCCTTAAGAAGTGAAAACAAGCATTGAATGTGTACTAAAAGGTAAGCGCAAGGGTGGATAGATGGAGAGACAGCTTCAATGCAAAGATGGAGTAAGGAAGCTACTGTGGTCTGGGAAGGTTTTCAGTAAAATGAAGCGTCTTCTGCACCTTGTGTATGATGAGAAACTAAACTGATTTGATTGCTGGGTTCCAGACTAGCAATCTGCATATAAAAGTCTGTGCAACGTGAGTATTTATGCCTTGTTCCTTTCTTGAATGCCTAGGGCTTGTATGCCAGTGATGTGCACTTCATACGGACTCTTTCCTGGTTCTCTACTCTACTGAGCTTGTTCTGAACCATGTCTAGTGGTTACAGCTGAGTCTACAAATAAACCAGCAATGAGATTTTTGAGGTGTGAGTGCATGTGGTGACTTCAGTAGTGACCCAAAACTTAGGTTCCCTGTTGAGTACCTGTCTTCTGTCAGTGCACCAAGTAGCAGATTAGTTGTTCTTAGTATGCAAATGAATTATGGTTTTGATAACTATTTCTATTCTTGTATGCTTTATATAGGTGCTATGTAAGTTGTCATATAAGGTAAATCGTTAATAATAATAATGCTACAGGACTATAATATGATCTAAAATCACATCTTAAATGCTACCTTTGAATTTCTTAAATTCTTTGTGACACTTGGATCGTCAGGAACTCTTCATCAGGGACTATAGTGACAGGACAAGGGGTGATGGGTTCAAACTTAAACAGGGGAAGTTCAGGTTGGATATAAGGCAGAAGCTCTTCCCTTTGAGGGTGCTGAGGCCCTGGCACAGGGTGCCCAGAGAAGCTGTGGCTACCCCATCCGTGGCAGTGTTCAAGGCCAGGTTGGATGGGGCTTGGAGCAACCTGCTCTAGTGGAACGTGTCCCTGCCCATGGCAGCGGCTTGGAACTGATGAGCTTTAAGGTCCTTTCCAACCCAACCCGTTCTGTGATTCTCTAATGATATTTATTCTTAACAATTGCAAAGCCTTGATTTTGGAAAAAAAGGCGGTTGCTGCTCTCTTGGTGTTTTGCAGTAACAAGGACCGTTCTGTCAATATCACTAGAATCTTGAGTGCCTCCGTACTCTTTTCATGATGGAAGGCGAGCTTCATTTAGGTAAAACTGCGTCTGAAGCTCTGCAGGCTCATCGTGATGAGGCCAGCAATGTCTGCCATTTCCAGCAAGGTGTTACCCTGTCTAAACTCATGTTTGTAAGGTGCAGGCTATGCCTCACAAGGTACAGCAACAGGAATGGTGGTCTTGCCTAGTGTAAATTGAGCTGATTTGTCTGTAGTGGGAAAGAAAACTATGCCAAGGGAATGTTTGGATCCTTTGTCTTAAATCTCCCCCCACAGCCTTCATCAAAACCTCTAGGCAGAGTGTTGATTGCAGCTGGCTATTTCATTCCTGTGGGATTTCTTTTATGCAACTCACTGCTTTTGATTGGTATTCACATGGCTTGACAACAAGAGCTATGCCTGGAATTTTAATATGTATCGTTTGACTTCTAGCAGTGCTCTTTTAAGCTTCACCAGTCTTGCACACTGGATGTTGTCATTGTATGTGTTCTGTATGCACATGTGAGGTTTGAATTTGGAGCAGTGAAGCAAGATGGGCTTCTGAGTGACTTATGGAAAATATCCTTGCCGGTTTTGGACTACATGCTGGGATAGATGCTGCTTTATAACCTGCTGCTGGAAATGTGATGAGTTTCCCTCTGTGATGATCCCTGCAGGGTGAGAGTCAGCAATGCCCCTTGGTTGTGCTGCTGTGGCTTGTTAGAGCAGGTTTTTCTGCCTTCATGTGGCTTTTTGGTTTTGAGATCCTCTGTCCAATCCATAACCACAAAGGCTGATAGTCATGGAATGTGTTGGGCATCAAGAGCATGGACACAAACATACCTTTTTAATTACTTTTTTGAGGATACTGGTAGAAAGGTGAGTATTTAAATATCCAAGTACCTTATTTTATCAGCAACTTTGGAGAAGGACTTAAGCTATAACCTGGGATAGGTGATGCAGAGAATTAGTTCTTAGTATTTAGTTGGCAGTTGGGAAATTGAGTCTTCAGACCTGCATGAAGATCCCTTTTGGGAGGAAATGAGCAGTGTGTTGGGGCTGCAGCTGCTCTTTCACATTCTGAAACTCCAGAGCACATCTTTGCCACTGTTTTCTTCATATGCTTCAGACAGAAGGCTGAGCCAGGCCCTGCCAAATTACCAAAATAAAACTGATCTGGCCTGAAAGCATGGAAGCACAGAATGGTTTGGGTTGGAGAGGACCTCGAGAGCACCCAGTTCCAACCCCCTGCCACAGGCAGGGTCACCTCACACTAATTACATAAATCAAATGCCATCTCATCAGTGTCACTGTACTCTTGAGGCAGAGCCTAAAGCCAGTCTACAGTGTGCTGCATGAATGATACAGCAAAGTGATGTTTCATCTCCCTGCCCCCAGGTTAGTCAAGCACACTTTCAGCTGGTGGCCGGGGAGAGGTCTATGTAAGAGCATCAGAGGCAGCAAACTGACACAGCAGTTCGCTCAAGACTCTGGGTTTTGCCGTGGCAGCGTATGGGGTCAGGGCCTAGGATCATCTGGGGACTCCTGAGGAGCTGCTCCTGCCAGGTAGGGGCAGGGCAAGGGGAGCCACTGGGATGGGGGCTAGGAGAAGCTCTAGTGGCTTCTGGTGAGCTGTGAGCTGCTCCTCATCCAAGGGTGCGTAGAGTCTTTGATGCAGCTGCTGCTGGTTAGGGATGGTCAAACACCTTTGTAGCTGGTGTTGGGAGAGCCCTGTGTAACAGCCAGGTCTGGAGCACAGCTCTCAGAGACGGTCAATAGAAGCAGCAGTGTGTGTGGAAGGTGCAAAGAAGGGATCCTCATCTGAGTTCAGAACAGCCTAAATCTTCAGATGTGGTGGTGATGTGCTACAGGGTCTGCTCACCAGGTTTTGGGTCACCTGTCCCTGACAGGGCAGACACGTTAACCCAGGCAGAGTTTCAGATGGTGGATGCACCTTCTAGTGGAAGGCATCCTTGCCCATGGCAGGGGGTTGGAACTGGAGGAGCTTTAGGGTCCCTTGCAACCCAAAGCAGTCTGGGATTCTATGGTAAGTGCCAGGCTGCTGGGGAGTGCCTAGGGCCTCTCACTGTGCCTTTATGCTGGAGGTATGCTGCTGTTGAAGAGCTGTCACCAAGTGGAGAAGTGAAAAGAGGAAGTTAGCAGGCTGCACAGCGTCAGGGAGAATGAGACACATAGGCAGGATCCAGGAGGAGTGGCTGGGACACCAGAAGGTTGTGCTCCCATTCAGTGGGACCTTGACAGGCTGGAGACATGAGAAAGAAGAGCCTTGTGCTGTTCAACAGAGGGAAGTGCGAAGTCCTACCTCTGGGGAGGAACAAGCCCATGTACCAGTGTATGCTGGGGTCTGACCAGCTGGAAGGGAGCCTTGCAAAAAAGTGACCAGCAGGTCGAAGGAGGTGATCTTGCCCCTCTGCTCTTGTGAGACCTCACTTGGAGTATTGTGTGCAGTTCTGGTGTCCTCAACATAAAAAGGATATGAAAGTGTTGGAACAAGTGCAGAGGAGGCCACGAGGACGATCAGGGGACTGGAGCACCTCCTGTATGAAGATAGGCTGAGAAAGTTGGGGCTGTTCAGCCTGGAGAAGAGAAGGCTGCGTGGAGACCTCATTGCAGCCTTCCAGTGTCTGAAGGGGCCCTATAGGGATGCTGGGGAGGGACTCTTCATGAGGGACTGTAGTGAGAGGACAAGGGGTAATGGGTTCAAACTTAAACAGGGGAAGTTTAGATTGGATATGAGGAAGAAGTTCTTTCCTGTAAGGGTGGTGAGGCACTGGAATGGGTTGCCCAGGGAAGTTGTGAATGCTCCATCGCTGGCGGTGTTCAAGGCCAGGTTGGACATAGCCTTGGGTGGCATGGTTTAGTGTGTGATGTCCCTGCCCATGGCAGGGGGGGTTGGAAGTAGATGATCTTAAGGTCCTTTCCAACCCTAACTATTCTATGACCTGGGGGATCCTGGAGGACAGTAAGTTGAACATGAGCCATAAATGTGCCCCTGCTGCAATAAGGCTAATGATATCCTGGGCTGTGTGAGGGTGAGCATTGCCAGCAGGTCGAGGGAGGTTGATCCTTTCTCTCTACTCAACACCAGTGCGGCCACACCTGGAGTGCTGGGTCCAGTTCTGGGCTCCCTGATTCCATATTCCATTCTGTGGAATGCAATCTGCATTTCTTTCTCAGGAAGCTGCAGTGATGACTGTCAGTGGGTTTTTACTTGTTAGAAACATAGGTCATAACCATGCTACTGTAGTGGTTTTGTCTATCCAATCAAGCATGATGTTAAGCTCAACTTCCTTTTACAACTGGTTTTTGCTGTCTCCAGGAGAAATACAACCACAAAACAAGAATACAGATATTACAGTTTACATTATTTACATTAAAATCTGTTTAAAGCTTTACTTCTTCATTTCCTTGTGCTAGATGGGGTGTATTCTCTATTCTCTTAACTCAACAGTTCTTGCTGTCATGGTCTCATTTACAGTGTATGTATGCCCAATGATAGCTTAATTAAACCCTGCAGCTGCGGTGCTGAAGACCACATCAGTTTGGATTTTATACAAATGCAAATGAAGCACACTCCAGTAATCATTTGGGGAAGGGATTAATAATCCTTTCATGTAGAGCATAGGGTTTTTTCCTGCAGTAATTTCATCTGTTTACCCCCGTCTGTGGTGGAATCCTTTTGTTGCAGAGGGAGAACAGTTCGACTGTTCTCTGCATTAGAGGAATCTGTATGTAGCAGGTGAGGTCAGCGTGCCCTGACAGTGTGCAGAAGGGACCAGCTCTGTCCCATCTGTCAGAAGTGCCTGTACCTGTTTTGGGAACCTGTTTCGCCAAACAAAGTACTACACTGGACGAGATCTCTGACTTAAGTTGCAGAGCTCTTTGCTCTTACTAAATGTGCAGTCGCAGGATGACCCCTCTTCCGTGTTCTTTTAGACTGTGAAACGACAAAACCTCTTCCCTTCAATAAATGAGATCCCTATTTCCAAATACCAATCTGCCAGCCTGCACTTGAAAATGAGTTGGGCTTTCAAATAGGCAAATTTCCTTTTTCATGCTCTTTAACTGACTTTCTTTCTTTAAAGTTATTGAAACAAGGCAAATAGCAACGTAATTGTTGTGGCAACGCCCAATTTAATATGCAGTGCATAGGCAGACTGTACAGCTGTTCTGGTAAAAAGGACTCTTGACAATGTTAATGGGATGGGCAACTTTATCCTGAGTGGTAGCATCTGTAGGAAGTAATGGAAGGATATAGTGTTTAGTTATCTGAACATCCTGATGTGATGCTCTAGCCAAGAGAAGAAATGTGACCCATAGTAAATGGGATGGGAAATAATACACTGTTGCAGCTGCCATGGAAATTTCATCCATTGCTGGTGCTCATATCAAAGGATCTTCCCAGAACTGGGAAAGGTTTGGAGAAGAATGCTGACAATGACTAAGCATGGGAACACATGATTTATAGTGCCATAATGTGTAATGGCATTCTTTGAATGCTTTATTTGCCAGCAGGGATGACTTGCTGCTCCTTTGTGCCCTAGCAACATGGTTCAGTGCATCCTTGAATATACTTCCTTGGGGGGCCATGTTTATAAATTACAGAATGGTTTGTGTTGGAAAGGACCATAATATCATCTGGTTTTTAGAGCACTGTGGTGATACATAGAATCATAGAATACTTTGGGTTGGAAAGGACCTTATGATCATCCAGTTCCAGCCCTCTGCCATGGGCAGGGACACCTTCCACTGGAGCAGGTTTCTCCAAGCCCCATCCAGCCTGACCTTGAAAACTGCCAGGGATGGGGCAGCCACAACTCTGGGCAACCTCTGCCAGTGCCTCACCACCCTCGCAGGAAAGAACTTCTTCCTCATATCCAACCTGAGCTTCCCCTGTTTCAGTTTAAACCTATCACTACAGTCCCTGATGAAGAGTCCCTCTCCAGCATCCTTGTAGCCCCCTTCAGACACTGGAAGCTGCTCTGAGGTCTCCACGCAGCCTTCTCTTCTCCAGGCTGAACAGCCCCAATGTTCTCAGCCTGTCTCCATACAGGAGGTGCTCCAGCCCCTGATCATCCTCGTGGCCTCCTCTGGACTTGCTCCAACAGCTCCCTGTCCTTCGTATGTCGAGGACACCAGCACTGCACACAGTGCTGCAAGTGGGGTCTCACGAGAGCAGAGCAGAGGGTCAAAATGAATGGGGTAGATTTTTTTCTGTCAGGCTTTCTCTTCAAACAAGGAAAGGGGTTTGTGGTTTGGGTTTGCTTTGCTTTGGTTTTGTTTGTTTTAATAACCTGGCTAGTTTAGGCAGATTTAGTGTTGACCTGTGGCATGAATTTATTCCACCCAAAAAGGAAGGAAGAGAGGACCAATGAGCTTTTCAAGCCAACTTTTCTGCTTAATAAAACCTCTTTGTAACTGCAGACTTAAGGAGTCCTCAGTCTAGGTGGTCACAGTTGGACACTAGAGTTCTTTATCAGCCCGTATGTTCTCCTCTGTGAGGATAATGTTGTCATGTGGAGTTTTGAATCCATGGAGGTTTGTAGAAGCTGTCCACCGGAAACATCCACCAACCTGGTAAGTTTTACTGAAGATGAATGCAATGTATAGCTGTAGGAAGGAAAAGTAGGGTTGCTGAGGTTGAAAGCAGGTTCTGCAAGCATGCAGCTGCTTTGGTAGCCTGGTCAGGCTCCTGTATTCAACTTGAAAACCTTTCCAGCTTCTGCTTTATGGAGCTACTATTTCGCATAGAATTGAAGGGATGCTTGCTTCTGGGTACCTGGATATGCGGTGTTCTGTCTGTCTGGGGTTTCTGTTCGCATGCTCATACCCTCGTCCCGTATTTCCAAGTCTCTTGGGGAGTACAGAAATCATTTGACCACACAAGTGATTTTCTCCACAGGAAGATGATGCCTTTCTGGATTACAGCAGTATGTTTCCAATCAGATCTGTAGGAAAACAGCAAGAATCCAAAAAGCCCGTACCCCACCTCCGTTTTTATCCTGTCTCATTGAAATGGGGGTGAGGAAGAAACTTCTAGCATGTTGAAGATCTCCTTTGTTTAAAATGTCAGGAGGTAAAAAGGAGAGAGTCCCTGCAGCAATGTATGCTGGTAGCCGGAGTTCATTCTTTATGTTTTGAATACTTGTTTCATAACATCACCAGACCAAAATTACCTTTGGGACAAAAATAATACAAGTGGAACAAATAGCTTATATGCAGAGCAATTGAGTTAATGTTGCTATAGGAACCTTTATTTTTCTCTGCCTGTATTTTAACAGCGTAGCCTTAATTGCATTTAATAGCATGAGCAGCTCTTGCTTTGTGAGTATGCAGGCTGAGCTGGGGCAGGAGGGAGTGTCTTGACACATTCCTCTGTTCCAAGATGGCACAGTGTGAGGGCAGAATGCTCACGTTTGGCAAAAATGCTTGCACCCTTCAAAATACAGGGGGTGTTTAAAGGTAATTGTATGAACTTTGCATGTCCAAAGGCTTTTAATGGCTATTGATCCTGTGTGATCTACTAACCTGAGGTTCACATACACTTACTGTATTGCTTTCACATCAGTATTGGGCATAACAAGAATCTAGTCAGCAAAATGAAGCCGAAAATAACACTGTCTCTGTCAAAATGTGAGGAGGTTTTGTTTTTCAGACCTTTGTTATCTCATTATCTCTCTTGATTTCAATAGGACTAAGGTTAGCTTGATGCGAAAGCAGTGGTGTAGGGTAGCCTCTGTCCTCCTGGAAATAAGAATGACTTGTGCTTTTCATGTCTAAGGCTAGGAGCTGACAGGGCACGGAGATTTCCTTGTCTCTGGCGGGTATGGAGGGGCAGAAGCTGAAGGCAACAGCCTTCGTTCTGACAGCCAAAGCTCAGGTGCAGGCTGCTCAATTCTTGTTGACTTTGCATTTTGGTACCCTATAAATAGGGGGGAAGTACAGGCTAAATGTGATGGTGCCTTGATTAAGGCTGTGCTTCTTTGCTTTGGGTTTGCCTCCCAAGAATGGCAGCACTTGCAGCCTACAGCCGGTTAACCTCCCTGTTTCGGTATCGCATCCTTGCTGGACTCTCTCCAGTATGTCCATGTCTCTTACAGTGGGGAACACAGAACTGAACCCAGCACTACGGATGTGGCCTCACCCGTGCCAAGTAGAGGGGAATCCTGTGCATATGGACAAATACTGTATTTGTTACTATATTCTAGGATGAGCACAGTGATTTTTTTTTTTGGATCTATTTATTTGATTTGCAGAATTAGAAACATTTTATTTTCCAGTGAGATCATGTACTTGCAGACAAAGGTATATTTGAATTTGGCCCTGGTCTGGAACTTTGGAATTGAGTGAATAACATAGGCAATTGCCACTGACAGATGCGTGGCAAATGCCTGAACAGATCTGTTGATGTGTGCTTCAGCTGTTAATACGTACAAGGGATGTGTCAATTCCCAGCCTCAAAGTTACTGCAGTGATAAGGCTTTGTACCAGTAAAGCTACAATACTAATGTGGTAACAAAGCCAATGTGTTTTCCTCTGCATGGCTTGACTATTCCTTACCTGTTTTACAGTAAAATAGGTCTTTGCTTTATTACAGTAAAACAAAGTGGTACCAGTCAGGGAGCAGAGTAACTGGTAACAACCTAAAAAAGACATGTGTGAGGGTGAGCTTAACAGAGCCCTGCAAAATCACAAGTGATTGGAAAGATGAATTGAGTGTTCAGATTTCCACAGCTGAACGCACCAAATGAGGTTTGTAAAAGTGAGTTGCAAAGCAAAAAGCGAGGGTTTCTTATCTCGTGAGTAGTAGATGCATGGAAATCTTTGCAGGAGAATGTTGGAAGTGCTAAAAATATACATGGCTCAGGAATAGACAGGATAAATCCTTCTGGAGCTTCAGGAGAATCTGTATTTGTCTCAGGCTGTCTCTGGAGCTGGAAGTAATTGGAGGTTGGGAGGGCAGTTGCGGGAGGTATTGGCTAGGTCTGCCTACCTGCTTACAGCTGTCCTTAAGAGATGGAGTCTTAAGCTAGAGAGGCACCTTTTTGGTCAGACCTACTATGGCTGTTATTAACATGTGTCGCATACAGCTTACTAAGAAAGGGGGAGAAAGTGGTGAAGAATGTATGGTGGTTATGAATCAAATGGATGTCGGTCCCCTTGGTACCTGTACCTGCACTGATTCAGAAATGCTTTTTGAATTGCAGTGTTTGGTGATGATTTAATGCCATGTGTTCCCCAGATTCTCTTCTAACAGCTTAAACACAATTTTATTGGGTGCTGTAGAAGTCTTTTCTTTCATTTCCAAAACACTGGACACAAACATTGTGTTCTGTTGACAGCCTTCAGCATTTTTAGGAACAGATGAGTGCAAGTTTGTCCTGGCCCCTTGGTTTTGGCTGTGAAGTTTAGATGCTTGTTTAAATAAGGGTCAGTGGTTCATGGAGAGGGCAAAAAGCAGGAGCAGATGAGCTTTATTGTAAGGGGAAATGTGTTGCTGTCCTGATTTTTGAGTCTTTCATGTTTTGTTTGCCACTTTCCCAATAACAGGCTGCATAAAGGGTTCTATTATATCAGCCCAAACAGTGTAACAAGGCAGTAGCATAGTTTAATTTTCCATGGGGAAGGCAAGCTTTTATCAAACGCTGTGGAGGAGAGTAGTAATGGACTAGCTTTTCATCATTGATGTACTGCATGTACCCAGTGAACCGCAATGGCGCGATGCTGCTGTTCTGTGAGACAGGAGCATTGTATCGGCTTCCAGAGCAAGAATTTCAGTTTCCAGTATGGAGGAATACTTCTGCTGTGTAAAGCCAGGAACAGCAAAATGCGTTTCCTTCATCTCTGCATCGCTTTTGGAGCCAGCACGTTTCCATAGCAACATGTTAGACTGAAAAAGATGTGGAGAGCGGGGAGGAAAGGAAGGAGTTGGAAGCAGCCAGGCAGTGGTGTGTGTCCCCACGTCAGCGCATCAGCCTTTTGATAGGATGGTTTTTATAACACCCATCCCCGGCTCCTGTGCAGAGCTGCTTTATTAGAGGAGCCATCGGGGCATCTGCTTTTCCCTTCTGCAGCCTGTTTTATTTTCCTCTTTGCCGAATACACCCTGCACACCCCCCTTCTGTTTCGGTTGCAGCCTCGCTGAGGATGTGCGGCTCATTTTCAGCTTGCTGGGAGCTTCCTTGCGCTGTGGTGGTCTGCAAAGGCAGGAAGGCATGGCTGCATTTCACTTGACCTTAGCAGCAGAGTGAAATCTCGTCTATGTTGCTGAAGGATACTGACTATGCAGAAATTTATTGAAGCAGATTATTATGAACTGGACTGGTATTATGAAGAATGCACAGATGGTAAATATTTCTTTCTAGTCTCTTGTTGCAGAATTTGGAGCTGTAAGACTGGAGCATTGTTATTCAGTGGTTTAAAAAATGGAATACCTTGAAAAAGGCAGCAACCTGGTGTAGTGGAGATGGTGTAGTGGAGATGCCCATATCTCTGTTGCACCTCAGCATCTCTTGTGGCCATGCTACAAGATACGGCTGTACAGCTTTCTCTCTTTCCAAGGGAGTGGCAGAGGAGCATATGTGCTATGTGAGCAATCTTAGGGCAGGGGCAGTAACATTTGAAATGTTAATGGCGTGTATAATAATTGAGCTGAATTTAAATACTGTTACTGTAAGATTCTGTATTGCTTTAAGTCTCTTTTTCATGCATTCCCAATATGCTGTAATACATACGTGTTTAATGTGTTAAGCAGCAGGACATGTTTTCTCTCTGGCTATTTGTGAAAGACATTTAAAACTAGCTTCTTTAAAGTGGGCAGGTTAACTTTTGAATCGGAAACATTTTGGGCTCTGGTGAGTATTATCTTCTGGGCCTCTTGCAATTTTTCTAGTGTTTGCTTGGGCATGTATTGCTTTCACAGCATGGAATATTTTGTGATAGAAGACACATGAGGAAGGGTAAGGAATGGCTAAAACTGCTCTTTGCAGAGTGGAGAAATCAAGATTCCTTATTGATGTCACTCTGTGGTAACCGCTAAACTAAAATACAGCCCTTGGGAAAGCAGTGGTTGTATACGGATTTTATCCTGGTTGGAGAGCGTGGCTTAAACAAGACAGGTCTGAGATCACGGTGAAGCAAAGAACAGAAAGGAGTAAGGAGTGTAGGCCCAGGGGATGTATTATGCTGTATAAGATATTTCATAGTGCTTTGATAACAGTATCAGAGGGGATGTGAAGAGTAAATATGTGTGACAAAATTTGGGGGTTTATGATCTTTTGGGATCTGAATCCCATCTCAGAAGCTTGTTAAACTTGAACTTCTCTTAGGTTTGCTTAGGTATTCCTGTCCAGGTGTTCAAAGAGGAAAGGTGCATATTTAGTTGGAAGACCTGACCACTTAAAGTTGGATTGAACCCCTTATGTAACCTTCATCCCCTAGGTTTAACCCTAGTAAATACTGATTGAATCTGTGTACTCGTTAATCCGTATGATGTAACAGGCTTAGTTGGCCTGGTTTTAGATGCTTCAGATCAGACTGTTGTGCTGTCATTAGGAGTAGTAGCTGATTTCTGTTTTCCCCAGGTTAAATACAGATAGGTCTCTTTTTGGTGTTCTTTATTATGGTCCTCTGTGTGGTCAAAGTGTCATTGTGCGGAAGCATGGTATGCCTGAATGAGCTATGAACTGCTTCTCAGTTTTGCCTTCAGGTGCGTGCTGCACTGGAAAAACTATGGGAGTTCCATAGTAATGGAATAATCAGCAGGTGTTAGGCAATCACCTTGTGGGATCAGGGCCTCAGGAGCACTGTGGTGGCTGGTGTGATTCTGGGCTGCCAGGTTTTTTTGTGCTAAGCCCCTGATTATCATTAATTGTATAAATAGATATATAAATTACATATATAAATATATACTCCTGAGGAGTGCCCAGGGTCCTCCTTCCCTGAGCAGAGATCTACTGAGAATCACCTACAGCATGCTCTGGCGGGCTGCTTAGGAAGTTCTCCCTCAAGAGAAAGCAGGGTTTAATGTCTGGTAGGCTCCAGTAGGTAAGGCACAATGCTTCTAGAAGAAATTACTTTTTACTTGTAATTAAAATGTTATTTTTTACATGATGGTAGGATAGTGCTGTCAGTCCTGGGGTGAGTGGTAGTCTTACAGAGCTTCACAGAACGCTATGTGCTTTCGCTTTCTTTTGCTTCTCCCAGTTGAAGTGTGGAAGGAAGACAGGAGGAAGACAGGAGATGTGGTGGAAGGCAGTCTTTGGCCTTTGGTACTGCCTTATTAATTTGGGTTTATAGAATCATAGAATAGTTAGGGCTGGAAAAGACCTTAAGATCATCCAGTTCCAACCCCCTGCCATGGGCAGGGACACCTCCCACTAAACCATGGCACCCAAGGCTCTGTCCAGCCCAGCCTTGAACACCGCCAGCGATGGAGCATTCACAACTTCCCTGGGCAACCCATTCCAGTGCCTCACCACCCCCACAGTAAAGAATTTCTTCCTCATATCCAATCTAAACTTCCCCTGTTTAAGTTTGAACCCATTACCCCTTGTCCTATCACTACAGTCCCTCATGAAGAGTCCCTCCCCAGCATCCCTATAGGCCCCCTTCAGATACTGGAAGGATGAAATGAGGTCTCCATGCAGTCTTCTCTTCCTCTGGCTGAACAGCCCCAACTTTCTCAGCCTATCTTCATACGGGAGGTGCTTCAGTCCCCTGATCATCCTCGTGGCCCTCCTTTGGACTTGCTCCAACACTTCCATATCCTTTTTATGTTGAGGACACCAGAACTGCCCACAATACTCCAAGTGAGGTCTCACAAGAGCAGAGCAGAGGGGCAGGATCACCTCCCTCAACCTCCTGGTCACGCTCCTTTTGATGCAGCCCAGGATACGGTTGGCTTTCTGGGCTGCAAGCGCACACTGCAGCCGGCTCATGTTCATTTTCTCATCAGCCAACAGCCCCAAGTCCTTCTCTGCAGGGCTGCTCTGAATCTCTTCTCTGCCCAACCTGGAGCTGTGCTTGGGATTGCTCCGACCCAGGTGGAGAACCTTGCACTTGGCATGGTTAAACCTCATAAGGTTGGCATCAGCCCACCTCACAAGCGTGTCAAGGTCCCTCTGCATGGCATTCCTTCCCTCCAATGTATCAACCGAACCACACAGTTTAGTGTCATCGGCAAACTTGCTGAGGGCGCACTCAATCTCACTGTCCATGTCACCGACAAAGACGTTGAGAAAGACTGGTCCCAACACTGATCCCTGAGGGACACCACTCGTTACTGGTCTCCAGATGGACATTGAGCCATTGAGCACAACTCTCTGCATGCGGCCATCCAGCCAGTTCTTTATCCACCGAGTGGTCCACCTATCAAATTGATGTCTCTCCAACTTAGAGACAAGGATGTCATGTGAGACAGTGTCAAACGCTTTGCACAAGTCCAGGTAGATGACATCAACTGCTCTATGCCTGTCCATCAGTTCCATAGCCCCATCATAGAAGGATACCAGATTGGTCAGGCAGGATTTCCCCTTAGTGAAGCCATGCTGGCTGTCACCAAGCACCTTGTTGTTTTTCACATGCCTCAGCATGCCTCCCAGGAGAATCCGCTCCAAGATTTTGCCAGGCACAGAGGTGAGGCTGACTGCTCTGTAGCTCCCCAGCTCATCCATTTTGCCCTTCTTGAAAATGGGGGTTATATTTCCCTTTTTCCAGTCATCGGGAACTTCACCTGACTGCCATGATTTTTCAAATATGATGGACAGTGGCTTAGCAACTTCATTTGCCAGCTCCTTCAGGACCCGCGGATGTATTTCAACAGGTCCCATGGACTTGTGTATGTTTGGGATCTTAAGATGGTCTTGAACCAGATCCTCTCCTACAGTGGCCCCAGGGTCTTCACTCTCACAGTCCCTGCGTCTGCCTTCCAAGACTTGGGTGGTGTGGTCAGAGCATTTGCCAGTGAAGCCCGAGGCAAAGAAGCCATTAAGAACCTCAGCCTTCTCCAAATCCAGGGTAGCCAGTTCTCCTGATAGCTTCCAGAGGGGGCTATGTGTTTAAAGTAGTATTGGTATTTCCTATTGACAGAGAAAGGTATTCTAATTGTATTAGGAGACAAAAGGTAGTAGTAGAAAACAGCTTTTCCACAAACCTGGAGCAAATGGCATGTTGTAAGAGATACTTGTCTCTTGATGTTTGGTTTCTCTACCATTATTTGTCAATACCAGTATCATTTGCCTGTGATTCTTTTTATACTCAGTGGAGTGTGATTGGTAGTTGCAGCTCAGCTGACCTGTTTTAAATATCTGGTTTAAGACAAGATGACACCTCATTAGCTTATTTCTCTGCTATACATGGACCTTCCGGAGCTCCTGTATGTGTGTGTTCAACTGTGAATCCCACCCAGCTTAACCTTTTTGACAACTGCAATACTGGAGGAGAGTTGGCAGTACATTGATAGTAATAGGAAACCTCACAGGATACTATCCCATTGAATTGTTTTTCTGATTAAATTACTCATATATTCTTTTGTCCGAGTCACTGGCACTCAGATTTCCATTTAAAAGATGTGATTTCATTTGTTTTCCTTTATTTAATGATTATTTCGGTTTCTTGTTCTTCAAAGAAAGAAAACAAAGAAAGAACACCCTGAGATTACACTGGGATAGAAGGTTTCAATGGCTCTCACTGTTATATCAGATGTAGTGAATTCTGTATGCGCTGATGTAGTCATGATGTCTTCAACTTACATTTGGTGGCAGTAATTCTTTTTTAATACCTTCCGGAAGCAGATGAACAATTGCACAAAATATACCATTTATAAGTATTTACCAAGAGTTTCTGAAGTTGGAATAATGAATTAATCCCTTTTATGTAAGGTCCTCTACAGAGTTTATTTTTGGTAAGATTAAATGGAAGTAGACAACAGAATGTCGCACCCTATTTGAATCCTTGCTGTTAACTAACATGACAACAAATTGAAGTGTCTATAAATAGCAGTATGCTGTGCTTTTTAGATCCATTTTCAACTATCGTTGTATAATATGGGTGGCAGTTGTCACCTTACTTGGCATTAATGAAATATATCGTGTAGGAGGAACGGGGAGGGGGAAAGAGCTGGCAGTGTACTTGAGTAGGGAAGTAGCAGACTCTGAGCTTGATAGAACCAGTGATAAAAGAGGAAAAGGTGACACTTTTGTAGGCTCTTACCTGAAATATAACAGTGTAAAAGTCTAGGCTCATGTAGGTGAGGGTTTTGATCAGAAAACCAAAGAGATTCTTAAAAGAAGAAATCTCACACAATGCAACTTGCATGACATACCCCCCCCCCCCAGACTACCAAACAACTAAGCAGATAGGTAGAAACCCACGGTGATCTTTATGAATAGCCTTGTCCCACTTGTCCCTCTTTCTTCAGCCAGTATTTTTCATTCTCTTAATGAACAATGCTTTCTAGAGAAATCCAGGTTTACTTTGGATCAAATTGCTTTTCTTGTGGTTTCTTCCATTATTCATTTATTTCTCGCTGAACAACAAGACACTAATGGCTGAGAGCTCATTGCTGCCGTTCCGGGTGACTGCGTGTGTGCAAATGGCTCTCTTTTTGCTGGCCATGAGTTTCAGCAGTTTCTTCTGGAGGAAACAGTGTCTTTTCCTTCCCCCCCCCCCAGTCACATTGTGTGCCCTATTTGTCACACATGCCAAAGCTTTCAACCCCTTTTATGTTGGCATTAACCACCATGTCTCATTCTTGGTCGTTCCGGCACCCCTTACCCTGCTTTTGCTCTTCTCTGTAACTTGTAACCCCTCCCTGTATTTTCTTTCTGCTCACACTGAAATGTTTTCATATCATGTTCTATTTGCAGTTACTGTTTGCAGCTTCTCTATTCTGTTTTTCACCGTACTGATTATCAGCAAGCTCTTGAACTTTCTTTTAGCTGAGCAATAATTAACAGTGTTAATGCTTGTTCTCCTTGACCTCTCCTCCACTTCAAGAATGATCTCTTATTCTTGCACATGTTAGCATGCCTTTACAGATGTGAGGCTGTTTACATTAAGGTAGCATTAGCAGAATATTTCGTAGTCCTTGCTGCAGCTCTTCAGGAGTTCTTGGTTCTCCATGTTTCTTCTCTGTGCACCTTCTTTACGGGTAACCTTGCAAGCCTTCGCAGTATGGACAGCTCGGCTGATGGTTGGCTGTTTTCAATGAGTTATGATGATTAGCTCCTTTTGTCTCCATCCCTGTGGACAGAGTAACTCTGGCGTTACTCTGAATGCTGACCGTGGGTATGCCATCTAAACCTGTAGATACCATACAAACGCCTGCAGTGTGCAATCTCTGAAGCAGCCCTTGCTCTATGGGTATGCAGCTAAAATTCTCATTCAGGTTGTTCTTGTTTTGCTCTTATGGCCTTTATCTCTATACTCAATAAATGTGGTTGCACCTTGCTTATGTTCATGTAATCATTGATACCATTTTCCTAGTTTTCTGCTTTTTTGCCATGTCACTTCTTTATTCCTCTGTGACTGTTCTTTATGCAGTCAAACCTAAGCTACTTGCACGTTGCTTTATGTGGCTTACATTTCAGTATAGAGGTATTTTCCCTCTTTATTCTGCTCAGCTGCTAGATTTCCAGGTGAACATTTTCTCCACTTCATCCCATTTGGTGCCTTTCTGCAACAGTAATGTGCTATCCTTTTGGGTAAGAGGCAAAGGTGATTTGGGTAAGACTATTTGGAAGAGTGGGAAATGTGCAGAACCTGTACACATTTGAACATACAACTTTGCTTGACTGTAAATCAGAATAGGAAGCATGTGTTCAGTGCCCAGTTTATGCCCCCTCCCTGAAAAGCTCACCCCAAACCACCCACATTCCTTCATCAACGCGTTTTAAATCCAAGCACTGCTGTTTCAGCCGCTGTTTTTAGGACTTGTTTGCTTACAGAGAATCTCTTTGTTCTAAATGCGGTATTGTTGTTGCGAGTCAGTTACGGTCCAAATGAATGTGGCTAATTGTGCAAAAGTCTAGATGTTTTTATTGATAGGGGCAGGTCAAAATGATATGAATACCTTGGAGTTCCTTGGAAACACTGAGTCAGGTTTGTTTGTATTGTGTCTAGCCTCACCCTTCTTCAAACTAGCTCCCAATTTATGTGTTTCCTGTTTGATTGGCAAGTTGCTGAAGGCAGGCTGTACCTTAGTACAGGCATTGTATGAGGATGTGTGTTTTCAGCACTGCAACTCGCTTAGCGAGCTTCCCGAAAGGAGTTCAATGTCTTTGGCCACTAATTCAGAGTGGTGATAACAGCAAATGTGCCAAATTCACTTTGCAGTTGCAACCCATCAAAATGAATGTTTGTTCTGGTATATTCTTCAAGTCCCTGAGTATGTGTTTACAACAAGCAATAGAAATCTCTTTTGAATCTTTCCTGATGAGAATGTGTGTTTTCAGAGCCATACACCATTTAGCTCCCCCTCCTTCATAGCTGCGTATTGTTTGGTATCTGTTTGAAACCTGGCTCTTAATCTTTAGCGAGCAAATATTCCAGCACCACTAAAAGGACTTAATGCAGAATAGCACTAAAAATGAGTTGAGAGCGTGAGGGTGAGGTAACATTCCTTCTCCACCCATTATGAATTTGTATCAGCATTTGTCTTGTGCTGATATCGAAATGGAGATTGTAAAGCTTACCTTTCAGCTTTTGAATGTCAGAGTCCTTCTGTGTGGCATGAGTCACAGGTCAGAAGTCAGCTTGTGAGAAGATGCGCCTGCTCTCCTTGTATTGTGGTGTACGTTATAAAACCATAGTATGTCAACAGCGTTGGCAGAGGTAAACTTTTCCATCCCTAATCTTTAAAAGGTGCTTTTTGCCTTCTTTTAAAATGACTTATTTTAGTTACTCTCTGAATTTCCGTTCTCTAGCCATTGCTGAAATGTGGTGCATTGCCACTGGATGGCAAGGACGTACTTAAAACTCTCCCTGTCTGTTTTATGCATTATTTTTTTAGGAGTTTTGATTCACTGCTCAGTGGCAGAAATGAAGACGCAGGAAAGCCCTGAGGAGTCAGAAACTGGAAGTAATCCCCATTACATTATGACTAAAGCTATAGCTTTTATTGTCATGATATGGGGAGAAAGGGCCAGTCCCATTTTTTTCCCTAGCTGAGTTCTTGAGGCTATTGCTGCTGCTGAGCATTGCAGTAAATTTTGGCAGTCAAAGGTCTAGTTGTTAAGTTTGAGTAGTAAGATCTTTACTCAGAAATGAGCGTTCCTTTCCTCAGCAAGCACTTCAGTGTATTTCATATTCTTTAGCTGTTGTTTATATAAACATGTTATGTTGTTTGCATGTAAATATCAAGAGTTTAAAATTTAAACCAGAATAAGGCATTGTGATTATATAAAACTAGTTCCTTCCACTCTCTTACTACCTCATACTTTCACACCACTAGAGAGTGATAGAATCCCAGCCTGGTTTGGGTTGGAAGGGACCTTAAAGCTCATCCACTTCCAATGCCCTGCCATGGGCAGGGACACCTTCCACTGGAGCAGCTTGCTCCAAGCCCCTGTGTCCAGCCTGGCCTTGAACACTGCCAGGAATGGGGCAGCCACAGCTTCTCTGGGTACCCTGTGCCAGCGCCTCAGCACCCTCACAGGGAAGAGCTTCTGCCGAAGAGCTCATCTCAATCTCCCCTCTGGCAGGTTAAAGCCATTCCACTTTGCTGGATCCCTGTAGACCCTCATCCAAAGCCCTTCTCCAGGTGTTTTGTCAGCTCCTTGGTAGTAGAGAAATTGTTTGCACATGACCCTAACTGTTCTGCTGGCTTGTCATGTTTGTCTGTCTGCCTCCTTAACAGTTCTGTCCCCTCAGAGGGTGATGAGCTGCCTGTGCCTTGCAGTGCTTCCACTTTGCCTTGTGATGCAGATAGGAATGCTTTCTGCAAGCAGCAAAGGGCATCTGTTTGCCATTGGAAGTGAAGGAGGTAACTTGGCAAGCATTAGATTTCTATAGCTGCAGAAGGTTAAATAAGAAAGTTAACCTCTGTGTGTGTAGGCAAGTTTAGCAAACACAACTGGTTGGAAACCAAGAGATCTGAGCGCAAGGAGCTTTGTTTGTTGTTGAACAAAGAAGAGATATGTACGCCCTTGAAAGTGCACTAGGGTGCATGTGTGAACTTGAGGTACTTGGTTTCCCACAGCGAACAGAAGAGCAAAGATGAGTGTGGAAAACATGGTATTTGACAGCTGGTCTGTCACTTAAATGCTTCGTAAAGCACTATCTTTTTCATAAGAGCACTAAAAAAAAGCTCCCTTTCCCCAGGCTGATTCTTCACCCCTGGTTTCTGTGTGTTGGTGGATGCCACAGTCAGCCTGTGCTGCAGAACAGCCTCAGCTCTCCGGATCTCTGTGCTGGGTGGGATTGGCATGTAAAGGCTCAGGCTGTTCACCGCTCCTGTGAAATCTGTTTCCTGCAGCATTAGGCAACCTGAGAGGTGATTTAGCTCCGTGAGGGTGCACACCCTACATAGGTGTGACGGTTGGAGGCTGGTCCAACTTTTGTGTGGCTGAGGCACTTGTGAGAAGCTATCGCTGTGCTCGGAAGAGCAAGGGGCAGAAAAGAGAGGACCTTGGATCTGATGTGAGGAGTTCCAAGAGCAGGGATTTCAGCACACCTCTTTGCTTGAAATATGCTAGTGGAGCTGTTGAGCACAAACTGGCTACCCTCAGAGCTGGTATGAGGAAGAGCATACATCTTGTAGTAATTATCGTCCCTCCTCCACCCCATCTGTACAATACCAAGCTGTTGTGCTAAGGACGAATGCTCAGTCGCTCAGGAGCTCCCGGGCTGAGCATGTGAGTGAGGAAAGATGGTGTCCTGCTTTGTGGAGACCTTGCTTTGCTCTTCCTGGAAATACAGCCTCCAAGAGAATGATTTCCCATCTCCTGTGAGGCTGAGGCATCGTGTCTGGGATAATTTCGGCAATGTCAGTAAACGAAGAAGAAAGCTTTGAATATGACTATGAAAAGGAGAATGAGAGAGAACGCATGCGTAACAGGCAGAGCCTTGACATCTTGGAAGAAGGTACTTTTCACCTTTGGGTTTTATGCTTCTGTGTTAGTAGCACACGGCAACTGACTTGAGTGATGTTTCTGATTGACCTATACTAAATTTTACAATTAATTTTAGTGTGGAGCCAGTACATGCAGATGAAATACTAAGAAAATATATGAATAGGATGAATCTATACGTACTTTAAATAAGAAACATAATGATCAACCGATGTAAGCTGAGGAATACCTTGGTTTATAATGAAACTGCATTTGGCATTGTAGTGTATTTTTTCTATCTACATCTCGTGTGTGTGTTGTGAAACTGTATTAGGTTGTCATTCCCAAGCAGTACTTCTAAAAATGAATAGAACAGCAGAGCAATAATTTTGTCACATAGACAGAAATAATCTAAACCTGGGGCCTTGTGACTTACCCTATCAACAAAACAACCCCAAAATCTTGTATACTTGTCCATTGTTTCCACATCTGCAGTGCTGGAGACAGCTGGCCCGTTAGGGTGGGAATGTGAGTGTGCATGCATTGACAATCCTGCTGCACAACTGCTGTCTACGTAGTGCACCCATTCAGGGGCTGCCCCCAGCAAGCTTTCTCAGGGGTTCAGGTACTAAAAGCTAAATGCACCGTTGATGCTATTTCGTAGGCTGTAAATTTAGCTATAAAATATGTGGTAGAGAACTGGTGCTTCCAAATACGCTCTCATAAAGCCTGGAATGTGACCTGCTGCGAATTTACACCTTGTGGGAAAGCTGGGTCTGAAGCCTCCGTGGGTGAAACATGCTCTTTGAATCCTGTTGCATAGGGTTTTCCTGTAAAGACTTCCCCAGAATCAAATATTCCATCTGGATGCCAGTCAGTAAACTATCCATCTCTCTTGTTATGGGTCTCTGAAGGACTCTGAGATAACTTGTGTGTCTATGCAAAATAGGAAGGTCTTGGAGAGAATACTGGTGACAGGAAGCTTTAGGGATTGGAACAGGGAGGAAATGTAAAGAGAGGCAAACCCACAGTGGTTTTGAAACACAGATCATGTGGGTCTTACTCTTCCTGCTGACTTTACCTTTCATCCAGATCTACGTACAGGCTGAAGCTGTTCTTGTTGATATAGAGAGGGGGAAAAATTGTTTAGTTCCATCTGGGATGAATTTAGCCCTGTCTTTCTGCAGGATCTTCCCCTCAGAAGCTCAGCATGTATCTGAAATGCCTTCTAAAGATGCCTTCTCCACCTATACATTCAGGTCACCTACACACACAGCCTAGTAGTGACACATGCACTAAAATTATATGTGGAATTTCTCTGTATCTATGCACGTGGGTGCACTTATAAATGATAGTATTTCTCTTGGGGATGATTCCGTCCGTTCTGTAAGTAAAGCAGTTGGAAACACCATTATGTAGCTTCTTCATGCTGAGCAAAAGAAACATTTTGGCCATTTCTGGCTGTAAATCTGATACCAGAAATAGAAAGTCTGTGAGAATATGCTTTTAACCTTTTGTAGTTACTGAAAATGAGGGAATAAAGACTGTGTGATTAAGGTTCTTCAACTGTTTAGCCCATTCCGTATGCAGAATGTGTACTCTCTACTAGTATTTCCATGGTCATTTAGGTCCTGTGACTGTGCTCAGTTTCGTTTCTAACAGGACTAAAGTGCAGTGTCACACCCATTCTTTATAAGGGTATAGACCCTGGGAAGTACTGACCCATCAGTCTCACCTCTGTGCCTGGGAAGATCATGGAACAGATCCTTCTAGGAGCCATACTGAGGCACACAGAGGTCAGGGAGGTGGTTTTAGACAGCTAGTGTGGCTTCACGAAGAGCAAATCCTGCCTGACCAACCTAGTGGCCTTCTATGGTGGAGTGACTACATCAGTGGACAAGGGAAGGGCTACGGATGTTGTCTGACTGGGCTTTTGTAAAGACTTTGACACAGTCCCCTACAACATACTGTGAGGGTGGTGAGGCCCTGGCACAGTCTGCCCGAAGAAGTGGTAGAGGCTCCATCCCTGGCAGTGTTCAAAGCCAGGCTGGACAGAGCTTTGTGCGACATGGTCTAGTGTGAGGCATCCCTGCCCATGGCAGGGGGTTGGAACTGGATGATCTTGAGGTCCTTTGCAAACCAATCTAGTCTATAATTCTATGATTCTGATATCCTGCTCTCTAAACTGCAGTGAGATGGATTTGATGGGTGGACTCAAATAGTAAGGAATTAGCTGGATGATCACATCCAGAGAGTAGTGGTCAATGGCTCAATGTCTGGATGGAGATCAGTGATGAGTGGTGTCCCTCAGGGGTCCGTACTGGGACCAGTACTGATTAATATCTTCAGCAATGACCTCGTGCGATCAAGAGCACCCTCAGCAGGTTTGCAGATGACACCAAGCTGAGCGGTGCGGTTGACACACCAAGGGACATGATGCCATCCAGAGGGACCTGGAGAAGATTGAGAAGTGGGCACACGTGAACTTCCTGAGGTTCAACAAGGCCAAGTGCAGGGTCCTGCCTGTGGGCTGGGGCAGCCCTGGTATCGATATAGGCTGGGGGATGGAGGGGTTGAGAGCAGCCCTGAGGAGAAGGACTTGAAGGTACTGGTGGATGAAAGGCTGGATATGAATGAGCAGAACGCCAGCTGTGTCCAGGGTCTCATCAAAAGAAGTGTGGCCAGCAGGTCAAGGGAGGTGATTCTCCTCATCTACTCTCCTCTGGTGAGGCTCCCCCACAGTCCTGTGTCCAGCTCTGGAGTCTTCAGTACGGGGAAGACATGGACTTGTTGGAGGGGGTCGAGGGGAGTGCCACAGAAATGCTCAGATGGATGGAGCACCTCTGCTGTGAGGAAAGGCTGAGAGAGTTGGGGTTGTTCAGCCTAGAGAAGAGAAAGCTCTTGGGAGACCTTGTTGCGGCTTTTCAGTACTTAAAAAGGGCCTGTAAGAAAGATGGGGAGACTTTTTAGCAAGCCCTGTTGCAACAGGATGAGGAGTGATGGTTTTAAACTAAAAGAGGAAGATTGAGGTTGGAGGTGAGTAAGAAATTCTCTACAATGAGGGCGGTAAAGCACTGGCACAGGTTGCCCAGAGAGGTGGTGGATGAACCATCCCTGGAGACATTCAAGGCCAGGTTGGACGTGGTTCTGGGCAGCCTCATCTAGTTCAAGATGTCCCTGCTCATTGCACGAGGTTGGACTGGATGAGCTTTGAAAGTCTCTTCAAACCCAAACCATTCTGAGTCTATGATTCTAGAGCCTCTATCACAGAACTAGCTCTTGGCAGTGTGACAGAATGGTTTCTCTTGATAAGAATGGGAAACACCTGCGTAAGGATCTAGGCAGGACAGTTCTAGAGGCAGTGCATTGCTTTGGAGTTGTAAATGTGTCTAACAGCCACTTGTCTGCTCTTGATAAGCTGGTCTTTGAGCTGACTGCAGTGAAACTTTGTGCAGGGGTATCTGGTGATAGTGTGTACCTGGTTGTTGTTGACAAAATACCTGAGCTGGGAAAGGGCAGCCTGAAGTTTTCTTTGGGAAGTGATTTGTTGGGTCAGCTAATTCTGAAACTGGGCTGTGTTTTGCTTCTTGGTTTTGCAGGTGGGACAGGAAAAGACTGCTATCTGTTTAGGACCTGCAGTGGCAAGCAGTCATTGCTATTTCAATTTACTAATGTGTTAGATTGTGTCTTCCTTATCTAAAGTAACAGGTGAATGCAAGCTAAGAATATAGCTTAATTAAAAGCAACACTCTGCTGATGGCTCTTAAAATCTCAAGTTCAGACACTCCAGGGGTCTGGCTTTGAGAAAATGTAAAACACCTGGTTTATCTTACTAAGACATTCAGTAGAGGCCTTGCAGGTCTCTGGAATCTGTAATCACTAAAGCAAAGCAAATAGGGCCTGGAAGTTGTTGAAAGCTTTGGCACAGCCAGTCCCCCCCAAGGAGCTGCGATAGGGAAAGAGCGTGTATTTAAGAGAGGGAGACAGTTAGTTGTAACTTCCATTTAGGATTTTTGGAAAGACTTACAGTCCAGGTCGTGGTTTAAGCTTTACACCCATTCATTAGTTGCAAGGATGCAGTCTGGCCATTTGTTGACGAGAAAAGGGTGGCAGAGAATGTCAAGACAGTAATTCAATGGCTAGTGATTAAAAAAAGGGGCTTTCTGCACTTTTAAAAGTAGAGCTATGCTGAGCTGTATCAGTAAATGGTGTTTGCATTAAGGTGATGGCAAGTTCTCTCCAGGTGCTTTTCCTTGTCTCCTTAGTTTCCCTTTGTGACTGTATTTTCCAAGTTACCACATTTCATCTGTGTTCCTGCTGATTGTGTGATGTTCTTGTTGACGTTTCCTTTAACTTGATTCTTCATTCGTCACAAGAAGATCCAGTGCAGTTCATGGCCTGCTTAGAGAAAGTACTTTGAAATGGATGAGTGTTCAGGAATAAGCTTTAGGAAAGAAATGAAGTCTTTTTCCCAAACCTGCGATTAGGATATAACACAGGTTTGTATGTGAGGCCTTAGTATTGGATTTACTAAGCTCTTTGAATACTGTATGGCAGCAAAAAATGGCAACAGACGCCCTTCAAGTCATAGCTTAAATGGCAAGATAAAATCTTCTGGAAGAATCAGTAGCTGTGCTGTAATATTGAAAGGTTAATTTGCAAACTGTGCTGTTGTAATCACAGTAACCCAGGCTGTAACATTAAAAAGAGAAAAAATCTATTGGCGTTGTCAATTGAACTTATAGTGGTTATTTTCCATAGAATCATGGAGTCACGGAATGGTTTATGTTGGAAAGGACCTTAAAGCTCACCCAGTTCCAACCCCCTGCCACGGGCAGGGAAACCTTCCACTAGACCAGGTTGCTCCAAGCCCCTGTGTCCAACCTGGCCTTGAACACTGCCAGGGATGGGGCAGCCACAGCTTCTCTGGGCACCGTGTGCCAGTGCCTCAGCACCCTCACAGTAAAGAGCTTCTTCCTTAGATCTAACCTGAACTTCCCCTGTTTCAGTTTGAACCCATCACCCCTTGTCCTATCTCTACAGTCCCTGATGAAGAGTCCCTCTCCAGCATCCTTGTAGCCCCCTTCAGACACTGGAAGCTGCTCTGAGGTCTCCACGCAGCTTCTCTTCTCCAGGCTGAACTCAGTCAGTGCTTGCTGACTATTTGTTGCTCACAGCATTCTGTTCTTCCCGCCTCCTCCATGGAGCTTGCCCACAGTGTGAGGTGACAGTTGTGAAGCAGTTGGCATGCTGTGACTGCTCTTTGTCCTCTAAGCAGGGTCAGAGCCACCCGCTGAGCTCCTGGGCTGCCTTCTGGAGGCACTGTGCTTGGGGAGCAGGGGGAAGGCTGGAGGAAGGGCTGGTCCTGTTCACATATGGCCTTCTAGCAAGTCTCAGGAGCACATTGTTCAAGCTCCAGTGACAGGAATCTCTTAAGATTTTGAAGCTCTCCAGGTTCTCTTAGGGCTTTCTCAGGCAGGGCTGTGACAGGCAACAGTAGACCTGAAGGCTCTGCCCCAGTTTAGCTAGGGCTGTCAAAACCTTCTCTTTAGAGGAGAAGGTACCATCTTTGTCTTTAAACATGTAAAATCTTTATAGTCTTGGTCAGAATCAGAGCCAGCAGACATTTTTGGTATCGTTTGAAAGGGAATATACATAATACATCACAGTTTGAGAATTCCCCGTGTGCTTGGCTCGAGTCAGTGTCGTGTTCACCGTAACCAGTGCCAGAGCAATAACTATTAGTGGCTCTAGAACTGAAGCAAGTGCTTTATCCTCAGACTGCAGAAATGAAACCAGTGTAAGCTGAGGAGTCTGAGTCTGCCAGAGCCTCTAAGGTTTGCTGGCAGTAAGGAGCACGGCTGGTCAGGCAGTGTTCCTGTGTTCCGTACACCTCAGTGCACAACGTTTAGGATGTGATGCACTTGCCATTGTATCTTCAGTGTTTGGACAGAGCTCTAAGCAGAGCAGAAGGGAAACAGAAGCTATTTCTGAGGCAGGGCTTCATGACTGATCAAGAATATAACAGCCTTGCCATAGTTAAAAGCTTGGGGTGGGGAGCTGTTATGAAACAAAGCAATGACCCCTGCTGCCACCTTGCCTATAGGAAGCATCAGTATTAGAATTGCCAGAGATCTCTGGTCCATGAACAGTATTCCCTTATCCTGATGTACTTTCTGAGGGAATAAATTTTGGAAGTAGGGAAATCCCCATGCATTAGGTCCTTCCCATTGAACGCTATCGTTACACACATCAGTATTATCTGCCCCAAAACTGGAACTTCACCATAACAGCTTTTCCACTTTCTGTTTCCCAGTAGTTGGAAATAGATGGGAAGAGGAGCAGTGGGAGCTGGCTTTCCTCTTCAGCTGTGGCTGCTCTCTTGTAGTTCTTTAGTTTGTTCCTCATTGATAGGTCTCAAAAATGAAGACAAGGGGTGCAGGAAGCAGGGGCTGAGGTTTGATTGCTGCCTGCTGTGAGTTATTTTTCATGCTTTCTTTTTCTCTTCCACCTGAATCCACTGTTTGGTGAGTGGTGGCTGATTGCAGCAGCTCCCAATAGTGGGATTCTTGCTTCCCTTCCCTTCCCATTTCCTGTTCCTGAAAACACACTTTTCCTCTAAGCAGCATGCTAAATGGCGCTTTCATGGAGCAATTCAGGAAGGTCCTTGAGCATCTTCCGCTTGGGAATCAATCCGTTGCAAGCTCTCAGCCTTAAAGAAGTTTCCAGTCACATGCTGCAATAAATAGATAACGAGAAATAAACTCAAGAGTACATCCTTTCAGCTGTACTTACATTGGAAGACACAGGGATGTGGGTACATGTGCAAGCTTTTAGAGGATTTGAGGATGGTGCTAGATACTTCAAGACAGAGAAAATACTTGGTCTGTGTAGCATTTAGTTATTTGTGTCTTTGGCTGTTAAAACCAAACCAACACAAAACCCACAAATACGTGGAACTGCACATATGTCCCTGGTAGGATGTATTCAGTGATGTTATGAAGATAATGTGTCAGGAGCTCTCTCTGTTCTTTGTTTCCTGTTTTGGAATCTGTAGCATCAGTTTCAAAGCAGGTAGCAAAACACGATTTCTACATGTGTTTCTGGAATCCTCTGGTCCCTCCACTTGATGTAGACTTTTCTTTATTATTCTTTCTTTCTTGTCTAACACCCTTCACAATAAACTAAGAGGTGCAAAATATATTTGATGTTTGCACATGTCCGTGCCTTTAACGGCTATGCTTCCTATTGCCCTCAAGCAAAACTGTACTGATTTGCAAGTGAGAAAAGGAGGTCAGTAAATTGGCACTGTAGGGTTTGTGTTACAGAGCACTGTCCTTCATTTGCTCTTGTTTTGTCTTTACAGTGGTGTCAGTTGTACTCATCATAGACTCCAGCAGGCTGGAAACCTACTATGCAGAATCCATTAGAGATGGGGAGTTTGTGGGCTTTTTTTCCCCTCTGTACCGCACTGATCAGAGCTCAAAATGATTATTTAAAGTAGTTTGTCTTTTTCATCTGTGTGTTTTTTGAACACTAAGGAATGAAAATCCCTGCACTAGCAATTGGCCATATGTTACCTTGTAATCTGTGGAGGCTGAATGACTTCATACTTAGCAGATTTGAGGTTTTTTAATGCTTCTCAATTGCTTTCTTTCTCTCCCTTCGCTTTTCACCTTCTCTTCCCCACAAGCGTTGGTTCTGAGGGATGGAGAGCAACACCTCTTTGCAAGTTTGTCCTCCTTCCAAGAGGAGAACCTTCCTTTCAGTTAGTAGCTCTGTGCTTCTGCTCTATTGCATATTGATAGGAGGTAGGTGACTGGTGGAGGTATTTTACTGGATGTGGTCAATGAAAGTTTGTTTCCACTTGGATGTGGAAAAGGATGCGTAAGATACCATTGTAGGGTCCTGGCCCTGGGGAGGAAGAGCCCCAGGTACCAGCACAGGGTGGGGGCTGACCCAGTAGAGAGCAGTTCAGCTGAGAAGGACCTGGAAGTGTTGGTGGATGATGAGCTGACCATGAGCTGGCAGTTTGTGTGCTTGAGTCAGGAGGGACGGGAGTACCCTGGGGTGCATCGGGAGGACTGCGGCAGGAGGTCAAGAGAAGTGATCCTCCCCTCTCCCCTGCCCTGATGAAGCTCCATCCAGAGCACTGTGCGCAGTTCTTGGCTTCTCAGCACAAGACAGACAAGGAGCTACTGGGGAGGGCCCAGCGGAGGCCACAAGGATGATCAGGGCTCTGGAGCATCTGTCTTATGGGGAGAGACTGTGGGAGCTGGGCCTGGTTAGTCCGGAGAAGAGCAGACTGAGAGGGGATCTCATCAATGCAGATCAGTATCTCAAAGGTGGGTGCCAGGAGGATGGTGCCAGACTCTTTCCAGTGGTGCCCAGCAACAGGACGAGGAGCAATGGCCATAAACTAACACACAACAGGTTTCACCTCAACGTGAGGAAGAATTTCTTTGCACTGAGGGTGTCAGAGCACTGAACAGGCTGCACAGGGGGGTTGTGGAGTCTCCCTCTCTGGAGCCATCCCAAACCCGCCTGGACACGTTCCTGTGTGACCCGCTCTGGGTGGCCCTGCCTTGGCAGGGGGTTGGACTGGGTGATATCCAGACCCTTTCAACCCGGATGGTTCTGGGATTTCTGCTTTGAAGACCTTACACAGTGACAGAGTAGTACATGAAGAACTCCATTTTAGCAATGATCAACAGAAATGTGATGGAACTTTAGAGATATAAAAGCTGTTGGTGACCAGGTTGCTATTGCTTTGCTATTAATATGTCTGTTGTGATAAAGCTGTGGTATTACCCTGCAGAGTTAAAGATGAAAGGGCAAGTTCTGAAGGAATAGCCAAGTGGGGGGCCATACAAATCAACCTTTATCATCACTTTCTCAGCAGAGTGACTTTCTTCTGTCTGTGGAAGCACTGTCCTTTTATCAGCTTGCATGTTATGAAGGTTATACATTCACCTGAATTGTGGTGGTGTGAGGTTGCCATAGTCAGAATTAGTGGTGACTGTTAGTGCTAGATACAGTTAAAATGAGATTGCTAATGACAATCTCAAACATTTTATAGTAGTGAAGGAATGTAGTAACCAAGGGAACTATTTACTGTACAGTTGTTTTGGCAAATAACCTGCTGTTGTCAGGGTTTCTGATAAGTGTTTTATGGCATGACTTATGAACTTGCTATGTTTAACAAAAAAGGGTTTATGGTGATGTTAATTTTCTTATTGTCAATAGTCTGCTGGACGTGACACCGTCCATCTTCATGTGAAGTGCTTATGGAAAGCTTCTGTTTAACCTCTTTGTTTATTACAGTTTATGTTCTCTGCGAGTTCAGTTTTCTGTGGATCCTGATTGCTTTGGAGTAATACAGCTTGTAGTACAGATCCACTGTATTTTTGTTTGTGCAGTGGTATAGTTGTTCTTTATATAGCTATGTGATGTGATATACCACAGATTACTACTTTGAAGTGTAAACCCTTTACCCTTGCCACTTTCAGACTTAATTATTTGGATAAGTGGAATTATCTCTTGCATACATTCGAATGGCATTCTTTAGAGTTCACTGGCACTGTTTATGGCACTAAATGTTCTTAGCATCTAATCCTCAAAAATAGAATTTCAGAAAGAATAGAAGCAAACTGTACTTCTTGCTGTAGTTTAAGCAACTCTCTAATATTTATGTATGGGGAAGAATCCTCCAGCATTTCAACAGCTGAGTACTGTTGCATTTGATAGATTATTGATGTGCTTTTAGGTTGTGATCAACTATTTGTAAATACTTATTGTGTATTTATATATTGGGTATAAATTGTATATTTACAAATTGGGCAGTGTTGTTTCCTTGGTGTGACAGTCAGTCTCCTCATAATGTCACTGTACTCAATACACTCCCCCTTCAACCCCCAGTTAAATCTTATTAGGCCTTATCTGTCTCTCCTGGCTTTAATGCACACTAGAGCAGCATTAGCTCATTTGTCAAAGTGAGCTTTAACTGACATTGTCAAGGGTAAATCCCCTGAGGAGCAATTAGTGCTCCAGCAGCCTAATTACCCCTGGTCCCTATGATCAGCTGAACTTCATTAACAATCCCTTTTCCCCAGAATTACAGGGTTTGAGGACCAGGAATAGCTGAAAATAAAGTGAATATGAGGGTAGAGCAGGAAGCGCTGTTGTTTCCTCTGGATATTGGTGGATTTTTAGACAACTTGCAGACTTATAGATACGACAGTATAGCTTCTTAAAGGATCATCAATGGTGGTAGACTGAACCGCATACTTTCTGCAATCTAACAAAACTGGCTTCCTATTAGTGATTAATCAGCTCATCCAGTCCACATATTTTTATTAGTGATACTACAGCCGCTGTGATGTGGTCTGGGTATTATAAGAACCATTTATTATTCTGCCTGCATTTTGTATTTACTTTGCAGTCTCATATCATAGAACCCATTTCTTATCAACTTAAGGACATAGTATCTTTATTGGGGTTGCTAATTTATCAAGTAATTCTACTGCATGTCGTACAATGAGTAGGTGACCTGATAGAATCCTAATCGTGTTTAATACCTGGTTTCACTCCTTATAAACTCAAGGCTTTCCTCTTCAGAGTAGAAAGGTTTAACATTTTAAGCTTGCTCTGGCACTGACAAAAGCAAATGCTCATTGCAAAAGCGAAGAATTAAACTCTGTTTAACTTGAGGCTTTGATTATTTTTGGAGGGTAGGTTGGGGTTTTTTTCTTTAGCTTCTGATATACTTACCCTAAAGTTGACATAAGTAATTTTACGATGAAAATGTACGCAAACCCAAAGGGATATTACAGGGATATTTTCCCCCTAAAAGTGGTGTCAATATGATGAATGTTTTATTTTCTCTCCTCACAGTTTTATGCGCTGAAAGAGTGGGCCAGATGACTAAAACATACAATGATATAGATGCTGTCACACGTCTTCTTGAAGAGGTAAGTATTGCATCTCTTGAAAGACCCATTCACATTATGAGGAAGTAGGACAGAAATTACATGATACCACTACTAAAGACTGTTGGTAGACTGTCCTCCTGTGAGGAGGAATAAGTGCTCTGAGTGTACATACAGTATCTCATTGGTAAAGGTCATTTTTGACCTCAGTCATATGGATTCGTTACTTGTGCTTATTTTTCCCCGTTGAGGACATTTAGCTTGCTCTTGGCCAAATACTTGCCATAAAGAAAGGGGAGCGAGGGGATCATCTTAACATGTCACATAGTTGTATTGTGCACATAAAGCTAATAGTATTATGGGAAGTAATGGAATCGCCGTACCCAGAAGCATTCACAAACTGTGACCTTGGCAGTGCTGGGGAATGATGGGACTTGATGAGCTTAAAGGTCTTTTCCAGCCTGGTTGATTCTGTGATTACTTCACAGATAGTCTTGTATTTATGATTATTATGTCAGATAATGTCTTTCCAGAGAAGTGCCTAGACACAGAATCAGAAAATACCTCATACTGCGTTGGTCTCCAAGCCTTTTCTTCTTTGCCTTGTGGTTGGTAGGCTTGGGGTGGGTGTTTTTAATATCATTATTGGGTAAATTGTTATTCTGTAATCGTCAGCACTCAAGCAGTGTCAGGAAGCAGCTGTCAAGCCATGATGCTTATGTTCAGTAAATATAACGATAAATTGACTGAAATTAACTGCTTTTCTGCAGTAAACCTGGGCAATAATTTTTCCAAATAATGTTTATGAAGAATTTTTTAAGTGAAAACTGTTACAGTTGTATTGTTTCATAGAATCATAGAATCCCAGACTGGGTTGTGTTAGAAGGGACCGTAAAGCTCATCCCATTCCACCCCCCTGCTGCAGGCAGGAACACCTTCCACGAGAGCAGGTTGCTCCCAGCCCTGTCCAGCCTGGCCTTGAGCACTGCCAGGAGTAGAATAGAATTCATGGCTAAATTTAATTTAATCCATCATGTTTATTTGCTTGCTCATTGCAGTAGCATTATCCAAAAGGGTATTTGTCTTGTCAGGATACATTGGATGGTCTGTCCTTTAATTCTGCAAGGAAACAAGTATGGGCATGCTCACGTCTCCTGCCTATGCTTCGTACATCTGATTGAAGTACAAAGTCCTGCATTTTGTGCTTTGAGCTAAACTTGTTTAAACAACTCTATGAGATATCAGTTAAAAATGAGTGCTTTACCCAAAAGGCTTATCCTGGAATTATCCATAAACTTGAAGCAGCAGTCTGTTACCTGTTTGTGTCGTGTTCCCTTTGTGTTGTTTGACTGAGATTTACTTGCATTTGTTTCCATGGCTCCTTCTAGTAATGAAGCAGCATTCTGCCAAACTGCTTCCTCCACTGAGTCCATGTAGCCAAACATCTATAGAATCAGAAATCACACTTGTGGGAGCCAAGAAAGGACTTTGAGCCAGTGTTTGAAAACTTTTGGTGTGCCTCCCTAGCTGGATGATAGCAAAGGAAAAATGGGCAAGCATGTAATAGGTGAACCTTTAATAAAACAAATACTTCTTATTTGTTTTATTATTCGTTTCTGACTGAATCGCTCTGTTCCTAGCCAGACATGTGCTTGCAGCTCCTTTCTCTGTTCTCCAAATGCTGGCTATCGCAAGAGATTACATTACATCCATTAGCAGAACTTGAGGTGTACCTCCATCTGCTCCCTTCATAAATAAGTGAGGGAAAAAAAATCCCAAAGGTACATCTTGTCCTCCTTGTTGGCAAGTTCAAACGATTGTATCACAGCGTTGGCAGGGTAAAAGGTGCAGCATTTTGGGGGGAAAGATAGGAAAGGGAAGATCTTAAAACGAGATGTGTGCAGATACTGTGAAAATCTGTGCCTGTTGCCCTGAAACTAAGCCAAGGAGGGGACAGCTGCTGCTTACGTGGTAAGAATAGCAGCAGATTCCTCCCTGAACCTGCTTTTTCATCCTTTCCTAATAACAGTGTTAATGTGCCTGGCTTCAGTATTGTTTTTTGCACGTTGCTGTAAGAAACCAGTTTGTTATCGTTGTAAGAGGCCTGACCCAAGCTGAGATTTAGAGCTGAATTGCTAAGAAAACTGTGTAGGAAGTCTAGGGAGGTAAATTAAAGAGCCTGATAATCACTTAGTGTTCTTGAACTTGAGTTTAGGAACCTTGCTGCTAGATAACTCTTTCTCTGTAGACTCAACAACGTATTTTTTTCCCTTCATATTTACAAAGAGCCAAATTACTGCACAATAAGTTGGCTGATACGTAAACCAAGCTTTCTTTTTTTGATAGCTGCATGGAACCTATTGTTCTGAAAGATTGCATATAAGATTTTATAGCTGGATAATACCAGTAGCTTTCAATGCAAATATAAGTCTGACTTCAGAAACCATTTGGAAAATGCTATTTATAGATACAGCAGTGATCAGTAGCCTGTCGTTTTATTTACTGATTATTAATTTAGCTTCCTTTCTTTTTCCACTATGAAAGCCTCTCCATTTCAGTTCGTTGACTTCACATCCATGTGATCAGTAGCTGTGGGGTTTGTAGACTTTGTCATTAATGTATACATGACATAAGGTAGCTTTTAGTCATAAAATCTATATGGATGTCGGGGCAATAAATAAGCTCCAAGCAGTATTTTCAATGACAGGGAGAAAGCTCTTCCTTAAATAGTGCTATTTTAAACATCTAGTAGTGGAATGTGACAATTATAAGTAGAAATGCCTAATAAATGGCACAGTTTTATGCAGTTTTTCATCCTCTCCCAGCCAGATTACAAGCACATGTGTCAGCTTTGCAGAAGCTGTGACATGTGTAGGTTCATGTCATCCACAGGATAAGTTTCTAGTTTTTATTGGTGTATATGGTGAACTGTGTTGATGGGTTAGTTCCAATTCTGCACTCGTGGAGGAAGGGGAAGAAGGAGCCAAGCATGGCATGGGAGTGAACACCTCATGTGGATTTAGGCATCTGCAAAAAGGGAAGTTATAGAATTTGGTTTTATATGAAAGCACTAATGGATTGACGTATGCAAGGAAGCTGGAAGCTGAACCTTCGTTGTGATGGAATTGGCTTCTGCTCCTGCTCACCTTACTGCCTTCTGTTGTAAGGTGGAGCAAGTGGAAACCGAAGAATACTTTGAAATGTGGAAGTTCTTCGGTGTTCTTACTTTGCTGCTGAATTCTTTAAAACATAACCTCTGAAGCTCTGTGATTCATTGTGCAAATGGTGTAGCAAGGTGATGGAAGAGTTTCCGTCAGTAGTTTCTCAAACAAAACTGTAATAGACAACCAGATCTGGTTTCACTTACATTGTTTTACCGTACATCTTGGGACTGTGCTTTCATGTGTATGGTTCAGTAACTCTGTATCAGTCAGTCTTTTCTGGGTGATGGGGTTGTAGCACAGGCAGAAATAGGGGAAAAAACTATCAAGAAACCAAACAAATAATCCCACACAGAAGCAAGAAGTCTTTTTATTGTTCATGTACTTGTTCCTTGCCTTTTATGACAGTTTTACCCTCCCTATGATCCTTTGGTGAATAAAAAATTGAAATGGCCTTTCTTTTCTTAATGCTTCACAGAAAGAACGGGACTTAGAACTCGCTGCTCGGATTGGCCAGTCGCTGTTAAAGAAGAATAAATCACTGACAGAAAGAAATGAATTCCTGGAGGAGCAAGTAGAACACATCAGGGAAGAGGTAAGATTTTTGTGTCTGCGGGCTATATCTTCAGTGATGGAGAGAATTTTCCTTTTAGCTTCACTTTGTCCCTGCTTAATTTTCCTGAGCATCCTGTCCATAGCAAGTCAAGCTGTGTTGCAGCAGTTTGGCCCGCCTCTTTTACAGAATGTACCCTTCTAGAAATGTGATCAAACAAGTTACTTGACCTGTTGGCTCAAATCAGGTGATTTGAGGGGAATAAAAACAGCAAACAAAACTCAAGCTGTTGAATTTTGATCTGCCTCAGACTTCATTTTCCTCTGAAACCAGTTGGTCTTTTTCTTGAGTCAGTTTCCCACTGTTTTCTTCTACTTGTTTTGTCCTTGATCCCCTGTTTTGTTCTTGTTCCCCTGCAAGGCTCATGTTTGATTTCTCATCAACTAAACCCCAAAGTCCTTCTCCGCAGGGCTGCTCTGAATCACTTCTCCACCCAACCATAGCTGTGTCAAAGTAACATAAACCTGTACAAAATGCATTAGATTCTTGGCTTTATCTGTTGAGTTTTATTGTTGGGTGCTGCCTATGTTTAGGAAGGAGCTGTGATTGTTTTCAGTAAAAACTGATGGAACTGAGACTTTTCGTGCAGTGCAGTAGAGAACAGAAAGTCAGTGCACTAAAGCAGGCACTCTGCATGCTTTAGTCTCTTACTGTTTCAGAGCTATACATTAAAAGCATAAACATCGTATTGGGAAACCTTTCTTAATAGTAAATTTTGGTTACAGAGATGATTGCCTTTTCAGCAGCACAAGTGTAGTTGCCAGGTACAGTGTGTCTACTTGCTATTCTATTATAATGTTCAGTAAGAATGCTGCAGCTCCAGTCTCAAGCTGTGTCCCTCTTTGCTGGGTTTGTGCTCTCTAGAGCTTAATGTTGTCTCCTTTGGAATTATTGCTCAGTATCAAAGCAGTGTAAACTGTCGGAGTGTGAACTGTTTGGAATGGAGTAGGTCGGTAAGATGTTAGTTTCTCATCTTTCTAATTTTCCCAGGTTATGCTTCTTTTTCTCCCCCAGACTGTCATGTGTTTCTGAAGCTAAAAAGTCAGCACTTCAAACACAGTGTCAGTGCCCAAATAGCGCTACCTCAGACCTGTGGTAACATCTGAGTAATGCAGCCCTCTAAGCCTGTCATTCTAGTTCTAAGTTTTTGGGTTTTTTTGATAGCTGATTTTAAAGCCCAGGTTTGGTTTTGTTCTCTGTAAAGTGGGAGAAGAGCAAAAGCTGGGTTACAGTCCGGAATGGTGGCTTAAAAAAGAAAACACTGTGTTTGGTCTATTAGAGTAGAAGGTAACGTTGGAAAGGGAAATGCTCTTTCACTTGGTACTTGTATGTGTGTTATTTGCGTACTGTGTAACTGGGTGTCTTCATTTTAAGTGAACTCTTTCAACCTGTCAAGCATCTACCTGCTGTCAGTCAGGAAAACAGTCATCTGGACTCTTGAAATGGGTTGTTGGCGGTTTGGTAAGGACTGTTCTTGTGAGCTAGATTCCATGTCTCTAAATTACTGTGCTCTGTGTGAGGATGCTTTTCTTCCTTAAAGTCTCTCTAAGATAGGTATAGCTATTTCTGTGCAAGATGTTGTCAGGGGGCACAGCTCAGCTGATCACAGCTGACCAAAGGGATATTCTATACCCTGTGTTGTTATGCTCAACTAGAACAGCTCAGGCAAAGAAGGAAAAAGCTGGAACATTCACAGTTATGGTATCAACAAGTAACAATTCACTGTGCCAAGGCCCAGCTTTCCAGGAGGTGCCTGAACATCTGCCTGCTGATAGGAAACAGTGAACCAATTCCTTACATTGCTTTGCATATTAAACTGCATCTATCTCAGCCCATGAGTTTTTCTCACTTTTGTGCTTCTGATTCTCTCCTCCATCCTATGGGGGTTGTTGGGCAGAGTACCTGCTCAGCTGTGGGGAGTTTACTTGCTTGTTGGGGTCAACACACCACAAAGTGCTATGTTAAAGGGACGTGTTGCTGGAGGTTTTGTTGATTGGGGACGGGGGGAAATTTCACAGCATGGTTGATGTTATGCTCCATCGCTGGCAGTGTTCAAGGCCAGGTTGGACATAGCCTTGGGTGGCATGGTTTAGTGGGAGGTGTCCCTGCCCATGGCAGGGGGGTTGGAACTGGATGATCTTAAGGTCCTGTCCAACCCTAACTATTCTATGATTCTATGTTGGAAGTGACTTCTGGAGGTCATCTGGTTCCACCCCCCTGCTTAAGCAGGGCCACCTACGGCTGGTTGCCCAGGACCATATCCAGACAGAGTTTGAGTATCTCCAGGGATGAAGACTCCACAACCTGTGGCACCTGTGCCAGTGCTTGGTCACCCTCGCAATAAGTGAGGTTTACGTGATACTCCGGAGGAACCTTCTCTGTTTCAGTTTGTGCCCATTTGTGTGGTTTAAGCCCAGCCAGTAACTTGGAACCGTGTAGCGGCTTGTTCACTCCCCCTCTTCTTTCCCCCACACTTCCAAAGGGATGGGGAGGAGAATGGAAAGAATGTAACTCCCATGGGTTGAAATAAGAACAGTCCAGTAACTAAGGTATAACACAAACCACTGCTGCTACCACCGATGATAATGATAAGGGAAATAACAAGGGAAGAGAATACAACCGCTCACCACCCGCCGACTGATACCCAGCCCGACCCGAGCAGTGATCTTACCCTTCCGGGTAACTGCCCCCAGTTTCTATACTGGGCATGACGTGCTGTGGTATGGAATACCTCTTTGGTCAGTTTGGGTCAGATGTCCTGGCTGTGCTTCCTCCTGGCTTCCCCTCCTCCCTGGCAGAGCATGAGGCACAGAAAGTCCTTGGGCAGCAACTGAAACCATCGGTGTTATCAGCGCTGTTCCCAGGCCGAAAGTCAAAAACACAGAGCTGCACCAGCTACTAAGAAGGAGAAAAATGACTGCTACTGCTGAACCCAGGACACCATTGCTTTTGGTCCTTTTGCATTAAAAGGTTATCCTTTTTGGCTGTTAATCCTCCTTTGGAATGCTTGGAAATGGCAGTAAAAATAGTATCCTCGATCTTTTTAATTCATAGAGGAAAAAGCGTAGCAAAAGCTGGAGGTATCTAGTGCCCACCCACTGACAGTATCTGAATCCTTGCTGCTTAAATAGGCTGAGCCATAATGTGCTGGAGGGAAGTTGTTATTTTTAGCTCAGCATTTTAGCTCTTCCTGCAATGGGGAAAGCGAACCTCCCTGAATTAATGCCTGGATTTTGTTTCATAGTTTTCTAGCATGTGGTTGATTGGGATGTTTTTTTTTCTCCCTTACGTTTTCGAACCCATGTGTCAGATGGACTTGGTGCCTTAGCACATCTGATTGCACAGAATACCCTTAGGGAAGTCAGTGACCTTGTTTGCTTAGAATTGTGCGCAGTTTAAGTGCTTTATTGCATTGAGTCCGCTTTTTGTCTGATGAAAATGCAGCTTGAATCTATTTTATTGATATTTTTTGTTGGGGTGTTTTTTTTTTCCCGGTAATAACTGCAAGTATAAATATGCCTCCAATTCAAAACAACCCAGAAGTCCCATAAAAACAAATGCGCTCTGCAGTTTGTGTGTTGGGAAGTGAAAACTGAGGGCCAAGTCTTGCAGTGCAAGTGGACGGGAGTATATCTGATCAGTTATGCTATTTATAGCTAGGCAAGGCAAATAAAAATTAATCTCTTGCCACAGCAGTCTTAAATTGCAGCTGTGAAGTGGTGTGAATGCTACTGTGTAATTTGGCTGTTAACCCTTGGAGACCCGCAATATAAATGAACCAAGATTTATGTTTGTAGAGCTTACAGTTACGGTTAACTACCCAGTTTTGGTGTTTTGTGCCTTTTTGATACGTGCCTATACTAAGTATGGGATTCACACATGCTACTTGGAAGACAGGCTGAGACAGCAGGGCTTGTTCAGCCTGGAGAAGAGGAGGCTCTGGGGAGACCTTAGAGCAGCTCCCAGTGCCTAAAGGGGCTACAAGAAACCTGGAGAGTGGCTTTGGACAAGGGCCTGTAGGGACAGGACAAAGGGAATGGCTTTAACCTGCCAGAGGGGAGACTGAGATGAGCTCTTAGGCAGAAGCTCTTCCTTGTGAGGGTGCTGAGGCACTGGCACAGGGTGCCCAGAGAAGCTGTGGCTGCCCCATCCCTGGCAGTGTTCAAGGCCAGGTTGGTCAGGGCTTGGAGCAAGCTGCTCTAGTGGAAGGTGTCCCTGCCCTTGGCAGGGGGTTGGAACTGGATGAGCTTTAAGGTCCCTTCCAACCAGAGCTGCTCTGTGATTTTACTGTACTAGACTCATGTTTTGGAGTTGTTTACAGCCATAACTACACCTAGAAACTGACTTCAGCCCCAGCCCTTGCAGCAACCTCCGAGTGCCAGCCTGCTACTGTGTAGTGGTGTTCTGCAGCTCAGCAGGGAATTGAATCCCAAATGTAACATTACTACAAAAGCATTTCAGTGATTTTGTCTAAAGTCTCTTGGAGAGGAAGAAATGTCTGTATCTGAGGTCTGCAAGATCTGTATCCAAGCTAGAAGGTGCAAGTCATCACATAAAATGGGTAATGGTGATGTCTGGCTTGATTGTGCCACATTAGTTTCTTGCAGCATATCTGTTTCCGTGGATATGAATCTAGACTAATGCAGTAGTGAAGCAGGTTTGCTCATTGTAAAGAAGTTAAAAGAGAAACATGCCTAACTGCACAGGATAATTATGTTTTTTGAACTTCCAAAAAAGTTAATTTCAAAGGTGCACTTTTCCTTCTTTCGAAGAAATCAAGGAGTTGTTTCTGGTCTGTTCCAGTCTTGGACTCTTGATTATGATGCTTAGAGGATGAATAATTAGCTAGTTTGTAGTGGGTTTAGTTAAGAACGTGCCTAGAAAATCAACTTGCTGATCTGCAAGCTCTTTCTTCGTGCAGGTTTCTCAGTTGCGGCATGAGCTCTGCATGAAAGATGAACTGCTCCAGTTCTATACCAGTGCTGCTGAAGAAAGCGAGCCAGAGTCCATCTGTTCCACCCCGTAAGTTAACCAGTCTACAGTGTTGAACCTTTTGGTGACTGGTACTGAGCATGGGCCATTTGGATAACTTAATAGCTTTGAAAAGTAGTAAAATGATCCCTGTATCAGCTGGAACGATACATGGGACTGTGGACTTGGTGTACGGCACCGGCTGGAGGGATTTGCATGGGACCAGCTGGCTCTCCGGCTGCCAACGCAAGTTGGAAGGGGAGAGTACACAGGGAGGCTGCTGACACAGCGCAGGAACTAGGTCACTGTGGTGGTGAGGCAGACAGGTCCCACTTACAGCACCCTGTTATGCCACATACCTTTGCACGCTGTGCTAGAATGTTCTACGTGTGTGACCTTTGTGCTTGAAGGACCTGAAGGCACTATGGAAATATTGCTAGCAGAGGGAAGGGGATATAAAGCATAGCTTCAAGCTTGGGTTCCAGGCAATGAGCTGATTGAATAGCATCACAGGCTCTGAAAGACTCTCTGCCCTCGCTTGCAGTTACTGCTGCAATCTGGTGAAGCATGTGCAGCATTAATCAGGAAGCTATTGGGTTGCTCCCTGTGCTAAGGTGGTTTCTTTTCTCATAGCCTCAGCTGAGTAACTTTTCCATAGGAAATGTGTGGAATAGTAAATAAATCTTTAAAATATTCACTTTTAAAAATCACTGCAAGTACATTGCTGCCTAAACATCCTGACATGAATAAGCTGTGTTTCATGTGGCTCTGGCTAGTTTTGAGACCTTTGTGAAGTGTGTTCTTCTGTGGGATTGGCCTTAATACAGGTAAAAAGGAGTTAAAACTGTTGTTTTCATTACAAGGCTGAAGAGGAATGAATCTTCCTCCTCCGTCCAAAACTACTTTCATTTGGATTCTCTTCAAAAGAAACTCAAGGACCTTGAAGAGGAGAATGTTGTGCTTAGATCTGAGGTGAAATTGCTCCCTTTGTGTTTTGCTTAATACAGTTGCTAATTTAAATGCCTAAGCACAGGTATTAAGAAGTGTGTATTAAAAGTTGACAGTCTAAGAATATGTAATTCCGCATGTGACAGATCTCTTTGTAGTTGTTTAATCACCATCCTTTATCTTTGTAAATGAAGGAAGGGTTGAAACATGGGAGCTACATGAAGCTACGTGCAGAGCAGTTTCCTTGCCAAAAAGAACATGCGGGAGCATGTTAGGTTTTGGAGTCCAGCACTGCACTTTGAAAGAGGTCTTAAAGGGCTGACCTGATAGGTACGGGTGACTTTAGCTGCAGATCTGAAGTTTGCAGTCTGGCATGGTCTCTCTGGTACGAACCCAGTGTTTGGCAAAGTAAAAATTGCTAGCTGAATTTTGCTTTAAGCATCTCCAATTTGTGTTTCAGGGCTGTTGTTAATATTTTAAGTTGAATGTGAGTTTCTTGCCTTTTATTTCTGATAATATTCCGTTTCACAGACAACACAGTTTTTAAAGCTAATTTACTGTCCCCTGTCTGTCAGAAATAACACGTCATAATTGAGCATTTTATGAATAATCCTGTGTTTTCAATGCAACTTTTAAGCTTTGGGATCACGTTACCATTTTGCAAACATGTAGGAGACTATAGCAAAAGAATAATGAAGGTAGCAAAAGAATAATGAAGGTAGAGTTAGAACTGAGAGAGCCACTGCATCAGGAGCCAATAGGAGAAGCCCACATGGCTCTTGTCGTGTGGGAGATGCAGTTTGGGCCAGTAAAGCACAGGATGGAGCCAAATCTGAACCCTCTGAGCTACACAGTTCTCTACAGATGCAGCCTGTGGGTGTCTGTGCATGCCCTTAGCAATGGGAATAGATTATAGGCCTACTGAGATGGTGCAAGACAGAACCAGCTGGGTGTAGCCAGCTGGTTCTCGGCACTCCTAGAGTTGGAGCAGAAAAGACAACCCAGAGAAGGAGGTAGCACTAAGGTTTTATGTGGGATAGATAGTTACAGTGCCAGAACTTCTCAAATACTATCTGAATTATTTTTAAATACCTATGTGTTTAATTTAGTTATTTAAGCCAAGCATTTAAATAGTTTGTGATGCCCCCAGGGCGAGTGACCAGATCAAGCCCTGCATACAGCTTTTGGTATGTTCAGGTGTTTCATTCTTAGTGCGAAATACACAAGTGACATCTAGTGGGGTATGGTGGTAATGAGGCAAGATTTTCCATACAGCAATGTCTCTGCTTGAATGTTCACCTTGTTCCAGAACGCGAGGGAGGGCAGTCAGGCAAAACCTGTAGTTTCTCACTGTTTTCCTGGAGGAGTGATTAGACAAGTTTGTATTTCTGAAGCAGATGGAAATGCAGCAGCAGACTGGCAAAGAATAAACGTGCGTATTTGATGCTGCTTTCTTGAATAGGCTTGTCAGCTGAAGACTGAAACAATTACTTATGAAGAGAAAGAGCAACAGCTTGTCAATGACTGCGTGAAAGAGCTAAGTATGTCCTTGTTTCATTTGACTTCTCATTTGAGGTAGTTCAGGGGAAAAGGGGGGGGGACACCAACAGAAAAGCAAAACCCGAGTCAGATCAGTCAGTCATGTTTTTGCTGTGGTACTTGTTTTCCTTATATAAAAGGTGAGGAGGAAGTTCTTGGCTGAAATTTCCCAGCAGAAAATCCTGATTGTAAGCTATATCTTTTTTAGTTGCAAAATAGTTTTGCACTGATAGTGTTAAGGGAAAGTATGATCTCCTTTGCAGCATGAGCACTCTGTGTCTTTCTGTTTTCATGTCCTACTTGTTGTCTTTCAAGTATACTTTGCTGTGTATTGGGGCAGGATTCTGCTGAATGATGGGACGTTCCAAAGAACATCTTTCTGCTTACTTTTCTGCTTTTGTGATGTTAACTGTAATCACTTATCTTAAAGGAGATGCAAACATCCAGATTGCCAATATCTCTGAAGAGTTAGCAAAGAAAACTGAAGATGCTGCCCGGCAGCAAGAAGAAATCACCCACCTTCTCTCTCAGATAGTCGATCTGCAGAAAAAGGCAAAAGCTGTAAGGAATCCAGTTGCAAGACTACTGTTGTTATTTGCTGCTACTGTAGCTGAAGGACAGATTGCTATCCTCTATATACTAGAGCCTAAAGGGTGTTTTCCACCCTCCTTATCTGAGTGGCCTTGTTTGGTGTTTAATATCTCGTGTACTTGACTAGAAAGCATCAGTTCATTAAAAGATTCATATATGATATATCAGATAAAATTGCTAAATGTATTTTAAATGTTAGCTGTGAAATTCTGCCCTGAACTTAATGACTTTGGTAAGATAAGAATGTTAGTGCAAGTATTTCAGTGGGCACATCCTTGTTTCTTTTAGGTTCATTGGAGGTTCATTTAGCAGGGCACAGACTGATGCGGCATGTTCTCCTGTTAGCATTTTAAATGTTTTTAAACTAACATGTGGACTAATATTGCTGCAGAGGTGGTCTTGAGAAAAGTTAGATTTTTCTTGCCTAAGCTACTTTACTTTTCCTACTTAACCTGTAGTACAGAATACAAACATGATCACAGGACTAAACATCACAGTGTTTCTAACGTTTTTTGACGTAGTGTGCAGTTGAAAATGAGGAACTTGTCCAGCATTTGGGAGCAGCTAAAGATGCCCAGAGACAGCTCACGGCAGAGGTGAGTACATTACTTGGTATTACAATAATTTAGTAGGGCAATGGCTGATCACTTTACCACAAGAGTTTTAGTCTAAGCTGGATCAGAAGTATTAAATTATTTTGCCTATGTATATGGAATGAAGGAGCATTTATGTTCCTGGTAGAGTCCAAAACTTCTTCCATCCTGTTCTCTCCTTCAGTTGGCACACGTTTGATAAACTGAGGCTTATGGGCTATGTAGGAACTCCTCTAGAGGCTGACTTCTCTAGGCCTGTAGTTTAAGCCTTTTTTGAAGTGAGAAAGAGCTCATTCATACTGTGTTTGTTCAGTTAATAAGCCAAAGGTGGTCCAGAATTGCTGGCTCTTTTCTGGATACTACATTCACATGAACAATATGGACAAAAATAGAATGAATAAAGCTTGATCCCTTTAGGAAGTGTCTTCTACTTGGACTACTTGGTGTTGAAGGTGGAAATGCCCATAGATGTTTTTTCCTGCTGATGGGCCTTTTATATCTGTGGTGCTCTGCAAAGATTGAGCTCATGCTTCTCCATCCCCTTCTTAGGAAGGACATTAACAGGATCTCTGTTTCTAAGCCAAGTAGCTTATTTTTAAGAAACTTGTAGAAATGTGGTATTTCAGATTTCTGCTCCTTTGCCAACCTTGGTTGAAACGGCTGATGAACTCAAAACCTATGAGGGGACACAGACATCTGAAGACAGAGCGATTACTTAAGATGTGTTTCCTGAGAAAGTTAAGCTAAGATTAAGGCACAGTCTTAGGTTGGAATTTTGTATGTGCACATATATATGTATATATGTAAGTTTGTCTTGTTTTGAAAATTCCCAAGTCCTTTGGAACAATGCGTAATGTCCTTCCCCATGCTGTTTGCCACTGTGGTGATCATGGCAGCAGTTAGGCACTATACCTGATCAGACTAAGGATACTTTCAGCTCTGTGTCTTCTTGGCAGGGGCTTCATGTAGATACTTAGGATAGGAAACGGAGTGAGCCGTTCCTTCCCACAGCGTGATCATATGTTATCGTGTGTGTGTGTGTGTGTGTGTGTGTGTGTGTGTGTGTGTGCATCCCACCCTTCCCATTACTAATCCATGTTATTAATGATTTTCAGTGATATTCACTTGTTGGAGTTCTCTACCTTCAAAGTACAACATTGTTCACTACACCATTATTATCTTTTACCAGTGTTAAAAGAATTTGCAGGCTTTTTCTGATGACAGTGCAGCCCATAAGGTCTTGGACTGTTTTCTTTACATTACAGTTGCGAGAGCTGGAAGACAAGTATGCAGAGTGCATGGAAATGCTTCATGAGGCTCAAGAAGAGCTGAAAAACCTTAGGAACAAGACTATGCCAAACGCCGTATCACGTCGGTACCACTCTCTCGGTCTCTTCCCTATGGTAAGCAGACCTAAGACAAAAAAATGGCATTCTTCTAGTCACTTACAACATACATTCTAGTTCTTAAATCCTTGAGTAGGTTGCACATATATTCTTGGTTCAGGGTCGCTCTAAATTCAGTGGTTCATTAAAAGAATATCAGTTGCTAATGTGTATTATGGCAACATCAGTTACAGCAATGTGACTGCTGTTACCAACTTTGTTCACCTGGTTTCATTTGATTATGACATAATGACATCCCCGTGACATTAAAAGCATGGGGAATACGCAGTGCCCTCAAACAAAGGAGCAAAAAAGAGTGAATAAGAATATGTAGGTAAGCTCAGTGCCTGGCTCTGCTTGCCTGGGTATCTCTACAGTAATTCCTTTGCTTCTGAGAGTACTGACATCAGTGAAGCTTCTTTTGAGTTACATTAATGTAATCAAGGAGTAGAAGCTGGCCCTTGTGTTCTTTAGCCATGTCTCATCTTACTGCTGAGAAACAACACAGATTAGATTTGTGCTCACAAGTACTGAATTGTCAGGAAAGGGTTAGCTCGCCTTTTTGTGTTCCCTTCTGAGGCTGAGCACAGGCCAGGTTGAAGTACAGACATTTAATCATACAAGTAGCACTTGCACAAATACAGTTGAAAGCGGTAAAAGTGTTGCTTGTTCTGAGATAGGTTTGTGTGTTTTGTATAAAAATTCTTTTCAAATGCTGAATCATGGGGCCAAAGATGGTTTTTGATTTGTGAACGTGTAACGCTTAGATCTTGCACTTGACTACATTTAGGCAGTAAAACATACTGACCAGTGGTGGAAAATAGATAGCCTGTCACCTTTAACCCTTTTGGGGGAAGTATTAAATACTTTACTAAGAACATTGTCTTTTTTGTGGGTTGGGTGGATAATGTTGCAAAAGGGAAAACTATTTTCTGTTTAATTTAAATGAAAACTAATTAAGCAAAACTTTATACATGCAAGATGGATGTTACTGAGTAGGGAATTCAGTCTGGGAAGTTGGGGCACCTGAGTTCTGTTGTTGCTGTGATGTGGTTTTAGGGGTTATGACAATGTTACATGGTTTTGGATGGTAACTGCTGTAGCAGTATGAAACTAAGCTGCAATTTGTCAGCAATTTAGATACAGCAATTCGTTTCCAGCTTTACAGTCAATTTTTGTTTTTAAATGTTTCTTTTTTTCAGCAATGACACCTTATTAGTTGTTAATAATTTTTGTAAGTAATTTATTACTTTCTGCAATGACAACCTATGAATACTACAATATTTGTTTCTCTTTTGTGCTTATTTTTAACAGGATTCTTTGGCAGCAGAGATAGAAGGGTCAATGAGAAAAGAACTGCATTTAGATGAACCCGACTCTCCTGACTTCGCGTACGACTGGAAAGAATTGGTTCCTTATTGACTGATTATATCTGAAGTTAATTATTATTTGATGAGAGAGGAAAAGACAGAAAATAATTGAGCTAAGGATTTAGAAAGAAATACTTCTGGCAGAATGTGAATGATAGAAAGCAAAATAAATTGTCTGATTATTGGGGTGGTTATATTTTCTGCTAACGCTACCAAAAGAAAATGCCTATATATTATATATAGAGAGAGTTTTCCTTTGTCTTTTATGTTTTTCTCCTAATTTTTGAGTGCTGAGAATGAGAAAAGGTTGGTTTTCTTGTGTAGTTTCTTCAGTTAATGATTAGGGGATGAGTTCAATTCCTTAGGTTCTCTCTTCAGGTTTTATAACAGAAGTTACCAGGTAATTGTGGATCTAATCCAGTTTTTATAGTGAGAACACCAGTGCAGAAAGGGATTCAGAGTGGTTGGTACTTGGTGCCCTGGCAGTGTTACCTTTAAGCAATTTCTGCTGAAGTGTCATCTGATCTTAATCTTGAAGCAGATGAACAGTGTTTGTCGTGATATCGGGACAACGGTTATAAAGAGTGAACTGCAGAAGTAGGTCAGAAATTAGTTTTCCAGCCTTGGCAGCCTCTCTCTAGATTCCTGGTCTATTATAAGGGGGTTGGAAACTGGTTTCAAAAAGGAAAGGTACAAGACTTGCTAGCATAGAGGTACTCACTAGAGTAAGTTCAGATTCTCTTTTAAAATAGATCAGCCAGTTCGTAGTTAAGAATTGAATGGAGAACAATTTTGGTTTCTAAAAACTTATTTTCATGCAGTGGCTTGAAGGTGTTTGTAGCTGGTGGATGGGAATGCCCTTTCACTTAATTTTTGTTAATATTTGAACATAATTGAGAATTGTGCACATAATTCTCAAATATTTTGCCTAAAATAATCTAGGATGATGGAAGTATTTTGTTCATGGATTGAATGTGACGGCCAGACGGTAGTGAGTATGAGGCCCTGTGCATGCTACTTTACAGAAACTATAAAAACAGGGTAGTTGTTGGAGGTGTGAATAGGAACGGTCATTAACAAGCTGTTACCTGTTCCTCTGCTCCTTCTTAAGGTAAGAAGGCACTGTGTGAACATTAACGCGTCTGTGTCTTGCAGTCATCAGAAGCGCGTCTTCGAGACGGTGAGAAATGTCAACCAAGTTGTCAAGCAGAGATCCATGACTCCATCACCAATGAATATCCCAGGCTCTAACCAATCCTCTGCTATGAACTCAGTCATGTCCAGCTGTGTCAGCACTCCACGTTCCAGTTTCTATGGGGGAGACATCTCTAACATTACAATAGACAACAAGACCAATAGCATCATCTTAGAGACAGAATCCTCTGATAACGGGTCAGTACTGTAGCACTGGACTTTGCTTTGCTTTGCTTCTCAGACAAAGGCAAAGAGTTTCTATTTTCCTCTTTTTGCCTTACATTGTGCAGTTAACACAGTGACATAAATCTTCAGAAGTTATTTATTTTGTGCTTATAGCTCTTGAGCACTCAAGTTTATTTAGAAAGGAAAGCTTTTTGGAAGTACTGTATCAGTGTCTGCAGCTCATGCCTATCCTGAGCCACAGCATCCCCATATGATGTAAAACTACCCTTTGTCTTTGGAACCGTGGGTCAACATGTAAACCAAATTATATTTGCACCATTTTACATTAATGCCAGCAGGTTCTGATCTAAGTTGCAGCTGCTGCTAACTCTTTTGATCCTAAAATTAAATAAATAAATAGGGTGCACGTGTAGGTTACCAAATATGACAACTTGTGAATGAAATCGATCAGAACTTTGCTCTTCTGGCTACTTGTTTCTTCTCCCAGTACAGCTCCACACAATGCTGCATGTATTTTTCAGTAAAAACTACTTAATATCTCAAAACAATTAATATTGTTCATATATGTGAACATAATGAGCATATATGTTCGTTTATATATGTCAGCATAATATACTGATGTAACTTGTACTGGTATTCTTGCAGTGTTGGCCCTGTAAGATGTGACCTGCTTACTTGTGTCTATTATGGTTACACAAACTCAACAAGTAGGCATTTCTACTTCAGATCTTCCTCAACAGAGGTGAAAGTGCAGCTTTTCCAACCAGGAGTTTCCAGGCAGGAGCTAGGATTCAGACTGGGTTCAGTGTGAAAGAGAGAATTTATTGGTGTTTGCCTTTCAGCTCTCCAGACAAGTAGCAAGTTCCCAGACGTAGTAATTTAAAGGTATTGGTGAATGTCTCAGAATTATCATATGAAAGTTTTAAGCATCTCTGAGTATTTCTTTCTCTCCCTCCCCTCCTCTTTTCTTTGCGTGTGTGTGTCTGTGTCCCCTGTTACCTTTTAGAAATGAAGACAGGATGAAGAAACCTGGAACTCCGGGGACTCCAGGCTCCAGTGACCTCGAGACTGCCCTTCGTAGGCTGTCCCTCAGGAGGGAGAATTACCTCTCGGAGAGGAAGTTCTTTGAAGAAGAGCAGGAAAGGAAGCTGCGGGAACTGGCAGAAAAGGGTGAACTCCACAGTGGCTCCATTACCCCCACAGAGAGCATCATGTCGCTGGGAACTCACTCGAGGTTTTCCGAATTCACTGGATATTCAGGAATGTCTATCAGCACTCGCTCCTACCTGCCAGAAAAGCTTCAGATTGTGAAACCGCTAGAAGGTGATAACAAAGGGCCTCGGCCTTTATCTGTTGTTCTTAGTGACTCTTTGTGGTCTCTTATCCATCACCAGAAAGCAGGAAATCTTTGCAATACGTATTCTTTTTACTTTAGAGACAGTACTCCACGCTGTTGGTTTGAAATCTTCTAACTACTGTGGTTTTCCACAAGCCTTAAAATTAGGAAACAATTCCAGCCACGACAGTAAAATAAGGATTGCAGGCCACACGTGCAGTGCAGCTTTACACCTGATCTAAATCTTAATGTTGCTGTTTCATACGTAGGAAAGTTGCTGAGTATCTGAAATCTTAGCAGTAGAAATATTTGTTCATCAAATCTCAGTTCTGCAAGTAAGTGTCTGGAAATACCTTTACCTGCTTCAAATAGTCCAGTTTGTCCAATAAAACTATATTTGTGATTCAGAATTTACCTCCAGACTTTAATTGGCAGTTTGAGTGGCCATACATGAGTCTCTATGGCTTTGAGTTTCATGTGTGACATAAGTTTGGGTTTCTTAAATTCAAATTTCCCCCATATATTGTCTCAGAAAAAGGGAAGATACAGGTAGATGGTAGTCAGGGTGAGAGCTTTATTTCAAAGTGTATTTCTGGAGTCCATCTTACAAAGCTGACCCAGCACATATAATATAGCCTGCCTGGCTTTCTTCAGTCCTTTCAGGTTGTTGCTGGAAGTTAGCTGAGTGAAGGCCTTCAGGTTTTAAACTAAATGCAGCTGTTTTCCTATAGTACTTCACAGATTTGGTATTTACGTGATTTAGCTTTGGTTTCTCCCTCTCTTTTCCTGTTACATCTTGTGTTATATTAGATTGTCTGCTTGTTTTAACTGCAAAAGTTCCCTTTGTTCCTCTTTTGAGAACAAATCTATTTCATTTATGAGGAGCATTTAGCATGGCACATACTCAGAAGCAAAAATAACCCTTCCTGTGTCCTGAAGTGATGTGCTGTATCTCCATATTCAAATGAAACCGTAGGCACAGTGCACAAGTCCATACTGTTTAGCAGATTTTAGTTGTTTTTCATGACTGCTTTCTTCTTAAATGGTCGTAGAAGTTCTTGTACCACATGAGAGAAGGAATAATCCAGCTTTCTTTCAGTTACCGGTTGCTACCACTGTAATAGATTTCTGTCACCATCCCATTATATCTGCTTTTTTCTTCCAATAAACTCTTAAAGTCATTATCATCTTTTTCTCTGTCTGGGGCTTTTTTTTTTCCTGGTTTTGTTCATTCTCACTGGGTCATTTTTGTCCTTGGAATTCTCACACCTTTTAAAGTACTTCTCCTGGTTAGCTTTAGATCTCCTTTGTAGTCTATTTGTGTCTGCCTGTTTCCTAAGTTTAGCGTTTGTTACCTTTTATTAAATACATGGTTGCAATTCTGTTCCTCGTTTCAGCCTAGTTTTGTTCCTGAGTGTTTTTCATGAGGTTTTTTTCAACTTCATGACTACTTTCAAGCTCCTGGGGCAAAATCCTCTGCTGTAGCTGCAGACTGCAATCAGTACCTGTGCCTTTTTCTTTATTACTGGTTTCCTAAGGGTGCTTATGCCATAAAACGGAAGAAACAAAAATCTCTCCTATGCTAAATTTCCAGTTAATGGCTTCGAGTCCTTTAAAGCAATCTTGGAAATCCCACAGTAAAATAAATAAGGTGACAGCAATAAGAAATGAATCTTCTTTTGCACCTTTAAAAACACCTCAGATCGCATACTTCCTTTTAGTCAAATAGTGACTGCTGGATGTGACTTGTTTTAGTTACAGTCTAGTGGAGTTTTTCGTTTGGCTTGGTTTTAATCTGTGCAGCTGCAGCCATAAGCACAAAATAGCACTCCCTGTGTCCTGTAGAACTAGAACCGTGAACTGATTGTCTTTACCCACTTCACTGCAATTGTGGCAGCAACACATCCCAGATTTCTAAGCTTCCTCTGACCCCTGTAGTATGCATGTGATCGTGCAGGTATCGGGAGTAGAACCCCAAATTTCATTTACTCTGGCCATATGCTTATTTTGCTTTTGTATTCTTGCTTCGGCTTGGCAGGCCCACTGTTGCACACTCAGGAGAACATAATGTATGAAACTGTCCAGTAGGAGCCCGGGACAGAATATAGGCCAAGGTGTCGCATTCCCCTATTCAATTGACTTTTGCTTGCTTTGGGTTTTTGTTTGGGTTTGGGTTTTTTTCGTACTCATGAGGGAGCTGACAACTGTTGCACTGATTTCTACAGTGTTAATTTTCTGTATGGCAAACTTAAATCTTCCTTCCACACGTTTTTATGAGACGGAGATTAAGCTCGGGTAACCCCCCTGTTTGTGGTGAAACTCAGGCCACTTTGATTTCCAGTTTCCAGAAGAAACTAATAACATGTAATGTCAATAGAACTCTAAATGCAGGTATTCTGGTGATTATCTTTCCATGGGAAAGATTTAATGTATTATTAATTAAATGCTTGTACTCTGCAGAGGTTTTTCTGAGTGTAAGTTTTGGTGAGCTTTAAAGTGAAAAAGATGACATCTGCACAAGTTTGCATGTGGAAATTAATCAGCAACAGGATCTGTACTTGCACCCATCACAGAAAGAGATTTTGATCTCTGTCGTTCTTTAATTGTTGAGAGTATTGTCATTCAGCAAAACACGACTTCTTGCATAAGGCCTGACAATATCTGGCACTTCTCCACATTTTGGAATGGTTTACAGATATAGAATCAAAAACCTCGACCTTTGTGACAGTTCAGAAACAAATACAAGTTACGGGGATGTCTCTTCCCTACAGTTATTTATTTTGGGGTTGTACGGGTTTCTACTTCTTGAGCCTCAAGTGTGCCAATCCTCTTTAGTCTCTCAAAACTTACTTTATATAAAGGGAGAGGGGTAAGATAGCGTCGGTATTCAAGCTGATAGAGCGGATCATTTATTCTGAGTTAAAAACTGCAGATTTGAAAAAGTGATATACACTTAATTAAAATGCTCCTCACTGATCCAAATAATTCAAAAGACTTTTTCTTCCCTGTTTATTCCCCACCTACAATAAGCTTCCTGTAGTGCAATACATTTATTATGAAAGGACAATTTTTCTCATTCCATGGGGTTTTTCTCGTATGCAAAATAATGTAGGTAAGAGCCATCCCTTCCCTAGTTATTGCAGTGGTTTAGATTTTTACATACACCATGCAACAAGTTCCACTTTCGTGGTCTTTTAATATTGGTGAGACGTTTGCGTGCCACCTTGGTGAATGAGTCAGTATTCTGCTTTGGGGAGAGGGGACAAGAACAACGTAACAAAAACTGCTCTGGTTTGAACTGGTAGAAGTGAAATAAAGGTCTTTTCCTTGTATCATAGGACTGGAGTTGTATAGTTTTAAGTCACATGGTAGTGACTGGTGGTCACATAGGATAATGTAGGCCCTTGTGAGCAGTGTTCAGTTACTACTTGAGGAATCAGATAAACCCTCCCCTAATTTCAGTGCGCCCATCTTTAATAAGGGAAATTTAATCTGATGTATTGCTGTTTCTGACTTACTGTCTCCTACTGAGTGCTGAATATTGAATGCTTTTCCCTGTGAAATGCACCGATTTCCTCCAAACGTTTTTCTGCCAAGGATGAAGCTACAGGTACGGTAGTAATTAGTTATATGGTAGTAGAGTTCTTGTACCACAGGGGCTTGGATAGAGATAGACTTGATGTATAGGTCAGAGGTATCTGCTTACATGTGCCTGAAGTTTGTGTGTCTTTCTAACATAGGAAGCTGAAATTGCCGTGCAATCTATGTGACTGCTGTCCTGTTGGCCACCAGTAGTAAATTTGGGCATGTTTTCAGCATCTTTCTTAGTGTGTGCTTAGTGTGGGAATATGTGGTATATTCCTCTTAGAGCTTTCTGTGATGGTGTTCAGATCAACTGTTAAAGTCTTTCTGCTCATGCTTACCCCTATGAATTTAGGGGGATGAGAATATTGATGGGGAGAGGATGTGCATAAGTATGCCACATTTTACCACCAGTCTTTGCCTATCTAAGCACTGATGCAATCAGTTTATTTGCTATTAATGTGGAAGTGCTGAAGAGCAAGTGAAACACTTTTGCCTTGCAGCATGTCTTCCTAGAAATACGAAAGCCAGAAACATTAAAGGTTTGGAGCTCCCAATCCTTTGGTCTTCTGGATGAACAAAGTGGGATTTTCTACCTTTCAGGTCCTGGATTGATGGCTGATTTATTTTGGTTGTCTGTCTTGTTCCATTTCAAGGTTCTGCCACTTTGCACCACTGGCAGCAGCTGGCTCAGCCTCATCTGGGCGGCATCCTGGACCCGAGGCCTGGGGTTGTCACTAAGGGCTTCAGGACCTTGGACCTGGACCTGGATGAAGTGTACTGCCTTAATGACTATGAGGAAGATGAGACAGGTGACATTTCTTACAAGGGCCTAACTACCTCGACGCCAGTTCAGCACACAGAGACCTCAGGTGAGAGGTCACAAGCACAAGTGACTGTTTCAGACAACAAGAATAACCCCCGCCAGTCTCAGGCTTTCACAGAGGAGATGCAGGAGTCCACGGCTGACGATGATGAGGGGTCTGGTGAGGGAAACTCATTAAGTCCAGTAAAACTGACATCTTTACAGGATATGGATTTCTGGGCCATTCTCACATCTGTCCAGAACAGCATCCATAGTGTTGCTTTGTGTGTAGCATCTGCACGTTAATGTGTGCAGAACATAACCATTCTAACATTGGCTCAAAAATCCTTTCTTTAATAATCTTTTAATTTGACTTTTTAGGGTTTGGTTTGTTTGGTTTTTTTTTTTTTTTTCAGTTAATAGCATCTGTGGTTGATGTTTTACTCTATTTTGATAAGAGAAGGCTGCTAAAAGGAAGTGGTTTGTTCACAATGCTTTGTTTGGCACTTATGTAACTTTTATGTGTATTTAGTGCACTCTTTTCAGTGTGTATAATGCATAGATGATATATATTTTGTAGGCTTATAGTGCAGAAATTCTTCTGACTGTTCATAAGATATGATGCTATGCTTTAGATTTTTGTACTTTTGGAAAAACCAAAGACCAAATGATGACAAAAGGTGCATCTAGATTGCCTGTGCTGAAACAAATGGAAGTGCCTTGAAAATCAAGCAAAGAAATAGAATCACAGAATAGTTTGGGTTGGCAAGGGCCTTAAAGCTCATCGAGTTCCAACCTCCTGCCACAATCAGGGACACCTTTCACTAGAGCAGCTTGCTCCAAGGCCCGTCCAACCTGTCCTTGAACACTGCCAGGGATGGGGCAGCCACAGCTTCTCTGGGCACCCTGTGCCAGCGCCTCAGCACCTTCACAGGGAAGAACTTCTGCCTAAGAGCTCATCTCAATCTCCCCTGTTTAAGTTTGAACCCAAGTGCAAGTTCAATTCAGTTACCTCAGATACAGTGACCTGTTCTTAAATTCCCTTTGAGATAAATAATTAGAAGGATATTTTTATACAGACATTTGACAAATGTAGTTTCCTTCATTCCCTCTCCACAGCACTATTAAATTCTTCCTATTCATACCATACAAAGACTTAAACATTTTTGAGTGACACACGAGTTATTTGAGCCTCTGAACTGACATTTGCACTCTACAATTGCACAAGGTTACAGGTTCTTAGACTGTAGATGTGGCTAGAGTTTGTGGTGTCTTTTTTTTTGTCACTGTTTTGGGGGTTTTTTGTTCTCTTCTAATGCTCTACATAGGAGCGTTAGTCTTCGTTAAGATTTGCTACTTATAAAGAACTATATTTAGTCCAGAATAAAAAACCTACCAGAACTCCTTTTTCTTCAGACTTTTTGTTTCTGTATAACTGCTTTCAATGAAGACACTTCCTTCCCCCTCCTTTCTGGAATAAATGATAATTTAATATCCAGCTGGTCTTTAGAAGATGAGATTGTCTCAGGGCTAGACAACAATAATTCTGTTACTTTAATGAAATGTAGAGCATCCTCAACTCTTGCTGAAATGGCAGATCAGTGCTTTCAACTACTGAATATAAACTGCTTTTTTCAGTCAGTTGTGTTAACATTAAGCTTAAAAGAATCTTAAGAGCGTTGAGTCCAATGTTTTTTTAACACTGAAAATCCACCACTAAACCATGGCCGTAAGCACCGCATCTTTTAAATACCTCCAGGGATGGTGACTCAACCACTTCCCTGGGCAGCCTGTTCCAATGCTTGAACGTTCAAACACTCCAACTTACCCTTACGTTGGCAAAGGTTTTATTTATTCTATGAGATCAATTTCCCAGGAATAATGATTATATTATTTTTTATATATTAATATGGAAATAAATCCTGCCTCTGCAGGAGTTGTGTACAGTGTTGGATATTATCCATGTTTTTATGATCTTGAAGAGCCTGAATAACAACAGCTAGAAAAGCTGAAGATTTAGGAAACATGGACAAATAATCAAGGACTACAGAACAGAAGGTTAAACAAAAGATGTGGTTCATTTCAAAACGTTGCTACAGAGGGGAAGGGAACAAGCAGTTCCTCATGCATTCAGGTTACAATAATTGTGCAAAAGCAGCTGTTTGGATTACAATTCAGGTGAGAATTCTCTAATTGTACAAATATTCAACGCAGGAACATGTAGAAAATTTAGAAACTTATAGTCATGGACTATACATAGACAAGGATATAGATACAGCTCCATTCTTTGGAGTCTTTTAAGAACGTATTAGCAAAACATCTGTGGGTAATGATTTGGAAGAGTTCTTTCTTTGGAGTAGAAAACTAAATGTAGTCCTGTGCAGTGATTAGAAGGGCTAGTATGAGACTGGCAAGAAAGACTAGTATTTCCCTCCATTTTCTTTCTCCCATTACAGTTTGAATACAGGCCATTTATTAACAGGATACTCCCTGGTTACTGGTGATTTTGCCTGGAATAACTCTAGTTATCTCAGACAAGGTTTTTAAACATATTCCCTGTGTACTAAATTGGCAATGTAGGTAAAATTATGAAATTTCTTATTTCATCTTGTATTGTTTGCTGAGGAATTTTAATATATTACAGAAATGGATAAACTGGTTGAAATTAGTGACTTTGTGTAGAACGAACAAAATGCACTGAAAACTTCTCCTTCTTCCCTCTATGCTCTCTGTAGCACAGGGTATCAGAACTCTCACTTCTGGACACCCAGAGGGGATGAACTCTACTAAATGTAGAGTACCTGAAGCAGCTGTCTTCTCCTGTGGAACCTAATGGGGTTCTGTAACGTAGTTTTCAGGAACTTCACCTTGCCCAAGAATGAAGTTAGTGACATAGACTGGCAAAAGTCTATACCATAGCGTGCATTCCAGATGATCACACTGGAGAAAGTGCCTCTTAATGGTTATCCTCTGCCAAAGCAGGCAGAGGTGGTCTTGTTTCTGTTCAGCAATAAAATAAACTTCTAATGCTTTGTGTACCATCTGTTGCTCTAAGGGCTCCCCCAGCCTGATAGTCATTCTATCCCTGCCTTGCCAGCCGGTGCTGAAGAGATGCCCAGATGCCACTGGGAACCAGGTTTTCTCCTTTTCTTAAAACGTGCCAAAGAAATGATGAGCAGAGTGGCTTTGTTTCAGAGCTGGACTGAAACATTACCTTTGTGGCGGTCTGCATCGAGTCAGACTCTGAAGTTTTCTGATTTGTTTGCTTTAAAGTTCATTTTTGAATGAATTTGTGTTTGCCGGAATAGGTGTTTCTATAAAACACAAAGATTTACTGATGGCTGTGTGCTTTCTGCTTCCTCACTATCCATCTAGCAGCACAGCAAATTTGAGTTTGGAACCAGTGGCGTAAAGGTTAATGGTGTTTTGGCATAGCTACCTCTTCCAAATCTTCCTCAAACTCCGTCTTGATGCCTTTTTGTGGCCACTAGTTTGCTTCCTATAACTTTATACTTCCCTCTGCACCAGTTGGTTGAAAATCCAGATAAAATGGTCTTTTGAGGGGTCCCTGAGCCTGTGATCGTGTCCTAACCGCTTCTGTTCTGCTGTTTGCGCCAAGCAGAATGGCCCATAAGCTCGTGAGTGCTGCAGCTGGATCCGAGTTTTACATAGCTCTGTAGCTTTGTGTTTGAGTAGGGAGAGCTCTGTTTTCCCAGAAGATGGAGCTCTCCGCCTTCAGTTTGACTGGTACCTGCTTGGTTTTGTAGTATTTTAAGTGATGCTTTGACAACAGTGTGTGTGCTTACAGGGCAGAGTCTCTTCCAGCTATAATGCTATACATTTTTCCCCAAATGCCTACAAATTGTTTGAGAAAATAAGGTAAAAAATCATTAATTACTGAGAGACAGAACATGGTCCAGCAGCAATCTGAGGTTTAGCTTGAATTGTATTTGGGAGGAAAAGGCACCAGCGGTTTAATTTGTGATTCCTTGATGGATGAAATTAAATGATGTTTCTGTAAATTTTGTTAAACACTGAACGATGTACAGATTTTTTCATACAGATACCCAAGCCTCTTTGTTAATCTACTACTGCTTTGAAAAAGAATAAAACATATAAAACATTTGGTTTCAGACAGTCACTTGGAGCAGATGTTTATGTTTAAAGTAATACTTTGCTGTATGTACATGTGATTTCAGTCTCTTACTATAACCTCATGTATCACTTCCTCACAACCTTATACCAACTCAGGAGATGGCCATTATGTGAATTACTAGGTTAGGAATGAATCATTTTGTTTCTATTTTATAAACTTTGTTCATTTACAGCCACAGATTCTCACTCACTCTCTTTGTATTGTGTCCAAAGGATGGAAAATGCTACAGCAATGTGATACACCCCATTGTTGACTGATGGAGGATGAAGCTGGTACAGGACTTTTTTAGTGGTATTTGAGGGTGGAATACATCATTGGAAATGGATGATTTTTTTAATAGCTTTGATTTATTTCCTCTTATTACAATCAGTGATTTCTCTACTTTTAGCAGCCTTCTCCTATCACTGACTCATTAAGAGCAATGAGTCTTGGTTTTGCTAACGCAGCTGTGTATTTTCAATGTGCCTGTTTCCAGTCTGGGGGGATTCCCAATGGATATCACAAATGGGGAAAATGCACTTACTGTATTCCAGCTGTGTGCTTTGGGTTGAGCTTGCAATCTTAAACCAGCATTGCTTTATTCTGTTCTCTATTCATCATCCAGGGATAATTGCTTTGTTTCTACCTGATTTATGTTGAAGTCCTTTGTTTTCTCGAATTAACCAATTTTTTCATGTCTAGCTATTTGAGCTCTTTCTCCAGATTTTAACTCTCTACAATATGGAGAGAATCATGATTGCTAGGCTGTGCTCCCTTGTAATAGCTTTTATAGTGCTCACACTAACCTAAAGCAGCTGGATTCCTGAAGCAGCATAATTACCATCTCTGGAGGTGAAGTAGAGCTTGTTATTATGTCATGCTGTGCTAACATTTGAGTGTGTTAACCTAACACTCCAGTAAGCTTTTAGAAATACCCTTCTTTAATATACAGCAGTACATTCCAGTGCTAAATAGCCTCACATTTTATGCTTAGCCACCTCCGCTTCCACTGTTCGCACTCCCCATGCTCTCCCCTTCACACACTGCTTAGATGTCGTCTTAAAGGAGTACCTAGTTGCACACGCTGTTTTGGAGCTGTGATACTTTCTATATGAAAAAGGGAACACAGCCACAATTAAGACTTGCTCTGCTTCTGCTAAGCATCTCTGGAAGTTCAGGGTGGTGTCTGGTCTAGTTGGTCGGTCTGTCTGTCCTTTGCAATGTGTTGAATAGTTGTGTACTGTGGTGTTGAAACGGGGCTTAATCAGGGAATGGCTCAAGGGGTTGGGTAGGACGGAGAGGGAGGGAGCTGCACACGGGTTTTAATTGTGCATGCCTTTTGACCACTGCTGAGTTTGGTTACTAAGTAAGAGAACCTATGCAATCATGATATCTTTGATGGAATATTTGACTCTGGGTGGTTTTCAACCAGCTTTTCAGATGCATGGCTCTTAAATTTTGTAGCTCTTCTGCAATAGCCCCAGCTGCCTTCTCTAGCAGGTTAGTATGTCCACAGAAGGATCTCTACTAAGGAGAAGGAAATTGGCCTAAGTCCTTCATTTTTTAAATGGAGCTATATTGCTTCTTTCCCAAATTACTGAGGTACTGAGAGTGGCATTTTTGCAGCCACATTTGTTGGGAAAATTATTTCCTACACTGTTTATAAATATTCAAACCCTGCTATGTCATGCAGCTGAGGACAGACCTTAAAGAACCTAAACACATGCACAAGAGAAATGTCATGGATGGGCAGTAGTGGATCCAAAAACTTTCCTTCCTGCGGATGTAAACAGGCAGAGACAAAAACAGTCATATGTGTCCATCTCCTCCCCTCCAAGAATCTATAGTCCCATTAGCGAGCTGGATCCACTACTGAGAAGTAATGGGGATACCTTGTTGTGGATCAATCTGAAAGCTGAAATGCAAAAGCATTCAGAAGATCTTAGTGCTCCTGAGCTGGTACTAGAAATTGCTGCTTGTAACTTCCTACCGATGCAAGTTACTAGTTTAGATGAGGCCTAGCACTTCAAGCACTGCCTGAATCTGGTTTGAGCGAGGCTTACCTGCAGTGTTAGTGGTCATGGACGAGTTTCAGCCGACCCTTTTAGCACTGGCCTTGGAGTCCTGGATGCATTTGTTCTGGAGAACAAGTGTTTGTTGGAATACTGTAGCACTTGTGTATTTCACTTTGCTTGCATTGATCCATCCGAGGTAACTCATCACTTCTTGCATCTGTCTTACCAGCACATGGAAGTTTGGTTTTTCCCCTTTTCTGTGTAAAATGCAAAGAATTTGCTTTTTTTTAATGTAGTACCTCATCCTGGGAAGTGCATGTCACAAACCAACTCCACCTTCACCTTCACCACCTGCCGCATTCTGCACCCCTCCGATGAGCTCACACGAGTCACACCAAGGTAAGGGTTTCCCATGATGGCAAAGTGTTCAGCTCCATCAGTCTTCCCTCTAAGCAAATGCAAAGTAACGGCATAAGCAAAAGCATTAGGTGAATTACAACACTCCCCAACTTATTTCTCCTATTTTGTGTTACCTCAGAACCTGATTTTCTCAGAGGCATGTGTAATGTTTGAGAAAGCCAAGCAAAATAGCTTAACTTTTGTTGTCTCTAGCTAAAATATTGCAGGATCAATAATTAAATTGGATTCCAATATCCAAACCAGACCCCTGATGCCCGACTAGTTGTAGTCCTCATGTGTGAATGCTCAGAACGGGGGGTCTCACAAAAAATGAGAGCAATTTGATTTTTCCAAGGAGGTAATTCTAAATCTTTGGTGCAGAAGAAAAAGGGGTGCTCGGGTAAAGAAAGGCAGGAAGTACATGAGGAGAGGGAAAGGAAACATGCCTCAGTCAAAACTAGGGAGTTGCTGCTTTGTTCCTTGGTGTTAATTGTTGGAAATGAGTTCATAGTAGCCAGACTGAACTAATGAACTGTCTTGATAACAGCAGTTGGCATGTATAGGCAGTACATGCGCACAGAAGGCAATTGGATGGCCTTATAGTTGAGGCTCTGAGAACCAGAGGGGGTGGGTGAATTTCATACCTAAAGAGGGAACTTTCCTTTCTTAGCAAATCAGTATTTAAAGGATGTTTTATCTGTTCAGAAGGACAATGCCTCACTGCTTTCTCTGCCCCTTGCAGCTCCTGTGTAGGAGTGTACCATTGTGTGAGTCCCTATTCAGAGTTGACGTGTCTAGACTTGTTTAGACGTGAGATGGGCACTGACTGCCTAAGGAATGCGTGAAAAGTAAGGGTATTACTGAATATGAAAACCTGTGAGGTGGAAAGGAACTGAATGATGAGTCTATGTAACTTTTCTGCTTCCTTTTTTGAACATAGTTAATCGTGGCCTGCCTGGTTTTAATTTATTCTTTCCTGTCTTCTCAACACTGTTACTCAAGAGATCCTTTTAAATAGCTGTAATTCTGTTTAATTTTCTTATTACCGTTGAACTGCTGTTGATTATGGTCATAATAAACGGCGTGATTATGTTGGTTACTAAATCTAATAAAGGAGCCGTACTGACAGCTAAATGCAGTGTATTTTCAGCTGCCTTAGTTAAACCAAAGTTCATCGTTCATTCAGGAGGAAGAAGAGGGAAATAAGCAGTGTGATGTTTTCAGCAGGCATGTTTAAGGAGCTCCTCCTTACCAACTGTAAACAATTCTTCACAGGTCATGTGAGGAGGACGAGGAAACTGCTTTATGTCTCCTTGTGCTGAGAGGAGGGATAGGGCACACACTATGATCCAGCGTGGCAGGGGGTGAGCAACACTGCCAGCAGCATTTGTGTTGGCAGAGTCGTGTCCAAGGAATGCCAGTGTGTGTGGCACCGGCTAACCCAAGGAGGTCTGGTATTTGCCTACCTGGTTGCGTTTTAACCTAGCCTCTAACCCAGGTGATGCTCTAACCTGACTAAATTTCCTCTCACTAAATGAGGTGCTCATTTATGTGTTTCTTTTCCCAGTCTAACTCTGAAACTGTCACTGGGCTGAGTTGCTGGGGCCAGTTTGAGCCTTTCTGAGTCTGCATCCAGACTGCTCTGCAGCGTTGGTCAGTTTAGTGGGGAAACTATTTCCCAGTTAAAGAAATGCCAAACTGATCAAACAAAAAAGCAACACTTGCATAACAACTGCTTTCTAGCAGGGATGTCTGGGGCTTTTTAATTGCTCTGTAGTGTGTTCTGTACTGACAAAGCAGTAGAACTGCTAATCTGAATATCTGTGCAACTGAAATCTGGAGCTGGAAAGAATGAAGCTGTTGGAGGTAATAAGCCATTGGAGTGCTGTAGTTTTAATCTTGTGGCTAGGACATCTTAGAAGCCTGATAATGAACGCCCTGTGTCTGGGTTTCCAAAATGTATTTGGTCCTGCTCTGTAGAAGGTCAGTTCATGCAGTAAGTTTCCTTTCTCTTCCTTTTCCCTCCCTCACGCTTTTCAAGACCTCTGTACTTCTGTGTTTTCTCAAACGTTTTTGCATTACATTTTGCAGGGAGGAATAGATGGGATTCCTCTTGTTGAATCACAGCTGCAGGGTGAAAATCCTTTGGCAGTTTCACTTGCTTGCGGTAGAAGTTCCAGATCATTGTAGAGATTGTGTTGGTCACGTCTTGGTCCATGGAGAGACCTGTCTTGGGGCTTCATAGCACCAGCTTGATATTTCCTTAATTAAGGAGTGCCTTATATACCATTAGATGATGATCTAAGCTCATCAGAAAGCTCAGCTCAAAGCATTCCAGGGTGTCTAACCTCACAGAGTTCACTCATGTAAGGTGAAATGAGACTGCAAATTCCAGTCTTATTTGGTCATATGGACCAAAAGGAGGCAATTCATTCATTGGCCTGTGTCTTCTCTATACATGGAAATCCAGGCAGATTGTCTCAGTGTGGCTATTTGATGCACTTCTTGGTACAGAAAACCCAACTTGAAGTAGCATGTTATAGCTGAGCCAATCCAACATCATGGCCCTGCTGAAAGGGGGAGATCCCATCTTTCCCCTGTTCCTTCCCCTTGCAGCTGCTTGGTTTTCCTGCTCCCTTGCACTGGCTTAGGCTTTTGTCTGGCTCTCTGCTGGGTGTCTTCTATTTGCTAACCTAGCAAGATGAAGGGGAAGATTTCCTTCTTTGAGCAGTGGTGAGCTCTCAGGTCAGTGAATTGCCTGTTAGCATCAGGTGTTGCATTGTTCAAGAGCCTTTAAATGACGTTAAAGGGGACGGATCTATGCCTGGGAAATACTACTGTGGAATTACGTTTTTCATGTGTGTATATGTGGCAAAACCCATCATTTGAGCATGGTTGGAAAGCTTTTCTTAAAGGCGAAAGGAACCCTTGGGTTTCTCCCAAATAGACATGAATTTGGAGTGTCGTGGATGTCCCACATGCCTTGTTTCTGGAATAACCGAGTACACCACACCTTATTCAGTGAATGGTGCACCTTGGACTTCCATATGTTGAGTGGGGATTATCCATAGGTAAACACGCTGTGGCTGACTTTATCTATTAGGAACAAGGTTTTTAAGGATGGCACTGTAGTGCCAGAAACACTCAACCCTCAATGTCCATGAGATCTCAAACTTGGCACAAAGGACTTGGAATGTCTTTGGAAATAGGTGTTGTATTGAGTCTGTGTTCAATCAGATGGGCAGCTTCTGGGGAGAGGGTGATCACCAGAATGAATGCAATTTGCTATCATACAAGAAATTCCGACCCTTAATAACTATCAGCAGTGTGCTTAAGAAAACAAAATGCGCTAAGAGAGCACTAAACATCAGTATGTCATAGAATCATAGAACAGTTAGGGTTGGAAAGGACCTTAAGATCATCCAGTTCACGTCTGTCACTTGTTCTGAATGTGCAGATTATTGCCCATTTAATACTTTCTTGTCCACTGCCTGTATGTATTTTATTTTTAGAAGAAAGAACTGGAATTGGGGAGCATTTTAGCAGTGTTTCAAACTATAAAATGAATGTTTTACCGGATGAACAGTAGGGTGCCTTTTTGTCATGTGCGGTTTGCTGCTGTCAGTTACCCACTGGCCAACTGACAAAGAGCTCAACGCTGGTTTTCTCATCACCTTTGAAGATAATTCACATCATTGTTCATCTCCATCCAAACTCAGATCCTCCATCCCCTTACCCTTAAGTGAAAATGAATTCAATGTAAGAAGGGTTTGAATTCAATGTAAGAAGGGTTTGACTTTACAGAAGCATGTGTTGGTGACAGTGCCAACTTCCAACAGCTTTGCTACGGATGCTTCTGTAGCAAGTATGTTCCCCTCCTCACTTGCTGCTTTATCTGCTGTGAACCAGCAGCACTAAAGACTAGCGGCTCTGTGCTCAAAGTGACACCAGAAAGTAAATCTGTCTTGCTTATACCATTAGTCAAGTCCCCCCTGTACTCTTGTCTCAGGGAAGCAACTGGGAGTTGTGACAGCCAGTAGATCAGGAAGAAAAACTGAAGGGGTTGATCGGGAACCTGTCACTTTGTTTATCAGAAGAAATGTGATGGGTGCTGAGGAATGCATCGATCTCATGAGGCTGAGTGGTGAAGCATGCAAAGTGCAGAGATATGTTTTGTAAGAGATGATGCTTTTGCACTTGTCATCGCATTTCTGAAGAGCTGGGAACTGGCAGTTTTGTGGGCACCCTCAAAATGGGTAAAAGACCCTGCTGGGTGTTAACAGTCTTGCTTGCAAAGTAAGCTTTAATGCCGTAGCGGAGAGAATAATTTGCCTGCTCCTTTGCTTTCAGCCTTAACCCAGCACCTACTCCAGCTGGTGGCAGCATTGGCAATTTGAAAGGCACCCCAGTGGCCACCCCCTGCACCCCGCGGCGCCTGAGCTTGGCCGAATCCTTCACTAACCTCCGGGAATCCACGACGACGATGAGCACGTCTCTGGGGCTGGTGTGGCTGCTGAAGGAAAGAGGCATCTCGGCAGCAGTGTACAATCCACAGAGCTGGGACAGAGCCAGCAAGGGCACCCTCCTGAACACGTACATCCCTAAGATGGCCATCATTCCTTCCACTCCTCCAAACTCGCCTATGCAGACACCTTCTTCTTCCCCTCCATCTTTTGAGTTCAAGTGCACCAGCCCACCTTATGACAACTTCTTGGCTTCGAAGCCTGCTAGCTCAATCTTGAAGGAGGTGAGGAATAAAAAGAACATCAGGAACAGTGAGAGTCAGACTGACGTGTCTGTTTCCAACCTTAATCTCGTGGACAAAGTCAAGAGGTTTGGTATTGCCAAAGTTGTGAGTTCAGGGCAAACGTCAGCTCCTCCTTTAACTGATGACCAGGGACCTCTTCTCTGTGGGGCACAAGGACCAGTGAGGGCCTTTGTTCCTGGAGGCCTGGCACCAGAGGGTCTCCCATTGGGCTGCCCTGCCGTGACCAGTGCCATCGGCGGCATCCAGCTCAACACTGGCATCCGAAGGAATCGGAGCTTCCCCACCATGGTGGGTTCCAGCATGCAGATGAAAGGTCCAGCATCTCTCACTTCGGGGATCCTCATGGGAACCAAGCTCCCGAAGCAAACTAGCTTACGGTGAAGGACTTCATTTTTACAGCTAGTCTTTTTAAATACAAGTACTCTTGATTCTTTCTCCGATCTCCTTTTCCTTTCCCCACCACCCCTTCATTGCCTCCTGAGTTTGACAAATCAACTTCGTGCCTAATGGGAGAAATGTGTAAACTTTGTATAAAATGTGTAAATATGTACCAGACCTGTTGTAACTAATGGGATTGTTTTACTGCTCAGTTGAGTGCGGAGGCTCTGGGTTATGATTGCTGTTATTAAAGGTAACTCACTAACCTTTTGAAAAGTTCTTTTTCTAAGATGCACTGAAAAAACCACAAAAGAATAAAACCAACACTAAATAACTTGACAACGTGAATCCTGTAGCTAGCCTAACTTGAGTCAGAGGTGCATGGGGAGCTATTGAATGTGTTACGTGAGACCTCGCGGTACATCACTTGAAGCATGGGAGCATTTGTGCTTTGTTAAAGCAAAAAGCACTCGGTTTGACATGGTAGTTTTAATTTTGCTTCCGTAGATGAGTTTCTGGAGTGCTTGCCTGTTATGCCTGAATGGATGGAACTGCATTTTTGTGTTCTGTGTTCTCCTCCTCCCCAAGATGAGAAACTTGAAGCAATCGTGTGTTGAGGTCGACAGGCCTGCTGGGTGCCTGGAGTATCAACATATTCCCGTTTCTTGTGGCACACGCACACTCCGTGTGACTTCTGCTTTGGCTTTTGTTTTGTTTTTCAGTGCTGCACTGGATTGTGGAGGGGGAGATGCTTTACTGTGTGGTGCTGCCTCTGAAACGCGCTTTGTCAGTGCCCCCAAAGAGAACAGCTTTCACCACTTGGGAGCTTAATGTGGCTATGACTTCCTACAAGTCAAAGCTATGGAACAGGTTGACAGAGGCATGTTACAGAAGAACATGTAGCGAAAGCAGTGTTAGAACAAGGTGTGTCCTTGAAACCTTGGCAAAGAACCACAAAACCCATTTAGTTATGGAATGGTATGAGCCGGAAAGAGCAGCTCGCAGTTGCGTGCTGGTCGCCAGGGTGAGACTATTCCCCACCTATTTTCTGTTTTCAAAGAAACCTCCTTCATGCCCAGTTGGACCTTAGCAGAGCTATAAAGGTGGGAAGCACTTTATTTCGCGGTCTTTTAAACTGAAGAAATACCTCCCAACACCAAACCTATAACCCCTTGCTTTATCAGAAGGGAAACTGAAGGCCTCATGCAGCCCTTAGTTACAGCCCAGGTGATCCTTGCTTCTATTGTGAGTTTCTTCTCTGTTTTTCCCAAAGTTCTGCTTGTAGAGAGAATTGGGATATCCTGAACCTGAATAGACCGGAGAGAGCTTGTTTCTAGAGCATTTGTTCAAAAGGGAGATGGAGAGGAGTGAAGGGAGAGGGTTTAACATCCCCTTTCTTTTCCTTACATTTCTTGTGGCGTCGAAACCAAGCTCCCTGTTTGTTCCTGTTATCCCACTACACGTACTTGCCGTGAATTACTGTTTGTACCAGACTGTTACTAAACCATTAGCACTGATCACTTCTTGTATAAATGACACTGTCTTTTAGTCCCTGTGATGAGAGGTAGGGGGGTGGGTTTGGTTTCTTTTCTGAATGAAGTAGTTACTGCGGTAGTGCTATGGACACTAAGGGTATGTTTGAGAAAGGAAAAACACATGGGGCAGTTTCTGCATGTGTTTGAAGACTTCTATTTATTCTATGAACTTACAATGTTTCAGTAAATGTCATCAGCTCTCTCTGCTGTTGTGTGTGTGCACTTATTGCAAGTAAATTTAAGTATCTTTTTATTTGAATGTATCTTAAACCAGTAGATAGAATAACAGTTGATTCTGGAAAAACAAAACATGGACTTCATGGACCATTTTCTATACCCAGAGGGAGAAAGCAATACCGTATGAGAACTTGAAGTGTCAAAGTTAATCATGCAATCGGGAGGTGTTATTTAGCCTTTAAATAAGGAGTCGGGGCTGTCCACCCGCCGCAGAAAGCAATTGTAACACATCAGAAAGATGAAATCTAAAGTTTTCTTCACTAATAATCAATAAAATAACAGAAAAAGATGCATCCTTGTGTATTATTCATCTCTTGTCCTGTTCTTTTAAGGTGATAAATCCTCGGCCTTGATCCCTTGTTTTCATCTCGGTGTCAAAGCAAGATAAGAGGCCATCGGACGGTTTAGTTTTTGACTGCTTAGACACAGAAGTGGTTGCAAAGTTTGGAGGTTTTAAGGTTGCTGGAACCGCTGAAACTTTGCCCAAAACGAAAAATACAGAACTCAATGTGCTGATGTTTATTGGTGTTCCGAGAGAGCAGATTTGAATGCTGTGTGGTTTGTGTATTTGGAGCAGGAGTGGGGTTTGAATTCTCCTGCCTCTTATGACGCAAAATGTGTAATGAATGTGAAAGGATGGAGTAAGGAGGAAAGATGCTGTGTTTTCCAGCAGAGCAAGATGTGAGGTGTGCTGTGAGCCAGCATCCTCCTTGCTGAGGGAGGAAGAAGCCCGCTGCTGAGATGCAATAAAGATAATGAGAAACTCAAAAAACCCTGCAGATGGTGAAAGCCAAGGAACGATAAAAACCCCCTGAAGGAGGGGTACTCAGGCAGTAATTCAGGGGAAGATTAGACAGCCTCATACGTTAGAGATGGGTGTGTGTGAGCTTGAGAGGGAAATAGTGTAATAGAATCATAGATGGGGTTGGGTTGGAAAAGGACTTTAAGATCATCCATTCCTAACCCACTGCCATGGGCAGGGACACTTCCCGCTAGAGCCCTGTCCAACCTGGCCTTGAACACTGCCAGGGATGGGGCAGCCACAGCTTCTCTGGGTACCCTGTGCCAGCGCCTCAGCACCCTCACAGGGAAGAGCTTCTTCCTTAGATCCAACCTGAACTTCCCCTGTTTCAGTTTGAACCCATCACCCCTTGTCCTGTCGCTACAGTCCCTGATGAAGAGCCCCTCTCCAGCATCCATTTATATCATATGTTGGCTACTGAGGGGCAGCTGGAGAGCAGTGATGCCCAAATACACTTCTGGGGGGTTTGCATTAGCATAAAGCAATGCCAAACCACAGGAAGGCTGATACCAGTGAGAACAGAGACTCAGCGTCCTTGTCCACCCAGCTCTGAGCCTGGGGGAGGCTCGTGGTCAGGAAGTTGGTGCTGGACAGGCAGGATCCAGGCAGGACCAGTGCAGTGCCTCCGGCCCTCCGCTGCCACTCGCAGGAAGAGGGGGAGCCTAGAGGATTCCCACTTAAACTGGAGAGTTTTGCCATCATGGGGTCTTACCTTGTATGTACCTTATTGCAATAAGACTTAATACCCTGCAGTGTTAAGACGTATTTTAAGGGAGATATTTTCTCCTGTTACAGCTAAAAATTATTTAAAAATAGTAATTCACACCAGGTAAGGCCTTTTTTAACAGGTTTATGTGTTCCATCTGGATATTGCAGCACACAAAGGTGCTTGTGGCCCCATATGGTCCCTTCCCAGACCTTTGGGGGAGAGGACGCAGCCCCCTCAGGTCCAGCTCCGGAGTCCCTTCAGCTGTCACCTTGGTCAGAAGCTTATTGACAGTGTGATCAGGGGACAAGTGGCAGTGGTCTGTGAGGCAGGAAAGGCCACAGAAATGGATGTGCAGCAGGAAATGGGAAGGCAAAATTATCTGCTCTCAGCCGGGAAGGTTTGTAAGACGGTTGTAGGAGTGATGGAAATTAAGCGGTGTAATGCGGTTCCCTGCAGGGCTCTGTGCCAGCCTGGATGCTGTGTGCTGGGGAGCCCTGCACAAACCCACCCCCGGCAGCAGCTTCTAGAGGGTGTTTGGTGTAGAAATGCTTCCGAATCATAGAATCAACCAGGCTGGAAAAGACCTTCAAGGTCATCCAGCCCATCCAGTGCCTGAATCACTCAAGGGGATCCTGCCCCTCTGCTCTGCTCTGGTGAGACCCCACTTGCAGCACTGTGTGCAGTTCTGGAGTCCTCAACATAAAAAGGACATGGAGCTGTTGCAGCAAGTCCAGAGGAGGCCACGAGGATGCTCAGGGGCTGCAGCACCTCCCGTATGAAGACAGGATGAGAACATTGGGGCTGTTCAGCCTGGAGAAGAGAAGGCTGCGTGGAGACCTCAGAGCAGCTTCCAGTGTCTGAAGGGGGCTACAAGGATGCTGGAGAGGGACTCTTCATCAGGGACTGTAGCAATAGGACAAGGGGTGATGGGTTCAAACTGAAACAGGGGAGATCTACCCTAACCATTCTGTGATTCTATGAATGCTGTGAGCTTCAAGCCTGTGTTTTATGTGCTGTTACATGGCTCTGACCCAGCACCCCGAAATCCTCCTCTGGCACTGCGCACATTGCGGTCCTGCAGCACTCTGCTCGCTTCTTGCTCTGTTCTGTCCCTGCAGCAGCAGCAACTCTTGTCTGCAGGCACCTCTGGCCTGGGTCTGCCTCCTCCTCATCATGGGAGGACCTGGCTGTCACTTGCACAGCTCTGTCACGTCTTGCTGATCTGGGGTGACACTTGGGGTCCTGGGTGAGGTTTGTATATCACAGGAAGCATCTCTTTTGGGTATCTTCTTTCTACATCTTCTCTCCTTCCAAACTTAATAGCTTTTTACCTCCTAATTTATCCTTGCATGAAAGGTCCTGCAGTGATCTGAATCTTTGGCTTTGGAAGGAATGACTATGTGGGGTTTGTTGTTCATGCCTATATTGTTATTTTCTGACTTCTAAGGATGGATGTAATGCTGGGTTTGTTCACTTCTTTGGAGATATGCATCTGTGCCAGCTAAGAGAACAGTGATGGTGTTTAATAAGCAAGATATACCAACTTTCAGGCTATCACATCTTTGGAAGTGAATTATAAACCCAGCTTTCCCAAAGGCCAGAATGGTAGGGAAACTTGGGTCTAAACAGCTATAAAAATCCAGGGGTTTAGTGTTCACTGAAGGCCCTGCAGAAGAATTGGGCTGCTCTTGGGGAAGGAAAACTGATAAAACATGGTTAAGTGTGAGGTGTCCCTGCCCATAGCAGCGGGTTGGAACTGGATCAGCTTTAAGGTCCTTTCCAACCCAAACCATTCTGTGAGTCTGTGAAAATACTGATGTTGACGAAGAAAGCCACAGGGAAACCGAAGAGTAAGTACAGCTCACTGGGATCAAGGGAAATCAAAGCCGAGTGTGGCTGAACTCCTCAAGGTACAAAAGGAGCAAGTGGAGATTGTGCAGAGGTAGGAGGTCTACTGGGGTGCAGGATGTTCTCTATAGGATGGTTCTCCCTAGAGATTTCAGTGCATTTTGGAGGAAACACCCCATATGCTGGTATTTGGAGAGTGTCCTTTTCCTCTTTCAGGACAGCAAATGCTGCCGCAGGGTAACCAAGACTGCATGAGTGAGTGTCTGGAAACTCAGCTAATGTATTTGATGCACTTGGATGATTTCAAAGCAGATCAGAACTACTGCATATACAAACCTTGGAAGGCCAAATGGCTGATGAATTGGTGCCTCTGCTCTGAAATGCTCCTCCATCCTTGCAATGTCCCAAGGATCTCACAAACTGCACTGGGTGCATCTTCACCATCCTACAGCAAGGAACATGGTCATCTGCTCTGAAGGACGGGTTGGAGGGAAGGGTAAGTTGCTGAGGACTGTGTGTCTAAGCCTGGGCTGTGGACACAAAGGATGTTCTTTGGAGAGCCAAAACTGGTATTTCAGCCTTTTGAGAGTCATCCCCCTTCCTTTTGCATCCAAAGCACCGGATGGCCCCACACCATCACGCTGAGGTTTGGCAGTTGCTCCCGGCTTCCTGAGCACATCTGCTGGGAGCTCTCCGCATCAAATTGAAAAGTCGGCGAGATGTGCCCTGCCTTCCTTTGGTGCTGGCAGGATCTGCTGCCTGCAGCTCGTCTCCACATTGAAGAATCAGCATTGTTCAGCTGTGCAACGGCGTCTCGCTGGGTGCTGCGCAGACTGCTTTAATTCAGTTTAAAAGGCAGGTGAGGCCACGGAATAGCAGCCGCAGTCGTTAAAGACCTGAAAGTTATTGGTGTTCAGTGGTGTCCTTACCGTAATGTGGGCAGTGGGCTTTCGTGTGAGAGCGGCATAAACTCAAGAAGCTGAGTTTGTGTCTAAAAGATTATAGAGGTTTTTGTCCTGCTGAAATAGGCTTCAAGCTGTGCTGAATCCAATGGCTGTTCAATGGATACGGGCACTTAGCAATGATTAAAGCTTTAACAAGCCCACGGACACTTCTATTTTCTTTAAGAGAATTCCCATGAGCTCAGGGGATATGAAATCAAAGACACTGAAAAGCCTTTCACTGCCCTAAGACGCTGTAATGCTCGCATTTTGTCTGACTTGCAAATGCCTCTGCTCGGGCCATGGAGGGGGACCTCCTGATTTGCACTGGGGCTTGCTGAAACACACAGGGCTGGGATGCAGCTGGGAACATCTGGCTCTTATGAGGAGGGATTGCAGGAGCTGGGGCTGGTTTAGTCCGGAGAAGAGCAGGCTGAGAGGGGATCCCATCAATGCAGATCAGTATCTCAAAGGTGGGTGTCAGGAGGATGGTGCCAGACTCCTTCCAGTGGTGCCCAGCAACAGGACGAGGAGCAATGGCCATAAACTAACACACAATAAGTTTCATCTCAGCATGAGGAAGAACTTCTTTACACTGAGGGTGTCAGAGCACTGAACAGGCTGCACAGGGGGGTTATGGAGTCTCCCTGTTTGGGTATATCCCAAACCCGCCTGGACACGTTCCTGTGTGACCTGCTCTGGGTGGCCCTGCCTTGGCAGGGGGTTGGACCTGATCATCTCCAGAGGGCACTTCCAGCACGGATGGTTCCCTGACTGTGATTCTGTGTCCCGGGCCCAGTCAGGCTGATGCCCCTCGTGTCAAGGATGAAGGGGCTCGTGATGCAATCAAGTGGGTGGAGCAGAGCAGGATCCACATGCATCCCAGGGCAGATGAAACTGTTCTGAACCCAGGTGCACTGTTGTAGCTGGGGTTTCCCTTACACGCTGCCCCAGCAATGAGGGAATGCTGCCCATTCCTGGGGCATGGATGGCCCTCGCTCTTGGGGGTGCTGCCTCGGTTTCCCCTCACTCCCATGAGGACCATGGTCCCACAAGGGCAGTCACAGGCTCTTCCCCTCTCACTTAGTGGGGTTTGCAGTAAGCTGCTCCCTCTGCCCAGGGCAGTGCTGCAGTCACCATCCCTGCAAGTGTTCACACACCATGCAGACGAGGCCCTCAGTGCCATGGGTTAGTGGTGGCCTTGGCAGTGCTGGGGAATGGTTGGAGTGGATGAGCTTAAAGGGCTTTTCCAACCCAGTTGATTCTGTGATTCCTTGCTCCCACACTGGTGGGCCACAGCTAACTCGGGCTTTCCCCATGGTACTCAGGGGTGAGATGTTTCCATTTAGGACACTGTGACTAAATGCTCTGATACCTTCTCCCCCTCAGCATCACCTGCTCTGCTCAGGGACCTGTCCTCGCCCTGTCCCCAGTGAAGGCTTGGCTCACCACACAGCAGGGAACATTCTCTATCCCATGATACACGCTCTCCGTAGGACTTTCGCGCTTGGTTCCCAACATAACTAAGCCAGGAAGATGGAAGATGTTGGTGTCATTCACAGAATCATAGAACAGTCAGGGTTGGAAAGGACCTTAAGATCATCCAGTTCCAACCCCCCTGCCATGGGCAGCGACACCTCCCACTAAACCATGCCACCCAAGGCTCTGTCCAACCCTCTTTTTCTTTTCGTATTGGCACTGATGGCTGCTCACTAACAAACCTGTGGGGATGCTGTGTGACTCAGCCCTTTACAAGTGGGGTCACAGGCCCTATCTGGCAGCCTTGTGTTTCTGCTTGGACAAGTTCCCCTCAGTTCACAGCTATGGGGACTGACACAAGACTTCTGTGATTAAGTGGCTCATTTGTCCGAACGAAGGCGTTTTCCTGCCTTTCGTTATAGGAAGACGCCCAGCAACGTGCAGTGACAGGACAAGAGGGGTAAGTTGAAATCATTTTAATGTAATATCGATGTATGAGAAACCGCAAAAGAAAGAAACCATCTTCTGGAAAATTCTGCCTCTGTGTATATTGCATTGAGGAGTCTCACAGACAAGTTCACACCGAACGCATGGCACAGTTTAAAACACGGATTGTGGGGAGGACAGGAAATGGATTTTTCTCTTTCTGTACAGACATGGGAATGTGATTTTTCTCTCCTGTTGCTACGGTTTGCTGTGCTCTAGGAAGAGTACTCGTATTCCTCAGCACTGCGGCGTCCAAAATCCATCCAGCCCATGTAGTCTCTGTCATTTATCCTGTGTGTAGGATCAATGGTCTGTACCCTGTTTCCCATAACTGAGAGCCTTCCAGTGGGACCTAAAGGAAAAGCATTGGCAGAGCAGAGAGTAAGTGGACACGTTTCACAGGTTCATCCGTTTTCAGATCTGTTTTGTGCTCGAGCTGGTGTCTGCAGTAGTTGAAACAGTTCAATTTAACACTGGCCACGTAACACCACTGTCGTATCATAGGGCAAAGCATCATAGAAACGTTATGGGAAATGTCCTGAAAATGGCTTGAGGGTTTTTTCATTGTAAACTGAACAGATAATTTTCTCCCTCCTGCTGCAGGAACATTCTGCTCCGGGCTGCCAGGAGGGAGTATGTGTAAGCAAAACACATGAGATGTAAGCTAGAGACGGAGTAAGAAACTTCCGTCATAGCAGAGGTTGTCTTTATAATGGATGCGTAAAGAGTCACCCTCCTAATTCTTTTCTTTCTGGCTTCACATCCCATCATCTGCAAGTTAAGATTAAAAACAGAGAATATCAAATAGAACAATAGGGAGAATTCTGCCAGTATATAGTCTGTCACAGAAGAGAGATTCTTGGGGACAGGATCTCCTTTTCCCTTCCTATTTCAGTAGAGAAAGTCCAGACCATTCCTCACTCTTCCTGTAAGACCATACCCTTGCTTGCTGGTACTGGGAGAGCTGCTCTAGACGCAGAACAACTCTGCTTGAGGGCAGACTCAGGCCTGTGGCAGGACTCCACCACAGCCCTGCGTTGCTTAAAGAGGCGTAACTGTAGGTACAGGAGCTCTTACAGTGCGAATTCAGTAACAAGTGGGGTAGAGTTATGAATCCCAGGGTTTGTGGAGAAGGAGGAATAGTCCTGAAACAGAGAAAGCCGTGTCTGGAATTTACAGCTAGGGACATCTACTTCTGGAATAATGCAGGGCTTGTCGCTATGTCAGTGATGCTCTCATTGCTCATCCAAAGCTTCCATCAGGGCTGGATGCTGATCCCTGATCTTGCCTTACCCTTTCTGTCTTCCTTGCTTAAGGCATCAAAGAGGCACAAACTATTTGCAAAATAATTTGTAAAGAAAGGGCTGTAATCCTCTGTTTTGAGGTCATCACGTTCTGTAACTAAAAATGCAGGGAAAGGTTCATTGCTTCTCTGTGCACTCCCTGAAAACAGCCAAAATTGACATAGGCCAATAAATAGATCCAGTTCAAGCCTTGAGTGAGGAAGGAGCAGATCCAATGTATTAGTATTAAGCTCAGGCTGAGGCTTGAGGAATACCTGAACTGATCAAAAAGGAAAAGAAGCCCAAATCAAACCCCAGAAATCCAAATCTACACAATTGCCTTGCTTATGGTTTCTTGTGTTTTGAAGGTGGCTCTGGGCTTCTATATTCGAAGGATTCCCTCATGTAATGATATTTAATGAACACGATCCATTAAAACCAACTGCATTGTTTTGTTAGTGGTTGCAGAGGGACAGGAGACTTTCTGTGCCAGATTCACACTGAAAGCCTGAAGATGAAACGAATTGAAAGCTAGGGGTCACAAGCAGTAAAATTAACTTCTTAACAGCACCTTAACTCCCTTTCCTCAAACCATCTGAGACGTCCTGCGGATACTGCAGAATCAGCGCGCAGCAAATGCAGTCCAAATTGCAGCAGTTTGGTTCTGGGGCTGCCATCTAGCCCCAGCCTCTTGAGAGCATTTAACTCCTCACTGTTTCAATTGGAAATATTGTCCAAAATCAGCTTTTCTGTTAATCACAAGGGCAAACGCCATGGCTGGTGACTGCTAACACTAGCAAATGCCCAGACTCTTTCCTCCTAGATGAAATTTCCTAGTGAGTATTGCAGTTTAGACAGGTTAAAAGTGACAAATAGAGTAGGTGGGAGTGTTCTACAGAGATTTGCTAGGAAGAAGTACTTCCCAGAGCCTTTGCGTTAAATGAGCACATAAGGGTTTGATGGGAACACTCTATGTATTGTTCATTTACAAACTAAGTAAATACTGTTTTATTCCCATGAATCTTCTCTTCTGTAACTAGCAGCTACATCTACAACCCAGAGTCCAACTAGCCTAGTCATGTCACAAGGATCTCCTTCTCTGCTAACAGTCACTTTGTAGAGTCAATTAGATTTGTCAATTAATGTGCATGCAGGAGTTCTCCTTTGTATTAATACTTAACAGAAAGAAGTCTTAAATCCAAAGTGGTTTCTTTTCACTTCATGTTAAGCTATTTGGAAATGTCAGGCAGATATCCAAGAGAATAGAATGGCTACATATATTAGAATAAGGAGTTTTGTTTCCATGTAGGTGGGTGACAATGATTATGCCAGGGAAAGGTAATGAGGATTCTGCTTTGTAGACTCCTGCAATAACATCTTTATTCAGTAACAGTTGTTACTGAATCATGGAATTTTGTGTCCGAATTCTCTTTCCATTAGATTATGAGCTGCTACAAGAAGTTCCTTAATGGATATTGTGCAAATATTGGCATTGTGAGACAAAGTCCCTCAGACTGTATTAAGTGCTCTTTTTCCGTTGTTTCTGATTTGGCCCCATTCTATGTACACGGATGAATGTGAATGGCTGCATATGTAATGCATAAAAATGCATACTGCATCTCTTAATTGCAGACCTCCACCAAAGACCAGAACAGGATTGTGCCTGGCGTAGAGGTTAGCAGCGAGGCCATCAAGAGGGGAGGATTAAATGATGTGCCTACGGTTGTGCTGAGACAGGAGAAGAAACAGCTCTTACTTTTATAAAGCAAATCTTATCCTAAGCACAGTCTGGGGCTGAGCGTGAATTCGTTTCTCAATGTCTCTATGCCGAGGCAATCCTATAAATACAGTGCCGTGGAGGTTTTTAAGTCAAGATTCTCCTCCCAGGCTGCCCATGACCAAAAACCTGGCAGGAATTGACATGTTTTGAAGCAAATGTGGTTTTACTTATCACTGCTTTTAGGTATTGTGTTGATAAATGTGAATTCTGATCTTTCAAAAGCTTTAACGCTTTTGTAACTTCCTTTGGGAACAAATACACTGAAGATCCATGACTCAGATTTCCCCGGAACAGGTATTTTTGATTGAGGTGAGGTTAGCCATTTGGTGAGTATTTATCCTCAGAAAAGTGTTCCTGCTCTTCCAGCTTAAAACAAAAAGGGAGGGAGGAGGTTAACCAAATGAAGAAGCTCAAAGAAAAGGCAATCACTGTATTTTATCTGAGATGCCACATGCTCAAAGTACCACCATAATTCTAAGGCTATGAAAATAGTGAGCTGAAAATAAAAGCTGACCTGACAGGTAGGTTACAGTTACCTGTACACAGCTCTAAGGCAGTGCCTGCCATGTCCATCGTTTTTTGGGAGTAGCTTTGCAGTAAATAAGAGTATGCTCTTTACTTCAGGAACAACTGGGCAAAACTCTACATCCGATCTTCTCTAGGAATCAGTGCTAGATGGTGACAGGGTTATCCTACCATGTGGGTATCCCTGCAGGGAGTTCCACTGACACAGAAGGAGCACAGTAAGGAGGAGATAACCAATACCTTTTCTGGCTTGCTGGAGATACTTGGCCAACAAAGCGCCAATGTTGGCTCTTTGGTCAATGCTCCCATCCAGCCGTGGCACAGGTTTCTGTGGGCCAGCAGCAGATGAAGGAGCGCGGACGTGCCGGTGATGTTCTGTCAAGCTCTGCTCAAGCTCAGCAGCCAGGGGATTCCCATTGTGTGAGCCCAGAGTTTGCTGTCCAAAAGAGCTCGCTGAGAGCACAGCAAGGAACACGCAGATGCATATACCGCTGTACATTGCTGGAGGGAAAAGGAATGATAGGCTCTTAGAATGACCAGAGTTACTACGTTGTTTGTTGTCCTTACCCCACATTCCACTGGGTGTAGTGGTTTCTGAGAAAACTAGGGCTGTGTTAGGGTTTTTTAAATGCAGGTAACTGGGGGATCTGCCTTAAGTTGGAAAACATGCATGTGAGTAGTTAAACATCCCTTGATAAGAGGAAGATACATTGAAGGAACAATATTACTCCACTGTAGCATGGGCTCCCTCATCTACTCAATTCTTATTTGCCTTTCTTTTCTGAAGCTGTATTTCCTTATAAATTAAGGCAGATGAACCCAGCTCTATGAAAATAAAAATCTCAGTACTCAAATAGCTCAGTATTTTGCTGTTATAACAACACTCAAGTTTTGACAAGTTCTGCGAAGAGCCTTTATTCTATCATCGGTTTGAACTTCAGTGCTCAAGAGGTTTCTTCTCATCCATCACACACGGGAAGGAAAACCAAAACCTTGTCCCAAGGAAAGAAACCCCAAAATCTAATGCTCCCCCAGGTATTTGATCTAATAGCTGAGGTGGTAACAGCTGTTTAGTTAAAAGCTGTATGAAATAATGTGCAACTTAACAACAATCCTCATATAAAAAAAGAGAATTTAAATGCAAACATTTCTTTATTGCTTCCTTAACAAGTACTGGAGGAAATGATGCTGCTTTGCTGGATTATTTGATCATATAAGCTGAAATAGTATTTTTCAGGAAACAGAGGAATTACTCTCATTTATCAGGAGAAACGAGCTACCTAATACTAAATGCTATAGGGGTAATTCCCATTTATAAATACACAGGAATTAGCTATATTAGAATCTCTGAATCGTTTAAGTTTCTGAACAGCATACGGAACATAACCTTTTAAGTTTAAAAGGGAAGAAAACGAAGTTGAGTTTACCATCCCTTAGATTGGATCGGAAACATTTGCGGCACATAAAATATTGGGGGTTTTAGTATTGTTAGCAGATGAATGAAAGCTGTCAGCAGGTCACTCCAGCAGGGTTAACAGTGATGTACCCGTAGAGATACTTATAAACCTAAGGTGCACTGCGCCCTTTTCACAGGGATGTCTTTTTAACTGACCCGATTCCTGTATTTTTTCTATATATGCAATATTTATATCTACTGCTATATATATGTGTGTGTATATATATACACATACAAACCGTACGGAGCCCAAACACAGCATCTCCCCCCGTCCTGCCGTTCCCTGCTCCGGGCGCGGCTCGGGCTCTCCCGCAGACCTCGCCCCGCTCCAGCGATCGGCCGGGACCCTCCTCCCCGCTCCGCAGCGGCCGCAGCTCTCCAGCAAACGCCGGGACGCCCTCGGAGCCGGTAAGCGCCGGACCCCCCCTTTTCACAGCTCCCCCCCCTATATCGCAGCAGGGATGCAGCCCGCGGGCTGCGCGGTGCTCCCTACCTTTCCGCTGCGCTCTCCCGACGTTGGACCTGAGCAAGGAGGGACGGAGAGAACGAGTCCCGTTTGTGCCCAGGCGGGGAAGTTGGGGGTGGCTCAGCCCCGGCCCCTTAAATAGCGGCGGGAGCCGCGACGGTGTTTGCACAGCTCTGACGCAGCCGCCCCCCCCCCCCCCCCCCCCCCCCGGTCCGTGTGCCTGTGCCCCCCGACGGGCGGTCTCGGCTCCCACGCGAGGGAAGCGCTTGAAGCAGGGCGGTGGAAAGGTGGTTCTGATGGGGGGGGATACTCACAGCCCCCGCCCAGACACCACGGCGAGAGGCTGCTGGAGGGGCGCCCGGCCCGAGCTGCCCCCCCCCCCCCCGGGGCTGCGGCTGATGGGGCGGGCTCACCCCGACGGTGATGGAAGGTTTGGGAGTTGGGGGTTTGGGGTCCTCTCGCTGAGCTGAGCCCTCCCCGAACCACCCCGTGCGTCTACTCAGGAAGGTGGGGAGGGTATTTCATTAGAAACGAACTCTAAAGGAAAGGACCACCCCCACCCCCCCCCCAGGCAGCCGGAATTGGAGATGGGGACGCTTTTGACCCGGTTCTTTCCCACCGACCCCCAGAGCTACAAATCTCCTGGGAACCCACTGGTGGGCTCCGGCGAGACCGCGCCGAGCCTGAATCCTTGTTCTTGTTTAAGTTTACAACCCGGAGCCCAGCGAGCAGCGCAAACTGCTTCGCCTTCCCCTTGCCCCGGGGCCCAGCCGGCAAGTCCCGCTGCAGTTCCCGCTCAGGCTGGCAGGGGGCGACCAGGAGCCGCCTCATCGCGTAGCCTGCGCGGTCCTGGACCGGGTGTCCGTCAGGGTGTCTGACAAGTGTCTGTCTGTCAGGGGTCTGCCAGGCGCTGGGCAGGGTGGTGGTTGCTGCCCCGGGTGTGGGCTTTTCACCTCCTGCGCCTGCACCAACGCCGGGCAAAGTTACAGGAAAGCATCATCAAAACCTGCTTTGGAAACAAAAGGGAGTTGTAAGTGGATTGCCAGGGGAAAGAACACTGAAATTGTTGCAGCAGCACCCATCCGAGTGCTGGTCTAATGGCTCTGTGTGTCTCTGGAATCAAACTTAGTAATCGTAGAATCCCAGACAGGTTTGTGTTGGAAGGGACCTTAAGGCTCATCCAGTTCCAACCTCTGCCACGGACAGGGACACCTTCCATAGAGCAGCTTGCTCCAAGCCCCTGTGTCCAACCTGGCCTTGAACACTGCCAGGGATGGGGCAGCCACAGCTTCTCTGGGCACTCTGTGCCAGCGCCTCAGCACCCTCACAGGGAAGAGCTTCTGCCTCAGAGCTCATCTCAGTCTCCCCTCTGGCAGGTTAAAGCCATTCCCCTTGTCCTGTCCCTCCATCCCTTGTCCAAAGCCCCTCTCCAGGTTTCCTGCAGCCCCTTTAGGCACTGGGAACTGCTCTAAGGTCTCCCCTTCAGGAGCCTTCTCTTCTCCAGGCTGCCCCAGCCCAGCTCTCTCAGCCTGGCTCCAGAGCAGAGCAGCTCCAGCCCTTGCAGCATCTCCATGACCTCCTCTGGACTCGCTCCAACAGGTCCAATATTCCTGGTGATGCAATTCCTCTATTTTGGCTTGGTGGGAAGAATGCTCATTGCTATTAGACAATTAAACAGTCAGCACTGGTTTGAACTGCAGGTGTCTCGGAAAAGCACCACAATCGTTCTGGGAAAGTACAATACAATAACAATTCTGACAGAGTCACATCCAGCCCTCTTGAAACTCACTGTAGATAATGAGTTCCCAAGCGACCTGCCTAAAGCTTAATAGAAGAGAAAGACAAAGGGCTTACTAATATGTGCATATGCATAATTCATATCGCAGTAGTATAAATATAAATGTGGGCATTTAAGGCTGACATATTTGTCTGGTTGAGCAAGAACACGGTACGGGAGTTCATTTTTGTGGAGCTGATGTGGAGTATCAGTTCACTTCCATCCAAGACTTCACAAATGGAGTGAGAGAGTGTGTTTGTGCATGTGCTCATGCATGTGTGTGTAAGCCAAACTTACTATTGGTGTTTGTGAACACACAGAAAGGCAACAACACACAAGATCAAATAGAGGAGACATGGATGTTTGCTAGATAGTTACATGAATATGTTTCTGTGGGATCTCTGTGCTTTTATAAGATCATACGCTGGCTTTTCCAGTGTATTTCTGGATTAATCCAATTGCTATGTTTGCAGTGAGAGGGTCAGGAACTCAACAGTCTAAGCCCAGCATGGAGTTTTCTGCTTCATTCTACCTGCATGATCCCTACACTGACTGCAAATGTCTCAATGATTTTCCTATTTAGACATCATAGTGTATGAAGAAAATGAAGTGAGGCTATAGCATGATGTCAAGTTACTAAAGTCAGCAGCTCTGCGCCATCTGTGACTTTGGTTATAGACTTTTGAACATTGGATTTTCTTCATTAAATTCCTTAATACTAGAATTTACAGCCCTTGAGATAACTTTCTGACTTACTGATGTTTTCTTCGGTGGAAGTTTGAAGTAATATGCAAGTTCCAGTCCTTGGTATGCATATGTTAATTAATGGCATTTTAGAATTGTCTTGGGCAGAGACAAAAGGCCAGAAAGCCTGTTCAGCTTGAGCAGATGTGATAGATAGCAGGACTCTGAGGCTGCGTGCTAATGACTGATGTGGCACAAAGAGGAGACAATAACGGTTTGCTTTGCAGTGACCTGTTAGGTTCCAGGACCAGTGTTTTCATGGTTGCTGTGCCTAGATGTGCACCGTGGATGTGTAGCATCAACCACAGGAGGGCCTTGTGCCACCATCATGAGTGGGCTGAGACAGACACTGCTCTAATGCAGCAACTTAGCTCACCAGGGAAGGAATGGCTTTCACTGCACTAGAGTTAAGTGACATAGCAAGAACCCAATAATGGATGCAAACGTAATTTAAACCTAGAGTGAACCCTGCAATGCAGTAAATGCTAATAGAGATGCATCCCCAAGGTAGGAGCTGGATGGCACCGTAGTTTGGAGCCTGCAGTCTTTTTAAAGGTGTTTTTTCAGCATGTGTCTGTTCAAAGATTTTAACCTAGTTTCTAACAGACCTGACCAGACTGGTGTCTGCCATTCAGACCTGAAGTGCCTGCTTCATCAGATACTTCGTTGAGAAGGCAGCTGTGATGATAGCACTCTTGTATATGAAACTAAAATACATGTTCGCGATACTGGAATCTGTTTTACATTGATGGGATTATTTATTGGTTTAAATAATTGTATTCCCTAATTAATCTTTCATTTTATGTAGGAGAAACCAGTCCAACACACTTCACTGTATATAGTAGTTAATCTTTTGTAAAAACAGCCTAGTGGAGAAAGAAAACACATTGTACCTTTCAAAATACTTTGTACTTTTCAGATGCGCCGCTCACCTTGCTGCCTGGACCCGGACAAAAGTAGTCTTTTCCACTGTGTGGCAGTAACAGAACCCTGTAGGAGATGCTGTTTGCTCCATGGTCCTCTCCTCTGAAAGGGGAATGTCTGTCTAATCAATATGAGTCAAGCAATTTGAAATCCCCAAAAGGAAGTTCTATAAATGACAAGTACGATGTATTAGCCTCATCCTCCAAACCTTTGCATGTTGTCATCTGTGCTAAAACTAGAATCAGAATATAAGAATAGCAAAATAATTTGACATTGGATAGACTGGACAGCAAATAAGGGCTTTATAATGTCCTTTGAAGAGATAGGGGCTTTCTGTTTGATACATAAATGGATAGGACAGCTGGAGTCTTGTTATTTCACTTCTACTTTAAATTATACTTCGTAATATGGAAGGAAATTGAATTAACCTGAGTGCAAAATATGAGTTGTTATTATGACAATTCCTGCCTAAATGGAGAAGCCAGAAACATCCACAGAAGGGGTAGATGCTGCATTTCGGTTTCAGGAATTACCTTCTCCAGGCATGAACTGGAAAAATAATGGTGATCTTTGGACAACAGCTCTGGCTGCATCGCAGTGAGCTGATGGAACGACTTTGTTGTGAGAATGTTGTAAAGAAGATTCTTGGAGGTCCTAGGGGTTTCCCACTGGATTAAGCCAACTTTCCCCACTTTTGACAGGCTGCTCCTTTGCTGACTGCTCACCAATATCTCTTGGATGTGCTGGACTATTGTTCCTTGCCATGTAGTAGGAAAAAAGCATTAGCTAGAAGGCTCTGTAATCTAACACTGACCTTTCTGTGGCCTGGCATTTCCATGCTCAGAAACACCTACCTCTGTGGCCACCGTAACCATTACGGCCTCCAGGAGGTCAAGTTGATTCAACCTGTTCAACTTAGTGAAAGGCTGAGGAAAACCAGACAGTTACATCTGAGCTCTGCACAAAATACCTCTCAGCTGCCCCTTAGGGAGTGAGCCTTCCCTTAAAAAAGCAGAAGGAAGGCTGCTAAATGAAGATATTTGGCTGAATTATGAGGTATAAATGTATTTTGAAACCACTGGGAACTAAGAACGCACATTATAGGAAAGAATTATCACCCAGACAAGAATAACTAACTCTAAGGGGAATAACTCTTTGGAAGCAGACAAACCTTGCTCCGCTGTTCACTCTTTATTGTTTCCAGCTGTCTGTCTCTTAATTAGCTTTTTCTAAATAAATATATTTATTCAGAGAAGGGCCTGAAATTACTTAAAATCAGCTGTTCTACACAGTGCTGTGTGGCATGAAAGACACAGCTTTGTGAGGCATTGAAGTAAGTATGCTTTCAAGTTCACTTCCTAAAGTTAACAAAGACTAATTAATTAGTGGGGCTGCTCTATATGGTAATTATGTATTAGATTTGCAACTTATTTTGCACCTTACCAGTGTTACACTTTATTTAGCATGCCCTTAGGCTAAATAAATAGCTCTATCAAAAGATTCATCGGGGTAGGAGCTAGCCCAAGGACCTGGCCATAGTTCCCTACCATCATAGAATATCTCAAGTTGGAAGGGACCCAAAAGGTTCATCAAGTCTAACTCCCTGCTCCTTGCAGGACTGCCTAATCAGCATTTACTTGTGGAAACAGGAATGAAACAGTTGGAATGGGATGGCTTTGAGTTATCTGGCTTGATTTTTTTCTTGAAAAGAAAGAGCAGGATTACTGATGACTTCCATGGTATAACAGGGTGGCTTGTGCATTTACGGTCTGAGTGTGGCCATAGTGCAATGGTGAAAAGGTGCTGTGAAGCATGCAAGTGTGTGACTACAGTGACTGTGTTTTCTTTTCCTCTGTGTATTTCTACTCAAAGTATTATGGAGATGCGTGTTGCTTCTTATTGTTTTCTTATGATTTCCCTGCTCCCTTTACTTCACCATAGGCTGAAATAAGCCATTCAGGCTTCATTTTTTGGCTTCAGCGATGTTCCTCATGCATAGCTGTTCACGAGGATGCTGTGGTTCCCAGTGTGACCTGTGTGTGCGGACACTCAGACAAACGTGTTCTTGGGAGATAATGCCAGTGGGAGGACAACAAAACAGAGACATTATACCTGTCAACTTTATAAGAGCTCTTCATATTGTCCTCTTGTTCTGGCAGTACAATAGAGCACACACTGTTTCGATGTACATAGGCTCTGCCAAGTGGTTGTTGGCCAGTTGATCAGGAGAATCCATACTTGAAATATTCATTGGTGTCTGTGTAGTGTTGGAGTTGGTGATGCTCTTGTTGGACATACCATTGAATGCAGTAGATGGGCTGGAGTTCTGTGACATTCTCATGGTGAAGTTCAGGTTATGAACAACATACTCTCAAATCCTTATTTGTATCCACTAAAATTGTGTTAAATCTCTTCAGGCTTGGTGAGGGGCAAAGACTTTGAGCTGGTTACAGATATAGCAGAAAGCATGCTGTGTCTCCTGCCATGAATAATATGATGATAAACTGTTTGATCAAACATTTTCAAGTAGAATAAGCCACAAATCCTAGGACAGTACTGAAAAGAAGGTCCACCCTTCAGATTAATCAATACCTAATACTTCAGGCATGATAGAGAGATGAACTCAGGTTAGCTTGTTGGTTTTGTCTAAAAGCCTCTTTCCTCTTATGAGACTGAATCACTATATTGAATGTATTCAAAGCCAATTCTTTAATTTTTTAATAATTAAGATAGTTACTAGAAGTATACAATTAAATTGAAATGTAGATCTTAATGGATTTAATTTTTGTAAGAGAGAACAACTCTTGAATATTTATGTATCTGATGAATATTCAGCTCTTTATATTTTCATTACCAACCAAACCAAAACTGAAAAAACCCTTAGGACTAAAGAAATTCAAACAGTCGTGTTTCATTAGGACCGTGTTAATTTACTAGAAATATGAAAATAAGAATTTTTTGGTGCAAATTAATTATTTATGTTTTACCTTGATTTTCATTATTTTTCTGTTGCTTTCCGTTATTATGGTATGCCTGATTGGTTATTGTTATTCAACAGTGAAGAGTGTTTCAGCCCAAGCCCCAGGCATGGATCAAGCATATTACAATACTTCAGCAATGCTCTAGTTTAGGAGAGTTCAACTTCTGCTTTCTTCCATAGAATATGCACTTTTATGAACTCCTCTGACAGCCTCTCTCCTTGGAGAGAAAAAGTGGTTCATCACATGTATCCCAGCTGTGTTCTGTTCTTGATGAGGACTCCTGAAGCTCACAGGGAATGTGTAGGTATGAAACAACTGAACTACAGATTTAATGAGAGTATTGCTAAACTAGTTTTGATCATAGAATAGTTTGGGTTGGAAAGGACCTGAAGATCATCCAGTTCCAATCCCCCTGCCATGGGCAGGGACACCTCCCACTAAACCATGCCACCCAAGGCTATGTCCAATCCAGCCTTGAACACCGTCAGCGATGGAGCATTCACAACTTCCCTGGGCAACACATTCCAGTGCCTCACCACCCTTACAGTAAAGAATTTCTTCCTCATATCCGATCTAAACTTCCCCTGTTTAAGTTTGAATCCGTTACCCCTTGTCCACTCACTCCAGTTTCTCATGAAGAGTCCCTCCCCAGCATCCCTATAGGCCCCCTTCAGATATTGGATCATAGAATAATAGAATAGTTTAGGTTGCAAAGGACCTTAAGATCATCCAGTTCGAACCCCCTGCGACAGGCAGGGACAGTCATACCAGACCAGGTTGCTCCAAGCCCCGTTCAGCCTGGCCTTGAACACTGCCAGGGATGGGGCAGCCACAGCTTCTCTGGGCACCCTGTGCCAGTGCCTCAGCACCCTCACAGGGAAGAACTTTTTCCTTGTATCCAACCTGAACTTCCTCTGTTTCAGTTTGAACCCATCACCCCTTGTCCTAGCACTGCAGTCCCTCTCCAGCATCCTTGTAGGTCCCCTTCAACAAATGCCTTGTTTCATGTAAAAGATGAAAGCTGTTAAACAGGTTGTCATATTCCATTCCTGAAACCACATTTAGGAAGAAAATATATCTGCCAAAAAGAATAATTCTATTTTCCTAGTTAGGAAATTAGGAATCTTACACTGATTAACAGCATTATTTAGATGATATCATAAGTGATATAAAGCAGACATCACCAAACTGGAGAGGATCAGCAGTGGGCAAGGAGATGGACGTCTAGGTAGCTTCATGTTTTTTGTGTATGGACATGAAGATTGAGAGGGCCTACTAAAATACCTTGATGAATGGGAAAGGAATTCTCTGGCTGTTGATGTTCCCAGCAGTCAGGGAGAGGTGCTGGATGGCACCACATGATTTCAGATGTGACCATACTTTGATTAAAGACCAAATCCCTCTCCAATAGAATCCTGGCAGATAGTAATGTTCATTAAGACTAAGCAATGATGTGCGTATATGTGTGGGTGTGCAGGAAGGTGGGAACTGAGGTTTCCTTGGCACCGTGTTTACTTTCCAGTCCATGAGAGTACTCATGGGGTTGATTCTTTCCTCATCCTCTTCTTTTTTTCATCTTAAGAAGAAGATTTGTATATACATTTTTTTTCCCATGCCAAAATGGGTTTTCATTTGTACGGAGAGTACAAGATATTTCTCATTAAAATGCACTGGAAAGGTTTATAGAACTGAGAGCTTTGCAGGCAGGTTGCTTTTTTATAGACCCTGCAGTGTTTGGTATTAAATATTTTGTTCAGAACAAAGGGAAAAATCCTCCACAAATCTTTATTGCTCTTAATATATTGCCCTGTTGAGGCCTGCTACTACATGACTGGAGTAAGGTATTCTTAAGAAAGCCCCAGAGAATCAGGGACCTACAAGCCATTTACTTCAGTGATGTAGCATTGATATAGGATGTTGATTTGATACTGATGGTTAAGTGAAAATGGATCTGAGGCTTCTGACTCTTCAGATCGTTGAAGATGTTTGCCTGATTGGTTTATCATACTGTTAAATATTACAGATAGATCTAATCTAGCCTCCTACCTCTGCAGGCGTTCTTAACTTTGAAAGTGTTTTAAATGCTGACAAGGCTCCAATGTACTTCATGTGGCTGTGCGCAAACCTGGAGTATAAATAACAGACAGTGCAAAAGGCAATAAATTTCTTGCAGCATGACTACGTTGTCTCTGAAGTGGTTTACACATTGGAATAATAGTTTTAACGTTTAAAATAGTGTTGGCTCTGCTTTATGCCTTAGCCAGAAACCCACAGTATCAGAAGTGTAGGACATTAATAACCTCATTGTATATGATCTTAGGGATAATACTGCAGTTCATCATTGTTTGCTATTGTAAAAGTTTTGCTGGGCTTTTAGCTGTATCTGGTTTTCCATACCCCTGAGGACACTTACTGTTAAGATGGATTTAGGATGTTTTCTTCCAAGTACAAAATTGTACAAGAAAAACAAACATTCACTATTCAAAAGACAGATCTATAGATGCAAGAAACTGAAAAACATTCTCCTAACACTAATAATTCCTTGGGAAGATAGATACAGTGTAAATAGTATCAGGCATTATGCATTTAGTCTAATATACTGCTCAATAACAAGGTAGGGAGTCGATAGAGTATTTTTATTGCACCATTTCAGGAACAAACGTAAGCATACATCCTAGTCAACTAGTTACCTGTAAGACCTTACACTGGAAGGCATATCCACTGCTATGCGTTCCTCATAAGGTCCCTAAAAGCTGTAGATGTTGCAGACATCCTTGGAAGGATTTGAGCACCTCTGAATAGGGGGGTCATGAGCCACAGAAGACAATCTCTGTCTTCTCACAGAAGACAATCTAAATTATGTGTGCTAACAATGGCTTTGGTGCATTTTCACATAGGTCTTTGCTGTACAGCTTTCATTTTCCCTTTGCTTTCGTAACAGCTCTGGTGTTATCTCTCAGACTTTTCTGAAGTTGAACGTCAGGATTGTTTCACCTTCTTCTTGGTTCTTCGACTTGGCAGTTAACTTTATTAAAAACAGGCTAATTAGGGGGAAATGACAAATAGTTTGACATCATTACCTAACACAATGAAATGTGCTAAGTGGGAAAGAAATGGGAGGAGTATCTTCACAGGTAAGTTTGATTTTGCGTGCTAGTTCCAAGGATGATGAAGGCTAGGCTTTTTCTCTCAGAAAAGCAGTAGATTATCTTCTTTTAGTCTTGCATAAGTATTTTCTGTCAATTAATGGTATTCTGCTTTGTCCCTGGTTCAGGCTACAAAACATAACACTTGGCTGTGCTCTCCATCCTTAGCTGAATATATCTGGAATTATTTGCTAGTAGAAGTTGAAGAAGAATGGGTATTACTGCCGCATCCAGACTTTGCACAACCTCTGCGCGTAGAAATTTGTACAATCTCTACATTGACATTTCCCCCTCTTACTGTGCTTCAAGGCATGAACTTTGCTTCATGGCTTCCTACCTAGGAAGGGGGTAAGGAATCTAGATGCCAAGCTCCAGAAGACATCTGTCTGCCCCCTCTGTGAAGGGACTAATGTAAAAAGCATCCTTGTCATTTTGTATTGCTTTGCTTATATGCTCAAAACTACACAGTGCTGACTTCAGGTATCTTTCTCCAATTTCTAGTTGCTTCAGACCGCTTTCTTTGCAAGCTCTATCTGGAAGATAGTTGTCTCACTGATCATTTTAGGTTGTGCTTCGGGAACCAATAACTCTTTAGTCAAACAATGTCCTGAAGCATAATTTGTAGTTACCCAAGTCAGTTATTACTGGGTCGAGCACACTGTACTAGCCTTGAGTCAAAACAGATGCCTGGGCAAGTTTGAAGTTCAGCTAATGCAAGATTTGTTGCTCTCTCATCCACACAGACATTTTGCTTTGTTTAATCTGTGGTAGTGCCTGGACTGGATGAAAAAGAATGTTTGTTTTTTTTTTCTGTAATAGGATATGAATGACTGGACATGATAAATAATGGAATTTCTTGTAATTGTATCTACATGAATATTTCATATTCTTTGAGCTGTAAATTCATCCAGTGTCTGAGAATACCCTGAAGTATCTGACACAGTTTAATTGTTTGCTTTTGCTCCATCCCTCTCATACTGAAGTGACAAGTCCATGGCTGCTTAAGATCATACGGTTTTTTAACAGTTCAGTGTGCCTACATATGCATGGGAAACCAGGAGCAGACTGTGAATCCTTTCCCTTTTGCTGCAAAGCGGAACAGTGGAAGTTGAAGGAAGCAGATTAACTTGATCTTATCCTTCTCTTTAGAAGCCTGCTTTCCTCTTGCAAGTGTAGATATAGAGATTGGCTACACCAGTCAATGTATGTTTCAAAGAACCCTCAGAGGCTAAATACGAATGCTAGCTGGCCAGCAACATGCAAGGTATTTCTCAGTGTAGTTGTGCCCCACGTTTCTCAAAATGATTATTCTGTCACATGAGGACCAGAGAGGGCAAGTCAGGTATGGCGATGCACTCTCTAAGACCTTCCCAATAACCAATGGTGTGAAACAATGTTGTGTTCTTGCACCAGCTTTATTTACAATCTTCTTCAGCATGATGCTCCAAAGGGCTGCGGCAGACTTCGATGAACAAAATGGCATCTATATCTGATATTGTACTGACGGGAGCCTATTCAACCTAAGGAGACTGAAGGCCCACACTAGGACCCTAAATCACCTTGCTCACTAGCTGCTTTTTGCTGACAATGCCACCCTCGTTGCCCATACAGAAGCAGCACTGCAGTGTTTAACATCTTGCTTTGCAGAGGCAGCTGAGCTTTTTGGGCTGGAAGTCAGCTTGAAGAAGGCAGTAGTTTTTTACCAACCTGCACCACAAGAAGACTACACATCACCATTGGTGGGTCAGAGCTTTAGTTAGTCCAGCAGTTCAGTTATCTGGGAAGCATCATTTCCTTGGATGCCACGATTGATAAAGAAATAGATAACAGAATAGCAAAGGCATACAGAGCCTTTGGAAAACTCCGTAAAAGAGTCTGGGGTAAGAAAAGTACAAAGATTAGTGTCTATAGAGCCATTGTACTTTCTACTCTTTTGTATGGGTCTGAATCATGGGTCGTCTACTGCCATCACCTGTGACTCCTTGAACACTTTCATCAGCGCTGCCCCCGTACAATCCTAAACATCCCCTGGACTGACTACTTGTCTAATGTTACTGTCCTTGAACAGGCAGAGGTCACCAGTATTGAGGCCATGTTGCTGCAAATGCAGCTGTGCTGGGCAGGGCACATCTCCAGGATGGAAGATCACCGTCTCCCTAAGATTGTGTTCTACGGTGAACTTGCCACCGGCTGCCACAAGAGAAGTGCCCCAAAGAGGAGATATAAGGACTCCCTGAAACAATATCTTAGCCTTGGCCATATTGACTACCATCAGAGGTCCGCCCTGGCCTCCAATCGGGAGATTTGGAGACGCATACATAATGCTGCTGTGTCTTTTGAGAGCACACGGAGAATCAATCTTGAGGAGAAAAGACAAAGCAGAAAGAACCGTACATTGCCTATACCACCTAAGGAGACCTTCCGCTGTGCTTTTTGCAACTGGACTTCTCCATCCTGCATTGGCCTTTTTAGCCATTAGCGCGCTTGTAGTAAGCGTGGGTAAAGCCCTTCTCAAATCTTCGTTGGCGAAGCCACGCCATGATCGATTGATGATTGATTGTACCCAGATCGTGAGAGGTAAGGAGCTCATTAGTGCTGGGTATGTTTCAAAGCTAAAATAAGTAAAGGTTTTTTTCCAGCGGTTACTTTTTGAGTAACTGGAGTTTTAGACATATATCAAGTGCATGGCTTTGGTCATGGCATGACAGTGTTTCTCATCTTCTAGAAAGGGGCAAGGGAGAAACAGGAACTTCGAATCAATGGTGTTTGAGAAGAGATATTTCAGTGATCTTTGATAGTTCATATTATGTTTTGTGAGAGCCCAATCTGAACTAAGAAAGAGACTAAGATGGTATTATTTCATCAGAGTTGTGAGCTAAGGGTACAGTGGAAAGACAAGTGTAGAAATAAACTAACTTAGCTAAATTGTAAGTTCTTTGTTGACCTTTAACACAAGAATACAGAAGCTGGAGTGCAGATCAGGCGGCTGTGACAAGTCTCAAAGTGCAATATGGATAGATCACCGAGCCTATAATCGTAGAATAGAATCAACCAGTTTGGAAAAGACCTTTAAAATCATCAAGTCCAACTGTTCCCCAGCACTGCCAAGGCCGCCACTAACCCATGTCACTAAGCATCTATGGCTGTGATCAGTCCACACCAAAGCAGGTATAATCAATGTTTATTAAAGGAAAGAATAAATCTTGCATGACCTTCCAGTCCCAGATACAGCTGTCTCATCCTATTTAATAAGCAGGGGAGGTTTATAGTGTTTGCCCAACCATTTCCCAAGATGCATTTTTTAAGTAGGCTTTGTCATGATGTGACTTCATTGCTTCTTGCTGTGTTAAGGTTATAAGTTGTCTTGTCTATTCTCTGACCGGGATACATTTGTCAGAAGATCAACAGCTATGAATCAGTGGACCTCCAGTGAAACTGTTGCAGGGACATTGATTTACAAGAGCTGAATATTGGCTCTAATTCTTCACAAGTTGCCCGTGTCAGTAACTATTTAGAAGCCAAGTGAAAAAATGCATATATCCAACACAGACCAGAAACCCACAGTAATTCCGTTCCAGAGAAAATGTAAAAGAACACGTTTAGCATGAAATGAGGCCAAGACATATAAGTGGAGAGAAGCTGACTATCCTAGGAGAACAAGTATTCCAAATGACAAGAATAGCAAATGATGCCATGATTTGGTATTCTACCTAGATTTGAGAGGCCTGTGTTTTCAGCCTGTGCTTCAAATCAAGTACAACAGGGACTGGAATCTGCTTTCCATCCATTCTCACTGAATTACCTAGCTGTGAGCTTACTTTGTTCCGCTCCTGATTCTTTTATCATGTATGCATTTTTGCATAAATGTATGTTTGTGACCTCTGATTTCTAAGCATGCTGGATATTTCAGCCAAAGCCAAGTGCTGTGATTTTCATTCAGATAAATGTCTATAATGAAGTCTGTGCTAGCAGAGATTTAAGGCAAATCTGGTCCTTGCTGCTGAGAATCAGAACGAGTGTTCTGTGCTGCAGTGCAATGATGCTCCTCATTACAACAGAGTCACAGGGATGTGTAGCAGTCTTTCAGGTTGGAGAGCTATCTTAATATGAGAAGACATTTGTCAAGTTGGATACAGGAACGTGGGGGTACAAAAGAGGGAACCAATGTCACACACAAACCTGGGGCTATGTGACAGTGTTTTTTCTATATTAACTTATGTGAAATTGGTACTTCATTATTCATGTGCATTCTGTGGGGGGAGAGAAGGTTCTCTCCAAGTCTGAATTTGAAGCGATAGCCAGGAAGGGCTGACTTTACACATGAAGAAAAACATGGATAGAAGTTTAATTCTGATTAAAATTATTTCTGCTTTTTCATGTGCACATTTATGCACTTAAAATAATACATTATTTTTAGCTTTTGCATCAGGTATCAGAATTCTCTGTAATAGCTGGAAGTTATTGCTTGAGCAATTTAGTAATTTGCAGCTTTTCAAGATTGCTTGGGAGGGGTTTCTACCTCCTCTAACTTCAAGTGAAAGACAAGATTGGAAGGGTAGGAGTTCAAGTTTTCCAGCCATTGGCTTTTTATGTATCCATTTACATAACATGTATTTATGTGCATTCATATAAAATTTTATTTGTGTAATAGTTATATTTATATCATAATTACATTTATAGGGATATATGGCCAAGTTTTGGACACTGGCAGTATCCCCAGGTTTCAGCAGTTTGTCCAAACACTCATGCGGTCTGATCATGAAGAGATTATCATTTGGAAACACAGACTTAACCTTTCTGGAGGGAATCAATGATTTATTAAAATGAAAATGATAAAAATTATGTGTATTTCTACCTCTGTAGAGGGACTTTGTCCTTCTTATAATCTTCCCATATCAGCACTGCTTATAATGCAGTGCTTTTCATGAGCATGGAGTAGTTCTTTCTCCCAACAGATAGTCATCAGTTATCTTTACTCCACTCACTCAGAATGACCTGTTTTCAAAGTTGTTGTCTTAACAGCATGTTTTGGCCTAGGTGCTTCTGTTCCCCAGGAAATTCTGACTTCTATACTGATTATGAATGATTCTTTTTCTCTTTGATGTTCTGGAATTTCCAAGTTAAAGATTCTTTGGTATTTTCCAGTCTTAGCCCATCAGTACAATGTCACATCCTAAGGCTGGGACATTGGGGGCAGCTGAAGTGCAGCTGTATCTGCTGAGTGGTGGCAGCACTGTGTTGGTGTGAGGACTGAGTGGCATGCTAAGGAGGTAATGGGTTGGGGTGGCTGCAGAAGCCAATGTCACCATATTGCCTTGGGTCCTCACTGTACACTCTGCTGGCCCAGCTGACTGCAAAGTGATTTCCAAAGACACCAGGGTTGTATGCTAATAAAAAGCCGCCCCTGGAGTTCTCCTCACATGAATTTGCTGAGCCTTGACCTTGAGGATCTTCACTAGTTGAAGAGTTTAATTAGTGGTAACATTACAAAGGTTTACCTCTCCTTGAAACAGATCCTTTCGTTTGTACCTTGTCTGAGTCCAGAACAAGGATTTGGAAGGTTCCTTTTTTGGGGGTGCCATTGCTAATCCTCCACAAATGAAGGTGTTCTACGTGATCTCTCCCATGACCATCCTGCTTCCCTTTTGTTTCTGTGTGGGACCTGGGAGGAGAAAAAATTCTTCATGTAGATTCTCAGTGAGGAATGAACAGGAAGACAAAATAACCTCTAATAGTTTGTAAAGGTTCATATGATAAAAGCATAAAAGAACAATGAAAGAAATGTTTTCCTTGACAGAATTGCATAGCGCTACAGTTTTCCATTAGTCAACAGCTTCTAATACTGACTGCCTTAAATGAGCTTTTAAAGTAGCAAACGAGAGCATTTTGAAGTTGAACTTTTATTACTGGGTCTTGGCTCTATTCCCAGCGAGGAAACATACAAAATAACTTGTTTATGGGCTCTGAAAAAATCAGGTTTGCTTTCTGGTGTTTGATAGCTGCTTGGGGAAAAATACAAATCCTCAAGCCATCAGTTTCATTCTGAGATTAAAAGTAATAAAGAGCCTGAGGAATCCAAATAAACATGCCCAGAATTGCATATGAGTGCAGAGGGGCTGCTACCTGCTGAGGGGACTCCTGCCTTCCTTTGGCTTCCTCAAACTCGCCCATCAGTTATTTGTGGCTGTAAGTATGTCTGAAAGCACTTGAGTCCTCTGACCTGGGTCCTCTCCGGGCCTGATGGGACACTTCTGTGGCCTTGCTGTTCCTTGTTTCCTTCAGAGTGTGTGGATATGGGAGGTCTGGGCTGCAGCCCTCACAGTGGTGCTTCTAAGCATGAAACAGAATGTCTTTAATGTGCCCTTCGAGGCAGCACAAAGGTTGAGGAGGGTGAATAGTGCAAGAGTTTTGGAGGACTGGAGAGGTCTCAAGGCCAGCCTTGTCCCTGCCGCCCACTGGGGAGACCGAGTGAAGACGTTTACATGCTATATGTATCCATGCACCAGTACATGCTGGTGGCTTCCCAGCTGGAAAGCAGCTTGGCAGAAAAGGACCTGGGGGTCCTTATGAACACCAGGTTGAACACATGCCAGCAATGTGTCCTTGCCCCAGAGAAGGTGCTGGGCTGTATTAGACGAAGTATTGCCAGGAGGTTGAGGGAGTTTGATCCTTCCCCTCTAGTCAGCACTGGTGAGGCCACTCCTGGACTGCTGGGTCCAGTTCTGGGCTCTCCAGAACAAGAGAAAGGGAAGGCTGATGCTGGCACAACTTCCCTGCTACAGACTCAACTGCAGAGAGAGGGGACAGGAGAAGTTCAGGAAGGGGAAGGGAGTTAAAAGAAACCATGGAAAAACAAGATAAACACAAAACCAGAAGGGGCACAAGAAAGAATAATAAGAAGGAAATATTCTAGAAAGCAGATAGTGCTAGAAAGAAACCTGGGGCTAGTAGATCAGAGAAAGGGAATAGAAGAATGTGGTGGAATAAATGCAGAAAACAGAAAAGAAAGGGGAAAAGGAAAACGTACTCTTTACATTCTTTCTTTACATTCTTTTTCCTACTAATGCGTGCTCTAAGCACTGTGTAATGAGCTGCACCCCTACTTTTGTATTTTGCAGTAGTTCTACTACAGTTTATAGCTTTCACCAGCATTCTAGCTGAAGCAGAAGGAGCTTGTAGCATTCTTCTTCCTTTCTGTCCCCCAGTGCCCTCTCAACATTTCCTCTGTTCTGCTGACAGTAGGCAGAAGGGTTATTTGGCACCACTCACCCTCTAGATTGAGTGCCAATGCATTTTGGCAGTGATTCCTGGTAAACTGCATATGCTTTGCACATGGCCCTTCCCTGAAAAGTTTTGGGTAATATTCCACTAGTTTTTCTCTCTCATTCCTGTTTCCTTTCCCTGTGTAGCCAGGCTCTGTGGCAATGAGCATTGCTATAGCGCTTGCCTTTGTTGGTTTGCTGCATGTTTAAAGCTCACCCACACTGATGCGTGTTTTTGCCTCCCTCTTCTTTGCCTTTTCTATAGAATGTTTTCTCCTGTGTTACATGCAGATAGAATAGGAGCTCCTGCACAAGGCAATGTATTTAACCAGGCACCAACAAGGCACTGAGAAAAGGACAGTTCTATTTATTGAGTGCACATTCTGCAGCATTTTCACCCAGGCTGTGTACCCTTTTCTTCATTCTTGAAGAGAGTGCCAAGTTCTGTTTCTTTGAAGAAGGGAGAAAACAAGGAGGTTGTGTATTTGCTTACGGTTCAAACCCCTCACTCAGCTTGTGTTGTCCAAAAGCTCTTTTCTCAGTGCTGATCGAGGCTTTTACTGGAGCTTGCTTTTCTGTCTGGTTTTGTGGCATCCCTTTCTTCCTGTCTTGTTCACTGCTCACTTGGTCAAAGAACAATCAGCTGCAAGAGATGCTGAGATGTAGTTAGAGTGTCACAAATGCCGCTTCCACAGAGTAAATTTGAGAGTCTGGGGTTTATTTGTCTTTGGAGAAAATAATATATATTGATTTTATTACATAAATAATTGCATAATGGAAAAATATATGTTTTCAGTGTTTGCAAAAGCACATGAGCGTTGTAACCTCATTCCCTTGGAGTTAAAGTTGGACTCCTAATTTCTGCATTTCTTAACTATCCTCCTTAAAACCTGACAAAGTGTCTGTTCCTGCTGTGTTTAAATATAGGGAAAGGTGAATGAGAATTTACACTGAATGCAGTCACTACTGACAATAATTTCCCTTGAATCTTTCCACTGATCTCAGTAGGAATTATACCAGGCCTTTGTTAGGCACATAGCAGATTGTGGTGCCTGTTACTCCTGTTATTTGGACTGGTTTGTTTCTATCAAGTATGCATGTTGCTATGAAAAACTGTCTGAATGGTGTGCTTTCCAGAAAAAGCAGCTCTGATGAGGCATATACGTGGTCCTTGGGTTGTATTCCTTTCCAAGTCATGTTTTATAGAAATGGTACCTTTTCTGAAGGCTTACAGTACATAGATGTGCTGGGCAAAGGCTGAAGGTAATTCGAAATGTAGTGATGTGACCAGCCAAGAGCGTACTGTAACTCAGTGGGTAAACTTGGTACTACAGTCTTGCAGTAGCTGCCTCACCTGGTTTTCAAATGAGAGGTAATTCACATTGCTAGTGCATTGCAAATGACTTGAAGTAAGTAACAGGAATATTATGGTTTTACTTTCACAGCCCTAACAATATAAGGACCTGACTGAATAATTCATGTATGTTTTGCTGCAGCATTCTCCCAGGCAACCAAAAGCTTTCCTAACGGTTTGCCTAGGCACTGATTCCAGTCTCTGCTTACAGTGGTTGATTTGCAGTGTCTCAGCGCTGGGCTAATGTGGTTTTCTTTCATAGCTGTCTCAGTCATATAAAATTGTTGCCCTACCTATAGACTGATAAATACTTTCTCTTCTTTGGCGCTGTCAATTGATATGAATATTTCATGCTCTGCAAGCTGCTCCAGAGGTTTCTGTTAGTGACCACCCTCTCTGTTTTGACTGCACCACTCTGATACTCAGCCAGCTCTCCCATCTTTAAAGAAAAACACTAATCAATTTGCATGTATTTTGCTGCTGCAGATAAACCATATATATATGATCTATGTACCCTGTTTCAGCTATATCTTCTTACCTGCATTGTCATCTACTTGGTGATCTTAAAGGTCTTTTCCCAACTAACTGATTCTGTGATTATATGATTCTACCTTACTGAATTGGGTCTATGTAGCAAGGTTTGGTAGCACAGTGGCTAAAGGGGTGACTTCTGCGAGAAGAAACCAGGGTCTGCCCTGATATTGGATAGAGCCAGTTCTAGATGGCCCTAAAATGGACCAACTGGCGGCCAAAGCTGAGCCCATCAGCAACAATACTGGTAGCACCTTCATGGTAACATACTTGAGAAACGGTAAAAACATTGTGCAGAAGCTGTGAGAGGAGTGAGAAAAATGGAGGAGAAACAGCCCTGCAACACTAAGGTCAGAGAAGGAGGGGAAGGAGGAGGTACCCCAGAGCAGAAGTTTCCCTGCAGCCTGTGGAGAAGACCCTTGTGGAGCAGGTTGTTCCCAAGCAGCGTGCAGAGCAGGAGGATATGCCCTGGTGGAAGCTGCAGCCCATGAAGAACCCATACAGAAGGAGGTTTTCTTGTAGGACCTGTGGCCCATGGGGCCCCATGCTGGAGCAGTCTGTTCCGGAAGGATGCACCCTATGGAAGGACCCACCCTGGAGCAGTCTGCTCCTGAAGGATGCACCCCGTGGAAGGACCCATGCTGAAGCAGTCTTTTCCTGAAGAACTGCAACCCATGAGAAGGACCAGTGTTGGAGCAGTTAGTGAAGGACTGCATCCTGTGGGAGGGTTCCTGCACTGGAGCAGGGGAACAGGGTGGGAAGGAAAGGGTGGCCAAGATGAAACATTATGAACTGACCACAACCCGCATTCCCAGCCCCACTTAGGGGGGAGGGAAGAGATAGAAGAGTCAGGAGTGAAGTTGAGCCTGGGAAGATGGGGATGGGAGGAAGGTGACTTTGGGGTTTTTTTGGGGGGGATGGTTCTCACTATCCTACCCTTGGTTTCAATTGGCAATTAATTAAATTAATCTTCCTCAAGCCAAATCTGTTTTGCCTGTGACAGTAACTGGTGAGTAATCTCCCTACCCTTATCTCAACCCATGGGCTCTTTCATCTTACGTTCTCCCCTTGTTGTGCTGAGGAGGGGAGTGGAAGAGTGGCATGGTGGGACCTGGCAGCCAACCAGGGTTATCCCACCAGTGTTACCTAAAATAATCCCTCGTGGTCCTTTAGGCACGCCGTATTTATGGTTTTCCTTTATTGACTATTACCAAGAAATGTAATCAGGGAAGATGAATGCTTTCTCACTCCTTGTTTGTACTCTGAATGCACAGAAAAATGAACAGAAACTCATGGATGTGAGCTTGTGTAAAATCTGGGCATGCCCTCCTAACATTCTGCAGTTTTCTAGTTCTACCTACCTCTGAGCAACAAACAGGAAAGCTGGCTGTGGAGTACCCGATTTCTGGAGCATTGCTATCTATTTCAGCCAGGAGTCCCCCTTTGCAATACTGGAACTGATGATCTGGGCTGAAATCTTTACCTATTCTCTTCTGCTTCTCTTAAATCCTCCATCTCAGGCACTCAGTGAATGTTGTCCCTTTCACTTTCTTTGACACTCTCTTACAGGGCACTGAGCAGTGGTTTTCCAAGGCTTGCTGACACATTAGCTGCTAATGTTAACATCAGTTTACTTTTAGCTGAGGCAGCTGTGTAATTTCTTAGAAAACCATCTCTTAGATAGGCTCTCTGTTCCCAGTGAGCAGCAAAGGTGGTGTGCAAAATGCTGTCTGAAACAAAACTATGCTGGTATTGGTTGGGGGGGGAAGAGGACATTTGTTTGTCAGGCAAGCGAATTGCTTATGTTGGGTATCTGAACCACAGGCTTTTCCTCTGAAAAGTAAGCTTTACAGATGTATGTAACTAATGAAATCTCAAAGTCTGCTTTCTTCCCTGGCAAGTCTTGGAACAGAATGGAGAATATCCACTGCCATTCTCCGTTTCCCATCAGCTCAAACTAGACTGATGGTCTGTAAAAAAGCTAAATGTCTTTCTGTCTGCCACCCAAATTAGAGCAAGGGATTACATCCAGTGGACAAATTGAGCCACAGGGGCAAAGAAATCTGTGTGCATCTGTCCCTCTTTTGGTGTGAATTCTCAAGTGCTTAGTAAAGGCTGAGCCCAGCAATGCTTTGTATAGGAAGAGCTCAAATGAACTTGCAGAGGTCTGCACCTGCCGCTTAGATCCTCTTCCTCTCAGTGGAAGCCTGTTTCTTAATGATATGTCCATGGTCTTTAAACTTAAACACTATCAGGGTAGAATGAGGTGCCTCAGATGAGACCACTCCTTGCTGCGCTGTGATTCACCCTAGCTGATCATTGCCTATTGTCATATGAGGAAAACAGAGGCTCCTTTTCCTTTTGGGCATGAATATCCTTGTTTACCAGCGAGTAGCTCTGCCTCTGGCCAGAAAGCTGCTGCTGAATGGAGTGGGAGCATGTGAGGGGGAAAGCAGTTTGTTTCAGGGTTCTGCCTATTTTAGCTTCCACAACTACAAGCAAGAGTGAGGCCTGAAATCCTGGCCTCTAAAATCATCAGAGAACTTCCACTTGTGATGTTTGTGTGAGATAACAGCTTCAGTCTTTCGAAACTGAACAGTTTGACATCAAGGGAAGGAATGAGGGGAAGGTAAAGTGAGCCTTCTTGCATGAAAGCACTAATATGCTCCAGAAATCATAGTGGAGACACTTCAATTTCAGTTCATTCCCAAATGACTTGATTTTAATAGCCTGTCCAAACCCATTTTACATTCCTTTCAAGTCCTTCAGGGCATTTAGATTCCACAAGCATTTATATGCTACCTAATTAAATTGAAAGACTGTGCTTAATCCCAAGAATAAATTGATTAAGTTTTACAAAGGTTGATCTTTGATAACAAAGCTGAAGGTGCTTCAAATAAAACAAGTATAGTAAGTCACAAATACCTTACTTTTCTAAGTGAATCAGTGGAAAAGAGATAAGCTGTAGTGCCCTTTGTTGGCATTGTACAAGGCAGTGCTCAGTGACCTTTTATATTACCTGAAAGACTCTTGTTTATAGTAGAAACTGTTTGAGTTTATTAAATCCTGAGTATCATGCAGCCACTAGCCTCCTATCTTACTCTCTGAGGCAAATGTTCCAGAGGAACAAGAGCTGTATTCCCTTTCCCAATGCAGCATGGGAAAGCTCCACACACCTTTCTGTCTCATCCAGCACACATGGAGTGACTACATCACTGGACAAGGGAAGAGCTATGGATGCTATCTATCTGGACTTCTGTAAAGCCTTTGGCATGGTCCCCCACAACATCCTGCTCTCTAAACTGGAGAGAAATGGATTTGATGGGTGGACTGTTTGGTGGATAAGGAAGTGGTTGAATGGTCACATCCAGAGAGTAGTGGTCAATGGCTCAATATCTGGATGGAGATCAGTGATGAGTGGTGGTCCTCAGGGGTCCATACTGAGTATTAGCACCTGATACTGAACCACTGACTATGGCTGGGACATGGAGGACTATTAGTCTTTAATGTCCCTGACCAGCTTCACCTGATTCCTCCACCTTCAGCCCTTGAATCCCATTTAAGCTGAGGCCAGGACTTTCAGTCCTGGTCTAAGCTATGTAATAGGTATAGCTGTCTCCAGTCCTGTCTCTGGCCTTGCTTCCTTGAGGAATCCTGGGCCAGTAGTTTGGGTAACCTGTCCCTGGTCCTTTCTCTTGGGTGGATATTGGACCTCCATTGCAGCATTATCTCCAGCCCTGATTAGACCTCATGTCCTGTGTGGGTCCCTGAACCTGGTTCTTTACCTTGCCTTGTCTGGGACTGTCCAATGACCCTATGCTGCCTGCTATGTTTAAACCATGTGGGAGTGTGCTCTGCTGATGGAGGGCACTTCCAGTGCTTTGGTCACCTTTGGTTCCTGGCTTGTTATTGCTGGCAGAGCTGCTGTGCTCTTGCTGCTTTCCTAAAGGTGAAATGAAACTGGAGGGCTGCCAGTCTTACTCTCTCCTCTATTCATAAGAAGTTCAAACAAATTAGTATGTTCTTTTATATAAAAAAGACAAGAGGATCTAAAGTGAATCTAAATACAGAACAAAGGATTATATTAAAGGAGAGGAATAAGCTGTTCCAGTTGTTAAATACTTGCCACTCTGAATCCAACCTGGCTTTTGTGTGGCTGTGCAAACTCTTTGGCAGTAAGTTTTTGACAGCACTGTGTGCACCAACAATCCCTTTCAAACGCTGCTTTTTGTTGTTGTTCTCCTCAGCTGTGAAGACGTCCCACGGGCAGCACTTCTGAGAAGGTCTGTAGCTGTGGTGAGGAGTCCAGAGGAAAAAAGGAGCCCTGCAAGAATAAATAAGTGATGAGGTACTTCAGTTTCCTGCTGTGAAAGGTAAAGACATTTAGGATAGCAAGAAGCTGTGCTATGTTGAAAAAGAAAAGGTTGAAGCTGGTGATTCTTGCGAGGTAAGGAGGATGAGTCTGTGGTACGTGATCACAGGGAAGGCTTGACTGCTGTCCATTTCTCTCATATTTTTTGCTTGGTTTCATGTCCCAGTGCTAGCAAATTTGCCATGATCTTTTCAGGCTGTTTCTCGCAGTGCAAAACTTGCCTATTTCTCAGGCTTTCAAACCCACAGGCTGCTCAGCTGCGCGCAGCAGCCCCTATTTGTGCTTTCAGTTTTGCCTTTTTGACCGTAACCTGTGATGGACAGAATAATGGTGGTAGCAAAAGCTTATTTCTGAAGTAATCTCGAGTCTTTAAGTGCTAGAAGTGTGGATACAACAAAGATGCTTGACTGCTGTTTTCATGACACTCAGCTCAAGCACCATTAACTGAAAGAGGAAAATGGTCGCATACTTTACAAGAATATGCCCAGAAGGGCAGGTGCTTTGTACCAAAAACTGCCCTGAGAGGTTTGCAAAGATAATTGACATTAGCCTAATGGCCTCCATTGAAGCCAAGGCAGAGTTTGGCTACGTACAGTTTATAGCACATAAGAATTTGTAATGGTACAGGAATATTGTTATTTCCTACTGGCAGGAGGCATTTACTGGGCTCTGAGCTTCTGCCAATGACTGTACTATCTATCAATACAGCAAAAGCTCCCAACCCAGTCACTGTGATTTTCAGCAGTAAACCTGACATTGTGTGAGGCAGTTCTGCAGCTCGTCATGTCTCTGGGCTAATGTCTACATTAGCTCCTGCCATATTGCCTATATTAGCTACTGCAAATCCTCATGAAGTGTCTGGTGTCCAACAGGTTGGCTTCATGGAAAAGGGGGACATTTAAGAGACAGCAAAGGACTGAGGTGTTTTCTATGCACTTTATCTCTCCAAAGAGAGAACAAGAGCTTGGGAAGTTGCAGAAAGCAGATCTGTAGCTTAAAATATATATCAGGAAATCCCTTGTGAGGCTGGCTATGGAGTCCTCATAGGGCCTCCTAATGAGCAGGAGGAGACATTTGCAGTGCAAGGGGAAAGGACAGTTACAGAGAGGACATAAAGAATAGAGCAAAGCTGGATTTGAGGAATACTGGGTGGCTTTGATGTGGGAAGCTCATAAAATGGTGGGAGAGATCTAGAGGGCTGTTGAAAGAGACTTAGGTGCATAACTGGGTGAAGGGGAGAGTCTGATATGTAGCAAATAGGATCCCACACTGGCATTGCTCCGCAAGAGGTAAGGGAATCTTGGTGGGGAGAGGTATTAAAAGGCTTGTTCTAGGAGAGGACTGGAGCACAAACAGGACTTTTCTGGGAAGGTTAGTGGCAACAAATCCCATTTCTAGTGTGAGGGACAAAAAAATGACAGTGATGTGAAGTGCATGAGATCAGGGACACTGATTTGGGAAAGTGGATTTTGAACCTGGAGTCTGGGTAAATGAAAATGATAGAGCACTGGTGTATGGACAAGCACAGTAGTGAGTCTGAGACACGGGATAGTGAAAAGGAAGATGTGGTAGAGGAGGTGTGGAAAAAGAGGAAAGCAGTCCCTGTGTGCATGTACCAGCACAAAGCAGGAGGTGAGCCCTTGTTAGGGAGTTGTGTTCAGGGGTATATAAATGTTTTCACTGTGGTGGACTGTATTACTTCTGTTAACACTATGTGACTGGGAGGTTTTCCAGGACTTTTTCTGGACTTGCAGACATGTATATTGCATCAATGTCAGAGTTGCTCCACTGTTCTGTGTAGCAAATGTGACTTCCACAAGTCCCTGGCGATTGTGGCAATCAGTTGTAAACGATGTCCTCCTAGATCTGCTGAGGCAGAAAGGATTGTCAGTGGTGTGCTTAAAGTCATAGTAAAAAGAGGACTTGGGGAAGGAAAAAGTATTTAACTTTGTTTCAAACTGTCAGCATTTGTCTTCACACTGTTTTCTGTTGTAGTATATAATGTAATTATAACCCTGTGTTTCAGACACGCCAAGGTGGCAGTTACAGATCTGTGAACCTTACAATCTAGTTCTTATTTCAACTCTGTTGTTTGTATACACAAGAAGTTGTTACTTTAGGGCCATTAGAGACAAATCTACTCACTGTGAGGTGAGCAAAGAACCCGGTGTGAGCAGAATGTTCAGGAGCACTGAGGAACCAAAGTCCTGTGGTTCTGAAATATTCTCCAACACAGAAATTGTCTTATGAAATCAGTTTTCTGGCATGAGTGTGATATTTGGGAGGCTAAGCAGGCTGTCATGGGAAAAGGTAAGCAGTTAGTAATGGCTGCGGCTGGAAAGTATGTGGACGGAGTGTTTCTAGGGCTCTGGATTCGTAGCTATACTTGCTCCAAAATTCAGCAATGGGAGCTGTGGCCGGATCCGTCAATATTCAACTTTGTATAGGGAGCAGCTGAAAATAGAAGGACGCAAGCAATCTGCCACAATATTTACTCTCTAAATTAAATATTCTCATTGGTAGACGTCTGTATTTTTAATTCTGTTCTCTGTTTAAACATCTGTTGGAGAAAAGTTCGTGCCTTCTTATTTCTGTTTTCACTGGTTCCTAGTTCCAGATGTTCCCAATGAATTGAGAATAAGCCTGGATAACCAAAGAGTCCTGCTGATGGTATTAAGACAGTTCGTTCACATTCTGTGGCAACTTGAGTATTAAAATACTCTGAAGTGGATCATCCACAAATTACATTGAAGCATTTAGGAACTTGGTTTCCTTTAAAACAGAAGTAAAGAAAGATGAACGTTCATTTGTCCTTCTGGCTTTCTGGCTAAGGACTGTTATTTGTGAAACTAAGTTGGGGAAGTGGAGAGGGAAATCCTAGGAATTGTTGTTCCAGGAAAATATTGTCATATGTCAGCAGGTCTTTAGCTGAAGGAAGAAGGTGACTGATTTATTAACACCAGCAACTCAGCCTAGTGCATCAACTTGCCATGCAGATACATTTACAACCACCGAGATGGTCTGACTACTTCAAATCAAAACTAACTGTACCATAAAAATAACTCTTGTATCACTGTGTTCTTGTAACTGTACCTATAGTAGGCCTTTTAAAAAGCACTTTCACTGTCAGTTCAGGTTGAAAGCTGCTTTGAAGCTAAGGAGTGGGGCAGGTAATGCCAGTCATGAGCAGATAAGACATTTATTGGTGCTTGCATCTTAAGACAGAAGTTTAGAATATGAAATTGAAAGAAAACATGATGGTAAAAAGGACCTGGGGGGTCCTGGTGGGCAACAAGCCAGAAATGCTCCCTTGCAGCTAGAATGCCAAAAACATGCCTTAGAACCAGTCGCCAGGCTGAGAGAGATGACCATTCTCTTCTGCTCAGCAATGGTGGAGCCACATCTCGAGTGCTATGGCCCAGTCCTGGGTTCCATGTCCAAGAGACAAATGGTGCTAGTGGAGCAAGACCAGTGAAAGACCATGAAGATGAATAGGGGCATGTAGTGTCTGTCATACAAGGAGAGGCAGAGAACGGGGAATGTTTGGCCTGGAGAAGAGAAGGCTCCAGTGTGATTTAATAAGGTGTATACACATCTGATGACAGAAGATAGAGCCCGACTCTTTCTAGTGATGCCTTTGACAGGAGAACAAGAGGAAATGGCTGCAAACTGAGTTCCAGGATATTCCATTTAAACCTAAGAATAGTCTGTTTTGCTTTCAAATTGTGATCGAATACTGAAACAGGTTACTTGGAGGTTGTGGATCTCCTTAGAGAGCCTCAAAACCTGAGCAACCTGCTGTAGTCCGCCCTGCTTTGAGTAGGGTGGTTGGACCTTGTGATCTTCCAACCTCAGCCACGCAAAGACTCTGCAAGTCTGTTCTCCAAATCTGTTCTTTACGTTTGAATATTTAAAAGCCTTTTGGGAAGTACCTAGTTAAAATACACTGAACAAGAAGTCAAACTCAAAGGTTATTGGCATGAATGGGAGCTTTCCTGCTGAATTAATACATTTATTTTCTACATTAATAAAATCATACTTTAATTATAGATAAACAAATGATAACATCCAGCCCTGCCAGGGAGTGGGAAATGATTCAGGAAATGGATGTTGCCCTAATCTTATGAATCCTTTATTCACCTACGTGACTTTGTGTTAGTCACACTAAATTGCTTACGAGCAAATCTGATATGCTTAAGTCAATGTCTGCAGAATCTGGGCCCTGATAGACACATTGCTGTCTTCGACTTGCTCATCAAACTGCCTTGGGCTTAGCAGAGGGGGTATTTCAGTCATGGTTTTCTGACTAATAGAATCATAGAATCACAAAATAATTTGTGTTGGAAAGGACCTTAAGATCATCCAGTTCCAACCCTTTGCCATGGACAGGGACACCTCACACTAGACCATGTCATCCAAGGCTCTGTCCAGCCTGGCCTTGAACACTGCCAGGGATGGGGCAGCCACAGCGCCCCCGGGCACCCTGTGCCAGCACCTCAGCACCCTCACAGGGAAGAGCTTCTTCCTTAGATCCAACCTGAACTTCCCCTGTTTCAGTTTGAACCCATCACCCCTTGTCCTATCAATACAGTCCCTGATGAAGAGTCCCTCTCCAGCATCTTTGTAGCTCCCTTCAGATACTGGAAGGCTACTATGAGGTCTAATATAATAGTAGAGATTAAGGGATACGCAGAACTGATGCCATCATCCAGAAGTAATCCAGAGGAGGAGAGATGTTCAGTTGTTTGTTGAGAAGTAGCTATAACTGCGCACGCCATCATCCAGAAGTAATCCAGAGGAGGAGAGATGTTCAGTTTTTTGTTGAGAAGTAGCTATAACTGCGCACAAAATATAACCTCTGACTTTGAAATTCAAGCTTGGCTTTTAGTGATTTCAGGAAACCAAGAAACATTTTTTATTCTCATTTCCTTTCAAAAGAAGAGGTGCTTAGATTAATATAAGGGGAGAGGTTTCCAAATTCCTAAATTTTCAGGCGAAGAAGGACAAGAAGGAGACTCATAAAAAAGATGGGGATAAACTTCTTAGTAGGGCCTATAGTGTCAGGATAAGGGTAATCGCTTTAATTTAGAAGAGGCAGATTCAGACTGGATGTGAGGAAGGAATTCTTTACAGTGAGGGTGGTAAAGCACTGGCACAGGTTGCCCACAGAGGAGGTGGATGAACCATCCCTGGAGACATTCAAGGCCACGCTGGATGTGGTTCTGGGTAACCTGATCTAGTTGAAGATGTCCCTGCTCATTGCAGGGGGTTGGACTGGATGAGCTTTGAAGGTCCTTTCCAACCCAAGCCATTCTATGATTCTATACCCAGCAAAGTACACTCACACTATGCTTAGTATTTCTCTTAGAATTCCTGATGACTGTTCTCTTTTAACACTTTCATTTCATTCACCTCTTATTGCTCCAGTCATGCATCTCAGCTGGGACAGGATGTCACTGCCAATAGTAAGACGTCTTTCCTGTTGGTTTAAAGGCATCAGCTCAGCAAGTCTGAGTTTGTTCTTGGTACTCAAATATAGCCCAGTTATTACAGCCGTGGCACTGAACACTCTCCAGTACCTTAGTACCTTGGTCTGCGGGCAGCTTGCTCTGCTTCTGGTACCCTACCCCAGCACCCATTCCTTGAGGCCTCTTTTGTTTTCACTAATAGTTATCCTCTTCTGGTGGAGCCCCTTGATCAGTCTCCTTCTCTGTATAGGTGCCACTTAGCCCTGCCAACGCAGGTGTCACGGAAACTTTCTGCACCTGATGTTCCTCTTGATTCTCATCTTATGCTTTGACCACTATTGCTTGAGTAATTGTCCCTCTCAGTCCTGTGTCTGTTGTTACCACCACCCCCTTGCAACAAAACAAAAAAGGATACCTCGCTTTCTTATATGGGAAGATGTTCTGTAGTGAGGTTCTTATTGCCAAATGGTATTCTGAAACTAGCTTCTGAAGCTCTGCACTGTCATCTGGCTTCACATGGCCCCTAGAGCCCTTCATTGGCCTACTGTAGCACAGCAAACTCCAAAGACTTCCCTTCTTTATGCTGCTTTCACATACTACTGCCTTGGTGGAGCACATGATTCTGGGTGTGAAAGAAGATGTTTAACATGGAGCCAATCTCTGTTGCCTTCTTTAGAAGGGTCCCTACGTGGAGGGCAGGTTGCTACAGAATTCAACTGGTTTTGACCAACCTTTTCCACCTTCACTTGCAAATTTCCAGTGGTAGCAGTCGATTTGTTTGGTTGAATTTTATGTTCACTAAGGAATCAAAGCTGAACTCAAGGAGGTTTCCCTTTTTTGGGGGACAAAGATGAGCATTTTCTGTTAAGGAGCTGATCTGCACCATATCTATGACCATCATGGAACTGCATGAAAATACGGCATTACGAGTGATGCCACAGTGAATTAGCCCATAGGTAAGGTCTTTCAGTGAGAGAATCACTGGCAAAAGGAAGGACTTATGCAAATCTGAGATGAGTCCAGTATACTCTGAGCCCTAAAGTTTGTGTGATTGATTTGAGCAGGCTCTAGTTCAACTGTTCACCTGTCTACAGGCCCTGCTTTAATACTTTATAGTTAGAAGTACACACAGAATGAATAAAAGGAGTTCTGATTTACAAAGGCTGTATGTCTGTTGTGGCTTAGGAATCCTGCTGAGCTGTAGATGGATGGCAGTTGGAGTGAAAAAGAACTAACTAGCAAGAAAGATAAAATTCAAAATTAGTGGTCAAAAGTAAGAAGATTGCCCTCCAGCAGGATCCTTAGGTTTGTTTCTTTGTATGCAAAAATCAATGTGAAGGTTCTTTGACAGGCAAGTATTTCAGTGGAGTTGTTTCTGATTAACCTGAGGGGCATCTTTTCTGGATGTAATTCGAAGCTTTCTATAATGGTTATTAAAACTCTTCAAAACTCCTGGCAGAAACTTGGAGAAAAGGAAAAAAGTCGAATTTCTCAGCGTTGTCTTTTTTCTATCCAGTAACAAAAAAAGGACTTCTGGTTTCAAGTGACATTTTGATTAAATAGAGCTGCAAGGAACACTTGAAGCTCGTTTTTGCAGGAGAAGGTATGAAGCACATCACTGGGTGCAGCTATGCCGAGAATGCAAATGCTTGTAAAAGACTGCTTGGTGATATTTAGTGCCAATAGATTGTCAGAGAGCTGTGCACCCCAGATGGTAAATGTGGCAGCTTAGAATTGAGAAGTAAGACTTACCCTTTGAATGTGAACAACTTTTAATGAGGTTCACTGTAAATAGCATTCCTGTGGAAGTACGGTCTCCTGGAGAAGTTGTGTACCAAGTTTCTTCCCAGTATCTCATTCAGTGTGAATGTGCTGGCAGACCCTTCTGCCATACTGTCAGTTTGTGTGGATTGCTCCTCTTCTGGAGTTGATGATGGGAATTCAAACCCATTACTTTTTTGCCTGTGCACAAAGTGGTGACATGAACTAGTCGGACATCTTAAAACATATGTGTTGGTTCCTGCAGTCCTGCAAGTTAATGCTGAGTTTGAAACAACCAATTCTGTACGTATCCAGGTGCCTCAGCTTTCATTGACCCTTCATAAAAGCAAAAAGTTTGATTCATGAGCACAAAATAGTTTCTTCTTTTTCCCCATTAAGCTGTGCAGAGCTAATAGCACAGTGGAGGAAAAGCAAACAGCTCTGCGTTCAGCACTGGGTCTGCTCACATCTGCCACCTACACATACCTGTTCTTTGTGCCATAAACTGACTGTGGCAACCCACAGTGTGTGAAGTGCTTCTGGGGCTAGAACAATGAATGTATCAATATCATCACAATTACCACCACACCAACTTGGGAGTAAAGATTGCTAGAAACTAAACGCATGTAATAAGAGAAGTGCTTGCCTAAAGGGTTTTGTACTGTTGCTTAAGCACCCTATTGTCGCTACTGACAACAACAAGTTGTTGGAATACATGCTTGGGAATATCACTCCAGTACAGCTTTTCTTCAGGGTACAGGAAACAATCTGGAATCGTAGAATCATCGAATGGTTTGGGTTAGAAAGGACTTTAAGATCATCCAGTTCCCAACCCCTGCCATGGGCAGGGACACCTCACACTAGACCATGTTGCCCGAGGTTCTGTCCCGCCTGGCCTTGAACACTGCTGGGGATGGAGCATTCACCACTTCTCTGGGCACCCTGTGCCAGCACCTCAGCACCCTCACAGGGAAGAACTTCCTTATATCCAACCTGAACTTCCTCTGCATGAAGGTGACCCTTTATGTTGTGAAAGTGGGAGACTGGAGAAGTCCATTGAGCAGAAGAAACATGATAGCAGCTGAAGAACACCTCTGGCTTAGGAAGCATTCAAGCTACAGACTGTGAGAGCTGGGGAAATTATTCTGGAGAGAAGTACAGCATTGTGCTTGCCCTGTTCTTACATTCTTCGTGTTTAAGAATAGCATTGTATGTCAACAGATAATGGTGTTATAAGGACAGGGCTTTTACTTTGTTATGGATTTCCACATGCATAAACGTGCTAAGGGACGGATTGAGCAGGAAACAATAGAAGTCTCTCTCTTAATGGTCTTTAAGATTTGCAGGAGAGAAAGTGAATAAATTCTCACTGAAAGCTAAAATACTGTACTGACAAGCACTCTTTCCTAAGGAGAATGAGGGGAGAGAGAAGGCAATATGAGGCATGGAATAGTAGGACTTTGACATCAGTATAATAAAGATGCGGTGAACAAACCTCTGTAGAGGAGAACAGGTTTTCAGTTTTAATATTATATTGATGTTTCATTTCTCAATGATTTGCTGATGATAAATACACAAGTAATAGATGTTACAAACCTCAGTGCTGTAGATTGCATCTGGTAGCAGTTGTAGGTATCACAGAACAAATCTGTAACAAAGCTATAGACTTTCTAAACTTTAAAAATCTGAGAATGATTAATCATTAAATTGTGTATTAAGCATTTATTAATACTTCCAGAGTATTTAGAATCAGGACATTTGGAAGATAGTTTTTTCTTTAGTATACTGCTGTGCTGCGTGGCTGTGGTAGAAGGCATACTGATTTAACGAATAACATTAAATACATTCAGTGAACCTGATATGGTCGACTTTCTGAAGTGGCAGCATGGTAGTATGTGATCTTGACACAAAGCACTGTTCTAAAGTTTCTTTATATGTGGGATGTTGTCCTGGGTTCAGCAGTAGCAGTCATTTTTTCTCCTTCATAGTAGCCGGTACAGTGCTGTGTTTTTGACTTTCAGCCTGGGAACAGCACTGATAACACCGATATTTTCAGTTGCTGCTCAGTAATGTTTACTCTGACCAAGGACTTTGAGCCTCATGCTCTGCCAGGGAGGAGGGGAAGTCAGGAGGAAGCAGAGACAGGACACCTGACCCAAACTGACCAAAGAGGTATTCCATACCACAGCATGTCATGCCCACTGTATAAACTGGGGGCAGTTACCCGGAAGGGTTAGATCACTGCTCGGTCGGGCGGGGTATCGGTTGGCAGGTGGTGAGCGGTTGTATTTTCTTCCCTTGTTACTTCCCATGTCATTATTATTATTGGTGGTACAGCAGTGGTTTGTGTTATACCTTAGTTACTGGGCTGTTCTCATCTCAACCCATGGGAGTTACATTGTTTTGATTCTCCTCCCCATCACTCTGGGAGTGGGGGGGGAGGAAAAGGGGGTAGTGAGCGAGCAGCTGCGTGGTTCTGAGTTACAGCTGGGCTTAAACCACAACAGATGTTTAAGTCTAGAGCCAGGTACAGATAAGCCTTTGGCAAGCACAGGTGAAAGTAAACTGAGTTCTGCCATGCTAGCAGTGCTGGCAGTCAAGCCCAGCTCTTTCCCACACTGATGTTGAGAAGAAAGTTATTCTGTGTACGTGGAAAATGTCTTTTCAGGGTCATTTAGAGAGACTCTGTTTGTCCCAGGAGGAAAATTCTTGATCCACAGGCAGACACTGACTCAGCATAGATGGAAGAGGAGACGTATGCAGCAGCAGTAGTACTTGGTGATGACAAGGCTCCAGTGTGTAACCATTACAGTACATTTCTGTCAAATGAACATAATCACTATCATTAAAATACAATAACCCCTCTCATCATTTAAGTCCCAAATACCTCATTAGAAATGTCAAGCATAAATGCTGCATACTGGTAAGGGTTCAAATGCGAGATAAATCCTAAAAAGCAGAGGACTTGCCATGTTTCAAAGTGCAGGGATCCTTGTTTGAATAGCTTTACCAGTGCAGGAGGAGAGTTCAACCAAAAGCCTTAGACTGTAGCTAATTGAATGGAAGGGCAGATGCTTTGTACTTTCACATGTGCTCTGTAATGGAGAGATAGCCTGTCTCATCAGACTGTGGTAGTTTTCTAGATAGAAAATAGCACGAGTAATGGCCAGTCAGCACCAAACCAATTAATGTGGAGCACTGCAATTACATGTCTTTTTGACATACCATCTCTTCCTCTTTGTCTCAGCTGTCTGTGAGTATTCTGGAGGTACCACAGTCTGTGCTTTCCTGCTGTTTTCACTAGTTTCTGTCCCTTTTATTCATTTTGATAATGGAAAGAGGATCAAGCCGGTCGAGGGAGGTGATCCTGCCTCTCTACTCTGCTCTTGTGAGACCTCACTTGGAGTATTGTGTTCAGTTCTCGTGTCCTCAACATAAAAAGGACATGGAACTGTTGGAACAAGTCCAAAGGAGGCCATGAGGATGATCAGGGGACTGGAGCACCCCCCATATGAAGATAGGCTGAGAAAGTTGGGGCTGTTCAGCCTGAAGAGAAGGCTGTGTGGAGACCTCAGAGCAGCCTTCCAGTATCTGAAGGGGGGCTATACGGATGCTGGGGAGGGACTTTTCATGAGGAACTGTAGTGAGTGGACAAGGGGTAATGGGTTCAAACTTAAACAGGGGATGTTTAGACTGGATATGAGGAAGAAATTCTTTACTGTAAAGGTGGTGAGGCACTGGCACAGGTTGCCCAGGGAGGTTGTGAATGCTCCATCGCTGGCAGTGTTCAAGGCCAGGTTGGACATAGCCTTGGGTGGCATGGTTTAGTGGGAGGTGTCCCTGCCCCTGGCAGGGGGTTGGAACTGGATGATCTTAAGGTCCTTTCCAACCCTAACTATTCTATGATTCTATATGTTTCCAAGACTTGTCTTCCCTAATAAACGGAGTGGGAGAAGCAGGTACAGCAGGCAGGCCTCTTGACCAAAAATTGAAGAGATGTCTAAGAGATGTTTCTATTACTCTTGGTACACGTAGAGATAAATAAAGTCCTGACGCCCTGACTTTTTGTAGAGCAGACTGTCCTATGAACCAGCTTGTCTATGAAATGGAGCTTGTCAAAAGAATCCAACTAAGAAGGTTTTGTCATGTGGCTATCATAAAACGTTCACTTCTGGCCCTAGGAATGTGAAAGTTGTGTGAAACATCTTTCATTGCACTGGAAAGAGCAGCAGGGGTAAAGAGGCACCTTTGCCCTGCCAGGTTAGTAAGGCCAGCCTTCTATTCTAGATCTGACTGTGTCTAAACTAGGTTGGCAGGGATATTACCTAAAGGGAAATGCAGGACATGCTGCACAGCGTTTTCTTAGCCAAAAGAGACAACTTCCTCGTGTGTGATTTTGCAGAATCTCTTTATAAAGCTGCACATGAATGAACACTATTTAATGTGTTTAGTGCTCCTAGCTTTGCTGTGGGAATTTGAACAAAAAGAAACTAAAATCTCTCCTATTAAAAGATAACAAAAAACCTCCAGGAAGCCATTTGCTGCTGCTGCAATAAACATTCATTATTAACATGACTTTGTGAACTAAGAACAAAGCTATTTCGCTGGTAGGACAGGCCTGCTGTGTGTAGCTCTGAAGCACATTAGTGACATACTGCATCAAGTATTGATATTCAGCAAGAAAGTCTTTACTACTCCTTCAAATTTACCCTGTTGAGAATAGAAATAAGCACTTTTTATATTGTTAGTTCGAAGGTGCTGAGTTATTTGTCCTAGTAAGTGCTTTACTGCTTGTCCAGTTCAGGCCACCTTATGGCCCCAAGGAGGTTTCTTTAATATCTTTGTAGCAGCCCAGCAACAGTACTGCTATACTTAATAGACCAACATATAGGTGACAAAGGCATCGTGAACAATCATGCCTATTTATAAAGGACTTCACCTATTTATGTGGATCCTATTACTGCTATGTGAGTTCACAGGAGTTTGCACTAGTTCCAACTGAGCCCTTCCTGTAGGTCTGGAAAGGGCATTCATTTGATGCTGGAAACTCAGGAGGTGAGACCATGCTCCATGAGTACTGGCAATTAACACCAGGTTCTTCTGTACTTCACCTGGCAAAGGTTAACAAAAGAGCCCTCTTACTGGAACCTCCATTGCAGCAATATTGGCTGTAATTAACCACCAAATGAGACAAACAGTTTTGTGAGCAGGGGAATGAAGGAAACCCAGTTTCCTGTGGATGTGTTATCTATGTGGGGTTGCAGGCTCTGTACCTGAGGTTAGATTCTGTGCAGTGTAAAAACCAGGGAACCTGCTTTACCTCCTTTCTCACAGCGAGGACACTAATGATTGTTTTCTTTGGCTGCCCTTCCTCAGGAGGTGATGAACATTGAGGTTTGCACTACTCTGTCAGTTTTGATCAGAGCTGGTCTAGAGAGGCAGGGGGAGAAATGAACACACACGGGTATGTTTTCATAGAAATGAGCAGTGTAAGTATTAGTTCCCTGTAAATTCATTTAGCTGTAAGAGAATCTCTCATAAAGCTAAAACAGTTGTAACGCCCTGAGAGAGGGCAGGTCACTGGCTGGAGATCCAGCCTTTCAGACATAAAACCTATTGGATACTGTATGTTCAATTAAACAAACCAAAGCACAGCAGTTCTTTAATGACGCTGGGATTTTGGAAGGTACCTCTCCTGTTTCTGTTGCCTGACATGCCTCATGTACCTTTCTCTCTCTCTTTCTGAGAAACACACACACATTTGATTCTAAGTGCTTTTTAATCTATGTTGACATGAACCACTCTTGTTTTATATGGGATGTGCTTGTTCATTCTATGATTCTACTGTTGTATTTGTGGCAGCGGCATTCATAGTGTGTATAAAGTCTGTTCAGCTACACACGTATCCCTGAGTATGGCAGGGGGTTGGAACTAGGTGAGCTTTAAGGTCTTTTCCAACCCAAACCAGTCTGTGATTCTATGAGAATAACCTGAACAAGAGATTTCCCCTGCAGACAAGCCCAATCCTAAAATACTGCATCACTCAAAATTGCATGGATTAGATCTGGCTGTGCTGGGACAACTCAGAAATAAGTCAGAGTCGAGCCCAACCTACCCAGCAAAGCAACAGAGAACATACAAGTTCCTCGTGGCTGAAGAAATACAGTGGGTGTTTGGTAGTGAAAGAAATAAAACTCAATTTTGACTATACTGATTTTAGGTGTACTAGGAACTTCCAGGTGGACAACACCACCAATCGAGCTAGGAAATACTGAAGATGAGCTGCTGCTGGTTAGGGTGACCTTACAATGAGAGAGAGAGGGTCCAAGAGTTGAAAACAAGAGACCCCAAAACCATGCTGCAATGCAGGCATCCTGGTAGCTTTCTTGAGCTTTTCAGAAGCTTGATTAAAACAGACCAAACTATGCTTATGAAATTAAGTAGATGGCTGAGGTTTAAATACTGGTAGAGATGATTCATTCCCTGTAACTCTAGTATTTTAAAGGGGAGACTGCCAGCTAGTGAAACCCTGACCCTAATGTTTCTTCAGCAAGTGGGCCTCTCATCCCCTTAGAAACCCTGCCTGATCTTGTTTGGTTTGAAATGCTGAAAGATGTGAATGTACCAGACTATGCGACTTGCATAATACTGAAGCACAGCAAATTCATAAGCCCAGAACTCACTGTTGACAAACACATTTTCAGCTCCCTCTAATCTACTGGAAGGTGTCCCTGCCCATGGCAGGGGGTTGAAACTAGATCAGCTTTAAGGTCTCTTCCAACCCCAACCATTCTGTGATTCTGTAATTCTTTCAGCTTCATACTGTGAGTGAATGAGCAAACAGGCTCAGCATGCGTTTACCTGATTTCCCTAGCACATTTAAACACTGAGCTTATGCCAAAAACCTATAGAGGATAAGATGGAAGGAGAAGCTCTTCCTGGTTCTAATTGTTGGTGTGGGAGTTTTTGCTGTATTTGCCTTTCATGCTCTCTCTTAAAGATGCAAGATGACATTGCTGTTGCTTGTAATGTGTTTGATTTTCACTTTTTTATGTCCACCTCATCATTGTAAGTCAGGAGATGCATAATCTGGGTGCTCTGGAGGTGGCTTTAGTAATTTCTAGCTGCCAACTCAAGAAAAAAGGGCTGTGATATTCCACTGCCACTCAGCAGAAATGTATTCATTCTATCATAAAAGTTGTGTTCTGAGTCTGGAGCACAGTGTGATGAGGAACGACTGAGGGACCTGGGGGGTTCAGTCTGGAGAAGAAAAGGCTCAGGGGGACCTTATCACTCCCTACAGGTGCCTGAGAGGAGGTTGTAGTGAGGTGGGGTCGGTCTCTGCTCCCAAGGAACAAGGGACAGGACAAGAGGAAACGGCCTCAAGCTGCACCAGGGGAGGTTTAGATGGAGCTGAGGAACAGTTCCTTCCCCAGAGGGTGCTCAGGCATTGGAACAGGCTGCCCAGGGCAGTGCTGCAGTCACCGTCCCTGCAAGTGTTCACACGTCGTGGAGACGAGCCCTCAGTGCCATGGGTTAGTGGTGGCCTTGGCAGTGGTGGGGAATGGCTGGACTGGATGAGCTTGAAGGGCTTTTCCAACCCAGCTGATTCTGTGATTCTATGATCTTACTTAAATGTGGGCTTGTTTTTCTACTCATAAGACTGTGTCTGTTTTGGCTTGTTATAGGGCTCCTGACTTCTCTGTAGGTATTCTCGATCTTAGTTTCCTAGCAGTCCATTGTTCTGGCCTCCACCTTGAGCAGCCTTTCAGCAGGGCTTTTTGCCATCATGTGAGGGCTAACATCTTTCTTGGGTGTTGGTGGAAGTGAATCAGAATACAATTTCAGGCAAAACATGCTCCAGTTATCCGCAGCAGAGCCACTCACAGCTATGTTAGCTCTTCTGTACTGTCCTGCTTGTCTCTGCCAGCTGTGGACGGTCCTGTTCAGCCTCATCCCTCTCACAGAAGCATATATGTAGTTGCAGACTTAAGTAGATGGGTGGCAGATAGATGAGCTGTTCTGCTTCCTGGGTAACTGATCCTGCCACCTAGCAACACTGAAATGAATGCATCTCACATGGCTCTCTCCAAGCTGTATTTAAACCCAACTGTGTTAACAAGAACACACTGAAACATAATACATATGCAAAACTGCCAGAACTGTTCTGATGCTTGTTTCTATGGTGTTCTTCCTGGCTTCATTTATGACTTGTGTAAAAGGCATAGCCGCATGGCAGAAGCCATGCAAGAAGTTGGTCTTGCAGAGCTTGCTTCTATTGTGGCTAAACTTTCATTCACTTCTGGGATAGCTGATTTTAAAGTTAGCTGAGTAGTTGTAAAGTGTAAAGCAGTTACTTTCCAGTAGCCATTGCAGTATAGACAGCTTGTTCAGCTGCGCGGAATGCTGTGACTGTCATCCATAGAAGTACTTGTTGACAGGCGACTCCTAGTAACAGTGAAATAAAGCTGAAATCCAAAACCTCAGACCTTTTTCTGTCCAGCATTTGCACAGAGTTTATGGCTGCCTTTTGCACTCAGGTGTAGGCCAATGAGTTCTAACTTACAAAAAATACCCAAAGAGTTGCAGCTCCTTCTAGTTCTGTCTTTTGATCTGCAATTATTGGTAGCAGAATATTCTACAGGAATTGTAATGGAGAGAAAGTTTCTCTACTTATCATCAGGTATTTCCCCTTTCTGATTTTATTAGATATATTTGTCTGTTAGAAAAGAAGGAAAACAACTCTGGGCATAAGTTTATATTCAGTAGAAATGCCTTTGTGTCATTCTGGCTTTATGAGGCTTTCACTCTTTATCTTTAATAAAACTTACTACCCCTTTGCATGAGCAATGTCATAAACCATCCCCGTGCAAACCTAAACATTGTGGGAGAGCTTCTATAATCATAGAATCATAGAATAGTTAGGGTTGGAAAGGACCTTAAAATCATCTAGTTCCACTAAACCATCTTAGAATGGTTTTGGTTGGAAAGGACCTTATGATCACCCAGTTCCAACCCCCTGCCAAGGGCAGGAACATCTCACTTTAGACCACGTCACCCAAGGCTCTGTCCAGCCTGGCCTTGAACACTGCCCGGAATGGGGCATTCACCACTTCTTCTGTGAGGTTTAGCTTTAAAAAATGTTCTTGTGAGCTTATAGTTCTGTTCCTGAGTCTTCCCAAGGAACTAAAATATGCCGCAGATAACGAAAAGCAGCCATCCTTATGACAAAGATGAAACCAATTTTAGTAAGGCTTTCAACACTGTCACCCGTAACATCCTCATACACAAGCTGATGAAATATGGACACAGCAAGGTAGATTGGGAAAAGAGGGAACTGCCAGGTGTAGATAGTTGTGATCAGAGGCACCAAGTCTAGCTGGAGGCTGGTAACTAATGGAGTATCCCAAAAGTCAATACTGGGTCCAATAGTGTTAAACCTTTTCATTAATGACCTGGATAGAGTAAACCCTCAGTTTGCTGATAATACAGAACTGGGAGTAGTGGCCAATACAGCAAATGGTCACACTGCCATTCAGAGGGACCTTGACATGCTGGAGCAATTGGCTGACATGAGCTTCATGAAGTTCAACAAAGGGAAATGCAAAATCCTGCGCCTGGAGAGGAATAATTCCATGTACCTCTAGAGGCTGGGGCCAACTGTCTGGAAATGAGCTTTACAGAGAAGGAGCCACAGGTTTCAGTGGACAACAAATTAAAGGTAAGCCAGCAATGTGCACTCACAGAAGAGAGAGCCAACAGTGTCCTGGGCTGCATGAGAAGGAGAGTTGCCAGCAGGTTATCGTTCCCCTTTCATCAGCACTGCTGAAGCCACATTTGGAGTACTGCATTCAGTTTCATTTAGTCTCCAGTAAATGAAATAGTTACAATGAAATTAAACAAGCTTGCATTTAACTTGGGATCTGCCTGGACTCAAAGGCTGTGTGAAACACCCTATAGCTGAATGTACTACAGACTCTTCAGGATGAAAGGGATTTACTCTTATTAGGCTGCAGTAAGCAGTTCTTTAAACTAGTATGAAGACAACATTGTAGGTGCTCTCAAAAGAGCAAGGACCTATCTCATAACTAGCACTGTAACTGACTTCTACACTCAAGCTACAATATGCAATGGAGGTGTCTTTCCCCTTTAATTAAAGTTTGAACAGAAGGATAGGCTGGCTGGCAGAGCCTCTTCTTGTCCCAGTTTAACTGAAGGATCCTGTTAGCAATTCAGTGACTAGAAAGAACATAGAGATATTTTTCTAACTTTCTGAAGAAATGTTCTAAAAATACACATGTATTCACTGTCTTTCTGCCTATTTCATTTCAAATGCACAAAGAGCTGGGAGTTCATATCTGCATCTGTTGGCTTCAAAGGCAAAGTTTTGGTACAGGACACAGCTGATGAACAGAATTAAGAACTGGTTTCTCCTTTAAAGAGTGTGTAGCACACCAGTCCATCTTTCAACTAGGATTAATTCTCCCCATGCTTTTTATCACATTGCTTGTTGTGAGAATACTTCTTCCAAAAGAGGGTAGAACAGGACAACCTCATTAGCTGACCACCATGAGACATCAGATAAATCTTTCTCTACCTTTATCTGTGCTGATGAATATAACAAAAGTTCCACTGGATAGAACTGTGTCATGAAAGAGTCTTTGTTTTGAGTACCCAGAGAGCTGAGCAAATCTGGAACTGTGTGTAGGTGTTTGAGGAATGCACAGTGTGAGTGTCTGACAGACTGTCTCATTGCAATAATGTGACTTGCAGTTGGCTTTGCTTTTCTTTGATCAAGGCCAGCATTTTGCTCAAAATGTCGAGGGCCAATTTTTCCCTGGGATTTATCATTGCCATACCCACTCCTGTCTACAGAAGCTCCCATTTGCACCATCTTCTAATCAGATTCCTCTATCCCTGTGGTCCCTGAACAGCTTTAATATGGAAGTCTGTGCTAGAAGCAAGGAAAAACACCCACTGAAAGTATGATCCCAGTACTATGATGCCCTATTCCAACAGAGAAACAACTTACCAAGGCACAGACATCCATTCACTCAGCAGATGTTTCTGGTGGCTAAAGATGAAATCCTCATCAGAATTTGTTTGCAGCTGTCCCTTTGCTGGAATTTATCACCTCTTTTGGCCTATCAGCAGAAAGGAATTTCAAAGTCTTCCTTATGTGATTCAGTGCAAACATCACCAGCTTCATTTAGGCTGTCGGGAGAGGTGATTTGAGTTAAGCTGTGATACTTGTGTGGCTTCAGTTGCTGCAACCATTTGCTGATCAAATGTCTGCCTGCATCTAAGCTAAGTGCTGCTTAAGAAGATGAGTTTGTGCCAATCACAAGCTCCTCTAAGGTACTCTGGGTTTAAATAACAAAGTTAGCCCTCAAACCATCCTGAAGATGTATGTATCCTGTAAGAATCTTCAGTTTGAAGTCTCTTTCTTCTATTCCTCATATTCCAGAATGCAGAAAAATTGCTTTTTTCAGTGTAGCTTGGGTGAGAGCAAAATGTCATGTAGGAAACAGACTGAGAGGAGGAACAGAGTCTTTTTATTCTGCATAGTATCTTTGAGATACAAAGAGGCTGTTTGAGGAAGTTTGGAAACATTTGGTGATAAAAGCACTAAGTGGGAAAGAATAATTACATGCCATTGAAAATAGTTTTTCCTATCTCTAAGCAAGTTTCTGGACATGATGATGATAATGATTATTAGTAGTATTATTAATAATAATAATTCATTGGAATGAAATGGTTAATCCATTTCTTAGGATGATTAAACTGCTGGTGACACTGAAACCAAGAGTGAAAGGTGTGATACTGAGAAGTGTCCAGACTGGGTTATAAATGTCTCTAAGAAGGGAGATTCCACCATCTCTCTACGCAACCTGTGCCAGTGCTCGGTCACCCTCACAGTGAAAAGTACTTCCTGGTGCTCAGGGGAAACCTCCTCTGTTTAAATTGTGCCCATTGCCTCTTGTCCTGTCACTGTGCCCTACGAAACACCCTGGTGACAGAGCCTGGCTCTATCTTTTTTGTACCTTCACTTCGTGTATTTATATGCACTAAGATCCCCTTAAGTATTTCCAGGCTGAAGAGTCCCAGTTCTCTCTGCCTTTCTTCATAAGATAGATGCTCTGGTCTTCCTTAATCCTTAATATCCCTTAATAGTAAAGACCCTTTGCTGGGCTCTCTCCAGTATGTCCATGTTTCTCTCACACTGCAGAACTGGACCCAGCACTCCACTTGTGACCTCACCAGTGCTGAGTAGAGAGGAAGGATCAACTGCCCTTGACCTGTGGGCAATACTTGGACTAATGTAGCCCAGGATACTATTTGCCAGCTTTGCCACAGGTGCATATGGTTGGTTTGTGCTCAACCTGGTACCCACCAGGATCCCCAAATTCTCTTTCATCAGAGCTGCATCTGAAAAAAAAGACCATCTGTATTTGAATTGTGTTTTGCTCTTGTTCTCTTCCGTTACTTCGATATGAGGCTGCCAGATATAATTTCTGGGGCCTTGTTTTTATTAGTAAAGAAGTTAGATTCCTTTTCTGTTTCTTACTCATTACATGAGCTACTCAGGAAGAAGAAGCCTATTTGGAAGGTGAGCACTATTGCCACTCTATGGAAAGAAGTGGCATGAGATTTGTTGAGTGGATAAAGTTAGGCTCTTTGATTTCTCTGTGCATGTTCATTGGGTATGCTGTGATTAGAGCATGTTCTTTTTCAATGATCAAACACCTGGCCTTAGTCCTGGCCTCTCTTCCAATGGTGACTTCAAAGGCAAAAAGGCCTCTCTGTAGCCATTGGCCTGCATACCCACAGTCCTGCTGGAATAAGGCACAAGGTTGATGGCAGCACTTTATGTCTTGGTAACATACTATAGATATTGAAACATTAAAAAATCTTTATCACAGTTAGTTTCAGAAATGGTTCAGGTTGTCTTCTAAATTAAAATAACCTGCCCTAAAATTAAAAGTGAAAGCTCAAGGAGAGCATTTGTACAACTCGATTTTTCTGTGTTATGGTGTGTGGTTATTAGCGTTTGCATTCCTATTGAGTCAGGTTGTTGAAGGACCTATAAAGCACTATACACCAGAATGTTTCAGTCAAAATGCCCTTCTTCAGAGTAGCTATCTTATATGTTGAAATGCTTCAACAGGTCTTAACCAGGGCAGGAACACTATAGAATTATAGAACCACAGAATGATTTGTGTTGGAAAGAACCTTAAGATCATCCAGTTCCAACCCCCTGCCATAGGCAGGGACACCTCACACTAGACGAAGTTGCTTCAAGCCCCATCCAACCTGGCTTTGAGCACTGCCAGGGATGGGGCAGCCACAGCTTCTCTGGGCACCCTGTGCCAGCGCTTCAGCATCCTCACAGGGAAGAACTTTCCTTATATCCAACCTGAACTTCCCCTGTTTCAGTTTGAACCCATCACCCCTTGTCCTGTCGCTACAGTCCCTGATGAGGAGTCCCTCTCCAGCACCCTTGTAGCTCCCTTCAGATACTGGAAGCTGCTCTGAGGTCTCCATGCAGCCTTCTCTTCTCCAGGGTGAACATCCCCAATGTTCTCAGCCTGTCTTCATACAGGAGGTGCTTCAACCCCTGATCATCCTCATGGCCTCCTCTTGGACTATGTGAATAGATGTTGAGAAGTCCTTATGCCATTTGCTAGCCCAAGGGCCTCTTTAAGAAGAACAAAATCAAAATGTTGAGCAGAAGCAGAGCTGCTGCCGCCCTGTTTGATATCATCAGCCCTCACCTGGTTTCTCTTCGTGCTTCTTTTGCTATTGGCAAAAAGATTGTCTTCTCTGTCTCCTACTACTCTGGTGACTCTGGGAATAAAAGCACTGTAGTTCGAAGAATCACCTCAGTCCAAAGGTGCAATCTCAGACAGGAAGGAAAACATTAAGATGTGGGCAATGACAAGTTTCCCTCTTCCAGCTTTGGGAAGAAAGCTGTAAATAATGCTTATGGAATGCTGCGGAAATGTGTGAATTTGGTTTAGTTTTAGTGCAAGTGCTCCAGGACTACATAGTCAGTAGGTAGAAATAGAAATATTGGTAGAAACTGGTTTTGGTTGAACAGTGAAAAAGGTGACTATCATGGACATCTGATGAGCTGGTGACAGGGAAATGCATATGGGATGGATTTAGGAGACAGAGGAAATGGAGGAAATTAATCCCTCCGGACTTAAGGTCATAAGATAAGGCACTAATTTGAGGCTACAGGGATTTCTGTGCATGTTCAGCTATAATATGTGCAGGAGTTCAGAAGAGCTTGACATGCAGAAAGATGGTGTATTCTTAGTGGGGCTTGAGAAATCAATTACAGAGAAAATGCTCAATTCTGAGTGACAATAAACTGAGAAGTGCTGCTCATAACTTGACATAGTTTTGTATGGTGCTGCATGTGAAAGGGTCTATTTTAATCCAGTTTGCTGAGGTTCTTTGTGTCAAAGGTAATTGCTTCATTTATGCCAGTGAAGCATTTAGAGAACCAGCTGCTTGCATTATAAAGTATGAAGACACTACTATTTACAGACTCAAGGCTTATAGTCTGTTAAGGTCCATACAAGTTGCAGTGACCTTAGCTGTTCTCAAGATTGAAGCTTTGCCCATTAGAATCAAACAGTCAGCTTAGTTGCTTAAATACTGCCTCAGTGCATAACACATGCACACCTTGAAGGAATGTGAAATAGCGTTATGCTGTCCCAGTGTATCACTTTTATTAACTTTATATGAAATCCCATAAGGATCAGACCAGCACAGCTTTAAAGAAAACTAAATCTTTCTGAGAGGTGCAGAGGAGCATCTGTACAAAGTTCATACTTCTAGCATTACACATCACAATGAGAATCCTTGCTGAAGTCTTCATGAATTGAGTTATTGCCTACAGCAGTAGGCAACTGTGTCACAGAGTAGTTGTTTGTAGTAACAGAAATAGCAGGCATCACAAGATAAGACATCCTGTGGGCAGTAATGTAAATTCAGCCCAGTGTGTAGCCCCAGGAGATGTCTTGGTTATTCTCCTGCTGCTCATATTTATACTCTTTGATGAGAAACATTTGCCTCAGAAATGATGTGCTACCTCAAAGAGAATGCTGTGCTATAGCTGTATCATGGTTTTGTGTGGACTGTTAAGCTTCCTGTAAAGTAACATTTCTATAAATGAGTAGTACAAATCCCAATCTGGTATAATGACAAAAGGGGCATCTGCAATATTGTGATTCAAGCTGTAATGGATGTGAAGGGTTCCTGGCACTAACAGTGTCTGTGGGACTTCGTATTCAACATAAACTGTTTGAGAATAGATACTAATCTGAAGCTTTTGTCATTTCTATCTCTAAGCAAGGCTATTATCTTCTCTGGTTTGCTCTACTGGTGCCATCAGAGAACCTGATCCTATTGAAATCAGCAGGAGTTGGCAGATAATTTGAACAGTCAGAGGACAGGTAGCACATTGAGTTTTTTCAGTTCTGATTTTCCCTGAGTTTCAACCTCTGATCAAGAGATGTTTCAGGATGTCTTGCTGTATTTCATCTGCTTTCCATTTCTCTTCAGCTATAAAATCTAAACCCCCTGTGAATACTATTCTTGGTGTGAATACCAATTGAGCAAGCAGATGGTTCATCCCCTATGTAGCCTATTTGCTTCTGGAAAGTCCCAGCCTGCAGGGCTTTCCCTGGCCTGATATGATGCTTTTCTAGTAACAGCCCATCATATATAATAAAGAAACATGGAGAGCTTCTTAAACCTGTATGAGGTGTAGGTACTGTGACTCATTTGTCCTCTCTGATTGTAACATGGGTTTATCCAAGCACACAGTACCAACTATAATTGCCAGGTTTGTAATTAATGTAACATTGTTCATTTTCCATTTGCTTGGAATATGTCTTCGAAAAGCACACACAAACACGAATTTGCTCACGGGCCAAAGCCATCTTTGTCTCAGTCAGTTTGAAGACAAAGAGGCAAAGTTCTGTCACAGCTGTGTCAGTAAAGATCTGTCTCAGTTCTACTGGTACAAGTGAGTTGTCAAAGCGAAACAACAGTGAAGAAGCACAGCTGAATGCTTCCAGCTTCTGGTACAGTGTCAGTGGGCTTCGTGTCATGAGAGGATTAGAGGCTGTTTGCTATGATGTAGTGATGAGCAATGAAGAAAACAGTAAATACTTCTGGCAGCTGATCAATACTGACTGGAAGATACTAGGATGGAGCAGGCACACTGTGGCTAATTGGCACATCATCATATACGGATTTGTCTTCGCAATTTAAAAACCATGAGCCTTTGCTTTGACATGAAGTGACAGTACTTTTGACCTATTTGTCTATTTTGACCTAATTTGTCTGTTGATGATGGAGGAGAACTGACAAATTTTCATCTCAGTCTGGAAAAGGCTTTAGTAGAAACACATTCAAATGTTGAAACATCCTAATGATACATTTAGTATAAAGAGAGAAGAAAGTTCCACATTTCCTTTCCAGTCCTTCTGTCGAGGACCAAAGCAAGTCAGAAGTTTTGATAATGTTATAATTTCTTTACCTGTGAATCTGAACAGGGAAGTGGCAAAGAAAAACTGCCAAAGAAAGTCCATACACTCTTTAGATATAGGATGCCTCCAAACCAGCTCCCTGGGCAAACAGCTGTGTGAAAGTCACTTGCTGGATTTAGGGTGAATACCCCCACTTACTATAAAGTCAGATCAAATGTAAAGAAGACAAATAAAGACTCTTGCTGTTTTGCAAGAAAGAGTCTCTACTTCTGGAATTTGGTGGTTCTTAACACGGTGAATCACTGTTGGAGCTCAGGATAAGCCAGGCAGATGTTATGGCAGTATGTGTTGGTTTAGGTGGGAGATCCATTCTGCAGCTCTTCCGGGAAAGAAGGAGATGACTGCTGTGGGTCTCCTCAAAGTCTTTGTGTTTGTAGACCCTGTGTTGTTTTAAAGGAACTCCAGCTGTAATGCTTAGGGGTCGGAGAGCTGAATAGCAAGGGCACAGTGGAAAAAATGCGACAGTCCATAGCTGCTGGGAACAAAGTGGGAGTATGTGCAGGTTGTGACAGATATTAAGGGAAAGAAGAGAGGCAGAGGCCTGGAAATTTCCCCCACTGTTGGGTTCTCAGTGCAAATCCAATTCCAGTCAGAAGATCATGGTTCATGGCCAATCATTACTAATGCCTCCATCCTTTCAGAACAGTATTCTCCATTGGCAACTGCTGCTCCTCTCTTCCTTTGGTTCCACTGCCTCTGTGCCATTTCCTTTACTCCTTGCAGTTCCAACTTACTCCAACCTTTCCTTTGTCCTTGCAGTCTCCGGGAGATTGGTCAAACGGTTCAGGGTGAAATCCAGGGTGGAAAGAATAAGGGAAATAGCAGTGACAGTAGCATCTCCAAAGTTATGGGACTGTTTGCCCATAAAAAGAAGGAAATTCCTGCCACAAGAGCAGGAGGAAATCATCATAGAGGAAAATGCTACAAGGAACAGAACTGCATCATCATCAGAATAGATCACATCAGCAGTGACAATGATTCAGATATTTCTTTCCCATATTAGAAGTGTAGATGCCATTAGAGTATCATCAAAAGATGTTGCTTACCAGAGAGGCAAGACACAGCTTGCCTGCTGGGAACTTGTGTCTTTCCCAGTTGCCTCTTACAGATTGATGTGGCACCCTGCACAGAGGTTTAGGTTGGCACAAAGGAAATCTCATCTCACACAGGCGCTGGGACTTTGCTTCTCCCATTAACTCACTATTTATGAGGCCCACAAAATTCCACGGAATCATCAGGGCTGTGGTTGATTGTTAGGTGCCATTGCCACCAAAGCTTTCCCTCTCATCAACTCAAGTATCACTCCCCAATTGCTTTTTATCCACACCCTTGGAGTAAGAGCATCCTTAAGAGTGAGGTGATGTAACTGCAGTAGCAGCTCTACCCCAGTTTATTGTTTCATTTATAATGTGGTGCTGCACTTGTTGGCTTTTCTTTAGGGACATTCAGCAGTAGTAAAAGGAAGTTTTTTACATCTCCATTACTAAAGGGATTCTTAACTGTGTAGTCTCTCATAGGGTTCTCCCTCAGCTTAATTTACCATTCAACAGTCAGTGATGTTTCTGTTTTGGATGGTAATCTTTGAATGAGCCTAGTGGGAAAGAGAGAAGTATTCTCCAAAGCAAACACTTTAATGGCCTAAAGAACTGCCAGCAACTATATTTAAGTCTCTATATATTGATTACAGACAGTTCTGAAACTCTTAAAAAAAAAGAAAAGTGATGTGTAGCATGATGGGCTCCAATTAGTTCTCAGATTTGGGATGGAAGCAGTGACACCAGAAGCTGAAAAGCACTTATTTCTGCCATTTGAGATAAAAGGCTGCTGCTTAGTAGTGGGAATGTATTATTTCACATCCTGTACATCGCTTTGTGCAAAGGGAATATTATAAAAAAGCAGCCTGTGCTTTTTAAAAGGAAGTATTGATATCCAATGTACTACACATAGTGTTTTATTTCAGTGGTGCCAGCATTGTTTCAGAGACAGGAGAACTCAAAGGCTGCCAAAACCTCTTCAGAAGAAGAAACAGCACAATGTTACCTGATTTTAAAGTAGGAATAAGAAGCGTCTTGCCCAGTTTCTTCTGCTCTCTTCTGAGGTGAAAGGAAGTTTTGGCTTGCCACAAACAAAGGAGGTGATTGTTTGGGCCAGAACTCCAGTCACTGGAGTATAAAACAGTTGTACCGTTCGCAGACGCAGTCTGGATGTGGTTTGCAGAAGAAACTTGTTGCTTTCTGTGGAGTTGAGCTATAGTTTATATTTCCCTAAAGAACAGACGAAGTTTTAAGCGCAGAACTGACCAAAGGTAGTTACAGTTTGGTCCCTCTTCTCCTCATACCCTTCTACCTCCCGTAACAAGCATTTGTCCTTTTCCAGTCAGCTCCACTCATGAGGTATGTACCTTCTTCTTGCAGTTACACAGTAGGTACTTGGCTGAAATCCTGGCTTTTACCCAAAATTTTCTCGCCTATATTTGCTTGATATGCTGGCAAATGTTAGAGAGCAACATGAAGAATTTTATTCTCTGCTGTACAGTGCAGAAAGGTTCAAGTTTTCATTCCTTTTTGATAGTCTTCACTGGTATGTGCATGTGATCAAATAAGCAGATTGAAAGATGCCTTCTTTGCAAAACCAATAGTTCAAATTAATGTGGATTCTATGGAAGCTCAGACCTTTGCTCATTGCCACTGGTGTCCTCTGCATTCCCTATATTAACTGTGTGTCCTGTTGTATGTGACCATACAACAGAATAGGAATGATCTTTGAAGAATTGCTTCCTGTATGAAAAACAAGTCCTTTTGTGGTTACCAGGACGCACATTTTAATTACGTGGGGAGTAATAGTCTGAAGCTGAATCAAAATGAAGAGCCCACTGCAAAGACGGTATTTCTTTAGTTATATTTCATTTACTTTTCTGATTTAACACGATGTTTTTCATAGACCTCCAGAGCTGGCACGTTCACTGGAGACTGGATTTTCCACTAACTGAGTCATTCCCATGGCCAGAGAACAGGACTGGGACAAAAAGCAGCGCATGACAGTTTTATGAAGTACATGTTCTGTGAGAGCACCTAGAAAAGATGTTCTCAAATTCCAGGTCACAAACCCAGAATCATAAGTGATGTCTTGACAGTGTGCATTAGGGGATGATAGCCCTTCCCTCAACACTGCGAGGTTTTCAAGCTAGTCGCAATCACAAAGTACTGGTATCCAATATATTCCACGTAGTGTCTTATTCCAGTGTTGCCAGCGTTGTTTCAGAGACAGGAGAATTCAAAGGCTGCCAAAACCTCTTCAGAAGAAAGAACAGCACAAAGTTACCTGATTTTAAAGTAGAGATAAGAAGTGGTAGACTGCTGGAGAAACTGCTGGGAATGATCTCGTATACTTGCCTGGTTCTTGTATTTCTCCCTGCATGTTTAGAGTTGGCCAGTGTTGGAAGCAGTATATTCAGGCTTTGAACATATCTGAAGTGGCCTTTCTTCCATTCTTTTCTTCTGGACAATCATTTTGCTGTGTGGTCAATCATCCAGGCTCCTTATAAAGTTCCCTTTGGCCTTTTAAGTCTCTGAGCCCTACAGTGCTGACGCACATGTCATCTCTAGTGAAGAGAGCAATTCTATCAACTGTCATGTTACTGTTTGGATGTTTATGAATAAGAACTTGTATATAGAAGGTGAAGAAGAGCCGAAGCTCATTGAGTAAGATGTCAGAGAGACATTCCACAGGAAATGAGAGTTTGCAATGGGAGACAGATCAAAATGTCAATTAATAATCCAAATGTAAATGAGGTTTTTTACCTCACGAAGCATTCATAAAGGAGAAGGCAAATGCTCACAACTTAGGTAGGATTTGTGACTATAGCAGCAGAAGATGGTAACCTGCTATAGAATATCAGGCGCAGAGTAGACATGATGATCAAGAGATATGAACGTATGAAGACTGAACTGCTTTAAGTAGAAATTGTTCCATGAATTACAAAAGCCAGAAAAGATGAAAGGATCTTGCAGATCTATTTAATGTCTCTTTTAAAGTATAAAATAGTGGTCTGTGACTGTGAAGAAACTTTTGTAGGAGGGTTTTTTAAGAGATATAGAAATGATCCAAGAGGTTGTACAGTGAGGAAGTTAGGTTGGAAAAATAGTAATGAGAGAGAAACGAGGCACAGAATCTGGAGGTAAAAAAGGTGGTGATTCTTTTAGGCTCCTGGACTCAGATGTTGATATCTGACAATTTACAGGCTTTTCTCCCTCCACTTTCAAACCAGCAGAATGGTCTCAGCTTCTGTCCTCCATCCATCATCCATGAGGGCAACATGAGACCTTGGCAGAGTTCAGGCTTGTGGTGTCCAGCTGATGCTGTGAATCAGCCCTGTAGTGGTATTGTTAGTGGCAGAGTGAAGGTACTTCGTGCATTGCCTGCAGTCCCGAGCCTCAGGCTAGCTCATGGTAAATCTTGCTTGAGTTTAGAATCCAGCAGTCTCTGCTGGTGTTGAAGGGTGAAGGACCACAAGTATCCCATCATAACAGCCACGTTTGGACTAAGCATCTTTAAAGCAAGGCAGAGCTTAGTAGTTCTCCTGTTCACAAAGGTTTATATGTTAGTGTGCTCTGGAAGTGTGTTGTTCAGAAAAGAGCAGCAAAACTGTGTCTCTTCCTCTGGAAGACAAGTGAGAAACTTCTGTTGAATCAATTTATATAGTCACTGTACTTTATCAAAACCAGTTTTTAATTAATTTCACTGGGAATTGCACATGTATAGGCTAGAACCCATGGGGAAAGACATGTAGGAGGCACTGATTCAGAGTAATAAAATCAGATGTATGGAACTGGATGATCTTAAGGTCCTTTCCAACCCTAACTATTCTATGATTCTATGATTCTCAGACCTTACCTACGGACTATTGACCAAAGAGACGACTACTCTTCTATTTTCCATGATGAAGGAGAGATGAACAGCTCAGTTGCCTGCACTACAGAGCACATTGATTCTTGTACCCCATTCCTCTTTGCCACCTAATATTCCAGGTTCTGTTTGTGTTCCACACAAGCAAATGAGGTGTGCAGGATCACTTTGGTAACTCTCCCTGCACTGCTCAACTGCAGCACTATAACCCAGGGGTTACTGTTTTTCAGATGGGTGTCCACGGGAGTTTGTCTATCCCTCTGCTCACCAGAACTGAATTCAGATCACCTCTTAGGAAAGTACACTGAAATGTGTGACACTGCAGAACTGAGACTTTCCTGACATCTCTCACCCCAGGGCACAAATGTTCTTTCCTTAAATTGGAGTCACCCTTTAACAACATTTTCATCTAGCTGGCTGCTCCATGGCTCCACTAGCTGGCTCTGGTCGAGTGGTGATGTGAGAGGACAGCCTCTTAGCACCTCAGTAAGCACTGCTCCTCCTCCTGCCTCTGAACCTTGCTTCAGTTGTGCTTCTGCCTGAGGACTTTGCCTTTGCCTTTTAGCAGTAGGAAGAACAGATGTTTTTACAGATGCCTTTACATGGGCTTTGGAAACTCAGGCACAGACTTTGTAAAGCAGCCGGCTAGCTCCTGGGGCTTTCAGACCTGGAACTGGCAGGTCTTTTCTTCCCAGTGCCCTTAGGAAGTTAGCTGTGGAGAAAGGGCAACTTGGAGTCAAGACATTATTAGAGCTGACAATGCAGGGTGAGGTGCAGACATTCTAAATGTGTTTTGTGTGCTTAGCGATGATACTTCTCCCTTGGCTTGTGCAGTGATGAGGCTTTTACTGGTGAGCTGTGGGAAAACCCTGTCTTCTAGCAGCCAGACCTCTCTCTTCCCCCCTGTTGGTGCAGTTGGCTTTGGCTGGTGGGATTGGGTCCCCTTGGCAACTTGGCCATTGCTTCCTGCCACCTTCAACTAGCCTTGATTTCTTCAACAAAGAGCCTTGATTTGAGGCCTCTGAAGGTTCACTTTGCTTCAGGGTTTTGGGGACTTGAGCCAGAGGATTTGGAGTCATTCATTAGCTATAGAATGACAACATTTCTTAGGCTTGTGATATCAGCGGTGCCTATGTTGTGAACTTGGCCAGCTACTTGTGCTTTAATCTCTTCGAAAGGTAACGTTTGACTATTTTGTTATCAAATGGGATTGGGATTTCAACTTCACTTACTTTGTTTTGAAAAACCTTAGCTTCACGGAGCAGCAGCTCTCAAGGCTCTCTATGTGTACTGTAAGGGGAAGGAAATTCTCCCTCCACAACAGACAAAATGTGGCCTCCATGACCACAGCCTTTTGTAATCAGTTCTGTCACATAATTTTAAAGCCACATACAATTTAAAAACCAAAAAAACCCCTATAACCCACCTTTATTGATTTACCATTAAATTCTGCACCATTGAAGCACTTAAACACATCCTATATAGATGTGTTGAATGTGTTGAACAGATGCATGAAAATACTGTTTCTGTAATCCAAACTATCTGATCTAAGGTTTTGTTCTACTGGCAGTGTTGATGTACTCATCCAGTTGGTTTCTCCTAAGTGTTTGCCATTTTGACCTGTTCGTGTTGTGGAACCTCAGCCCTCTGAAAAGCTGTATTCATAGAGTCATAGAATGGTTTGGGATGGAAGGCACCTTAAAGCTCATCCAGTTCCAACTCCCTGCCATGGGCAGGGACACCTTCCACTAGAGCATGTTGCTCCAAGCCCCTTCCAACCTGGCCTTGAACACTGCCAGGGATGGGGCAGCCACAGCTTCTCTGGGCACCCTGTGCCAGTGCCTCAGCACCCTCACAGGGAAGAGCTTCTGCCTTATATCTAACCTGAATCTCCCCTGTTTAAGAATGGTTTGGGTTGGAAGGGACCTTCAAAGCTCATATATTCCAACCCCCTGCAATGAGCAGGGACATCTTCAACTACATCAGGTTGCCCAGAACCACATTCAACCTGGCCTTGAATGTCTCCAGGGATGGGGCATCCACCACCTCTCTGGGCAACCTGTACCAGTGTTTTACCACTCTCATTTAATACCAGTCTGGTCCCAAATGGGTTGTGCAGAATACACTAAAAAACCCAACAGTATGAACTTGGCAAAGATGGTGCTCTGACATGCCAGAAAACATGGGTTGGATGAAGATAGGCTGTATGGCTATGATTCACATGACTGTTTTATCTTAGCTCTAGTTAAGGTGAAGGATATAATTTCTCTCTTTGAGTCAGATAGATCTCAGCTTAACAATTCGAGAGGATTGATTTTTCCATGAAGTCAGGGCTAAAATGTGTCATATTAATAGGGAATTGATCACAACAAGAAAATATCAGTTCAAAGATGAGCATTTAGCTGCTAATAGATGTAAGCCATTTAGAACAGTGTTACACTGGGACAGTGAGGGTGGCTGGCTGGTGAGCCAGCAGTTTTCATTCAGGAGCTGTGTATTCATACCACCATGAAGACCTGGCTCAAGAGGCTTCAGTTATCAGTAGAAGCACCCAGGTAACAGGTCTGATTTATCACTGTGTAAGATCTGCAGAAAATTAGTTCAAAAAGAAATGCTTTTGGAGCTGTCTGCTTATAGTGAAACGAGAAGGCTCTTTCTCTTAACAAGAACTTCACAGAAATGCCCATCATCTGGTGTTAGAAATCAAGAGGCACAGTGACCAAGAGGAAAACCGTAAAAGCATATAACGATTTGAAGGAGGGAGAGAGGTAGAACCCACCTGAGACTGAGTCTTGCCAACAGCCTAATATCCAGAGGGGCATACAGGCAATGTCCTGCTGGATGTGGCTCTTTTACAGCAAGCCTCAGACAACCTGTATAAAGGGTGCTCTTTTATTACAGCTTATCAGAAGTCCTCTGGCTATAGCTGTGTGTCAGATATGACTTTCTGGAAAAGGCAATATTTTATTCCTGTTCAGTGAATACTTATTCTCTTCAATGATGCATGCTAAAGGAAGGGCAAAACTGAGTGCCACATTTAATGCATAGTGTCCCACACCCACATTATTTACTGCTCTGTGGTCCTGCAGCTGACATTTTTGCTGGTAGGTAGTGCTAGGGATTTAAACCTTGTCTTCTGGACCGTAATAAAGAGGATTCAATGATCCTTTCTGATCACAGCTCTTTACAGCTGCAAGAATGTATGGTGGAAGTGAATGTTTCCTAAGGACTTATCTGAGTAATCTGAAAGCAGCCAGCAGAGCTATCTCTGCCTCTTTGCACTCTCCCCACCACCAAACACTTTCAGACACCATACAACAACTAGAAGGGTAAAAAAATGGTTAGATAACTGATCTAAACCAGCAGTAGTTAATGGGACACACTTTACTTGGTGGCTGGGAGAAAGTACCACAGATACCTGTATTGGCACATTTCCCCTTTAACGTTAATGATCCCCACACAGTTTATGTATGACACTAAACTGGGAGGACCAATCCTACTGTTGATGAGAGGGCTGCAATCTATAGGGTCCTAGACAGGCCTGGGGATTGGGCAGACAAACTTTATGGAATTCATCAAGGACAAGCACAAAATCTGGCACCTGGGCAGGAATAATCCATTGCAGCAACACAAGCAAGGGACTGCTAGCTGGGGAGCAGCTCTGCTGGAAAGGATGTGAGGTCTTGTTAGGCAGTAAGCTGAGCATGAACTTGTGCCCTAGCAGTGAAGGTGGCCAACAGCATCCTGGGCTATATGAACAGCAGCACAGACAGTAGGTCAACAGAACAGATTCTCTTGCTCTACACATAGCTTGTAGAATATTGTGTCCAGTTTGGGCCTCCCAGTACAGTGACAAAGTGGAGCGAGTGCAATGAAGGGCCACCAAGATGACTGGGGCTGAGAGCACAGGCTGTGTGAGGAAAGGCTGAGGCAACTATATGTGTTCAGCCGTGGAGAACAGATGGCTTGAAAGGAGCCTGAGAGGAGCTTGCCACTACTGATGAGGGGTTTAACCAGAAGATAGAGCTAGGCCCTTCACAGTGGGTGCGTGGTGGGAGACGTAAACTGAAATGAGAGGTAAGGGCTGTATATAAAGCAAAGCTTTCAGTATAAGGACTGAGGCTGTGCGTTCTCTCCATCCTTGGTGAGTTTCAAGATCCAGCTGGATAAAGCACTAAGTAACTTACCCTGATCTAGCGCCTTACTCAGATTTGAGCAGGAGATTGGACTACATGGACTGTGCTCCCTTCTTCTCTCTTCAGCATCTCAAAGGATAATCTGACAGTTGGAATATTCTTTCCACTCTTTTCTGCTCCCTTTTTATTTGACTGGTGCCAAATGGTCAAGGGGTAGACAAATTTACTGACCTTACAGGCTATGTACCAAAACCTTCATGAGTCTGACAACCCCAGACCTTCTGTGTGAATTTACAAGGCAAGTAGTTCACAGGCAAAGGAAGTCAGTGGTTCCTGAGGATTACCTAGGAGCCTCCATGTGAACATGGAGCATGAGTTTGCTCCCAGTCCCTTGCATGTGACTCAGAATGGTGGATAATGGAGGAAATAACCACTTGCAAACTACTGGGAGCTCCATGTGGTGTGATCACGGGAAGAAGCCGTATGTAAAAGAGAAAAGTAGCTAAATAACATGTGTTGTATACAAGCAGCAAAGAAAGTATCTTGGAGTTTCAAATGCTTTAAAGAGAATAAAGAACTGGGTTATGTTTGCACCACATAGTGCAGAGACATCATAAATTGCCAAATGGCCAAATAATCATAAAATCCCAGACTGGTTTGGGTGGGAAAGGACCTTAAAGCTCACCCAGTTCCAACCCCCTGCCAAGGGCAAGTACACCTCACACTAGATCACCTTGCTCCAAGCCCCATCCAACCTGGCCTTGAACACTGCCAGGGATGGGGCAGCCACAGCTTCTCTGGGCACCCTGTGCCAGCGCCTCAGCACCCTCACAGGGAAGAACTTCTGCCTTATATCCAACCTGAACTTCCCCTGTTTCAGTTTGAACCCATCAGCCCTTGTCCTGTCGCTACAGTCCCTGATGAGGAGTCCCTCTCCAGCATCCTTGTAGCCCCCTTCAGATACTGGAAGCTGCTCTGAGGTCTCCATGTGGGGATTGCTAAAATAGAAACCCTGGGATTCAGCATATTCCTGCCAGGATTTTGCCCACAGGTGGGTAACAGAATGAAGATCTTGATCCCTTTTTTACTGTTGTTGTAGCTTAGAGAGAACAAAAGGCTGACCATTTATTAAGGATGCTGGAAAAAGAGTTATGATGGCTCTTGGAGAGGATAAGCTCTTCTCCATCTCAATAACTTCCAAATCTAATTGGTGAGAATTGAGTAGTATGGCTTATGGCACATAGGAAAAAACTATAATCACAGAAATTGTGATAGTAATAAAACTGATTGTTGTGGTTTAAGTGCAGCCAGTAACTCAGAACCAGGCAGCCGCTGGCTCACACCCCCCCTTTTCCTCACCCTGCTCCCAGAGGAGTAGGGAGGAGAATTGAAAGAATGTTAACTCCCATGGTTTGAGATAAGAGCAGTCCAGTAACTAAGATATAACACAAACCACTGCTGCTACCACCAGTAATAATAATGATGAGGGAAATAACAAGGGGAGAGAATATAAAACTAAAAGGGGAAAAGGAAAAGAAAACAACATGCACAAGTGATGCACAGTGCAGTTGCTCACCCCCCGCCAACCAATACCCAGCCCCACCCAAGCACTGATCTGAGCCTTCTGGGTAACTCCCCCCCAATTTCTATCCTGGCCATGACATGCTGTGGTATGGAATACCCCTTTGTTAGTTTGGGTCAGGGGTCCTGTCTCTGCTTCCTCCCAGCTTCCCATGTCCCTGCTCACTGGCAGAGCATGACACTGAAAAGTCCTTGATCAGGGTAAGCTTTACTTAGCAACAACTGAAACATTGGTGTGTTATCAGTGTTGTTCTCAGGCTAAAGTAAAAAACACAGCGCTGAGCCAGCTACTAAGGAGGAAAATGACTGCTACAGCTGAACCCACGACACTGATCCGAAGATGCAGTGGGAGTGCAAGCAGCTTTTAAATCACTTCCAAGCACTGTTGATTTGTGTGCTGCAATGCTGTCGTATTGCAGAGCAGATGGGCCAGTGGCTCAAAACAAGCTTCATGAAAACTGCACTCACTTGAGCCTCCTTGTAACCTGTTTGAAAGAGTGCAAGTAGCAAAGGCAAGACTGTGGCATCTAGTGAATTTGCTAGAAGAAACATAGGGAACACTGTTGTTTTTCTGCTTCTCCTTAGACAGAGAATGGTTTTGAATGTTGTGTGGTTTTTGTGTGATCTTACAGGGTGATTCTCAGTGTAGGGGGGGCACTACACACCACTCAGGGTTGATAAATGCGCTGTTCAACTGCCTGGAGATCTCAGCCCCGGTTATCAAGGGAAGTTACTGAGAGTCCTCTTACATTCCTGCTGGTGCTACCTTTGTGGAGGTGAAAGACAGCATCTGTTACCAGCATTTCTTCCATGAATGCAGATCTGAGGAAGATTTTTGTGATGGTTTATCACAGGACAATCCTCCTCTGGTGGAAGTTCCATTGTACGGCATTGCCACCAGAAAAGGACCATTTGACAGCCCTTAATATACTTCCTAGTTGCATTGCTTTGCACTGAGAAGACCATCCATTGGTGTACCTGAACTGGATGATTCCAAGATAGTAAAGATGAGAAAACAAAGAACAGCTCCAGAAAAGCTCTGAATAAGCAGCTGTGAAAAAAAACCCGAGCAGGTTCGTGATGCTAAAGTCACCTTAACATCACTTGAACTTCTCACAGTAGTAAACAACATGAAGTTCTGTTTATAGCTTTGGGCCCTGGCTTATTCTAGTTTGTGCACCATCTTAGCCAAGACAACAGAGTTCTGAAACCAAGAAAATCTTACACATAGAGCATACTGATAATCCTTGTTTTATGTTCTCTTTTTGCAGTATAAACTTCTAATGTGCATCTGTTCCATTGTCCCAGGTCAGAGTTTATTTGTGGTAGAAAAAACATGCATTCGACTTTGGGTAGCGTAGGCAGCGCTATCCTCAAGCTGGCTGTTAGCTAGGGAGGCTGCTTTTGGCATTTCTTTCTTCAGGATCTGGTGGAAGATTACATGGGGAGAAGAGAAAGATCAGTTGCAATGGATCAGACTACTTCTCCAGAGTGTTTGGCAGAATATTTAGCTAAGAAACATTCACCATCTGTTCAGCTTTAGAAGGAAGGTGGAGAAAAAGAACCTCCTGAAGGTTTTGCCCTTGTAAATACTTTAAAATGCCCTTCAAAAACTCTTCACCCAACCATATACTGTCTAGCTGATACCAGCTACCCAATAGTATCAGGGACAGATGGTCAGCACTTTGTGCCCTCTCAGCTCTTTCAGCAGTTCAGATGTTCTATTATGCTTGTAATATATATATACACCTTTCTCAAGTGTCATTCTGTAATGGGGTTGATGCCTCTGTTTCACCAGTTTGAACTGGTTTGCCAAACGGTCTTTTTTGGGGTCCAGTTGTCAACAAGAAAACACTCTGTTGCAGTTACGAACAGTCCAGGCTCTTTTAAGGAAGCCTCTGAGTTTTGACTCCTCTTCCAAACTCTTTTCCAGTTTCAGTTCTGTATGAAGGGTTAAAACTCAGAACCTCTTTAATATCTTTCCTTGTTACTGCTCTCTGGTGAGTTAATTGGATTCCCCAGATGTAGCTGTTGCTAGAAATGTGGCTGAATTCCAATTTTCTTTCTTTTAGGTGTTTTCTCCTTGGTTGCGGAGAGAAATGAAATGCAGTTTACACTTTGTATTTAACTGGGGGAATTTTAAACTGACCCATCTGTCATCTTCCATTTCACTGCTATTACTGCGTGTGCTCAGCAATCAGTCAGCTGTCAGCAGGAGAACTGCTTCAGCCTGTTTTCATCCTTAGAGCTCTGTAAAGCAACAAGAGCTTCTCCATGTCAAACTTGGGCAGCTTGAGAATTCATCTCAGCTATATTTACTCACAGATTGGGAAGTAGTGGTAGCGTTGTGCAGAGGGCAATTCATTAGATGTCTTTTTAATGGTAGGAGAAATCATTCATTAGAGGTGCTCAATTCTCTTCTATGGATGACAAATGGATCTCTAAAAATATCATCAGCTAAAAGCTCAGCTCCTACATACCTGAGGCTGGGTGAACTGAACCCCACACTTGGGAATTTCTCTCTTCTCACCTTTGAGGAGCTGGATCCTAAAGTGCATAAGCTACAATTGCACAGCAGGTTGGGGAACAGAATGTGAAGAAAGAAACAGGGAAGGCAGGAATGACGAGGAAGAGGCAGAATGAGGGAAAGAAATGAAAAGCCATAATGGGAGCATCAGGAGAAAGAAAAGAAATGGAAACAGAAGGTGATTTTGTGCTATATGTAGGAAAATAGTAAAAAAAAGGGGAAAAATAATACCAGAATTGAATAGTTAATTTGTTGTAGAAACCTCTGAGCTGCAGTAATTACTTCCAACATACCACACTCGGGGGTTGTGTGTGTGTGTGAAATTAATGCTGTAGAGCCTTTGGAATCTTGGGTCTTAATTCCCAGTGTGCAGAGTGGCTGCTTTACAGAAACTCTTTCTTTAATATAATTCAGCCTAACGAGATTGCACCAAGTGTAACTTGAAGTAGAATTTGGTCTATTACTTCCCTCGTTATTGTCTCAGAAAATTGAGCGTGGGGAAAGAATCACATCCATTGTTATTCTTCTGGCTTATATCACAAATTGCCAGTTAAAAGAGTTGTAGGGGAACAAATGACATTCCCAAATAAGTCCATTCTACTTATGTTCAGAGACTTACATTAAACAATACAAGGCAATTTCTTCTTGGTGGCACTGCATAGGATGTAAATCAATATGGAATTTGGCTTTTACTAATGTTTTCTGTCACAGGCCATAGCTAGTGTGCGTACATCCAGCACGGCTTAAAAGCCGCTGTGGAGTTGTGACAGCTTGAGCTTCTGCACAGCCTTAACCACATGAGTATTTACTCATCTTCTCTGGTGACTTCAGAGTCTGTGAGCTCTGTGCTGCTGGTGTTGCAGTATTAATGATACTCCAAGCAACATGGGAGATGAGATCACAGCAACGACAAGTCATTGCTGACATCAACTGGGGCAAGGCAGAGAAAGGAGAAACGGTGATTTCACTTCAGAGGCTCCCTTGTATATTTCAGCATCACTATTGCTTCCAAGATGAAGTGTACTCTTTAATCCTCTAAAATCCAGACTGATTATATATTTAACTCTTTAATATAGTATCTGACCCCTCACAGTCATGGACACAATTTTCCCTTATTTGTAAGTTGGCGTAGTATTGGTATTCCTGAACTAAATATGGAAAAACAGAGCAGAGGGAAAATGTTTCCACATTGAGGAAAAGGAATGCAAGATTGGAAGCTGTGGCTGCCCCATCCCTGGCAGTGTTCAAGGCCAGGCTGGATAGGGCTTGGAGCAAGCTGCTCTAGTGGAAGGTGTCCATGCCCATGGCACGGGGCTGGAACTGGATGAGCTTTAAGGTCCTTCCAACCCAAACCAGTCTGCGAGTTTATGGTTTAACTCAGCTTTCTGCAGAGGGTGACCCAGTACAGAAATCCACAGTCATGTGGGGTTTGTTAGAAATATGAAAGGCAGCATGGAGTTTCTCAACAAGGCCGTAAGTCAGAAAACATTTATCAGCTGGTCTCCTGTAGAACTCACTTGAGTATCTTCTTCTTTAACTGTATAAATGAACTTTGGGACTTCAATCACCAAACAGTTTTTCTGCATTTAAAGAGTAGCCTGAGTTAAGAGCCCGTTTATCTGGACAGCATTTTCTCTATATAGTGAGAAGCCATTTTCCATTTCGTTTATCATGCAAATCACTGTCTCAGTTTAAAAGAAGCAATAGCTGTGTAACTGGTGTTCTCCCTCTCTTTCCAGACACAAGGTAGGACTCAGTTCCCACAGGTCCAAGGATGTTCTGTGTTCCAGTGGACCTTTTCTGTGCAATAATGGCATATTTCGGTTTACCATAGAGCTCCCCTCATGTCAAGACCTCTTAATATGGTGTCTTCAGCTCTACAGAGGCAGGGGAAGTAGTAGATAAGGTTACTGCTGTACTTGTTTTCTCTCAGGACTATCCTGTTTGCCAAGTTGTTAGTTTACAGGTTGCAACATTAACGCTGAAAACATGAAAGTCCCTTTTTTGTACTTGGCAAAAGACAGACCCAAGTCCTAAAATCTCTCAGGTTCAGCCTTGGATTACAACAGAAGTATTTATCCCTCTAGCCCACAGCAAAAATCTTTTCTTCTTCAAATACCTGCAGAAGAGATCAGCAAAAATGAGATCTGTACCTGTCAGTTCGCTCTTTCTACCCAGGCTACAGGGACATCAAAACCTGACCAATACTCTGTATTATACATACTCTGTATTATACATACTCTGTATGTATAATGTGTTATAATGTGTCTATGCTGCTAGTATTTTGGGTTTGGTCCACTACCTTAAGGGCCACATCCCTGTACCTGTTCCAGTCACAGCTAAGAACGCATTTTCTAATTTCCCCACAAAAAGAATATCTCTGTGTGTGTATCATTATCCAGAGACAGATGAGCCTCACAGCTGAAGAGGCAGAAGAGGATTGCATATACCCTGGAGTTTGTGAAATGACTTGTGACTGTGGTGGTTAATAATCTCTTTACTATGTGGATTATTACAAGTTACTTTAGATCAGCAGCTGAGAACAAAGGCAAGACTGACCAAGTTGAAGAGCATTGGGAGAAAGTGTGCATGCTCTGTTCCTAATGCTTTCAAATCTGCACTGTGGACGAGCGCTGTGCTCAAGAGCTTTGTCAGGGAAGCTGCCCACTGTCTTCTTCCTTGTTTTTCAGAGCCAGCCTCGTACGTTTTAGACCTTGGCACTGGAAAGTTTGGAGGGGTAAATCAGCACATCAACAGATTTATCCACTTTAAAGCCTGCAGGCTCCGTACATTCCATACTGCTTTTCTGAACTGATTTTACTCTTTTATGGCATGAAAACAGGAAAACCTGTTTCTACATTTGTGTGGCACTGACTTCATTAGGTTTGCTGTAGATCGATGCTGGGGCAAGGAGAAGCATAACAGTCTCACCAAGCCTCATGAATGAGATTGTTTGTGCACTCATTGATCTCTAGAACTTACTGAGGCAGGAGGCTGGTTTTTGAAAAGCCTTTTCTGAGTACCTAAAAAGTCTTTCTTAATACATTCTGGAGGGGCAGGTTGAAAAGCAGACATTGAGAGATAAGTCGAGAAGGCAGTTATTATGGTCCGGATCTAACTGGTATGGCAAACTTCTTGTGTTTCCAGACTAGGCAGGAGAAAGCAATCAAGAACCAGCCACCGTGCAACTTTCCCAAACTCTTTGGTGTTTAAGCACACTGCCTCTATTGCACACCTTATCTGCCAAAGGGTAAGTGATTCTCCAGTGCCATTACAAACTTAGCAGGAAACTGAGGAGCTCTGTATCATGGTAAGCCCTGAAAACTGCGATGTCTCTTCAAAGAAGAAGCGAAAACCAGCTATGTGATTTCACCACTATTCCTAAACCACTTCCAGTATTTTCTTTTTGATTAATTTACTGTATAAAACACCCTCTCTTCCCATTTACTAGTTACACGCAGTCAGTTATTTTTCCAGTGTGTTCTTTACAGAGGATTGGAACACTGGAACACTTATGAGGGAAGCAGCTCTTGTTTCTTGAGTCATCCTCAGGGAATTTACATGCCAGTGTAACGAGAAGGAACAGCACTCTATTGTTCATTGACAGAGTTATTTTGGATCTTTCATGGAGAAACAGTTCTGAAAGCAGAAAACGTTTTCATCTCTTGTTCCAGTTTGAATAGGTAAGTAAGGAGAAACTAGTTATGAACAGATGGGAAGCTAGAGGTTGGCAGGTCAAAAAGAGCCTCTGGGAGCCCAGTGGGAAGTTTGGATCATTTATAAGACTGTCAAGGCAGGTATATGTCTCTGTGTGCATGAGGGATTGAGTGGAAGAGTTCTTTAGAAGTTTGGCACTCAGGATTGAGTTTTATATGAGGACAGTAAGATTAAGAGACATTTTTGCTGAGCACTTGAGTCATGGTAGCTTCTTATGACCCTAGAGCTTTGTGGAGTATGCCATAGCTCTGTATTCATAATGGATTAGTGTTCCAGCTGGAAACAGTTACAAATATGAGGTGTGTTATGGCGTTCCTTTGAGTTCAAAGGTAGGTTAAGCTATTGAGTTAAATGCATTAGTGGAAGGCTGTTCTGTAGAATGGCCTGGAAAACATGAGTATTGCCATCATATCAGCTGAAGGAAACCACAGACCTTTCCACAAAAGTAGACCTAGACATAATAGTCTCTGTATCTGCAGAGAGCTTCATAGAGGCTCGTTCCATCTTCAAAGCCATATAACATGTGAACAGTGCTCACGCTGCAACTAGCCAGTCTGTATGGCTGCAAATTGGGATTGTATTTTGAGTAGAACCATCAAGCCTGGTATTTTCTACAACTGTCTACCTCCCTTAAAACTCCTTTTCAAATTACAAGAAAGGGAGAAACCTCTTTAGGAGCGCTGCTGACAGTTACTTACCAGTAGGATTCTAAATCTCTACCTCCCTGATGCTCGGTTTATTCTTCGTGCAATTAATCTTTGGCAGAACTTCTTGGGAGTGAGCACTGTAATAGCTGCGTAACATATGGAAGGTTATTTATTTCACTTCCAGTTTTTGATACATGCATTTGTATTTAGTGATGTTAGTTAGAGTTAGCATCCATTTGTTCTGATGACAGGGAATGGATTGAATCACTTTAAATGAGCACAGCCTCTCAGAGTTCAGTGCCACTTTATTCTTGCTGAATTTTAGTCCGGTTCTCTCCAATGTTAAGCCATGCAATCTCATCTAATCCAGATCCCTATTAGAACTCTTAACCGAAGCTGTTCTGTCAAAGCACAGTCTTGCTGTGCTATTTGTACAGCAAGCTTTCTGTGGAACTTCCCTGAGAATGAAACGGAAAAGCTCAATCCTCTGCAGGGAAAGTAGGAAAAAAGAAGGAAGTTGGGCAGAAGCAGGTTTTGAGTAGGTTTTGTTTTGGTGTTTTTTCCACCTGACAACTTTGATTCTTTTACTTTAAAAGTAAATGAAAGGATTCTGTCCAGTTGAGAGTGTGTTAATCATCTTTCTCCAATAAATAATCCTTCCAAAACAAGGCTCTTATTTTTGAGGATGGCATACAGAGAGTATCAAACATTCCATGTGATGTCCATCTGCTCCAAATCAGTGTTATGTTCTCTGCTATATTCAGCTAATATCTCATATTTGCGTACAGATATTGCATTGCTAGCTTTGTGAGTTGTGTAATGGCTTCTATACTGGCAGTGGCTGGTTTCTAAATCAGTACATAATCTGTGGTGAGCAGTTTACTGCTTTCTGCAGGTGAGGGATGTTATTAACCAGTATAAGGTGGTTTTCATCAGCTGTAAGTCTGGGGCATACTTCAGAGAGTCTGAATTCACTCTGAACTCTCCTGACTGTATTTATCTTCTTCTGCAAATTGAATAGCTTATGTATAGTCATGAAGTCTGCTAATGCCATTTTTCATTATATGCTGCTAGAGGAATGGCTACTGTTTGGGATCTGTGGCCTCTGGAGGCTTCTGAACAGCTTCTAAATTGTGACTATTATTCATTTAAATTGTGGACTAATCCACACTGACTTCAAGACCATTTGCTGACACCATATAGCCAATTTGGAGTCCATCATTGTATACATATCACTGAGCTTTCATTTTCGATTGTTTCGATTTGTGGAGGGGTCATGAGCCACTCAGTACCCTGATCTACTCTTGGGCAGCCACTTTCACTATCCTGGATAATTTTGTCTCAGTTCTAAATGATCCTATCTCACTATTTACTCCAGGACTGCTTAATACTATGTAAAATATCACAGACCAGGCATGGGTGCTATTGACAATCTCCTCCATCTTTAAAGTATCATGTATTTCTATCCTTTTTCAAAGATTATGAATTTCATTTAATAAACTCTTAATCTTGCTTATCCTATGAAAACATAGTGTCTTTAAGAGCACTCAGGGAGGGGCCTTCTTAAGGCATTATAGGAGTGCTTATAAAGCATACTAACCAAACCATCTTTATTTAGATGCATGGTGACTCCTTTGTAGAACTCCAGTTATTTCTGATACAAAGCTACACTCCATGAAGGATTTCCTTTTTCCCCACTGTATAGAATCATGGAATCCCAGACTGGTTTGTGTTGGAAAGGACCTTAAAGCTCACCCAGTTCCACCCCCCTGCCATGGACAGGGACACCTTCCACTAGAGCAGGTTGCTCCAAGCCCCATCCAACCTGGCCTTGAACACTGCCAGGGATGGGGCAGCCACAGCTTCTCTGGGCACCCTGTGCCAGCACCTCAGCACCCTCACAGGGAAGAACTTCTTCCTTATATCCAACCTGAACTTACCCCGTTATCACCCTTACGTGCACTGAACTGATTCTTTTTTGTCATTCCCGTCAACTTGCCTACTGTGGAAGACAGACCCCTGGACGGACCGATTTCCCAGATCACACACCAAGCTCTTTTCTACATGGGTGCCCATCTGTGAATGGCTCCTTCCCTTTCCGTTAATTAAACTGGTTCAGGGTTAACAAAGTGTGGTTAATCTTATCCACACGTCAGTTTATCTTGTCCACTGTTGAGCAGCATCCGAGGGAGCAAAAGCTCAACAGGCTGATTAGCATTAGAGGAAGAACTTAAAATGATAATATATTCTGGTTCTGTTCTATGGTCTTGTCATATTTCCCCTTGGAATAAATCAGAAGTGTATGCAGCCACTTTTGCCCAGATGCTGCCCTTTGTCATTAATTTGCTTTGCAATTTGGTTTTCATTATTTTGGCAGAGAGAACATGCTATTCTCAGCTGCCTGTTTAGGAATTTTTTATGCAAACTCTAACAAGTATCTGTTCTTTTCCTCCTCCTCCTTATTGATCTCTCAGCTCCTCCACTGTTTCAATGGATCATGTGTTTCTGTGTCTTTATTCCCAGAGATGGAAAACTGTAGGTGATACCTGAGAAATTAAGTATCCTCTTTCCTGTCTTATCTGCTCTTGTTTGTTTAGACCAAGGAACAGCTTGAAAATGAATACATTTGAGAGTCTCTAAGACACACACCTGACTACCAAAATGGACCCAAAGCACAAATTCAGGCTAGAACTTCAAAGCTGATTTGTCCTTGGGCCAAAATACAGCTGCAATCTAAATCTCATACCGATATGAGGAAGTTAAGGTAGAGATTTTCATGCTTAGGGTTTATACCTGCAGGTTCAAAGCAAGGTGCAGTGTGTTTCTGTGCCCTTCCAGGTAGCTAGCATCTGTCATTGCTTTCCTCATGGGCTCCCTTCTACCTGAGGAAGGCAGCTTTGCATGTTCCATCCCACCAGCTGAGCCATGGGAGTGAAAACACTCAGCTGGGAATGCTCATTGGGGCTGAGCATCTGCTAAAGGCACTGATGGCATCACCTGGATCAGCTCTATCCTCAGATACACACTCTCTGCTCTCACTTGCACCAGTGTGAACTGGCAGAGCTTTCACTAAAGCCGGTGCAAAACTGGGGCAGCCATTGGAAAGCCAGGCCCTGACAAAGCATGTGCTATACACAGCAGCTAGCTGCCAAGGAGAGCAAATCCTCCCCAGCCTGTTTCAGTCCAACAACAGCAAAAGTAGTAAGCAGCGAATACCTGTATAGGATGTTAACAAGAAGAATAAGTGCCATTGTAAAGCCTGAAGTTTTTATGTTGCTTTAGAGACAGCATGCACAGGTGTAAAACCTCATTTTTCCCCTATGTATTAGAGCTATTTTATGTATGTAACAATACAGCTTTCATGGCAGCAGTTTGTCTGTTCCATGCAATAAACTCTCCTCCTAATGTGATACAATCAGAACTAATTACTTTTCCATGGGATACGATCAATATTTGCAAGTCAGTACTGCTAAATCATTCCTCCCACAAATGCTAACGGGGAAGCAGGTCATAAAACACACCAGAGGATCCTTCTTTGAGAGAGAATGAATCTTTGTGAAAAGCAGCACATTTTCTTCTGATCTGTAGGGAAAGATAATCTTGAGGTGAAAATAGGCTGCAGGCTGGGCCGCTGTAGAGCCTTCATTCCTGAAGAATTGATGCATTTCAAGGAACACCCTGCTTCCAGAAGGCAGGACACAGTAAACTGTTTAAAACAGACCAGCACTTTGAAAATCATGCATCACTTCTGAAAAAGTATGGGCTTGTTTTTACGCTTCAGAACAACAGAGGAATCTGCAGAGTTCTTTCCCCTAAAGATTGCTCAAATGCACACAAGACATCATTAGTCACTGGACAGACTTTTGCCAGAAGCACCTAAAAATCTTCTAGACCTCTTAGAAATGATGATTCTGCCTACTGTGCTCCAGCGAGCTTCCCCTCAAGTCTCTCCTGCGCCCCTGCAAGCGCATCCATGGACAGAGAATTGGACGCAATTAACAGCTCTTTCCTGATACGTATATTCTTGGGAAACAGCTAGAGGTGCACTACAGAGAGGAGGCCTTAGGAGCACTGATTTTTAGTCTCTTTTCTTCTTATATCTTCAAAGAAAATGGAAGTATGTAATATAGCTCGTGATCAGTTTAGTACAGATATCATCGCTCCTTGTTTGGGAGACTGAAGCCTGCTTCAGTATGGGCACTCACATTACATTCTGTTCCTTCTGCCTCATGGAGAATGAGGCTTTATTCTGTAGCAGCTAAGAGAGACACTCCTCTAGATTCAAGGAACAGATGCCAGAGCCACTTTAATACCCTGAGCTCTGTTACCAGTGGCAAACTAAATGGAATCAATAAGGGGTCCTTAGTTCTCTCTAATGTCATGAAGAGCTATGAGAAGATTATGAGGCATTACTCCGCACAGCACAGTTTGTTGTAAGATGCATTATCTCTTTATTTCCTTTTGAAAAAGGGATGTTTTCCTATAGAAACATTTCAATTCAATCACTAAGCAAGTCTTAATCCTGCAGTGGATATAATGGATCAGAAAGTATAGAGAAAACAAAGCTGTGCCAGCCTATTTGTAGAAAATGCACCAGTGACAATATTGGAAAGAGTATTTAATCCTCAACTTCCCGTATCAATAGGACAGCTACAATGCAGTACCATTGATCAACCTGTAATGCAGAATGAGGAAGGAGCTTCCTACATGGCCTTCTCCTGCTGGCCCATTAATTTCACAAACTATCATCAACTGTTTATGGCAGCCTAATGTCAACACACATCTTGTGCAAGACCACAAAGCAAATGGTCAAATAGTAATGATTGGGGCGAGGACATGCTTAGTGTTTACAAACATCTCAGCAAGACATCTTTAAAAACAAAGCCAACCCCCACATTTCCAAAGAACACACTGATAGAGAAGCACACAGCATCATGGCTCTTGATGTCAGTGAACCCTTCACAACCTGAAAACTTAACTTAAAACACCTCCTTAAAAAGTGTCATTTAGAGGAGTTGAAGAGTATTGAGCCAGGCTGACCCAAGCCATTAAGCAGTAAATGCTGGCCTGTATTGTCTTTCCTTTTCAGATGCTAAGTTCTACACACATTTTGGCATTAGCTTTCATATCTTCAACTCCACCTATGTAAAAGGGGACTGGATTTTCTATGGATTTTCTAGTCTTCTATTTGTTCCTGTATATCTCAGATGAAGCTGTTTTGAGATAAGCCAGAAATAAAGCAAAAGACTTGGCTGCAGCACAGCTTTTTATGTGTATTGTCATAATGACAGGGGCTTACTAGAAACTGAGGCACTGACCTTGAAGAGTGTGTCTGTGTGTGTGCAAGTGTGCACAGATGGATTTGATATACAGAGCTTACTGTAAAGTTGAAGCCTAAGGTCCAAGGTCTCCTGTCTCATACGTCATACGTTTGTACTCAATGAATGAGCACATGTAGGCACAAGTAAGAAGTCCTTACTTGTACTTACTACAGGCTAGTAGTATTATATTTCAAATTAAAAACGTTAAAAGAGGTTAGTTACTAAAAGTCCTGAAAGTAGTTCTTTCAGTAGAGAAAAGCATTGGAGCAATCTAAGGCATGCACAGTAGCAACCTATCCCCAAGGAATATATTCTCTCAACAAATTCTGTAGCAGTTCTTTTTAATCTTTGTAGCTCATGGTCCTCTAAACACCTTGTAGAAGTGCTTCGGTTTCTTGACATTTCCTGTGTAACTTTAGAAACCTGGGAGTTTGCTGTTCTTTTCTCTTCATGACTTACCTTTGGTCATCTTTGTCTGCTATATCTGTAATTCTCTATTTTTCTGCTGAATATTTTGGGGGTAATCAGAAGAAATATTGCATTAAAATATGGGGATAACACAGATTTACACTGTGATATGTAATGCTGTTTTCTGTCTTGTTTCCTTTCTAACGACTCCTCATATTCTACTTGCTTTTTGAACACCAAAGGGAATCTTTAAGAAGATTAGTGCTTTTCACCATTCCTTCAAAAGAGTTAGAGCTCTTTTATAATTCCAGCTCTTTTTAAATTCCAGTGGAATCCTAAAAGCAGCAAATTTAAAACAACACAGAGGAAGAAGTTTCTCCTATAGCAAGTAGTTACACTGTCCAACTGGGCGTTCCAAGCTATAAATCCAAACAAATTTCTCAGCACAAAACTGTGGTGGTTATTGAAGAATATCGATAGCAGATTTGTCTCAGAAAGTTCCTGAACTTCTGATTGCTGGAAACTGGGGGAGTATTTCAGGTGAAAGACGTGTACTTATTCTTAAGCAGCTGCTACCAGCCATGGGCAGAGAAAGAATACAGAACTCACCAGATGTGTGGCTCAATCTAGTGTACCTATTCCTACAGAGAGCACATCGGACAGTTTTCAAGGGTTCAGATTTGTTGCTGTTGGTTTTTCTGTAACTGGGAACTTGAGAGGATTAAAACAAACAGTCCAAGGCAACGGAAATGGGAAGACAATGTCCTTACCCATGCAACATAGTATAAACCTCTAGAGATGTGTTAAACAATTTAAATAAATACAATAGTACAATACAAATGTATTAATGTAATTGTAATTAATAATGTAATGTAATTAGTAATGTAATAATGTAATTAACGTAATAGTACAATGCAAATGTACTCAGGTAATTGAAAGTCAAGACCTAAGCTTTTGGTCCATTGGTTTAGATGGAGTTTACAACTAAAGAATTGAACCTATATTTGCTTACAGATAAAAGGCTGCAAGAGGCTCTGAAAGGACAAAGAGTTGGCACCATGTCCTTTTCTTCAGTTCATGAGGAAGGGAAGGACTGAATTATTGATGGTGTTGTCCACAATGTGCCTGAGGTAACTGAGGACACAGTCATTACATCAGTTTCTTTCAGCAGGCCCTGCCACCTGTGGGCTTACTTTACCTGTAAGCTATAGCAATTGTCTTTGGTGGGCATCCAAATGGAAGCACAGCAGTTGTGGCATAAAATAGCCTCAAGGAGAGAAGAGTTCAGACTAGGACAAAGAACTTCCTTCAAAGTTTAAACTTGGGTGACTTTTACCTCTTTGATTGGGTTGTTGTTAAATGTTAGAATGCAATTTCCCCCCAAAGGGAAGTTCCCCCCAAAGACACAATGCCTTTGACTTCTTATGCTCTCCTAAGACCTCTTCTATTTCTGCCATCCAGATTTCCCGGAATCAAGGGGTATCTTTGTGTCAGCAGGGGGTGTCAGTGGAGGGGAAGTGATGTAGGAGAGCAAAGTGTGAATGCTGAAACGCATTTTCCATTTCATTCCCTTTCAGTCGAAAACCACATGTGAAATCTGGAGGTCAAGTCAAAATAGCAAGAGATTTCTGAAAGAAGCACCAGGAGATATTTGCAGCAAACCCCGCCAGTCTGTGCTGTAATCCAGTTTGTCATGGGCAAGTAGTGTAGATAGTTGAGAAAGAGGTAACACACAATGGAGGCCTTACAATAAACAGAGTCCATACAGCAACTCCACAGCCATTATACAGCCCTTTACTTCTAAAGTCTGCAGAACTTACAAGAAGATCCTTCTCAAGGCTAAGACTTTCTGCAGTCTGGAGGCTTATTTTATGTGGAATGTGTGGACTAGAGCCTACATCCATAAGGAAGTTGTGTTCTCTTCTAAACAGCCCTTATGTAGTCCTCAGCAGTCAATGAGATCTGGACTGGGCCATAAGTGACTAAACATGCACTGGAGATTGACTTTTGTTCAGGTGCTGAGGAAAACACACCGTCTTTCTCCAGCTGACAAAACCTCCCTGCAGCCTGGAGCAGGGAATAAGGAGAGGTTGCCAGCAGGGAATCAGCAGGGAATCTGCAAGCAGCATGGGATCATTTCATCCCTGCGCTTTTACCTACCATGCTGTGGGGTATTTGTCAAGAACGTGAGTCCCTGCCTAGAAAAACACAGGAGATGAACACGTACACATGGTCATTCAGGTTTTTGGTGGGCTTGATCACTTCCTGAGGTGACTATCTTGCCACCGACTATGGAGTGCCTATCGAATTCCTCATCTGTTGTTCTCTGTAGATGAGGTGAATCGAGCTGTACACAGCCATGCTTTCAGGGTGCTTACAGATCAGAATGAACAATCAAAATCAGTAGCGAAATAAATGGGTTTTAGTAGAAATACGAAGGCCTTGCAGAAATCTCACTGCAGCTTGGTTGGAAATTGCTTCTTTTGAAATCATATTCCCAATCCATTCATTTTTATTATATGTTCCTATCTACTCGATTTGTTCATCTTAAAATAAAATAAGATCAAAAAGGTACAGGAAGAAATAAGGGCAGGAACAGTGGAGGTATTTCTGCTGGGTAAGCCAAATAAGAATCACGTTTGCAGTTTTCCCCGAAGCCAAAGCAATCTGTTCAGCAGTGGTTTATCAGCAGTTAGGGAGAGTGATACATCTGCCAAATGCCTGGTGGGGGGTGCGTGTTATATTTAAACAGTCTGGATTCCGAAGAAATGGGTATAAAGGAAAAGGAAAGGAGTTCTCTTTTCCTGTTTGCAGGGCCAGCACAGGATCTGCCACCTGAAAATACTTTCTCTTTTCTCAAGCTGGTTCTTTTGGTGGCAGTTAGGAAACTTGCAGTGTTTTCAAGTGTCTGTTTCCTGTCAAGAGGCTGCTAATGACCAACCCATAGTAGAAATGGTTAGAATTCCTAAGTTGTTTTTGCTTTTCTGGACAGATACTGAAGTGGGCCTGATCCCCAATGATTGATGGTACAAGCAGTCCCATTGATGCAAACAGTGTGCGAGAATCCTGTGTTCAGCTCTGTGCCCCTCACTACAGGAGAGACATTGAGGTGCTGGAGCGGGGCCAGAGAAGGGCACTGGAGCTGGTGCAGGGCCTGGAGCACAGTGTGATGGGGAACGGCTGAGGGACCTGGGGGGTTCAGTCTGGAGAAGAGAAGGCTCAGGGGGACCTTATCGCTCCCTACAGGTGCCTGAGAGGAGGTTGTAGTGAGGTGGGGTCGGTCTCTGCTCCCAAGGAACAAGGGACAGGACAAGAGGAAACGGCCTCAAGCTGCACCAGGGGAGGTTTAGATGGAGCTGAGGAACAATTCCTTCCCCAGAGGATGCTCAGCATTGGAACAGACTGCCCAGGGCAGTGCTGCAGTCACCGTCCCTGCAAGTGTTCACACACCGTGGAGATGAGGCCCTCAGTGCCATGGGTTAGTGGTGGCCTTGGCAGTGCTGGGAATGGTTGGACTGGATGAGCTTGAAAGTCTTTTCCAACCTGGTTTGATTCTATGGTCCTATGATTCTCAGAGCAGAGGTTGGAACCTTGGAAAACTTGAACCTGACCCAGGAGATTAAAAATGGTCAAATTAGCAATTTGATGCTAATTTCTGAAAAGGTAGTTTAAATAAGATCAAACTAGCGCTCCAGAAGAGAGCTCCATTAATGACAGGACATACGTTCACATACAGGCACTCATGTGCATGATCTGCATTTGGAAGCTGCAGTTGCCTACAAACCAGAAATGGCTCCAGTGAGACGGTGCAGTCCAAGCAGTTGACCTAGGGAGGAATGGGACTGTGTCCTCACGTGGAAAAAGGCAACAGAGATGTGGAATAAGAAAAGCTACAGGAAGAGAAACATGGAGAAAGCAAAAGATGTGGTAGAAAGCATCTCGGGAAACTACAAAGGCGGTAAGGCATAGCTAGTTAATATGAGGTCCCAAAGCTGGAAGCCAAGGCAGAAAACTTCCTGGATTCCCCTGTGTTTTGGGGGGTTGGGTCAGGTTTTGGTGTGTAGGGGTTTTTTTTGGTTGATTGATTTTGGTTTTGGTTTTTTTGCCCTGTAGGAAAAAGGGTTAAAATCTTGAAGTTTCAGATTAAAGAGAGTCCAAAGCCTCGGCCTGAAGGTTCTGAGGTGTACTCTGGAGGGGGGAGGTTTCCATCTCTGATGCAGCTGGTAGATGGGCTGCTGTACTGTCTGGCTATGGAGGTACCTCAGGCATTGTGTACTGCTGAATGCTCTTATTAGGGTCTCTTGTGCACTGTGTTGAGTACTCGTGTGGGGTAGGGAGAAAAGGGCCTTCTCTGCATCATGCCAGCCACAAAAGTGGTCATAGACTCACAGAATGACTGAGGGTGGCAGAGACCTCTGGAAGTCATCTAGACCAACACCCTGGCTCAAACCAGGGTCAACCAGAGCAGGTCGCTCAGAGCCACAGCCGGTCAGGTTTTGAGTATCTCAGATGATGGAGACTCTACAACTTCTACGGGCAACCTGTGGTGGGGTTTGAGGACTGTCACAGTTAAAAAAGTTTTCTTTGTAAGTTGAAATTCCTGTCCATTTCAATGAGATGGGAGCCTCACCAGGCTGATGTGTCACTCTACAGGTCCCTAGTCAGTGTAAAAGGCCAAAGTAATAATACCTGCCTATCAAGTGCCAAATTCTGTCTGAGATGATGTAGCAAAGGGTGCATATGCTCTCATGACAGGCTTGACAAATAGAAATATTTTATAATAAATGAGCTGTCTATACCCATTCAACTGAATGCTATGTGGCACTTGTGAATTTAATCATTTTCACCCAGTATTTAATGATTTTCACATCATGGAATATCTAATTTCACTGTGCTGTTGTTGAAATCATGGTGTAAGCGAAGCAAATTAGTCACTGTGTTCTGCTTTAAGGTGGACATGGATCTCTAAATGGCATGTGAGTTGGAAGACTTACAGTCAGGTGAATTTTCAGTGGCTTGTAAATAACGCAGGATTAAGTCAGTTCTCTGAGCCTATAGATGCTGTCTTTGTGAATTAATTTTATTATCCTTACTACAAATTGATCTACATTTGATGTCTCAGTGATCTGTTTGACTTGGCATCTTCCTTTGGAGTACTGTCTTACACAGGAGATGAAAGTCTAGCTGTCATTTCTGGTAGCAGATGTAAGGAAAGATTTCAAGTACCATTAGTAACCATTTTTTCCCCCTTATTCATCATTTTTCTTCTGAGCTTCCAGCTTTATTGCTTATGATTTGGGTTTGGGGTATTTTCCCATTTGCTTCTCTGCCTTGTTGAATCTAATTTTTTGAACTACAGTCACATGTTTTCTGTGGTCTGGAGCTGCGTTAATGCAATTGCAATATTTTGACGCTTTCTGATCATATCTCTTTTCAGATTGGACAGAAAAAAAGGTGTAATACGCTACTAAACACTATTGTAAAATGGCACAGCTCTTCAAGCATGTTCCTTAAACCATTAAGACAGAATTAACTGGATCTGAGCAGCTATTTTCTCTTCTCAGGTGGAAAATGTCACAGTTTCTATCAGGGAAAAAGGCATGTGTGGCTTTCCATGTGATGAATCTGGGAATCTCCAGAGTATAGAAGTTGATATATATCTTGCCTGAGCTTCCTGTAGTCTTAGAAGCGGACCTGAGATGTGGCTAGGGACCAAGTTCCAGTGCTGGCACTTGACACCTTACCACAAACCTCACAAGAGTTCATCTTTTGTTTTAACTGAGAATTAATTCAACATTCATTTAAAATGCTTTAAAGATCTCTAAGCTCTGGGATGGTGAAGAACTAAAGAAATGTGGACATCCTGAATGATGCAAAGGCATAAATGACTATGTGCTGGTCTGGGTTTCAGTTCTATCATTGTTTTGACTCAGGCCTGATACACATTTATTTTAATGACCATTGTCATTGTGCAATGTTTCTAGCATTTTTTCCATACCAGAGGATTCCACCTTTGGGATTGCATCCTGTTTCCATTTTAGTCTTCCTGTAGACCTCAGTGGGCATTGAATCAAATCCTTCCCTTCAAAATACAGAAAGGAGGTAGGTAGGGGATAAAGTCTGGGCCATGTAATAGCTCCCCCCCAGCTGATATCAGTGGGAACTGAACGCAGACGTACCCCAATTTGTATCAGTAGTCACATCATTGAAGGAAGAAGGATATTTCTGTCTCAGTTTCATTTCCTCTCGCTGAGCAGTTCAGGGTGCACATTAATTTACTCCAACTATTTTTCTGGTTCTTACAGTTTAGAGTTTAGAATTGGCCTTACCATGAAAAATGCAGGAGTTAGTTGCATTGTCCCATGGAAGCAGGAGTAGCTGTGCTGCTTCTGGTCTCCTTACAGAGAAGGCAAACAGCATTCCCTCATTGTCCTGTCCTTACTGCAAGGCAGCAAAGGAAGAGCTCTTCTTTGCTAAGGTTTTCTTAAAGCACTCTCAAGAATGCCTTTCTTAAAGTCTCATACAGAACTGATGCACATTGCTTAACAGAAGACTGCACGTGCCTGTTCGGTGCGTATACATAAGACCCTAGTGCAATTTTTAATCTCTGATACCTTTGAAAAACCCAGCTGATACAAGTAAAATCTGCTAATTACATTTTACGTATCTACCTCGAGGTCTTTTGCTAGGTAATTAAGGCAAATAACTCTGAACTAGAGTAAAATCTACTCAGTTCTCTTTCGTAATAGTAGCAAGAGACCGTGTTCAATTAGATCAGCAATTCAAGCAATTAGAAACAGATCTTGTGAATAGTCCATCCATTTTCTTTATACAGCTTATGCTGCCATCCTTAAAGTGGTTCTGCATCAGTCCTGGAAACATGGGCACTCTTGGGTTTAAATGCTACTCTTTGCTAAGGCAGAGTCTATTCTTTTTATTGTGTCTGTGGTGCATCAGCTTCTGAATTGAACTCATAAGCTTCTGTGGGATGCTCACACAACTTGCCACTTGACATTGGGTCTACACAACCAAAAGAGAAACCAGGACAACACATTTGCTATCCCTGACTGCTATCAGTCATAGCAGTACAAAGCCACAGGGCATTGAGTGAAAGCAGCATATCCACACAGCCACTCTGCTGGTAAGAATAGTGTAAGACAGAAAGAGGGGTGAAAAACAAATCAAGCTGTTATACAGCTGCACCCTTTGGCCATTTATAGAGTTATTGTATGCCCTGTGCAGTATCTTGCTGCACAACATTGAGCAATTGTTTGCCCTTTGAATGTATTGAGTTACTGTCCATGCTTTGTAATGCTAGTAGGGTAATTGCCTGCCTGTACAACAGTTTATTGAACATCTACCTAGTGATATTTTATTGACTCATTGCTTGATGGATGTATTGTCTCCCTCAATAGTTGCTGATTTTACTTGTTATTTTTTAGAACTATCTGTAGGTCTGAATAGAAGAAGCGTTCTCAGGAGTGGAAGGTTTTCGAGCCAGATTTCTTCAGGTTTGCTCATTTGTTCTTCCAGAGACTTCTTTATCCCAAAGCAAGATTCAGGGCCCTTCTTCTGACACCATTGCTACTGTATTTTACTTTGACATCTGAATATTTCTTATGATTCTTCCCCCATTCACCTAGACAGGCCTGAACATTCTGTGGCTACAGAGAAACTTCACTCATCAGGAAGCAGTTCAATATTGTTCTACACTGTTTTAGCACCTGGACTCCTGACTTTTCTGTCCAGTGAGTTATGTGCCTGTTGTGACAGGACAAGGGGTGATGGGTTCAAACTGAAACAGGGGAAGTTCAGGTTAGATTTAAGGCAGAAGTTCTTCCCTGTGAGGGTGCTGAGGCACTGGCACAGGGTGCCCAGAGAAGCTGTGGCTGCCCCATCCCTGGCAGTGTTCAAGGCCAGGTTGGACAGGGCTTGGAACAGCCTGCTCTAGCGGAAGGTGTCCCTGCTCTTGGCAGGCGGTTGGAACTGGATGAGCTTTAATGTCCCTTCCAGCCCAAACCATTCTATAATTCCATTTATGGTGCAGAGCACTGACCATGTACAACTGATGTAAAACATCATCACTGGAACTGTGGAAAATTCAGAGCTTTTCCATCATGCTTCGGTTCTGTGGCAGGTAGCGTAGCATGAGGCTTAACAAGCATTGCTGTTGCTGCTGCTGGAGTAGGGGCATCATTCATCACTTCACATTGATTTAAAGCAGGGAATATTTCAAAAGGCATAGAAAGTTTGTTTTTCAACGTTACCTTTTGAAAAAGTCTTGTCTAAAATATGCTATCACCCATATTGCTAAATCCTTCTTACTGTTAATTTCTCATTCTTAGCATATTAGACAGTGAACCTTTGCAAGGCCAGAATGCAAAGGAACTATACAAAGCTGTTACTCAGAATTGTTAAAACCAGCTAGAAATATCATACAATATTGAATTTGGGATCAGCAGTTCACATAAAGGTTTTGCTTGTTCTCTGAGCACTGAACAAGAGACATGGAGCAAAGGCAAGAGCTGGGTGACTTTTGGTTGTACGTTGGGTGTTTAAGAGGTCTGTTACCTTCAGTGCTCTGAGTAAAACCCGACTTGGTCTGTTTGTGGTATTTGCCTAGACAAATATCCTCTTCAGTTTCTGTTGTATATATTCCTCTTTGTGGATCCCTCTTGTTTCTCTTCTCTTTTAGATGGTTGTGGTGTTTCAGTGATTGGTCAAGAGGTGAGAAATATACAGAGGTGCTTATCTATTTCTGGCAACATAAGGGCTACAATGGACAGCACCATGCTAAAGAGAAAATGATTAGTAATGTACTATGAGTGATGATGAAGATAAGCAGCCTGTCTGCTGTCTGAAAGGTTATATGCAGAAGTGTACTATGTTAAACCTGTTGTGAAGTTGAACACATTCTGTTCCAAACCTGAATGGATATATGGAGCAAAAAGAACAGAGTCTCAGCCTTCTTTGGGGTTGTTGGTTATCCTCTGCTCTTCAGGGGGAATTGTTCATGACATCTGTTGTGCAGATGGTCTAAGCAGGACCAGTTTCACTTCCATGAGTCTCGTTTAAAAGCTGCAGGTCCACAGCTGCTGTGGCACACTCCAGATATTTAACTCGGCCCAAGGCCTGGTGGCACTGGGGCATGGTGATGGAGAGCTGGGGCAAGCACTCAAGGTTGGCTGGGCAGAGCTGTACCTCTTCCCTTGCTTAAGGGCAGTCATAGCATGTACTGCTTTGCCTGTGACCTACACTAAGGACAGACAATTCTGTGTTTCTCACCTGGAAAAACCTGTCCAAATAATGTTTTAAAAGTCCCACTGAAACTCTGCTGAATATTTTAGCAGGTGAAATGATCCTCTTTTCTCTTTTCCTGGTAAATATTTTAGTTTGCCTTATTACGTGGCTTCATCAAGTGAGAGGTTCCTGTATTTCTTGCACCAGTCTTAGTGCTTGTATCAGCTGCTCCAGCTTTAGCTGGTTTGTCAGCAGTGTGAAGGAGTAAGTTCTCCAGAGTTCCTCTTCAGAGCACCATTGAATTGAGACGTGTGAAGCCCCACCAGAACACTAAGTCTTGTTCGTCCAAATATCAGCTTTAGAAACACCTCTGTTCATTGGACTTCAGCCACTGCCTATGGATTATTACTGCCAACATAGCCTGGTCCTTCATCCTGACCTTATATGAGAAAGGGAAGGAATTAGCGTATCAGAAAGTCCCCCTGGAAAGTCCCATCATGTCTTTTCAGGTGAAGTCAAACTTGTTTCTCCCAGAAAGTTTCAATTACCTTTTATAGATTCTTTTTAGTCTCAGATATTTAAACTGGATCTCCAAAGAGCAGATCTACGCACAAACTGAAGAGACCAATGCTGGTGAGATCTTCTGGTCATGTTTTGCTGTGCCTGCCTGCCAGTTCCCTGGGAGAGTGTCGATGCAGTTACTAGCTGCCATATGGAGGTTGCTCTGATCCTGACTATGCAGTGACTATCGCACCTTGTTTCTGCATCCTTACTTTCATTATGTTGACAGGTTTTCTCCAGTTACAGCCCTATGAAATGCCGGAAGTGTTGCAGTGCTCAGTGTTTAAGTGACTCAGTGTTTAAGTGTTTCAGCTCAGTGTTTTATGACTGATGCCTGCAGGAATCCATAGATCCAAGTCAGTCCCTTGAGTGCTTCTGTTTTATATAGGGAAGATGAGGCAGAAGAAAAGGGTGGTCTTGAGCTGCTAAATGTGCCATCTGACCTACCCACCAGAGAGAGGAGTATGGCTTAAGGCTCACCTATTTTACCAAGATAATCACCATTGCAGGGAGCTGGTGGAATTAAGAAACCTGAGAGAGGTGCCCGAGGACTTCAGCAGTGTCAGTTTCAAAAGGGGATCCTAAACACCCAGTTGAGGAGCGAAGGAGCAAAAACCAAGCATAAACATTCTATTCCTCTCCTTTAAGCATCTATTCTGGATTTGAAGGGGACCTGGTCAGCCACTCTGGCCACTTGTGTCTCTGAACCCCCTGCTGTATCTGCGTTCCCGCTATGTACAGTACTTATTTACTCAGGAGGGAGCCGCTGAGTTTCTCAAGATTGAAGCCTGTACTTCTCATCACCATGGGTCTGCCTTGCCCGGATGAGCCCTGGCACACGTGCAGGTCTTTCTGCATAGTTTCTGCCATCCCAGAAAAAAACCCACAAACAGCAACGAAACAACTCCACGAAACCAAAGCAAAATCCAAACCCTCAAAAACCAGGAAAACAAAAGCAAAACCCCTTCTGCTTTACTCAACCAGAAGACAAAAGAAGATTCTTTTGACCTAAGACTGCCTCCCTCTTTTATCTGGCAACTGCTTCATATTAAAACTGCTCTTGTTATACGAGGAGGTAGGGACTCCTTAAATTAAATCTATGTCTTTCAGGCTAGGGGGGATTATGGCTTCTTCCAAAAGAGGATGCTTCTTCATGCCCTTCCCAAACCCAGTATCATAAGAGGAAGCAGTGAGGTATGTCTTGTAGGAACATAGAATCACAGAATGCTTTGGGTTGGAAAGAACCTTAAGATCATCCAGTTCCAACTGCTGCCATGGGCAGGGAGGCCATGCTCCAAAGCTTTCTGCCCCAGCCACCCCATTGGGGTATTTAGGCAGGGAAGTAACCGGTTTCTTTGCCTGAGGGACATAGTGTCCCTGAGTATTCAGGTCTGACACAACAGGAGCAGATGATGTTGCTGCCCATGATAAGAAATCCCAGTGGAGGTCATGTACTTGAGCAGCATGACTAGCGAAAAGGTGGGAGATGAGATCTCAGCTACGCTGTGGGAATTGAGTTAATGTTCAGGCAGGATTTGGGGCTGGGTTTTACAAGTGACAGGACAGTAGACAGTTTAAAAGTTTTACTTACCTGTGTGTTCTCTATGTGTGTAAATGTTAAGTTCAAGAGTGAAAAATGGAGATTGGATTAGGCTGAGAACAATGGGGCTGTTCAGCCTGGAGAAGAGAAGCTGTGTGGAGACCTCAGAGCAGCTTCCAGCACCTGAAACCCCTTTCTAAATCATGAAGACTGCACACCCTATTGTAATATTGATCACTTCACACTGATGCTGGTAACATTTCTTGGCGTTATAAAGGTAACCATTGTTTTGAAGTGAAATTCTGCATTGATCCAGTGGGATTACACTGGGAATAGACTTGTTCAAAGCTGAGACAATCCTCGTGCAGAGAGTGAGACTGCTCTTTGAGGTTTATCAATATGTCCTGGCTTGGCTTGAGCTCACACCAAGACACAGCATAAAAAATAAAGGCTTACACTGAGACATAGCCTCACAGTAAGACATAGCCTTAGACTGTGATAGGATACCTGAAGTTTTATAATCATTCTGCACTTCTATTTAGCATTAAACCCATCAAGCCTCAGATCTGAACATGTACTTCTTTGAACTTTGTCTGCTTTTTTCCCAGTCATATCACTAGCAGTATCTTTTTAGAAAAGATACTGCCTCTTTTATTAATTTTTTGCATTAAAAAGTGACACTTGAGGATCAGGACCTCACAGCAAGACCAGGCAGTGCATTTGCTCACACTCAAAATTAGCGTTCTGTGTAACTTGGTATTCTAAGGTCTTTTCGGATGAATTTATGTATCTGTGTAGGATAGTGCTCTCAAGGCACCCAGACATAGATTTGTGAACACACTACACAGTAGTCCCAGCGTGTTTCTCCCAGGATTGGTCCCCTTCTTCATCTTTCTGCCATCTTTTATACATCTTCACATTTGTACCAGAGCAAATCAAATGAAAGTTCCAACCCTTAAAAACCAAAGGCTGAATGATCTACCAAAGGAAGGAGTCATCATTGTGCAGCAGAGGTTTCAAGAATCATGGCACATACCTTTTAGAGCATTCTGGAGGATCTTCTTTCTATTCAGCTGTGAGCAAGATACACCACTCAGTTAAATAATGATCCTTTGTCCACTTTAGAATTAGCAGTCTGATGGCCAGTATCATTAGCACAATCAGGTTAGTGTGCTGCTGCATTGGACAATAGGCAGCATCATCACTTGGGTTCATTGCAGCTCATGAAAGGAAGAGGGATGTTCTCAGAGGCTTGTGTGGAGGTGTTAGTTCAGAGCAGGTCTCAGTCCAGAATGTATCAGGAACTATAAAATAATGCTATGTCAAAGTATTTGAAATGAGATATTGTGCTGATAAGCTCAGGAATAGTGTCCAGACAGCTGCATTGTGACTAATGCAGGTCAATTAGCAACAAGGGGAAATGACCCATATGTAATAAATTTAATTTGTGATTACACAATATTGATAGCCCTAATGGAATAACTTATTCCATATGCATTCCCAGTACTCCTCAGTTCGGTTCTCTGAGGAACACTGGAAGTATAGAGCTTATATATTAAATCCAGAAAAGCTTTTCACAGTACGTATTACTTGTCAGGGAAGTCATATTTGCTGAGCAATGTAACTATAATCTAACATAATAATATAACCATCCCAAGCAGGAGAAAGCAATTTGGCTGAAAAAATTACACCACCATTATTTAGAGGCATAGTAAGATACAGACTTATCACTAATGTCATCAACAGAGACTTGGCTGAGAAGTCAGGTTTGAATTGTAAGATTTAAATTGCAATGTTTAAGTACCTTTGCCACTGTGCAGTTCCAAGACTGTCCCTGGAAGGATGATATAATGCAGTGCTAGCTACAAAACGAGACATGGGAGGGGGGGTTGTAATAGTGGAAATCATTTCCTACCCTGTCTTTTACTTAGAATAACTGTATGGGACCTGACCGTGAAAGATGTCACACTGGCCAGCACTGCAGTAACCAGGAAGCAGTTGCCACTGTTGGGGGTAGGATTTACAAAGCTGATCTTGGTGTTGAAGTTCTCTGCCGGGTGTTGGAATTTCTTTATGAGCCATGGTGCAGATACGCTGGGGTGGCCACACAAACCAATCACTAAATGGTGAGGAGAAGATGTGCCATCTGGTGGGACACCTGCTTTTTATATTACCCCCACACCAGTTTACAGCACTTTCCCAGTAAGTGAAGGAGATGGCTTCCCATGCTGCTTTCGCCAGAGAGGTTTTGGCTGCACAGCCTCCTATCCAAGGAAGTGCCCAACCTACCTGGCTATAGGTACTGGACTGGACCTGGGATGACAGGGTCAAAGGGCAGTGTCGTGGCAGTATCCCACAAATGGATGGGAGGAGATCTGCGGAGTGTTGTCCCTGGAGTATTTTCGGATTGTATCCTATGGCTGTATCCTGTATCCTTCTGTCTTATACAGAAAGTGACCAGGAACTGGAACAGACCTCAGTGCATCTCCCTAGAAGGGATACTTCATGGCTCCAGTCTAACATGCAAGAACCTGGCACGCAGTGGCTCCTCACCTTGTGCATCCCATTTATGTTTTACTTTCAGTTGAGCCAGCCTCCTTTGAGACTTTGACTTCCCCAGCCAGCCCCTCTCACAGTAAGTGCAGCCATAACGAGCTCCCTAAAACCTTTTGCGCTGCACAAGCCTGATGGAAGCTGGACCTTCCTGTCTCAAGTTTTCTGTTTTCTTCTGAAAAATGAAAGTCCCTCCCAAATCCTCAGACATTGCTGCTTTTCCTCTGAGTCCTTCAGGATCCCACTTTACTTCTGGTCGTACCAGTACAGCATCTTTCCGCACTCAGATGAGGGATTATCAGGTGTTATCTTCCCTCCTCTCTCATGTTTTGCATCCTTCTCCTGGCAGGCAGTGCTGTATTCTGGGCCCCACATTCTCCAGCAATTGACCTGTGGGCTCCTCCTTTTCTGCTGTGCATCTGCTCGTGTCTGTTCTGCCTTTTGCTCCCTGTCACAGTTTCTTTATTTTTGCCATATCCTTGTTTGTGCCTCTCTATTCACAGCACTATTTCACTAAATAAGATGTCCTTACTGAATTACATGGGATAAGCAGATGATTGCAGCCCAGAACTAATGTTTCATTCCCCCGTAGAGGGTTGACCCTGGCTGTCACCGGTGCCCACCAAAGATGCTCTATTGCTCCCGCTGCTGAACTGGGCAGGGAAGAGAAAATAGAAAGAAAGGCTCCTGAGCTGAGATAAGGACAGGGAGAGAGCACTCACAGGTTACCATCAAGGGCAAAACCGACTCGACGTGGGGATATCAGGCTTAGTTATTACCAATCAGCCAGAGGAGGATAACGAGAAATAAAACCGGATCTTAAAAACAGCTTCTCCCCACCCCTCCCTTCTTCCTGGGCTCAACTCTACCTCTGATTTCTCTACCTCCTTCTGCCCAGGGGTGCAGGGGGACAGGGAACAGGGGTTGTGGTCAGTTCATCACACGTTGTCTCTGCTGTGCCTTTCTCCTGCTCAGGGAGGACCCCTCACACTCTTCTGCTCCAGCCTGGGTCCCTCCCATGGGGCACATCCTTCAGGAACAGACTGCTCCAGTGCTGCTGCTTTGCCAAGGGGCGGATTTATGCAGGCACAGTATTATGTGAGAATGGTGGGCTTATTTTCTCAGCTCTGAAAAGCGGAGCCAATGCTGCCTATGAACAAATTCACCTTCCTTCACCTCGCTGCCTTTCTGAACTCCTGTCCCTGCTTTTGTGGAGCGCACTTACTGGAGAGCCTCCTTCCTTCCAACCCTAGCAAAGTAGGTGGCAACATCTGGGTCTTGGGAGGCAGGTGGCAGCTGATGGCAGCTGGAGGGGGCCCAGGGAGCAGAGGCTGCTGGCGGCATGACCCCATCTGTGTTTGCACTGGCAGCACGCATGGTGCTATTTACTGGAGCCTACTGTCTTTGGCTGATTCCTGACACAGATGTGACAGCAGTTGTGCTCACATGTGAGCCAAACCTATTTGAGCCAGCTTCCCTGCTCTCACCTACCTTCACCTGCTGTAGATTTGCTTTGAAGAGCCCGTGTGATTGCTCTGAGTACAGCAGGAAGTTTTGACAGGTCTCCCTGAAAGCACATGGTCTGTAGGAGCCATAATTGTTGCCTGAAGATGTATTAGAAACGGGGTTATGGCAGCGGACAACTGCTCAGGTCAGTCAAAGTAGGTGCAGCCATTCCCTTCTTCCCTGTGGAGCTGTTTGATCCTGCCTCAAAAGGTTGTTGAAGTCCCTCTGTGCCACATATAAACTCTCCCTACATGGTGGATTGTAAGTATACGGAATTACTGGGGAATTCTGGCTGTGTAGTTCGACTTTTTCATCTTCTGTTAGTGTCATTTTACCACAGTGTAGCTGAAATGGCTCCTGACCGCACCTGAACTCACATATTTCTTGTTGCATAATTTGGGAGGTTTCCTTCTCTCTGGTCCTGGTGTGGATTGAGACCAACAGCACTTGGAGTATGTTGCCAAGGGTTTCCTCTTACTAAGCAGACCATAAACCATCTGTCAAAGCCTTTTCAATCTCTAATTTAAAGGACATATGGATCACTTCATATGGATAGCTTCAGCTAATTGAACCTGTCAAATAAAATTGTCCAAACCCCATCAGGCCTTGCTTGGAAATATGCTTTAAATAATTCCTGGGGGAAAAAAAAGTCTTTGAAATAGCTAGGATGATTAAAACCAAATAAAAGTGAGCACGTGTGAAATCAGAGGATTCGAGAGCTCTCTCCGCAAATATCAGGTAAAATTATTCCCTTGGAGCCTTTGCAAACTGTTAAAAAGGAACACTTCTGAATCTTACTTGGTGATGCCTTGCTCATGTCCCGGCATCCAGGAAGGAATTGTTCATTATATCCAAATGAAATGTTTCCTGCAGAGTCAAAGCACACCATGGAGGGAATGGCAATTATGTATTGAAGCCCACGACAGCAATAGCTGCACGTGAAAGTCATGCAGTTGCTGTGAGAATTGTTTGCTTGTTAAGGTTTAAAATATGGCCTTGGCATTACTGTTACCATAATCCATGCAAATAGTTAACAAAACTCCACTTGCTGTAAATAGCTTTAGTTCAGGTGGTTGGCGTGGAACAACAGTGACTATACATGTGTACGTATGCATATAGGATATCACTATCCATGTGTCACTTCATGGTCAGATGTGCCTGGGGATGTGTCAGAGGTTCTCTTTGGTCGGTCTGCCTGGTTTACAAATAATACAATTGATACTGAATCAAAAGAATTATAGGAATCAATCACTCATGAGAGTAAATGTACTTCAAGCGCTGCTCTCTTAAATAGATCACTTCCTACTTTGTCTTCTTTGATTGCGGAAGGCAGTTCTGAATTAAAGAACTGGCAGGTCTAGAATCATTTATTAATGATTGCACACATTGATAAATCTTTTGATGCCATATAGACACAAAGACTAAACCCTGGAGGAGACTGTTGTATTCGTAATTGCAGTTTGAAATGCATTTACTGTAACAACCGTCTATCACAAACATCAAATGTGCAATATTCTCTTTGTACTTGGCCGAAACTAATGACATCTTTGAAAATGCTGCAGGGCATATCCATGTGGAAATTTGTCTGCTCTGAAACTACGAGTCTGTGCAACTTTCATACACGCATCTCATGTGAAATCCTCCTGTTAGGAAAAGAAGGTACCGGTGTTGGTGCATAAACATAAGCGTGTGACTGTGTGCAGCTGAAACATTGGCTCAGGCTTCTCCTTAGTTTTTGTATGACCAAGTAAACCCTCATGATCTCCTGCTGTTTCCTGTTAGAGAAAAAGATATTTATTCAATGCCAAATATAATTTCACTTTCATGTCTTAAGGATGCATTTGTTGTTAAATTTAAGGAGGAGTTTTAGCATCCACCAGAGGTAGAATAAATTAGTACATATTACTATTATATACTAGTATAAATTAGCTTAGAGCTTCTGAGATCTGTGCAGATGCAGTGCAACAAATTCTCAGCTCTTTTGTGTGTGGATGCAGTGATGGAAAACTGACATTACATGGTATAAAAAGAGAAAGAGAGGGGATAGAGAAGAGTGAGAGTGAGGAGGTTTTTTCTTAAGAGGCAAAAGCTAATTTCTCCAGTGTTCAGGATTTTGGGGAATAAGGAAATACATAATTCTGACTACCTGATTAAGAAAAAACCAGAATAGTTGAGGGAGCCCATCCGCATCCAGTAACTGGCTGGGAAAAGCAGAGGCAGTGTCTGGAATTCATAACTGAAAGGGCTGTTCTAGGAAGCTTCCCTTCAGATTAGCCAGACTGGAAACACAGCTCAGTCTCCAGGCACACCATCAGCTGAGAAGCTTGTTAGGATCCATCTCAGACAGAAAAACCTGTCATTCACTCAGAAACTAGAGAAAGTCAAGTTTCATTACAGGGCGCGGAGGTGAGCACCATGTGTCTGCTTCACTGGAGTTGAGTGTTCCCCTCGCTTACCTGAGATCCAACTTTCAGGTGAATCTGAACAAACTGAGATGTTTTAGAAGAGTTCTATAAAACCCCGAGTTTAATTTTGTTTCCTCTTGAAACGAGGCACTTGTGATGAATGTTTTGAGATTGTAAGTAGAGCCAAGAGAGGTTTTATGATCCTTTATTTGGAAGAGCCAATCCATAGTAGCCAAAACCTACTATAAGGATGCATCAACTGAAATAGATCTTCCATTAAGATTTCAAAACCAAATGAGATTCAACACCCTTGAATGATTCGTTGCATCATTGCGAAAATGTGAAAATTGCTGGTTTCCCAAATCAAAACCTTTTCATCTTGAAATGTGGAGCACTTCAAAAAGTGCCTACAACTTGAAACTCGCAAAATTGGTATTTTTTCAGTTGCCCTGTATTGTCATTTTATTTGGCTTTTATGTACATTAGAACCTTTTAAGAGTTTAAGTTTCACCTTCTTTGTGTCTTCCTAGAAGCATGTACAGGACAGGTTTACTTCTTCCTCTGTTGCTGTAACGATTAGCTCTGTTCAAGTGAAACTCATGCCTTGCCTCATCAACTGGAAATTTATGACTTGACAAAGCCCTCCTAAGACTTCGTATGCATTTATCTTCCCTTCCAGTGCATTAGACAAAAGGGAGAAGGCTCCATTATAAATACAACCAACATGTCTCTAAACATAAAAGAAGAGCAGCACAATTCAGAGGTTAGTTTCACTCTTAGCTTATCCCTCAGCTCTTGCCTATTGGCAGGTCCTCTGAGTAGCAGGTGGCACTGGTAAAATGCGCTCTCCACATGTTTTCCTGTAAACTGGACCCAGCAGGGTGATAGCTACATTTCTGAGTATTTAGCCTTGACCTGCCCCACATCAATTCCCAGTAATATAATTTCATGAGTAATTGCAAGGGGATGGTATTTATCCTTGAGTTCATTTTAGAAGGAGCAGCCTCCCTGTTCCTGTGGTGATGTTTCCATATTTATGTGGCCAGTATTCGTACCCTCGGTTTGAAGCAATTGCCTTGTTGCCATGCCCTGATGAGCCTTTCCACAGCCACTGTAGCTTTGAAAGCAGGAACCAGCAAGAGCTGCAGGTGGTGAGCAGCAGGGTTTGATTAATCCAAATTCCATTTTCACATTACTGAAATGATGGGGCAGAAGGAATGCACTGCAGCTGAGTGTCAAACATAGCTAGGAATATTGCAGCTCTGGGGGTGGCAACGTGGGTCACGCAGTAATTACTTTGAGCCAGGAATATATAGTGAGACTATATCAGATATTGTCAGAGAGCATTGCTTCAACTTGTGGTTATATAAGAGCCCAGAGAAGGCCAGATTGCAAAACAAATGGCTTTGCATCCATTGTCATATGGAAAACGTGATCTTCATCAAAACTGTGCAGAGCTACAGGCTGTTAACACACGACATAGGACTGACATGAATTTGGTGCAGAGCTACAGGCTGTTAACACACGACATAGGACTGACACGAATTTGGTGCAGAGCTACAGGCTGTTAACACACGACATAGGACTGACATGAATTTGGTGCAGAGCTACAGGCTGTTAACACACGACATAGGACTGACACGAATTTGGTGCAGAGCTACAGGCTGTTAACACACGACATAGGACTGACATGAATTTGGTGCACAGCTCTGTAACAGATCACACAGTCTTCCCGCAAATAGAAGGACACTTGATCGCTGCCCATGAAGTACAGCCTTGGAGTGAAAATAAGAGCAATACCCAGAAACAATGATGACATTCAGAAACAACCATTGGTAGTTTAATCCCTTGTTCCATTCACTACAGACTCACTGATGTTTGGGGTTTTGGTTTGTGTTTCTTTGCTGCAGTCCTGGATTTCATGGTCTTCTAGATCCTTCTCTGTTGACAGTATCCTGCTTCTTTGCTGTGCTCATGCGAAGCAAGGAGGTTTGTTTAGTGCCATCTCAACAGGGGGCTGGGAGGAGCGTGTGCTGCTATTTCAAGAGGGAGCAAGATATTAAATGCTTATGCGAAACAGAGAATGAGATTTTATATCTCTGATGTATAAATTCCATGAATTTCCTCATTTCCATGGGTAGGAAGAGAATGGTAGAAATAAATTCCAAATGACAATGTTCATTTCTGCAGTGCTCTGTGCAGAAATTGATGAGACTGAAATCCTGTTACCAAAATGCTTCACATCATATTCGCTGTGAAAAAACTTGTGTAATTGGGACCTGTTGCATTGGCCCAGAACTTTGTCTAACTACTGGAACCTCAAAATTGTTTTTAAATATGCTCCTTTATAAAACCTTTTCCCATTTACCATCCGCAGCTGCGCTGGTTTGCCTGGAATAGAGTTCATTTTCTTCGAAGTGGCTAGAATGGGGTGATGTTTCTGAGGTGCGCTGGAAACAGTGTTGATAACAAAGAGATGTTTTAGTTATTGCTGAGCAGCACTTACACAGTCAAGGCCTTTTCTGCTCCTCACCCCACCAGTGAGCAGGCTGGGGGTGAACTAGGAGTTGGGAGGAGACACAGAGGGGACAGCTGACCCTAATTGACCCAAGCGATATTCCACACCATATGGTGTCATGCTCAACATACAAAGCTTGGGAAAGAAGAAGAAAGGGAGAACATTTGGAAGGATGGTGTTTGTCTTCCCAAGTAACTGTTACGTGAGATGGAGCCCTGATTTCTTGGAGATGGCTGAACCCCTACCTGCCCATGGGAAGCAGTGAATGAATTCCTTGTTTTGCTTTGCTTGTGCACATGGCTTTTGCTTCACCTATCAAACTGCCTTTATCTCAACCCACGAGTATTCTCACTTTTACCCTTCTGATTCTCTCCCCCATCCCAGTGAGAGGGCAGTGAGCAAATGGCTGTGTGGTGCTGAGCTGCCAGCTGGGGTTAAACCACAACCATCCTTTTTGGCGCCCTGTGAGAGGTGCAAAGGGTTTGAAATAATTGCAGATTTGATTGGAATGTGCTAGATCAAATTCATCACTGTTAGTGCTGTTTACCTATTAATTGGCAGGCTCCTGCCATGTTGCTTGCTTGCCTTACTGTATATTAGAGTCTATCGCTTGTTAGTAGCTGCTTTTTGCTTACACTACTTGCTGTCCTGCTGTGCTGCTCATCATCTGACTCTGCTGTGCTTGGGAACATCCTGATAACAGCAGTGGCTTTGTTGCCTGGGCTTGGAGATGGCCAGGGCATCACTGCTGTGTCTCTGCTGCTGTACTGAACAAGCTGGAATGCCTGTGTGAACTAGAGTCAAAGGGACTGTGACCTGTGGATGACTCCACATGGGAGCAAACATCCCAAATCACAGAACCATAGAATCAACCAGGTTGGAAAAGACCTTTAAAATCATTAAGTCCAACTGTTCCCCAGCACTGCCAAGGCCACCACTAACCCATGGCACTAAGCATCTATGGCCGTGATCAGTCCACACCAAAGCAGGTACATCTGGAAACATCTGTGGCCATGGTTATGTCTGAGCTGCAGCAGTTACACCTCTGAAGGGACTATTGCTCAAGGATAAATCCACACTGGTGAAGGTACACCTTGAAGCATCTTTGGCTGTGGATCAGTCCATCTGCAGCAGGTACACTTTGAACCATTGATGGCTGTGCATGAGGTCATGCTGGAGCACCTCAAAGTGTGTGGCCATGGATAAGCCCACCACAGCAGGGTAATTCTCTGGCCAAGATGTAATTCTTGCAAATTTGTACCAATGTCTGCGAACAGAAGTTTCCAAAACATCCTCTGTTGGCGGAGCATCTCTTTGAGGAGGTTGACATTTGGTACAGTACTTAAAAGTGCTGCTGAAGCCAAGCACAAGCCAGGTTAGTGTCACCTCAGTTGCTGTGTGCCTGGATGCGAGTTTTGACCTGTACCAAGCAGGATCTCATAGAAAATGGGAGTGTGAGGGCTCGATGTGTTTGAGTGGCTGTTCCCAGAGATCTGCTTGGAGCAGGATGCCCTCTTTTGGGGTGTGGATGGGGCTGGTGCCGTGGACGTGAGCCCTGCTGTGTCTCAGTGCTGTGATTCTTCCTGTGGCATTTTTCTTGCAATGAAGTAGATTAAACAAGTAAATGGTGCAAGTAAATGCAAAGAGGCTTGGGAATGGTGGCAACTTCAGGAATCATTACAGCAGTGCAGAGATTGGAAGAGGCTGGTTTTCAGGGATGTTTTCCAGGGTTGGCCTGGGCCTCCTTGTGTTTCCTGGCAGTATGCTCGGCAAAGGCACCGTACACTACTAATTGGCTCCTCTTCTCTAAGCTGTCCAGCTTCCAATAACAGATTCCCCTCATGCTCAGGCATTACTGCGCTACCATCTGCGCTGACTGTGGCACAGAATGGCATTGGTAGAGTATAGTTATTTTCTTTAGGGTTTATGTTCAGTTGCAGCTGCCAATCAACTAAGTCAGGCATCAACTTGTGTACTCGTGTGTAACCACAGCACAGAGCAGCAGCCAGCTTGTGTCTCTTTCACAGTATGATTTTTAAGCAGCTCCTTTTCATGTTGTTGGTACCATCTTTTACCATTAATTGGATTTACAGGCACGTACTTTGCTTGGATCTACACTGCAAGAAAGAGAATGAAGAAGCTTTTAATGGGCACTGCTATGCTTCCTGTGTAGTGTGTTTTATGGACTCGCAATCCCTTCCTCTATTCTCCAGCCAGGATTGGGTGTTAAAGCAGAGGCTTATGTAGGGCAGGAATCCTGCAGAGTGATCACCAGCAATCAGAAAGTCATGTTGCTGTGCATGTGCCCAGAAAGATCATGTCACACTTCTGCAGCCTGTTATAATGCCACTATTTCTAGTAGTTTGCACATATATCTAAGCTGTGGAATTTAGAATCACAGAATCCTAGAATGATTTGGATTGGAAAAGGCCATAAGATCATCCAGTTCCAACCCCCTGCCATGGGCAGGGACACCTCAAGCTAGACCATGTCAGCATCACTGCCACAGTGCATCCCTTCCTCAGGCATCTGTTGAGTCTGAGCTGCTCCCTCTCCAACCAAACAGCTCATCTTCATGTGTCAGTGTTAGGTGGCTTACAGCGAACCCTATGAGTGTCTTTACGTGAATTGTTGCTGGCAGGGAGGATGGGATAAGCAGGCTGAGAGGGTGGGGGGGAATCTCTTACTAGGTGCAGTTGTAACTGAGAGAGGAAGGTAAATCAGACCTTGGACAGGAGGTGTCAAGGCATAAACCAGGGCTCATAAATCATAAACATGGACATATACCAAATAGGAGTCCTGCCTGCCTTCACTTCCAGCTTTCCCACAGAGCACGGAAGGAGGGCAGGAATCAGTGAACGAGCTACAGACCTGCTGTATTAAAAGTGAGTATCTTCATTCCCCTGTCTTGTAGAAGCTGATGTAAGCCTGGAAGAGTACTGTGAGAGCTCCCATGCAGTGGAATTTTCCACTCAGTTATAGATATGCATGTGCTGCTGGGGTGCTGGCAGGATGGATGCAGGTGCTGCGGAACAAGTGGCTTCTCTGATGCTTTAAAATACAGGCAAAAGATAAGATAACTAAGAAATTGTTTATAAAACCTAGCTGCTGAAAATGCTGTAAAATAGCATGAAGTCTGGGAGTGAACAGCAGGGTTTCACAACAGACGACTTATCTGAGACCCCACACATCAAATTGAAATGGTGACTTTTGTATTTCTCTCACATTTTACCGTCATTACAGTTGATACAATGGTCCTAAAAAAGCCCCAACATTTCTGAGGAGTGGCACTGGAATTTTCCATTTGTGCCGATACCAAACCTCTGCAGATCTTTAAGCCAGGGCAAAAGAAAGCACCTGTAGCTATCTAAATATACCGGGACACAGTGTGCACTGGGGGGGGGAACAGATCCCCGGTTCCCACTACCCAAGCTGAACTCTCTCACTTGAAACTCATCACTACTAAAGAAAAGATGGTCACTGCAGCTCCTCTGTATTGTTCTGGTTGTGTTCTATCAATGAGAACTGATTTCAGGTTCCTGCCACCATGGAGGTGTTAAGAGCTGTGAAACCCGGGTAAGCCAGGTGTCTCCTTGCAGATACATGCACATGTACACCAGATGGGAAAAGATGGACAGTGCAATCCCTGTCCTTGCTTTTTGCCTTTAAGAATTGCTCCCTGATTAAAGTGCTCTGCTAATACCCATTTCATTTTTTGCTTAGGTATTGTATGGCAAATCTGGCCCACCACCTGCAACTGGGTTTTTCAATGGGCAGATAGGCACATCTTGGAGTACTGCAGCACCTGTATCACTTCTCCAGGCCTAGCACTTCTGGAATGAGAAGGTAAGCTGGAATCAATGAGTGAAGAAACTGCCTTTATGAGCTTATAGTACCTGTATCTCTGCACTTTTTTTCAGGTCCATGCAGTGGTACTCACATGTTTGCTATATTGCTAGGGCCTCACATACAGAGCCTCACCTCTATACAGCTGGATAACTCTTTAGCAGGAGCAGCCAGGCCACCTCTAGGACCCTGCTTCCATCCTGTTCTGTAAACCAGTGCCCAGTTTGATCCCAGTCATATCCTTGCTTGTGGATCTGAGAAGCCACAATAAAAAAGTGATACTTAGGAAATGATGATCTGCTTTCTTGTGTTCAAAATTTGGCACAGGAAGGTAATGTGAAACTTGAGTTTAAGAGAAGCCTTTAAAGTTACCTTGCACACAGGAAAGAAAGGTGATGGAAGAGAGCTCAACCCTTCCATCCCCTAATGATGTCAATTTAATCTCTGAAGAAAGCTTTACCTTCCTTTGGAGGGCATATTAACTTGGAAAAGTGAAGCTTTAGTTTCTTAAAGTGTCTTAGCAGGGTGTTTCAAACAGTGTATTCGTTCCAGTCTGTGTCTCTGGGCCCCAGCTCCCCCGACACTTTGCTATAGATAAAAACCCCCATGTTGTGCTTTTCCTTACTGTTACTTTCATCAGCATCATAATGCTTACTTTGAGTTCGTTTTTCCTGGGCTCCTTACTAAAAGCTGAGGAAGTGACACACTGTAAACAAGAAAGTCTCTGCTGCTGAGAGCCAGTTTGGCGTACTGAGATTTTAATGTGCAGAGATTCAGAAAAAGGTGAGATTGATCGACAGATGCCGAGATGTGAAAAGGAAAAGAAGGAAAATGTTCTCTTTCATTTGTATCCCTTTTCCCCTTTTTTAGTGTTTGTGTTCTTTCCCTGACCTCAGGGGCCAGGAATATTCTAAATAAGAAAACTGAGATGGTTATATAATTCTCAGACATCAAAGTAGGGCTTTCGTTAACATCTGTATCTACACATGGTTTTGTGAAATCTTTATATAATCTATATAGCTATCCCATATGCTATACGCATATATTTATTGTTATGCAACTATCTTATGATATGTGTATCATAAGCCAGGCTGTGAAAATGTTATGAATTGGCAATGCTCAGTATTTATGGTGTGCTGAGAAATGGAAAAACCCCCACAACAGGTATTGTTCTGGTGTCCCACAGCCGGTGTGTTCTGAGTGCAGGACTACCTACAGTCAATCATTTTGACCAGGCCTGTAAAGCATTTCTTTCAGCAGTTCTTTAATTAATCCCTTTGTGTAATGAATGGAAGTAGAGCCTTCAGCCCCCCCGTAAAGGGCCTGTAATTCTTACGCCGCTTTCAAGGTTTACACTTGCAAAGTTAATGTGTGTTAGACATGTATAATATATAATAGTACAGATTTGCACGTAATACCGCAGGTGTTACAGAAGCACAGATGAGCCAAAGGAAGATCAATGGAATTTGACAGCACGACAGAAATGCCACTGCACAAGGACATCCATCTCTAGGCTTTTTATGTATTACTGTGAGGGAAACAATCAGCGGAGTAAAATACCCCTTTGATGAGTGTAATTTGGTAACAATTCGCAAACATGATAATGTGCCTTCTTAATTCGAAGGCATTTGAGAGAGATATCTTGACATTTTCATTATGACAGCTGTCAGGAATAATCTGGAAGAGAAGAGGCTTGTTGGAAAGTGCCTACTTACCTTTGGTAATCTAATAACCTATAGTAGCAGGGTCAAGTAATTTTTATGACACAGTCTTTAATCATCTATCAATTACTACTTTTAATTACAGCTGAGCTGCTGAGATGTATAGAGAACTTCCTGGGGACAAAACAAGGAGCTATAGCTCTGCTCTGAATAGTGCACTATTGCCAAAGAGATAGCAATTCCCTTTCTCCACCACCACCTTCCTATGAATGAACTGGCGGTAAAGAGAGAAGGTGCTAAGCCCATTATACAAAAATGCCCAAGATCTGGTTATGTCATACCACATACCCATGACAAATTGAATGAAGATTACAACAGAAGGCTCTGTGGCTGTTTCTGATTTACAGCTACTTGGCTTTGCCCTTCAACATTTAAAACAACATGGAGACACTCAAGGCCAGGCTGGATGTGGTTCTGGACAGTCTGATCTAGTTGAAGATGGCCCTGCTCATTGCAGGGGTTGGACTGGATGAGCTTTGTAGGTCCCTTCCAACCCAAACCGTTCCGTGATTCTATTATTTCTAACTAGGTAGCTACACTAACAGCTGTAGATGAACTTTGTAGATAATTGTGAACATCCACATGGGTCAGGACTTCTTTAAATACCAATTACTCTGACACTTTTTGAGACTCTGACCCAGGGAGAAGGGAGCACCTTGCCTTGGAGCCATGAAGGTCTGCTCAGGGCAAGGCAGTCCCTGTGCTATTACCACTCTCAGCAGCACGGTGCAGGTTGTCACATGCACATTGATCACTTCAACTGTTTTGGGTAGATAGATAGAAGTACACAGTGATAATCATAGAATCAAACCAGGCTGAAAAAGCCCTTCAAGCTCATCCAGTCCAACCGTTCCCAGCACTGCCAAGGCCACCACTAACCCATGGCACTGAGGGCCTCGTCTCCATGGTGTGTGAACACTTGCAGGGATGGTGACTGCAGCCCTGCCCTGGGCAGCCTGTTCCAATGCCTGAGCACCCTCTGGGGAAGGAATTGTTCCTCAGCTCCATCTAAACCTCCCCTGGTGCAGCTTGAGGCTGTTTCCTCTTGTCCTGTCCCTTGTTCCCTGGGAGCAGAGACCGACCCCACCTCACTACAACCTCCTGTCAGGCACTTGTAGGGAGCGATAAGGTCCCCCTGAGCCTTCTCTTCTCCATCTGAACCCCCCAGGTCCCTCAGCTGTTCCTCATCACACTGTGCTCCAGGCCCTGCACCAGCTCCATTGCCCTCCTCTGGGTGCTCCAGCACTTCAGTGATAACACCCTGCTGTGGTTTAAGCCCAGCTGACAACTCAGAACCATGCAGCCACTCTCTCACTCTCTCCTTCTTGCCCCACCCCACCCCCAGAGGGATGGGGAGGACAATGGAGAGAATGTAAACCCCATGGGTTGAGATAAGACCAGCCCAGTAACTAAGGTACAACACAAAACCACTGCTGCTACCACCGATAATAATAACGATGAGGGAAATAACAAGGGGAGAGAATATAAAACTAAAAGGGGAAAAGGAAAAGAAAACAACATACATAAGTGATGCACAATGCAGCTGCTCACCCCCTGCCGACCCATACCCAGCCCGATCCGAGCAGTGATCTGAGCCTTCTGGGTAACTCCCCCCAGTTTCCATACTGGCCATGATGTGCTGTGGTATGGACTTTGGCTATATATATATATATATATATATATATATATATGTACCTGTGGTACAGACTTCGGCTAGATTGGGTCAGCGGTCCTGTCTCTGCTTCCTCCTGGCTTCCAGTGCCCCTCCTCACTGGCAGAGCAGGAGACTGAAAAGTCCTTGATCAGGGTAAACATCACTTAGCAACAACTAAAACATTGGTGTGTTATCAGCGTTGTTCTCAGACTACAGTCAAAAACACAGCACCGCACCACCTACTAAGAAGGAGACAAATGACTGCTACAGCTGAACCGAGGACAACCCTCAAAGTCAAAACTTCATATCCCACCAGCCACCCCAAGAAGCTGCAGTAACCCCTGGATTTCATACACCAGATTTTGCTGTGTTCCCTGAAGGCCGCTGTGTCTTGCTGCTTCTCTATTATCCTATGGATGGGGGACCTTCAGAGGGCTTGTCTGTTCGTAGCACAGTGAGAGCTCTACTGATTCTGCAGGCTAGTGCTGCAAGAGTCCAGCTGGTTATAAAAGCAAGTAAATCAAACTCTATGATGTGTAGGGCTCTTCATTCTAAACCAAAGCTGCATGGAATGACCCTGCAAATAAGATCAATGTAACTCAGAGAATTAAATTAATCTGTCAAGACCTGGCTTGGTTTGTCACTTCCCATCACTGTAGTTTCTTTTCATCTTCAGTTTTTACACCCCTGCCATTATTTGTTGAAGAGTTCTATTTCGAGGAAGGAATAGAAAGAGGATTTTATGCAGGCATTATTTAATGATGGATTTTTATCCTGGGGGAAAATGGGCAACAAGAAATATTCCGATGGCAGAAGGAAGTGAATTAAAGATCAGAAACACTCCTAAATTCGGCTGAGAGTTTAAAACCTGATTTCCATCACTCTGGTTCTAATGTCAGTGACTTCTTTCCTGCTCCATTGTCGTGGGTTGAGGGCTTTGTTTCCAAATTTAACCACTTGTGTATTAGTTTTGGCAATTCTGGAGCCAACATCTCTGTGAGATCTCATTTAAGGGCTGCATTTCCTCTTCGGTAAACAAGAGACTTTCACAAAGAGAAGAAAAAGTCAAGAACAATGGCACCTTTGAAGTAACATACGCTATTTCTTTTCAGAACAGCAGTTCTTTTCTAGGGCTGCTTAGGAGGGAGTGTTGTCCTTACAGGAGAGTTGCCTGAACACAGTTTTCAGCTCTCTCCAGGCACAGAGGTCACAAGAGGGAGCACAGCATTGCGCAAACTTGCTTAGGTGGACCCTGATGGCAAGGGGTACTGCTGCCATGAGGTTGGGTAAAGGGAGCTTTACGCTGTTCCACCTCCTCTCTGGCTGATGTTTCATGGAAAGAGCGGGATAGCCTGCACAGAGCTCTAGCATAGTAAAATTTATCATCTGATCAGAGATGTCTTAATATATTGTATATACGATGTATATACAGAACTTTATTTTCCCAACAGAAATCATAAGTGAAAACACTGCATCTCTGGAAAGAGAATGAAAGCAAATGACCCTTCAGCCATCTGGCCTCTGTGAGACTTACAGGAGCTCCTGTTCTACACTGTAAAAATGCCTCTGGGTGATTCTGGATTAAAGCTATTCCTGATTTCATCTAAATGCTCCAGCAATTCCCTCCGGAGTCAGATACTCACAACAAGGTCCTTTCTGGCAAGCAACAAAGCCCCTAACAAAGGCTTTTCTGACCTTCAGGACATGTTAGGCTTTGGATGTTGTTGCTTCCATTTCCATTTCTATTTCATCCTGCTGGTTAGCCTAAAGCCCCCAAGGGTCTCAGCTCTGCTGTGTCACAGCTCTCCTCGCAGTGTAGTAAACCCCAACAAGAGGTGGGAGACCGCAGACCATACCTGTGCATGGGGACAGGTTGAGAGATGGCATCTTTAAAGGCCAATGCATTATTTTCTGGCAGTAACTGAGAAGAGATTCGCACTGGAAGTTAATCTTGACAGGGTGGTTTTTGCAGAGCTGAGAACATTGACTCACTCCTGCCATCCTCGCAGTCTCCAGGGTATGATGCAGAGGTGAGGTAGGAGAAAGAAGCCGGTGATGTCTTGGATGAGGTGGGAGACTGCAAATAGCAAATCACAGATAGCTGGCTTCTGATAGCTAGGCAGTTTTCATCCCTCTTACTTTCTGGCAATTGCCTAAAGTACATTGAGACCATACAATCCCAAGGAAGAGAAAGAGAGACAAGATTAGCTGATTTTCATATGGTCTTTTCATACTAAATGTAGCATAGGTAGTTACAAACATCACCATGAGATGGGTTTAGTCAAGGCACATCTACAAAGATACACCCCCAAAGAAGAGCTCTTTTTCGTTCTTTAACTTCCCTGTAAATGCCAGATCCCAGCTCTGCTGACAGATGAGTGCATTAATTGGGGGTAATGCTCCCAGTTTTTCCCTCATGTCTTAGTGCAAATGCTGTCTCATCACTGGGTTGCATCATGTCAAAGTTACATCGTGGAAATGGATGCAGTTACATCGGGATGCAGCTGTGTTTACAGCAATGGAAAGTTGAGGAACTGAATTACTTAGGCAATGGTGGAAGGAAAAGTGATTTAAAAGAGCTATATGGAATAGTTGATGCTTTTCTTTTCCTTAGGTAGATTATTATTTTTACATCCACATACCAAAAAAAAGCAGTTTTAATCTGTCTGTGACTACAGGAAGACAATTTGCTGGTGATATGTGGAAATACTTCGGATAATATTGGCCACAGAGAAAGAGCATTCCATCCCAGATGGAAAAGGTGTTGAACCTGCAATGGTAATTAATTCCTCAGAAACACCCTCCCTGATGCTTCGCACAGGAAAACGGGGTCTCCTCGAAAATTCTGAACCGCAAAAGTTCAGTTGAAAGTACAAGCTAATTACTCACAAAGTATTATTTATTAGGTATTATTATGCAGTGCAAAGGTTTCATAAAATATCATTCTGCCAGAATTTATGAGCCCTCACTGGAAACCAAAATGCAGCTGGGATATACGTTTGTGTATTTGCTGGAAACGAACATGTTGCCTTTGGAAACGTGATCTTATTTAAGGCCACAGATTCCATTTCTGTGTTCTGAGTTGGGTCACATCACCAGACTAAATCATACATTTATAGGCTCCCCAAAGAGCTAAGCTGGGACTGCAGGGAAGTTTAACAAACCTGCCCCAGGACAATGTCTTTTCATTAGAAATTAAATGAGTCGTAAGTACGTAAACAGTGAGTGAATGAACAAGAGATGATACACAAAGTGGCTGTATCTTTCAGTACTTCATAGAACGGGATTCCAGTTCCAACCCCCTGCCACAGGCAGTGACACCTTCCACTAGATCAGATTGCTCTAAGCCCCATCCAACCTGGCCTCGAACACTGCCCGAGATGGAGCATTTACCACTTCCTTGGGCAACCTGCGCCAGCACCTCCCCAGAATTCAGTTTTGCTGCTGCTGCAAGGCTCTAGGAAGACAACCCCAGCTTTTGAGGACATTCACTAGTTTCAGCTGTTAAACACTAGCTTGGAATAGCTGACAAAGATTACAAAGGACTGATGATGATGATGATGATGATGATGGTGATGAGCAAAGAGAAGTCAGAAGAGGTGAGGGCTGAACTCTTACTCGAGAAACTGTAGAAAGCTAATAAACAAAACAACACCACCACCACCAACAACAACAAAATCTGTGGCAGATGTGTGCAGGAAACAACGATATCCTCATAATTTCCCCTTCACCAGCAAATTCCTCCAAGTACGCATAGACCTTCAACTTCTTTACAGGGCTGGTAAATCTTATCAGCCTACAGCTGCAGGCATCCTGGGCAGCTGGTGCCAAGGTTCCTCTGGCTTCATGGAACAGGCTTTTGTTGCCTCCTGAATAAATACCTTTGTTTCAAGGGTAATGCAACACTTTTGCCTTCACATCCTACATTCTCGAGCTCAGCTCAACCATGACCATGTCTCCTTTGTCCAAAGAGTATTTAAAGAGAGGTTTCAAAACGCCAACAGAATTTAAGAAGGTGTAATACCACAGAAGTGGAAGGTTGGTGTGGCCCAAAAAGACATTGAATAAGAGGGAGAACACGTCAGTGAGGAAATACTGGGGAAAAAACACAATCCACAGTATGCATTGAATATCAGATGTTGATAAGGTACTGTATGAGGCAGTCTGAGTGGGAAAAGAAATGAACCTTCACTCTCTCATAGTGCCAAGCTGTCCATTGCCACAGCAGCATAAAAGTAAGAAATAGATGCAAAGGCAGAGAAAAAAGCATTCAGGCAGCTTTCCTGTCAACAGGAAAAAGTCTTCTTTGTCTTTCCTAAAAGTCAGAGTAAGTGGCCTGAATGATCTTAATAACCAGTTTTGATCAGAGGATCTTGCTGCATTATCTCTTTATTTATCTGTGCACACCCACAGCCAGCAATAGGGCGATAGTGAACGTCTTTATTCCGAACGTGGCTTATTTTTTTCCACATTGTGAAAGGCAGGTTAATATTTGATCTTCTATCAATAAATATCCCTATATTAAGCATAAAAAAGGTTATTTCCAGAAAACACATCCTGGCACAGCCATGAACTTACTGTGGCAGTTTGTAGGAGGAAAAGTTCACCAGAGATCCTAAGAATTTCACTGCAATTATGTGAATATACTGATGCCAATCCCTGTTACGCTTATTGTCACAGGTGATGTTATGGACCAGTATTGGAAATGTGTCACTTATGACTTTAATATGATCTCTTATGGACTCTGTTTCACCATCACAGTAGCTGGATGGCATTGATTTCTTCTGTCTCCCCCTGCTTATCTCAAGCTCTTTCAATCTGCTTGTCGTATTGATTTTCATGTTCACTTCATACATTATCTCACCGGAAGCGGGTAATGAATCAATGTGGCCTCCTACATATATGTTCTGTTATAACCCTTTGGAAAGAGCAACACACAGCTGTCTATATCAAAATGCACTGAGTAGCTGCTGTACACATTCTAACCAAGAGAAGACGTATTTGGTTCAACCCGAGTCACGGATGGAAGGCCTGTACTGTCTTTTCTGTGGAGTGCATGAGTTTTTAAACACCATGATAATATGAACTTAAAAGGAAAACACTGGAGCAAGCTAAAGAGACCTCAGTGTGAGTCTTTCATCTCAAGCAGTTCCATTTTTAGTGGTTCATTTCACACCCTTCTGCCTGTAAGTTATATGCTTTCCCCTCAACCCCTTCTTTTCCTGTGTCAAATAATACTGGAAGGCCTTCAGGGCAGGGACAAGCTCTTATTCTCCTCTAACACTACCCACAATGAGCAGCTGTTATTAGAAAGTGTCCCATTAGCACAAAAAGGACACCTGAAGTATAGAGAACAGTAACGCTAATTATGCAAACCAATGCCAGGACAGCTGTGATGACAAATGCTCATTATTTTTGCTTCCTGATGTTACATCTGCAGGTAACATTCCAATTTCAAGATCAGTTCATTCCCATGGATGCACTCTGATTTATCCTAGTGGCCTGCTGCAGGACATGAGGATATTGATACAGCTTTCTGCTCTATGGAGATGAGTCTAACTGAGAGAGGAAAACTCGAACCTGAAACTGCTGTGTGAAACTAGTCAGAGTAATAACACAGGAAACTACTTTCCACTTGAAGATGCTTTAAAATGGGATACTTGAAGGAAACTTAATAATGTCACAAAACCCCTGAATCAAACAGCTCCTCAGTGATAGCAAACAATAGATTAAACTCAGGGATTTCTCCTAGGGGAGTTCCCATAAGTTACAAATCTGAACAAAAGTAGAAGATGCCTCTGTTCATTTTGGAGCTCTCCAACATGAGAGCCAACACCGCATTATTGACTTCCAAACAGATAGGGGGATTACTGACAATACCGGTGTGCCTCATTTATATGCAGGCTCACACAAACCTCAACCTGTCCTACGCTGAAATGGGGTTCAAGCAGAGACTTGTCACAGAGGCCCCCAGGGTCAGTGGAGCCTGAAAGTCCCTGGCTTGGGTCAACCACCTGAGCTTCCCAAGGGACCCTATCACATCTGGTTGTTCTGGCTATCCGCTACAGGACTTCTTGGTGACATTAAACGTGTGCTTTCCTGACTGCATTGTCCGAGCAGCCTCCTGTCAGAAGCCACGCTCAGAGTATTTGGAAAACACTTCAAAGCTTGACCTGCAGAGATTGAGAGTTCCCCTCATTCCCACCTGAGCCACTAAGGGCCAGATAGCTAAAGGCATTTTTCAACCCTGAATTAGCCATGAATGTATTGAGAACAAGTCGGCAGGGTTTGCTTTGTTAGAAAACAGCAGCATCTTAGTGTTCCACCACCCCTTTCTGCTTGTGCTCTTTATCACAGAACCACAGAATCATAGAATGGTTTTGATTGGAAAGGACCTTAAAGCTCATCCAGTCCCAACCCCCTGCCATGAGCAGGGACACCTTCCACTAGACCAGGTTGCTCCAAGCTCCTTCCAGTCTGGTCTTGAACACTGCCAGGGATGGGCACCCACAGCTTCTCTGGGCACCCTGTGCCAGTGCCTCAGCACCCTCACAGGGAACAAGTTCTTCATTATATCCAACCTGAACTTCCCCTGTTTCAGTTTGAACCCATCACCCCTTGTCCTATCACTACAGTCCCTGACGAAGAGTCCCTCTCCAGCATCCTTGTAGCCCACTTCAGACACTGGAAGCTGCTCTGAGGTCTCCACGCATCTTCTCTTCTCCAGGCTGAGCAGCCCCAATGCTCTCAGCCTGTCTTCATGTGGGAGCAAATTCATATTTATCAGCAAACGCTGTCCTATGCATGGGCAGACAGATTAAAATCAGTGCTGAGGCACACAGAAAATGAATCGCCAGAGCCGAGTGAACCCATGGAACCTTTGGAAATAAAGAAGAGTGTAACCCTTCTGCCAAGGGATGTTTTTGGCAGTGAAAAGGGTTCAGTCATATGAGGTGCCTTTAAACTTCTTGGCTCCTACAACAAACATGAAGTTAGCCTGTTCCGAGATCCTCACTGGGAGACTAGATTACATTGTCTGTGCTGAGCAAAACCTCCCCACTATAACAACCGCCCAGAAGCCCTCGTCCAACTGGACCTCTCAAATGGGCTCTGCCAGGCTCTATGGCAGGGAATTCAAATTCATTCAAGAACTCATTCATGCACGCGGAAGGACTAAAAGACTTCTTTCAAAGCCAAAACAGGTAAAGAATCAAAAGCTCCTATACTCATTGCCTTTACAAGCTGTTCTGAGTTTAAACCCAAACCAATCAAAACAAAACAAACCCCCAAGAGGCACCATGAGGCTTACTAGCATTGCAATTAAACTGGGAGTTGACATTTAGGTTTGTTAGCTCTGCTGTGGCTAAGTGAACAAATGGCTTCGATGATATTAAAAGATTTCTTTTTATCTGCTCAGAAGCCCTTCCCCATTTACAAGGGGAAGCAATGTAACACGTAATATGTTTGTAAAGTGCTTCTGCTCTTCAGAGTCTCAGTAAAGCTTCAACCTTGGCCCTGAGTAATGTCTCTAGACCAGCTATCTTCACAACTAGGAGAGTAATGCAATAAGCATCTCTTCTCTGCAGTGCAATAGGGAAATGTCACAGCCCCTATAGCTCCAGAGGCACCTGCACCAGGACCCCTGCTCCACCTTGTAGCTGCAGCACATTCCCACCAGTAGTCAGTGACCACTTTAAAGTACCCTCGCAGGTCTTGCAGATAGTTTTATAAGAGGCCTAATTAAAATGAACCTGATTGAGCAATTAGTGAAGGTCTCCTAGGTAATTGCTTGGGGTGTGCTTACAATTTCCAGCTGCACAGGGTGCTTCACAGTGGCAGTCCTGCGAGCAGTGGCAGCACTACGAGATAACCCCTCCTCCCTAAACAGGTCCCCCCACTGTGACCTGGCTTAATTCCATTTCTACCTAAAGAAGCCCCTGAAAAGTGTAGTTTTTGCTGCCATCTAATGTCTACCCGGGCTGCACAATCTCCTGCTGGTAAAGTATAACAGACGAATGCCTTTAGATCATTGGTTCTCCTAGTCCTGCTTATCCGCAGCAGGACACCCGATTTATCCCAAGTTACCTGCCCCATTGCAGGAACTTCCCAGCTAAATCCCACTTGGCCCTGCAGCATCACCATGAAACTATGGGTCCTACAAGTGCCAGTGTTCTCTGGGACAGCTGGGGCAAACGCACCATGTTTGCTCAGACACCAGAGTCAGGGTCGCTATTTAGAGTTTTCTGGATTCAGCATCTGATGTTGTCATGGCACTAAGGAGCATCCAGGAGAGGGGCTGGCAAAGAGGCTCAGCTCTAGGTTGGTGCCTGGGTGGCTGTCTTGGGGAGTCCGTCCGGTAGTGGCACACGTCACACACCTGCTGCCCTGCCCCAGCCTCATGCCTGAAGATCCCATGGGAGAAGGTTTAAGGGTATTGCCATGGCCTTGTTGTACCCACCCCTTGCTGGCCTGGGCTGTCCAGTGGCCACACAATCCATGGGGCAGCCCTGGCCTCCTCTCACCAGCCAGATTTGGAAGGGCAGAACAAAGTTTCATCTGGTGCAGCCACCAAGGACAGTGGACACAGAACCCTCAGCTTTGGGCAAAAGGAGAAACAGGCTCAGGTATCCCGCATCCTGGCAAATGGCAGGGAAGGCACGTGCCTGTATCTCACATACCCTGAATTAAAGCTGCCTGGATGGGACTGCACAGGCACAGCAGTGTCCTCAACTAGAGACTCAAGTGCTTATTTCAGCATTGCTTCTTACAATAACAGATTTGCACTGCACTTCATCTCATTCTAATTGACCAGAACTGCTGATTGTGTTATAACTAAATTGCAGTCTAATTTTACTTAGCTAGAACTGGTAGAACACAAAGCTGCAGAAATGAAACCATGTTGAAAGGAAACTGCACTAAACACTGGCACGAGCATTAGGCCAGAATTAGGCTGAAGAAGTGTGGCAACACATCAGCACCACAGCCACCCCTATTTATAGAAATGAGCACTTAAGGATAAAGGGAATCTAAAATAGGCGTTTTTTAATGTGTCTTTTTTTTCCTACATCCATCACTAAAATAGAATCTGGATTTCAGTGGAATGGACAAAAGCTGAGATTGCTGGATGTCAGTCACTGCAGGCTCAGCTTTTTCAGACGTGTTGAACAGATTCTGACTGTTGGGTTCACTGGTGGGGCTGAAACCCCTGGGTTTATTGCCCATTTTTCTACCGTCATACTTCTTCCCTTTTGCCAAACCAACTATTTTGTGTCTTGTAGAAATGTTTGCTCATCGTGCAGGTAAAAGATCAAAGGTGTTTGCTCCGCAAGCCCTAGAACTAAATCATTCAGTGCCCCTACCAGATTTGATCTCTCGCTTTTGTATTAAGGAACCTACAGTGGAGATGGCTTTTTGTATTCCTTGGGCATTGAAATGAAAACTGCCAGCACACAGCCCATGCAAAAGCATGAGGAAAAGCTATTAAATGCTGCAGAGCAAATACTTGGAGGTCCCATTGTTCATGCCATGCTCTCTGTAGAGTGTATGCTTTGCTAAAGCAAATGTACACACACGTTTCCAAAGGCAGTTTTTGATGAGGGTGCTGAAAATTACATCACCCTCTTTCCATATGTACCAGGGACCACAGACTGCACCAGCACTGTTAACATCAGGGAATACTCCCTCTATGATCATCTTTACTGCCGTCTCCCCCTTGGCCTGTAAATCCAAACCTAAGTGGGGATGTAAACTTTTACACAGACCAATACCTGATACAATTCTCCTTGTGGCACAGCAGTGGTGGCAAGGCACCTAGAATCACAGAACAGTTTGGGTTGGAAGGGACCTTCAAAGCTCATCCAGTCCAACCCCCTGCAATGAGCAGGGACATCTTCAATGAGACCAGGTTGCCCAGAGCCACATCCAACCTGGCCTTGAATATCTCTAGGGATGGGGCATCCACCACCTCTCTGGGCAACCTGTGCCAGTGCTTTACCACCCTCATTGTACTGTTTTCAACAATGAAGCTAAAATCCCAGGTATGCAGTGACTCAAGTGGCTAGGCCTTCTAAAAACACCTAAAAGTAGAGCGATGCCTTATTGCTCAGACAGAGAAACCACCTAGGAGGCACCTGGTTTGGCCATTTGCCTGCCAGACCCAGGTGATGTTCATCTGAAAGCCAGCCTATGGCAGGAGTGACTTCAGCCTGACAGCTGCAGGCCCATGCCCTAAGTTATGTTCTCTCTTCATCAAGAGGTTAATGTGCAGAGAGCTATTAATCCTCCTACAAACAGATCACTTTCAGTTCATTAAACATTACTGCTAAACAACCAATAGCGCTTCCTCAATTACCGCTGAGAAAAGCGGCTCACAACTAAGCAAGAGCAGAAACAGATATTAAACCATTTATTCCACTGAAATCTCATGCTTTGCAGGATAATTCCTGACATTATTTAATTTCTTTGGTGGGGGTGGACAGAGACACTGTGTTTGTCTACACTGAAGTACTCTGTGAGTGCTAAAGAGATATGTATCTATTTAGTCGAACAAGCATTCTTTTTATGTTGCCAGAGTTTGTGTGATGGGCAGAGTTATTAACCTCTTCCCTCCAACCCTTCCATCACCTTGCTTGACTGTCTCTCTCCAGCGACCCAGAACATTTTCACCCAGCTCCATTCGTGCCTTAGGGGAGGTCACTTGCAGACATGTTGGAGCATCCTTTGCCTGAAGACATAAGTCTGAACTTCAGACCCTGGCACAGCACTGTGGCACTAGCAGGAAGTCACTTCTGCATTCTGCTTTTGCTGCTGGAGAAGGGCTGGAGGAACAGGATCAAGGTTTGAAGGAGGCAGCAAGGAAGGTGACAAGATGAATACTGTATTTCAGCAGGTCCCTTCCAACCCTGCCTTGAAAGGAAGGAGGAAAATCCCTTCTGTGCTGTTTCTAGTAAGAGGAGAGGACACTGGGAACAAGCTGGGGGGGGATGCCTGGTGCTGGTTAAGAAAGGAGAGAAATCTAGAAATCTGATAAAATGCAAAGCTACCATTGAAATCATCTTAGGCTCTGTCAATCTGGGTTGTTAAATGCATCTGGTTTTACTTGTAAAAGGCATCTGCTCAAAATCTGATCAATCTATGACTTCCACGTCTAGCCCAGGGATACAACTCCTAGTAGAACTCCGTTTTGTGCCTCCAGAACACCTATGAGTTTCATGAAGCCTCAGCTGATTTATCAAACCTCACTTACTTAAAAGCAACGTCACAGTCCTCAGAATACCTCTTCTATTATGCACTACAAATTGGTCCCGTTCCGTTGGGAGCAAAATGCTTTAGTGCTACTTTTTCCCCAGCCACCAACATTGTTTTATGACTACCATTTTGGGGAAAGGAATAACACTGATTTAGATTTGTGTGCCCAACTGTGCATCCAATTTTGAAACCTTTAGTCTGTGCTCTGCATTCAAGAGCGATGGTTATAAAATGATGTATTGATGCCATCTTCCTGAATTCAATGATCCAACTGAGGCTGGTTTCTGGGCTTTCCAGCATTACAGCTTTTCCTAAAGGACAGACTCCTTTTCAGGGTAGCTGTTCATCAGGCCTGTTGGGTACCAAAGTCAGCCACAGACTCCATCATGCAACAGTAAGCTCCTGACCTCTGGAGAGCTGCAGAGCCCACAGCTGGTACCTGTGCTGGGAATCTCAACCAAGTTGAAACGTGGCCACATCTGACCCAGCTGATCAACAGGTAAGACATCCACATCTCAGTGAGTGACTAAGCTTACTTGTCATAGCAAGCATTAAAGGACGTGTCCTCAGCTTAAACAAAATGCTCAGGTTGCTAAATTAGCTGGAATTGAGCCCACCCATGTAAAATGGACTTCCACTAAATTGACCCAAGCTAACTGATATAAATGTAATTCCACCTGTTTTCCTTACTGATAGCTAGACTGATGGGCTTGGTCCCTAAGACTTATGAGAACTCTTTGCTTGCAATGCTCAAGTTATATTTACAGCTTTAATTTAGACCAGAAATGAAATTGATAAGGATTAAACTCTAATCTATCTGACCTACAAACTACTTTGCTTGGGATTCTGTATCTTGTAATCAATACATACCAGAATTAAGTGATATGCTTGCAGATCCTTGCTTGCTAGGGAACATTTACACTTCCCACACAAACAAGCCGGTTCCACTCATCTTATTTCCTGAAAGGGAAGACAAGGAGAGGATTAGGAAACCTTTGGGTTACATAGAAAAATATATTTAGGTGCCCTCAGTCCCACAGCAATCAATAGGCACTCAGAGACTCGCTGGAGCCTGTCCTTAAGTAATATTGGCAGTTTCCAAGCAGTGTCCTAACAGCAGCTGGTGCCATATGGGCTGCATCCAGTCCTGGGTGTGCACAGCCACCAGTGAGGTCAGTGGGATGGAACCGACTCCTCATGCACAGTTTTGCCTGTGCTCACTTTGCCACCTCGTAATTCACAGTTAGAGGCAGCCAGCGACCACTTAAGGCCAATGCCATCGAACCCAGCTCAGTGGTTCTGAGATTCTGTTCCTAAACCCACATCTAATGCCTACTTTCAGGCTCTTCAGGCACTATTTCATGATGCTGAAAGGTGCTGGCTCCTGGTCTGTGGAGTGACTGTTCATACTGTAACTAGCGTGTTTATCCTCAGTAAAAACAACTCTTAGTTTCATTTCAGTGGCACCAGATCATTAGTCGATTTTCCGCTGCCACAAAATTAAGGCTTGTTTCCTGGCATTTTCCATAAACCACCTTTTTTCCTTCTAAGGTAGCACACAACCAGACTCTTCCTCACACATACATGGGGAACAGCTAAATCTAAAGCTTTTGGCTCATGTGTTTTCTTATATGAAATCAGGACACCTCATTTAGGCTTCGCCTGAGCCTAAAGCAAGAGTAGCCTGGGTCACTGTGGAGCACTTGGGTATATTTCCCTGCCTGAGCCAGCCTGCCATGCCTACACAGGGAGGTACATGGACAGGACTGCCCAGGATCCTGTAAGACCATCTGACTCTTAAATCCCTATTAAACGTGACATACTTCAAATAATGTATATGAAGGTTAAATCCTACTATAAAGCCACTCACCTGAAATTACTCTGAAGATTACCCTGAATGCAGCCAGGATCAGTGCCTGAGCTCCTGATATGAGCCCCATGCCAGTTTTCTGCTGTTGGCTGCTTCCCAGAACCAAGGGTCCATTGCATTGCAGCATGCATCAGGCCAGGACTGCCACATCTGGCAGTGACATTACCCAGAATGACTTGAACCACTGTATGAGCTCAGCAGCCCCAATGAGACATCACAACCAGAAGAGTAAGTCCCCTTTCCTCAGGGCTAACATTTCCATCCACAGTGAAACCTTCCACATAGTTAACCCAAATGGAATTAATATACTCACAGAAAACAGGAAAACAAATCATGAAACCATTCAGTACCTTCTTGTGTTGCAGGAAATGTTGTCGATTTATTTATTTGAAAGATTCCCTATGGGATATCAGGAAGTCCCTCCACATGTGAGTTGGAGTTGTGAGGCTGCAGTTTGGATTAGAGCTTGTTCTGCGATAGAGCTGCATGGATGGCAGCAGGGAGGCTGCCAGACCTAAGCTATTTATGCCTGCTGGCTATGGGATGTGTTCTTACCAATGGTGAGATCAGAGCCTTCATCAGGGAAGAGCCTTTCCAGCTGTAGAGTAGGGCATTATTCTCATGGGGTGTACTCTTGGGCCTATGGGGGCTGAACCAGCCAAGATTCTGGCAGATGCTGGAAAAGGGCCAGTGTGTTTTCTTCCATCACTGAGCCTGGTTTATACTCCTGTATACCAGCCTCAGCAAAGAGAGGAAATATGACCGTGCCTCTTTGGGGTCTCACTTGAAGTTCCTCAGGCCTAAGCAGGCACCAGGTCAGAAAAGGTGAGCCAGAGAGAGAGCTGCAATGAACTTCATGTGGAGCTGGTCTGACAGTCATCAGCAAAAGCTGCAAGTAGCAAGCAGTGAACAGCCCAGTCCTTTCCTGCATGTCATGGATCCCAAAATACAGGCAGGGTCTCTGTATCAGCCAGAGGGGCTAACCTCTCCCCACTGCTATCACTGTAGCTGTATCTGGTTTGGTTAAACAGCGAGGCTGATTGAAACGAGCTATAAAATCACAGTGCATCACATCACCAGCCCTAAGAGCATCAAACACTGACACCATCAGTGCCTGCTGAGAGAGTCCACAAGCATATAATCATAGACTCATAGAATGGTTTGTGTTGGAAAGGACCTTAAAGCTCATCCAGTCCCAGCCACCTGCCATGGGCAGGGACACCTTCCACTAGAGCAGGTTGCTCCAAGCCCCATCCAGCCTGGCCTTGGACACTGCCAGGGATGGAGCAGCCACAGCTTCTCTGGGCACCCTGTGCCAGCGCCTCAGCACCCTCACAGGGAAGAACTTCTGCCTTAGATCCAACCTGAACTTCCCCTGTTTCAGTTTGAACCCATCACCCCTTGTCCTATCTCTACAGTCCGTGATGAAGAATCCCTCTCCAGCACCCATGCAGGCCCCCTTCAGATACTGGAAGCATATGAAATAGTGAAGAGGCCAGCATCCCTGTTCTGACCAGAAAGACAAATATACATTATTTTAGGAAAACAGGTTTTAAATTGCTAACAAATTTCTCTGAAGCTCTATCTTGGCACAACATGGCATTGACTGCAACTACATGCCCGTGAACTAGGGTCTCACTTGATACAAGTCATCTACCCACTGGATATAACCAGCCCCACAGCTTCAGAAACTTTGATCTCATGGACAACATGTACTTTTTAATTGGGCAATCTCATAAATCATCTTATTGTAGCTGATGCTTCCTTTTTGGAGAGAAAGGAAAAAAAAAAAAGGAAGGTTTTACAAAGCTCCCTTTATTGACCCGAATCCCACTAAACCAAGAGAAAAACTGCGGCTGACTCACAACAGCATTTGAATCAAGTGCTGAATTAGAAACTACACTTGGTACAGTTTCAGCTCAGGGAAGAACTAGCTTCCTAAAACATCATGTGGTGACACCTTTTATCCTTTCTTAGCTAAAGTCCTAGGAGTACTTTCCAACACTGATGCACCAAATCAGAGAATTTTCCTCTTCTATGACAGCTGTAATAAAAGCCAGTTATAGTTTTGGTCTCATAGATGTTTAAAACTGGTTTCAGCCTCCTTTCATGTACAAATTACCCACTGAAATCCAAACTGTTGTGGCTGTTTCAGGAACCCATCTCTAATGCATCTTGGCTGCTTCCAACTGTTACGGCTCTGGGAGAGGAACAGGTTCCCTGGGCATTGTCTATACCCAGATACACTCAGAAACCCTTAGGAGCCTATCCCAAGGAGAGGACCATTATTTGTCCAAACTGCTGATCCCTAAAGGTGCCTCCTCTGACTTACGCAGTGGTTTTGGATGTTTTTGGACGGCTTTTTCAACCCTACCTCTTCCCTGTAGGCAGCTGCATCGGGTATGCAGCAAATCCCATTGCCTCCATGCAAAACCCTCTCCTTCACCTTGCTCCAGCAGATCCAACACCGTCCTTTCTCTGAGCCTATAGAGAACTAAGCAGACAGAAAGTGATCCCTTAACCCCCAAAAGCAATCCATTTCCTGCCGATTCTCCTCCCAGAACTGGTTTGCACTCCGAGGAGCGGCAGCACGAGCTGGTGGGAACTGTGGAGAGGCGCAAAGGCGGGACTGCCTCTTTCTGCGGCACCTTGCCATGAGCTGACTCCCACCCATTATGAAGTCCTAGCTGTCCTCTTGCCCCTCTCAGTAGATTTCTTCTCTCTGAAGTGGCGCACCAGGACTCTGCCTCACACCTCTTGCACAAGGCTCTGCAGTAAGCATGCACTGAGCTACAAGCCCTTGATGATACTTTCATCATCGAGGGTGCAGCCGCGGTAGCGAAGGGGTACACCTAGGGACAATTTCAGGTCCGAAATCGGGGGAACAGTTTCACACGGGGTATGCCGGCAATTACGTGGAAATGTTACCAAATGTTACTCTCTGCATTCCCCGTTCTAAGCTTTAGTCTTCTCCGGGCTTCAGTGGCCCTGTTTTCAGTATGAGCTGCCTTCTAGTGGCATCTAGGGACAGAGGCTGGAAATAGCAGGCTGGCCGCCTACATGAGCAGTTTAAAACGTATTTAAAATTGATAAAACGGGTTTGACGAGACCAATTATTTGATTGATTTGGTGAAGAAAAGCGCAGGTGTCCCCTATCCCCCCCCCCCCCCCCGAAACGTAAAAGAAGATTCTTACATCAGAATTTGTATTTTTAACAAACTTTTGTTGCCATCTCCCAGTAACTGTTGGTAACACCTCAGTGGCACGATGCACACAAACCTTAAATAAGCCAGCGGCTGAAGGAACTGCAACTAAGGTCGGGGAAAAGCACCTCACCTGTTTTGCAGGACTGATAGATACATCACACTCCCCAAGGCTCACTCCTCAGCTCATGGGCATTAGCTTTCATTTCACAAAGTAGCAACAGAGACATGCCATTGACTGCCATAAGGTTTCACTCTGGTACAAAGGATGCAAGGTGAAGACATTGCACTACTGAAAGCAAAGCACATGAAAAGGGAAAAAGAACAGGACAGAAACACTTTGAGGTCTAAAGAGCAAGCAAGTTGCTTTGTGTAGCTGGATCTACTATTTACTCATTGCTACTACTACTAATTTACTCATTAAATTTATATGTCAGTCCTCTGGTCATGAATCAGTCTCCATGCCTGGTGTTCCACTTACACAGGGCAATGACACAGGCCCTGACCTGGAGATCTTACCTGTCGGGGAAGACACAACTGATGGATGGAGTCTGTAGAGCAGAAGGAACAGTGGTTCCACCTCAACGGCTTTGTAGCCTAGCTTGATGTCAGATGAATCTGCAGTGTTGAACAGCTCATTCCTGTAGGCACAAACTGGAAGCAGCAGCAACTCTTCCTGCTGTGCCTTCACTTCTTTACCAGAGAGGCAGGCAGGCCTCCCCCACAGCATAGCAGGACACCAAGCAGGAGGAGATAGAAAACACACTGTGTTCCTGTGTAACACATCCCATCAAAAACACAGAAATGTACGGGCTAGCTCTTTGAAAACAGACTGGTGTGAGCGCATAGCCTCCATCTGCTCTGGCTCTCCCCCCTCTAAATTTAAACTTCTTAATTCTTCACAACCCACAAGAACAAAAGAACCCCATGTTAATTCATGCCTGGGGCTTTGGAGAACCCCTAAAAACACATCTTTCTGATGGCAGGAGGACACACGGAACATACTCTGAGAAGGAAACATCAAGAGAAGTGCTTACACATGCACTAAAGGCTTGTATGTCCAAACCCAAAATATTTAAATCTGCTGTCACAGGAAAACAGCGTGGAGTACACTGAGCAAACAGAGTGAAGAACACAGCCTAGAGACAAACACTGCCAAGTAACACGTTTCCCATCTCCACCTACTTTGTGTAGCAGCCTGCGGAGCCTCAGGACAGCTACACATGGGGCATTACCATTTTAAGCACACATTGCCTTTGCATTCCTCATGCCTGTAGCCTCATCCTGCAATAGACAGCTGCTAGCAACTGGGTGCTCTTGCTTTTGCATATAAACTGTGTTCTCAGATGGTCATTTGTTGTCTTCTGAATGCAGACATTGATGACTTCCAGAACTCTGCAGGTTTGCGTGGTTCCTCTCGCTGTGTATCTCAGAAGAGGACAACTGCCCATTTTCCCCATTCGGAGGGTACTGCCCTGCAGTTGTTAGGGCACTACTTTTATCACACAGACAAAAAGTCATTAACAGACTGTAGGCACAGCTCCACAATAAATGTCCAGTTCTGTGAGGTCAGATCCCATCCCATGACCTGCAGTGTGCTCCAGTAGTTCGAATTTTACTGGAAACCCAGCTGAGCATCAGTCCAAGCTGCTATGAGAACCAGCCAAGCTGCTGCTTCTGTGCTGTGCAAGCCACCAGCAGGTCAGACTGGCTACAGCTGGAGGTTACCTGAAGTGGCCTGCATAGCTCTATTTGGTAGTATGATGCAGACACTTCACCCCTTGGCAGAAACTCTTTTTATCTTCCATAGTGCTACGGAAAGATGATCTAGTTTCAGCATGACTGGAGCCAGTTCTGGAACTGGCTTCTACTACCAGGAGAAATGAAACAACATGATGACCCCAGAGATGTCCCTCCCCTCAGTGCCCTTCAAAACCAGTTTGGCATGCAATGCAGGAGCAGCAATGGGTGAGGACTCCAGGCCCAGCTACTTTCAATCACATAAAACCACTACTGGACCATCAGAAAGTTTCCCCATGCCACTTCAAAAGCCTAACTGAAGGAAAGGTAGGTAAGGAAGGAAAATACTTCCAATATTCCTTATAAGGACCTTTTCCATACCAAATTCTCTCATATAAATTATCTTTAATAATGCATGTTATTTTTTACTAAAGGAACCTAGGAAGTGGTTTTATTCTGTATCTTCAAGTCCTAATCCAGATCTGAGCTTTAAGGTCAGGTTTGACTCAAGGGTACTGACAGTATTGGACACTGACAAGTACCAGTCTGCAGGTTCTTCACCAAGTACAGATATCACCGATGCCAGTTTGGTCTGTTTGTTGAGGTGTAGCTGGATCTACTATTTACTGATTGCTACTACTACTGATTTACTCATTACATTTATATGCCAGTCCTCTGGTCATGAATCCCTCACCAGGAGTCACCCCCACCACACAAGTATCTCGCCTTCTCTGGAGAGTAGCTGAAGGCTGCTTCCTCTAGGGCAGGGAATGCCCTTCAGTAGATTCCTCCAGCAGCACTCCTGGGAATAGACCATTTTTAACCCGTCTTAGCTCAGAAATATTCTCTTACTACCCATCAATGCATTTAGGACATTTGCTGCGTCTACCCAAGAGAGAATCCTTCTGGTTCATCCGTGGGACAGCTACTGCAACAGGCGCAGCACCACCTCCTCCATGGGGTTAGCTGTCCCCTGTGATACTCAAGGCTTGCCTCTCTGTACCATGCGGACAGCACTGTTTGCCTGTCTATCTGTGCAAGGGACCACAAACACAGCTGACAGTTACATCCTGTCCCTAAGGAGCCCAACTGTTCTGCTTGCAATGTCTGCAGAATTCAGCTACTCATAATGTGAGCCTGGATCATGGGTTTTTTTGCTGCATAATCACAGCAAAGATGGCTTAAAAAGGAAAAAAAGCATTTATTATATACACAAGGACTTTCAATCAGACCCCAAATTAATTTCAGAAATGTGCTGTCACATTTCACAGACGCAAAATGTTCTAAAATAGCTGAGGCCAAACTTGAGCATGTTATTAGCTTCATCCCAAACCACTCCATTTTGCTTATTCAAGAAATTGGATGATCCTCTTCTATGCAAAATTTTAGACCTAAATCATTCTGGTTTGGAGCTATGACATCCCAGTACAAGTCACAACCCTTCTTTACGTCGGTTAGTACACACTGTGGTAGAAATTTAAAAGAGAAAATATAACATCAAAGGCAATTACAAGAGGATCACGTACATCACTACTAAGTCACACTACTTCTATCTTCCACCAAAAAAAAAAAATAACCCTCCTCAATAATAACAAAATTAAATTTGTTTTAGAAAATTATACATAAAATAACACTGGTACATTTTATTTGCAAAGACTTTGTTGTCTCAGCTCTCTAACAATACTCCAATACAGTTTAAGACTTGTTCATCGAGAGTTCAAGCACAGACATATACCAAACATTAAAAAGGCATGCTAAGTACAAATCTTCTTCTGAGGTTATCTTCTTTTCAATGGAAACGGGAAAGAATAGGCATGAAGCATCTGTACAGCAAATATCAAACAACTACGTTATTTTTGCCTTATTCACCTCAAAAACTTTATCTGACAACCGGAGAATTAACCTTCATGTTGCTGTGCATGGACATGCTCCCAACTTAACTGAGTATGGATGTATGGAGAGTCTTAGGAGGAAGGCAGATTCTTAGTACTTAATACATCTGAACCTCTAAGACCAATTCCACTTCCTTATTGGCAGTGGCACACTAATTTACAGAACACCCCGTGACAATAATCAACACTGCACACATCAAAAGTGACAGTAACCCCTACTGTGTCCCAAAATAAGTGATAAAAAGGCCCCATTCTATAACTAGCTAAATACTCATCTTTTTCATACTTTCACACGTTAAGAGGAACTACTGAACCTCTTTAAACGAGGGTGTAACGCATGGATCCTGTACACTAGAGCCTTCCAGGAACACTAAGAAAAAAAACAATTGCTGACTGAACTCAAAGCACATCTGTCCTATACTGTAAAATTAGAGTAGTACATCCTGTAACAGTGCAGCACATTAGATAAGATCTCACAAAAACTACAAACAGAGTATCACACTACAGCAAGGATATCCACTTACTAGCAGGTCTGTAAATATGGGTGCACCTTCAGGGCAACCATGTCCCCATCGTAAGAAGTACAGGGCAAAATGCAGAGCTCTGCTTAATTATTGCTTTGTTCAAACGTTTAAAACTTAAGCTTCAGCAACGCGTCACAATTTTTATAATGACTTTAAATATATTTAGAACCATAAATCCCAAATTCTCAAGGAAGTTTAATTACGATTTTTAAAGATACAGAAATAATGTTATAGAGGACTTGCAGTTCAGAATCTAAGTTAATGAAAACAGAATTAAGATACAAACTCATTTCCTAAGGTGTTTTTTTAATGAGGTTCCCTCTTCCCTCTCCAAAGTTCTCCAGAATAAAATGCTTTTCGTTTAGGCTCTGTAAGCCTGTGGTGCAGGAAGTAGGCTTAGCAAAGCCACTGAACCAATGAGTAGTATACACACACAATCCAGGCACTGTTCTTTTCAGAGATTCTTTCACTTGAGAAAATTATTGCTCATCTGCCCACAGCTGTGCTCTTCATGCTCATCTCACACACACGACCACATTTAGCAGACGACAGGTAGAGATCAAGGGCCTGACAATTCACACAAGAGGAAGTGGGCAGCTCACAGACCCGAATTACTGAATCTTCTACAAATAAGGACTGTTACCACCATTTGGGAAGCAACAGTTTCACTGTTCGTAGCTGCGTTAAGTAGATGCAGGCACTGAACAGACAATTCCATGAATTTAGGCAATCCCTTACTCAAAGTGTATCAGCTAGAAAAGGCAGCTACAACAGCCTAATATAGCTATACATAGCAAGGCTGTGAATTTGAAACAGCAGTTCCTACAGCTCACTGCAGCTTGTGGTTAAGCCTAGGTATCACTGAGAAGACAACCTTGATTTGGAGATCTGTAGAACACAGACTTCACAATATTCCCACAAAAAGAAGGCACCACTCTTTGCAGTCTCAGCTTTCCCAATGTGGAGTCCTTCTAGTGGGTTTAAAAACATTAAAAATGTTTTCCATTGTTAGCTCCCTTTTACTGCCTTGATAATTATGGGCCACATCCTTTACCACTTTTTAATCTATTTTTGAATAGATGGAAAGATTGAAACCTGCCTTCACTGTGAAAACAGGTTTTTGTGGAACTAATTGAAACATTGCTTTCCCAAAGTCTTCCACGTTTTTCAGCTTTCTTGAAACAGGGATATATATTCCAAATAGGCTGAGCTTTGACAAGTTTCAGCATAAAATATGAAATTATTGAAGCCCTTCCTCTAGAGCAGAGAAGCTTGGGCTTATAACAAGGCTAGTTACAATCTTACAGAGACACTGCTCTAGTTTAAAATACGACAAAAATTTCTGCTTTCCTTCTAAAAGACTGCTTGTTGTCATGACAAGTCTCATCTATTTAAACTTCTAACATGTTACTTATTCCCTCTCCTTTTGTCTCTTATAGGTCAAAACACTAGAGCATAAAACTCAAGCCAGCTTTCAACTGCAAGGCTCCTCCTATCAGAAAGGACTTAAATGAGGAGGAAGAAAAAGCCTTTTCTTACTTATTCCAAGCAGAATGACTATGGAGAAATGACTCAAGCTTAGGTAGCAAAAGTTAATGGAATGCCATCTGAAATGAAGACTGACTCAGTAACACATGACACTTGCTAATCATTCGTTAATTTCCAATTTGAAACCCACGAGGAGTGCTAATGTAATACCAGTGAAAATAGGAGACGATACTGCTTGGTTTTCCTCTTGGGCTTGAGGACAAGCTTTAAATGAGAATGTCAGTTTTTCTGGCATTTGATAAAATGAAAATCACCAAGTGCTATGTACCCCCAAATAATTAATTCCTTTAACATTTATGAATCAGGACTAGGTAAGCTTGCAATGACTTTATTCTGCTAATGTGCAAGACTTGCGTAACACTTATGCCTGGGATTTTTGTTCTGTATGTATTTCACGTTTTCCTGTAGGCATTCCCTCCTCCTCTTGAACACATTATACCTTAACAGTATACCATCTTCTGAAACATCCTTTCTCTGGGAGAGTTAAGATCTGTAACACCAGGCAGAATTTTGTGGAGACTGAGACACTGGATTCTTACAGGTGGAATTGTCTAGACCAGACAGAGAAAGAAATCATCATATGAATGCTCTATAATGCTCCCCAAATTGTTTCTAGTGCCATAAAGGTTCATTTCTGAATTCAGAAATCTAACAACAGAAGCAAAAGGTTTGTATCAGTTAAAATTAAGCATTTCTATTTAAAAAGGCAATTATGAACAGGAAACTAAGTATAGGCACAGGTGATACTAAGTAATATAGTTATATAGTAACACAGTAATATAGCCTAGTCTTGAGGTTTACATAGGTAGTCATCAATTCTTTTTTTCTAAGTTATGAATTGGCCTTAGCAATGTCTCTTTCTTCCTTTCCAGAGAACAGATGATATTACAAGCAGGTTTTTAACATTTCCCATTATTGTTATGGTTTCCTAGTTCAGCATGTTTTGAATTGTTTCAGAGAAAATTTCCAAGTCTATCTGACAAGTAAGGCAAGATCTGCATGTTTCACCAAATGAAGGCATTTCATTTTGTAAAGAGACGTGTCTTAAAAGCAGAATACTAAACACTGACAGCTAACTGGAACTAGATGAAAATCGTGGTGGAGCAAACCTGTTATAACTTCAGATAACACTGAATGCATTGCCTGTGAGAAAAGTAAACTAACCCAGCTTTCTATAGCAACACCCAAACTCCATAATAAAACCCTCCATATTAAGCATTAATCAAAGCAAACTTCATACCAGGAAAAACAAAGGTTATCGTGGAGCCCGTTACCTTCCTTTCTTCTGCAGCTAATTGAAGCACTCTGCTTGCCAGTATTAAATGCAGAGTCATGGCAGAAGCCAACTCAATGCCTTTCCTTCACTCAGTGACACAGGAGATAAAACATCTGAAAGAAGTACATGGCATTTTCTGGGAGTGCTATGTAAGACCTAAATGTTTTGCATATTCCCAGTAATAGCAGCCTTAAGGAGTTCAGCTTATTTTAATCTTACTATGCTTAACACTAATACATCATAGTCACTGCAGTAAAATCTAGAGAAGATCCAGTTACTTACTCAGCAAACAATTTATGTCACATCATGCTGCTACTAAGATACACCTACACTAAAGACTTTAAAGCTCTAGTGTTACAGCTACAGGGTAAGATCACATCAAGCTAATCTATTGATTAATTAGCTAATACCTCATCAGGTAGATTTTCCATTTATTCAATCAGCCCTGAGTGACACTTGCCACAAAACAGTTCAGCCATTCTTTAGTAAGGCTGCTGTGCTAGTTTAAAACTTAAGCCAAAGCATTTCAGGTATCCCAGAAAATATATGAATAAACTTTTATTTTTAAGCATCAAGACACACTATTTTAATACAACCCACACATTTCAAGTCAGGTGGAGAGTACTAAACTGAACAATCATCACTAAAACATTTCCATTGGAAATGTGTTAAAGTTCTCATGTGTCTTCATTACCACCTTACTGAAGTTTTCTTATGTGTTTCTAGTCTACACACCACATGTTTCACGCAGTCGTGCAAATCTGAATCAAATTTTAAATGTCCAGGTAACAGGGAAGTCCATTCACTGCAAAGATTCATTTTCAGAGAAAAGCCAGGCTAGGTAAGGCCAAATAAGCAGGGTTCTTCATGAGAGTACAGGTATTTTAGAAACCATGAACTTTCAGTTGTTCTTCCTTGACAATGCCAATCTAAAGGAGAAAAGCAACATATTTCAGTAAAGCTGATATGCTAGGGACATTACAGTGATATCAAGTTACCATAAGCATACTTTGAGTAAAAATAACTGCAACACAGTATATTGTCAATAAAGCAGTTTCCTAGTTTCTAGAATGCTTCTGAGCCAAGCAGAAGGACTATATAAAGAAGAAAATCTTATCAGATATCTGACTTGTTCTGTAGTCCTAGCACTTCCTCTTTGACAGTGTTGACACCACTGCATCATGATTGCCATCAGTAAGCCTCTACAGTGTTTGCAATCTCAAAATTATGGTTTGCATCAAACACTTGATTTTACAAATGGAGACCTCAAGTCGCACTGCCAAAGAACAAGTGGAATGCTGTAGCAAGGTAAACACATTCTACAGTGCTTTGATTCTTACCACAGGTTTACTCTCGTTCTGCAAGTGTCATTTTACTTTTTGGCTGAAAATACAAAGGAACTATAGTGACATCTTTGGCTGGTTAACTAACATCGGTGCCACCTGTCACTGTATTTCTTCCAGGGAAGTTTAGGTATTTATCTGCAGTCCCTCACCTCCAAGAGGAATTGGCAAATGTTCTTCCTCTGGTCACCTTGAAGCTGGATAACTTCACCGTATTCAGGATGTTCAATCACAGTACCATTACAAGCAAATTTCTAGAGAGAAACATTCACATTGTCAGACATCTGATGTACATTACAATTTTGCTTAGTAAGTCTTTTCAGCAGAATCTTGTCACAGATGCTGCGTACTGAATTCTGATGCCAAGCAAGGCAAAGGCTAGATCTATTTTACGCGGGGATTGGTATATCTGCTGATGCGTACAGAGACAAATTAAACTGCTGATGGTAAATTCAGGCAAAGACAGCATTAGCTACCTTGCAGAAGGAACTGGCCAATGCCCATCACAAGAAAGGAAAATAAAGTCATAAGATACAGCCTTTCAACTCCACACCATTTTAAAATAAGTATTTTTATCCTGGAGAAACTCAAAGTCTCCATTTTCAACAGTGACACAGCTTATGACAGAAGCAGGAATGAAAAAACAGTTTTACTATAACCTGATTTTATTCTTTACATCAAAGCAGCCAGGTACCTGTGAATTTAATGAAACATTCAGAATGCATTTTGTTTACTTCTTTATAGGGAAGAAACATTTAACTTTTTAGCAAATATCAGTGTCACTAGACACTGACAGGAGTTATGAGAAAGACAGGGAAAGGAGTCAATTTGAATATGAAAGTGATGTGCACTAGCAAGAATGAAATAAAACAAATATTCTGTTATTTTGTATTAAAAGCTATCATACTGCTTTACATAATATGTTTATTACCAAATCAAATCAGTAACTTTACCTTTTTGAAAGCTTTCACAAGTTTCTTCTTGTCATAATCATCTGCAATCCCCTGAACAGTTGTCAGTGTCTTTCTTCCGTTCCGTTGCTGGATCCTTATATGAATGTAATCCTCAGTCCCCGCCGGGAGTAAGTCGTCACCCTTTGTTGCATCAGCAAAGGGGTCTGTAAGAGTTAAAAAAATATATATGTTTAAAAATATGCTTAAAAATCCTCAGCTACAATCAGAGCACTGCTTTCTGCAGCTGTATTAAGTCTCACTAGGCTACTATCTCAACACAGCTCTCTCAACTGTCATGCATCTGGTGTCTTCAATGTCCTCCTAGATATAAACAATTTTCGGCGACAGTTCCAATTTACTTCACTATTCCTTGCAAACTGCAAGTCCTGAAGCTTCTAAAACTGAAAACATGGTTCCAAGAGAACATCGCATGCACCTTAAGTTTTAAATGGCCACATGCATTTTAAAGGCAATATGAAGTCCTGTCTTTCATCAGATCAACTGATAAGTAGACCATAAAAAAAGCTCTTGTATGCACTCTCCTTCACAGAGCAGAACTCTTATACTGCAACAACCACATTACCAACATTTTAAGGCATGGATGTAATTCTGGGCTACTAATATAAACAAAACACAGCCATAGACACTAAGAAGCGTCAGAGGCTGTCTGTAACCCAGCACCCCTCTGCCAGTCGGTAATTTTAGGCAAGAATTGTAGCCAAATTAATTTAGATTCTGACTAAGTCAGTTGTCAGATTCTTCCAAGCTTAAATTTATCTAGCACAGGTGAAACAGGAAGGCATTGAGGAAGAAGGCTTTCAGGATTATGCTTCTTATTCTCTGCTCTCCACAAAAACATATTTAACACACTATCAAGAAATTTTTGGGCCAAACAAGTTTCCTAATCAGCAGCTTCAAATAAATCCTGAAGCACGAAGTGCTTTAAGTATTATTTTTTAAGATAAATCACAAGTATTCTCTTTATAATAATCAGAAACATACTGAAAAGTCTGATCTTCAGGAAGTATAGGTTCAACAGCCACCTGTGCTGCAATCTCCCAAACTTCCATCCAAAGCTCAAACCTAAACACACCAATACAGTTTTGCCACCCACTCGAAGCAAATGCCCCAAAAGGGTTAAGACTTCAGCAGAAACAGCAACAGTAGTTCAGCTGCAGACACACTGACCTATGTAGAAACAAGAATGACAAGAGCATTAAAGGCACTGAAAGCAGGATGAGGACGGAAGCACCACAAGGGAAGAAGTACAGCAGTGGGAAGCTTAACTGCTTAATTTCTATTACAAACACACTGAATTTCACTGTGCCCCATGGTTTGCGGGGCAAACACTAACAGAAAATTAAAGGGGGGGGGGGAAATAAGAAAAAAAGGAGGGGATTCAGGCATGAATATCAGTTGACAGAGTTTAGGATTCTAGGCTGGAGATGAGCCAGCACTGTAGGTGTTAACACTGGATCACTTCAAACAGATCCTAAGGGCAGCACCTTCCTAAGCACAGGGTCAGCTCCTAAATCGTGATTAACATAACCTTCTCGTATGGGTTACATGTGCAGAAGATCAGAAACAAAACTTGAGGCCAAAAGCGCGACAACATTATCGTATGAAGTGTTAACCTGCCCGCTTCTGTCGCCCATAGATAAGGAGAATCATGGCGCAGCGGGGTAAACTTCCCTGCTAATACAGCAGAAACGACCTACCTTCTGTATAGCTCAATCTACAGAAACTCTAGCCTTGACAAGGCATGTGTCAGGTTTCGGGGCATTGTTATGGACGAGGCAGCAAATCAACAAGCAATAGGAACTGAGAAGATTATTCCCTTCTCAGCAGAGCATATGAACCTCAGGCTCCTACTGTCCACAAAGAACACAACTCTAGGGCTGCACCCGCTTCAGTGTCGCCTCGGAGGTCGGGGCACTGCCGCTAGAACGGAGCCGGGGGCCGAGGACGGGGTGACCTGGGACAGCCGAGGGGACGACGGTGGGTCTCTCTGCTGCACACAGGGGTGCCGGAGGCTCTTACCGAAGGACTGGAGGTTCTGGATAGATGACATGCGACTCTGCGGCGAGAGGCTGGAGCAGCGGGGAAAAGGCCGCGGCTGGGTGCTCACGGGTCACGTCTCCGGCTCCGCAGTGCCGGCGGGGCGGGGAGCGGAGGGAGAGAAGGAGGGGAGGGATAACAAAAGCAGAGGGAGGGCGGCGGTCTGAGAGGGAAAGGAGGGGGAGGGAAAGGCGGAGAACGGAGGGAAAGGAGGAGAAAGCGCGACGGGGAACGAACCGCGGCCGGAGCCCCCGCCCCGGCCCCCGCCCCGCAGCGCCGCTAACGGGCGGCGGCCGCCGGGTCCCTTCACAAAATGGCGTCTGGCCGCGCCCGATGGCCGCCGCCTCAGGGGGTGGTGGCGGCGGTGGATGGTGGCCAGGGTCGGGCTGTGTGCCCGCACATCCCTGCCTTCCCCAGGCGGGGAGTGGGATGCGGCATGCTCGGGGCACGGCTCCCCGCAGGAGCCGCTCGATCCCTCCCCATGCTGCCCGCCCTCAGGACGTGGCAGGTCCCTGTGAGTGAGCCCGATGAGGGGCTTCCCTTCATGCTCCATTGGCCTGGGTGGTGCTGTTTCCTGGCCTCCTTCGTGTTTCCAAGCTGGCGTCAAGCTGATCTGAAATAGTGCTTCCCCCTTCCTCAGTCAAGCATAGCATTCTCCTGGAGAAACTGGCTGCTAGGAGGTGGATTCTCCGGTCCTTTGGGCAGAGCGCAAAGGGTGGGGGTAAATGGTATCCCATCCAGCTGGTGAGCAGTCACTAGGGGTGTCCCTCAGGGCTCAGTGTTAGAGCCAGTGTTGTTTAATATCTTCAGCGGTTATTATCAGGGCCGGTTGATCTGCTGGAGGCTCTGTAGAGGGATCTGGACATGCTGGATGGATGGGCTGTGGCCAAAGGGATGAGGTTCAACAAGGCAACATGCTGGGTCCTGCACTTGGGCCACAACCACCCCATGCAATGCTCCAGGCTTGGGGCAGAGTGGCTGGAAGGCTGCTCATGGAATAGGACCTGGGGGTGCTGCTTGACAGAGCTGAACATGAGCAGCTTGTGCCCAGGCAGCCATGAAGCCCCCAGCATCCTGGCCTGTATCAGCACCCGTGTGGCAGCAGGGCCAGGGCAGGGATTGTGCCCCTGTGCTGGGCACTGGTGAGGCTGCACCTCGGATCCTGTGTTCAGTTCTGGGTACCTCACTACAGGAGAGACATTGAGGTGCTGGAGCGGGGCCAGAGAAGGGCAACGGAGCTGGTGCAGGGCCTGGAGCACAGTGTGATGGGGAACGGCTGAGGGACCTGGGGGGTTCAGATGGAGAAGAGAAGGCTCAGGGGGACCTTATCGTTCCCTACAAGTGCCTGACAGGAGGTTGTAGTGAGGTGGGGTTGGTCTCTGCTCCCAAGGAACAAGGGACAGGACAAGAGGAAACGGCCTCAAGCTGCACCAGGGGAGGTTTAGATGGAGCTGAGGAACAATTCCTTCCCCAGAGGGTGCTCAGGCATTGGAACAGGCTGCCCAGGGCAGGGCTGCAGTCACCGTCCCTGCAAGTGTTCACACACCGTGGAGACCCTCAGTGCCATGGGTTAGTGGTGGCCTCGGCAGTGCTGGGAACGGTTGATTCTATGATTCCCTGTTGGAAAACCCCTTCCCTCAGGCCTTCCTTACTGGACAAAATCCGCTTTGAATGCGCAAACATGCTGCGGGAGGCAGCGAGCACCCCACCAACCACCTGCGTGTCTCCCTTTGTGCCCAGCTTTGGGTGCTTGCTCTCCCTCTCGTGGCAGAGCTGCTGTGTCCCCCATAGCCCTGGGTGCCACCACGGCTGGCTGGCCACGCGGGGCTCCATGGCTGCTCACAGACCAACATATAACCACTGGTGTGTGGGGAAGTGGTCCTGGGGCTGCAGTGGTAAAGGTTTGCCTTTAAAATGGTGTGCCTGTGTTACAAAGCTTGCCAGTCCTCAGGAGGTGATGAATGGCTTTGTAGATGCACAGTAACTTACTCGCACTGGCACAATTGCCAAAACCTCTATTTCTCCTTCCTATTTTCCTTTTTGGTTTTTGGCTTTTATACGAAGCTTCAGTCCTCTTAAATCAAAGTGATATTTCTCCTCAGTCATCCGAGGGCTGGATCAGCGCTGCAGTACTTTTGTGTGTGTCACTGTGCGTTGGCCTAAGAAAGTTTCTGGTCCTGGCACTTTGCAACGAAGCTTTCCTTTTCCAGGGAAAGCAAGGCCATTTGCCATCATACAAAACCTCTGCTTACCTTTTGCTGCCATTGCTGAGGAAGCCTTTCTCTGCAGTATGGGCTGTAGTGAAGGGTTATCTGACTCCTTCCCAAGCAAAGGCACTAATGGGACAGTAATGGGAGGATGGGGAGATGCTGATTACAGAGCTTGAGGTGCCTGCTTCAGTCACAGGGGACATGGCACGGTTTGGACAATGTCTGTGGATTCAGGATGCAGAGGTAGACACTGAGAACCCTTCCGGGCAGGGTGAGCAAGCTCAGAACACCCATCCTCAGGGACATGTCCCGGGATGTCTCCAGCACCTCTGTCAGAGACATTACATTACAAATAATGGGGGGAAATTTTGACTGATGCATTTTTGCAAATTCTATGTATCTGGGCAAAATTCTGTTGCATGTTTTGCTCTCCCATGAAACTCTTCCCTTTTTCCCCCAGCCACTGGTTTTTGTTACCTTAGCTGGGCCAGTACCTCTGTCTGTGGGACACCGTGATGAACCAGACCAGCGTTTGATTTGAGTTAAAAAATACACTCAACGGTTAAAACCTCACATCCACTCCGCTTGCATAATCCTGCAATACTTGTGCTGGGGCAATCAAAGAGAACAAAGGCTGGGGCCAGGCCTAACCGTGGATGAGAGGACACAAAACCCAAGAAGATGCGACTTTGTTGTCCTTACGAAACCATGACGAACAGTACTTAAATGCAAACCTTAACAACTGCAGAGGGAATGGACACAAACCCTAATTGCACAGCTTGGCAGGCAGTGGGCAGCAATTAAAACAAAAGGTGGTGGCCAACAAGCTTATCATTCCCTTGGCGGTTTGCCACAATGGGATCTCTGTGGGGCTGCATCAATGCAGCATCATCTGCTGCCCTCCTCAGAGGGAGCTTTGCACCAAACTTTGGTCCCTGTGCATAGAGACAGGTGTCATCCTGCTGAAGGTGTGCTTCTGCTTTTGTCCCCTGGCAGCCATCCTGAGAGCCTTTGTCCTGACTGAGTCCTTCCCATTGCTGCTGAGCAGCCACTCATGGTAATAGACCTGTGAAAGCTCTGTTGTGAGAGCTTCCAGCCACACCAGAGTGCAAAGGCAGGCCAAGCAGACATGGCACAACAGTAAGCAAAAAAGGTAGCAGCAATTAAAATAGGGCTAAAACCTAAGTGGAAGCAAAAGGAGTTGATGGTTAGGCTGTTACATTTCAGTTTATGGCTAATCGCCCTAGAGCCAAGGCTGGAGTTAATCTCATTTGCTAATATCTATTAGTCATCAGGGTTTAAGCAATGGATTACGAATGAGACTCTTGCCTTTCCATGACTGATGTACAACCTGGCAACTACTGTGCTGGAAAAGCAAAATATCATCTCTGTCTTGATCACGGCTTCAAGCTATTTAAATGTAACAGTTGCACAACCTGGCTATGAATTGCAATTAGAGATCCCTTTGCTTGCCTTTTACTGTATTTCAGTTCATCTGTCAGGCTGTAGGTGAATTATTAGAGGTTATTTATGACTGGATAAGATGCAAGGATTAAAACCAGGAACTCACTGGCATGCAGATGAAAACTATGACATACTGAAGCCAAAAATGTCACCTTCACTGGGTACTTTCAGAAGTACCTTGGCTGCCCTTTAGGAACAAGGAGTAACCCAAACTAGTGGGAGGCATTTTGTTATTCCAGAGAATTGCTGTATGGAAGTATGGGCTGGGAATGCCCTGTCTTACATCAGGAAGACAGGTCAACTGCACTTTGGAAGAGTGGCTGGAAAGTGATAATCCCCCTGTACTCAGCCCTGGTGGGGCTGCACCTTGAATCCTGTGTTCAGCTCTGGGCACCTCACTACAGGAGAGACATTGAGGTGCTGGAGCGGGGCCAGAGAAGGGCACTGGAGCTGGTGCAGGGCCTGGAGCACAGTGTGATGGGGAATGGCTGAGGGACCTGGGGGGTTCAGATGGAGAAGAGAAGGCTCAGGGGGACCTTATCGCTCCCTACAAGTGCCTGAGAGGAGGTTGTAGTGAGGTGGGGTTGGTCTCTGCTCCCAGGGAACAAGGACAGGACAAGAAAAATGGCCTCAAGCTGTGCCAAGGGGAGGTCCAGACTACCAGCAGATGGCAGCTGCGCTCAACAATACAGGAAGTAACTGGAACTTTACATCCCCTTTCTACACGGGCTTGGTGTTTGCAGCAGTCTCCAAAGTCTCATTGCTATCAGATGAGTTATTTGAAGTTGCAAGGGGTTCAATTTGAAGTTCCCGATTTTAGTGCTGAAATACCAAAGAGACTACAACATTAAACCACTACAGCCCCACTTTGCAAAGATGATAATAGTTCAACAGGAGGAGCACTAACAAACCTGTTCCACTTCTGAAAGGCACAACTGCTGGAAATAAACTTCTGCTTTTAGACAAGAGAGCATTTCTGTAAGAGGTCATCTTGTTCAAACCCTACCAACTCCGTGGTTCACATAATATCCCTGCAGGAAGAGACAAGGGCCATATGCTGCAGTCTTTGCCTCTACACACTTAGGCAGTATTTGCATATTGAACAGGCCCAGGGTGAGCCTGGGTGAACTGGTGTGTAAAGCAGACTCAGAGGACTTCATGTCCTCTCTGCAGCCCCACTTCCCAACTAAGTCTGGGAATCTCCAGAGAAAAAAAGAACAATTAAAATAACCTCACAGCAGAGAGATTTATACAGTGCTTTCCAGTATGCCTTGTCTTCCATGAACTCCCCAGATTTTGAGCACGGCACGTGGGGCAAGCCACAAAAGCTAAGTACCAAAATATCCCAGTGCCTGTTTAGGATGACAACTCATTAACCGGCAGGATGCCCCTTGTGACAGCATGGCCCAGAGTCAATACCAATGCTACACTTTTGGGCTACAGAATGGAAAGATGTGTATCCGCATGCTGTAAAGCTGAAGAGATAACATTAAGGCTCATAACTCCCCCTAGAGATCTTGGACATCCTCTTTTCAAGACTCCCCTAGGTGATTGTTCCTTGCATTTCCTCAAGGGATGCAATGTGCCTGACGAGACATTCGTGACAACAGCCGCAAGTCTATTTTGATGAAGAACACAATTTCCAATTAGTGAATATTAAGAGTATTCAGACATCATATATGAAAAATACTTTATACCACCTCAAGACACAAATATATTATAATGGTTTTCTAGCCACAAAAAGTCATTCTGTAGGTTAAAATTTTTAGTTACGCTAACAGTAAAAACTATTTTTATGATCAGAGTGAAAGAAGGAAGAGAAAGGAAAACCAAGCTTCTTTTAAATAAGGATAGGGGGTTTTGCCATTAGAGTGAGGATTAGTGCATTCATTTTCTAATTCAATACATTACAAATCATTTCAGTAACAGTACTGTCTTATAATCACTCAAGTGAGCAGTCATAACCTGAAGGAAATACGGAACAAGACGTGAAACGAAGCTTGTATGTAAGTGTATCAAACCAGCATGCTCATCTGCTGTAAATGCCAGTTTCTTTCAAAAAGAGAGACGTCACACTTTTAAGAAAAGCAAACATTTACTTCAAATTGCAGTATAGGCTTTTCAATCACAGAAAAAAGAAAAGAAAAACAGTGATCCGACAGCGGTCACATCCTGTGCAAAAAAAACCTGTAGCACAAGGTACTTGGAGCCGCTTACACACTGCAGGATAAAGTAAATAAATACAGTAGCTAGAATATGGCACTCTTGTGACAGACTCTAAACCCCGTGGAATGCCTCTGAAATATTTCTGTTATCCTTGTATTAGTAGCAAAGTCCCACCACCGTAAAATAGGACAACGTTTTAAATAAACCAAACTAAAATATTTATACCTAAGAGAAGGACTTACACAGTTATAACTTTTAAGTGCAGAAAATGGGACTTGGGCTTAGATCTTTCTTTAAATTAACCCCCCCACACACATATAATCCCGTTTGATCTCAAAAGTAAGTTTATGTTTGAGGAAAAATGTTACCAAAGTTGCATAATTTCATTTGTTACTCCCGCAGCTGGAAGTTAAATTCTAAACAGTCTTGAAACGCGAACGTTCATCCTTAGCCAGTGAAACAAAGGACTTGTCAAAAGCCCTCAGGATTTCTTTATCCTCCAAATATTGATTTGCTTTCCCCTACATCTTTAGACAGCAATCGCTAAGTTTGCAAACAAAAGAATGCAATATGCATCATACATCGAGAAAAGATGAAGTTGACGAAGAAGAACTTCCACGTTTCTGAATCTTTTCCTTGCTTCTTTCAAACTTCTTTATGATCTCAGTCACTATGCACACAGAGGAAGTGAGTCCCACAAGAAACAGTAAATCTGTAAAAAAGATACAATGTCAGCCTTTTTGGAATTTGCCTTTTAAGGCTTAGGGCAGACTTACAGAAGAACGAGACTCACGAGACTTTCAAATGGTCTCCCAGTCACTGGGTAAGTTCAGGAGAAATGAAAGAATCCATTTTTGCAGGACCAGGCAATTAACAGGCACAGTTTATGCACAAATCATAAGTACAGGCATGACCTTTCAAACTCTTAAAGTATTTCATAACCTTGCTTTTATTAACACCTATGAAAATGAAGAACGCTAAGCAACACAACTTCATATGGGGGGGGGAATCACTATAATCAGAAATGACACTACAATAAAAATTATGTCAAAACATGTATTTCACGACAATCATTTAACTCCAGAAAACTGCAGAAGTAATCAACTTAAGTCTTAATAAGGCCAGCAGCATTATGTATCTATAGCCTCTTAAAATCCTCATGTCTCTTTATCTTAAGACAGTGCAGCTGATTATTAAATAAAGGATCAGTGTGTCTAAATAAAGTATTTACACTTAGAGGGGAAAAAAAACCCCCAACTTGCTAAACAGCAACATTAATATTGCTTAAAAAACTTCAATGAACTCTATGCTTCATTTTTGCCTGCATCAAAATTTATATGAAAAACCTCCAACATACATAAGCACATAAGAAATTGAAGAACACACTGATCAGTTGTGTACCGTATGCATTTAAATTGTGGTTCCCAAAGGCTTCGTATTCCTCCTGTATGCAAACAGCCAGAAAGTGCTCTTCTAGAGCCATCAGCTGGTGTGTTCACAAATTAATCCTTAATGCACAAGTTTGGAAAGGGAACTGTTCTTACCCAAGACACTCAGGCTCTCTGTTTGGAAAACCTTCTGAAGCGGAGGAAAGTAAATGACCAATAACTGCCCCATTATAGATCCAAGAACGGCATAGCAGAACATTTTGTTACTGCAAAGTCCAATCTCAAACACAGATTTTGCCTGTAAAACAACACATTACACTGTACATGGAGTCTTAATTATCTAGACAAGAAAGTAATTCATAACTACAACTGCTTTTCATCCAGACTTTTAGAAAAATATAAGTTACTGTTGACCTTTTGGATAATCCAGAACAAAGTTCCTGAACAAGCTAATTACATCTTCTCTCTGGTAAAGAGAGTACAAATCTTGTCTCCATAGTCACTGACTTGTGTTTTGAGTTCACTTTTCTGCAAGTACAGTGCATGAGAAGGTACTCTCTACACTGGAAGTGCTTCTGTTGACCCTGACAGTTCACATCAGAAAACAGACTGCAATTAAAGGTAGTAATGTGCACCAGCAATGTCCTTTTCTCCAGCTAGCAAAGAAATTCAGACTTGCTTTCTTAGAATCAAAATATAGACAGAATGAACAGTTCGAACCTTTTGCCTTGAATTATGGGTGTAGGGTTACAACATACAAAAGTTAAGGCCTTTCTGCCAAGGATGCTGAACTGACAGAATTTAGCAATACACAGATGATCACACTTCAGCTTTCAATGAAAACTTGCTTGCTTCTGTCAGGACAGAACCATTACTACCAGCTCTGCATCACGTACGCAAATTAAGGGAACTAATACTTATGATGTAACGTAAAGAAATCCTACCTAGTAAATATGTGAAACTCAATAGCAGGCGTGCAGGCAAACATTTGAAACAAACATAGCAAGATCCTCCCTCAAAGAAAATCCTGCTTATTGTGTAAATACTGTGTAAACGGACAATAGGAATCACCTACCTGAGATCTAGAACTCAAAGCATTGAACATATCAAAAAATACAAAACAGGTGAAAGTCATGGTTGTATCTCGAGGTGTTATTACATTGTCTCTTAACTGCCAACAAAAGAAAATGAAATGGCATTAGCATGCTTTAAACCCTCTGCAACTAAACAAAGTTATTGCAATAATTCAAGTTCTACAAGCTAGTAAATGAAAGCAAAAGCAACTTGATTGCTCCAACCTGATGTAATAAATCATACAGCAAATATTACACACCTGTGACCTACCAACTATTTGCAATTACAAGCTGTGGTTAAATGAAGCTTCCTGACAAACATTTATGCGAGCACATGGAATACCAAGAATCCTATGATGTACTACCAAAAGTTCAAGCAGCGTTTATCTCTACTGGGAAAACAAAATCAAATGGCTGTTTCACAACAGCCTGGGTAGAAAATCTGTACAATTACTTTCTGTGTGCTAAGGTTTCCCAAGTAGATCTGGGACTTGGAAAAGAGTGTTAAAATAAAGACTAGGGAATAAAACTGTACTCCCAATTTCAGCAAGTACTTGGAAAAATCCTCCCCTATAATCTCCTAGCTGAATAGATCGTTAAATGAGCACGGACAAAACTTGCAATTAAGAACAATGAATTCCAGCTGGTGGTATGAAAAGGACTTCTTTCAAATCAGTTTGTTACTGCTTTAAACTTATCATCATACCTCTCTCCAGAAGACGAACAGTGTTCCACACACGATAATTATTGATGAAACCAGTATTTTTACAATCAGACTTTTGGTCAGAATGCTGTCCTTCAAATTTCTTGGAGGCTTCCGGATTACATCTTTATCCACAGGCTCCACCCCAAGGCTTGAAATTAAATGAATGTCTTAAGAGTTTTATCATCATAAAAACACTCCACTGCTTCCAACTTGAGAATCAGATTTTCTGAGTTGAAAGATTTTTAATCTTCTCTCTACAGCTCAAGAAGTGTCTCACTCAAATAAGCACATTGTATTTTTACTTCCAGAAAACTGAGTTGTATGTATTAGTAAATAAGTATTAGCAATATTCAAACACTGTAGTTTTAGAGTCCATAAATACATGATCTCAGACAGTATTCAAAGTTGAGAATGTTAATTTTAAAGGAATCTGCAATATTAGTTATGTTCCTCATTTCTATTACTGTGATTAACCCAGCTGCGGAATTTACCCTTAATTCCTTTCCACTGCTCCCTCCACTATCTGTCTGCAGTGAAGAGGGTGGTCAGAGAAAGAACCCAGAGGGAAGCCAAAATCCCGCATGCAAGTTTCACGGGCATATCTGTGGATCTTTAGGTATCCATGCTTCCCCGATACTTATCACTAGATACTAAAGCAAATTGAAAGGAATGAACATACAACTATACTACAAACATAATAACTTAAGGTTTGCTGTTTTGGAAGCACTTCACAAAGATTGCTGATAAGCAGGATTTCCTTATTCAGTTTCCTTGAAATAAAAAGGACTACAGATCTCTAATGGAATTTCAAGTCATTACTTACCTTTGAGCTGGAGGTCCATCCATAATAATATTGATCCATAAGATCTGCATGGCATTGAGAGGATTAGGAAAGTTCATTAATGTAGCCAGTGAGATTAAAGTCAGTGCTGCTATACTCCTGTTGAAAGAAGCCATTTTTATAACTGTCAGCATAGAACACTTCAGAAGATCCACTGGTATCTAGCTTTGTAATCAACACTTCAACTGCTTAAGAGTAGATACAGATTTTGACAGCCTAATTTTAAAGGCAAAGTATAAATTCATTTAGAATACTCATCTTGATACAGTGCATATTTTAAACAGCATTGCTTCAGTAATAAAAAGACAACAAATTTGTGTCGAGTTCAAGAAAACATTTAGAGTTATCACTCACCTTCACCTGCTTGATTTTTACTGGGGAACTGTTTTTGTTGTGCCAGAAGCAGGTCTTTAAACACGGTTTTGAAAACCAATCTGCTTTTACATGCTTGATAACTAACAACTACTTATAACACAACTACTCTATGCATGTATCGGTAGTCTAATCAATCAGTCAAGGCAAGGCACTACACCCCAAGCTCCCTGAAAATACCTACACCACCCCTCACGATTAGCACGGTGAGAAGGCTAGGCAGAAGACTGAAAACAGATTAGCTAGTTGCAAGCCTGATATTAGAAACCTCTCTAAACAAGTATGCACTGATTGCTTTCAGAACAAGATTAAGTGGTTTCATAACCAACAAGGAGAGAGCAAGGCTTATAATGATTCCAAATTTAGCGCTCTACAAACCCTATTTATGCTCTCCCTGCAAAGAGGGACAGGGAGAAAAAACCTGAGTAACTCATGCATCAGAAACCTGAGGCTACCATGCTAACAGGCAAGCACACTCTCCTAGAATACTTATGCTTATGTATGTTTCAGAAGCAGACTTCTGGGATTCTACCAATGCAGGACACTACTCAAGATTCAAAGTATATGACACTTCTTCCATTCTAATGCAAGTTTTAAGAGGTTAGCATTTTGTTCTGTTGGGGTTTTTTGGTGGGGATTTCTTTTTGGCCTTTGTTGGTTTTGGGGGGGTCTTTGGCATTTGTGTATTGGTTTTTGTGTGTGTGTGTGTCTTGGGGTTTTGGTTGGTTGGTTGTTTTTAGTTTCTGCAACTTTATTCAACCACTCTGAAATGCCATGAAGACTTCAAATAAGTACGTGAATGTGGCAAAGAGGAAAACCATGTTCCTGAATCCAGATCCAGTAAGATTAACTCACAAGAGTTTTGAAACTAAGGCTTAATGCAAGAAAAGGAAGTCAGCTTCACACAGCCACTATATGGATTACAGAGAAACTAACCTCCCATTTCCCCGGTTTTCTCCATTTGATTAACATGTTCTGGTTAAGGAGGGTATTACTAACTTCTACTTCAGACAAGGACCCAAACATAGCTATGCTGTTTCTTGCCATCCTCTCAGATACTGACTTTACACATCTTAACAGGAAGAACGGTGACAAAGTTAGATGTCTGTTTTATTGCACTATTTTCTGGCTCTTTAAAGAGGAAACAAGCCACCAAATACTTTGAAGCAAAGCATTATCAGCACCCTATGTGAAATTTACAGTGTGCACATGAATTTACGCAGCATGATGCTTTCATTCCTTCACAATGTAGTCAGAACCTTCCAATACTGTCAACTTTCCAAACTTACGTGCTCAGCTGAAATCTAACAAAATTTTTTATGTTGTTATAAATTCCTTTGCCCTCCTCAATTGCAGACCTGCAATTAAAAACAAAGATTACATCACTTCACAAATAAGACTACTGCCAAAAAAAACCTTAAACCAAAAAAGGTAATACTTTAAGCAGCAACATAAATGTCAAAAAACAAATGGAGCTCAGGTTCTTAGAACTTTGGCAGTCATTGTCTTTCAACTTGAGTGGATTAATCACAACAGTTATTTTTCCAGCTGCTTAACCAAAGAGATGGAATGTCAATAATAACATCTCCTCCTTGTTCAAGACTTGCCAGCATCCTTGATGAGACCTTCTGATTCTGGTTAGGTGACTTAAAAAACAACCAAACAAGCAACAGCCCGAACACCACCAAACACACACACTTTTACAAACCCACAGAAATACAGCATGACTTTAGAAGACCGGGTATTCTTAGTGCACCAGAACTAAATATGTATAGACGACCTTCTTGACCTCCAGCGTGTGTCACAACTTGCCTGTCACAACTCTAGCAGTGCGGAAGTGTTTTCTAATACCTAAATTAAGTCTGCTCTGCTGCAAACACAACTGGATTTTTTTCCTTCCATTGCCCCAATAGCCAAGAACAACAACCAGCATTCCTTTAGTAACTTCTAAAACAAAAAGATCAAAGAGGTTGGGGGATGGATGTAAAACTATCAAAGTTCGTACTTTTCCCCCCTCCCTTAGTTTACACCACTCTCTTCAACTCTCCTATTGAGGGATTTCCTGATGAAGTGACCAAAACTGAAGAAAGCATTCCAGCAAAAGCCTCACAAAGCCAAAGCAAAGGACTTACCACACGTTTTTGCTATGCACTCTTCTGCATATCTTAAAATTACTCCCTTTTCTCTCGTGTTTGCACACCACCACATTGTGGTTGGCTAAATTAGTACGGAAACCTTTCAACTCTCAGATCCTCCTCTGACATACTGCTACCTAGGTGATTTTCTTACATTGTAGTTCACTTCTTCCCAAGGGTTAAGCATCATACTTTCAGACAAACTGAAGTGTCCTGAGACTGATGCTTAATTCTGAAATGAAGGCTATCTCACTAGACAGCAGACCAGCTCTGCCAACAACCACTACCTTCAAAAGTCAGATGAATTAAATGCAAAGTAAGTTAAATTTAGCCATACTTTCTTTGAAGTACACGAAGCAAAAAAACCCTAAAACAGCTGGTAACTTATGTTCACCTGTGATATTTAAATAGATTACATATACTCCTTTCCTTTTCTGAAACACCACCTTATATAAAGAGTTGAAAATAAATACAGGAATGCTCTCATTTTTATGCTTCTAAAGTAAAGACATTAAAAGAAGATGAATCCTATTGACAGCTAACAGACTCAAAATTTCACTTCAGTTTCTAAATATGCTATGATCACAGTTCTACTTGGAGAAGCAGAAATACAGGTTCATTTTTATAGCATGTACATGCTTAACATCTTTTGTTACTTACATCTGGTCTATGTCCAAGGCCAAAGCAGTGAAAGTTCTAAATATGTAAATACATTCTTCTACTATTATTAACATACATAAAAAGAGAGGAATGCTTAGTTGCCCTTTGCAATATTATGTTCCCAGCTCTTTTTTCGAGATGATAATACAGGCAATCACCATAAAGACAATTTTTCTGACTTAGTGCAGAACTCATTAACAGCTGCTCACTTACAAATCCAGGGAATTTACGTTGGTTTGAACCCAAGCAACATTTCATTAAAACTATATAGCACAAGGTATGTCCATAAATGCCACCTACATTATTGTCTGAAAATCGTCATCCACGAGGATCATATCTGCTGCCTCTTTGCAAACATCTGTTCCGGTTTGTCCCATTGCTACACCAATATCTGCAGCCTTCAGAGCAACAGCGTCATTCACTCCATCTCCTGTCATAGCTACTACTGCACCATTATTTTGCAGGGACTAAAGAAAGCAAGAAGAGCTTAAATCAGGGATGGAAATAACTTATCCTATACCAATTTTTCTACATACAAGGTTGCTGTCATTATGCCCCCACTCCCCCATTTCTTATAATTCCACGGTAAAGTCCTAAAAACCCCAAAACACCCCCCCCCCAAACGCCAGCAGTTTGTAGTCTAATGATTTTTCATACAAAGATTTATCATATATTTTCCTGTATTCAGGCAGCCTAAAGTTTAAAGCTGGGTATATAAAATCTGCCTTGAAATAAAAACCCCAAACTCTAGAGAGAAAGAAGATTTATTTACATTTAACATTATCACCCTCTTATAATTCTCAATATATTCCAACTGTCTTTGTGTTTGACTGCCTTCTCCTTATTGTTGCTTTTCTGATTGCTACAGCTGTTATACTGAGTAGGTCCCTCTTTGCCACCTTCTTTTGTTATCGTCTGAATGGAAGCATTACCTCAGACATGGCTTGAAATTCATGCCCTTTTCTTGTTCTGAGTACCAGAAATACGGTTCTTTCAAGTTTCTAGTCAATGTAACTGCAACATGACACAAAATTCCAATCAACTCCCAGCCCCCAGCTCCGTCTATAAAAGCGTGATGCTGCCCATCTGCTACTGCCTATCAGCAGCTGCCTATTCCCGGTGAGCACTATGCATTTTCTAGGTAGCATTTTGAAACACACTTCCCTTTCAAACCAAATGAATTTCTGATTTTACCTTGACAGACTGTAGCATGTTATAATTTAAGTGAAGGCACCACCAACAGTACTCACTGTAACAGTCCAGAATTTGAGCCCCTCGCATGACATACCTTTATAATTTTCAGTTTGTGTCGGGGACTGGCTCTGTAAAATACTGCAACCTGTTAAAAGCACAATAAAGAAGCAGTGAAAATCCGAGGAATTTAAAGAATTGCACTGGATTCTATAACGCTAGAGGATAAAATGTCCTACCAAAGGCTAACTGTATTCCTGTTAGCTCTAAAGGTGAAGCTGTCCTTTTAATAAGGGTGAAATGGCATTCCAAAGAAGATTCAAAGCATGTTCTGCTGAACAAAGTTGGTGCTACTTATTTCAAGACAGAACGTGCCATTTAAAAGCCTTCTGAAATCATGAAGCAACATGAGTCGCAATGGCTTGCTGCTGGCCTTCCTGACTAAATCTGCGCAGGCGATTGCCACGCTGACTGCACTATCAATGCCCTTCCCCTTGTCAGCACTTCTGACGAGCTACTTAGGACATTTCAATTTTACTTGTTTATGTAGTGTGCTATTAACAGAGTGACGTTTTGAAGCTAATTAATAAAAAATAATTAAAAATTAATAAAAATTCTTAGAAGATTCTCAGAACAGCTCAGAAGGAATGAGGAGTTTTCAGAAGTTTTTTGGTCTGTGGTCTTCTCTGTGCAATGGAATTTGAGCACATGGAGTTTAGTTTTCCATCAACTCCATATTGTTAGCATTCACTCTATTATTTCCTTTTTAAGACGCTGGGTAAGAAGTTAGACTTCTCAACAGCCACTTCAGACTACACAGATTTCAACCTTACTGGTTTAATTGATTTCTAATGAGATTTTAAACAAACACCTAGAAAACAAACTGGGTCTCAGGTCAAACACGTACAAAGTCAATCTGTAGCTGTTTGAGCTCTTTAAGGTGAAGAGTCCTTAAGAAATATCACCAATCCAGAAATTACTGTTTGCCACACAATTCGTTTTTCCCAAGTTTGTTTTTGTGAGTGCCCAAGGAAAGACACAAAGCTGACATGCACATTTCCTGACTGCAGGTATTGGCTTCTGGCTTGCTTACATGGGACACAAGCATGCTGCAGCCTCATTTTGCAGTCTTTTGCAAACAGGGCAGTATTTTGATGCATAATTTTGCAACGCAGCTAGCCTGAACCTCAACCGCTTTTGATTATGCCTTCTCATTTACAATTTTCATATTGGCCAATACACTTAATAACTAAGAAGTATTAAGCAGTAACTTAATAGACCCTTTCCAAATTCTCACCCAGTGACCTGGGATCGATTAAAAATCATTAAAAATGCAGACAGCTCTTCTTGCAAGTTACAAAAGGATGGACTGTCTGAACATGCAAACTGGAAGGTTTTATAGATATATATAAGCTGAGCTACGCAAAGAAATAAAATGGCCTAACGATATAAAAAGGTGTTGATGCTCACTCAAAGAGAGAGGTAGCAAACTGAAAGTTCCAATACAGGTACTGAAAGGTAAAAAAAGTGAATTGTTAAAAGAGAAGAAAGTGATAAACTCACTAAAAAGCTAACCATGGGAGCCGAAAGAAATAAGTTTTCGTATGGTCATACTTGTTTGATCTGGGACAGCACCCATGTTTCTGTACTTAAACTCTTGCTAAATTAACTGGATCACTTTGATTAGAACCATGTTATTCGTGCCTTAGGAAGTTACCCTTTGGCGTTCCACAGAAAAAAGCATTTCTCAATACAAAGATCTATCCTGTACTGCATTTCAGTAAGCAGGGTATCAAACCGAACCTTTGGTGTTATTTGAGAAAGCTGCTGAATATCCAGATCATCTATTTCTTCTCCAGAGATTGCCTGGGAATTTTTGGAATACAGTCCTAGTCGACTAGCTGGAAAAAAATCATAAAAGAGGGATTACAATCATTTACTCCTTTAAACCATTTACTACCCAACTTTATTTTTTTAAACCTACTGTTTCTGCAATACTTCAGATTCAAAATGCCTACAGCCGAACATCTTAGCACCTTAGTGATTCAGTATAAAGTGTCTGAACTCTTTAGTAACAAACACGTACCTCAAAGTCTATTATAATCAGATATTTATTTCCCTAGACTCTTATTAGGTCTAAATGTTGGTATTTTATTGTATCAGGTGCCGTATAAACACAGGAGCTCAGTTCTCTCTGAAGAATTCACAGTTCAAAAACAACACGGCAGAAAATGAAAATGACATGGGGAAGACAAGGAAGAAAAACCTTCTGAGAAAGTACTGCTAGTCTAGGGGTGTATTTGTTATGTGCACATTCAAGTTCTTGTTCACCATCCTGTACTTAAAGCATTCATATTCTGGCAAAAGTACTTGCACTTTAATGTATTATACTGTAAAGTGAAGATAACCAGTTTGTTTAAGTATTTATTTATAGTACTTAAACTTCAAACTTGGTTATATAGACAAAATTGCACTGGATGGCATTGAAGGGTATTCTAAATACTCATTGTCACCGGCTATTTTAGTTTCTCCCTTTTGCTCTAAAACAGGCATCCAAAGCTGAGACTACAGAGGGGGGGTTTATAACAAAATACAGTAAGAAAATAGATAGTCTCCAACAGCAAAAGTCATATATTAACCAAGTTAGAGAGAAAAAAAAGGAAAAAAGGAAAATACAAATCAATACATTTCAGCTGAAACTGAAGTATTACTTTGGGGGAGGTTTTTGTTGGTTGGTTGGTGTTTTCTGCCCCCTAATTCCACTGTGCTATATGTTAACCCGATATACAGGACTCACAAATGTTGAAAACTGAACACCCACACTTCATGACAGTTAGCTATTCACTGCCAAAACAGAACACAAGTGACAAATGAGAGGAGGACTACTCATACCAATGGCAACTGCAGTCTCTTGTGAATCTCCAGTAATCATTTTTATTGCAACTCCTGATGTGATAAGTGTTGTAACAGCTTCTTTTACACCAGTTCGCGGAGGGTCAATCATTCCCACAAGTCCCAAAAAAGTCAGTTGTCCTAACTCAGGACCAGAAGCTAAGGCAAGAACTTTCAGGAGACAAAGGAGAGGAAGAAAAAAACACACACACACACACACACACACACGAAAGTTAAGATCTGAAGTTATCATTTACATCAACATTTAAAACAATTGCTTTAAACAAGTAGGCCAGCATAAAGCAAAGGGAGGGAACTGCAATCTTTATCTAAACCTCAGCGGCAATGCCTGTTGAGTATTCTGAACAGCCTACTTATGTATATCCCTTTCTTCTGAAGAGTAGTCTTTTTATCAAACACGTCTTCCAGGTTTTAAAGATAACTTTCCTATCTGTTCTCAGATTGAAGTGTTTATACTTTCACGGTGTGGAAAGAGAACGGCATCTAGCTTTGTGGTTTCCCTGTACACACATAGTCTTTTATGCAAAAGGATGAAAGGGAGGATCAGTTAACTTTCTGCTTTGGGGTTTTTTTCCTTTTAAAGAGGCAGATTTCATTAAGAACATGCTGAATATTTTCTGGAATGCCTTTTACAGTAGTATTCTTAAACACATTTAAATGACATTATTGTTGCAAGAGAAAAGCACTTGCTTAAACACATTAACCTAGATTTGAGAGTGGTCTGAAGCAGACACAAAGAATGACTGTCAGAATAAAACAGCACAAAGAGGTAGCACTGCCAGCATAGCCATGCTTTCAGCTGTATTTAAAGTCTACACAGCTTGTTAACAGGAAAGGTAACTCTAATGGCATCTTCTGACCTGCAATCAGTTGTGCTAGCCTAATTCTCTGTAAGGAGATATGGAAGCTCCTAGGGAACAATGTATTGTTCAGTTATGGTCACACGCAAGAGATGACAGGAACCAGCAGTGCCTTTTCTCACCCTTTGCAATTTAATCATGTCATTATAGCCTTAGGCAACAGCACCTGTTTTTCCACTCCCCCACTTTAAAGTAAAACTGAACAACCCGGTGGCACTTACTGAATAACAACATAAAATAATCTGAGTAGTTTTGGTTGTTCTGGTTTCTTTTCAAACAATAAGCAGCGCCATTAAAATGAAAAAGGTTATTTTGCGACACTGAAACAGCCTTACCCCTAAGTCCTGCAGAGCCCATAGATGTCTTCTCTTGCTGGTATTTCTCTCTCTGTTGCTGAACAAGAGGTAGGGTCTGCCCCTTACAGTTATATGATGTACAGTACCTAATGACTTGTTCATAAGCACCTTTCATAAAGCAAACTTCAGGTTTGTCCTAAAATGAAAAAGAATTGCTGTGTGGACATATGTTTAAGTACACACACACACACACAGGTACATATACATGCACACATTAAGAATGGCATATCTATACTTCTTTTAAGAGTATTTAGAAGATAATGAAATCAAAGTTACACTTCTAAACCTAAAACTTTGTTTGAGTAGCTCTACACAGTGTATGTTCAAGAGGATAATGTCAGAAGAGCCAAGTTAATAATCGATATCTCATTTCAGTAGATGTCACACACATTAGACACTGTGGGTGACGGATTATAGACTAAAGGGGCCATGCAAAGGACAAAAAATTAAATGTACACAGAACATCAGACCTGAAAGACATTTAGCTCATCATCTGACCAGCTGCACAGGTCATTAAACATCACCTGCACCCTTGTACCATGCCTAACAACTCTAAGATTTTCCAGACAGCCATCTAGCCTTGATGGTATCAGAGGACTGAGATTCCTCCAGCTACCTCAAACACTTAAACCCAATGCTAAATAATCCCTTTCCCCTTTTTCCATTAAGAATTGCTGCCTCAGCTCAATTTCCAATCACTGCTTCTCATCTTCTCTCCCATGTAACTGAAAAGCTCCTTTTTCATATATCTGTTTTCTGCCTGTGAAGGTATTTACACAGTAGCCAAGTTACTTCAATCTGTGTGATAGGCTTAACTGACAAAGCTCTAGGTTTCTAAACCCATTGCATTTTCTTAGCCTTCAAATATTTATACTCACTTTAAATCCAATTTTTCAACAATCTTTCAAAAATGCTGAGGCTGAAACAGACACAGTAAACCCTTACATAGATGAACATCATATAGCAATTCCTGCTCACAACGCTACACAGGCGAGGATAATTCAACCATACTATTCATACAGATACAAGGAGTCAAATGCTCTGTTTCCAAAGCAAAGATTTTATTGTGACACTTGAACACCGCCAGCAGCCTTTTCTATGGTCAGAAGTACTAGGAAATTTTCCACAAACCCAAGGCAGGGTCTGTTGTTACACGTATCTAGAAAGCTCCAGTTATCAGACTGGCAGTGATTATGTTAATATTTGTAACAAAACCATTCAGATTGGTCTAATTGAAATATGAATTAAAATATGCTTATGAAAGCACCAGAAGATAGAAAACGAATGGTTTGTGTTGATAATCCAAGGCACTGCCAGCACTGGGAAACGTGCTGTCCATTTCCAACCCAGAAAACCGGTGTTCTCAAACAAAAGCAATTTTACTATTGAACATCAAATGCATCTTCTTGCTCTTAATTCACTGTGTAACTGCAGCGCTAAAACAGCCGAAAGACTGGCAGGATTGCTTTAGATGTCTGAGGAGGGAGAAGGAATTAAAACCAGCCAGGTCGCCATTCAAAGCTTCAGATAGCCAAATACTGCAAATAATTTCCCAGTATGCCTTTTATGGAAAGAATTTCTTGGGATTTTTCATCTCCCTTCCAGAGCTTGAAACTAAACCTGATCTATTATCAAACCATATTCCCAGGCCTGTGCACTACTACCAGCCTGCCGTAACTTCTGACATCAGAAAGGAAGATATGAAATGAAATAGATAGCTGTTCTACAGAGCCAGTGCATAAGGACATAGTGATTGAAGTTTACCTGCTGCGTTCTGTGAGTACATTTAACAGCCATCCATTTTTGTTCTGAGCTGAAGGGATATTCAGCCTTCCTTATGTAGTCTTCCTGGAGCCCATCTAAACCCATCTGTATAGAACAGAAACACCACCGCAATGTCAGGACGGTTTCTTTTCAAACGGCTGTACCATTTGTCAACTCGTTGAGACATGTTAACAACCATTACTTAGTTTAAAACCATTTCATCTCTAAAGTTGCTTTTGAGCACGCTGTTCCAGTTTAGACAAGCTTCGGACGAGCTAGAACTGAAAGAACCTAGAATCTTCTTTCAGGCTTCAGTATTAAGTCAGACCATTTAACACTATAAACTATCTTCGATCCAAGGATCCTGAAATACTTTGTAGATTCTGATCATCCACAAGCATGAGCCTTGCAGTGGCTAGCAATGCAGCTCCTAGTTTGACAAAATACATCTATTGCCCCACTGCTTTTCGATCTTCTGTGTAATTTCTCTGCTAGGAGGGCCTACAAAATTGTAACCCAAGACTGCAACAAAGCCTAAAAAAAGGAAAGTCACTGATTTCAGGTTTGAATGATCCAACCTGACTCTCTTTTGTAGCAACTGGAATCACCCGAACACTTAATCTGAAACTGACCATGAGGGCTCCAAACAAAATGCATTTCATTTCAAAGGCTGTTCTCTCCCCACCCCTGATGCAGCTCGCAGCATTCCATGCTCTACCTCTAAACAAGTCCAGGAAAAAGAGCCTATTAAAGACGCAGAAGCAGCAGTCTGCTGTAAGCCACTGTTAGTACTTACAGAGCTTCACAACTCCTTCACCACCTCCCTTTCCAGCAACAGATGTGAAAGATTCCTCAGTTTCTATGGGCTCTTGCCAAAATAACACCACTCTGGCCCTTTCCAGTCAACGACTGGCGACTTGGAATGAGTCTCAACAGCAAGACAGATACATATCAGGTCTCAGTTACACAGCGAGAGAAAGACTGTAATGCATTCATCTTTCAATGTTTGAGTTGATTTTTTTTCTGTGATGGTGAATAAAGGGCTGAGATGCCTCTCCACATTTCTCAATAGCTGTAATGAGTGTGTCACAGCATTATAAAAAACCCCCAGAACATTAAATTACAGGGTCCACAATTCAAACTACCTGTGCCCCACACTTAAAGGGCACTATAAATGCTGCAGTCATCAATGCATCAATTATCAACTTCTTACTGCCTCTGATGAGAACAGGGAAAAAGGCAGCACAATCGATATTCAATGGTAAGTTAAATAAGCTCGTGACAGGTAAAAAGACAATACCAAGTGCAAAGAGATGAAAAGAAAGATTTTACTTTAGTTCTAAATGATTTTCTCTCATCTTCATCAGGGACTCTAGCAATAGGACAAGGGGGAATGGGTTTAAACAGGCGAAGTTCAGGTTAGACATAAGGAAGAAGTTCTTTACTATGAGGGTGCTGAGACACCAACACAGGTTGTCCAGAGAAGCTGTAAATGCTCCATCCCTGACACTGTACAAGGCCAGGTTGGATAGGGCTTGGAGTAAACTGGTCTAGTGGAAGGTGGAGTTGGAACTGGATGATCTTAAGGTCCTTTCCAACCCAAGCCATGGTGTGATTCTGTGACCTTTCAGAATGCCGAAAAGATTTCCAAGAGATGAGGAACAGAAGAGATGAGCAGCTGCAATACAGCTCTAGGAGAGCACCGAAAAAAAAAGAGGAAAATCAAACAAAACACAAACCCCACAATTTATGTGTACACACTTCCCACCTGCTATGAATTCAAAAGGCACCTTCAAGTACACACCTTCATAGCAAGCGCGATTAAAGCCCCTTCTGTTGGTTTCCCCATTAACGTGTTGTTTCTAATCAAAGCATCATTGCATACACAACCAGCCTAAAAGATGAGAAAGGCATGGGGAGAAAACAGAACACAAAGTAAATGCCATACAAAGCTATGTCATCAATTAAAACTCGTCTCTCTGTGCAAGATCTTACCTCAACAATTTTGCTAATGGATGGGTTGTTATAACCATGAATAACTTCACCATCAAGCATCACCTCTCCAAACCTGTTATAACCTACTCCAGTAACCTGCAAGGCAAACAGCCAAAGGCAGTATGCAATGTAATGTTCATCAGGTTCATAAACTGGTTTAATCTCAGCTTTATACTATATAGAAAACGTTCAAAAGGCCACTCAAAATGACTTGATTTAGTCAGTGTGAATGGATTCTCCTAGTCAGCTTCTAACGCAGCTAGCTTACCAGCTTAAGGAATAAACAACTCTGAGGGCGAGTTTAATATATTTTATTGAAGACTAATTAAAGTAGCAATCTATTCCTTAGCATACATAGACACAGTGTGTGTTGTTTCCTTACAATAATGGGCATGCTTTGTTTTTAACTACTTCCTTTTGCTTTCTAATTGTTTCTTCCTACTTGTATCTACCTTGGTGAATAACGCATTCCCCCTGCAAAGGATGGAAGTACAGAGCAGAGTCCTACTTTCACCCAGTAAGGAGAAAAAGAAACTCCTGGTTGAACAGCCTCTCTGTTGAGACCTCGGAGGTGTTAAAAACAGTAAAACTGTATTTTTAGTGCATAAAAACCAGGCATCCCACTAGAATCCTAAAAAGTCTTCATATCTATGGCATTAGCAGCTAATACATTTTACAGCCATTTCAAGTTCTTTCAGTGAGGAAATGGAGCTGATCCGACCCAGATATAAAAAAAATCATGTTAGTAGTAACAAAAAATTACAGTATACCTACACAATTCTAAGAAAGGAAAAATAAATAACAGGATATATAAGCAAATGTTTGTAAATAACAGGAAAGAGTAAGAAAAAAATGCCAGTATCTGAAGGGGGCCTATAGTGATGCTGGGGAGGGACTCTTCATTAGGGACTGTAGTGAGAGGACACGGGGTAACAGGCTAACACTTAAACAGAGGAAGTTTTGATTGGATAGAAGAAGGAAGTTCTTTACTGTAAGGGTGGTGAGGCACTGGAATGGGCTGCCCAGGGAAGTTGTGAATGCTCCATCGCTGGCAGTGTTCAAGGCCGGGTTGGACAGAGCCTTGGGTGGCATGGTTTAGTGGGAGGTGTCCCTGCCCATGGCAGGGGGGTTGGAACTGGATGATCTTAAGGTCCTTTCCAACCCTAACTATTCTATGATTCTATTTATGCTTACAAGAGTGACGAGACCCTCTGTAAACTGTGATGCGGGATCCCATCTCCCCCAAGCAAGAGAAGTTTGGGAATTTTAGAAATTGCTTAACACTCCCATGAAACCACATCCAAATCCACACCTTACTGCTTTCGCTTCTCTTTTGTACATTTCAGTCTTTGCTACAACTTCCCAACCTCAACAACCACTGTTTCATGTTCTGCTCCTACTTCCAACCCCACTCATTACGAGAAAGCAAGAATGGTAACACATACTTAGTACGAAGGGTTCACATGATAAATTGTCTTTTAGCCAAAAGCTGGAGATCCCCATTTTAAATGCTTGTAAAATACAAGTTTTATTTTTTATGCACCTGCAACAGCAAAATAACCTCAACTTTCTGTACCGAAGAACAACGATCTCTCAACTGTCTTTGTACTGTATCTGTCTTTTATTGTGATCCACAGCCATCAAGAGATTGAAGATTTATTATGCAAAAAATTCTTCTGCAATCAAAGAAAGCTTAGGTAACAGAACAAAGGCTGCAATATTAAATGGAGAACAGAATTAGCTGGAAGTCGAGGAACAGGATTTTGGTGCAACAAATTAACGCTTTCTTAACCGATGCTTCACCTGCAGTATACTCGTGCACGTTTCAGCTGATAGACACAACAGTAAAAAGGAAAATGAAAGCCTGACAGACTCTCACTACGTACCTCCGCATGCTGCCCATCTGAAGTAAAAATATGAGTAACAGTCATTTCATTTTTTGTCAGAGTTCCAGTTTTATCCGAGCAAATTACATTGCAACAACCTGAAAGAACCAATTACCATTTATAAGATAGTGCTGGTTTAGAACAAAGTAACTAACAAGGACAAGCGTGTTCAAGACAAGTAGACTTCTAGAAACACTGCAGCTGTCTTTGTGAGGAAACATAAAAAGAGATTTATCAAAGACAGCCAGCTTTCAACTACTAATGAATACGGTTCTTTGCAAGTTTGTCCAATAAATGAAACTAATTAAAATCGCAAATTCACAATTCATCTGAAATGCTTCCATTCATTACCTCCTTCATGTTATTCCACTGTACCTCGAACTACGTTAGTGGAATCTCAATTGGAATTCCTGGTGAGGAGTAAAGCTAAAAGCTTGCTTTAGAGCAGTAATTCTTTATCAAGAAGTACCTAACAGTGGCCACAACACTTCTGTCACAGAAGTGTGACTTACTATGAGGCCTGCAAAGTACAGTTAAGATTGAGAAGATTACAACTATGTGAAATACATTATATGCCTTTTCAACTCAGGCAAAGAGCATCCTGAAAGAGGGTTGCAGCACCTCAGTAGTTTTTGGACATGATAACAGGAATTACAAAAGCAACAAAAAACCTTGCAACAGTAACCAAATTCTGCTAGCGGCATTGCAAAAAGTAGCAGTTCCCATCTTCAACCGTAAAAAGAAATTCAAATGCAGCAGATTTATTTAACTTTTCTGGTGTCCATGTCCTGTGTTTTACATGTTTCATGACTGAAACCCTACGAAACTTAAAGTTTTTAGATTTTAAGTTTTAATGAGTTTCATAACATCTCAAAGGTGAATTACTATTTGCAAAGCTTTTCCTAATGTTCAAATTTGGATTTGCTTCCAATTTTCAGTATCATGCTTAAATTCAGTTTAAAAAGACCATTTTACAAGTCTTATTTAACAAGAACATCTTACAGCAAACAAGCGTAAAGTGCACTCCATACATCCAAACGCTCACACAGTTTCCAGTATTGGTCTGCTATTATTGAACAGACTGTTTATCTCAGTTCAATATTAACATAAAAAAGTAGTTTGAGGGCCCACAAAAATACATACCTGAATTCCAACTGTCTAAAATGCATTCAATTTAGAAATGTTAGAAATACCACCACACTGCTAGCAAAATAAGAATACATGCTTTATTTTAACCATTTGTCACCAATATTTGTGTTAATCTCTCTGTTAGTCTATTCATACCTAAAGTTTCAACAATAGGAAGTTTTTTGACAATAGCCCGTTTCTTCACCATTCTCATCACACCAAGGGCCAATGTCACCGTTACTACAATTGGGAGTCCTTCAGGGATTGCAGCTACAGCCAAACTGTAATGAAAGTAAATACACAAATCTCCTCTTAGAATGTATTAGTGAATACATAGTAATGATGCATTTACACTTCAGAACACTGTTTCTATACCAGTCTTTCCACTGAGGTTAAAAGTGAAAGGAAGCAGCTGCCATGTGATTCTAGTTGTAATACCATGCGCTAAGATATGCCCTGAAGACAGCAACAAAATGCAATTAACTTGGATATTTCTACTCATTATTTATCTAAAAGTATGAATAAAAATTGGGGTAGGCTGAAACCAATGGTACTTCTGTTTTGGCTACACAAAACACTAATTAGGACTACACAAAGCAGCCCAGATTGCGAAGAGTAAGTGCAGTCAGGACCAAAATGAACCAGGAAGCACCACCAGTTCAAGTGGCCACTGATACACAGCTGTTACTTCCAGATCATGACCTGGCTGCAAGCTAAGTATGGGAATGACACAGAAAGTAATTCAAAAACCCAAACAAAGAACCCCTGTGAAAAACAGATGAAACAAGATCACAATAACTCATTACACCATGCTCAAAGAAGCAATTGCTGGCCCCCCCGGCAAAAGGGTAAACCACTGGAGTTTGATCCTGTCATTTAAAGAAACATTCTACCTTATGCACTGTGCATGTAATTAGCAACTCAGCAACTTTTCTAAGAGTACAGAGGTAGATCATCTAAATTCAGTGTTATTCCCAGCAGACAGCACCCTGGGATTAAGTTTCCATCATGTGCTAGAAAATGAGCTAAAGAACCACATGACACAAGGCTTGCAGCAACTTAGTTCTGTCTGATGCCACTTATAAAATGACAGTTTATTTACTCAGTAATGAAAATCTGAACAGTACAACACTCTCATCACCATGCAAATGCAGTTTAAGAAACTATCAAGAACATACTGTATCATTAAAAATGAGTATGAATTTGCTTTTTTACAGCACATCTTCATTTTTAATTACTCATGAACTTAAGAGCAGAGTCTGTGTGCAAGCACACTACATATCATTAGCTTTCAGGCACTAAAAACAAAAATCTCACCTCACACCAATTGTGAACATATCAAGGATATGTTTTCCTTGCAACCAGCCAACCAGCATAATAACTCCTGTAAAGAAAACAGTTGTCAGGATAAATATAAAGCCAACATCTACTGTAGCCCCATGAGGACAAGAACTCAAATAGCCAAAACCAAGCTTATCATTGTGCTACCTATTAAAAAAAAATGTACTGTTTCTTCCTCTGTCAAAGCATGATTCCATTAGGGTGGCAAAGGTGAAGAAAGTTTCTGCTAGTCAAGTTGCCCAATCTTACCAGCAGTGAGGTACTCACTTTCACACACCTTGAATCAGAATACAAGACACAGTGGAATTTAAAAGGGAACATTTAGAGGACAGTAAGTCAGTCAGAAAAGTATGTTTGCAAGCAAATACAAATAACATCCTTATGATGAAAGTTGTCACATCAGTCATCTTCAGGTAACAGCAGCATGAACTCAAAGTGACCAATAAAATGAGCCAAAATATTTAAAGAGGAAAAAAAAAAGAGATCAAGCCTTCCTTTTCCCCAAGCCTACATGGTACTTTGTCACATAATAATCTGCAATTCTTTCACATAAATTCTCTTACCTATTATACCAAAGGAATACAAGGAAAGCTGTTTGCCCAAGAGATCCATGCTCTTCTGCAGAGGTGTCTTTGGAGCCTTGATGAACAGTAAACATGTAAGAGTTAACAAGCGTGGGTTAAAAAACAGGAACTGTATTGCATATTACTTTAGATACCCAAATTTCAAGAGGCTGACAGTGAATAAAACGCAGTTACACCTATTCTTTCCATACGTTTACTTTGTGAAAACAGACTTCTCTGTTCCATTTTGTGCAGAATTCAAGAAGATTCAAGAACACTTCAACGGAGTGAAATATTTATTAGCAATATTCTTTGGGAGCTTCGTGATGTCTACGGCAAGTCTAATACAAAGGGTCATATCAAAGATTTTATTGGGGTTTCTTTCGCTTTTAGAATTACATTTGTTACAATGCAAACTAGAACTATTGAACAGATGATCATATTTTCCTCAGATGTGTATAAAAGTGGACTCCACTTTGGTAGCTGGGCAGCAGTATTCCCCTTGAAAGGTGTAGTAAGGCACTGCAGCTAACATGGGGTCAGTGATGCACTCCTGGGTCCCTTACTTGCTGTTTTGGCCGGATTTCAGAAATAGAAATACCCAGGGAGAAAAAGTGCTGCCTATACTATGCCTGATCACATACTGACACCTAGAGATAGACTGTCCCCTTAATCCTAAAAGGGTCAGGCAGCCAGAGAAGCAGCTAGAAGGCCCAAGATACACAACGCACTCAAGAGTGCATTCTCATGTAAATCAGTATACTGCAATAAAGAAAAATCACTGCGGGAGTTTGATATACAAGAGTCAGAAGGCGCTGATTAAAGAATAAGGTGGAGGTCGTGAAGTAGCAGGAGATACATGCATAACCCCAAAGTACACTGCTGATCAAAAGAAAACGCGGTCCTACAGATCTGTCAGACAAATCTCTTGCACAAATGCTTAAAAAAAAAGGGCAAACAAAAGAAAAAACTGCAAGGAAAAACAACCCCAAACCCACTTCCATAAAGCGCAATGAAATTTGTTTCATTAAACAGGTTCAGCACGTTATTTACACAGTTAATCTTTTTTATTTTGTTGCACAGAATCCAATTACTACTTTCATGTTCAAGAGCTAAGATTTGTTTCTCTAGAGGAAAGAAAACTACTAAAAGCAATGTAATTAAGCCTAAGTTCCAATGGAATAAATCCAAAGTTTGAATGAGTTTAATATACAGTTACAAAATATACGTCTTTGCTTCTAAATATCCACTCTTACCTCTTCTGCTTGCATCATTTTGAAAACCTCCCCAAATTCAGAGTTTTCTCCTGTTCCAATAACGATCCCCTAAAATAAAAACAAGATTAAAGCAAATTCAAATCTGAAGTTTAACGTTAGTGGCTGTTCTTGATAGTTTTGACTACCTGAATAGTAGGCAAATGCCATTTAGCCTAGTATGACTTCGTTAGCTTTGGTCACAAAATTAATTCTTGGCACAAGTAGGGAATATTTCTCCTGAACAATTTCCTGAAACATTGTTCCTTGCTAAAGAAGCAAGAGGAACATCTTGCCTCTGTGAAACAAACTGCTGTGTCCTGCACTGCTGAAGTACTTGGTAACTGCCAGGAACAAAACTCCAATAGGGTAACACCTACCTAACACTAGCTACAACTGTATTTTCAGCTACACATTCTCAAACATGTGAATGCAGTTCTGAAAGCAAAATACCACAGCAAAATCCTGGACAGAAGAGTTTCATCCACTCCCTATAAATCTGAGCTCTCCTGGCCCTACATTACTTTTCTCTTTAAACCAGTGTCTGAAAAAGCGCCAATGAGAAAAGCTCTGCAGTGTATGACAGCAGTGTTCCATATTTCCAATAAAAAAATTCCACTTCTATACCATTTCCATTGCTTCAGGAAACTCTAAATACGTGGAGTCCTAAGAACAGCCTTCAAATAGTTGAAACACAGAAAATATTCTTCCCTATCAATAATAATTTTACCTTTGCTTTTCCACATCTGACCAACGTGCCCATGAAAGCGATATTGCTCCTAGAAGTAAGGTCTCCATTGGTTGCTGCTGGCTGAGGAGTTGTAGATTTGGAGCAAGGAGCTGTCTCACCTGTGAGACTGGATTCATCAATAGAAAGGTCCACAGCCTTTGAAAACAAAGGAGTTAAAAAGCATGACAATCTTTAAATAATTGGAAGTGTTAACAAAAGTTTCCCATTTTCTAACATAAAAAATACATCCAGTTTATTCATATGGTAAGAAGCCATGTCAGTGGCAACCATATTCTAAGGATCAACAACGCAACAAGCACTCCTACAGAATCTTGCAGCAATGCAACAAGCTCTCACTTTCATGAGTCGAAGTTTAGTCATAATTTTACGCTCACAGTTGTTTTCCTGCAAAAGATTCAAAAGCTTTCAACTGTGATGCATTCTGTCACCAAACAAAATAATGAACTGGGAATGCAAGTGCACATACGTATTATCCTCTCAGCTCTTCCTCTCCGCTTCCTCCTACCATGGTATATTAAGAACTTACTAACAAGAACCATATTTCATTGAATCACAGAGTATTTTGGGTTGGAAGGGACCTTAAAGCTCATCTAGCTCCAACCTCCTCCCCCTCCCCATCTAGTCAGACCTGCCACTAAACCAGGTTGCTCCAAGCCCCGTCCAACCTGGCCTTGAACACTGTCAGGGATGGGGCAGCCACAGCTTCTCTGGGAAACGACCCTCACAGCAGAGGGTTTCTTCCTTGTATCTAATCCAAATTTACCCTCTGGCAGCTTAAAGCCATCAACCCATGTCCTGTCGTTACTTGGTCTTATAAAAAACCCCTCTCTAGGTTTCTTGTAGGCCTCAATTAAGCACTGGAAGCTGCTTTAAGGTCTCCTTGGAGCCTTCTCTTCTCCTGTCTGAAGAAGCCCAACTCTTTCAGCTGGTCTTCACAGAAGAGCTGCTCCAGCCCTTGGAGCATCTCCATAGCCTCCTCTAGACTCGCTCCAACAGGTCCACATCCCTCTTGTGCTGGGAGCCTCAGAGCTGAACAAAGTACTCCAGGCAGGGTCTCACGAGAGGAGAGGGGCAGGATCACCTCCTTTGACCTGTTGGTCACGCTCCTTTTGATTCAAGCCCAGCACACAGTTGGTTTCTGGGCCACAAGTGCACACTGCTGGCTCATGTTGAACTTCTTATCAATTAATACCCCCAAATCCTTCTCCTCTGAATGCATTCTTTGCCTATCCTGTAGTTGTGCTTGGGATTGCCCTGAGCGACGTACAGTACCTTGCACTTGGCCTTGTGGGACTTCATGAACAGTGTTTTTTGGTCACAAATCTCTAAAGGAAAAAATCCTATTCAGGCAACAGCCACCCACACTAGAGGAAAAGAAACTGTCTTTTTTTGGTCTAGGTTTTATTTCTGTAGGCTTTTGGTAGCATGTGGGTGGTTACAAGAAGGAAAAGCTAAAAATTAATTATTCTGTATTAATCAACCGACAGATGAAGAAAATAAAATAAATAAATACAATTCAAACCAAAAAAGAACCACTCCAAATATAAAATTAAATGTCTTTCTCCAGCTGACATCAATTCAGACATCATAATGTATTGACTATGATGGGTCCTGAAAAAAGCCAAAGTCTGAATCATAAAACTCTGCTCACAAGTAGTAAAGAGATTTTGCATTATGAAAAATATAAAGCCGCTGGTGTTAACCACATCATTCAATTTCAAGATAGCCTTCTCAAGAAAAACAGTGTTAAAGGATGCATAATAAAACTCAATGGCCAAAACTCTTTGAGAGGATCTCACAAGCAGTAAGCAAGAATCAGTTACGTTCTGTACCACCACACTATTGCAGGTCACTCCTAGGTTCGAGCTGAGGTGTTTATGGTGCTTTGTTTTTTAAGTGGCATGATAACCCTGATGCACTCCAGTTCTAGCTGGACATCAAAATGAACACAGGCTGCTACAGCAAAACCAATTTAGTCAGTGTTAAAAGAGGATAGTACCATTACTAAGCTGTTTTTTGATCAGCCAAATCCCTCTAATTCTGGCTAGTCTCCCAAATATTTACCAGTGCAGTATCCCCTTTTAGAATACAGATGCTGTATCAACAAAGGAAAAGGGACACTTGTCAAAAATTGCAGTGAATCTTTCCAGCAAAGCCATAAAGAATTATTAACTCTATCAAGTTTTTATTCGTGATGTATTGCTCAGACTCCAAGCTGAACCAGGCTGAAGATGCCACTTTGCTACTCTTCCAATTTAGCCATGAGCTCCAAAACATTTATCAACACTATCAAAAGGAACTCAGTTTAAAATCTACGCTGTTACAGGTATGTTTGTTGTTGATGTAGTATTTTTGCTTTTGAGAAGATTACTATAAAACCTCATGAACCACTCATTAACATACAGAAAACTTAGTCCAGAAAAGGTCACCAAACAGGTTTTTGGAACAAGACTCCCCCTTCAAGATTACACCAGTGAAGAATCTTCTTTTCACATATATGAAAGACTCCAGAAACTAAATGGTACCCAATGAACTTTTCTGAAGTGTCCTAGGATGGTATCAATCTATGTGGATGAGATCTAGTTCCTTCTCCAAAAAGATGATCTTCATGTGATTTCTTTTTAAGCCCACCGCCCCATAACAATGCCCAATAGAGACAAGGTGGAAATAAGATCACATACTTTTATTTTCAAATGATCTGCAAGAACAGTTGAGATTAAAAAAGGCACAAATTTTCATCTTGTGTAGGGCTACAGACACCTGAGAAATCTAATACTGTTTCTACTTTCGTTTATAAGAGGTCCAAGCATGCTATCATAGCATGCAATAAGCTTATGAGCAAGAAAGTAGATGCTGCTGCAATAGCAGTTTCATGTCAGTGCAGAGGCAATACAATTGCTGAGGGAAGAAGAAAGTGTTTGCAGTCACAGAAAACCAACTCTCCCAAGTAGTAACTACACTACACTACACTACAGGGGCCAATAACTGATGATCCAGACAAATTTCTGAGGTGTGCCTCAAATCTGTCTCAGAAACTAGCTCGTTCAGGCTTTACCTATAAAAATGAACACTGATTAATCCAGTATCAACTGTGGATTTACAGCTCATCATATCTAGAAACTACTTTAACATGATAGGCCAGATACTGGGTAACTTAAGAATGCCCAATCTAACATAAAAGTAACATGACATTATGCAACCAAAATAAGCAAGATGAATATATATATATACACACACACACTTCATTTTCAGAGAACCTACAAGTACTACTACATTGCTGTTGCTTCAACTCAAGCACTCCCACCAGTGCTAATGTTACAAATCGAACAAGAAGCTGTAACAACACACAAGACTTACAAAGTAGTATCAGAGAGGAAAGATTACACGGGCACAATTTCATTTTTCCTCTTTTTTCTTAATATTCCATTACTAAAGAACAGTCAAGCAATACCCAAAATATTGACACAAATAAAGACTCAAACACACCTGCAACCAGCTGCCAAAATGTCTTATCGTTCAGACTGAAACCAATCATTTTACATGTTTAGCATGTTGTAAAACGGACTCAACCACCAGTTTTAAGACTCCATTACTACATAAAACTGGAAAACCCTTTCCCTCTCATGTTCTACAACAAGAAACTATACATCTATTGTAAGGAATGCACGATCACGCTTGGGAAGTAATCCTTCCAAAATTTCTATCAAAACACACACGAATTCCAAACAATAACACTGATTGCACTTCAGTATTCAGGGGCTGTCTTCTCTTCCCCCTTGTCCCACAAAAAAGAAAAGTTATTAAACACTAAAACAATAGTAGGTATATACCTCAAATAATCGTAGATCAGCCGGGACTCTGTCTCCAACTGACAGGCAGACTGTATCACCTGGGACTAAATCTCTTGCAAGCGTGTGTTCCACCCTACCTTCTCGTACACTGTAGGTAAAAACACAAAGAGCAATAAGGATGTTTCCCCCCCATTTTGCCAGAGAAAAGCATTCACACTGTTGACTACACATTGCAGTGTTACTAGTCTCAACAAAGTATTATTTCTAATTTGCTGCTTGTTTCTTAGAAGTTACACGTTATTGACATCATTTGAAAGGTTCAGAGCAGAAACAATGTGGAGTAATCTTTTACATTCATAAAATAATCTTTGAGCAAAAGCAAGCATGTTTTATGTCAGCATAAAAGCTTGATATAAAGGCATTAAATTCAGTAAAATCTTTTTCATGCACTCATTTCACATTAAACTGTATATCACTTAATTTAGGACAAAGGATGTGCAATTACATACCAATGGCATTCTGGAGGCACAAGTTTACTAAGCTCTTCAAGAGATTTTTCTGATCTGTACTCCTGCAGAGATATTAAAAAGAATAAATCAGAGAGTACTTTTTAAAACAGGCAAAAGTTAAGCACAATAAAATACATCCACATCCACTGAAATTTACCTTACCAGTAGAGTTGTGTTAAAGTAATATTCCAACCTAAAGGATAAGAGATGCTCCTCAATGGTCCTGGATTAGGTACTTCAAAAAGCAAGTATGGTCCAAACAGTGAAAAAATTACAGATTTACCTAGATGCACTTCTTCTGAAAGAATAGCAGAGGTCCTTTGCATTCTCCTTCAACACATTCAGGTCTTTGTAACACTTGTAGTAATGGTTCTGAACCCACGGTTAAATTCTACAGTTCAGCAAGTCAATACTAAAAATACTGTGTTCGTGCTCTCTTATAGGAGAGCTAAGGTAACACAACTCATCTCTCAATCAATAAACAGGTTACAGAATTAAGGTAACAAAGATATAAAACACGGACATAAAGCAATTCTGGTTTAGGCACACACTGAGTAAAACTATTTAGGGAATGAAATCAACTTTTTTATGACTCAGAAAATTAAAGACTATTTTTTTCTTAAATTTCTATACAAAATTGAAGCCGGAGCTACATTTTCAAAATCTACGTTACATGAAGTTAAATACTTAAGCAGTTGTGCATTGCTTATTCTGAGTGTTTCTTCACAAGTACTCTGTTATGGCTGAATATAATATCAATGAAGATGCATAAATGTCAATGCAGTTAAAACGGGACAAATAAGGCACTTTAAAAAAAGGCAAAAGACCTGGATGAAAGCACAGAGCATTTCACTCAACCATGCACAGTACAATGTATCAAGGCAACTACTTCAGTTCAATAAATAGAAGAGTTTACATAAAAGCAATAACCTTACTTGAACAGATGTCTTACCTGAACAAAGGCAACTGTAACAACAATGAGTATTGCCTGCAAGAAAACAAAAGCAGGTGAGAGGAAACAATCCCAGATGGCCATGAAAGTAAATGGCCCCATTTGCTTTTGCTCAGCCATAGCTGTTACTACATATGTTAACAATATGTATAACTACATAATAGTAATAATAACCACGTAATATAATAATAACTACATACTACATATGTTAACAATCTCATTTGGAAACAGACCTTCTAATTATCCAAATCACTCCATATCTCTTGGGTCTGTTATAAAAGCAAAACCAGTATCTATTTACATCTGCTCTGGTGATATTCAAGACACAATAACCTGATTTTACTAAAAATAATAACTAGATAGCAATTTTGAAGAAAAGCTTCCTCTGCTCCATGTTTCTAAACAGTGAGCAAGATACAGCAGTGGAGAGAGAACCATGACACAAACAGAAAAACTGGTCTGAATGAAGTGTGATGGGCACTTCCTGCGAACAAAACAAAGCTAGGAATAACATGTGAAGTGCTATGGAAAATCACAGATGTGGCTCCATTCAAATAAGCAGATGATAGAAAGAGTAAGAATGAACTGAAGATTAGGAGTCATAAAATATCCCAGCAAGGAGACCAAGAGAAGAACGAGACTCAAACTCTGCCCAAGATTCCCAAGGGAGATGGGACACCAAACAGCCAAGAAACCAGAGATCTCAAACAAAACTTACAAACCATAACACAACTTCCATCAATTAAGCCTTCAAAGTACACACGGCAACTACTCTAACATCAGATATTGCCGTTTTGCAAGAAAAGAAACTCTCTTAAAGAACTCTTCACTAAATCAAGGACAAATCCAGCAAATCTGTCCTGTGATACTAATGTTAGCCTCACCAACTGAATAGTAGAAAATCAGTGTATATATTCCAACTCTCCATGGAACATTTCCACCACAGCTACATGTTTCTTTTGGAGGCAGTATTATCTCCTACAATGCATGCTACCTGACACAGCTTTACACTCCCAGCCTGACATCAGTCTCTCAGCTTGCATCTATCTGCAATGGTTTGCCTCAAGAAGCCAATATCTTCCAAATGGAGAAAGGTATGGTTTGGGGTTTTTTTCCCTTAATCAGTTCCCAGTCCAGACCAAAAAGTTTTACAATGCATTTTGTACCAGCAGAGCCAAAAGATGGCAAAAGATGCTCAAACCAGCATTACCACCAAAAAAAATACATGCCATTGATCTTTAGCAGCAAATTAGGGTTTTTCCTGACTCTGAGCATGAATATAGAGTCACAGAAAAACTGCCCTATCATCTGACAATGAAGCAAAAGTAAATATTAACTAGAGGATATAGCAGGCATTACTGAGAACAAGACTAGACAGTAGGTCAGTCAGAAGTTAAACAAAAAGCACAACTGACGAACTCAACCACACTTTTCCTCCACATTTTAAGACATCTCTACTAATGTTCATGAGGCTGTTAAAGATTCCTTCCCATGTTGTAGCATAGAATGAAATTACTGTTCTCTAACTGCCCTGTTCTTTTTTCATTTCCTTGCTCAAGAGGGTTAGGAAAATAGACTTAAGGGCACTAACCAAGGGAAAAACCATGAAATAATTCAACTTTCAGTCACAACAATTAAATACCTTTCATTATATCATAATTGACCTAAGTGCAACTTAGGAACACAACAGACCAGTCCAAGCTAACACTATAAGAGAACACATGCAATAAAGAAGCCACATAGTTTATCTTCCAAAGAAAATTATTCTTTCTAAAAGATGAGAGGGGTTAGGGGCCAAGCTCCACTTACCTTTAGTTAGTTAGATAAGTAAAACTCAACATAGAGAGTGTGGAGGTCAGCCAAGTCCAAAAATACCTAGAACCTGCCTCTAGCCATAGAGAAATCCCAGCTTTCAGTTATCACCAATCACCCCAAAGTGGTCAAAGGAATTGTAACTTTCTTCTCTGTGGCATTTGCAAAGACAAATGTTTTGCAGTATGATATTTGTTGCGCTGGTTTAGCACCCTATTTAACTGCAAACTTCTACCAAAAAAACCCAGTAAAAATTACTCCATCTTCTACCTTCAGGTTACTTTTCTTGTCAAGTTTTAAAAGATTGCATCTTTAAAGTAAGTTCACAGAAGCCTTATGTTGGTTTCCATTGAAATTAAGGCATAATTTAAAGATACACAGATGACACCAAAAAACCTGCTCCTCTGAACAAATGGCTAAAAATAGGCATTTCAACCAATGAGAGATTAAGTCCGCAAAATGCAGCCAGATAATTACTGATGTATTTTAATACATACTACTGCTACCAGTCAAGAAAAAATCTAGTCACAAACAGATTTAATGACAGCATACAAATCAAATCCATTAATTATAATCAAGCGATCCCATCCCACATTGGCACTCATGGGGTGTTGAAAGTGTGTGTGGTCACGCATTCCGAAGCGCTCCCAGAGAAGAAGAAATTTTAGCTCCTTACCACAGTGATACTGACAGCATCATCAAACTGATGCATTACGACACTGATGACTGCCGATGCCAGGAGAAGCATAATAAGGGGATTTTTAAACTGCAATGAAACAGAACAACAATTCAGCAAGACTACTGATAGAAATGCCATTTTATCTACTTCTGATCGATTTCGGAAGCATCCTAGTCTCGAATCATTTCTAACCTAACAGTGCAAAGAAAATCTGACTCTGTACATGTCAGATGTTTGAGAGTCCTTTTTTAAATAAAGACTTCGAATAGTCTCTATGTGATATATAACAGGAAAAAAAGTTTCTCACATTTCTTAATTCACATTCTTAAGACAAAGACAATTTTCTCCCACATTTGTTTATATGGTATTTAAATATATAAAAAGAAGCCTGAAGTATATTATAAATGTCTGAGGTAACAAGCTGATTCTGTTCCCAGCAACTGATCACTATCAAGGCAGCAATACACTTCGTAACTTTCAATACACGATTTCTTGTTTTAGAAGACACAAGTTTTCCTTTTATCATATGCTTTCTTCAGATTAATGCTGAAGGCTCTTGCTTCTACATGGCAGCTCTTTGCTAACATGCTCTAAAAAAAAAAAAGAACATTCCTATAATTACAGAACACTCCAAAAGCACACATGATAAGCACATTCAAAGCGAATATGTATCTTAAATCCTACCTAAAATAGACTTGGATATATGCTTTAGAAGTGTTCTGATGCATCTGACTAATTTGAGACTGCACATAGGAAAATACAGCATTAATGCCAAAGGACAGCTAGTATGTGATGTTCCCACTGCTGTCATCAGCAGGGAGCTGGATATCCTTTTAGTCTCTCCCAGGTAAAACAGTTTCTCTGGAATTAACCATCTATTACTGCAGGGCTTACTCTAGAACTTAACTGCACTGCTGCTCAGCCAAGATGCAGGAAACATAGACCGAAATGTCTGACACTAAAGATTCATTAGGAAAACCTTCTGTGTGGAAATTTGCTGGAAATACCTTGTGTAGGTGGGGCTGGGAGGAAGGAGTGACACTTCCACACAACTCTTAAAAGCTGCGTGTGCCCACACAAGAGTGTGTGTGTACACATATATATATGCGTGTGTGTGAATGATAAATCACACTGGTAAGAAGATAATTCACACTTGACTTTTGCCAGTTCTGCTTAACACAAGAATCAAGTCTGGCTACACCTTCCCCCTCAGTTCAAAGGCAGCGGGTTTGGGTTTCAACATTTCCTTTGTCTAGCAAGTTATTCATACTTCATATTCCTTTTAAGTATTTACCAACAGTCATAGGCATTTGCATCTGACCTTAGTGCGATTCATGCTCAAGTCTTTGCTTACAGGGAACTTCATTCTGCTTATACAGCCCTCAGGCTAGTTCTGAATGTTACCCTTTGGCTAGTTATGAACATGCATTACAGAACAAATCATATAAGTGAAGCACTGGCATACACCTAAAGAAAAGCTTTCTAAATTGGTAAATTATTCTACAAGCTCCTATCACGCTAGTTTCCCTACTTATATCAGAATACGTTCATGCACCTGAAACCTAAGTCAAGCATGCGAAACCTAAGTCAATGAAAATGAAAAGTAAAACTACCGACACATATTAAAGCCAAAAAGCAGAAAGGACAAAAATCTTAACCTGGGAAATATATTTTTTCCACAGTGGTTCATCTTCACTAATATCGAATTCATTCCACCCGTGGAAGGCCCGTCTATGACAAACTTCACAGTTTTTCAAGCCATTCTGAAGATTAGCCTATTACAGTATGCAAAGAATAACAGTCAGAAAGTACATTTACATACAGTTATAAACTACACTTCAAAATAAATTCCAACCCCAAAATATATAGATAGCCTTAGACTATACAAATTTAGCAATATTAGAAACACAAGCTTGGTACTAATGTTTGTACGACAATAAAGCTAACTAGCTACTATTCTAAAACTCAGTTTGGCAGTACTTAAGTGATTCAACTAGACATTCAAAGAACTACAGAAGCTGACGCTGTTTCCCATTTCTAAATCATCACTGGTCTTCCGTGCAGAAAACTCTACAACTAGCCACGCTGCAGCCATAATTCAGGGTCTTGAGGATTACGCCAGGAGTTAAGTTACTCAGCCAAATGACAGAAACAGTTTCAAAGTCTTGAGTTGTCAGTGACCAACATTTATCATGGTGCACTCCTCAAGCAGTCGAGCATACAGAAAATGAAAAAAGACCATTTATCATGAAAATTAACCCAGACTCATTGGTTCATAAATCTGTCAATGGGTAACTTTCTCAATCCTGCTCCTCCACTTAAAATGGAGGCTACCAAAATAAATTAAGGACATTGAGGATTCCTTAGAGAAATGGAAGCAATAGCAATGAAAAATAGGCCAGAATTCTATAGGAAGACTGACTCTAGGATTTTATTACCAAAAAGCAATCTTCAAAGCATATAGAAATCCAAGCACTTTCAAGTTGGAGCCCATCCCCCTCCAAATACCTGATTGTTCTGAAAATACCAGAGACTAGAGCATTTTGAGTAACAATGTAAAAATCAACGTTGTTTTAGAAGTAGACAACAGCTAGCATCAAACTGCATGACAATGCCTACGCTTTCAATGACAAGATCTGTCCTTAAGAAATACCGAATATATTGTTTGGTAACACCAGCACAGTCTTAAGAGATACAAAACCACTTACTTGCAGAATGCTGGCTACTTCATCAACTGGCAATTCACTTGCTTTTTTTGAAGACAGTACAGGAATCATTGTCTCATTGTCACCATCAGGGAGTTTTTGAAGATGTGCAACCTAGGAAACAAAACCAGAGTCTGAAGGGAAGGACGGCACTCGCATTTCATGTCAAACTACATACAAGTAATGCAGTATTAAGGTCATTAAAACGTCATTTGGTTTTTTCTGTAAGCACTGCACTTTTAAAAGTATCTACAATTCAGCTGATTTTCACACAGTACCACCTGGAATAATAAAACACTGGATATGCAATTGAGAAGACTAACTTCTGTAATGACTGTTCCATTATGACAAAAATCCTAACAGTTACATATGTTCATAATCCTTTAGCTCATTATCATCAATACCTGGTCAGAAAGTAATCACTCCAGGTAAATTCCATTCCCTGCCCCTACTTTTCTACTCACTAATGAGGGCAGCCTAAATAGGCCTATTTACATTTTCCAGTACACAAAGAAAGGAGAAACAACATTAAGAAAACCTCAAACAAGAGCACAGATGCAAGTGAAGTCATAAAACTTGACTACAGTAAAAAAGCTTCAAGTCAATGCTATGAAAAGTAATGTTTTCCTACAATTTTAGGAAGCTGAAGTTTTGGGAACCACAGAACAGCACAATAGCAACACTGACCACACAGCTCAGAGCTGTTCTGATACTTAATGAAGTGTCAGTATCCAAATTCCTGCTTATTTAATAAGCTGAATCGATACTTTCTTCCCCCATCATGCCAAGCACACATCCACCTTCTCCATTAACTGGAAGACACCTGACATGCAAACACACACTCCACAGCAATGGTTTTCCCATTATACTTGCAGAGAATTTGAAGAGGCAGTTTTATGCTCTAAAAAATAATTATTGTCCTGTATAAAACTCCTCTGTGGATGCTGAGACTTAAAATATAAAGTACTTAGAGATGACAATACATTAAAAAAACTCCAGCATTTTTATGCCCTAAAAAGGGTAGGACAATCTTCATTTTCTATACGACATGCTGGCATGCCATGTACTCAAATAGAATAGCTGATATGAATTCAACTCAGCATTTGTTTTTCTATCTGCTTACCTAAATAGACTCCACAAAGGCTTCTTCCAGGGGCCCAAGGAAACGATGAACAAAGGTGAATGTGCTACGGTTGGAATTCCCATGCTTTCACTTTCAAGAGAAAGCCTTGGGAACTCTACACTTGCCATGTAGCTCCTAGTGAAACAGTAAACCAACATGATTTGCTCCTTCACTGTAGCTCTAAGAAAGCTGGTCTAGAGACCAAGATGAGAGGCAGGGCAATATGGGGTGGGCGTTTGAGCTCTTGAACCAGGGTATTAACAGCAGACAAAAGAACTGCACCTTAACTGTCTCACTCAGCTTTCTGTGGCCTGAAGCCAGCGGGACTGAGCAGCTGGGCTGCTGGAGCGCAGCTCATCAGGGGCCAAGCATAGGAGCTCAGCCATGCTCTGCCACACTGCCACACTTCCACTCCAGCTCCTGTATTTTATTACACTGCAAGAGCTTTGTTTTGTTCTTTACCATCCTTTCAATGATGCATTTATGCAATGACCAGAATTGGAAAGTCTGTGGTCAAATTTTTAAAGTACTACAAAATACGTGCCCTTAAGTACACTCCCGCACTGGGTAGGTATTCATTGAACTCATAAGTATATACACTGATGTAAGTCTTCTTTAAAAAGGATGGTGAATACGCATTATTATACAATATATACATTTACAAAAACTATCTAGCAGGTTATTTCCAAATGCTTTCCCATGTTTCAAATTAGACAAGAAATTGAGTCAAAAAATACTTCAGACATGGCTCTACAAATAACAGATTCTTTCTCAGCATTTTATGCATACTGAAATTTCCACACGTATTTATGTACATATATGTATGTATATTTGAAAGAACTATTAGTTTCAACATCAAAAGAAAACTAAAATCATGTCATGCAGACAGCTGGCCTTTGGTTACGTGTACCACCACTTTTACCCGCATTCATGAAGCACGTGATGCTCACAACGCTGAATCCCTAGGAAGAACGTTTCATTCAAATTCACCTACTCTGCAATTAAGAACACATCTAGTGACAGCTGCTGTTAAGCCTACGCATACAAATCTATGTTAAATCAAATCAGTTCTCAGGAAATTGCCATTAGAAATTATGACTTTTCACACTTTAAATGGCTATGCTTTCTATACATATACATATATATATTAACCTTCTGTTTCAGTTTTCTTGGAGCATGCTTTTCTACCAAACATTCACCCAGAATTTTGCCACGACCTCCCCACTTTGCTGAAACACCCTACAGAATTATTAGCTTCTATTCCTTTCTTTAATGTTTCCATTCTAAGTACTAGCTTTTGACTTTTATTGCAAACAGATACCACATTCTTGCTATTAGCCACCAAACACCAGTTTAGGGCTGAAAACCATTAAGCCTAAGTGCTGTTTCAAAACAAACCCAGAAACATGTGACTTTGACCAAGATGACTCCACATTCTCAACCAACATGCTGAGCAGCCAAGTCATCCCAGTAAGAGCATGCAGAGCTGAACTGACAGCCATTGAATTTGAGTGCTGAGAAAAACCTTTTTTCCTATACCAACTGACATGGCTGCTAAACACAAATAACAATTCAAAAAAGGCATCCAACTGACCATTTCTCTAATATTATCAGCCTTTCTGAAGTCCCAGTTGATAAGCCTAATAAGCTTTTTAAGGACATTTTAATAAGGTAAATATCCTTAAACAGAAACGTTAAAAGTACTCTCAGAGATCAGGCTTTTCCAAATAAATCTTCATTAGCACAGAAGAATTGTGCTACAAAGCTGATTTTGACAATCTTTCTGTGACAGGACTCAAGAATCCATTGATTTTTAGTATGTTTCATTCACGTTACCTCTCACTTTTATGAAGAACACTGTGCACTGTATGCAATGAAAAGAAAAATAATCTGCAGAGAAAATCTGGTACAGGATTAGAAAAGGTAAAGGCTCAGAAGATCTTTTCATAGGCAGCTCCTTTCTCTAGAGTGAAATAATATACTGTGAGACAATTCTGGACAGACCCTAATCTAACTTCTCAAAAACCTCTACAATCTGTGTAGCTTACGTTATGCTCGGAGTTCACAAATAACACTTTCAACTATCTAACACTTTGCCATCAGTTAAATTTAATTGCTTAGCCAATGAGATCCTGATCACTTTGCTCTTCATCACTACCTTCCAAAATACTAAGTGGGTTACGCCAAGCAATTTAGGAGGGGAAAAAAAAGTGCTTGCTACATGCTGGAACACAGTAACTATATTCAAGCAGATAATTCTGCTTTTACTATGCATTACTTCCACAAATCAAGAGAAAGATTACTTCTCCAGTACCATCAGCAAGCGCTCTACAGTCCTTTGGACTGCTGCACAGATCTGCATACTGGAGATGTGGGCTTCTGCAACATCATTCAGTGTATCCAAAAAAGCTACCCCCAAAACCACAGTGTTCTATATTAAATGAGTCAACCCACATATACAGTAAGTTATCTTAGATGTCTTTCTGCCCTATGGTGCAATTAATTTTCAAGCATCTACCAGCTGATACCTTCAAAAACTTCAGTACTTTGTTGCAGGCCTAGTTTTTATATAGATAATTGGGCTACGAAATTATATTGGCCTATGCAGCTACATCAGATGGGCAGACAAGCATCACCACAGATGCTTCTGAAGCTCTGACTGCAGCTTCCCATTCCTCACTTGGAGCTAATCCTACCAAGGAACAAAGAAGCAGGATGTTAAGTAACAAAAATAGCTGCATCAGGAATGCCTTTTCTCGGTCCACTTCCAATGTACACACCACCATTTCTAGGCCAAGACATATGCATCAATCACACGACTATGGAACTGTGACCAAAGTACGTTTATCAAAGTTAATACAAATTTGTCTGGAAGGCTCACACTACCAGAAATCCAGAGTTCCCTTCTGTTTTCTCTAAAGAAGAATCCAGTTAACTACTCCCCAGTAATGCGTACCACTTCTACTTCTTCCTACACTACAAGAGTTTGCTTATCCTCTTTCTATCATTATCAATACCAAGTATCAGCAACTTACCTCTAGCATCTGGTTTCTCAGCTTACCACTAGAGTCCATTATCAATCAGCAGGGCTCATGAACATTGTAGTACTTTCACAACTACTTTTAAGGGGATATTTTAGCTCTGCTTGCTCAGAGAATGCAAACGGCAGGAACTACATTCACTGAGAACAGTCTGAAAATTTTGAACACCCTCATAGTAAAACCTATCTTCAGACAAAGCTTGTGACTAAAACCACTTTGGCTGATTAGCTACTATCAAGTCCTGCAGACATTACATGCAGTTTACTCAACTGGATCTAGAAGTGCAAAATACAAAGGTGATGTAGAAGCAAAACTACAAAGAACAGTAAAAAAACCCAATGAAATGGAAGCTGAGGAACTAAGAAATGCTCATTCTTTCTTTGAGAAGTTCCTTCAGAAACCTGAGACAGGAGCACATATGGATTTAAGCACTCTGCTCTGAGAAAGAACTGTTTACCCTACCATACAAGAAGTCTCCCTGGCTAACTGCAGGTTAGTACAGCTAGTTCTCAGGAAACACTGCGGCACAACTGAGACGTAAATAGATGACTGGAAGCACTGACTCAGCCGGCTTTCCAGTATTTGCCTTTTAGCCATACCTAGCGCTGTCTTCCAAATCTTCCCACCCATCTGAACAACTGACCAAGTCAGCCTGAACCTACCCCTTTACTCCCCTTATCCTGAACCCCTTTCCAGCCAACTCGAGTACTACCAAATACTTTTCAACTTGTTTGTAATGATCTACCTGTAAGAATATTACTGTACGAGCAATTAATGACCCATATCCAGGTATATGCCTCTATATCATGGATACCATACGATTGCTACTGAATCATGCTGTGTCTAATCAATACTAAAATTAATGAATGCACACATCATTAATGCATAATCAATAAATGTGCATTTTTAATCTTAAGTGCATGCATAGTATGTTGTCTTTTCCACTTGGAAATATTACATGCACCTGCTCAGGAACTGCAGCTTTATTAATGAGATAGAATATTAGAACTGTTGTCCAAGGGACAACGTTCCAGACCCAGCTGTTAGCAGTGACTGATGAAAATGTACTGTGAGCAAACCCCGTAAGAGTACTAGTGAACTCAGAGCAGACAAGAGCTACAGTAAGCCATGCCCTGACCAGAGATCCATCTAAAGCCACATCATCTATGGGTTCCCAGCATCAGAAAGGACATACGATTTTATACCTTGTCATCACCTCTTCCGAGATATTAATAGTGATCAGCCTTGCAAGTGTTTGTGCCTTCCTTATTGGGATCCCAAAAGAATCAGCACTTCCCCACCCACCATAAGAATTAGATTCCATTTACTGTCTACCATCCCCACACTTTAAAAACCAAATCCTGTTCATCAACAGAATAAAAAGGTGTTCCACTGAATACAAAACAGACTGCAACTTACAAGCTTCCCATTTCCCAAGATGTTCTGCATGATCAAATCATCTGCAATGCATACAGAAAGGTTTAGAAAGCTCAGATCCTACTAAGCGTGTTCTGCTCTAGTCCTGTACGATTCAGAGCCAGGATGGCAGGTGTGGAGGGGTAACGGCAGACAGATCAACTACTGTAGACATTTGTGCACACAGTAACAGAGAATACCAAGTCTCTACCTTTTCTGCACTGTACGGCATCCTGAAAACACACAGGGCTAGAGATCAACTAGATGTCAATGGACAGAGGTCTGAGTCTTTGTGTGTATGCACACGGACCTTGGAAACAGCTCCTGGCAGGCGAAGACTCCTGGCTGTGAAAGGTATCTTCAAGAAAAAGGCTCTACCCAGAATTAAAGTAACCCTCTTTTTCAATATTAAGCATCAGTGCAAAGCCTTCCCCTACTCATCAGGCCATTGTGGCTACAGGTTTTGGAGATCCAGATCTTTAACCATCCTACTGTCTATCTTCAAACTCTCCATCTAAATAGGTCATTACTCAGCATCATGCCTGTGATTCCAGAGTCACTTTCTAACAATGTCCTTAAAAACATCTATTTCACTAGCTGTTTCTGCCACCTTTGCCTCCCCCATTTGTCTAGAAGTCAAGGTGCTCCCAGACCCTTGTCCCAGCTACAGAACAATGACCAGGTGATGACAAGACATGTCAAAAAGCCAAGCCAAAGAAAAAAAAGTACTGAGCATGCTGAACAGTAACAGTGAGTCCTAAACCAACTTCACATTCAGGAGCAAACCCTAGATGCACGTAAGGATTCCAGAAGTAGAGAAAGAGAAGAGTACACAATGAGCCCTCAGACCACTCCAGAACCAGCAACACCCAACAGGGTTGTGACTATCATGCAACTTCCCCTGTGAAATTTCACCAGATTTTAACAGGAATTAGATCTCCAGAGAAATTCATCAGTTATGTTAACCGAAAAAGCAGGTGAGAGTAGCTGAATGTGGCAGATAGAGATTTAATAAACAAAAATCAATGCAACTGAGTTTACAAACTATAAATGCAGCCAAGTTAGAAACTTACCTTCATTAAGTAAATTCCATTTTTTGACATCTAATGCTTGGCTTATGAACAAATTTATCTACACTTTAATGATGCGCATAAAATTGGAAGTTACATACAGGAAGGCTTCATCTATACGGACCGCACTGACAGAGTTGCAGGTACCTCACATGATTAAATCACAAAGACCAATTATTTCCTGTATTCTCAACTAGCAAATTCTCTAATGAGCCTCAAACGCCTATAAATTTAGACATGGAAAATACTCAAATACTGTGACTGACCAATAAACACCTATACCGGAAGGCTCAGAAAAGATGGGCAAGCACGATGCGCCCATGAAGCACAGAACATAATGTCGGGTGTGACTAACCACAGCTATTGCAAAGAGGCTAACTTCACCTCAGCACAATGAGGACTGGAGGGTGTCCTTCAGATACACACATTTGATATTAAAACATTACACCCTCCATATGTGGATTATCTAAAAGAACCTGGTCAGAGAGCATTGTACTCTGAAAAATAGCCTTATGGAAAATAATGCTGCTTTCTTAGAGCAACAAGCACCAAACACTCACTCAACACACCCATGACCAATTTGCAACAAGAACTTTTTACTTGCAACTGCACAGAGCTGCCCCTTTCCACCCCCAGAAGGCTGAAGTCTGCAGACTAATGAGGCACTTGTTTTCTACCAGGCACTATTTGCTCAGGATAAGAAATACTTTCTGAAGGCTTTGAAGTTACTGTCTGCTACCTCCATTTGAATGGACTCCTTTGGAAAAGCGTGATGATTTTTCATGGCTGGGGAAACGGCTGCAGCAGCCCCTGTATTCTACTATCCAAAGAAATTTGTTCCTATTCAAATTTTACCAGAAGTCCCCACATCAAAGGAAGTGCACACAGAAAAGTTCTGTCTCTAGAAAAAGCCAGAAGGAAATAGAAATACCAATTTGCATTAATGAGTTCTACTTGCAGAGTAATTTCTATCCTGGAAGGTCACATAATTTCAGCCCCTTGCTATTGTGCCTTATTTTGTAAGACTTTACACAAAAAGGGTGATATTCAATCTGGCACAGACACAACCCATTAACCAAAGAAATTATAAACACCCAAATTCTGAGAACCTGGTAAGCTGCCCCAAAAGCCTGAAAAAAACCTGCCTTGTATTCCAGTGCAATTTCAGCAGTGCTTAGGACTTTCACTATGGCCAACGACCACCCACTGGGTAGAGGTGTACTCCTTGGTACACACCACCTCTGCGCTTCTGACCAACTAAGAAACTGAAATCTGAACACTGGCAATAACCATCTTACATTTCGAGGTTTGCCCAAACTTAAAAGTTGTAAAGTATTCAAGAAAGAGACCTATCCCCAACCCTATCTAGTTTAGGCAGCGAAATAAAGACCAAGATGCTCCATTTAACATCCAGCTTATTAACTCCACAGTAGTCTATAAAGCTTGAGAGCTACTTTAAATACTTAAATACTTCTAAAAAAACATTTCTCTGAGAAACACATTCCACAACCTCAAATACATCTAACTTTCAAGATGTTTCACCATGTCGTCTTTAAAAAGAACTGGAAAGGAAAATAGAACATACAGTTCAATTGAGGCTACCAGCACAACAGTAAAGCTGGGCAATTTTCTGCAGTCACTGCATATACCATATGGTTATCTTGCAAGTCATATGAATGACAACTGCCTGCTCTCTAGCTAGAAAAAATATCACATGAACAATGATACTTTAACCTGACTGCAGTACTGTAGACCGTAAGAACCCCCCAATACCACTTTATCTTCCTTTAGCTCATTTATGTAGTATACAGTTGGAACAAGAATGCCAAACATTCAAACTTTGTATTCAATCACTACAAAAGATTTACCATTTAGAGCATTTCTGTATACTCTGGAGGATGTACTATGATCAGGCTAAAGCCTGGTTGCCAAAAGCCTTGAGGTGGCATCAGAGTTACCAAGAGTGCACTGAAAAACACATCAAACCAATCTATATTTGGTCGGCCAAAACATTCAGCTTTGATTCTTCCTGCTCAAAAAATCTTGAACACCGGAAAAGTCTGCTTAAACATTTCTTACATTTATCATTACCATCAGAACATTACATCAGAAAAACAAAACGAGCAGAATCCTAAGCACAGACTAAAAAAGATCAAATCGATGCTAGTGTCCTGATGAATGCAAAGCTTACGTATAATAGCACTGGGTCAGTTGAGAAACTCGCCATCCATGGAAGAGAGCAGTGATGGCCATATCTCACTTACTCCAAATAGCATACAGCTCTGCTTAAACCCCGATTCACATGAAGCCTTTAAGAAGTTGAAGGCCAAAAGAACTTTGCTTCTATCAGTCATTTATCTTGCTGAAGAGTTGCTAGAAGAGAACATTTAAGCTTTTGGCTTCTCTCCAATAGTCTGCTTCTATCCCATAACATTTTGAAGCGCTGAGCTTCTCAAAATTAAGGATGGCACTTGAACAGCAATCACTAATAAAGAATTTTAGCACCCTCTGCTATACTACTAATGTATCCGTAACACGCGCAGACTTAGCTGACGTATAATTGTATTAAGAAAACATATTAATATGTATTTGTCTAAAATAATGAATGAAACTCCAAGGCCCCATAATTGATGGTATCCTTGACAGCTAAGCAGTTATTTCAGAATGTGACAAAATAAATTTCCAATTAGAAAAAAAAGATAAAAATATCTCAAACTTACAGTTTACAACAGTTCTCAGGATCAAGCTAGTGTCAGTGCCAATTTAAATGCAAACATAACTCACTGCATAATTACTCTACTTATGGTAGTAAGCTTTCTTATCATTAGTACCAAGCAAGCAGCAAGACTGCATTCACCAAGGGGTTTTTTGGTGAATTACGTATGCAGAAAAAAGCACTGCAAGAATTTTGCACTTCGAGCATTTGTGAGCAAGCCTCTAGACTGCATCTGCTAACCCACTATCCACTTTATCCCTTCGAATTGTTGCGAGTAAAATGTTTACAAAACAAACAGCTAGAAACAGATGCCTGTCCCAAATTTATACCTTACTGTATTTCATTTTCCTTCTCCGCTCTGCACTGCATATTACTTCTAGCTTCTACAAACCACACTGCAATTGCCAATTTTATCATCTGCTGTCAATTAAGTATCACCTGATCTCCTTCATCAACTCAAAAGCAGGTCTCAACCAAAATGTATTTATTAACTTAATTTTACTCCTGCAAAATTTCACTGTGGTAGTATATGGGTGAATTTACATTGAACAGAAGCTATGATTACATAAAGAACTGAGTCAAGTTAATGGTCTGCTTATGCAAAAAGGAGATCTCACTTCTTTGTCCTTCACTGTTTTCAACATCAACTGGATACTTCATGAGCCCATTCAACTTCCTAATTTAACAGAAAGCTGTCCAACAGGGGGCAAGGGGAAAGAAGGGCTGGCCTAACTTGCCTGACAGCCAAGACAACACCTACAGCAGGAACACAGCTAAGAGCAGGATCTCCTTTCAGCAGTAATGAGACCATTTCATTCAGTCCTACAGAAGAGCATCCCAAGATGACCACATACTTGCCCCTGTCCACCAAAAAAGCAAGCAAAAATATTTCTCTTCCATTAAATTATCTACCCTGAGAGCTATCTGCATTTTCCTAACACCACTTTTTTTCCTGAGTCATTAAGACAACATCATGCCCTATACCCTTCACGTAAACAAAGGTAGCAAAATAACTAAATGTACATTCTGCAATGTCTTACCTCAAGCAGACTGCGTGTTAAATCACTTGTAGATTATTACAGATTAACATTTCTGATTTATCTGCAAGGGAAAGAAAAGGGGAAAGCGAAGACTTGAACCATCTAATGGCCCATCAACCAAGCAAAAACATTAAAAGATGACACCGGCCAATTAAAAAAGAAATCTATGCTTCTAATGCAAGACAAGTGCTATGTTAACTTAGTGGTTATTAAGTGCTATGTTAACTCAGCGGTTATTTAAGTTATCAAAGCACTGCTAAAAGACAAGAAGGTATCTACTAGAGCTGGTCTTTACTGAAGACCCTCCACTTAAAATTTCTCACCTTATCCTCCAAGCTAAACGGAAGAGATGCAGATGTGATGCTTTTGCCAACATAAGTGAAAAAAGAATTGGGTTCTAATTAGTTTTCTGCAAGCTTCAGATAGGTAAGAAACGGTACTCAAGGAATATCAAAACTCTTGTTTCACCTATCAGGTTATTGAGAAATCGTCTACATGTAAAAGGAGCAAAAACTGCTGTGATAACACCAAGTCCATTTTGGATCTTCTAGCTTTTTCCCATCACACATTTCATTCTGATTATTTTGGATATTACTTTCATGAACAATTGATGATGCCATTCTGGAACACTTTAAATTGCTTTCAAGCCACTGCTGCCGCAGGCATCCCTTCCCCCTCTGTTGTCTCCTGCATGTACCCACACTCACCCCTTTGTCAGTATTTACTGCTGCCTAACCCATGATGAGCCAGTCCAGGGTGCTAACTCACTGTCCCCAGACAAGAAAATCTACTCACTGATCTTCAATCTGTTAAATTTAGGAACTAAGCCCATTTTCACCATTTAACAAAAGCACCTATGAAATTCATTAGGAAAACTCAACTGCTCTTCAAGCACATGACAAACAAAAACTACTCATTTGTCACCTCAGGATTACGGGAAGTATTAAAGCCTCTTTTCCATAGAATAAAAAAAAATCTTGACTTATATCTCACTACTCACCCAGTTACCAAGACTATCTTGAAGTTACTACTGACAGACTACAGGCTGAAGCTGCCTTTGAAGATTAGCTGAAATGAACTAGGACTCAAAACAACGTAGGTTAAGGAGGGTTTCAGAATCACCACTTCATGTTTTTATTACTTAAAGGAAGTCTGGTCTGAGTTTCCGTACCAACCTGCTACATGATATTTGAAAGATCTTTTTTGGTTTATGGGTGGGAAAATGTTACTCTGACCTCTTCTATTAAACACTTAATGATCTGAAAACAAATGCTACAGAAGGCCATGGTAACAAAATAGTACTCCTATATAACAAGTTGTATTTGCAATCATAGTCTGACCTCAGAGCAGAGAAGCTCAAAGTTGATGTAACCTAGACTGTATTCTTTATTTTTCTACTAAAAGGCAGCCTTCTACAAGACAATCCTGGCTAGAACAAAGAGCCTGTCAAGGTCTAAAAGATCACCTGAAAAAAGAAAGAAAACAACCTCAGACTACAATTACAGAAGATTAGTTAAAATGGCCCAAAGGCATTAGTGGAGAGATCCAGAAACTACAAAGCCCAGTTTGCACTCAGAGTTATGTTTTGTCTATACAAGTCCTCTTAACTTCCTACAGATTAAGAAAAAGCTCCGCTTGTGGAAAGGAGTCACAAAATTCTATCTTTGCAAACAGAAATACAAACACTGTTCCTCTAAGTCATAGCTCTACTGAGGTAAGCAGAAGTCTTCCTGATGGGAATTCTGCCTTCCCCATTACCATAAGATACATGATGCTTTTGTGGAAGTTTAATCATCTCAACACAAGAGACAGGAACCACAAAGTCTTGGGACAAACTATTCACTAGCTTAGAGTAAACATACAATATTCCTTATGAATACTGAATCAACACAGAGAAACATCAGTTTTCCAAACCATCTTACCACTTCCCAATCTTGAATATTCATCTAAATAAGGGGTTGGGGGAGGAGAAAACAACTGCCATCGCTTGCTCAATATCCAAACCAAAGAGATTTTCAAACACAAGCTTGCAAAACAAAGCAAAAAACTTTAAAGATACACTAACTACAATCTGTATTCTACAAGATTACAAAGGTTCTTCACTTGTCTCTCAGAGAAGACACATTCATCCTCTCGAGAGTGACGAAAAGTTCTAATATGAAAGCTGCTAGTGTCTGGCTGTCTCCAAATGTCCAATAGCTAAAAAAAACCAACCCCAAAGAGCTCAGAAGTACCAAGAACACCAAAACAGACACACAGTTGTAAATATATGTGCCTGTCTGAAGACTGAATTATGAGATGGGGGGGTAGGGGAGTGGAAAGAGTGGAGAAGTAATACAAATGGTAAGAGAACTAACTCAGTCTTTTTAATGATACTGAAGTTTAACTTTTCGCCTACCCCTTGGAGCCTAGTCGATTTTGAAAGCCCCAATAAACCATAGCATTTAATTCTATCTCTGAAATACGTGTCTGGCCATCTTTTAAGAAGTTTTGTTTGTTGCTTTCATCATACAAATATTACTAATTTTTAAACATAATTTATCCCATAAGAAACTGAAGAAACGCCACCTTTGTGCTGCCAGCATTCAGAAAAATTAGAAGGGGCCATACCATCATGCATGTAGTTAATTATAAATTATATCTATGATATACTTTTTATTTGGCATTAAAAGCCTTCCTGCCATTTTGGCCTTAGCACACACGTGTAAGACAGCTACTTCCCCCCACTGTATTTCTATTCAGTGTTCAAGGCCAGGTTGGACAGAGCCTTGGGCGATGTGTTCTAGTGTGAGGCATTCCTGCCCATGGCAGAGGGTTGGAACTGGATGAGCTTGAGGTCCTTCCCAACCCAAACCATTCTATGATTCTATAATTCTATTCAACGGTGTTAGACCCACTTTCCTTCCCCCACCTCCAGTGCTGCCCATTCAAAAACCTTTTACTTGCAATACAGCGACTGAAATGCAAAGGCACTAAAGCTATTTCTATCAGCTATCTAACCCCTCAAAACAAAGGTCAATCTTCTAGAGAGGCTCCCCCACACTCTAAACTTCCTTCTACCTAAGAAGTTTCATGTTCTTTATCACAAATATTCAGTTGAAAGACACGATCAATAGAATTAAGAAAGATCTAACATTATTTTAACATTAAGAAAGAGAGTTATGATATGCCAGATTATGATAACCCACACAGTTTTCAACATGGGCTGGACTTCACCGTTACTTCCAGTCATGGAAGACAACCATACTTCAGAAAGGAACAATATCCAACCATAGAAAATACTTTAGTTAGTCTACCAGGCACACTCAATCCAGTTATTCATTCAAGTCAAGCTACTAAAAAACCAACTCTCTCTCCAGAATGGGGTAGGAGGAAAAGGAGCTTTTAGGTTTCACATAACAACCTACAGAAAAGGAAATCCAGTTGCCACCTAGAAAAATCCATCCAATATCTTCAAAGAATACTGATGACACAAAGGGAGTGGGGAGAATCGACAGGTTTTTTTCTTATATGTACTATCTATATTAACAAGTCTGTTATCTGTATTAACAAATAACACATTTCAGAGGTTTTCAACATCAAGAGTGAAATAGAAAAGGGTGGGGGGGAAAGAAATTAAGCTCACGGTCACTATCACCAATGCAAAGGGGCTTTCAAGGTTCCCAGAGTACAAACTGAAGACCCCCATGGAAAAAGTGAAACAACTCCCTGGATTAAGTCATTTCCAAACTAGACAGGAAGCAGAAAGCATAAGACAGCAATTTCTTTCAGTACATAGAGCTTACAACTTCATACCAGATCTTTCAAGCAGTAGAACCCAAAACTCCAGTGCCACTTTTTAATTAAATAGTGCCCAAGAGAGCAAAGTTCAGTAATTTTTAAGAACTCAAAATAAGCACAAAAATATTTCAGTACAAAACGCAACACTCCTCAATTTCACACTGAAAGATAAAATTCAGTAAAACCATACGATCTAAGCAAATACCAAGCAACGAATGCTCAGAAGCCCCTGTCTAAATAGACTATTTCTATTCCAAACACACAGAGCACTAGAACACACAAGAGATATTTTGAGTACCTGCCAAGACAGAATAAAACTGATTATTATCTCAACAAGCAGCAGCACAAATGAAGAAAAGCAATGGTCCTACAATTCCTAAACCACAAAGCGCAGAGCAGAATTCCTACCACGAGATTAACACACGAGAGCAACCCTGCAACCCCCTGGAACAGTAAAACATACACACGCACCAGTAGGAGTTGTCATCAAATTGCATGCACAAATCCTCTTAGCTCCAATGAAGACAGTGACTCTGATGAGACCTTTACCTTCATTTTCCATCGAAATCGCACTTGAGTCGATAGTTACAAAAGTCTTTAGCAACAGCAGCACTGGAGCGGGAGCTGAAAGGTGAAGACAGAGATGCCCCAAGATCCCAGGCAATCACACTGCTCCCTTTGCCCCCACCTGCAGCAACATCTGCAAGAGAAACATCCGCGCTAAACGAGGCAAAAACATAACAGGAAGCCGAAATAAACCCCCACAACAGCCGAACCCTGCGAGTCTCCACCGCCTTTCCCCTCACGCCAGCGCGGAGCAGCCACACGCATCCATGGAGCCCGCAGAACCGCCAGCAGCCGCCGAGGATTAGGATTAGGATTAGCTTCCCAGCATCTACAGCAACACAGAGCAGTGCCACCGCCTCCCCCCTCGCCTCCAACACCCTCGTCCCGCCCGGGGAGGGGCTGTGCACGGAATGAACGCCCCGCACCTAAAAATAAACCCTCACCGCAAGGAACACCGCTACCCCCGCGCCCGAACCGCGCCGCGTCTCCTCAGCGCCCCAGGGAAGAGGAGCAGCGAGGAAAGCGGCGGCTCCCCGGGGCTCGCCGACCCCCGCCCCGCAGCAGCCGCCGCCGCGGCTCCCTCAGCAGCCGCCCCGGCCCCGCCCGCTCACCCTATGGCGCAGGCCGCCGCGGGAAGCAGGGCGCTGGTGGAGGTGTGAGGGGGGAGAGGCGCAACGCAGCAGCTCCGCAGCCGCTGACCTCGTCCCTGCCGCCTCGCCGCTCACCTCCGCGGCTCAGCACGGCGGCGGCACGGCCGCATCCCGCTCCGCTCACTTCCGCGGGCGAGCGGGAGAGGCAGCGGACGGGGCGGGGCACGGCAGCGGAAGGAAGGGCGGGCGGACGGCACCGCCACCATCGCCCCTCCAAGGCGGGGGCGCCTGCGCCGCGGTGCTCGCTGCCCGCCGGCAGCGAAGGGGTGGGGACCGCTCGCTGTGTCCCTGTGCTCCGTCCTTCCTCCGTAGCCCGGGACCCCCGCCACCGCGGGGGTTGCCCCCGAGGTCTCCTCACCTCCCCGCCCGGGAGGGAGGACGTTCCCCTGGCGACGGTGGGGCCGTTAAGCGGTGTGAGGAGTTACCGGCCCGGGCTGTCCGTGAGGGCTCCGTGCCCTGGGCCCCGCCGGCCTCTGCGCCAGGTTTGGGGCCAGAGCGGGCCCAGGGCGGCGGCGGTGGAGGAGCAGTGCCCTAACGCCTGCCGGCTGCAGAGCGCCCCGCGGCCTCCGTGCCGCGTGTGTGCGGGGCACTGCCTGTACGGAGCGAGTGTCCTACACGCGGAGCAGCTGCGGGTTTCAGAGTTAAAGCACCCCCGGCCAGGGTTTGTAGTCCCGCTTCATCGTTCCTTCGAATGTCAGCCAAAAAAACCCCGACTCAATACAAAACCTTGAGCGCTGAAGGCGGCTGCACTTGAAACCCCTTTTTGGCTTCCAGTCCAACCGCTCACATCACCAGGTATTGGGGTGAAAAAAACGCTTTACCAATTCCGTTACGTTTACCTAGACACCAAAGGAATATCATTTAAAACTGCAGGTGCAGCGCTGAGCTCTGATGCTGGGGAAGTCTTTAAATAAAAGTGATTTCTGCTGAGATAATAAATGTCATATTTAAGGTTTGATACATGAGTAAGGATAAAATGCCTTTTGACTGGCAAGGTCAAAACCTAATGGAGACATGCTAATTGTAGGCTTTACACCCTGCCTCTAAAGAAGCACGACAACACGGTCCGAGAAACACAATTACACTGGCATCACCTTGGCTTTGCTTTCCTGAAGCAGCAGCAGCAGAAACCAAAATCAATGTCAGTTCATAAGAAGCATTTAACGGAACCAAATTTTAAGCATTTTAATTAAATCTCCCAACCCATAATAGCATGTCTTTTGAATCCCTCTGCCAAACAAGGTGAAGTGAAAGAGCGTACTTCTTTTGAAGCTCTTGAAGATAAATTTGCTTGAGTGCTAAAATAATATAGATCTATCAGTATGTTTTGAGACATAAGGAAGAGCTACAAGTGCTGCTTTAAAGTACATCCTTTCATGCAGGAAAATAAGATGACAACAAACAGGTTAATTGCTAGAGAATACTTTATGCACCGTTTCTGACCTGTCCTATATAGTTGCCTTGTTACTTGAATGTCTCCGCGGTTACTCTTTGAAGTATCCCACTACAAGTAGGTAGCACTGTCATTGTAGCAATGACTTTTCTCCAAGATACTGCTCACGTTAACTTGTTTGTAAGGGAAGCAAAGAACCGTGTTGAGCTATTGTGATGCTAGTTGTGATGCCTCAACTTCAACCCAAAACTGATGCACAAAACAGTTATTTTGCTGAAAACAGGTAGCTCTCGCTTTCAATATCAGGTGTTACTATTAAAGATGCAAAAGTTACGTTAATGTTTTCATGAAGCAAAAACCACAAAGGCTGTAGGCCCTAATACGGTTTACATCCACAGAATACTTGAACTACTTTACTTGTGAAAAGTTTTAGGGAGAAAATCGGGTGTTGTTGACCGCTATTGAACTTGCTCGCAACTAGACCTATTGAGGTCTCAATATCTGTGATGAAGTCTGCCTGCTAAGAGCCATCCTGTGTTCATGTGTCTTAAAAGAGGAGAAAAAAGCCAAAAGCAAGCCCTACTGTATAGTGACAGCTGAAGAATCTTCATCTCTGGAGCTTAATCTCTTCACACCAATCATACACAGCTGTAATGCTGCCAGGCAGCTGGGAAGTGCCTCTTCTGCATTATACCAGCACTGCATCCTTCCTTGAAGATCATATTGCTGCTTCTGCCATACTCTACACCTACAAACAGGAGCTGTTTAATAAACAATGCTCAAAGTGTTTTATCTCCATCTGGTGCTAAATATTGCTGCTTAAAAAATCCTGACCTTAATGTGAGCTCGATACACAAGAGCATATCAGGACAGCATTAGGATCTTCAGGAAGCCTCATTAAAGAGTGTGGCAAAGGCATTATTTGGCAAAATAAAGAAACATTATTAGAATATGACTGTGGAGATGAAGTCTGAAAGATAAGCTGAGAAAGTTGGGGCTGTTCAGCCTGGAGAAGAGAAGGCTGCGTGGAGACCTCAGAGCAGCCCCCCTGTATCTGAAGGGGGGCTATAGGGATGCTGGGGAGGGACTCTTCATGAGGAACTGGAGTGATAGGACAAGGGGTAATGGGTTCAAACTTAAACAGGGGAAGTTTAGACTGGATATGAGGAAGAAATTCTTTACTGTAAGGGATGGGTTGCCCAGGGAAGTTGTGAATGCTCCATCGCTGGCAGTGTTCAAGGCTGGATTGGACAGAGCCTTGGGTGGCATGGTTTAGTGGGAGGTGTCCCTGCCCCTGGCAGGGGGGTTGGAACTGCATGATCTTAAGGTCCTTTCCAACCCTAACTATTCTATGATTCTATGATTCTATGAAATCGAAGACAAGGGCTTTGCTTACAGGAAGCAGTTGTAGCCAGCTGTACTCACAAATCAGAATAGGATTTGGTTTACCTTTTTTAATCTTGTGAAAAAATCTTGCAGTTAAATGCTCCTCTGAATATCCAATGAGCAGACCTGTCTAGCCACAAGAGAATAACTGCAGTAAAAATACATGCATGAATTAGAACATACGCAAAGTCAAATACGCGAGGCCAAACAATCTCTAAACTTCACAAAACTAATACTTGAAAGGATATGCAGTAGTGATAGGTATTTGGTTGTTAGATCACCAGTTTTCTCTTTTCTAGTTCACAGACCTGAAAAAAACTCCCTAAAGAAGCAAGCTGATACTAGGTTTGTATTTAGGAGAACAAAGTTTCATGAGTGTTCATTGCCAGTTTAAGCAGCCCCCAGCCCCAGGCGTTCTCCTTGGTGTGTTGTCAGGTTTAAATGCCACACAACACGATCCTAGTCTTCTGCATCAAGAAGAGTTCCTGTCATCCTGTCAACCCCGGCACCACACACACCCCTCATCCCTTCCCCATCCTTTTCCCCACAGACCTCTCCTATTTTGCCTCCTGTTGATGCCCAAGTCGGACCTTGCCTTCTACGAGTGGCTATCAGCAGCAGGGAGCTACTAGATTATCTCAGAACCACTACTTCAAACTGACAAACCACTGAAATTGATGTGGAACTGATACATGTCTTGAATAACCCAGGAAATCAGTAAATAGGGACTTCTCTGATCAGGAGCTGTACAAAAAGCATGGTTATCTTCTGTGTGAATCTAAAGGCAACCCAAAAGTTGCTTTTAGTTGCCTTTCTACTTCAGAAGAATTAAGGGCCTCTGGAAGGCTTGGAAAAATTAAAAGATAACAAATATGTGACATTCCAGATAGTACCATCGATCAATTGGAAGAGAAGGCTGCAGAATTCAGCCTAATGGCATTGAACAGATAGCCCCTGACCTGCAGCATGGTTATATGCAAGCTTATCCTCAAGTTTAGAATCATAGAATAGTTAGGGTTGGAAAGGACCTTAAGATCATCCAGTTCCAACACTCTGCCACGGGCAGTTTAATTTAGTCTTCATGATCATAATAAATTCAACTTCATCTCAACTACTCCCATGTGCTACAGCACTACCATTAGGAGTAAAATGTATTTTAAACATAACAAAGATACCTATAACTGCATGGCTCACAGACTGGAGATCTGGAAGTCTGTTCAAGTCACTTTTCAGGCTGTAACAGCACTTGAAATACTTGTTGCTCTGAAGTGGGCTTCCAGGTCCTTTTAAAGATGCATTCCAGAAAATCTGGTTTAACCTATCTTGCAGGGAAAGACTAAATGAATTCATTTTCTGACCATAGCCCTCAACTGCTGTGTCAAACCTGTATTTCATCTTGGATAAATTGCGATACCTTCCGTTTCTCCCACATATTCCGTACTCACCCGCCACTCTCTTCCTTCAGCAGCACTACTCTGAAATAGCTAAAAACATTACTGGCATATTTTCCATAGAGGTTTCAACTCCCTTCATTTAGGGCATACAGAGCTCTTCTGCTGTTTCTGTTTTACCCTCAGTGACTGTTTTCAAAGCTGACTACTCCAGTAAAGCTGACTATTACTAATGTGGAAGCTCTCAGAAGTGCCTCCATCCTGTCTGCTGAGGTTTCGCGTTTCCAGAGACAGTCCTACTCATTTCGTGCAGTAAAAGAGCTGGTTTCTCGTTGCCTGTAAAAGACAGCCAAGAGACACGTCCGAGGAGATTGTGCTCTATAATTGGAATATGCTGTGAAGCAAGTTACTATAGGAAGTCTTAGCCGAGGCAGGCAACATGCCTTGTCACATGTCTGCTACAGGCCAAAGGCACCACTCCTCTGCACTGTCAGCTGCAGCTACAGTCATGTTATGGCCCAAGTATAGCAGAGGGTGGAAAACTGTTCCCTAGTAAAAGTTTATGTCTCATTGAAGGATTACTGCAATTCATTAAATGGGAAAGAAGAATACCCCATTTACTTTTAAAATATTTCAGTTACTTTATCCTTAGATGTAAGCGTTGAAACATCTTTATTGTGATGGACAATAAACACATTTCAACAATGGAAGCACCAGCAGTTAAAAAAACAGCGGTAGTGAAGTACTTTACTTTGCGTTTATTCAAGGCTAATGTGCCAAGAACTTCAGGAATGCTGCATGTATTACAGGCAAGTGATGTTGCCAAGTCTCCTGGCACTTGGAAATCCTTTTTCAAGACTGCTGTGGGCGTAAAACAGGGTGAAGGTAAAACTCAGTAAGGACCTGATGTTTACGTAGTTACGAGGTGTTAGCTTCTGGCAAGAGTAAGATTATTTGGTCGATACAACACTGAAGTGTGATGTGTTGTGCTGTGTAATTTTATTCAGACTCAAAGCCGAAGAACTTATCAAGTGAAAGCATGCAGTAGCTTTTCAGGCTGGGAGAAATTCATTACAAACTTGCGTTCGCATTCCAATTACCTTTTTATTTTCAGAGTTACTGCTATGTGTATGTAAATGGAAGTAAAGTACTTTGAGGGTTTTTTTCCTCCCTTATGTCTTAAAGAGTGCTCTGAGGTCACATTTTTAAAGCTGGTAGAGGTTGCTGATAAAAGCAATCAATGTACCATGCTTCTATTGCAACTCTGTGCTATAGCATAAAAGACCCCTAACCTTAAGGTAACCCCAAGTGGTATATTGAAAGGCTAAATTTGTGTTAAGGAGCATTCTTAGTTGACCTCAACGATAAGGGTGCAAGGAGAGGAATACAAACTGGACAAACAGGTTATGCAACGCTTAGAAACACAGTGAGTGCACTTAGTAAAAACACCCAAATTTAACAAGGGCCTTTGGACCTGTTTCCCTACCCAGCTACACCAGCCTGTGCTAGGACAGCAAGTGCTCAGAAGTGTTTCGATACCATGATGAATATCAAACTTTAGCACAAGGGCATTAGAAACCAAACATCCATGGCAGCACTAAAAGGCTCCTGTCTGTCTTGGAAACAGGTGCTAGAATATTTTTTCCACCAACATCCCCATCTTTAGCTTAACTCTTAGATTAAATGATAGATCACATACTCAAGTCTGTGCATCACCAAGGGTTGGATACAGCCCCGACTGAAGTTGGCAAGAGTGGGTATGGGAGGGACAATCCCGTGTGAATTGGGAGGGTATATTCCACCAGCCTGTCACAACGTGAGGGTTAAAAGGGCCCTCTTTATCCCTTTCAGTAAATCAGTGACTAATGTCAGCTGCATTCTGTGCATCTGCAACAAGCCAAGAAGCACCAGAGGGGGGGTTAATTTAAAACGAGTTGAAACTTGTGCCGTAAGCCCTCCTCCCCACCATCTGGCTAGTGGGGACATTCTGTACAAACCGAGCATGCCGACTGCCTATTCAGAAGGAGAAAAAAGTTTCTAATTCAGTAAAAATATTAGGCAGCTCCCATTCCGTCTTTAAGGGCCTCCAATGTCATCCAGATCTGTTGAGGGGTTCTGAGGATACAACCCTATTTATAGACTACTGGTAGTGATAGACTATTTGAAGTTCAGTTTAAGATAAATTATAACCCTAAAGATTCTACATGATATTTTAAAACTGCCCTCGATCTGTTTATATGTAGTTAGAGGCATGATTTCTATCATATATCTTACATATTTCATATAATAGATTTAAGGCCAGAAGTTTCTACTATCTTTTGATAAGGTGTATTAATATAGAATTGTCACGAGTTTATATTGCATCAGATATGTCTTACAGTTTATATTTCTATTATTCCTATTGTATCTATGATTTACTTAATCATAAATTTATATGTTCATATCCAACATTAGTTTGCCTATCATTAGGTTATATCTAATCATCTATCTACCCAGCCATATCTCTATGGCTTACTTAATATGCTGAAATAAAAGGATATCAAGCTGTAAAAGTCTGATGCATCACTCATTGACATGTGGAAAATCATCCATCCGGGGGTAAAAATACAGCTATCATTGGAAGCCTCTGACACTGATGGAGCAACATGGATTAATTTGGAGTTTCTTATGTGCGCGAGCATGAGGGAACTAAAACCTTGCTTTTGCTACTCTTCAAGTTGCAGAACAGGACTCCTACAGGATTTTCTTCATTAGCTACATATTTCACTAAACCAGGTGCTTGTAAGAATTTGTCTTTCATATATTCCATCATTTTCACTCCACATTGTTTTCTCTTATCAAAAAGTTCATCTGTGGTTGCTTACAGCCTCGCATCTTCAACATGCGTACAGAGTCTTGATGCTGCTTTGCACTTCCTGGAACAGATTACAAAGGGGTAGAAATAAGCTAACTTTGGCTTTTCAGCTTTTTCTATTGTTTTCCTAAGCCGTAGTCTCACTGGAATACCTGAAGAGGAAGTTAGGTTTGAAGAAATTAAGCTTTGTAAGATGTAATAGCTTAATTGCTGCAGAGTCTACTTAAGACTTCTAGAATCAAAACATGAAGACTGAAGAACTGTAACACAGAAACTGAAAGTCAGTGAGAAAAAATAAGGTCCATTTTTAGATTTGCCAAAACCTTTGGAATAACCTTTGCTTGTGCAGTTTGTGACAAAATGAAAACCACAATTTTCCCACCAAGTCCGAGGCCTGCACATAATGGCTTCTGATCCCCACAGGAACTTTTGAGTAAGTATTTTCTAATGAATTTCAGGTTTACTGCAGGTATAGAAGCTCCACAATCATTTCTCTTTAAAGCAGAGCTCTTTTTGTTACATTTACATGTAGGCAGTTGTGACAGAAACTCCATTCAACCTTTTGAAATAGCTGTGGCGTGATATCCTGTCCTTCCATTAAAATTAGCCCTGCTCAAACACAGTGCCTCTCGAAGCACTTTAACTCAAAAAGCAACTACGTGAAATTTGTTCAGGTCTTTTAAAAGCTTCTAACAGCAATGCCGGCACTTCCGAGTCCTATACATAGGACGGTTGCAAAGACATGGGGCTTTTTTTATGTTAGTCCTCATTGAAAATACCACACATTACTAGGAAAGGCCCACACTATTATCAAGGTTGCTATCACAAAGTCAAGTTCCTCCCTTTGCCTTAAGGACTGAGTTCAGACTATAGTAGCCTGTTAGAAACCATATGGCATTTGTTTTGCATCCACAGGAAAAGGCATGGCATGAACACCAGAGAAAGGCTACAACCAAAAGCCCGATTCCTAGAATATTGCTGTGTTAGTATCAGTTGCAGTTCCTGGATTTTCACATCATATTCTCCAATATTGCACAGTGGTTCGTGGAACTGCTCAGTTCTATCAAAGACGCTTGCATATGCCAAAAAGCGTTTCTAATCCTTCTAGTTGCATAGAAAATCTTGAAAGCATGAACCTCAAAAGCTGACTAGAAAGGCCAAGTGGAATTTCTCTGACAAGAAATAAGAATTTGAAAGGCTAACAGTCCTAGAATTTCTAATATTCACAAGTGTTTTCAGCTAGCTTTCTATAGTGCCTTTTGGGCATTTTCTGCTCCAATTAATTCTCTAAAATGATTAAAAACCAGGGCTGCTATATTTCTGTCGAATTTCCTGGGGAGAAACGTGAATACATACATATACTGCTGAATGCACATGAGCCTAGTACCTCTTAATTGTAACACATGTTCAGTACACGGTGTGATAAATTAGTTTGACAGGGCATAGCTGAAGAAATTCCATTAAGAAAACAGGAATCGCAAACATCTGGTTTGTTTGACTGTCGCAGAACTTGAAATGCTACCTAAATTTCAGTGGGTTTCTTGTCTTTCTGTGGTACTAGACATGCTAACATGAAGGTCCCATAAATTAAGTCTAATCCATCTCTATCTGGCAGGCTTATTCAACTTAAACAGGGAAAAACCAGTGGGATAGGACAGAGAATTAATTAAATTAAAAGTTATTCATTTTATTTGTACAGAAGTAAAGTTACAGTAAAGGAATATACCTTAATTTGAAACCTTCTCTCTTGGCCTTCAACCCTTGCCATACTTGCGGTTATTTACACTGCTCTACCAGTTACTCGGATAACGCTTTAAAAGTTGAGCTTAGTCTTTCTTTAAGCTTTCTACTGCACAGCCTATCCTGTTAGGGTTTTTCCTTTCACTGGATATCAGAAGTGGCAGCCAGCCCGCTCCATTCCCCGCCCTGTCCCAGCAATAGTTGTCATCAGCAGCCATTCAGTCATGATACCGGCCGAAGCGAAGAACCTGGCCATACCTGATTGAGGCTATAGCAGCGTTGCTAAACGTGCCTAAATGAAAAACAGTATTTCAGGAAATGGAATACAGTCCTATTTAATGCCAATGATGTAAGACTTCTTCAGCAGCCCACCTCAAACTTCAACTCCAAAACGTAAATAAGCATTGACCATTTAGGTCAAGGAGATTTCAACTTTTTAAAACAAGGATTTGAATAGTTAAGAGCTGCCACAGTCCGTAAGCAGCTAGATAAGTTCAGTTCTTCAAGATCCTAAGGAACCCCAGCTCCTCTCTGCTTTTGTCAAAAAGGCAGAAGTTCAGCACTTAAGATCCTTGTTCAGCATACTGCTTCCTTCAAGTGGTTTGTATTAATGGCTATTTTCTTACGACAGTACCAAAACCTGCTCATCTTAAAACGTGTATATTTTAATACACACATGTGTATGTCTATCTATAGACAGATATGCAGATATGTCTGTCTATAGATAGACATAGCATACACTCGAAAGATTGACTAGTCTTGTCTGACACAAAGCACTGGAGACCCAGCTTACGTTTTAAGCAGAAGATGGTAATTCAGAGATGTTTCTCTGAAGAGGCAAGACGTCCAAGCTTCAATACCAATGATCATAATTTAAGAAGAAAATCTACTTGGGGAGGAGAGGGGAAAGGAGGAGGAATGGGAAAAAGAAGGGGAGGGAAGAAGAATCTGCATGTTCCTGGAAAACTTCATACAATCCTGTGTAACTAGCATAAAGCCAAACCAGAGCAAATATAGATTTCTTCTATTGCAGTCTCTCGAGTATTGATCCAAATGAGCTTAGAAGAAGCAAATGTGACAAAGAGAACACCTGAGCTACCCATCCCTATTATTAGATAGGGAGTTTTCCAAATGGATTGGTGAACTCTCAGGACACGGGAATCATTTTGACATGATGGTGTTAAGTATAAAATATTAAACAACATAATACTCATCAACCACAGAGAATCGCAGAGTATTTCAGATTCTGGACATACAACCCCTGGCATACAGAGCAAACAGTGCTTCAGAACAATGAAGAACAGAAATGAGGGAAAATGTTTCATTAGAGAAATGAGCCTAGCTTCTGTTTAACCACCAAAATCACAGCACCTTAAGTCATTCAGAGCAAGCAGCACTTTTAACATGTCATCTCAAATTTAACATATGCATAACTTTTACATACCAAAAGGTATACCACTACTATTAAACAAACATAACATGTCTAAAGCCATTATAATGAAGTTTTCATTAATAGCTATATAGATTTCTTTGTTGTCATAGTAGAGAAGTACTGTGTCATTTGTAGGCACTAGAACAGGTTGCCCCGAGAAGCAGTGGCTGCCCCATCCCTGCCAGTGTTCAAAGGCAGGCTGGACGCTTCTTGGAGCAACCAGGTCTAGTTAGTGGAAGGTATCCCTGCCCATGGCAGGGGGGTTGGAAGGTCCCTTCCAACTCAAACCATTCTAGTATTCTATGAAAACACCTGCATGTACTGGAAACTTGAGGCAACTACATCAAATATATGTGTTTTGTTTTGGGGTTTTCTGGGGAGGTGTAGTTAAGGGGATGTAATACCCGAGAGATGCCAACACTGATTGGAGCTTTTCCAGTGTATGAAGTATGATTGTTCTCCCCTGCATGATCTGCTTGATGAAATGCTGCTCTTAAAGGCAGGTTTAATAGGTTGCCTTCATTATTTTCATTAAGTGTGCGGGTGTTTTGCATCTTTGAGACTTTTATCCACGAGGTCCACAGGGGGAGAGGACAGATGCAGCTCATTTCCTTCAGCAAAGAGGCTAAAAAGGGTTCTGCCAAAGCAGTTGTGTTAACTGCTGAAGACATACATACTCTCAATGCCAAGCATGATGTACAAATTCTGTGCTGCCTCAGTTCTGGACTCCCAGAATTCGTTTGGGGGTTTCTCTAATGGACCAGACCCCATCTGGTAACAGTCATGTACAGAAGCTCATTGATGGTATCACACTTAGGCATACAACTCGTAGCTGGAGAAATTACTTTAGCATTCATCTTGTGGCTAGTGTGTAGCTCAGAAATAACTCTGAAGAAGCTGGGCTGGAGAGGCTGCAAGAAATGCCTATTTACTGCTGGGATTCAGCAGGAAAGCTGGTGGTTTCTCAGCACAGAACAATGGTTCCTCCATTTTCTTTATCATTAATCACATGCCTTTTGGAAGCCAATTGTAAAGGAAGAAAAGCATCCTGCGGTTTTATCGGGTGGCACTGGAATTTTCAACAGGATGTCTACGTTTTATGGCCATGTTTTGGAAAGAGGTAGCATTACAATACCCTTGAAAAGCCATTTCCTCAAATGCTAATTCAGGGACACAAAACAAAGGCAGAAGTTTGGTGGTTTTTCACTTTCCCAAATGAATTGAAAAATTCCTTCAAGGAAAGGGCATAACCCTCCCAGCACAGACACCATTAAACAAGCCACAGAAATGCTTTCTATTGCATTTTATCTAAACAGAGAGGCCCCTTAAACACCTTGGAATAACAGGCCTTTTATGTTTGACATGAAAATAACGGGTGGCTTTATAGCTATACTATGGCTTTATCAATAGGAGCAAACAAAGCTTTCTGATTTATATACTCAGAAATGGGGCTGACTGGGGTAAGTTGCCTTGTTTATGTCATTAAAACCACAAACCCACCCAGGAAAACTTATTTCCAGGGCTACTCAGAGCTGTTCCAGGATTGCTTGCAGTCACTTCCAAGGCTACAATTCACAGGGCTTTAGATTTTCCAGCCCCCAAAAGAAGCAGTAACCATATCAACACATAGATTGTATTTTCCCCTTTTCTCTGGTATATTCCTTTCTTGTCCATTTTTATTTTATTTTATTCCTCTTTTTCATTTTATTTCAGATTTTATTTTATTTTCATTCTTTTCTTCCCATTTTTATTTGGAGGGTTTTTTTTTAAGTTACAAGAAAAAAAGGTTACTTCACCTATCAATGGCAGTTCCACATCCTTGGACATCGTTTCATTCATCTCCTTACTCAGGCTGAAAGAGTATTAAATACCTCATACCTTTTAAGAACGTAATAATATGGAAAAATTCAATGTACAGAATTAAATAAGAATTACTCTTAAAAATACATATTCCCATAGGAAATAGCTATGCAGGTCTAGATAAAAGCCTTATTTAACCAGAATTACCTCCTAAACTCAACTAGACTGTTAAAAAGTCACTTATTCTCAAAGAAGCTCTTAATGCATAGCCATAAACCACTTCTTTTATAACCCTTCTATAAGGCTTGCTAAACTTGCAGATTTTTGCGCCTTAAAACATTCAATATGAGTTTAAAATCGGAGAGGAAATCTTAAAAATCATAAATAATTCCATTTTTGGATCATACCGATACTCCACAAAGTCCATGCTTCCGGGCCTGGTATGTTCGGTAAGAAATTATTCCAGAAGGTAAGAAATGTTTCCAAGAAAGGGAACATTTAACACACTGCTAGTATAGAAACAGTCTTCCTAAACCATACTGTGTACCTGAAGCAAGCAAGTTTATCCTTCTTAGTGTAAGTCTGGATGTTCTTCTCTATACACGTCCTTCTTATCTGCTTATCTCTTGGGTTTCATAATATTCCATGCTAATTTTCAGAAGCTATTGTTTCTGAACACACATGTATTCCGCAGCTTTAGCTTTTACTGGACTATTTGATGTCTAATGCTCTTACGGATGAGCAGCTTCTAAGCAAGTAGGTAAACAAAATCTTTAGATGTCTACTTCCCAGAGCAAAATGCAACTCATTAAAACAAGGATGCAAAGCTGACCTCGGATTGAAAGCATTACACTTATTTTAACATTGTATTTCATTTAAAGTGTTTGATCAGTGAACAAGTCTCCTAGGATGTTTATCTCTTCTGGAGCATCACAGTGAACAGCAGCTCTTCAGCAAGCCTGATTACATTTGGGGCGTAATACCAGGCAACGTAACAGGGATTGAATAGTAGCATCCCATTCAGTTCATTTTGCATTGATAAAGCTTTGCGTCTTGCGACTAACATGCTAATAACCACGTAAATGCTTGTTTTGTTTAAATGGATTGCTTCCAGCAGTTTGGAGCAGCAGTGCCAGAAGGATATCGCACTGAAGATATTCACATCCTTACACAAACAGAATGATTAAATTTAGCATCAACTTATAGTTTGCTCCTTAAACCATTCAATTCCACCAATGAATGTTCAAGTTATAACTGGTCTATGCATCCTCTGAAGTTCACCTGGCAGGACAAGCCTTGAACAACTCCTAAGTTAGTAGCCAAGTAGGCTTGCATGCATGCTTGTGGTTTTTGCCTCTGTGACTGTAGAAGCAGCACTATGCATATCAGACAAACAACTATCAGAACAGAGCATGACGACAGCGCAGCTAGCATGAATCCATCAGTTCTCCTGAGCTTTAATATCTGTTGAGATCATTAATTGCTGAATATTGAGAAAACAACAACAAACCCTCAAAGAGAAAGCATGCATCTTCTGATGGCACTTATTAAAAGGCATTGAGAGCCAGTACTAGGCAAACAATCCCAAACGTTTACCCTGCTAGGTAAAAGAATGCGATCCTCAGAAACAAACAGCTTATCCTCAGCACCATGCAGGACAACCTGCTGAGCTCAACTGCGCTTCCCACCCTGTAAGTGTTTGTAGAGTAAAGAAGCAAACGTTAGTATTTGGTGTACACCAGCCCTGCCAACATGGCACAAACCCAAGGAGAACGAATACGATGTTTCTTAAAGCGTGGAGCGCTTGAGCATTGTGAAAACATCAGGGGTAAGAAAGAAAACAGTGAACATGAGTGCAGCAAAACGGGAAAAGCAGACTTCCCCCACCCCCTGGTATTTTTTTTCCTCCAAAATATATCATGTCAAAGGAATGTGCCTCTCTCTGCCGGCTGAGCTCTCATTTCCAGAAGCTTTCCAACAGCAGTTAGGGCTCAAGGAACAAAGAAACTCCACTGTTACAAAAGCAGGCAGAATTTCAGCTCGTCGTAGGCTTCTTCTGAATTCTCATCATAGAGCTTCATATTGAGCACATATTGAGTGAGAAGGCACAGGATCTCAGAGATGTCCCATTCCCCACCAGATTCACCTCTCCTCTCTCTCCCCCCCCCCGCCTTTCCCCCTCCATTCATAGCTTTCATTTCCTTTTGAAACAGCAACAGCTTCAGATAACAACTCATTTTTCCTAAGGATATTCATGCTGCATTTAAGCCAAGAAATCATAATCTACCAAAACATTTAAGAAACTAAGTTACGAGCCCTACTGCCAAGAATTCAACTTCCTATTTAACACGGATTTACATGGCAAAGGGCCCAGATACTGACCGGTCCTTATACCTGCTCTCAGACTAAATAACATCTCTCAGACAGCAACAGGCCAGAAGAGTTGAGAAAAGAAATGTGGTTTATTTTATATACATATTTAGGAATTCATTTTCTCAGCTATACCTCCCTTACTGTAACAAGCAGATTCAAGACTATCAAAAGTAAAAGGAAGTTGAACAGTTTCTCCAGCCAGCATAGGATGGAGATGAACTGGGATTACACTGAAATCGGCTCATGACAGCAATAAAACATGGATTTTTGTGATCCTCAACAGACAGGTAATGACTGCTTAAGGCTTTATTGTCTCAGATGCCAATTGCTTTAAGTGTCCAGTAGTTTCCTCAGAATCAAAACCTACTTGTTCTCAGGGCAAATGTTCTCAGTCACAGAGCTCTCAAAAGCTCCACCGTAGCCATTACACCCAGATAGTGACATTTAGAAGACAGCGCAGCTAAACTTTGATCCCCTCCCTTTAAGGCAGAGCCAGGTCACCCCCAGGGTTACAGCTGAAGGGTTTTGTTTGTTAGCTTTTCATTTCCTTTACCTTTGCTTGAATCCTCTTGTCTTTCACTCTCGATACAAGTTTCCACACTGCGTGGATAGGAAGCTTTATGAGAAAGGAGAAGACGGACTTGTGAAGCAGGTTATCCATAATTGAAGCAGTTTCTGCACAGTTGAAGAGGCTTCCCTGCGTGGAGGCTGAGGTCTGAGTGCAGGCTCTCTGCCTCTTGCCAAGGACTGGTAGTCCTCAGCTGTTGCACAATCCTTCTCTGCGGAGCAACTGGTGAAAAGCAAAACATCAAACGCAGAGCCTGCAACAAATGACCAGTGTTAAGGTGCCGCAAGGGCAGTGTAAGCTGGAAGAACTGAGGGGCAGTTCTACCCAATGCAAATCATTGCCCTGACAGCATGATTTAACAGCTCTGCTTCTGGTAGGCATATTCTGTTGCAAATATCAAATAACAGTGAGTAGGTCCTGATTTTTCCTACCCCCCCAGCTACAAAGAACAAATCCTAATGCTTCTTAAAGCTTGTTCAGCTGCAGTAAAGAGGTTTGAAATCTGCTGTTTATAGCATATTCCCCCCTCTTCTGTAGTTCAGAATATACAATATATAACATATTCCCCTCTCAAGCTGTACTTCACTGACTGCACTGTCTTGAGTTCACTTTTGTTTCGCACACAATCCTGTTATGTGGATTTCAGCCAGGTTAATGCTTTCTTTCATACTCCACTTTCTAAACTGGAACTGGAAGGCACCAGTTCCGGGGCATAACAATGTAAGCTCAGATAAAGCTTAGCTTGCAACTGGAGGCTTTGCCTTGAATCTTACCTGCAAACTCATTTCCTTTCAAGTCATCATATTTCTCTCTCAGTGAGCCTTTCTCTCCCTTGCACCGTTGATAAGCAGACAAATGCTAAGTGTTTGCCTGGCTTTTCTATAAGCTGCAAAACGTATTTCCACCAATTATCACCCTAAATTCTTCACTTGTAGAGTTATGGAAGTCTATGTTGGTGTTGTCCACACAGAAAAGTCACAGAGAGGAGCTGGGTTCTTATTACAGGGAGGCAATTCAGTCCTCGCTATAACTCCGTAGCCATTGGAGATTAACTCCAAGCCTTTTAAATCTGTACTAAGGTATATTTTTGTCTATAATGACTTTTTTAGAGCTTGGCTAATACTACAGAATTTGTCCTGAAGCTCTTACACAGCTGCCAGAAAGTAACCAGCCAGAGCAATGTTGCAGGCCTCCTGCACATCAACATCTGGGCAAGGAAAACGAGATCGTTTCTTTACCTTGTTAGCACAGGTTGGGAAGTGATCTCTGTGGCAGGGACCCTTCTCCCATTCATCCCTTCTAGGTCTCACGGCTTTCAATGGACCCAGGAAAGGTTCCAAGGTGGATTTTCACGCCTGTTTTCAGCGTTAGCTCATCCTGCGCTACTCACACGTACGCTCCCTCTCAAGTCTGGGGGCTTGACACAGGCAACCATTCTGAGATTTCATGCTTGGAGACTGTCAGCAAATTCATTTTGTGCTCTTGAATGACTGTTCGGCTGCTTATACTTTAGTCCATCTGTTTGGATGGCACCAGGCCTGCTTACAAGGCCATCTTCCAGGTTTCGTTTCACTTCCCATCCAGAGATGCCAGCCAATCTGGGGCACTCGGCACAATACCTTTCCTGCCCTCACTTTGGTACAAAGCCCTGCTAAGTCAGAAACACTGCTTCTGTGCTTTATCACATTTGTCAGCACTCGCGTGGCTCTGACCACCTGAACAGCAGAGGAAGAAAACTGTAGTTGTCAATGCTGGAAATTGCCAAGTACACTTGTTGCTGTGAAGCCAGAGGAATGTTATGAAGATCAGTGACGCATCATAGCATGAGAGCTCTAATTGCAAACGCTCTACAAAGCCAGGACTGCTATAAGCAGAAGGACAAGGACAGTAAAACGGATGATAAAAGCCCAGAAGATCCAAGTAGGTGAGAGCATTGAGCTCCGCTTTGCTATAATGGTCCCTTTAAAATGAACGAATACTAGGACATAGAGTGTTAGTGGTTTATGACATTTGCTGAAAAACCATGCCACAGTGAAGATGCTTCTTCGCAAAGTCCTGGTGTGCATGACCAAGCTCTTCCAGAGGAACAGACCACCTCTTATCAGTACACTTGTTTTAGGCTGCCCTAATATCAGGGCTTCAGCATCCATGTGTGCACCCAACTCGGATGCATGTGGATACTTGCAGATCACAAAGGGAGACATCTGCAGTAATCCGGACAGCTGGAGCCTCAAAAGTGTGGGACGGCATCATCTGCATAACTTGGTCTTGGCCAGTGTCAGAATGCGACATTTTCTGGACTAGCCCCTTAAATTCCTCATTGAAACAGATGAAACAGTGAAGTACAATCTGGCTCCCTTAACTAGAAGAACCTGCACTAACAAGAGTATGTCAGTGGTACACATCACTAATGTTCTCCCCCGCCTCTGTCCCCCTTTAAGAAAGGCAGTAACAAGCCAAGGAAAGCAAAGGCAAGCTTTCAACATACCGCATCAGCTGTCAGGATGTTTTAGTTGAAGAGTTTTAGTGAAAAATTCTCTTTTCTACCATTTCAAATAATGTGGCAAGAATTTCCAAACGGGCATTTTGACACCCAAAAAGAAGAGTTTCTTCTTGTGCCCTCTGGTATTATTGAAGAAATCCTTGGCTTCTCATGCCATAATAGATTTAAAAGGAAAAGAAAGAAATTGAAACACTAGCTTTTCCTAGGAATGAACCCAATTCATACTAAAATAACAATCCATTATGTGTTCAGAAGCCAGCAAACAATAGAGAATAAACCGCTCAGCTCTGGCATAGCAACTGCCCAGTATCAACAAGAATAGCATTAACCTATTTGTTCAACTAACGCATGTGCCATCAGTCAAGGTGAATTTAGCAGCTCCCATGCAGCAATTAGACAACCCCTACCTCGTATTATAAAAGTCTGTATTGATAGTAATGAAATATTCCACTGGCAGCCAAAATCCACAAAGAGCATCCGGATCCTGTCGTAATAAATAACTCTTTGCACTGATTTGAAAACCAATATATATATATATATATGCATCTCTACAGGTATACATGTAGAGCTATACAGATTCACACACACAGCAACCCCCCCCAGAAAACCCATACAATCAGGTGCAGATCAACAAATTCAGACTTTGTCCCACAACTCATTGCAAGCTGCTATTAACTTGGGAGTTGGAAAGATTTAACTCTTGCCCATTGTGAGCTGCTTTGCCATCTTCTCCTGTCATTTTGGTGTCTCAAAGGTTCATCGTCCAAACCCTTTCATTTCAAAGTTCATTGGGCCAAGATTTCCCTATCCCAATGAAGCCATGGCCCTTGGATCCTTTAGGCTTATCTTATGTATAATGTAAGTGTTGCGTTTTGGGTTTGCGTACTGTCACAATTAGAATTTGCTTCTTTGCCATCCCCCCCCTCCTTATTACTTTGATAAATAACAATCATTCCAGCATAGCTGTTAGTGTAGGATTTTAAACTAATTTAATTTCCTGTTCTGTGAGCAGTATATATTAGTTCAATTCCAGTTAAAACTTGAATCAGGTCCTGTTTCACTTTGAATCATGCAAACCATCTTCAATATGCATCACTGATTTAGATTTTCTGAGATTACAGTGAAACAGGGTATTTTTAGTTCCTTGTTCAGTTACAAGCTCCCCAGTACAAGACAGACATGGTTACACTGAAGCAGGTCCAGCAAAGAGCTACAAAGATGATTAAAGGACTGGAGCATCTATGATGGGAGGAGAGACAGAGAGCTGGGACTGTTCAGCCTGCATTAGACTCAGGGATCTCAGTGTGCATAACTACCTGAGGGACCGAAGTGAAGGACCCAGATTTCTCAGGGCTGCTTTGTAAAAGGACAGGAAGCAATGGGCACAGACTGAAATACAGGAAGCTCCCTCTAAATACAATTATTTATTAAACCACTGTAATAGCGATGAAACACTGGAACCTGCTGCTCAAAAGATTGTGGAGCCTTCAACCTTGGAGGTATTCAAAACCTCACAATCAGTCCTCAGCAGCCTGCTCCTTCTGACTCTGCTTTGAGCAAGTGTATTGTACTACCTGGTTTCAGGAGTCCCTTCCAACCTCAGCTAGTCTAAAAGGCTGTGAAATTACAAGCTACTACTACAGAAAAGCCCTGAGCACATGCAAATGCTTGTATCCTTGATTCTGTCTACAAACAGATGCCTTTAAAAGAAAGAATAGCTAGAAAATGTCACCAGTAAACCAGTTCCCAAATGTAGAGACTGTTTGTGCAGTGCCAAAATACGATATTTAGTTTCACTGCAAGAAAGAGTTTACCTGAGTTTTCATAACGCTTCTCAAACATAATACAGTTGTCTTGTGTAGAGGTGTGCACACAGACACAAAAATAGCTGCATCTATTGCAAGGCTTGTGCAAATAGCTTATTTAGAACTGTTTGACCAGTTATCTGGCCTGTAACTCCTCCTAGACACCAAAGGATTTTGCCATCAGTTTTCTTTCTTACCTCTCCCAAGTATCCATGAAGGAATTTTCTTTCCCCTTTTCTTCCTAGAGACACCCAATTTCCCAAGAATATGAAGCCATGAGAAGCAACTGTCTGCATTGGTACCTCTGCTTTGCCAGGGCCTCGGTGTAGATGGAAGTCACTCTTAGAAAGGAGGACCGCAGCTCTAAATAAAAGGCTCAATAGGAGCACCCGTTTCTGGAAAGCTGTCTCCCTGGTTACATTATTCACGTTGACCAGCCTGCCCCACCAACCAGAAGGTAGTGTTAATTCACTTGTGCAGCCCGCAGGAACAGGTTAAGATGGCAGACAGTGGCTAAGGCTTCTACACTCGCATCCTGCCACATTTTCTGGGATCAAAGCAGCTCCCTCCCATTGCACTTTGCCGAGTGTGGGAATGCATCAGAAGCCATCATCACTGGGTCATATGCAGGGTGCCAGATTAGGTGCCACATGGCTGAGCGGCGGACTGCCAGCGGCGCACAGTGTGCTCATGCGCTTCTCAAAGGCTCTGTTCGCACATCTGTCAGCTCTGCATCACTTTCAGAAACTTTATCCCTTTACCATGCAACCCTGAGCTCACAATCAAGGAGCTGGGTAACAGGTTGAAGCTCTACACTTGCATTGCTGCACTAGAAACAGAGAGTTGACATCCTTATGGCCACTGTCCTACAGATGACCTCCCTTGCGCTCTCTGTACAGCCAGGAAAGCTGTTTGTCTTTTTAAAGCTCTGTGGTACTGGGATTTGTGCCCCATTTGTTACCCACTCCCCTAAGTTCTTCCCTCCATCACTGATCTCTAATCAGCAGGATTCCATTTTATAAAGTGTCACCCTCTAGTGCATTGTTTAACAATGATCTAAATTAAAATCTCACTCTGTTTAAAATTTGCCTTTTACTCTAAAATCTCTCGATCAATCTTCCCATAGCGACAGCTTGGCCACTACAAATGTTATCAAAGCATGCTTCGGTTTATCTTCCAGATTGTTTAGGAGAAACCTTAATTAGTGCTTTCATTAATTAACACCAGACCCAGTGCTGATCCAGAGATGTTCCGTTTGATAGCTTCCTCGCCACTGGTGTTTCATTGTTATCCTGACGTCGTAGCCCAGGCAATTCTGTATTCATATTACAGGATTATGAAGCAGAAAAAGGCTTTTTTCCTACTGAATTCTTCCTGAAGAAGCTTCCCACACATAGCAACAAGAAGCCACGGTAGACATGTGTTTTATTTGTTTCCTAAACACATACTGCGGACAATTAGCTTTGTCTGAAAGGAAAACTGATTATTCACCTATGTCTCAAAGAATCATGAAAACACCTTCCCCACTGTACTGATGGACTGTGGGTTAGGTTTAGGGTGCAGTGGGGCTGGAAAGGCCAAGCTGAAGTCCTCTGCTTGTGAACCTAGCAGCCAGCTGAGCTTATCCTCATCTTGAGCTCTCCCTCATCCATAGTCCAAAACATCAGATCCCCACAGTCTTGTAACACAATTAATCTTCCTATAGAGTTGTGCAGTCAGGGTTCTCAGATTGGCCCTCAAACACAGGAAATTAGGTAGCCTATCCGAAACCTCATGAAGCTCCTAGCCAGGAGAAAATGCTTGAGGGAGGGGAAGAAGTACTGCAGTGAAGGGGGCCTTTTCTCATTAGTCTTCCTTGCCTCAGCCACACAAAGCTTCCAGCTCTGAAGAGGACTCATCTGAACGTTTTCCATCGCTCACTCAGAAGAGTCTTATGCAAAGAAACTGTCACAGCAGGTTTGCCTCAGGTCGAGAACACTTCCAATACAGTCCTGGGTTTTAATAAGCCCACATTTAAGACATAGAGACATACAAGATCAGATTACTGAGAAAACTCTCTCTTACTTCAGTACAAGCGTTACAGTAATTGCACACTGGACATCAAGGACTAGACCTGCAGATGCTCTTAGGGATAAGAGACTCATTCTTTCAAGGAGTCCCACAGGAGACCTTAGAAACCTAGTTTTCCTTTTTAAATCTTATTGGAAGAATTACAGTAAGAGCCAGAAGCGCTGCCTGCTGTTGAGAGGCCTTCCTCTTCCTCACACCTGAGCAAAATGAAGGTCTTTCTCAAACTGAGTCCGATTCCAGCAATTCAACTTTAAGCACTTGTTACTATCTTTTCCAGATAGTTCTCATGTTAGACTAGGGAAAGACAACAAGGAGATGCAACATCCAACGATGGGACATACAACTTTCTCCTTGGAATTCAGGAGACACTTCACTAAACTGGAAGCAGCACCTCCTAGCAACTCAACTTTGTTCCTCACGCTAGTTGCACAATATACTCTGCTATATATCCTTATGGCTTTATGCATACGTAAACCCTTTTTCTTTCTAAATGTAGCTACCATCCTCAACATAATTTAACAGCTGAGAAGGAAAAATAACCTTTTGTCCCATGTTCGCATGGTCTGTAATTCTTCTTTTCCTTTTCCAAAGCCATTCCAAATGTTCCCCTGGGAACATGCCCCCCAGTAACACTGCTACACATGCAGAAACAGAAGAGTGCAATACTGGCATTACAAAGGCTTGCCTTGCAGCCCTTCCCTCTCACTTAAAGCGTCCTAACCTCGCCTGTGGTGTCAGGAGAGCACTGCTAGGTAATTCCAGAGTTTCACCTCTTTTCTTTGTGAAGATCTCAGGTTTGAAGTGGTGAAGTAAGCAAGCAAGCAAGGAGAGGAGATATTTTGAGTGCACAACATGTGCCTTGTGAATCCTGCCACTGACACAGTGTAAAGGATCTCACTGAAAGCATCTATGTAATCTGAAAGTGGTGGAAAGAAATGACCGAGTGATGAGCACCTGAAACTCCAGGTGCAGTTAATGGTTAAGGCTGCTTAGCACCTACTGAAACAACCATACCCTGTTTTATAGGGGACTCCATTTCTAAAAGGTCTGTCTCTCAGGCCAGTTCATTTCTCTATTGATCAGCTAAAAAGAAGAATGTGTTGGAAACCTACATGCAACTGAAAGGAAGAATCAGCACGCTCGTTTAGCCTAAAAGCTCAGCCAAAAGGCTCTGAATTTCATGCAGTAAATTAGCAAATGCCTGACCTGAAGAATGGTATTTGAGAGGAAAAAGGCACTCAGAAAATGGGTTCTGGAAAATTGTGTCTGGTTTAGTGTTAATCTGTTTATATATCAAAGAACAGCCTTTCTAGTAGCTGCATGTCAATCTGTTCGTTCTGCTTTGCACGCACTCCAAAAATCATTTGAGGATTGAATTAGCTGTCAGTTTTGCATAGCTTGGATCTCTAGTGCAGAGGATCTAGAGCCACTTTAAAGACATCAGGTAGAAGGCACTGCTCACATTATGCATGAATGATCAAAAAAGCAGGCCTAGAGAATGAGATGAGGCAGTATTAGTTTCTATTTTAGAAACTAAGGATGTGTCTAACTGGCAGCACCCGTAGCCGGACGTACCATCATCTCACACAGAAAAAAGCCGCAGAAATGCAAAGACATGAGACAGACGATGGTCATGAATAGTGGTACAAGAGCTTTTATATGAAGAAGGACTGAAAAGATGCAAGCTGTTTGGGGCAGGCAGGAGACAGACATAGAGACAAATAAAAGACAGTACAGAAGAACAAAGTACAGGAAAGAAAAGCTGAGCTCTTACTTGCTTTTACCCTACACGGGGGAAGAACCAAGCCCAGCACATCTGAAAGGCAGGAAAGAAGTCCTTTTCTTCTTCCTTTTTTTTTAATAGATTTTCTTTAGAATAAAATAGGAAATGATTAAAGTGTAGATTTTTTCATTTCTTTTTTTTTCTGCAGGTCATCTCAGAGGTCAGATGTTAGTCAGATTCAAAAGAAGATGGGACAAGTAAGCATATAATGGGAACACTCATTAGAAAGGGTACAGGCCGGTTTATCAACCTGTATCCTTCGGGGCATAAGTCCCTCATAAGCTCTAAGGAATTAGAAACCGAGCTTTCACAAGCAGTTATCCTGGCAGACAGGGAGAAAGTTGTTAATTTATCATTGCAGTGGGGCACTGGAATGGGTTGCCCAGGGAAGTTGTGAATGCTCCATCGCTGGTGGTGCTCAAGGCTGGGTTGGACATAGCCTTGGGTGGCATGGTTTAGTGGGAGGCGTCCCTGCCCATGGCGCGGGGTCGGAACTGCATGATCTTAAGGTCCTTTTCAACCCGAACTATTCTATGAGTCTATTTAGAATGCTTTTGACCCAAAACACAAGGGAAGGATATAGACGCAAAGGGAAGTATGAGTAGGTTTGCAAAAATACAGCTTAATCAACATATGACTTATGAGGAAAGAAAACAACTCACTCTATAAAAAGGGAAGGGATGAAACATCAATTAATTAGCCAGAGAGAAACAGCGTGAGGTTCTGAGGTTAGGCCTAGTAAGGTGGAAATATAAGCAGACAGAAAAAGTGCTCCAAATTGTTGAGTGGAAGAGAAAAATGCACCGCAGTTATAAAGAGGGTGAGGCAGAACTGCAGCATATGGAAGAGATGAATAAAAGGGTCTTCCATTAAAACAAAAACTACAGTGAACCAAATTACAGAGCAGATGCAATATTAAATGTTGGAAGGGTTTGTTAACCTAAATTGATGCTCTACTGAGGGAAGTAAATTGACTAAATGACTTGCTCTGTGTCCTGTCTCACCCTGAGCCTGGACATGGCTCAATTCTAGCAGAGCAGAAGGTAACGAAGAAATACTCCTTCCCCACCAGCACTGAAACTTGTTGATAGGAAAGGGTGATGAAACTTGGATTATCTGATAAATGATATCTGGGGGGGGGGGTTGACACCAGCTTCCTTTGCCACTGAATTCCCAAGGAAGGAAAGCAGGAAAAGAAAACCTGCCACTGATTTTCTGTCTCATGGGGCAAATTAGATCAACTGACTCCGATTGCAGACTATGCTGTGTTATTAACTTCTCTCAACTCTGGACAGCGCATATGCTGATAGACAACCCGTTGGTAGCTGGAGGGCATTATCCTAGCTTATGGCTGCAACTGAGCCATAAGCTACGTTTCAGCCCAGGCCATTTTATGGTCTTCTCCTCTTCCAAGCCAAAAGAACCCACTGGCAAACTTCTAAAGACCCTCGGCAAGACACGTCTCAGTCACTTGATCATCATTGCTGGAGCTCATTGAGCAGCCATATCCGGACATACCCCTAACCTTTGTGTTTGACATGGTAACCTTCAAATTCCGAATTCTTATAAGAGAACCTCTGTGAAGACGTAACTGAATTGCAAGATTCATGGTGCTGCATGATCAAGCATAATCTTACTGTCACATCTATCATTTTTAATCAAAGAGCATGGGACCACATGTGCAAGGCGCACATGGCAGAGGCTAGCAGGCACTGTGATAGGGGGGTGGTACAGCTAGGGTGCATGCTTGTGCCCCACACTTCAAGGCGCCCAAAAGACACAGGTGTGCGAAACAACAACCTTTCATCACCTGCTCCATGTTCAATGGTCAGTGGGTCACAGATTCGATCAGCACACTGGTCATGGCATATCAGAGCTCAGTGTGAGCTACAGACATCGGTGTGGCACAGCAAAGGAGTGAGATAAGAAGCTAAGAGAACCTGTGAGCCATTGGTGGGCCAGGAGGGCATGGCCTCAACAGCCAGGGCCCATCCCACTGTCCTCATGGAATGAGCAGGGCAGGCTGGAAGGGGACAGCCGGACATAGCCTGGAGCAGAGGTCATCAGGCAAGTCCATGGGTGATGAGGCATGTCTAGGGTCAGGAAGCTACTTCCTGAGTCAGGGCCCACAGCCAAGCATGGGTATGGCTGTGATGTGGCTGCAGTGCAGATTGTTTGGGAGCCAAGGAGTCTGAGCCCAGCTCAAAACCAGATCCTAGGTGAATGGGAGGTGGGGAGGGAGCTCACCAAGTCCCTAAGCCCACCATCTGTGCCACAGGGCTCTAGACTAGCCCTGAGCCCAGGCAGCCAATCTCCTAGCAGGGGTAAGGGGCGCCCTCAGGGCCCTGAGACAAGGTGAGCGACTGTCATCACCCATTTCTGCCAAACAGGAGTACCGTCATGTTCTTGTATGACAAGAACAGAAGTTACAGTTCTGGGGGTTCTCTTTGAGGTCCCACCATTTGCCTTAAGGGATTCGTAAAAGCAGCCATGCCCGGTCAGAGTATGTGTCCGTTGGGATGTGCTTCCTGCAGTGGCTTCGGGCAGATGCACAAAGAAACAGCTAAGAGCAGAGCAGGCACATCATAACATCGCTCCCTTGGGATACTTTCATCAGCTCCCAGCAATCTGCAGGTCAAGGATTTCCTGCACCAGGAGCGGTACCTTTAGGTGGCCCAGCCCAGATTAATCTTTTGTGCATGAATTTGTCTAATTGCAATGAGAACTTGCATGAACTGCTGGTGCCAACAGCATCATGCAGCAGTGAGATCCCCTTCTTAGCTTTTCTCTCTTGAATTCCTTAATGAATCCCTCTAAAAAGCAAAATACTATATATTTGTGTAGCTTAAATTACCGCTGAATTCTTATGGGTATCTGAGAACAGACTTTGATCTGTATAGCTATAGAAGCATCAGGTGGTTTGAATGATTTAATACCACTGTTCATGTTCAAATATAGGATTTCAGGCTTAGAGATACAAGTAAGAACACTCTTGGGAAGAAACAACATAATGTGCTTCTTTTCTGTAAAATCTGACAGCCAAAATGTGGAGCAGATTAAAAAGGAAGGTTAAGGGCATGTTAATAAACATTTTATTGCATAGAGATACCTCCAGAGATTACAAGAGCAGAGAAATCACAGTGTCAGTGCCATTTATCACTGAGAAAAGACTTAGCGTTCCCACTGTAACCTTGTGTTTCTATGGAGAAGGCTTCTCTTGGCTTTCTCCCTGTATGATCAATATGACACACTGAATATGCACAAATGCTGTTTCCAGACTCAATCAAGTTTTCATGATAGGGAAACAGGACATAATTTGTCATTCCAAAAATTACAATGCAAATACTGTATCATACAGTGCAGCAGGTAACTGGGAAACGCTTCCTGACTCTATGGATTACAGAGGAAATTTGAGAGGTAACATTGCAGAACTGGGACAGATGAGGACATCAGCAGAATGGTATCACCCGCTGCTGGTATCAAACGCAGGGACTTTTCCCCATGTCTCTGCAATGGGAACATGCGCACTGGGAATTAGGATCCTGCACTGTTAGGCCTTTGTCTCATTGCCTTTTGAGGTGTAGGAAAACCTGCTCCATCACGGAGTATTTTTTCTTGGCATTACATACATTCAACTGAAAGAGTGGCTTTCAAACAGCGCTCTGGAGAGCTTGCTGGGTGTACGTGCCATAGGGCGCAGCGAAAGGCGTCACGTACCGCACATTTCCGGCCTATCTCCAGTTGCTCCAAGCAACTCCAGGCTGTTGCTTCTCTCCAACAGCAGCTTATCTTGTGAGAGAAGATACCCACTTCCCCATCTGATGCAGAAAGCTGATGCCAGTGGTGCTCTGCTGGCTTTAAAACAGTGATGAAAACAAAGCCTCCATTTTCCTCATGCCTCCATTTCAGGCTTTTCCTTGCAGGAGTCGCCTCAAGGGCTTCCTGTACACTGAACAATAAACCTTTTGAATGCTCTTGAGACTTCTGGGTGGGAGAATAACCACTTACGTTTCATACTCTCAGGAGACCATTTTAGAACAGGGTTTCTAGTGGAGTTAGTGGTGTCACTACTGGAGATAACAGGGCATCTCATCCCTCTTTTCCCCTCTGTTTTCTATTTAAAGCCCATCTTCAGCACACGGTTCTCTCAATCACTCTGTAGATGCTCACAGTGCACGTGAAAGACATAAGAATGTTCTACTTCCATTTGTTTTTCCAGGACATCCCATGAAATAACATGATGACCTTTGAAGGTCCCTTCCAACCCCGACTATTCTATGACTCTATGACACTATGATGCCATCATCCCATGATTTACTCCTGTACCCTTTTCCTTCTCATATCTCTCCATGCCAGAGTGCAGGAAGCTAACCTCCTGCTCTGTTATCTCAATGCAAATTCCCTCATCACCTCATGCGAGCTAAGTCCTTATCACCTTCTTTGATTCTGCTTTAAATAACAACCTTCAGACTGACTTTACAAGGAGCGCACCATACTCCCTGCTGTCAATGCAATGTTAGATTGTGTAAATCAAGGTATTACGACACACGTAACAAGAAATGATTAACAGTGCAAGAAAATAACATTTCCCTAACCTGTAAAGTAACCGCCTGGAAAGCCTGCATATAGGAAACATCTGCATTTCTTTTTACCATATCAGAATTTGATTCAACAGCACTGGGTTATTTTACTCCCTTGATCCCTCTTATTACTCTGGAGTGAACGGTGCAAGTTGTATGCCAGGGAACACCTATGTATCAAAGAGTTGTGAAGTAAATGGATTAAAAGGACCTGTACAAGTCCTTAGCCGAATGCTTCTCAAACGCTTTTCACCACTGGCTCCTCAGATCTTACAGGGCACGTTTACCGGATGATTTTAAACCCCATAATGTTAACGAAGTATACAGCCAAGTATAAGCAAATGAGTAAAAACAATAGCCTTGAACAGGGCCAGGGATGGAGCATTCACAACTTCCCTGGGCAACCCATTCCAGTGCCTCACCACCCTTACAGTAAAGAACTTCTTCCTCATCCAATCTAAACTTCTCCTGTTTCAGTTTGAACCCGTTACCCCTTGTCCTATCACTACAGTCCCTCATGAAGAGTTCCTCCCCAGCATCCCTATAGGCCCCCTTCAGATATTGGAAGGCTGCTGTGTCCCTGCCCATGGCAGGGGGGTTGGAACTGGATGATCTTAAGGTCCTTTCCCATCCAAACTATTCTATGATTCTATGATCCCATTTTGGCCCCTGTGTTGTTTAGCTACACAAGAAAGAATACGACAAAACCAAATAGGGTCTATCTATCTTTGCTTAAAGTCTGGCTTGTTCTTCACCTAAAAAAAGGCTGAGAAACATTGACATATGCTATTGCTCTGTCCTAATTTCTGCGTATGTTATTCCTCACAGTGTTTGCTCTGTAACCAAAGATCTTCAGGGATGGAAATTACACAAGTTCCATGAGCGACACATGGACCAGTCTGTGGATGGTTGAGCTGAGTAACGTGCTGGTCAAAACGCGGCCCCCGTGATTCGTTCATACAGCAATTTCTGAAGAAAATGAAAACACAGAGATAAACCCGTGTATAATTCACGTCCTTTCCTTCTTTGCTGGAAAAGAGCACTCGTTTTCAGTTAAACAAGGAATAATGGAAAACTAACCATAAAAGAATGAAATATTGAAAGACACTACCTCCTGTGACAATTTTAATGACACTACTCAAAACTGCCCTGAAAGTCCATAGAAGCTTTGTAGTACTAGGATGTTAAATCAAACACCGAGGAACTAGCATGATATGATACTATGGCATTAGAAGATATCATGATATTAGCCTTTCACATTTGCAGATCCTCCTTTACCCATAAGATCTGAAAGGGGGTTTGACAGTGCTATTCTAGACCCTGTCTGTAAGTATCAGGGAAAAATGACTGTTGCAGTTGCAAAACTGGCTGAACCTGTTCAGAAAACGCTTGTCATGGGAGTAGGAGTGATGGGAGTAGGAGTGATGCTGTACCTCAGGAATTAGTCTCACATGCTCCTGCTACTAGCACATGAAAATACGCAGCAAAATGTCACAAAACTTGCCTTTTAGCTTCAAGCACAAGCCAAGGCATCCCATCTGCTGCGCCAGGCCAACAGGGGTCTGCGCGCTGCTGCGCAGGAGTTGCCAAGAAGTGCAAATGAAGGTGTGGTATGTAGGAGGTAGGTGCTGCAGGTGAAAAAGCAATTGGTTATACGGTAATATTATTCCTGTAACAATGCAATAGAAGTAGCATAAATGGTCATCTCTGGAGGCAATATTGAGCTATAAAACCAAATAGCTTATTCTCCAGAGAATACAGCTCATCCTGCCTGGTTACCTGAGAAAGTCCACCACTTTTTTTGCTTAATTGTCAAAATCAAGTCCTTGGTTGCAGGGATCCGAGTTTAAATGTCTAGATGCTGCGAAGAGGCATGACCAGGGGAGATTCTTCCTTCTGCAATTCATTCTTCCCTCCCACCTAACACAGTCCAGGCGCTTTGACTGAAGCAGGCTATGAAAGATAGATTCTGCCAGTATGGTTTCCAAACCCATATTTGTTTGTTGTGTGCACATGAACTAATAATTCTTTCACATGCTTCAACACCACTGGAAGCAAAGATTTATTACTCAAAGATTCTCTGTATGTAGGTAGGTAAGAACCAGCTCTTACTCTTCCTTTTATATAAGAAAGGAAGATCATTTTCTGTCAGTTTAGCTTACTTGACATGAGATGAAAGTTAACCAAATGGCTCATACGTAAGGATGGTTAAGAGGCAAATTATTAGCTATGGAAAACATTTTTTCAGCCAATTCTCTAAGACACCCTTCAGTGCAAGGCTTCAAGGCTGAACTAAAGCTTGGTGTGCAGTTGATGGAACCTTAGCTTGTGAACCTCGATTAACCAAATTTCCTTTGAAGTAAACAGGTTCATTTAACGCCCCCAGATACTGATTAATTGTATTGCGAAATCCCTCAAGCAGCAAATCGCTTGGTTGTCTGAAATTGTGCTTTGGCCCCTTTCTGCATACAGGTAATCAAGTATATGATACAGTACAGATGTCAGCTTGTTATTTTACCCAGTAACCCCAGAAATGAGCACTAAATTGGAAGAAATCCTGTAGCACAGTTATCTAAAGTTATAAAATGAAAAGAACTTCTGTTTTCAAGACCACGCAGCTCCTAATGGCTGTTTTCAATTATTCCTTACTCTCCGTAAGAAATGTCTGGCCTATGGAGTTACCACGTTAGCTTTGACACCATGGATTAATTACATGTGAAGCGTAACAGGTCAAAAACCCTTCTTCGAACATTAATTCCTAAGAGGACCATTTGAAGAATGTGTATGGCAAACTGTTCTTGTGCAGAGTGCTCAGAGGAACACAGAGGAACACCAGATTGCAGATAACTTCCACTCAGCAAGAGATCCAAACACTCTGAATATCAGGATTCTCCCCAAGCTACATTCGCAGTGGGCATGCATCTCTTTCAGAGAAACACCTGCATCAATCAGCAATGTCTAGGGGTCATGACCATTCTTCTGACTTCAATGAGCAATCAATCTTCAGTGCCCCAGGAGATACTGGTGTGGACACTTCCCTGCCAGCTCTCCTGAAGAACAACTACAAATTCCTCTCTTACCTATTGCTTGGGGTTTGTTGGTTTTTTCCTGTCAGGATTATGTTACTCGTATACAATCGCTGGTGTAGTAAAAGCCTTTTAACCAGGACATCTTCATGGATGCTAATTTAGCACCATTATAGTTAATGACAGTGAAACTGCATAACAGGCACATATTCATTCAGTGACACAGGCAGTTAAGTACCAACAAGCTCTTAAATTAGTGTGAAACACCAAACTTCAATCTCCTTATTGCTGTAGTTTCACTTTGGTGGGTACTTTATACCACAGCAAGTCTTTTCAGAAGCATTTTTGTCTCTCTTAATCAGGATAGCTGTTTAATTGAGTTGGCTGTCAACCAGTTCAGAGGATTCTACTGATTTAACGTTTTGATTTGCTTACCTTTAGCAAATCAGATATGAAGGTGTGATGTTTCTGCAGGTCTTTCAGTTGGAAAAACAAGCTCATATGTTGAAGAGCATAGGTTAAAGCAATGAAGAAGATATGCCACAGGTATTACGCATTCCTTAGTGTACCAGGCTGCTTTTCTTCCTTCTAAATTTTGTATCACTGTTACAAATCACTATTGGAACAAACCTGTTTTGTTCATGTTAAATGCAATCTGCATGTTTAGGTTAAGAAAGAGAAACCAAGAAAAGAAGTCCACAGAAAACAAGGGGGAAGTCCCTAAATCATTAAAACTGCCTAGCAGCTAGGATGGCTGGTGTTTTCCAGTGATACACCCCCACTCAAAATCACTCTAGAAATAAGGTCACAAACGCGATTTCCATTTATCCCTGCAGGTTCTCTTTATGCCACAAAAAGCAGAGGAAGAGATGTCTACTGGAGAGGGGGGGAAAAAAGGAAGAAGAATAAATTACCCCATGAAAGGAATTAATGAACAGCCGATAAGTAGCTTTACTTTCAGCAGCCCACATGTAATTTTAAGACCTAAAGCCAACCTGGCTGTTCCGGTGGAGATTTTTAGGGTGGTCAAGAATAGGATGGTCCTCATCTTTCCCGAAACACCTACACCTCCCCAGGGCACTCAGGACCCCGTCTCTTGTATTGAAAGCGTGAGGCTAGAAGGTTTCTACTGCTATGGCCAAAGATGAAGTGGATGTAGTGCACTCTGCCCCGCATACTCTTACAGCCAGCCCAGGACAAATAACACAATAGAAAGGTTAGTAGGGGTTTTATGCAGAAAAAGGAAATCATTGCTAGTGAAGTTTCTGCTTTGTGAAGGTCTATTTCAGATAACAAAAAGGGCTGGGAGAAAGGGGCACGTCATCAAGACTTTACTTTGTGCTTCTTAAATCTCAGAGTCCTTTTCCTCTTTCATAGCAGATCTTCTGTTTTCCTCTTTCTGGCCATTAAGCTCTTCCAGTGAGGATATGGAATTTCCTGCCTACTCAGGCACATCCTGGGTTTTGGCATTTTTTTGAGTAAACATGCAGGCCAAATCTGCCTCACTCAATAAGGCACTTAAGTTACCCGTTTTCATCAGAAAATGGCCTGTTACTGTTGGTTACATCATAGAAATGATTTTTCGAAGCATATCAAGGGCAGAAAGCAACCAGCTTTAGCCACTGTGTGTGAGTGCCTTCAGGGGAGGAACAGGGTTATTTTGTAGTCAAGCTCTCCAGTCGCTTAGGAATCAGCTGTGTGCTCTTCACACCCGAGCCCTTCTCCTTCCCTTGTTTTGCAATGGCCACTTTTAGGACCATGCCCTAGGGCTCCTGAGAAGAAATGTACACCTTGGCACATCAGCTCCAGAAGCTGTGAAAGTGCAACAGCATTGACAGACATTTCTTACTTTCTAAAGTGCACAGCAAACTGTACTCTTTCTACTTGAGTAAAAACAATTCCAGCCTTCCCGTAGCAACAGGACAAGGGGCAATGGTTTCAAATTGAAAGAGGGAAGATTTAGATTGGACATAAGGAAGACATTTTTTACAATGAGGGTGCTGAGGTGCTGGCACAGGGTGCCCAGAGAAGCTGTGGCTGCCCCATCCCTGGCAGTGTTCAAGGCCAGGTTGGACACGGGCTTGGAGCAAGCTGCTCTAGTGGAAGGTGTCCCTGCCCATGGCAGGGGTTGGAACTGGATGAGCTTTAAGGTCCCTTCCAAACCAAACCAAACCAATCTGGGATTCTGTGATCCTTGTTACTCAAATTGTATTTCAGAATACTTACAGTATGGAAATGCCCTAAAAAAGTAGAAAACCCATGACTTTCCTGTCTAATACAAAATTATGGAAACTGTCTAGTAACATAGGAAGGCCTATGTATAAAAGATCAGCATGGAATCTTCATATAAACTATACAGGATCTCCTGAATGTTTTCTTCACCTGGCAAGCTGTTTATAATGTAAAGAATCTCAACTGATGAACATGATTCATGTTTTTTGCAGAGAGGTGATTAATTATTTAGAAGATATAACAAATATGTACCACATATTTGTACCGCATGTACTTTTGTCCATCCTGACAGACTGTTGAGGGTATATACACCAGCATTGTTCTTCCGTTTATCCTGCTTTGATTTCATTCATAACTGACAACTGCGTTTTCCCTTCTTATATTTGCAATAAAATACAAACAAAATTTGGGAGAATACATGCAGCAACTCTTGCAACCAACACTGCCTGGATGCCAGCCTGGAATCAATCCACTGATTAGTCTGAGGGTGATCAATGTGTGCGCTTAATTTAAATCCCCGATTTAGAAACATTATGGAAAGAGAACTGAGAGCATCAATAGCACTTCAAAGTGCTACAACTGGTTTTTTACCCTGGGCTCTGCTGCTGTGGAACGTGTGGGTGAGTTTTTGCTCGGGTACAACATGCCATAAGGTGGTGAAGTTCAGACGCCAAGTTTTTCAGCCCTTCTTACGATAAGAAATGGTAATTGTTAACAGTTTCTGAGGAGAAAGTGGAAGAAACCCCACTTCTTTCAACTGAAAGGAACACCAACAGATGGCTGGATAGGGTACCTAGGTTAAATTCTTTACATACCCACACTTGGAATTTCAGTGTGCTTATGTCTACTACTTCTAGCCAGGACATGACAAGTAAAATTGCATTTTTGGTTCAGATCATAAAAGAAGTCCCTGTAGAGGGCCCAATGGTTTGCTGGTGCAGGCATTAACTAGACTAGAAGCTTCTCACTGTCATATCAAACCTGGTGCCTTCCCTCTCTGTATAGCTGTGCCCAATACGCATGGAAAACCTGTAGTCCAGGTCCAGGTCTGCTGTCCTGACTGCTATGCAGTTCTCCAGGAGCAGTGCAGGAGGGATGCTGTGTAATGAACGCACTAAGAGAAAAATCTCAAGGCCAACACTGGGAAATAAGGGGTTCTTGACACCAGGCCTTGTTTTGAAAGACGTGATGAAAATAGAAGTCACAGCATTGATAAATGCTCTCTTGCATAGTTTATGAAGGAAACAATGCTTCAGGAGATCAAATAAATTCTTTCTTTTTATCAGGGCACAGCTGCATGCTTTCCCTTGAACACACTGAATACACATCCTCTTGCATCCTTGAACTCGTCTGATCTTGGTTGTGTGCCATGGGATACTGTCTTCTGATCCAAGTCACTTCCTTTCTCAAAATCACAGCAGCATTTTATAGAGAAAATAAATTACTGGAAGCTCTCATGTCTTAATTTATGTGCATATACAATCATTGTTTAGCTGACCCTTCCATCTGTTTAAAGCTGCCTGGACATGCTGGAAGCAGCCAGTATTTAACAGAAAATGACAAATGCCCAACTACATCATAGAGGTTTTTCCATTGCCCAGCTCCTTTGGGAAAGATATATACATTAAATCCAACATGCAACACTGACATCTGAGATCCAACGTATTCTTCTGCTCAGGCAGATTTCCCAGACATTTGGAAGGTACAGAGTTCAGAACTGACCTTGTACTTAGCAAATATGCTTTTGTGAAGTGTTTTGCAGCCCATAGCAAATTCCATTCTCTCTCTTATGGTCATATGCAACATGAACAATGGTATTCTTTTCCCTGCTCTGCCTATACCTTTCTAGGTAAGGAAATTGCCTCTTTCTTGTATTACTTTAGGCTGCAAATAAAAGTAAAATGTTGTAGTAACCATCCATCGTGACTTAGAAGAGATTTTCATTGTTCTACTGAAGTTTGGCAGCTCAGAGCTGACCTAAAGTAGGCTGCATTGACCTGGACTATATTCAAACTAACAACTGAAGGGAGCAATTCGCCAGTCCTCATCATTAATCGCTCCAAAGTAGCGTCGCTGTGGTTTGTAGTGAATTGAACCCTAGGGAGTTTGTATGTGGAATCAGAGAGAATGAATTCTGGATATTCTATTGCCTTATGCCAAGAGAAAAAAATTAGTACATTGATTATAATGTTAACACTTGACTAGCAGGCACATACAATAGTGTCATTTTGCTGGGCTCATTCACTGCTCTTCAAAACACAAAAAGCACGAGTTCTTGTTAGAAGAGGAAAATAAAGAAGAAAGAGTAATTGCTCTGCAAAAACTTTTTCTTCATCTTTTGCAATCAGCTCATAGCAATCTGTCTTCATTAAACAGGGGGGGATCTGGCGCGGGTCGTGGAATAGACTCTGGTTCATTTTAAAGGAGGGAAATAGCTGCTCAATACATTGAGCTGCTTTTTGGAATTTATGAAGCAGAACACAGATCTAAGAGCTGGCAACAGTTAACAGTAATAAGGCAATTCTTACATCAGAAAGTTCATTACAGGATCATTTCATGCTTTCCAGCAGCCGGAAAATGGAATCTTTTGCAGGCTGGGAATGAAAAATCTTGCTTTAAAATTATCTTGTGGATACCCCAATACACAATTGGTTTTAAATGAACACATAGCAGAATTCATCCTGCTGCTTTTAATGCAATGGGGTTTTTACTGAAGGAAGAAAATACATTCTCCCCATGCCGTGCATTTGTGCTGGCTGAGCTGCAGCACATGGTGGAGAGTGGGCCTTGCCTGTGCTTTGTTCCTCTGCAAATGTTTTGAGGTGGTCAGCGCTGCTCTCGTACAAGACAGAAGCTGTTCTTGTGTTTAAAGAGCACTCAGACAAGGACTGTGCCTGGCTCCATGTTGCAAAGAAAAGGCATTTCCTTACAAATGCGTGTTTCTTCATAATCTGTCATAACTCCCCAAGCCGTCTTTCCTACTGTTTTCCATCAGCAAAAGCGTGGCGCAAGGAGCTTGAAGTCTCCTTGCAGTCTAATAGCTGGAGTGAGCTTGCCAGCACTGAGTGATGGAGATGTGATGCCTATACCACAGATCGCTCTCACTACTCAGATTCTGACCACGATGAGTTGCAATATGCTGCTTTCAAAGTGACTGTGCTGGTCAGCCAGTGGATGCTGCTACAGTCGAAAAGCCAGCTGTTAGCATCTCACTTTGCATTTTTCTTTCAGCTTGTCTGCAGCATGCACGTTGAGAGATTCTCTAAATCCTCCCGGGCTGCAAACACTATCACCCCAAAACACAAGTCCCACAGGAAATATCTCGTGTCCAGGTTGCTCTCTGCTGCTCCTCAAAGTATTGCTGAGGACTGTTTCACTTCACCTGCTACTTGCATGCTGTCCCCGACTTTAAAAGAGAAATAAGTTGAAAACAACTGGACAACAAAACATCCTACTCAGCCTTTTAAAAGGCTGCAGAACCCAGAGGATGCTTAGAACCTCTCCAGAGGCATTCAGTCACTTCAAGTCAGCTGCAGTTCCCCACCAGTTACTGAGCTGGCTCCCGGGGTCAGTGCTGGTGTAGAAGGAGGTGGTGGAGACCAAGGTCAAAAGCTTACTCCCTCTCTTGTGTACTCAGTTCCCCATCTGGCTAAGGGAGCGGGCTGTCATCGCTATTTCCCTCTTCTCCAGTTAGGCATCATGCAAGGCTCAAATACGCTTTAGGAGTGAGGCCACAGAAGATACAGCTGGGGAATCAGGAAGGGCGTGGGGAAAGAACAGAGATGAACTGTAACCCACAGTGAATTTTATATTTAAAATATACTATACCAGTAAAAATATGAATGAAAATTGCCATTTACGATTTAGATTAATTCTATAACAACCTAAAATTATGGTTGTCCTTTAAAGAGCAGCCACTAATGGTCTGAATTTCAGAGACAAGTGAAGGGAGGAACAGTAAGCTTCGAATGGGACATGAGAGAGAGACAGAAAGAAAATATCTCCTAGTAAACCTTCCTAGTCAACATGGGCATTTATGAGACAAAGAGGCTGCAATTCTTGGCCCACTGCTCAAGCAGGATGTACTGCAGCAAGTTTCTGGCCGAGTATTTGTCTCTCTGTACAAGAATTCAGGCTAGCTGGTAGCAGCAATTTCTGTCCTGAAATCCAATCTATAGTTCTAAGAGACTATCGTGTTGTCATGGCTGAGTGAGATGAGGAATAAACTTTAATAGGGTTAGCAAATAGCGTGATGCAGCTGAAAGCCTGGGTTTGCATTTCTGTGCTGAAGAAGACATAACTTCACAGTCATTTTTACCCTCATTATAGGCAACTGAGAACTTCCCAGTGAAGTTGGTGGGCAGGTATCAGACCTCTTACTGTGAGCTGACAGATGAATAATAAGCTGCTACATAGGAGACTGTGATTTACCCTGTATGTTAATAAAAGTTATATTTTAATAGCTCTATAATATCAGGGATCCTTTAAAAACACAGCACTGGCAGATTAAGATGCATAAATGACAATGGCTTGATATGAAAAAAGCCAAGATATTTTGTTGAACATCCTCCCACTCCTGAATGCATTAAAGCTGCTTTTCTTGAAGCAGTGGAAAGAACAGAGGAAAGGAGAAAAGCCTGGAAATGGGACAAAGGAAGCAGGAAAAAGAAGTTATCCAAAGATGAATCCATTATTTGTAAGACCCCTGTGTTATCGCTACCTACTAATAACTGGATTTGCTAGAGACTATTCTGCTGAGCATTGGGCCTTGCTTTTTTCCTTACTCTCTTGCTGTACCCAGAAACAGCAGCGATGTTGCAATTCTTGAAGTACCCGTGCATAAAAGCAAAGCCCGCAGAGAAGCTCAGCGTGGCTTTTTCCATGCACTTTGTGTGCAAGGAGTGAAACCGTGGTTCATTATCTGTCTCCAGCCACTCCTTAAAAGCTGAAGAGCTTTTCTTTGTATGGCTATGTTGCCATGGCAGCTGCTCATTTATTAGCTGCAGCACACATTAAAGCAGGCTGTGTAACTAGATTGTGGGGAAGGTGAAGATGCATGCACATTCCCATTTTTAAGGAAAAGTCAACCATCTCTTTCTTCAGGGCAGGTAACGGAGATGCCAAGCCAAAACAGAAACTGCCATGTATTAACCATAAAGCAAAAATGACTAATGACTTAACTGCACTGATGTATGTAATTATGCTCTGATATGTCTAACTATGCCAGGCATCTGATAAGAGACCATTCACTAAAGATGGGACTGAATCAACCATTTTCCTCTCAAATTTGAATAGCCAAACTCTTTGGCAACATTAGGTGCGGTATTCAGACTGGGATTTAGGGCTAAACATAATCTCCAACCCCATCAAGACAGAAGACTCTAGGGAAGGGGAAATGGAGGGAGAAAAATAAAGTGCATAAGGTGTTTGGCTGGCGTCAGAACTGACTTAGGCCCACAAAAGGCGGCCATTAGCTGACTTGTAGCATGTAGAGAAGAGCCATTTCTGAGTCTCAGGCAGAGGAATCAAACACAGAAAGGGGTAAAATTACACAGGTTAGTTCCCGATGTTAAAGAGTTACCAAACTTTCATGTGAAGCACAAGAAGGGCTGACATTTCTCCCCATGAATTTCCATAGTTTGGTAAAACAAACCCCAAACCATTCTTCCTGCTCTGCTCTCAGTGCAAGGGGGTGCCCAGTGAGCACTATCAACAGCTTACGGGTATGCTTAGGCTATAACGGAGCCTGGCTTTATAATTTCTCCCTTTCTTTTTTTAACTCCCAAAGTCAAAAGTAGCCACAGGCACAGAAGGAAACTGCAGTAGGATGACCTAATGGTGGGAATGCATGCTCGCCCAACTTAACTTACCGGGAGGCAGAAACGCTGAACTTGGGCTGAATGAAACACTAACAGGACCATGCCTATGAAAGTACCACACAGGTCTTGATGCTTCTGAGCACATGGTGTGGGAGTGCAAGGGAGTGACAGCTGTAACACAACTTGTTAGCGACTGAAATCAACCTTGTTTAAAATAAACACCACTCTCCCCTTCCATATGGTCTCTTGCTGAGTTCTGTGAAATCGATTTTGTGCATGCTGCTTCGGTAGAAGCATCAAGGAGCAAGTGATTCACATTTCAAAACGCAGCACATGACTAGGGAACAAACCTGTCAGCGCCTTCAGTCTGGAGACTACGCTTCAGGCAATTCTCCTGCTTTAGGTGCTTTTAAAGAAACTACTTCTCTCACCCATTTAAGTCCCTGGGATCACTGCCATATCATCATGCTATATCAGCAGGACAGGCTGCCAAAAGATTTGGTAGAGCAGAATGGTGCTGCAGAAGGTTTTAAAGTGTTGACACATACTAATCAGAGGTAGGATGGGAAAATCTTGAATCCCTTTGCAAATTAGTAATGAAAAAGGTGCCATTCAGGTGAAGGCAGATGACACAGGAATAAATCTTTCCAAAACCAAAAGATTAGCCCGAACACTGACACTATCACTTCAATGAAAACCCCCCCCAAGCCCCTTTCAGTAAAACAGAGGAATTTGAGAGTTTCAGAAGCTTTGTTCTTATTCCAAGATGCTTATGAGTGGAGATTGATTAAATCCATTTTTTCCTTCCAAAGCAGTTCTGGTTTCATATAACATAAATACCTCCAGAAGCCCTGGCTTTAGTGAAATGGGGTTTCCTACAAAGTTGTGTCTCCTGTCTCCTTTCCTTCATTGCCTAATCTTACCTTAGCACTCTTTGTGTTTCACAGACACAGTTCTTCCCACTGTACAGACAACCTGCTATTTTTAAACAACTTGCATGCTGACCCCTTCCTGCTCATTGCTCCATATGGGATAAGTTCTTGGTACTGGGGCAGGAGCATTAGATGTCTATAGGACACAATATTGAGCGCGATGAGTTTCCAGGCTATTTCCAATCCTCATCATGATCATAGAATCACAGAATCCCAGGCTGGTTTGGGTTGGAAGGGACCTTAAAGCTCATTCAGTTCCAACCCCCGGTATATATCTGAACAAACGCCGGCTAAAGATGCCACAGTGAAATGCTAGGTTTTCCTTTCTATTAGTTTTCAATTTGGAAGAGCACCTAAAAAGCATGTAACAGAGGAAAGGGAGGAATGGCAGGAGATCATATACACAGCTCGCTCTTTTTGCTGTTTCATTGCTCTGAAGCCACAAATGCCCCTCTCCATTTGCTGTGGTCACTTTAGCTTAACTAGGACTAATTCCAACTACAGTGCATGAAAACCTGCCACTATTTTTGCCCCAGCGTCTCTGCTCACTATAAGCCTGGCAGTACTGCAGGGGATTGCACCTGAAGACAAGCGGCTGAAAAACTGGCTTGAACTGTGGTGACTCTAGCCCAGAGCAACCATGTGCACTGACGGAACGGTATGCCTTAGCTAAGAGACAATAACTAACAGCTTAATACATCTAAGCCAGGAGACAGTAACTAATGGCTTAGCTGGGAGCAAGGTCTGCTTAGGGGAGTTACACAAAGCCCTCGGTATTAGAAAGCCGTTAGTACTAAGAAGCCCCACTCTCTTTTCAAAACTGAACTTACCTCCTATGAACAAAGGGAGGAGAGCAAAGCTAAGCTGCAGGGAGGGAGCGATGCTCCTCTCCAGCCACATCTGGAGCTTGACTGCATGGTGCCTGGCATCCCTTCACAGCCAGGATGGAAGCTCAGTCACGGGGGAAGCATAAACACCTGTGAACTCTGCTTTGGGAGGTGGAGGCTCTTATATTGTGAGTGTTTTCTGTTGAAAGAGAATGAGAGGCACACAGACAGGATAGGCTGGCCTTCTGAGCAAACCCTGAGAGGGTCAAACCCTAACTAAGGACTGCTGTAGCTACAGTCATAGTTCAGTGATTTGAGCAGGAAGTCACAGCATGAATACAGGTTCTGGTCTTCATTGAACACACAGCCAGAGCATAGTTTAAGTAGTTTTAATGGGATTTATGCTCAATGAACAGCCCCAGATGCTTTCTTCTGAACTTGTATTTCCGTGCATCTGATTCAGCTGACAAAATCTTTTTGCTTTAAATCCATTAGCTTTTTCCATTAGAGAGAGCAACCTCTATGCAACTGTTTTGCAGGCAAGCTAATGGAGATTTTCTGATTACCCACTTACTGACTTATGAGACAATCTATGTCCAACACGGCCACAGACATTCAGCAGTCACTCAGTTTTCTTCCCACACAGCTGTCTCCACCCATGCTATGCCCTAAAAGAAGGGGATGAAGTTTCAGGTTATTAGGAGTAATTAGAACAGCTTACTGTTAAAGTCAAAAAGGGAGCACGGAGTCACAACTCCACATTCCTTTCTCTACCCACTGTGACAGCAGCTAAACACTGGGGTAACCAACATCAGTGTTACAGCATGAAGCTGACCTGCCAAGCCCCAAGCAGAGCAGAAAAATCACTCTATTTCCATCTCTTCCAAATGTCCCTTGGCAGTACTGATGCATACCCTGCCTGCCACCCAGGTAAAGGTCTTGTGAGCTGAACAGTTATGTCCACATCATGGCATCCCAAGGGGAAAAAAGGGCACAACTAGGATTCTAGGAGCCATGTCTGAGCACCAACCTAAATGCCTACAGGTTGCCTACTTTTCACTCTCCTCACCCTACTCCTAACCCTCACTGTAACCCTAAGCCTGGACCAAGATTTCTGCCCTGTGTGCCAATTGCTGGTGGGAGGGTCTTGCAGGCAGGAAGCCTTTGCTTGCACAACCCGATCCACTTTGGAGAGGGTGTGTTTAAGTGACCCCATGCACAGCTTGGTGGAAATACACATTTGGGGAAGTTTTGATTGTACAGGCACTTGAGTGGGGGACCCAAGCATCGCTTCGTCAGTAGCATGCTATTTCTACTAGTTAGCAAAAAAACGACATTGCAAAGGCAAAAAGCAAAGGGAAGGATGCACAAACTACCCTGGGCTTCTCCTCGCTCTCAAGCACTCAGAGATCAAACTTAGAGATCATAAGAAAAGCGCCCTTTCTGTTTCATTCTGAGCTTGCTATGCAAAGCCTTTTTCTCCTATTTTAGATACATGAAACCCTGTCAGGATTTACAGACCTATAGTGAAGTAATCTAAATAAACCTCCCCACAGGCATCTGATGCCAACTAAGCATTAGGACAAGGAAGCACGGCAGCTATTCTGCTTGCTTGGCCAAGAGGTCCTGACCGATGCACCTAATGCCCGTTCTACCAATGCACTAACCTCCTCCCATCACTTCCTGATCCACACGGCTCGCACTGCATCCGTACCAAGCTCAGGGAAGCAGACACACTGCACCCACCATAGCTCTTCCCTGGCATTGCCGAATAGGCAAAAATAACTTTAAGGCTGCCCAAGCGCATCACTGCTCCTCCCACCGCCGCACACTCTTCCCAATCACAAAGCACACAGGAAGGACGATTCCCTCTCAGCGAGTACAACCACCAAAGAACCCAGCTCCCCCGGAAGATACCCAGCCCGGGTCACAGCGAAAACAGGGTCACTATAGCGCGCATTAACGCAATCCCCGCCGCTCGACGAGCGCGGAGGCGGGAGCCGCAGCACCAGCACCCGCAGGATGTGAGCTCACGGCACCGCCCCTTCCCCCGTCCGCCTCTCGGTGCCGGTTCCGCCGCCCTCCCGCTGTCCCGCCTCGCTCCATCCCACCGCTGGGGCTGCGCGGGGGGGATCCCGGCTCTGCCTGCGCTGGGGGGGCCGCGCCGGTGCGTGCTGCAGAGAGGGACCCTGCCCCGCGCAGCGCCGCCCCGACGGCGGGGCTTGGGCAGGGGTGGGAGCCGCGGCGGGGCCCGCTTGTGGCCGGGGGGCAGCGGAGGAAGGTCCGTGTGAAGCCCGCGTGGTGTTGGTGCGCAGGCGGTGGCGGCCGGGCGGAGGTGGCGCCATGGGGAACCAGCTGGCTGGCATCGCCCCGTCGCAGATCCTCTCGGTGGACAGCTACTTCTCGGACATCCACGACTTCGAGTACGACAAGAGCCTAGGGAGCACCCGCTTCTTCAAGGTCGCCCGAGCCAAGCACCGGGAGGGGCTGGTGGTCGTGAAGGTGTTTGCCATCCAGGACCCGACCTTACCCCTGACCAGCTACAAGCAGGAGCTGGAGGAGCTGAAGATAAGGCTACACTCGGCACAGAACTGCCTTCCCTTCCAGAAGGCCACCCTGTCTGAAAAGGCTGCAATGCTTTTTAGGCAGTATGTGCGGGACAACCTCTATGATCGAATTAGTACTAGGCCGTTCCTGAACAACATCGAGAAAAGGTGGATTGCTTTCCAGATCCTTACTGCTGTGGACCAAGCGCACAAATCTGGAGTCCGCCACGGGGACATTAAAACAGAGAACATAATGGTAACCAGCTGGAACTGGGTTCTTCTAACTGATTTTGCCAGTTTTAAACCCACTTATCTCCCTGAGGACAATCCTGCCGACTTCAATTATTTCTTTGACACATCACGGAGGAGAACGTGTTACATCGCTCCCGAGCGCTTCGTCGATGGCAGTATGTTTGCCACGGAGTTGGAAAACATGCGGGACCCTTCAACTCCTTTGGTGGACTTGGCAAATAGCAATCAGCGAACAAGAGGGGAGTTAAAACGTGCAATGGATATCTTTTCTGCAGGTACTTGGAGCCATCAGGAGAGACCAGTCTGGTGTTTATGAGTGTGTCAGGGTGCAGACCCAACCCCAAACCCTCATTCACAGAGAAAGTACACAATACAGTAAGCTACATAACTTAAGTGCATCGCCATGCTACCTAAGAAGGGAAATTGCAAACTGTTCTGTTATGGTTCAGCTCTGCCCTGGGAAAGAGATGGTTCTGCAAGGCACAGACCGTCACCACCCTGTGGCTGAGGTTACGGGGATGCATAGTGTATGCCTCATGGGACCCAGGAGGAGGTTAGTCAGTGGTTCACCTAAGGTCCAGCTGCCTGGGGACTGAGCCAGCTTTCAGTTTGGCAACATTGGCTTTAGAAGCCCCTTCTCATTTCATTTTCCCCCCAGGCAGGAAGCTGGATAACTGAATAAGCTCCTGGCATACTGTCGCTCACAGGTACTTGCTACAGTCAGACTGTGGGGGTCTGCCTTGAGTCTTGGGCTTGTCTTGAGCAGTTAGAAAGCCATAAGTTTGGTTGGGTTTTTTGTTTGTTTGTATTTTGTTTTGGTTTTCTGAAAGTGATTGAAAATCTGAATTTAAAGTAATGGTTACTTCATTTTGCAAGCTGCTCTTATGGCCAAGGTTCCAGGGCACCCCACTGATAAAGCAGGATGCTGACTGTTGGGAGTGGGACCACTGAAGAGAACATGTATCATGTACATGATGGGGAGGCTGTGTTTGGAAGTCATGTTGTTTCTCACTGTTCTTATAAGCTTGTGTGAGTGAATAGATGCTGTCTCTCAGCATCACTGTGGAAGCAGGGGTTGTTTCTTTACCTCCTGTAAAAGGCCGGTTTAGTTTTGACCTACTCCCTGGTCTGTTCTGAATTACTGGTGCTCTTCTGCCACGTGACAGTGATGTAGGTTCCTTTTCTGGTGGTGTGTTTCCCAGCTGGCAGGTGGCTGAAGGCACTGCCCCATGTTTCCTAATTGCAAGCTCCTCTGCTATTGGCATGTTTGGAATAAAATACTTTGGAGGTATTTCAGGGATCAAGCGTAATAAACAGTTTTTAGAGCGTGAGATGGTACCTCCTGTCCACAATTTGGCAGCTCATTTGCCTTATTTTTAATCAAGCTAAGAGTCACGTAGCGTTTATTCTTGTCTGCACATAGAAAGCAAAACCAAAGTGTTTGTAATCCTCTGACATCTCTGACTTTTGGGTTTTTGTTTTGTTCCTCAGGCTGTGTAATAGCAGAACTCTTCACAGAAGGGGTGCCCTTGTTTGATTTGTCTCAGCTTTTGGCTTACAGAAACGGCCTCTTTTCTCCTGATCAAGTCCTAAACAAAATTGAGGACCGCAGTATCAAAGAACTGGTAAGGATGGACTACAGCTTGAGAATTATTTCCATGGTCTGTTTGTAGCTTTTCCACCTGCTCTGGTGACAAACTGCTTATGGCTTGGGTTTGGGGTTTGGTTTTTTTGTATTGCAAATGTTTAAGCCTTTAATCTGTTCTCTCCCACTCCCTCCTGCTCCTGCCTTTCTCAAGGTCACTCAGATGGTCCATCGTGAGCCAGATAAACGTTTAGCAGCTGAAGATTATTTGAAACAGCAACGTAACAATGCATTTCCTGAAATATTTTACACTTTCCTTCAGCCTTACATGGCCCAGTTTGCCAAGGAAACGTTTGTATCAGCAGATGAGCGTATATTGGTCATACGTAAAGACCTGGACAACATCGTTCACAATCTCTGCGGGCATGATCGCACAGAGAAAGCCGAGGGGGAGACAAAAGAGAATGGGCTGGTTATTCTAGTGTCTGTGATAACCTCCTGTTTACAGACTCTCAAATACTGTGACTCAAAACTGGCTGCTTTGGAACTCATCCTTCATTTAGCGCCACGATTAAGCGTAGAGATTCTTCTGGATCGTATTACTCCTTATCTGTTACATTTCAGCAACGACTCCGTGCCCAGGGTGAGGGCAGAATCCGTGAGGACACTAACTAAAGTTCTTGCTCTTGTCAAAGAGGTGCCGCGCAATGACATTAACATTTACCCAGAATACATTCTGCCGGGTATTGCACACTTGGCCCAGGATGAAGCCACCATCGTCAGACTTGCGTATGCTGGTAAGAGGAAATCCAGTCAAAACTCCAAATCTTGAGGTTTTCTGTATGTCCTTAACTGTTTTCTCCTCTGCTCAAAATCATCACATAGCTTGCTGGTTTTGGTTCCGTAAATCTCCCCGGAAGTCTCAGTAATGACTGCAGGTAAAGACACCTGTACTCACTTAAGGTTGGTGGCAGCAACTAAATAGTTAATGAGTTGAGCACTTAGCAGGTGTCTTTCCAGTGTAGATGTGTACCCAAACTAAATAACTGGATTTTAAATAGTTGACAAAATGTGTTTGCTCTCTGCTAGATGAGGAAACGTTTTTGTTGTGGGTTGTTTTTTTTAATCTATGTTTAATCTTCACCGTAGTTTTGCACATAAAAACAACTTGCAGTATGCGTACGTGTGCTTTGGGCTAGGGCCTGGATGTAGCACACAGTAGGTCTGCCTACAGATAAAGAACGGGTGAGAATTCAGGGTAGCAGCCCTGGCTTTATTCCCTTGATAAGCAAGAGCATAATGAAGAAGTCTTTATGGGGCTAATTATGTGAACAGGGCTTTCTGAGCTTGCCCACCCTTTGCTGCTTTTATTAGTTAATCTCAGTTGACATTTCGTTAGCTCCCATTGTTTGCTTAGAGTGGCCTGATTGAACTGAATACATGTGAAATTAATTTAAATCATCTATGTGTTGCTATGCTTCAGAGTTATTTTCCCACAAAAAGAAATCTGATATTCAGGGGCTGAAATTACAGTATCTGCCATGTAATAGACTGGCTTATACCATAGCAGATGTTTTCTTCATACATTACTCAGATGTGAGTTATGCCTGGTTTAGAAAGAAGCTTTATGTAATGCCCATATTTGTTATTTATCATGTACCTCTATTTGCCACGACTAGCATATTTTGAAGTGTGTTACTTCCTTGTTTGGTTGAGGTTTTTTGTTTTGCTTTGGTTTTGGGTTTTTTTCCCCCCCAAAACATAAATGCAGGATCCAGTTGAAAACGTCTCAGGTGATGTTTTTCTTTCGTTTGCTAAGCTGATAAAACTGCTGATAAGACTAATTATTGAAGGCAGTGTATGGTTAATGAATAGAACTGATTGCTTCTGATCATCTTCCACATTTAGGTCTTTATGAAAGATCCATATTTTCATGTCTCACTTTTATTTGTAGATTTAAAAAAAGAATCTTCTAAAATTATAGTATATTCATAGTGAATTTTTAAATTAAGTAATATCACGCTGAAGTTGTTAAATAAGCTGAAATGGAAGAAACAAAATGCAATCTTTTAGGCAAGTGCAAAAATGCTACAGGTCTCAGGACCCATAAACTTCAGTTGCATCTGCTTACATAGAGCGAATCTCTGTGTTCAGTGGTTTGACTTTATTTTCGAACCAAGAGCAGCTGCAGTATTATCTGAACTTTGAAAAGGCTGTCTGAACTGTAGATGGTCAGGTCTGATTAAGCTGCCTTAATTTCAAATAGCTTTTCTTTTAAGAAAGCAATTTAAATTTCAAATAAATAAATATATATATATGTTTAAAGGTAGCCTAATACTTGAGTTAACTTGTGTTCCTATAGGACACTTTTTGGAAGTGCCCGGGCTGGTGACTTGCAGCATTTGATCTGAGCTGTGCTCAGGCTCCATAGGCATGCTGCTGTTGTCTTGACCGACACTCAGAATGGCTGGTTAAGTGGGACTTCTATCTCAATGAGATTGTTCCTGTGCCAGCACTGTCCTGACCCATATAATATAGCCTGAGTTGCTTCAGCAGATTCCAGACAGTGCAGAACAGTGCCAAATCGCATGAAGAGATATGGGGACCAATGTTTTAAAACCGGAATCCAGCCCTCAAGGGTAACCCTGTTGTTATTCCTTAGGATATGTATCCTAGCGTGGTGGTTTGCTGTTGCTCTTTTGTTGCAGTCTGCCACATGGGCATATTAATGAAGTTAATTGGCCTTTAAATTCTATCAAGTTATTTTGTCATTAGCCTGAGATTAGGTGGCATTTAGGGCTAGTTCTAGAAGACTGAAGTTAGTCCTTGTTACACTTGTTATCCTTTACACTTGTTCACATGACAAAAGTATGGTGTAATTTGAAGTACTTGGCAGTTTTGCTGGAGTTGGGGTCAACAGAAGTGCATTGACCAAAGCATGTCGTGTAATTTCAATCCCATTTGCCCATTATGGCCTGTATTGTCAGTGGTTATGAACTCACATGAGAAGGATCATCAGACTTGATGTAAATTGACAAAGTAGACCAATTCTTAACCAAAATGTTTTCCTTTGCAGAAAACATAGCGTTGTTGGCAGAAACGGCTCTGAGATTTCTGGAGTTAGTACAGCTGAAAAATCTAAATATGGAAAATGATCCAAACAGTGAAGAGATGGATGAAACATCTCACCCTAGTGATAACTATGACACAGGTAATGTCACTTCTACTTACCTTACCTGCTTCGAATAGCAAATAATGGGCTAAAGCTCCTAGTTAGCACTGATCTTCCTCACATCTTAAAGTTTAGCCTTCCTATTAAATGGGGAGAATGCTTTGTCTTGACCAGCGTCAAAGCATGTGTGTTACAGTTTCATGCAGAAAAAGACACCTCTGTTCTGAACATTGTGCAAGACAAAAAACTATACAAATGAGCACGTTTTTCCTCTCCAAAAGTTCTCAAGGTATTTGTGATGCTGGCTGCCTGGTTGCATATCCAGCTTTACTCATTTACTCCTGTAAATAAGTCAGCTGCAAAAACATGGCTGTGTTCCAAATACTGCTTCCATTGAAATGACAAGCAGTGTTAGCTTTGAAAAACCTGTTGAATTCTGGCACAGTCATAGTACTGTATTCTGCAGTCATTCTTCCCTTTCTGTTCTTATGCCTGGCAATTCCTGTCTCTCTTTTCGCGTGGAGGTGTTGCATGTATGGATGCCATTGGGCAGTATCACTGCTATCTGTGCTACTCTCACTGTGTCGCAGAGAATGAGTTAAAATCCTAAGGATGGCTTTTCTTCTTTCCCTTGGGAAGGAGAAATGTTAGTAAGTGACCTGGGTGTCAGCTGCAGTGCCATTTAGTGGTCCATGGCTTTCCAGAACAATGCTGGGTCAGTCCTCTAAGCTGGGAAGAATTTGTGGTTTAGGAATTGTCATTTATCTTTTGGGTTAAGTAGATCAATCTGTGACTGTTTGTAGCTGGTAAACACGCCACAAATATTCCATCTGGTAGAGCGAAAGGCATGTTTCAGTTATTTCTTAACTAGTTGCAGGATGATGATTTATAAAAAAGAAAAACCAAAACACACAAATCCTACCAAAACCAAACATAAAAGAATCCCCTTTTAAGTTCTTCGCATAAGGCAGGGGATGTTCAGAATTGCTGAGGAGTTAAGAGAGGAAGGCCCGTCATACAGGCTGTGTTTTTAAGAAATTCTGTCCCCCATCCCTCAAAATATCCCAGTCATGAAAGAAGTAACACGAGGAAGAAAGAAGTTTGGATACTTCTATTTGCTTTACCCTTTTAGAAACCAAGCATGAGAAATTTGAACCCAGAAGGCAACTTTTACATCAGGACAGAGAGAGTCCTGGTAAAAAGCCAATTAGCTGATCATCTCACTGCAGGCAACCCCTGCAAAGCTGAGACAACTGTGTTTGAGAGCCTCCTTGCACAGCTGTCAGTAATAGCCAGTGCATTAACAGTTCTGGTTTTTCCTTGTAATAGAAATGTCATGGAGTAGAAGCGATGAGTGGGGTCATCTTCAAGTTTTTCATTGGTATTGTTAGGGTGGCTGCTGATATTTAATGAAATTGGACGTTCTTGCTTTTTCAAGTGTTGTTTATTCCTCTCTGTATCCTTAATGAAGCCAACCTATCTACCTAACTCAAAATATACTCTTGATCTGTTATCAGTTCGCAAATTTTGAAACTGATAGTCAGATAAGCATATCACACCAGAATTGCCTTGAAGCATGTTGTTGACTGTTGTAGCATTATCACTGACTCATTCTGATGCTTCTTCACATCTGCATTTCACCTATATATATAAAACGAGCTGGATCATCTTAGTTGAAGTTACAACGATTTTAGAATATATGGATCTGGCAAGAATGTCTTGCATTTCTATCCTTTCTTGCTTTGCCGCCACTTCATGCTTAGTCTGAGGTCTGTGGGGAAGCAGTTGTTGAAATTGTTGAGGTTCTCTGGTGTTGTCCATCTTGCTGAGTTGGGTGTTTTTCAGTGTAATTCCTTTAGCAGCCGGTAGTGCACATGCACGTATTGTTTCTCTCCAACCCAAGTGCTTACCCTGTTGTCTCATGCAGAGTTGCAAGCCTTGCATGAAATGGTCCAGCAGAAAGTTGTGACATTGCTAAGTGACCCGGAGAATATAGTGAAACAAACACTGATGGAAAATGGAATAACACGTCTCTGTGTCTTTTTTGGGCGTCAGAAAGCCAATGATGTTCTTCTGTCTCATATGATCACTTTCTTGAACGATAAGAATGACTGGCATCTTCGAGGAGCTTTTTTTGACAGTATCGTTGGTAAGTGTTTGGTTTCAGCCGAACAAAGCAGTGAGATAATAATGTCAATTAATTTTTGCGTATGCTCGAAACTGTTACAGTCATACAAAAGTCCTTTCTTATGAAGATTACTACAATTTATAGGAAGACACTTTGGGCTATTGGGTGTAAATGTTTCTTTAGGGAGCAAAGATAAATATCTGAACTAAAAGAAAAAGATATTTGTATTTACATTATTTTAATACAGGTGAGACTGAGGCATTTAAGCTGGGTAAGATTAATGTAAAATGAACTTTAAATGCTGAGGGGTATTCTGGGTCTTTTTTTTGACTTTGCTTTTTTTTTTGAGTCTTTGCTAAAGCCACTAACTCAAAAAGCTGAGTTATGACAAGTAAATACGAAGACTCCTGCAAGCTGTCTTGTAGATGCATCACTTCACGTGTGCGTGGTCCACATAACTTCAGTTGACCTGTTCATGTGATGAAAACTGTGTGTTTTATGGGTTTAAATTATAATTGGATTTTTTTTCAGTGCCTTAAAACCTCACTTAAAGAGTCCTGTGAGCTTGGAAAACTTACCAATTCTAAGATCTTACCAGTGATGACATCAGATGTTAAGTATATGTGATGTTCTGTGCGTGTTGAAAACTATTCCATCTGACTGATGCTGAGAGTCAGTCCTCAGGATTTGGGGGTCAAAAAAAGTTTCCCATTGCAGCACCTGGGAGGAAAAATGGCATGTCAGGTGTAAAGCAAGAAAAATGAGCATGACCAGACTTCAAGAAGGGCCACTATGGTAGACATACATTCCATGATGACAGGAAGCTGCAAAATGCTGCGCTGGCAGACCCTGCCAAGATGTGATGCTAGTAACTTGTCGGAATTCGTTTAGAAGGAGCAATGGGGTTGCCAAAGCACAGGTCAGTGTACTGGCTTGCAAAAGACGTGTAGAGAGATGTGAGACAATTAAGTGTAAACGTCAAGACATGTAACCTGTATTTTTAACTCCTCCTCTCTCAGTATCTGTTCAAAACCTCCACAAAAGAATTCAGGTAAAGTTCAAAAGTTATATTTTTGTTTTACACTGCTTTACTTAAAGCTTTTTGCACATCTTTAAAACTGAGCTTTGATGTGTTTTAAGTATGCACAGGCACTGCTGCCTGTGGCTGTGGGCAGATGCCCTTCTATAGAAGTGCCGCCAAGGGGATTTCTTACTTGTGCTATTTCTCCCTTCTTCCTCTCTTCCTTTTAGCAACTGGTTGCAAAGCCCAGAATTAATACATGAGCAAGCATATGGATTATTACCTTATTAGAGTAAAAGTGATACTTATTTTATGTTTAATCTTGATTCTGATGGGGAGACGTAGAGTTTTTTGGTAATTATCAATCCCAAGTAACTGGACTAGAAGCAGAGGCAGTTATGGTCTGTGCTGAGTACCACATATAACAATAGCATCAATAAGCTCGAGCTGTCCATGGGAAACTTTTTCTTTACTCTTGAGAACGATCAGAGGACTTGCCCAGTCGTTTGTGGTAGCTTGATGGATGTAAAGCTAGAGAAAGGTGAGAAATCCAATAAGGTCCATCTTCCTGACTGTTGCCAGAGATCAATTATTATGGATGGATTATCTAATCCAAACAAGCAGTTCCAGATGGCAGTTTCCTGTGGCCAATGGCTGGGTTTCACATAGGAAAGGAAGAATGGGAAAGCAGTTTATTTTACTGTGGTGCAGTTGATATATTTTTGTCCAGCAGCTTTGAAGGAATTACTTTCATTTTGCTTTTGATCTTGGCTTCTTTCTAAGATTTGGAATTCTATTTTAGAATTGGATTTATTTTTGAAACTAGGGCCAAGGTGGCTTCCTGTTGGCAAATGATTTGGGAGTATTTAACTAAATGGGAAATCTTGCAGCCACTTCAGGCTGGAAGATTTTAGAAGATTGTTCTAAGATTTCCTTTTTGCCTATTAGTGATTCGTTTTTTGTGGCTAAGTGAATGTCTGTGCTTATAGACTTCTCTTGCTGATAATCAGTCCAGTATCCAGTTCAGACTTTTCAAGAATCTGAATGATACAACCACTGTTAAAAAACAAAATCCTGCTAACAGAACCATTCACTGTTGCTTACTTGTCATTTCCATGTACAAATGCAGGCACTAGCACCCCTTAGGAGCACTGCTGGTTTTGACTTCCTGTTGCAGACTTCTGCTGTCCGACTGTGTGCTGACATCTATGACCGGCATCTGGAAGGACATCTGCAGGCACAGGGATCTGCTTTTATCAAGCAGTTTTCAGAATGCTGATCTAACTTTGAATGGAAAGAAGCTCCTTGTTTTTTCCTAATGACTAATAATCTATTTTGAGACGTCTCTGTGGGATAGCTATTTTAAACTCTGGTGAGGAATGGCAAGGAAGTGCTACTTTGGATATTTATGTTTTCGCTTTATGTTTCAGGTGTTGCTGCTTATGTTGGCTGGCAAAGCTCATCAATACTGAAACCTCTGCTTCAACAAGGTCTCAGTGATGCTGAAGAATTTGTCATTTATAAAGCCCTCAATGCTCTCACTTGTATGTGCCAGCTGGGGCTCTTGCAAAAGCCTCATATTTATGAGTTTGCTTGTGATATTGGTGAGTTGGAGCACTGGAGAATACATTGTTTTTCCTAGTTAGGAGAAGAAATCTTAGTATTACAAGATTATTAGAAATCCTAGTCTTACGTAAACCTTTACTGTCAGCTTAGCTGTCCAATATACTTACCTATAGTACTGGTTTAGAATCTACACAAAACTGTGTGAATGAACTACTGCTAGTCAGAGCATGTGAGTGCTCAGAACTCCTAAAATACTAATTTTGGTGAAGAAATTAGAAGCAGCTTCTCTGATTTTATGTAGGACAGACACAAACAACATTTAGTCCAAAAGCTTTCTGCTTTAAGACCTTTCCTGCTTTTCATTACAACCTCCTATATAGAAAAACTGGTTACTTCTGGAAGTTGATCAGGCACATAACTGCAAACTCTTAGCCATCAGCCTTTGGGGAAGGGGGGAGTCCAGTCCTTCAGACAATAAATGGTCCTTTCTCATCCTATTTCTAACACCATAAAAACTCATTTAACTCCATAGAATCTTGAATAGAGTTGGTCTCCTTCCTCATCAGACTTACAAGTTTAATTTAGATGTGCCCAAGATTTACCAGATATTTATGGAAAAGAAAATACCAACTGATCTTTTGAGATGTGGTCTGCTTCTTCCTAATGTTATGGCTTTTCAAATGTTATACCATTTTGGGGCAGATAATCCGTGACTGTATCTTGTGATTAGGTACAGTCCTTTGATTACAACTTCTTAGAACCTACATAGAGATACATGAGTTAGATTTCTGAGTCTGATAATCTTACAATATAGTGACTATTCAAGGCAGAGAGGGGAAGAAGTAAAGAATAAAGATTTATCTAAAAATGCAAAAGAATAAAAAATAATCACTGGTATTAGGATTATCCGTAGTAGCCCAGAATAAGGTTGAGACCTGTTTTTGGATGAGTCTCCTTTGCAAATCTGGAGTTGACAACGGGGGATTGAAATGAACAAATAGGAAAAATATGCTTTTGGGCAACAGCAAGGAAGCTGAGCAGCATGGACACAGTGAAGTCCATGAAATAGGTTTCTCAGTATGAGTGTTTCAATCTTGGTGCTCTGAAGGAAGGTTCAGTTTAGGGATAATTCTAGGGGAAGGAAATGACATTGCAGGCTGCCATATACAAGATGATTCCCTCTTTAATATGAGCGATGTATTTTAACAGCCTATTATTTTTTTTTTCAGCACCTTTCCTGTGTCATCCTAATCTTTGGATATGTTATGGTGCAGTTGGATTTATCACTGTGGTAGCACAGTATTTGAATATTGCTGATGTCTACTGCAAGCTAATGCCATACCTCCATCCCTTTATCACACAACCAATAATACAGGTAATAATTCAAATACTATTAAAATGAATATATCTTGGCTAGTCATAACTCTTTAAGTGTCTTGGGCATAGTCCTGGCCAAGATTAATCCAAAATCAGGGTTTTTTTCAAGTAAGGTTAGAGGTAGTATTTTTGGAGCTCAGCTGGCGGACATTGCCAGAATGGCCATTGCCTGTCATGTTTGAAAGGCCGTTGCCTCGAATTTGTTGCAAGCTGCAGAACATTTTACAAAGCTGAAAGTCAACACGTATGTCTTTAGTTCAAGCCCTTCTCTGCCTTGTTCACAAACTCTTGCAAACTTGTGCTTGTTTGTAGGAGTCTAAAAGTCATGAAAAGTTAGCCGTGAAACAAGCTTTTCTGTGTTTTCTGTGTTTTATGTTTCCCATCTGCAAGACCAAGTATTCCAGCCCTGCCCTGCTAGCACATCTGACTGTGGGCCTGAGCCTCTGAAAACATGGGCAGTCTGTTAGGCAGCAATTACCATGCTTGTAACCTCAGCAGTGCTACTGCCAGAGGCAAGGGCAGAATGCTCAGCGTAAATGAGTTATTTCATAACAGCACATGTCTAGGAATGACCTGCATGATGCTGGTAACATGTTCATATTTGTATCCTATTGCATATAACTTTAGGACCTCTAGAATGCATCCCTCAGGTGTTTAAATAAATAAGAAACAGATGCAGTACTTAAACATATGATGCACTCTTCAGCATAACATTTTCTTGTAAGCCAGGCAGGTGGTAACTTCACTAAAAGAATACTTTTTCCTCGTTTACATCTCCCTAGACACCTTGTGCAGTGGTTTGGGCATTGATTGGTAAATCTCTGTCTTGTTCACTTGCTGCTTTGTTTTAGTATGCAAGCCTTTTCTTTACTATGCAACACTAAATATAGTAAGCAAGTAGGGGGTAATACTGAGTTGAATCATAATAAAGTCCTCCCTTTGGACTCATTTTGAAGTTGTTTTTCATGTAGATGGTCAGCTATGAGATGTGTGTTGGAGGAATGAGGTCTTCTGACACTGATGTGAAGAAACAATTGCAATCCCAACCCCATCATCTCCCATTAATTATTTTGAGTATTCCAACCTTTGTACAAGCATTTATGTCACAATTTTGGGCCTAATTAGGCTTAGACCATTTAAATGTGGGGCTGTAACTGGGGACCTATTTCATGAATGTGGCTTGCCTTCCTCCCACCATCTTACGACCTACTCTTGAAACAGCAAAGATCAAGTACTAAAAAGTATGAACTCAAAGGAATGTAGGGGCTGCAAGTAACATGGATTGTATGCAAGACTTTGTTTGTTCAGACACATTCAGACACATTAGAGAAGAGATTCAGAGCAGCCCTGCAGAGAAGGACTTGGGGGTGTTGGTTGATGAGAAAATGAACATGAGCCACAGTGTGCGCTTGCAGCCCAAAAAGCCAACCGTATCCTGGGCTGCATCAAAAGGAGCGTGACCAGCAGGTCGAGGGAGGTGATCCTGCCCCTCTACTCTGCTCTTGTGAGACCTCACTTGGAGTGTTGTGTGCAGTTCTGGTGTCCTGAACATAAAAAGGACATGGAACTGTTGGAACAAGTGCAGAGGAGGACCACGAGAATGACCAGGGGACTGGAGCACCTCCCATATGAAGATGGGATGAGAAAGTTGGGGCTGTTCAGCCTGGAGAAGAGAAGGCTGCGTGGAGACCTCATAGCAGCCTTCCAATATCTGAAGGGGGGCTATAGGAATGCTAGGGATGCTGGGGATGGACTGTTCATTAGGGACTGTAGTGATGGGACAAGGGGTAACGGGTTCAAACTTAAACAGGGGACGTTTAGATTGGATATGAGGAAGAAGTTCTTTACTGTAAGGGTGGTGAGGCACTGGAATGGGTTACCCAGGGAAGTTGTGAATGCTCCATTGCTGACAGTGTTCAAAGCCAGGTTGAACAGAGTCTTGGGTGGCATAGTTTAGTGGGAGGTGCCCCTGCACATGGGAGGGGGGTTGGAACTGGATGATCTTAAGGTCCTTTCCAACCCTAACTATTCTATGACTCTTATGATTTTATGGACACAAACAGACACTGATTTGCCACCTGGGAGAATAGAAACTTGTTTGGGTTTTTTTCTGTTTTGACAGTAATGAACAATCTTTAGTAGTAAGGAACTGCCCTAGTTAATGATTCTAAATTATGCCCTTACTCATCAGTTTCTTATGATTGTTTATTAATGTCCCAGGATGCTTTTGAGTATTATATAATTACATGCTTGTGCATCCTTATTCCTTTGTATACAAAGGAGGAAACCTGGTAATCTGACTGACACCGGGGAGGAGCTTTTCTAGTTGGCATTTTTACAGTGTAAATAGGCCAAAGAAAGACAATTTGAAATATGCACTTGTAGCAGAAGTTTTAATGCCATCTAACAATACCAAGTTACCATTCTGAGACTGCTGGGAGAAGAGGGGAAAAAAGAATGGAGAAAACGGGACGTGACCAACATGGATCTTACTTTCAAGAAAGGAGAGAAATTGAGTCTAGATTATTTACACAATGATGTGCAATGATTTTGAAGTCCTATATGATTATTTTCTTACTGTAAGTTTGAAGCCATCTCTCTAGGACTGAGCTGGAAACTGGTTTTTAGGACATGCATTCAGGGGAAGAGATTAATTTTTGCATCACATTTGCAGTTGTCCAGTTATTGACTTTCAGGGTAGGAGAAAAAATGCAAACACTATAAACTGGAGGTGAGTGTTTCCTGCTAGATTTCTTCAGGTTTATGTGGATGTCATCCTCCTCCACGTTGACTGATCTTTCTCTTTGAATTGCAGATAGATAAAGAAATAGTCCTGCTAAGTGTACTTAAAGAGCCTGTCAGCCGTTCCATATTTGATTATGTCTTAAGATCAAAGGATATCACAAGCCTCTTCCGACACCTTCATATGCGTCAGAAGAAGAGGAATGGTGTTCTCCCTGACTGCCCACCCCCTGAGGACCCTGCCATTGCACAGCTTTTGAAGAAGCTTCTTTCACAAGTAATGTTTTCTTCGTTGCATACTTTGAAAGTCAGGCTTGAGACACTTGGATGCTCTGGATGTCTCTCCAGACCCAAACCTTGCCATTGCTGCTGTGAGGGACTCTTAAGCTGAGGTTCTGATCCTGCAGTGTGCTCTGGGTGGCATGGTTTAGTGGGAGGTGTCCCTGCCCATGGCAGGGGTTGGAACTGGATGATCTTAAGGTCCTTTCCAACCCTAACTATTCTATGATTCTGTGATTTCTGAGCCAGAAATTAATGCTACTGCTTCTTACATCTTTATGCCTTGATGCATGTTCTTGTTCAAAAGTAAATAATATTTCTTTTATTTTGTAGGGGATGACTGAGGAGGAAGAAGACAAACTGTTAGCACTGAAAGACTTTATGTTGAAGTCCAATAAAGCTAAAGCAAATATAGTGGATCAGAGCCATCTGCATGACAGCAATCAGAAAGGGGTGATTGACTTGTCAGCTCTGGGAATAACTGGGAGACAAGTGGATCTTGTTAAAACAAAGCAGGAGCCTGATGACAAACGTGGTTGGTGTATTCTGTGGTCTATATAAAGTACAGCCTTTCTTTCAGGGTCAGAGAAATTAAGTCTTTAATTTACTCAGCAAGTGTTCTCAGTAATTCAGCCTACCTAATTATCACCATCCTTACTGGGTTTGCAATAAGAAAATTACTGCTGCCATTTGAAATGTGAGGTGGTGAAAGATGGGCATGTTTTGTCTCCGAGAAGATTTAAATTACTTTGCATTTGCAGTAGTAGTATGCACCGTTCGTTTGTTTGGCAGGTTGTGACAACCAGGGCTCTAGTGACCCATGCAAACAGTGTAAATTATAAAGGTGACTTTTCTGTGCTCTCTGTTTTCTCTCAAGAAGCAATGAGCTCTAACATATATCTGTGTCAGCTGATTTAACGCAGCAATAGGGGCTTCCCTATATAAAAAATAATAAACAGGCCTATCAACATTGGACTTGGATGTAGTCTGAAAGTATTGACCAGCCTGAGTGAATGTTGTCATGATAATGTTTGGATTTTGGGGGTTTTTCTCTTTTTCCACCTTCTTCCTCTCTCCTGTTTATAGCTAGAAAACATGTAAAGCAAGACTCAAATGTAAATGAAGAATGGAAAAGCATGTTTGGGTCCCTGGAACCAACAAACATCTCCCAGCCCATATCCAAAGGACATGGGCAAACAACTGATGTTGAAGCCATCCAGGCTGGGAAACCACTTCGTTCAGAGTCCTCAGCTGGCATTTGTACCACTTTATCATCCTCTCCACAGGTATTACTGAAAAACACTATCTTTACGTCTTAAAGTGATTCAATTGTTTTAAAGCCAAGTGGGATGTGGCATTTTTGTTTGTTTGGAGGATATTAGACAATGGGCATGGTATTCTCTGGTATCTTCTCTAGTACAGTAGCTGACTTTCAAGTTCTGAAAGTAGGAATTGAGAGGAAGACAGAAGTTTAATCACTTGAATAGAAGAGCTTCACTAACAAGTAGATGCTTTGCAAGAAGGGATGGGGCTTTGTGAATTAGTCAGTCATTAAGTAAGGTGTTCTAGCTGGTAAGACTTTCCCTCAAAATGCATGCCCTGATATGTGCTGTGAGGAAGAGATGTCATGATTTTAACTTGGAACTGGTGTATCATGTCATAGCTCCACTTAGACATCCCATACCTGTAATACTTAGTACTGGCTACAGAAAGACGGGCTGGAAGTCCTGCAGGCTGTGGAGGCATCTGAACGCTGTTTCCTACTTGGTTTCTAGTTGGAGATTAACTTTTAGCTTAGTTCAGTGCTCACTCTGAACTAAGGAGGAAACACTTCACACCTTTCTTTTTAAAGCCCAGTATAAAGAAATAATTGTTTGAGAGCTAACCTGTAATTCCGTCTTGAGAGCTATAACTGCTTCTGTATCTTGAGAGCTCTAATTGCTTCTGTAATCACGTAAGAGGTGTGCGTGGCACAGTTTCTACAAATAGAATACAGCAGAGACTAGGCAAACAGGGAAGGGTAAGTGAATGGTTAAGCTTTTCTATAAATAATAATTTTCACTATTTTAAATTGTTTTCATGGAACAATAATTCTTTAATGCTAATTTATTGCTAGTTGGTTCAATTAAAGAAAAAAAAAACATTTTCCACTTCAGTGTGACCCAGTACTTTAGAGCAAGATCTATCTGTGTGTAGAGTGTAAGGGTTATATTTTGAAGTACTTACCTCTTACAGGCATCTGATGGGGTGGTTGTTCAGCCCAGGAAACCGACCATGCAGGTGCTGAGCAGTACAGCATCCCCATCTGCGCACCAGTTACGCATCACCACTTGCAAAACAGAACTTCAGCAGCTAATCCAGCAGAAGCGAGAGCAGTGTAATGCAGAGAGGCTTGCCAAACAGATGATGGAGAATGCTGAGTGGGAGAGCAAGCCCCCACCTCCAGGTAAATCACAGGCCACTAAGGTGGCTATACAAAAAAATATGTGTATATAATTTGAGTCAAAACATCATCATCTTGAGGAACAAACATGAAAGATGAGGAAAAGGGGAAATTATTGGATTAGGGGATTTGCCTACTATGCAGAACACCCATTTGGCAAAATACATGTCTGACCTATGAAAGAGGTCATGGAACATAGAGCTTTACCTTGCAGAAACAGACCCAAACCACTGGTCTGAAGCCCAGGCTGCGTGCTCTGTTTGAGTGAGTTTTCTATTTGCAGCCAGGTATATGGCAGATCTGGCATATGACTTGCCATCCTGCACCAGCCTCCCCTTGGTTTGGACAAGGGAAGAAGTGCTGTGCTGGGAGGTGAGAAATGTATTTTGCCTGGGGTAGCTCCAGATTTTCGTCCATCCTGTGAGTGTTGTAACCTCTTGGCCAGGTTTTTTTACCAAGTGGCACACATATTGGGGTGGGCCGTTTGAGCTGCCCTTCTTTACAAAGAAGCCTGTCCCCACTAGCAGTGTGACAGTGACACAGTGCCTGGACACAAAAAAGTATGTTCTCTCCCATAAATGTGTGTTCTCATGCTGCGTTGTTGTGTTAATGTTCCTTGTCATTCCTCCCCTGGAGCAACACCCAGGTTTTGCTGATGAGGGCTCTGGCAGCCACTGTGGGAGAAAACATACAATTTTAAATCACAGCCGTCTTCCTATGGCCACAACTTAAATTTTGAAGCTCCAAATCCCTCTCCTAATCCTTGTAGGCCCCGTCAGAGCAGCTTCCAGTGTCTGGGGTCTCCATGCAGCTTCTCTTCTCCAGGCTGAACAGCCCCAACTTTCTCAGCCTGTCTTTGCATGGCTTCATATATCCTGATACAGCTATTGGTAGATGGGATCAGGGAGATATTCATGTTCCTAATAAGGTTATGAAATCAACACCAAATTCCATGGTTTTGTTTTTCCCTCTAGGATGGCGTCCCAAAGGATTGCTGGTAGCTCATCTTCATGAACACAAATCTGCAGTGAACCGTATTCGAGTCTCTGATGAACACTCCATTTTTGCCACTTGCTCAAATGATGGCACAGTGAAAGTGTGGAACAGCCAAAAAATGGAAGGAAAAACCACTACAACCAGGTAGCTTTAAAACTCATGGGGTTTGGGGCCTGCTGTTTTAGGAGTGCAAAATAGAGCAGAGTGGGAAGCAAAATATGAATCACTTGTGAGTGTGCTGGAGATACCGATAATGAAACATACTGATGTTCTTCTTGGCATGCAGCTATAAAATACTAGGTTTCAATTAGTTAATGAAAGAAAAAAAATCACTAGCAAATGCAATTGCAGCTGTGGTAATTAGGGACTTTTTTATCTCATTTCTATACATACATAAATATATTCTGGTGCTGCTGTTTAAAACCATTGAGATTTTTTTGAGCAAATTAGCTTTATGCTTAACTGTCTCATCCACTGATACTTGATGCAGGAAAGCTGTATTGCTGGTTGAAGCACAGGTGGTATGGTATGCTGCTTTGATACAGCCCTAGGATAGGCTTTTATTTTACTGGTAGGCAGACGTGTGCTTCTGCACCTGGAGCCTCATAACCTAGAGGCTTAAAGGTGGAGAGTTAAGCTTGCAGAGGCAGCACAGGCTTTGTTGCTTTCTTATTTTGGAGCACTTAGAAAATGTTGTGTAAAAATGTTATTTTCACTCAGAAAATGTTATTTTATTACCAGAATGTAATGGTTCAATGAAAATAATGAACCATTGGTTTTAAGTAGGCGTTTGAGAGAAGTAAATTTTTTAAGTGCCAACAAAAAATGCCTTTTTTTCCTTCTTTCCCCCCTCCTTCACCCTCTCTCTCTCTCTGTACTATTTAGATCAATTTTGACATACTCTAGGATTGGAGGACACGTAAAGACACTTACATTCTGCCAAGGATCCCATTACTTGGCTATAGCTTCAGATAATGGTGCCATCCAGCTTCTTGGTATTGAGTCTTCAAAGCTCCCTAAATCTCCTAAAATTCATCCAATACAAAGCAGGTATGTACTTAGAGCAGTTAAATCTCACTGCAGAGCTCAAGCTGTTACTATATTCCTCGATTAGATCCCTTCATTTGCTCGAGGCTTCCTGCTGGCTGAGGCCCAGCCTGTACTGGAAGGCTGTAATCCATGATCTTACCCTGCTTCATACAGAAGTGTTGAAAGGAAACTGCAGGACGAGAATTCATAGCTGTAGGTGCCTCCTGTGTCACTGGACTTATGATGAGCCTAAAACAATCAGTCCTCAAGTTCTTTTATTTATGCATTGGGATTGGTAGTTTCTTGCCTCCTCTGTTGCTATGTTAATACTTATGAAGTGATTTTGGAGGTTCTTTTACAGGTCATTAGGTAAATGTTTACAAATGTAGAACATGTATTTTGGCCTCAGACCTGTTATTTTTTCTCCCAGGCTCTTCATGTGAGTAAGGTGGCAAAGATACGGGGGATGGGATACCAAGTAGGGCGAGGAGTCTTTGGGGATGGTTTAGTTCTGTCTTACCTCTCTCCATATGAGCAGTTTTTGAGTATTTGGCAGTGATTCAACAGCTTAGTCTTCCATATTGATGAGGGACATGTGCAGGCCCCAGCAAATCCAGCAGCCATCTCGAAGACTTCTTTCGTCCAAAGTAAAAGGTAGCTGTGTTAAATGTCCTCTCCTATTTGGGATTAAGTACAGAAATTAAGTAAGCCAAATACAGTGGAGGTGGAAACTACAAACCGTATTTTCCCTTTTTGGTATACACTGTATTTCTGCCTGAAGAAAGTGTCCATTTGCACAGACAGTAAGCGATTGATGACAGTGCTGGCAGTATAACATGATCAGGGGTGTTCCTGCCTGTAAACTCTAGGTAGATGAATATCTGATAAACATGGAGCATGAGTTACAGAATCACAGGCTGGTTTGTATTAGAAGGAACCTTAAAGCTCATCCAGTTCTGACGCCCTGCCATGGGCAGGGACACCTTCCACTAGAGCAGCTTGCTCCAAGCCTCGTCCAGCCTGGCCTTGAACATTGCCAGGGATAGGACAACCAGAGCTTCCCTGGGCAGCCTGTTTAGTGTCTCACCACCCTCTTAGTAAAGAATTTCTTCTTAATGTCTAATTTACATCTACCCTCTTTCAGTTTAAAACCATTCCCCCTTGTCTTATCATTACATGCCCTTGTAAAAAGTCGTTTTCCGGATTTCCTGTAGGCCTTCTTTAGGCACTGGGAGGCTGCTATAAGATCTCACTAGAGCCTTCTCTTCTGTAGGCTAAACAACCTGAACTCTCTCAGCTTGTCTTCATAGGAGAGGTGCTCCAGCCCTCTGATCATCTTCATGGCCCTCCTCTGGACTCGCTCCAACAGGTCCCACATTCTTCCTATGTTCGGAGCCTGAGAGCTGAATGCAGTACTGCAAATGGGGTCTCACAAGAGCAGAGTAGAGGGGCAGGATAACCACTCTCAACCTGCTGGTCACGCTTCTCTTGATGAAGCCCAGTACACAGTTGGCTTTTGGGCTGCGAGCGCCCATTGTCAGGTCATGTTGAGCTTCTCGTCGTCCAGCACCCCCAAGTCCTTCTCAGGGCTGCTTCCAGTGCATTGTCTGCCCATCCTGTAGTTGCGCTTGGGATTGCTCTGACCCAGGGGCAGGACTGAGAGATGCAGAGCACAGAGCTGTGTTTATGTTTGCAAAGAGCTGCTGACAGCCTTTTACTAGTTTGTAGAAGGCTCACAGGTCCTATTGACAAAGAGACTTAAAAGAGCATAAGCATCTGTTGTACTAAAATCACAAATTTGTTTCCAGCAGATGCCTTGAGAAGTGACATGAAGAGGAAAATGTTCAGCATTAGCTATTGGAAGGAGTCTTAAACTTAGAGGGAGTCATACCTATTTCTAAATTCATTTATTCTTTTAATCCAGGTCCTTAGATCTGAAGGATGATGGCTGTGTGGTAGATATGCATCACTTTAATTCAGGAGCCCAGTCAGTACTGGCTTATGGTACAGTTAATGGCTCTCTGATTGGATGGGATTTGCGATCTAGCAGCAATGCTTGGACACTAAAACATGATTTGAAGTTAGGCCTTATAACTTCATTTGCTGTCGACATACACCAATGCTGGCTGTGTATTGGTAAGCCTGTATTTCTTGTTTGCCTCTCTCTCCCCTTCTGGTTTTCTTTTACAGTAACTATAGCTCAAGCTTTTGCTTGGTCTCATTTGCCTAGTATATGCTTTTCTGAAAGAGGAGAGAAAAACCTCCTGATCTATTTGTGGCAATTGTTCTAACCTTTAATGCTTGAGGCTAAAGTCCATCTCCCTAGGAATAGAGCACAAGGATATGGCCAAACCCCCATATATTTATCCTTCTGATTATGGCGAGCTTTCTCTCACCAGGAACAAGCAATGGTACCATGGCATGTTGGGACATGAGGTTTCAGTTGCCTATCTCCAGCCATTCTCATCCCTCTAAGGCCCGAATCAGACGTCTGCTCATGCATCCTGTCTATCAGTCCTGGGTAATTGCAGGTAAAGGATGTCTTTAAACTTGCCTCACTGTTGCCAGAGGTTGCTTCTGCTTAGTTTCTGCTTCAAGCCCTAGGTGGGGTGTTTTTATTCCCTTGCAGTTTCTCATGTGCTGTGCTTGGGGAGAGTATACTTGTGTTCATACTCGTGTTCTGCCACTGCTCTTCCTGGCTTTTTTGAAATTGAAAAAGAGGGAGAGGAAGGGGAAAAAAAAAAAAGAAATAGTGCTAAGCCATTGTGAAAATTACTAACAGCCTTTACAATTCTCATCTTCCGAGCACTAGAGGGTCACTTCATGTGTGCTGTCTACCACATCACTTGTCAAGGACAAAACCTTGTAAAAGATAGAACCCAAACTCATGGCATACATTGAAGTTGATAGGAATTCTGCCACTGCCTTCAGTACCTCTGTAGAGCAGAGAATGAAAGGCTGTCTCATTGCAATTCCCACATGAATCTAACGCAGCTGTGTCGTGGGTTAGAGCTTTAGAAAATCTCCCAACATTCCTCATTTGGTGTGGTCACAACTGCTTTATTCTCACTGCATGTAGCACTGTTATATACTTTCAAGTGTTTGTGTCAGGAATATATTCTGAAACAGACAAGTAGCTTAAACTAATCCTGCAGTAACAAAATTTATAAAGTTGCTGTAAGATGAGAGTAACTTGAGTTTCATATTTTTCTTTGTCAAAGAAGGATGAGAATTTACCTTGGAGGGTTTAATACCTTTTTAAAGGGCTGGAGATTAAAGCAAGTTTCATTTAAACTCCTTAAATTAGACCCTTTTAGCTGCAGGGAAGCTGCTTCCAAGTGGTAAATGGCAAAAAAACCCATGTGCATGGCTTTAGTGCTAAAGTAACAGTAACACAAATGCTGCTGAGAGCAAGGTGAGCGTGTTTCTGTGGTTTACCCTCTATGTCATGTCAGTAGGATGGGTAGTGAGAGCCAACTGACCTGGTTTATATTTTTTGCATTGGCAATATCTTTCCTGTAGCTGTTCAAGGCAATAATGAAGTCTCCATGTGGGATATGGAAACTGGTGATCGACGCTTCACTTTGTGGGCCAGCAGTGCACCTCCTCTTTCAGAACTGCAGGTCTGGTTTCCTTCTTTTCCAGTTTCAGTTGTGTAGCCAGGGATAGAACAATCTCAGACTCCCTGCTGTGCATCAGCAGTTAACGTGTTTCCATGGCGGAGGCAGTTTGGCACCTGAACTTGCCCTGGGATTTATTTTGGCACCATAGTTGTTTTGTGTCAAAATCAAATTCCCTTTGTAAAACAGCAGTGTAACCTGAACCTTCAGTGGTATCTTCTGCTGTCTGTGGAATGTACTTGTAACACTCATTTGCTGTATCCAGTCATGTTCTTAGGAAACCAGGGAGCCTGTCAAGCCTGTGTAGATTAAGGCAAAGCCAAAACCCATGGTGTGGCATTGTACTTACTTTTACATGCTGTTTCTGGGATTGTGCATACTTCTGTGAGCATCTGCCCTTTGCCCATTCTTTCTGTAATACAATGCCACTACTATACTGAACTACTAATTTAAAGCATGAATTTGCTCTTCTTCAAGGAGTTAACTGGGGAAGGAGCAATCTGGGATATTTATTGTTCTTAAAACACAAATGCATACACAAAGTAATTACAGCTGCTTCTACGGTGGTTTATAGATCTGGAGTCTATGTTGGTTAGGTAGATCTGGAATCTATCTGAACTTGACTTTGTACTGACTATAAAGATTGCAGGTTGAGTTTATTTTGGTCATGTCCTTTGCACAGGAAGCTCTATGATTGAAGCTAGTTTTCTATTGTATATCCATCCCTTGATGCCATCATACCATAAAAATTGAACATCCATTCCATGTGCTTTTCAATATGATTTGCCTTCCTGTTCTTTTAGAAATAATCTCTTCCATCTGCCATTGAGAGTGTAATTTCCGAGATTCCAGACAAGCATTAAATCTGCTGCATTGCTCTGTGAAATGTTAGGAAGCAATTTACCTTAATATATTAAGATGCGGCCCATTAAAGTAACTTGGCATTTGTCAGAAAGATTTGGGAATTGAGTGGATGAATGTGGTAAAGAATGAATTCCCTTTCTGAAGCATGGCAACAGCTATTGGTAATATATTATTTTTATATATCCCTTTTCCCTGCTAGCCTTCTCCTCACAGCATCCATGGAATATACTGTAGCCCAGCATCTGGTAATCCCATATTACTGACAGCAGGCTCAGACATGAAAATAAGGTAATAAAACTAACAGCTCTTTTGTTTGACACCCTCCCCTTCACCCCTGCTGGTGTGCTAAATTTTGCCAAGCATTGCCTAAGTAAGCTCCAAGAAGTCAAAACAATATTGCTGAAGATGTGTTCATTTAGTAAACATCAGTAAGCAGAGAGAATTGTTCTCAGCAAAAGTAGTGCAAAACTTGGTGCTTCTCTGAAACACATGTACCTTTCTGTAAAGTTCTTGATAGGCTGCATTGGCAATATAAATCATATGTAAACTTGGTATCTCTGCACTCTTTTCCACTAAGTGTAGAAGGGAAATAACATTTGTACCCACTCATTTTCATTGCAAGAGCAAAACAGCTTTTAAACAGTTCTATTAACATGAAAAACTTGAACATCTCAGCTTATTTTTTGTTTCTTTGTGTTTAGGTTTTGGGATCTTGCCTACCCTGAGAGATCATATGTTGTTGCTGGAAGTTCTAATTGCCCATCTGTTTCCTACTACAGGAAGATAATTGAGGGCACGGAGGTGGTTCAGGTATTTTGCTTTGTTTGATAGACATCTATTCTGCTTGCCTTTTGGATGGCCCCATGGGTCATGTTAATTACACGATACCTTTAATTATAATTATCTCACTCTTATCTTTTATGGATGGTGTTGGCCTTGCATTTTCAGGCAGTTTGGAAGAGTTATTTTAAAAGAAAAAATCAGTTGCTTGTGACAGAATTAGACTTAGCAAATAACTGCTAAACCAAGTACCTGCAGGAGCCAGAGTTACATGTTTCTTCTGGATATTGAAATCTAGTGTTTTAACACTTTGACTATGATCAGTCTTTGGAATGTCTGTTGTGTAGGATTCAGCAAGACAGCGTGAGGTGTACTGGCCCCAAAATAATATGGTAGCAGTACTTTGTGGGTTTTATTACACACCTGAGAGTGACTTCTGGAACTGACAGTGTTGCTTGTTGAATAAGCACTATGTTTTGTTCCAGTTCAATTGAATGAATGCTACTTCAAAGGTGACTGGAAGAAAAGTCAGTGAGGGTCTACCTACGCACTATAATATTTTAGCGCTGCTTCCTCTGAAGTTCTTGAACAATTGCATTCATTCTATTGAACCAGTTTTATAAGACCCTTGGGGAGATGTATATGTCGCTGTAGCTTCTTTTTCCCCTATAAAAATATAAAATCTTAGTAGGAAGTGTAATTCAAATAAATAAGAGAAAAAAAATTATCCCTAGTTAGAGCTGTATTGTCAGCCCAGATTAGACAATTAGGTTGTGTGTGATGGAAAGAAGTGAATCAAGGAGTCATAATAAGAAAACTATCAAAGGGGGGGGAGTTTTTGTGTTCGAGTATTTTGTTTGGTTTAAGAGGTTTTTGGCCTTTTTACACTGAGAACCTAGTATGTGTGACAATGCCGCTTCTGTAAATAATATTTCTCACTTCCTTTTTGTACAGGAAATTCAAAACAAGCAAAAACTGGGGCCCACTGATGAGACCCCTCGGAAAGGTCCAGAGTCTCTCCCAGTCGGACATCATGATATTATCACAGATATCGCAACTTTCCAGACAACGCAAGGGTTTATAGTAACTGCATCAAGGGATGGAATCGTTAAAGTGTGGAAATAGAGGCTGCACTAATATATAGTGTGTAAATATTTGTAATAAAGAAGTAGTATTAATGAAGTTTTCAAGGACTGTTTCCATATCATGGAATAGAATGGTCTTTAAAGACTGCAATGGTGATGATAAAATTGGTTATCTGTATCCTACCACCCTGTTAGCACTTCTTAATCACTTCTTTTAATAAAGATGTTTTGTATCTATACCATTTCCACAAAAAGCCAGTCTATGAAGAAATCGTTCAGCCTGGCTTTGACTACATTGATCTTTAAGAAACTTTCAGATGATTTAAAGATGTCCCACTTTACACATTCTTAAATGTTCTAAAAGCAAGAGCGAAATGAAATGAGAACCAGTGCACTAATGTACCTGTACATTCTAATAACTATAATAAAGTCCACTTGAGCTTCCCTCTTCGGTACTTCGGGGTTTTTATGATCTCTGCCGTGTCTCTGGTCTCAGCTGCCAGTGCCATTGGGCTGCTAACTGCAGTCTGAGATCAGCCTAACCTTGTGTCAGGTCCTTAACTGCCCCCTCGCTCCCACCATCCCGTACCCTCGCCTCACTCCCACTCTTTGCCCTTGCCTTGCTCCTGCTGCCCTGTGCCCTCACTGATCCCACCGCTCTTTGCTCTCTCCTCGCTCCTACCACCTGTGCCCTCACCTCACTCCCGCCCTATGCCCTCTCTTTCCCACAGCCCTGTGCCCTGACCTCCCACTCTTTGCCCTCACCTCTCACCACTACTGTGCCCTCACCTCGCTCCCACTGCCCCGTACCCGCACCTCACTCCTGCCCCACGCCTTCGCCTCGCTCCCACAGCCCTGTGCCCTCACCTGATCCCACCACCCCGTGCCCTTGTCTCGCTCCCACCACTCTTTGCCCTCTCCTCGCTCCTACCACTCCGTGCCCTCACCTCACTCCCACCCATTGCCCTTGTGTCGCTCCCACTGCCCCATGCCCTCACATCGCTCCCACTGCTCTTTATTCTCTCCTTGCTCCTGCCACCCTTTGCCCTTGTCTCGCTCCTGCTGCTCTGTGCCCTCACCTCACTCCCACCCTTTGCCCTTGTCTCGCTCCTGCTGCTCTGTGCCCTCACCTCACTCCCACCCCTTGCCCTCGACCCGCTCCCGCTGCCCTGTGCCCTCACTGATCCCACCGCTCTTTGCCCTCTCCTCGCTCCTACCACCCTGTGCCCTCACCTTGCTCTGACCGCTACTGTGCACTTGCCTCGCTCCCACCTCCCTGTGCACTCTCCTTTCCCGCCACCCTGTGCCCTGATCTCACTCCCACTCTTTGCCCTCACCTCTCCTACCACCCCATGCCCTCTCCTTGCTCCCACCGCCCTGTGCCCTTCGCTCGCTCTCACCGCTGCTGTGCCCTCACCTCGCTCCCACTGCCCCATACCCTCACCTCACTCCCGCCCCATGCCCTTGTCCCTCTCCCACGGCTCTTTGGCCTCTCCTTGCTCCCGGCGCCCTGCCCTCACTCCCACCCTTTGCCCTCACCTCACTCCCGCCCCATGCCCTCGCCTCGCTCCTCCCACCCCATGCCCTCGCCTCGCTCCCACTGCCCCATACCCTCACCTCACTCCCGCCCCATGCCCTCGCCTCGCTACCACCGCCCCGTGCTCTCCTACCGGCCCCGAAGCACGGCCGCCCGCACGCTCCCCTCCCCGCCCTGCCTCCGCGGAGCCCTCAGCCAGGGCCGGTGGGCGGGCCCAGGGGAGCAGGCGGTCGGAATGGGGGCGGAGCCGGCGGCTGCGGCGGGGTCAGGGAGGCGAAGGCGGAGGCCGGGGCACAGCGGCGGGGTTAAGGGCTCCTGGCGCCGGTACTGGGAGGGAGCTGGCCATGGACGCCACTGCGCACGAGCTGGACGCGGTGAAGTTCGCGCAGCTGGCGGTGCAGCGGGACCAGGGCGGGCGCTACCAGGAAGCAGTCTTCTACTATAAGGTATGGCGGGAGAGAGGGCGCGCCGGCGGCAGCCGGTTCCCGTTCCTTTCCGCTGTTCGGAGGTCCTTGGCCTACCGGTAGGTTTGCGCTGCCCCCCTGAGCCGCCACAGGGCTGGGGGCGGGAGGGGTGGCCCGGTCCTGCCGTGCCGGTGGGGAGCGGTGCGCTGGGTTAGCTCTGCCCCACCGCTTCCCGGCCCCCTTGCGGGTGTGTCCCGAGGCCGGGAGCGCTGCTCGGCCTGGGGCGAGGCGTGCCGGTTTCAGCCGGGAAGAGAGCGGAAGGCCAGGCTTGCGCGTCGAGTTTGTCCGCGGTGGAGCGGCGCCCTTCGGGGCGGGTTGCGAAGTGCGTTTTCCCTGCGTTGTGTTCCCGGGTGGGAGCAAGGACTGCCCGTGCGCCGCTGCCTGCTCGCGGGCTGTGGGGCAGCGCTGCGGCGGCCGTGCTTGGAAAGCGGGTACGGGCGCTTGTGCCGCTGGTGGAGGCGCAGGCCCTTCGGCCCTGTTTGGGACGGTGCTGTTTAAGCCGGCTGAAAACGCCTCTCTCCCGCTGCTCCACCTTCATTGCTGGCCTCCCCCTTACCTTTGCCAGGCTGCTCAATTTTATGTTGGAGGTGTAAGCGCTGAGCGTTCTGGAGAACTGCGTAAGTGAGGCATAGAAGTGGGCATGCTGCAGCTCTTGAGCGTGCCGCTGGGAACAACTGTTGTGTCGTCAAATAGAGAAATCCATGGTGAAATGCAAGATGCTCAGCAGTGAGCTAGCTTCACGTCACAAGCTACCAGTGATGTGTTTTAAACCACATATAAATATCCTTTATGTTAGGGGTCCGATTTTATTATTTTAATGCAGCTTCCTCTTCCTCTGGTTCCTGTAGAATCCAGGGTGTGTTGATGTTTATTCAATGTCTTGCTCAATATCTATACACTTACTACTGGTATTTAGTAGCTTCTGTGCAACCATTATGCTTTTTTTACTTGTGCAAGTTGTCTCATTTTGTTGGATATATATTTTTAGCAAAGTTACACTAAAGTTCCATATCCCACTGGCTTTACATCTCACCTGTGAGAAGGGATTTCTTTGAAGTCTTTGTTTAAGCCTTGTTGCAGTAATCATTCCACATATTCCATTATCCTGCCGAAGTAACTCTTCTCCATTAACTTGCTAAGAATTCTGTAGTTGACCTTTTACTTCATGAATACTACACGTCTCTGAAACAATGTAAAAAGCATAGTGTTGTTGTCATGGTGGTCTATGCAAGGATAGGAGGAAGAGTACCTTTTTTTTAACCTGGTTGTTAATGTATGGTGAGCTAAGTTTATATTTGTAAAGCATATGTACGCTCCTAAACCAAATGTAGTTAGCCATAATAATACAACAGTGTGCGTGCATGGTTTAATAGCTGTGAGTAGTATTTCTTTATTTATTACCTTATTTAGTGCATTTCTTAGTATATCTGGAAGAAATTATCAAATGCTTTTTAGAAGAAAACTATCTTTTTGTGCAGATAATAGCTCCTGTGTGCTTTTCTACAGCGTTTAGAAAATCCCTTCCATTTGCAGAATTCTTCATGATGATTTAGCCTGTGTAGGTTTGGCTTTCTGGCTGTTTCCTGAAGAATCACTGTCAGTTTTAGATTAAACAAGAATAGTAAGAAAATATCACCTAGTATTTTGGGGTTACTTTTTTGTTGAACAGTGTGAATAAGAGTCTGGTCTGTCACCAACTTTCTTATCAACCGCTCTAAGCATTTCAGAGCCCCCTGGTGCAATTACTAAGCACATGGGAAAGCTTGGGTGCTGAATAGGATTCTGCAAGAACTTGACTTTAAGGATGAAGCACAGGAAATTATATAGTTTGTTGCTATTAGACAGCAAATGGCCCATCTAAATGGAGTTCCTGTGGCTAGCAAATGCTGTTTGCTTCCTGCTATCGTGTAACTGATAGATCCCTAGAGGAAGGCTGCATGTGAACCAGCTTAGGGTTACTTGCTAAGGGCGCTTTATGGAAGCATCAAACTTATTTGGGCAGCTGATGACTGCAGCAAAACTGGTGGAGGCTGTTGCTATGTTTGGCTGTTGACCAGCATTTAGCAACTTGCAAACTGATGACCAATTTAGCTTAGTTCAGAGTTAGTATTTATTATCACTTCAATGCCACTACTGTGTTTTGGTAGTGTGCCACAGCTACACTAACTCTGAATTGCATGTCCATTTTATCATTGGAAACAGTTGGCATGCTGGCTCTTTTGTCAACTGCTTCAGTCCTTTAGAGGCATAAATTATCAAAGGCTGTTTTCATTATGTTTACATCTTAAAAACTGGCAAAACAGTTGTGCTTAAAATCACAGAAGCAACATCAATTGTGCATTGAATTTGCAGCGCTGGTTTGAAAATCCAACATTGATCTTTGTGTCATATGTAGACAACTTGTTGTCTACACTATGTTGTCTACAATACTGCACCTGTTTTGTCAATCTGTAGTTGTCGTATGTCACAGACAAATACATCTATATCCTTTGAGCAGATCTCTACAGTGAACTTTTTATCCCTGTGAAATATAGTTGTATGCTAGACCTTGATGGTAGTTAATTACTACATATGAATGGAACAGTACTTATATTTACATTTCTGTTGCTGTAAACATTTTTATATGATATGCTATGATGATGGATGTTGGCAAGGAGTGTGAAGTACTTGGTTCTGTGATGCTTGTCAATGAAAAATTGCCCTGATAACAAGCACAGGCTGTATCAGGATCAGTTTTAAGCTTGGGTAAACTAGGCAGATGTATATTGGAGCAAACTGCTAAGCTTGACAGAAATCATGGCCATAAAGCACGCAAGAGAAATCCTCTGGCCATGGCTTTGTGCTTGACCTATGCAGAGGAGCCTCTCCAAGCACCATCTTTGTGGAGCAGCTCTCTAGTTACTGATCTCCTTCCTAAATACTCAGCCTGCTATATGACCACCTCCTCTCCTGCTGCTGGGGAGATGAGCACTGCCACAAAAGTGGATCTTTCCATGGCAATAACGAGGACAGTATATAGTTTTTATCTTCATCTTTGCGAGTGACAAATTTCAGTTCTCTGTATGCATCTGACACTGTGGCAGCCCTGTTTATCGCAACTCCAACAAACCTTCTACGTTTTTCTTAAGTTTAGTGAATGGATAGACAGCTTATGCAAGTGAAGGCCTTTTTTCTTAATAGGTTTGTACAGTCTGAAAAAGCCTTAATGTGGATAATATAATGTACTTCTGTGCTGGAGGCCTATGCTCTCTCCTGGAAGTAGGTGTTCATCCAGTGTTTGGTGTATGTTTTTTTTCACCCATAAACTCAAGTATGCAGCCTTAAAATTAAAAGGCACTTTGTGGCTTGTGAGCTTTACTGAACTGATTTCAGCACATGTTTGCCAAATTTTACTTCAAGTCTCTTAATTCCAAGCATTCCTGTATAGGCAGCCCTAAGATCTGGCCTTACAGAACCCCCAGAGTTTGTTTTGGTTTTTTTTTTTATTAATAATATTACAGCTTGTCCCATGTGTGAGATCTTGAACATAATCTCACTTGTAACTTGAAATTTGTTATTTCCAGCAGCATTTCCCTGTGGCCATACTGCAGATGCAGGGGCTTGCTTTCACCCAGTTTATGGCTCCTGTAGGCCCTCTGTTTATGGGAAGTAATTTTCTAGGCAGCAAACATTAACTTTGTCTCAAATTCTTTTCTCTGCAGGAAGCTGCACAAGCCTTGATTTATGCCGGGATGGCAGGGTCCAACTTGGAAAATATTCAAGAAAAAATAAATGAGTACTTGGAAAGAGTTCAGGCTCTCCATTCAGCAGGTGGGTAAGGACCTTTCTAACTAAACCTATGCTTAAATTCATTGAGTGGAAAGCCTTTCAGTGCTGTGAAATACGTATCAATGATGCGTGCTGGTTTTCATTATTCTAATTTCCTTGTCTTTTGTGAAGGATGACAAATAAAACAAGTAGATCAGTGCTTTGAATTCTGATATATCAGAAATGAAGTGGAGATTTACTTCCTAAGGATGTGGCTGTGGGTATCCTTTCCTTTTAAATATTCTTAGGAACCACAACTGCAGAGCAAACCTGAAAAAGTAATTCAGTATAGCAATAAAAAATGTTCAGGAACAAAGCAAAGCTCATGCCTAAGCCTCAGCTGCATGATGGATTTGGAGCAAGTGGGTTCTGGTATTCCTGTATAATGAGTAACTTTGAGAGGGCAAAGAGCCCTTAGCTCTCATAAGGGTTTCCTTGTTTGATCTGTTGTGGTGTTCGTGCTTAGACCAAAATCTCAAATTTTTGTACACCTGCAATTCTCAGAAGCATAGAATCACTCTAGAATGAGTGATTCACTCATAGAATCCCCAGAAAGGGCCTTGGGAGGTCTGTAGACCAATCTCCTGCTCAAAGTGCTGTAGACTTTTATTTGTTGGTCAGGTCCTCAAAATGCCTGAGAACAGAAATCTCCTTCAGGTCATTAATAAAGGTATTAAATTATATTAAAGATAGACACCTGAGGAACTTGTATGTTACCGTAGGTGATGTATTTTCACCAATGATGCAATATTATGGGGGTTGAAACTAGATAATCTTAACCCAAACCATTTCCAACCCAAACCATTCTACGATTCTATTTCATGTAATTAAGCATCCTTGTCCTTAATATAGTATGAAAGAGGTTTTATTTACATTGACTTATAAAATACCCTGAGAGTGTATCTCTGCTTCAGGGGGTGGTAGTGGTGGTGGTTTCTTGTCCTTGCAAAGATGTTTTTAGCAAAGTTATGAAAGATTTGCTTTCCAGCCAAGAAATAGATGTTGCCTATCTGATTAGAACTGCCGGTGTTTCAGTACCAGTAGCTGTTTTTACAAGTCTCCTGCTGTAGAAAGCTAAATACTTTCTTTTTCATTTAGTTCAGTCGCAGAACACAGACCCTCTGAAGTCAAAACAGCAGTTGGACTTGGAGCGTGCTCACTTCCTGGTTACACAGGCTTTTGATGAAGATGATAAAGGCAATGCAGAAGAAGCTATAGAGTTGTACACAGAAGCAGTGGAACTCTGTTTGAAAACAGTATGTTAAGCTACAGATTAACTTGGTGGAATTATGTGATGGTAAGAAATTCTTCCACTTACACAAGTGACTGACCCATAAAGGCTGGCTTAAAAATGGAGTACCTGTATTTCTAAAACCTAGTTTTTTAATTGTTTTTTTGGTTGGTGTTTTTTTTTTTTTTTTGTATTCTTCCACTGTTTGTTTTCTGTTTTGGTTTGGTTTTTTGGGATTTTTTTGTTGTTGTTGGGGGTTTTTTTGGGTTTTGGTTTTTTTTTTAAGTGTTTCTTCTAGGATTTGTGCTATGTTGCTATTCAACACTGTAAATTTATGGGGACTTGAGATTTATGTGTTTTTCCTGAAATGGATTATACTAAAACATAGAAGTATTCTGTAACTGTTCTCATGTTAATTTTCACTCTGGAGCAAATGCAACACTAAGCCAGAAATTAAACGAGTTAAAACGGAAGCTGTCTGGCTGATGCGTCAGCTGTATTGCTTTCTGACTACATTAAAGGAAGCAATGTAAGGGGAATTTTTGGGTGTAACAGTTTCTGAGAACATAACCAACTGCTGATGCCAAAACTAGTAAAAATGCTACTTGATTACTCGGTGCTCAACATTAAAGCTGTTACATGTGAATTTAATTCACACTGAAATTAATGGTAAGGATCAATTGGCTATTATGTAAATGATGAAGAATGTAATTACAGGTACTGCTTTTTTTCCCTTAAGTCCAGTTGCCTTAAATAACTCATTACAGGAAGAGGCTCACCATCATAATGTAACTCCACCAAGTCTGTTTTCCTTTTTCTCTTCTTTTCACTTTTTATAATGTAAATATATGTGGGTTGTTGGGAGGGGAGTGTTACTTTTGTTACATTCTAGAGTAAAATCTTCCTGAATTCTGTAAACGGTTATTATGTAGGCTAAAATACCCTGGTGATGCAGTGTAACTAGATGAAGACTAGAACTGCTCTAGTTTTTTCCGCTTGAGCTGCTGGAGCAGAGCACTTTCAGTCTATTAGATAACATTTACTGTAGCAGCATACTGTTTTTCCTCTGCTGTTCCTCATTCTCTTGTCAGTGCATGCAGATATTACTTACATATGCTGGAGTTAGTCTGAAATGATCTCATATTAACAACTGCCTTAATCACATATTTCATTAAGTTGATATACTGGTGAAGCTTCTTTTAATCTTGACTAGCATGTGAATTTGCTGAAACTGTAGGCTTTGTCCCTCAGGGTGATCAGAAAGTACCACCTTCTTCTTCCCAGGATGAAAGAAGACTGAAGGAACCCTGCTATCTTGAAGCTTTACTTCTGTCTTTCTCCTCAATATATTCAGGTGGAGAGATTTAGTTCTTCCTTACTCTTGAAGTACTTGGAGAGCGGCCATTCCTCCTTTTCTATGGCTGACTCCTAGATAAGGGTGCTGGTGTTCCTGCTTATCTTCGTATGTCTTTCAAAGTCTTTTCTAGCCAGGAACTCTGGAGTGTAATTTAATTGCAAATGAAAATGTTTGCATATAAAGGGTGTTTCTAGTTTTGTTTCCTGATGTGAAACTAGCTTGCCTTTTGTTTCCTCAGTTGACCTAGCTGACGCAGGAGAATCTGTAAAGGTACAGGTCTAGAACTTGAAACCTGCTTGTGGGTGTTATGGGAGAAGGCACACCTCATGCTGTGCCTCTTGCAGATTCTTTAGCTGCAGTAGCCATGCTTCATCTGTAAGGAAAACAAAAGCATAAACTGTCATAGCTGATCAAACTAAGAGAGAAGTTAGGACTCTTGATACCTATTTTAGTGCCCTCTCATGGACTATTTTATGCCTTTGCTTGCAAGTTAAAAATCTTGTTCTTGCACATCTGTCTTGTTTGTTTGTATTTTAAAGTAAAATTGTTTGCTTGGAAGTCAATGTTCAGGTTTTTTTTTCCCTAAGTTACCATGATTATTTCTGACTAATTTGGGGAGAGGGATTGGAACACATTTAAGCTCAGTAGTATAGGTAACATTTGGTTTTGTCTTCTTTCTGCTCGTAACGTTTTAATATGGTTAATTCTTCTGGAGAATTGTTGTTGTGTACAGTGTTTCCCATGCTGAAGAATTTTAAATGCCATTTATGTTCTCAAAACGCTTACTTAGAACAGCAAAATTACATTTGCTCACTTAGTATGCTTTTAATATTAAGTTACAAAAAAAAAAAAAAAAAAACCAAAACATTTGCTCATATCAAAAGACAATTGGAAAAAAATAACTAGTTGCTCTTTGCTGTAACCTGTAAGTGTGAAATTTTACAAACTGAGCTTATAAAACCTGCTGGTTTTTTGGGTATGTAGGTTTTTCTTTTATTTTGTATTTAAGGCTACTGAAACTTCAGAAGCAGGCCTCCAGTCCAAACTGAAACAGCTGGCTCGACAAGCGCTGGATAGGTGAGTACTGCTAATGTTAGTGAACATACTTGCTGTCAGGTCTAAATGCACTCTATGAGTTGGATTCTCGATCTAGCATGTCTGTTCTGTACTGCGAAGTATGGATTCTGAGTAGAGCTCGCTCCTGTAGAGATCTCCTTGCAGATAGCTGCCAGCTGCTATGCCACTGACTACAGCAGCTCTTGTGCCAGCCCTCTGGGAATATTGGAGCATGCAGAATTAGGAAAGGACTGTGTATTTGTTGGTACGAATGCACTACTTCAGTATTCAGAGGTATAAATCAGAGTACTCTACTGCAATTATTGGCTTTTATAAAAATGCTGAAACACAGAGATGTGTTTCACATTCTCTGTGTGAAACACAGAGACACAGACAGGGTGTCAATGTCCCTTCATAAGGAAGACAGTTTGGAAACTGAGGCATGCTTATCTTGATGGTAGGGATCTAACTGTAGTGTAGAGCTAGTGAAGTGGAGTCTATATCTGAAACAAATTACACGAGTGTAAGTTCACTCTTAATTCTTTTCGAATCAGCCATTTGGTGCTGGATAATGGCGTGTGTTGGGCTACATTTCAGCATAAGCTGGTTTTTAGCACTTCTAGTCTGTGTTAAGAAACAAACCAAACTTTTTGCATATGTGTGACTATCTAGCAACTTAATGCAGCAACAACAAAACAGCTTCTGAATACACAGCCTTCAAGCCATTGAAGTACTAGATTGTGAGAACGCTAGTGGGGTTTTTTTTTCTGCTCTTGTAGCTGTTAGACAAATCCTGAGGGTATGAGGGGACACAAATCAGTTTTCTCTCTCTGTGTTTCAGTGGTCTTGTTCATTATCTGGAAGCTCAGAACACCTACACCAGTTCTCCTCTTACCATAATTTAAAGGCAACTGTCCTGGTTTTGCTGCAGTAGAGTTAGTTTTCTTCCTGGTAGCTGGTACAGTGCAGTGTTTTGGCACTAGTTTGAGAAAAAACGCTGATAACACACCAGTGTTTTAGTTGTTGCTCAGTAGCAAGGAATTTTCAGTCTCTCATGCTCTGCCAGTAAGGAGGGGCATGGGAAGCCAGGAGGAAGCAGAGACAGGACACCCTACCCAAACTATCCAAAGGGGTATTCCATACCACAGCATGTCTTGCCCAGTATAGAAAGTGGGGGGAGTTACCCAGAATGGATGAATCACTGCTCAGGTTGGGCTGGGTATCAGTCAGCGGATGGTGAGCAATTGTATTGTGCATCACTGGAGTTCTTTTTTCCTTTTCCCTTTTGGTTTTATATTCTTACCCCTTGTTATTTCCCTCATTATCACTATTAGTAGTGTTATACCATAGTTCAGTTATGAAACTGTTCTTATCTCAACCCATGGGTTTTTCATTCTTTTGATTCTCCTTTCCATCCCGCCTGTGGCAAGGGGAAAAGTGGGTGGGGGGAGCAAGCAGCTGCATGGTGCTGAGGTAACCATGACAGCAGTAAAAATCTAGTGAGTTCTGCCACAAGTAGTTTACGTATGAGTTGGAAAGGCTATATTTTAATTTATTCTGGAACATATAGTAGTACTGGAATCAGAAATTGATCTTTTTCTTAGAAAAGTGGTGGTGGTCAACTTGGCATTTGTTCATTCCATTTAACGTATGTGGGAACATGAACCAAGCAAATCAATTATTGAACTATAACTACTTTTCTGTCATTGTAAACAATTTTTATTTGCTTTAGAGCAGAGGCACTGAAGGAATCTATGTCAAAGGCATCTCAGAAGAAGTCAACTGCAGCTAAACCAAATCATCCAGTCAGAACATTCTTTCCACTGGGACCTGATTTTTCTTTAAATGATAAACCACAGACAATCAGAGCGGTGCAAGCTAGTGAACCTCAAGGTCAGAGATACACTGCAGAGGAGATTGAAGTCCTGAGGTAAGTTGAAGACAAGTTTTTCCGAACTTCATCATTTGTGCTCACATCCTTTGTGCATCTTACACAGTAGATTGAAACAGCTGAAGCATGAGGTTATAAGCAGAGGGTTGGAGAACCACCTCTTACCTCATTGCTAGTATTACGTACACATCAGTAAATTGTTGTATTATCTGTGGTGGTGTAGTTATTGGCTTTTGTGGGAGGGGGTTAGAACTGGGTGATCTTAAGGTCCTTTCCAGCCCAAACCCTTCTGTGATTTGATTTGAAAATACCTTGCATAGCTCTTTTCAGTTAACTTCTTGTTTGAAACTGTAATTACATTCATGTTTAAATATGATCCTCATTTTTTAGAAGGAGTTCTGTGCATTTTAGTAAAAAATGTATTAATAAACTTGTGCAGTATTTTTGTTGTTGTTTGACCAGGTATTCCAAAATAACTGCCCCAAATATAGTGTTGCTAGTTATTAATTGCTGCCAACTTAATCTAAGACTCTCTTTAATGAGAAGCCTAAGTGACTTGAGAAATTCCATTTAGGCAAATGTAGTTTTAAATGTGGCTTCTAAAAGTAGCAAAAAGTTTGTGGCTGATAATAATTTTTATTCTGGCATGGGGACTTGTCCACACATATGTACTTGCAGGATTAATGCTGAGTCATCAAGTACTGTGTGTTTCAAACCCAAATAAATATAGTGGTGGTTTTGTTTTCAGCAGATATTTTCACAAGCATTGTGTCTTGTTAGTTTTTAAAAACTAAGTTTGTTGTTACCTTCTGGAACTTGGTGTTTGAAAGATGACAGACATGTTTGTAACTTCTTTTTTCTGATGATTCACAGGAAGACTTCAAAAATTAACGGCATCGAATATGTACCTTTCATGAGTGTTGATCTGAGGGAACGTTTTGCCTTCCCTATGCCATTTTCGTAAGTGTAATTCAATTACTGAACTTTACTTTCGTTTTTATTTCCAAAGCTTGGAAAAGGTTTTGATGTTTCTTTGTTTTCTTTGCCAGAGTTGAAATTTGTTTGCATAGGCTTTTAAGCATAATTCAGGGAGAGATTTTTAAATACTACCACTTCCTTCTTCTAGTCTGATTGTAAAACTTCAGTGTAAGCTGATCCAGTTCTGCACTGCTTTTGCAGTTGTATCTTCAAGCCCATAAGGACGATATTTTACTTTGCTTTTTACAATATCGGGCTGGACTGCCAACTTGGGTCAGTTTTGTGATTCTGCTGCTTACTATTGAGTTTAGCTCCCTCCCTCTCAGTTACCTGTAAAATGAAAGTGATAGAAAATTCCTCTATAAAAGGACTGTTCTGAGGAAGAGCAATCTGTAACTGTTAGACCTTCATTCATGAGCAATAATTATATGTTAAGATTACATAGCTATTGTAGACAAAAACACGGGGTTGGTTTTTGGGTTTGGGCTAGTTTGGGTTTGGTTTTTTTTTTCCACTAATGGCTTGTCAAACAGACAAGCCTTGATATTTCAGAACTAAAGAAACTTTATTATTAGTTTATCATACTGAAATAAAGTGAAGAATTTGAGTTTCTGCTATTTTAGATGGCTTTTTGGAATCCAATTCTGTTTGGTCCTGTATGAAGGAAGTTCTTGGGTGGCATTTCATGGTTTTAATATTTCTTGCCTTTTCTCTCTAAAAATCACAAACTTAGCAGTAGTGTTCTTTGAAATTGTTTTACAGCTCTGTATATAAAACTGTGTAATTGTTCTGCACATATTTTGCACCATCTATCAGACATACATAAGACTAGGCATGACATGAAAAGCTTTTCTAAACTCCTGGTTTATTTCTGCTACTGACTTATTTCTCCTCTTTTTCTCTCTTAAATCTAGTGATAAATGTGGGAAGCTACCATTATCTCCCAAACAGAAAGCAATGTTTGCTAAGTGGGTGCGACCAGACGATATAACAAATAACCCCACAATGATTTATACTGTATCAAGTTTCAGCATAAAGCAGGTAAATTGTTCCTAAAAAGCGTGCTGCTAGCAGTGTATTGCAGGGGATCTTCTTGTTCAGAAAAGAATCCCTGAACGTGAGAACACTTTCTATGGTTCTCATGAGATTAAATAAGTAGCATCACTTAAGATTCCATGCATTTTCTAGCCATGAGAATAAACAGCTGTGTTAGCAGTGTAAGTGAAAATCAAAATTTGAATTCCAGCAGAAAATCCTATTTTCCAGAAATAGTGGTTAGGAAAAAAGGCAACGTGTACTCTGCAGCAAATTGTCCACTTCATTTACTGCATGGAAAAAATAATGAGCATGATTTTTAAGTTTTTATTAGACAGGAAGCAGGATATGACCTATTGAGAATCGTGGAAACATCTAGCTTAGTGTTGAGTTGCAGATGGCACAAGCTACACTGGAATCAACAGTAGAAAATGCCATTGGATATGATTTATACTATGCGGTTTGTTTTGGGGGGGGTAAGTGTGAGTGAATGCTGAGGTATCTGCACTTGTCTGTGATTCTCATTAATAATTGTAACTGGTTTGCTCTGTAGGGGCCTTGTGCTGAGCATACATTTCCTGTTTTTTAAGGAGTAACTTTGCTTCTCTTGGTTGAAATCTTTCCCATTTGAAGGGAAAAACTAACTGATGATTTTCCTTCCCTCCATACATCCCATTTTTTTTCAGAATCTAAGTTATTAGTAAACGTGCTCACCGACTTTCTTTTCTTTATAGACAATAGTGTCAGATTGCTCTTTTGTGGCATCACTAGCTATCAGTGCAGCATATGAAAGAAGATATAATAAAAAATTGATCACAAGGTAAGTAGCTGTTGCTTTCTAAGATTTTTTTCAGACTTAATAACTGCCCAGCTTTTGCAATACGTATGACAGTTGCAGCTGGACACAGTAAAAGCCAGCATTTGTTTCATTTTCATCTCCTTGGGACTTGTGGCTTCAGCACTTCTGAGAGGGAGGCCAACTTTATACAGATATGTATGCAGACACTGGAGTTTAGCTTCAGATGTGCTTGAAGGAGTTTTAAATAGCTTGGAAGGTTTTGTTTGGGTTTTAATAGAAATTTACTTTATAATGCTTTATATAATACAAATTTTCCTACTTTGCTATGCCAGCGCAGCAGCTGGCATAGCATCTCACTGTAGAATTAATGTGAACAGCACTGTCTCAGTTCCACTTGACTGGCATCCTGTGATAAATTTGGCATGGGTTTTGCCACTGCCAAGAGCCTGTTGCCAGACCAGTGTGTAAACACTGTTCCTGGATTTTTTTTTTGGTTTAACCTATACTCATTAGAACTGAACTTGTTCTTTTTTGAGAGCAGTGAGTTCTGTGCTGTCTTTTCCTTCTTCAAATGTTTGACTTGTCATTCAGGCAAATACCGTGTTTATACTACAGATACGTAAATAGCATTTGTTTTATAGTAGGATAAATTTGTTTGCGTTACTTCTGGTGGGGAAACAAATTAGGTTACTTGTATTCTCCTTATTGCCATATTAAGCAGAGAAATGCAGCAAGAGCAAGGCCTGAAAAGTAAGGCCTGTTTAAACATCTTTGTAATTTTTACTGAATTGAAGTTGCTCTTCCATATTTATGTTCAGTGTAAATTCTAGAAGCAGACTGTGTTAATCCCACTTCTGTTATCACCGTTATCAATGTGTGTGCAGCCAAGGTATTTATATCATAATTTCTTTTTTTTTTTTCTTTTTTTTTTCCTTCTCTTTAACAGTATAATTTACCCTCAGAATAAGAAAGGAGAACCAGAGTATAATCCATGTGGCAAATACATGGTAAAGCTTCATATCAATGGTGTACCTAGAAAGGTAAGTGGTTTGGAGGAGGCTTTTATTCTGGTAATTACACTGAATATTTCTGGGGCTACCTTTCACGATAGGTATTAGGTACTTTACAAGAGGGTACTGTCATCATCCCCATTTTACATAGGAGAAACAAGGTATGTTATCACAGGTCACCTACAGAGCTGGAATAGAATTTCTTGTTTACTTGGGCAAACCATTGCAGGATTGTTAGAGGTTTCCGTATGTGAGAATGATGGTCAGGGCTGGTTGTGTCTGAAAAGCTGTATATTTATGACAGTTTGGGCTTTTTTTTAAAAATATTCCTTTACTGGCATTATGATGATTTTTCATTTATTTCCCACAGGTAATCATAGATGACCAGTTACCTGTTGATCATAGTGGGGAACTTCTCTGCTCTTACTCTAACAATAAGAATGAATTATGGGTATCATTAATAGAAAAGGCTTACATGAAGGTCATGGGAGGATACGATTTTCCTGGGTCAAATTCTGTAAGTACTAGATTATTTCTAAGAGGCAAAAAATTTCTCTTAGATAATCTTGGGTCAAATAATTTTCCTTCTAGTGAAATCAAAGTAAATTGCTTGGGGAGGCAAGTATTTGATTTGACATTTTCTTGGGTTTTTTTCCTGTTTCTTTCTTTCACAAATATGCTTAGCTGTACTGTTTAGTGCTTATGGTTGGAAAGGACGTGTGTTTATATAATCTAGATGACAGTGTTGGGTGAAGTAATTAGTTTTTGCCCATTTCAATATTGCTGATTTTGGTTTTTAACTGTCATTCAATAGATAGGGCAATTGGTTAGGAAAGGAACAGGCTAATCATTTAGTACATGTATGTAGAGGGAGCAAGTACTTCTGATCTGTGCAAGTTTATTTATCAGATTTACACTCTACATAAATATGTACTGGGTTCCTATAATGTGGTTACTAAAGAAGCAGTCATTTTACTGCAGAAAAAATGACATGCAAACTATTCTTTCAAAGGACAGGTTACTGAAATGGGCAGCCTACATAATCTTCATCTGTTACTTAGGAAGAATTTCTGATTTTAATTTAAAATTGCTTAAAATTTTAACAGTATATTTTTATTTCATGGTGCTGACCACATTCTAGTTGATGTCTTAATAATTGCATTCTTGGAGGATATACTAGGTAATCGTTGTCTTTTGAAAAATGATAATTTAGGCAAATGTGGCTTTGTATAAGGGGTAAACTTGTCATACATTTGTATGTTTATGTCAGTGTTAGGCTGCTTTATTTTGGAGGACAGAATCTTATTGTTAATAATCTTACTATTCTCATTGTTGTCCTATAACTTGCTGTCTGGAAGAACAGCTTGACTTGTGATGTTTAATCTCCACCCTTCCTGCCTTTCTTTTTTGACTGTATTATAGCTTCCTTGTATAATCAGGCTGTGGTGTACTTGTAATTCCTCAAATTCCTACTCACCAGTTCTGGTTGTTAACACTTCAAGCGTTTATAGTTTTACTTTTGCTTTGAGGAGTACAAAGCAAAAGAAAAGGGAATAACTAATATTTCAGGGCAATAAGATGGGGAGATTAAAGTGGCTTTTTATGGATATAGGTGTCAGTGTCAGCTTTACCAAAAAGGATAAAAACCCAATCCTGAGCCTTAGAAGTAAAACTTAAATAATTTAAAATGCAGGTGTAATAGCAAAGTTCCAGATGGTTTCTGAGACCGTGCTTTAAAAAGTCTCTGAATCAATTAAATAAAACACATCATAGAACTGAGCACAACTGGTCATTCTCTTATGCTTCTCCCATTGCTCTGAAATTAGTTTTTCATTAGTTCACTTAGTTCCCCTTGCAGCTTTTGTCCTAACCTCATCAAATAAGTTTTTGTTTAATATAGTCCTAATCTTGAGCCTTTGGTGTGTAGAGCTATATTGTAACTTGTGTATGCTTGATTTCTTTCAAGGCATTTTTGTAACCTATGTACAGACATGGTATGCTTATGGATGGCTCATCTGCTCTGATTTCTTTTGAATGTTTGCGTTTCAGAATATTGATCTCCACGCACTGACTGGTTGGATACCTGAAAGAATTGCTATGCACTCTGACAATCAAGCTTTCAATCAAGATAGTACTTTCAGAATACTTCATCAGAGGTAGAAGTTTTTAATTTCCTAAGTACTTAAAATGCTTGCTGTTTAGTAGCTGTGTTACCACTCTGAAAGCAGTACAGTCATCACAGATCCTTAATAGCGTTTTGGTACTGCTGCAAACTGTGCTTTATTAAGGCCTCCACATTGCTTTCTGGAAGAAGATTTGAGGTACTGGTGGTTTTTGGTTGATAGAAGAGTAAAATATTGTGGAATTTTATTTGAAGTGATTCTTCTTCTTTACATATGAAGAAAAAGAGTAGTCTTAATTTCTTGATGAAGAAAATAGAATATAGAATCAGAGAAGAGCAGCTTGGAACCAATATACAAGCTAAAAGTGTTTAAAAAGTAGACGGACGTGCATCCTGTGTTCCCACAGACTTCCTCAGATCTTTGGCATTGATCTGCTGTCCTTAGCAAGTGGATATAGTATAGTATTTCTAATCGTATCACAAGACTTTGGTTATTTTACCCTAATAGTAAATCTGGAGGAGCAGCAGAAGCCTTTCAAACCTGCGATACTGATCTTCAGATGTGTGAAGAGTGTCTTTAAAAAGTGACACAGATTGAACTTCAGGTTGATAAATGCTGATTTTTATTTATAAAAATATGAAATTATGAAATTGTATGAAAATATATTTTTCATTTAAAGCCTGGACATAAATACTGAAAGAAAATAGTTTTACTTTCTCAAGCTTTTTCAGTAGTGGCTTCTGCTGACAAAAAATGTATTCCAGTTTTTATAAAGCAGGGTGACACTAATAATGTAAAAACATATTATTACAATACCTGGAAAATGTTAGTTTGAAACTTGCAAGGTTTTAAATTAAAAGCTATTTTAATTTATTTTAGCTTTTTTAAAAGCTAATCTTAAATTAAAAGCTATTTTTCACCTCTCTTTGACAGATTTCACAAGGGAGATGTCCTTATCACAACAGCAACAGGGGTTATGTCTGAAGAGGAAGGAGAAAAATGGGGTTTAGTTCCAACCCATGCGTATGCAGTCTTGGATATAAGGGAATATAAGGTATCAATGTTTTCCGATGCCTGTTTGAAAACTGTCTGCAATGGATAGCTGCTGATTTTTTTGCTCTAATGGCTGCTGTAGTTTTTTGTCTTGAGCTCCATTGGGAAACTCCAGAAAGGTTAATGATGCTGTATTTTCTTGAGCAATTAGTCCATATTCTATATTAATATAAATATAAAAATTACCTTGAGCAGATGAATCCAGCAATTTTATTTCTTTAGGGACTTCGGTTTCTTCAGTTGAAAAATCCCTGGAGTCACTTACGTTGGAAAGGACGATACAGTGAAAATGACACAAGGAATTGGACCCTGGATTTACAAAAATACTTGAACTTTGATCCAAGAACAGCTCAGAAAATTGACAATGGTAATAAGGTTTAAAAAGTCACTATTTTTTCAGATAACATAGATCTTTGTGGAAAGAAATGCATAAGTACAAGGAGAGGGAGAGTAAAACTAAATAGCTCCAAAGTTTAGGAAGTCTTTGTATTTAAATCTGTAATTTCTGGTTTGTCTGTGGTTTAAGTTTAATCTGGACTGTTTAATATAGGTCAAATTAAGTGGCAAGTAATTACCCCTTGCTTAAGTGTTGCTGTCTCAGTATCTGGGCATGGGAGATCAAGGCAAAGAGAACATTCTGATAATAAGCTGCGTAATATTGCTTCTTAATACGTAAATAGACCTTTTGTGGTTTGGGGTTTTTGCTTCCAAAATTTGTGAATGTGTCAAAGTGCTTTTTATAATCGGTATTTAAACTTGTCTTGCCTGTATTTGAGTTTATGAACTGGAGGTAAGTGGTGGGTTGGTTTTTTTTTTCCCTTGCATTACATTAATATATCCATAACTAAATCTTTATGTACACTCCATTTCTGCCTTTAAGAGTACTATTGAGACCTGTCTTTGAGACAGTGGTGCCTGCTATGTCAATGTCTAGAAAAACCAATTGGAATGATGCCTAGCATTGTCTTGTCCCATCTTCCCTAGGGAGCAACAGAACATAGCAGCTGGAAAGTCAGTGTGGGTTTGTTGGTGGATGGGCCTTCAGAAATTCTGCAGAAGCTCTTTGTGTACATTCAGAAAGAAATATCTGCTCTTTTTATAGCATCCTAGGTGCCGTCTGTGTATCTCTGTAAAGAAGCCCTTTTGTTCAGTGCTGCTCTATTTTTGACAGCAGTGTGCATCCAAATGCATTAAATTGTAACTTTTTTGTTGTCCTTATACATTTGTATGAAGTTTAACTTTTGATTTCATTATAAGAATAGCAGCCTTGGCTTTGTGACAATTATGGGAGATAAGCTCATTGTTTTGGGATTGGGTTTTTTAATTGCTGCAAGATCTGCAGCTGCCTCTGTCAGAGACTTAAATTATACGGCTGTTACCTTTTTGAGAGCTCATTTCATCAGGAAACTGTCAGCTTGCAGGTGGTGGTCTTGGTTGGAGTTGCAATTAGAGGTGCTGTGGAGAATTGGATTAAACACATGAGGAGTTGTAAAGATAAAGCAGATTCAGGGCAGGGGGGTTGGAACTAGATGATCTTGAGGTCCTTTCCAGCCCTAACTATTCTATGATTCTATGTAGGTGTTGAATGAAGTATCACAGAAATACATTCAAATGTACTTACATGGGGATTAAATACTTGATTGTGTTGGATGACTACTGAAGTAAATTGTTGAATTGGGGGAACCTTTTAGGCTATGTAATGATTTTTAAAATTTCATTAGGTTTTTAAAGTTCTGTTAGAAACCCAGGAAAGGGGGAGGCAAGGTCGGAATCATCTAGTGACGTCTCTTTCAATACAACAGATTCTCTTGTTGCCTATGCTTAGTGCTTGAGAATGAGAAGTGTCCTGACAGCTTCGAAAGATCAGGACGCTGACTTTTTGAAACTAACTCGGTTTAACATGTTTGTTTTGGGGGTAAGTTTAAGTTTAGAAACGTGGGCAATGCAGATGTTACTACAAAGTTCTATAGAAATGTTGGTTTATATAAACTGTATTTTCCTACTGTGAGGCAAGTAAAATCAAGGTGTCTAGTGAGGAAACGATAACAGCATGTCCTTTTTAGGCATTTTCTGGATTGCCTGGGAGGACCTGTGCCAGCACTATGATGTTATTTATTTGAGTTGGAACCCAAGTCTTTTTAAAGAATCTACATGTATTCACAGGTTGGTCAAACAGAGAAAACTTCTGTTGGTATTTCACTAAATGTTCTGATATGGTGTTTCCTTTCTTCCATTCTTCCTAGTTCTAGCTGCAGAGATGAATTCCAACCATGCTCTCTTGAGCCTGACTTTATGCTTTTAAACTCTGAGCCCAGGCTTTGTTTTTTGGCTACTTCTGTAACATCATTGAGACTCCAGAGACCTTTGTGATGTTGCTGTGGACCTAAGGCTGTATAACCAAATTCTGACCTCAGTCCCACCTCTCTCTGTGGGAATAGAAATTAGATTTTTGTGCAGCCTCTCTTTAAGCAAGTGACCAGACAGTGCTTGAGTGACCTAGTTTTTATTTGGAATTCATTTTCTTGGCCAATTGTAAGTTGGTTGTGCACTGCATGTTGTCTTTACAGGGTGTGTTCACTGATGTCAGGAGTTTAACTCTATTTTTCCCCAGTTGCAGTTGTCATAAGTAATCTTCCTTGCCTGCTGAGTTTTTGTTTTTCCTGACACGATACTTGTCTCCTACATAGTATCCATCATATTCAGTCTTTTTGTCCCCCAGTTTGAGGATAAGTGTGTGCCTCAGTTTCAGAAAGGAAAGGTTTCTCTTGTTTTTCTACTCAGACTGCACTTTGCCGCTGCTTTCACACTGTTTCTGCGTATGTTAGCTCTACACAAGCTCCTTCATTCATAGTGTAACTACTGAACTTACCTGCAAAGGCTCCTCCCATCTTTGTGTTCAAATTAATTCTAAAATACACTATGGTGATGTAGCAAGTTAGGTAATGTGTTTGCTAATCTCAGAGCTCATCTACTAGTCTTTCCTTATATTGTGATTGTCGTACCTCTGTGTAGGGAAATGCCTTGCACAGTGGCAGTTGCCATAAAAAGCAGAGTAATGATGGTGCTAATTTGAAGCTTAGTTTATAATGCAGACTTCTATGCCTGCTGTTCAGTTTTAAAAGTGTGAGGGGTGGGGGGGGCAGTTTGACTTAACGTGGCTTTATCCACTTCTGATCCCTGCATGCCACACTTTGCTTTCAGTCGTCAGCTCTTTTTGTTTTTCACACTGTATTTTCCTTGTCTGGACAGTTCATGAGGCAGCAGGCAGATTTTGCAACAGGGTACCTGGAAGATCTATAACACTTCATGCAGTTATCCATCAAAAGGGGAAACAGATGAGATTTTACAATAAAAATTACCTCAATAAAGAACTGGAGGAATAAAATCTGGCAAGGTTTTGAAAGTGACCATAGCTTATAGATGGATTTCTATAGTTACAAAAGCACAGGTGTCTTTCATTTAATATCAGTGTATGTAATCATGACTATAGTCAGGTAGCCCAAGCTTCTGAATGGTTTGGCTTTTCTGTGCTTTGTGTGGTTGCAGTCACCATAGCAAGCAGTCAAGCTGTTTGTATTTAGCATTTTTCATCATCACACCTGTATTGCTAACTTCTAAAACAAAGTTGTAAAGTAATGCTTCTGATGTGATTGTGTTGTCCAGCCACTGCAATAGAGTCCAGTAGAATATTTGCCTTCAATAAGTGTGTTACTGATAATAGATAGTTCTGAATAGATGTAGGATCCCTGGCAGTGTTGAAGGCCAAGTTGGATGGGGCTTGGAGCAGCCTGGTCTAGTGGAAGGTGTCCCTGTAGGGGATTGGAACTAGATGATATTTAAGGTCCCCTTGACCTAAACCATTCTATGATTTGATTCTTAAAGCACCAGATAATATCTTACTCGACTAATCATGTGTCTGCATTGCTTCTAGTACTTGGGATGCCAAACAAGGCCCCGTGAAGGATGCCTACAGCCTGGCTAATAACCCTCAGTACAAGCTAGAGATCCAGTGTCCACAAGGTGGAGCTGCCGTCTGGGTCCTGCTTAGCAGGCACATCACCGATAAGGTGCTGGGTTCTTTTCCTGTATAGTGAGTTCTGCAGCATCTTCCTTAAGCCTTTCTGTATAGCTTTCTGTTATTAGTATATCACTGCTTATGTTTCTTGTTCAGGTATTTATGTCTGTCTGTATGTCTACAGTTTAAATTTAGCAGCTACATGCACCTACAAACAAGATAATTGAAATAGACCCAGATTAAAAATAGAGCTAAGTGATTATATTCCACTATAAAGGTTCTGAAGTAACTTTGAATCCTGGGGCCTGAACTGTTATAAGTGAAATCAGTGGCAATTTATTTACTTCAAGTATTTTAAAATAAGATTGGATTGAGTATCTCAATAAATACTAATATCGGATCATACCATGTGGTGGTCAATGGGGATGATAGAATGTGTATGTGATTCTGATAAAGCATTACTTATGTTCCACAGAGGTGTACAAATCTACTTGATTTGTGTTTTTTATAGGATGACTTTGCACACAATCGGGAATTCATTACCATGGTTGTATACAAGACTGATGGCAAAAAAGTTTACTATCCAGGTTAGTGTACCTTAATTGCCAAGCAGATTGTTAGAAGTAAATGAAGAATTGCAAAGGATTTTGTGGAGAGAAAAGGCACTTTTTGCTTTAAAACTAGAAGCCTTACTCCAGGAGGTCAGTCTTCTGTAACAGTCATTCAAGTCAATGTGACCACCTTCAGCAGTCTACACTGCAGGAATAAACCAGGCTGTACTTGTTGGAAGTGGCAGTAGTTAATGCTTAGAGGGGATAGATGTGATGTGCTTCTGTTTATCAATAGCATAATTGTTTCCCCCATTTCTGATGTTATTTAAAGGATTATGGCTTCCATTAAATGTAAGTAATCAAGGTTAATTGTTCTGTGAACTTGGCTTAGTAAAGTTTCTAAGCAGGCTCATGAGGTAAAGCTGAACACTTCAACATATGTCAGACTATCAGGTCTGGAATGCTTAAGAAAAATGTTTAGATGTCCAGATTTTATGGTCATTATACATCAGATTCTACTACCTTGAGAAAAAGGGTCTTGGCTTTTGGAGCTTTGTAGCTGTGAAAAAGCTGCGTGTGTTTTATTTCAAGACAGATAGGAGATACGAAACGTAGGAAGTAAAGGCAATTCCCAGGTTGAATGGATAGATTGCAACTTTAAGGCAGAGCTAATAATGTTGCAGGGTTTTATTTTTTATTCTGATCAAGTTAGAGATGTCTGTAAGAGATATTCCTTGGATTTATTCAGTGAAGGTGCATCCAAAGACAGGTAGGATTTGGCCTGTTGTTTTTACGTATAGGGATTTGATTTAGAACCAGAGATGAATTCAGGTAGCTGCTTATATGCAACAGGTAATGTGAGAGTAGCTTTTAGAGCTCTTTTCACCAAAGAGTGGAATTTGTGGGGGTTTTTTTCCTATTGGAATGGTTGGTAAGGTTTGCATTATTCATCTCTGATCTTATTCAGTGTATTCTGCTGACCAGTTAAGAAAGCATCTGTTGAGACCTGAGCAAATCATCATCTGTTTTTGCAAGAGCTGATCTTGTTAAAGCGTCTGCTTCTCCGTATAGCCCAAGACTTGCTTCTGGTGTTGCTGGTACTTGTGGCAGTGCTTATTTTACGGTGTGTCTTACTGAAAACAGTAAGTGGCCAACCAAACACACTTGCATAGTGGAAGAAATTGTTCAGTAGTGTTTGAAAGAGACAGTCTTCCACCAAGACCACTAGCAAGAACTGGATGATTCATATGTTTTGTCTCACTACCCAAACTCTTTTATAAGCTTCTAATCTCATGAGCTCAAACTTATTTTTTTTTTCCATGGAAATAAATTGGTCAAGCTGCAGTATTATTTTCACCATCTGTTAAAATGAGATGGGAACAAAGCAGGTTGATCCTTTAGCAGTGAGGCCAAGATTTCCCTTTCCTAAGCTGCTTATTGTTTTATAGTAATCCTTTCCCCTCTCCCATGTTGCTTAGTGTTAAAAAGGGTGTGATCCTGGTCCTATTGAAGTAGTTGCTAGACGTGTTCCTGCTTCCCTGAAATGAAAAGTAGTCTGGAAAGAACCAACTAGAGGCTAAAAACCAAATTACATTGTCTAACTGTAAAAGCAAATATTTAGGATGTTTATCATAAGTAGTGCATGTGTATTGGTACTGCGAATCGACTACATCTGTGTAATGATCACAAGGATTTGGAAAGAGAAAGAAAGTGTGTGTGACTTAGTTAAAGCAATTAACATGTTTTAAAGTCTTGTTTTCCCAGTGGACAAAGATTTGGCAGCTTGTGTTGTCAACTCTCCAACCAGTGGAGAAGGAACAAACTCCTCAGAGAGATTTTTAAAGAGTGATCAAAGATGCCTTATCTTTCTCTTGAAATTTCAGCATCACTGCAGTAGATCTTCTTTGAGTAGTGACAGTGGTGGGAGATGGATAATCAGTTCTTGAAGGTCATGGGATTTAAGCTGTGCTTTCAAGTGCAGAATTTGTGTCCCATCATGTGTTATGTACCTCTTGATAAGGTTGAAGGTACCAATGATAGTTGCTCTTGCCTGCCCTTTTTATGAGCAAATCTTGAGGCTCTATTCTTTTGAGAGCACTCAGTTCTGCTTATAGTCTAACCCTAATACCAACAGTCTGACCTTCCTGGCAGAATTCATTGGTGCAAAATGGCTGAGAAGCTTACCAAGCTAGGGGATATTTCTGATCAGAGAAAAATGTTTGTCCTTCTCTTTTCCAGCTTCTCCTCCTCCATATATTGATGGTATCCGGATCAACAGTCCTCATTATCTGACCAAGATAAAGCTGACCTCTCCTGGGCCCTATACCTTTACCTTAGTGGTGTCCCAGTATGAGAAACAGAACACTATCCATTACACGATCAGGGTATGTTCTGTTAGTTTCATAATGAATATAAACAACTAAACTGTAAAATACCCTTTATTTGTAAGTTTGATTAAAAAAAAGTGTAATTCTGGATTGATACTGTTATTTTGGGGAGGAAGGCTATGAGTGATTGAGCAGAACCATTGGATGAAGTGTTTGATAATGTTTTTCATTTATAGTTAAGACAACATAGTATGTATATTTTTGAGTAATGAAGCTTTAGTAACTAAACTATCTGGAAAATACTTTTATTTCCTAGAATAAAAGATGTATATCTCTGTACAGGCACAGCATTGGCTCTCTATATATCCAAAATAAGGCTATTTTATATCCCAGTTAACATTTAAAGTTTTTTAACTTCTCCTACATTCTCGGACTCGGTATTTGGGTTTTTCTCTGTCTCCTGATTCATGTGATGCTCAATGCTTGATGTCTGGTTTTGTCACTGAAAAAAGTAAAATGCAGGTCTTTAAGTAGACCTAAGTCTTGTCAGTCCCAGACTACTCTGGATTTTGTATTTCAGACAGACTTGTCTGATGAGTAATACCGGCATATAATGAACAAGTACCTAAAACTGATGAGTAGGTAATTCTCCTCTTTCTTTTTTAACCTGTCATGATTTTGTATGAGAAGTGCAAGATGAGTATGTAACCAGATGCTTCTTTTACAACACAGGTGTATTCCATGTGCAAGTTCACCTTTTCCAAGATTCCTACACCTTACACCATTTCCAAACGGGTAAGGAAATATTTTCTTCTATGGGTCACTGGATAATAATTCTGGTTTGGCTTTTCCATATTTGAGATGTACAAGGTTTTTAAATATATTTTTATACTACTGCCCAAAAATGCTATCTTAGGCCATCTTCTGACAAATGACACTTCTTAATGAGAGCTTAATCTAGGCATCATTAGCACAAGGCCAGCCCTCTACTTAAGTTACATACAATTTGCCAGTTAGCTGTTCTGTTAGCCCAGTTCATACCAACATAAAAGTCCTTGGGCTGGCTCACTTTCACACTGCTCTGGATGGATGGAGGGTTAACTTCCACTGGCATTTAGTATGTAAATTCTGCCTTCAGTGGAGAGTGTGTTGTTGTGGCTGCTCCATTGCAGAAGCACTGTAAAGCCCTTAGAATACACTGACCTTTGTAATAACAATCTGTATGCGAATACACAGTTACTCTGCAGAGATCAGATTGATTGTGTTAGTACTACTGCGAGTAAAACTGCTGTAGAAGTGTTGCTCATCTTCCCTTGAGAGGATTGCATGATTTTCTTGGAAAAACTCTTTGCATGGTGGGACAAAACCAGCAAGGACAAACCAAAGGCACCAGCAGCAAGGCAGTGACAGATGGACTTAGGATGGTAATACCACAATATATTACTGTTCTTCTGTTTTGCAAAAATGTCTCAAAGGTCTGTAACCACTGGGCTAAGCACTCAAGGTGCCAAATTGGATGAAGGCAATATACTGGTGGCAAGTTTCATGTAGAAATGCTTCCTGAGAGTACAGAGGCAGAGCAAAGGCAGAAAAACTGGTCAGAAGCCCAGGCAGTTTTGGGGGCAGCTGCTGTCTGTATTTCTTTCAGCTGTCAACATGAGCTGTAGTTATACCTTCAGCTGAAGTATAAAATATAGCCAACAGCTCACAGGATAAAGTAACTTGCATGTATTTTCATGTATTAGCAATTTTATCACCAAGGAAGAATAAAGCAGCAACTGATAACTGTAAGCTCTGTACCTACTATGCCTACCCTGGAGAATCCTACTAGAGGCAGAAGTTTTCTCTCCAAAGAGTGATTTCTGTGGGAAGTGGGAAACGAGGCTAGTTTGAGCCATGGTGGAACAGTCTGTTTTCTAGGAGACTCCTGCCTGAAGCAAAGGATCACATTACTTTGTGTGGTCAGAGGGGACATGTCAGCTTGCAGCTAGGCTCTTGAGTTCAGACAGTGTTTCATACCAGTTGTTATTTCTGGAACAACCCCTTGAAGTGAGCCTGTTCTGGAGAACACTCAGTGTGTTCAGGCTAGAGAGATTCCTGGGAAGAAGACAAGATGATTTGCTTAGTTTGTCCAGAAACCATTGTCCTTTTTAGCTCTTAAGGACTGGGCCTAGTTTGGTGGAATATTCTAGGAAGTCAAAGCCTCATTGAAAGTGACCAGCCTGTTTGAGGCAGGACATCTGTTTTATGCTGTAGTATGTTTCAAGAGAGCATAAAGTATGTGGAAACCTCCTGTTCACTATTTGAAGATGCATGTCTAGTATTCAAATAAAAGGCATGTTCAACTTATCCAGGGCCAGCTCTGCCTTTATGACTAAATACAAAAGTTAATTGGCTGTGCTTAATGTTTATTTGGTCTTTCCTTAGCAGTCATCACGCTTAACTTGAAGATAACTAACTTCCAATTTACCAGTAACAGCAAGTTCTGTTAGATGTCTTATACTAAAGTTGAGTGGCTGCCTCTAGAGCTCACCAAGGGGAATCCTAGACCTGAGTGCAGCGGAGGTGGAAAAGGCCTGGAAAGCTACAGCAGGCAGCAGGTTTAGGTTCCTGGGTAGTAGTCTGGTGAGGGAAGAAATTCCCCTTGCTTCCTAACTTGCTGTGTTTGAGGCTTTTGGACACAGAGTAAAGGAATTAAATCACAAGAGAAAAAAAGAAATGTTGCTCCTTGTTTGACTGAAAGGGGAAGGACGTAACAGAAGAAACAGATCTCAGCTATAAATTTGTGTGAATGCATGGCATGTCTTGCAAGTCTAACCTTTCAGTTTAATGACTAGCAGGAGGAACTTGCAAACAGATGTCCCATTTCTCAAAGTCTGAGCAGCATTTTTCCTTTTGTATTTCTTTGTCCTTGTGGAATCTGTCCTTATGTCTATCTTGTCCCTGTAATGCTGGTTATCAGAGTGCATGGAGGTGAGTGGACAGGGCTGGAGGCAATGATTTCAAAAGCAAAGGTTACAACACAAGTAGCGTTGGACTTCTGTCATTGCTGTTGTTTCTTGTTTGGTGCAAGAGGAAGGTGTGAGCAAGCAAAATAGCCTGCAGAGTCCAGTTGTCACAGGATAGATGGGAATATCAATCGTTTGTTAGATGCAGTTTGTCATAGTCAGAAACAGTGACTCATTACTTATTTAATGTAGAATGAAAAAAATACAGTACATTTCCAAGGGATCTGGAGAGGGACTCTTCATCAGGGACTGTAACAACAGGACAAGGGGTGATGGGTTTAAACTCAAACAGGGAAAGCTCAGGTTAGATATAAGGAAGAAGTTCTTCCCTGTGAGGGTGGTGAGACTCCAGCAGAGGTTGTCCAGAGAAGTGGTAAATGCTCCAGTGCTCAAGGCCAGGTTGGACAGAGCCTTGGGTGACATGGTCTAGTGTCAGGTGTCCCTACCCATGGCAGGAGTTGGAACTGAATGATCTTAAGGTTCTTTCCAGCCCAAACCAGTCTGTGATTCTATGATCTAAGGCTTTGACCAAGGTGGGTGGATGGCTGCAGTTAAAGCTTCTGAATTCTTAACACAGGCTTTCACTTGCACTTTAAAAATTAGGAGAGATTACTCAAGTAAGTGACCTCTAAAGTGAGAGGAGCCTCTAATCTTGTTTGTGTGTGTGTGCAAATAAGCAATTAAGTGCTCAGCATATAAAGTATTCATTTGTACTTTTGACTTCTTTCAGGTTAATGGACAGTGGAAAAGCCACAGTGCTGGAGGATGTGGAAATTTCAGAGACACCTACAAAAATAACCCCATTTATCAGTTCCAGCTGGACAAGAATGGACCATTACTAATTGAACTACGGGGACCAAGGTTAGTAGACAGTAAGCATGCATCAACACAGTGAGAGTATTGCATGCTACAGAGAAAGCTTTGTCAGTATCTTCTGTGGGGAGGGTAAGAAGCTCCCTGAAAATCCTGAAACAAGGTATAGGAGGTAGCTTAGCTTTTGTACTGCTTATGTTTCTAACTTCACCATCGGTACTTTTAAATGTGCTTTAAACCTGCACGTTTGCTACTGAGGAAGTCCTTGACCTACAAGGAAAGTAAGAGGCTTCTTTCTCTTCAGTTTTGGGGTCTGAGCAGAGCTAGGCCTTGCACAGAAGGGAAGAAGGTGTACAAAGGACTTTTTCTTCCTCTTTAATTACGATCATAATTCCTTTAGCAGTAGAGCTAATAAGCGAGATAGATACTACACCCTTACGTGCTCTCAATCAGTTGCTGCAGTTCTGAAATTGCATTTACTCTGCCACTAGCAAGCCAGAAGTATTGGATGTCAGTGCCCTATAGTGTAGACCTAGGCAGGTCAAATTCCTTTGGCAAAATTAATGATCTACTTCAACCCACCAGTATACAGTGCTTCCAAATAGTATCGTCTGACAGGCAGTCAACTGTTTTATCTTTTGCAAAGCTGTGCAGTGCATCCACAAAATGGCAGCTCTTTTCTGTCCATCTTCCCCTCTTTGAGGAAGCTTCTGTCATGAAATAGAGTGCAAAGGTGTGTAGCTATACAGTTCCACTAATTAAGCAGGTTTTGTATGTATTTTGTCCTGCACTTGTAGATCATATTTGGGTAGTTTGAATGGTGAGGCAGTGGTGCCTGTCACATGTGTTAACAGGTAGTAGACAACTGTCCCAAGTTAGAGTATAACATGAAGAATCCTGCTGAGGTCACTGACATTAATTCCTCTGACAGCAAGCAGATCACATCCCAGGATCTGCACCATGTGGCAAGGGGTTGAGTGACCAGAAGTTTAACTGTTTGAAGTCTGCTTAAATGTGGAGGCAGACTTCTAGCAGGCATTTTCCCTGAAATGTGTCCTGTCTTCCTCCAAATTCTACATTCATGTCATGGCAAGTTTGACTTAACATTCCTGTCACAAATGTGACAATCATTTTAGATGTCTTCCAGTCATGTTGTCTAGTTTTCAATACATAGCCCTCTTCATGGTGATCCTGATGACCCAAATAACTATAGTAACAGTCTGTCATGTTGGTTGCAGGCAATACAGTGTTGGTTTTGAACTCATCACAGTCTCGACAGTAGGAGAACCTGGTTCCTATGGCTTTCAGAAAAAGAGCAGTGGTGACTACAGGTAATGCTCACTTAATGAAGTCTTCAGAGGTTTGAAACATACTTCAGATTTTAGTTCTAACAGGTAGTTTCTTTTTATCATAGGTGTGGATTTTGCTACTTGGAAGTGGAGAACATAGTTGCTGGAGTTTACAACATTATCCCTACCACATTCCTGCCTCAACAAGAGGGTCCTTTTTTCTTAGACTTTAACAGTACTACTCCTCTTAAGGTATCACAGCTGCAGTGAGGAGACAGATCTATGCATTACTGTTTCAGGATGTGGTTTTGATCTGTCCTACTGTCTGAGAACAGGTGAATAACACTTACTACATATACACAGAAAATAAAATCATTCTAAGTTATAGCTAAAAGCATGGAATTGCTGGTTTGCCAGTTTAACTGTTGCAGACAACTGTGGGATTTTGCTGCTATGGCATTGGAGCAAGCACTGCTCAACAGGCTGAGTATAGTCAAATGACAAACTCCATTTATTGCAGTTTTTTCATACTTCAGTCTAGTGAGTTAAGAGGAAAACCTCACAGTGACATTCTCCTCCCAAATTACTGGGTATAGGGGCTTAAGATTTTATTCTTAAAAGTAAACATGTAAGAAAATAAAATGTTCTTGAGTATCTGCTTATTCAGGCTCAAGACCAAATAGCTTTTCCTACCTATTTGTGCTGCCGTCTTGAGTGTTTTCAGCATCGAACTAGTTCCGACATCTAAATGTAAACTACTACTGCTGAGCATATAGTATTCCAGACTAATATGTTCAGCTTATCCAGAATATGTATATTGGAGTAAAGAAAAAGGAAGATTCTGGCTTTAGCTATTGCTAAAAGCAAAGCAACAGCTTCACTCATATTATGTGTACTTGAGAGCTGTCACTTCATACCTGCATTGTTTTAGTACACAATGTTACAGCACAAGGCACTCTATGGCTTTCTTCCTACTTTCTTTCCTACTTTCATTCTATGGCTTTCTGATCAAAGATCCAGATCAGCAGTAAAAACAGGAGGTTAGGCAGCAGCATACAGAGAGTGCAGTACATCCTTTGTTTAGCAAGTGGGAAGGATTTTCATCTGCAGGTGCACTAGAAGAGTCCCTGTATCTGCTGAGGTAATCTCCTTTGCTGGTGTGAGGAGGTAGGGAACTACCCATCATCTGCATCTTGGTAAAGAAATGTTTTATTCTCATTATATTTCTAAGTGTTCAGCCTGAAAGAAATTGATCAGTTAAACCTCTCTCCTTAGTAAACTCCAGCTTCAAGAAATACACTTGCTGCTCCTATTAGACTAGGCATCATCTGGTACCTCTTTTAAGTTGAAACCAGTGAATGAATTGAGCACTTGGCCAGTGGTGGCAGCAGAAGCAGGGGCAGAGTTTTTAATAAAACTATGGAAGTGAGGTTAGTGCAGAACAGGGTGTTTTTACAAGATGCCTCTATGTGCTTTTCATAGAATCCTGGAATGGTTTGGGTTGGAAAGGACCATAATATCATCCAGTTCCAACCTCCTGTCAAAGGCAGGGGATGCCTCACACTAGATCTTGACTCCCACAGCTATGTCCAACCTGGCCTTGAACACTGCCAGGGATGGAGCATTTACTAGTTCTTTGGGCAACCTGTGCCAGCACCTTATATCTAACCTGAACTTCCCCTGTTTTAAGTTTGATCCCATCACCCCTTGCCTTATCACTACACTCACTAGAAGATTCATCAGAATCCTCTAGAAGACCTGTATACATAGTTACCTTTAATCCTCTTCAGCTACAAAGTTTGTAATTTAAATACTGTTTCTGTGTTCCTCAAATGCATCATTTTTTTACTTCCTACAAATGGCAGAACTAAAATTCCCCTCTATTTGACAGCTAGGGGAGAGAGTGTTTTTAAAACAGCCATAAGGTGTTCTTTGCGATTCAGGTTGGTTTGGTGTTTTACTAAGCAAAAAGGCAGGATTTAAATCTTATATTAGAGCACAGGTGGCACTTGGTCATTGGGAAACTGAGCACACGTACTACAGGAGCACCAGAAAGATGTGTGCTAAAATCATTCCCCTGGAAGTCTGCTATTAGCCCTCTCCAGCACAAACAAGATCCTTTTGTTTCATTTCCTTCATCAGGTAGCTGTTTAACAAGTGGCTATCTCGACAAGGGCACTGAAAACACATTGCCCTTCTGACTGCAGTTCTTGCAGAGACCATCTGGGCTAGGGAATTTGTGACAGGTTTGTCACAGCATGACTTGACTTACCTTCTTTTGCAGGGAAGTTTCTGATGATTATTGAGCAAATTAAGAGAGGGCATCGCAGAGGCACAAGCTGAGCATAAACCACATCAGGTTCTTTGTGGTTATCCTTGGCTTGTGGAGTACGCACCAAGGATGGCTTCATCCTGACAAGATTAATTCCGATTCCATTTTCACTACAACTTTGTGTTGAGTTTTTAGCTGAGGTTAAACCGGAGTGGCAGTGGAGTCCTGCATGTATTTCTCACCTGTGAAGTTAGAGTTAGGAAGTCTCAACTGAAAATCTATTTGACAAGACAGAAGGTTTTGCCAGAACTGCTTGCTTTCACTACTGTGTTCTTGCACATCCTTTGCTGTTTGGGATCAGGCTGGAAGACTTGTCTACAGTAAAATCTGTTGTTCTTCTTTCTGCTCTGAGGAAGGAGTTTTTCTTTCCTCTCTGAGCACAAGCTAGTGCCAAACCTTATGCTGGATCAGACGAGTGTAAGGCTCAGTTTTCATGATGTGCTGAAGTAAAAGCAAGGAATGTACTCACTTTCTTAAGGACAAAGGCTCCTGTCCCCACCAGGATCCACAGACATTTCTTGCATATACAGGACAGGCACTGGATTGTGCTTATCCCCATAAGCACACAGGCTTTAAGGTTAGTATCAGTGTCCATTAGAATGCAAGACTTACTCAGATACTGCACCTTCATGAACAGTGTAAGTTTCCCCCCCTTCAGATATAGGACAGAACACTCAGGTGGAATACTGAAAAGTAAATACAAGATAGTCTTTTAAATTCTAGTATACAGATTCTGCTTGTGGCAAATGACTCTTATAATAAAATGTTCATACCCTTATTTCTTAGAGAAAAGTTCATGTCAGCACTCATGATTTGCTTTGATATTTTCTGTCAAATATATAATTCTATATTATTTCCACAAATAAAGCAGGAAAAATTATGGGAAAGTGAACTGATCCTTGGATTTTTAACACAGCATCTAGGTTAAGCTTTTCTTTCCTTGATACCCCTTACCATTTTTGATCCCTGTGACAGAGACTATAAGATGCTGATGCAAGCATGGAAGCGTTAGGCAGCAAGGCATTTACACAGCTGCCCAACAGCTCAGCCTGTATCATAGGTACACTGGTCATGCTACTTCCAGTTTCACAGGCAGGCACCTCTTGCCCCTTAAGTCTTTTCTGCCTGTAAATGTGCAGTTCAGGCCTTTAAACATTCAAATATAAAGCTTCATAAAATACACCAAGAAGCATCCTGCTCTCCCAAGTTGTTTATCACATTCTGGGCAGTTGTGACTACTGCCTGAGCAACACAACGAGAAACATGATGGACAAAATGAAAGCCAGTTACTCTAAGGGGCTTTAAGAGGATTTAGATTTTGATTTACTAAGTACCAAGGGAAGACTACTGCAAAGGGGAATGACTTTCAGTTCTCTGACAGCAGTGCAAAGGGGTAGCTAGAGATAAATAGCCTCTGCACAAGCTCTGACATTCTCCTCAGACTCTGCAAAGCCTTGCTTGTAGAGTTTTGGGTTTAATGCTGCTCTTACAGCTCAGGATGAGCCAGCTTCACAGACACACCTCCCCCGGTTGTTTTGTTAGGAAGACACAGGTTAGTACTTGGTTACTCCAGTCTATCAGTTCTCAAAGACTCAGTGAGAAGAACTACCGTGGATGAATGGTATCAACAGCTATCCCATCTGCTTCATGAGTCTGAGATTCAGCCCTGGTTTTCTCATGCAGGTTTCATGTAACTACTTTGTAAAACAATTAAGCACTTGACCATACGATCTATGCCAAGTTTGACCAACAGCTAATTAGAATAAAGTCTGTGTACTTACAGCAGAGGTCTTCATGACTTAGTCAAAAAGGACATTTAAATTGTTTGATTAATACCAAAGAAGTAGAATTCCTAAGTTAACTTTTGCTCTATACATTCTCACTTCAGCTGAAGTGATTACATATACTTTGATACACCAGAGGCTTATTTTTATACCCTTGAAGGCAGTTACCATCGCATCACACTTCAGAACACATAAAGAGCTCCAGCAGACAACAGCGTTAACTACAAAAGTTTAAGTAGAAATATGTAATACAACGTGCCACTTCTGTATGGCTTTGCATTTTGAATTTAGTACTGTCAGTCCCAGCTTTTCCCCAGGTAATGGTCAGATCAGAATTGGAACTGTGGACTTCTTTCCTAAGCGGTGACTGGGCTGGGAAATGCTAGCAAGGGAAGAATTCAGCCTTTGGGGCTTCAGCAGATGTAAATGTATAAATAATTAAAGCTATTAAAGCTTAACAGCTGTAACGTGTTGAATTTAATTTTCATGGAAACAGGTTTCTGTACCTCTAGCTCAGCATGGCCTTACAGGAAAGGCCAGCAGCTTTAAGTACAGAGGTGTTTGTTACATACTGGAATGCCGCCCTCTCTCCTGCACACTGTGGGATTTTGGAAAACCTGACTAAAGCTCCGGTCTTGTGCGGTTAGGATAAAAAGCACATCAGGTTTGCAGGGATTCAGGAAGCTGCAAGGAGGTAGGTGCGGTCTATGCACTGGGAAGGATTCGGTTCTTGGCGCTTGGGATGAGATAAATTTGGCTTGCACGGAGTCGGAATGTGGAAAACAAAAATGTTTACTGTAGTGTGAAGAATCTTACATTAACTTTGAGATACACAAGCTGTGGCAGGGACGAGATACAGCAGGACTGCAAAAACATGGAATAGAAAATACTTTGGGCAATACTAAAATTCCCATCAAATTCATGATAGAAATGGATGGTTTAGGTAAAATGGTGCTTTCAGAAACGCTTAGCTACCAAAACTGAAGAGTCTTAGGACTTTTTACTACCACTTACTAGCATAATTACCAGACACTACTACTGCCTAACAGCTGCTGGCAAAACACACCTGTGCCCTTTCGAGTTGTATTGAACAGTTTCTCTAGGGCATACTAAAATCCCAAGTCCCTTAACAGTTAAAAAACCCCACACGGTACAACCTACGGAGAAGCTTAAGAACACATTGTCCATCTATACTGGCAATTCCTTGTCTTCATGCATATTCCAAGGGTGAATCCCTTACCAAAACTGTCCTGAAAACATCTACAACTCCCATTTTGGAGGAAAAAGAACCCCAAAACACTTAAAGTGCTGAAAAATAATACTTCACTTCTCAGGGGAGGGAAAGGGCAAGGAGCCAACCAACTCTTTTCGGTCACTGGAATCACCCTTGGAGTCCAAGCGAGACTTGGGAAGAAGGTCTGAAAGGGCCTACCACTGCTGAGTGTTACCAGCATCTGTCTCGTCTCTCAGCACCAGTTTTTATCGGCGTGAGTCATCTTCATCCCTTCTGTGAGCACCAAGGGAAAAGTGAAGGCTTTTAGACCCTGCACATGCAACAGCTCTCCTGTATACAAAATATTCCTACAGTTTCCGCATAATACAGACAAATACAGAGATTTAAAGAATATACCACTTAAAAGATCCACCATATCTAAAGAGCGTTTCGTTCTACAAAACTGAAGCCAAACTGCTGTCTGCAAATGTCTGGCTTGAATTTCAGACCCGCTACTGGCATGAGTTTCCCCGGGAACGTTGTTAGTTATTGCTTCAGCCGGCTGCTACAAAACCAGTTACAAAGTCTGTGAAACAAGACGACAGCTTAAACATCTGATAACGCACCCGGCCTACAAAGGATTTGCTGAATAAAAAACTTCAGCCCTCCACATCAATTAGACTTAGTGCAGTTTTAAATTCTCAGAGTAAACGCTTAAGATTTGGCATATATTATTGGCACAATGTTCTTCAAACACTTAGAAGTTCATATATAAATATCTATACTGCCATTAATCAGGACAGGGCACAAAGAGGACTCAGCCAATCTGGGCAGCTTTCCTGCCTGAACATATTCCCTCTTTGATTTTCATGCACTGAAGGGAGAGCTGCTTCATTCGGTTATCCAGAGCCAGCCCTTCAGCGGAGCCGTTCCTGTTGCTGCTCCTATTCTTGTTCCCTCTGTCGCTTGTCTTGTTCTCAGCCCCTTCTGCCCTATCCCCTGCAAAGAAAGGAGAGAAAAAAAACCCAAAACCTCAGATTTTCCTTAAAATAAACATCCCATCAGAATCTCACCGATGACTTATTTTGTCAGGTACCTCAAACCCCTCCACCAAGGCAGAACGGGGGAAGCTTCCCAGCCAAGAGAAGCATAATTACAACACTTCAGATGCCACTGTTAACTGTGGGATGCGGGGCTTTCAGGAACTGCCTTCCCCAAGGAAGCAGTCAGCTGGTCGGAGCTCAGTGAGCCGGCAGTACTGGAAGGTTTTCCTGCTCCCCTCATAAAGCTGACAAGCATTGGCCCAGAGCGTATCCAGCTGTGCATACCTCTATCAGCTTCACACTCAGGGGAAGATGCTCCACTGCATTCACTTCGGGGGCCGAGGACAGGAAAGATCATCCCGAATTCGGAAAGGGATACAGGGCTGGGCAGATCCAGGCTTCCAGGTCGCATTGCAGGAGGAAACTGAGTGGACACCTCGGAGGGACTCGTGGGACCAGAGCTGAAGCTGGACACGGACTGAGTTTCTGAATCTTCTTCAGATACGAAGCTGCTGCCATTGTCATCCTCAAACACTTCTGAAGCCACTGCAATGTTCAAAGAATGTTCCGGTCAGCAAACCTCCCTCCTGCACCTTCCCAGGTTTGCATCCTCTACATGCGTGCACTGCTAACCCACGGGCTGCCTCTCCTTGCACACTGTCCCCGTTGCAAAGCTGTAACCTGGCATTTCACACATGGGTTACAAAGGCCTGACTGTGCTTCAGGGAACAGCACACCCACCAGCCATGCCATGCCAAACCAGCTCTACACTACCTACTGCTCCTCATGCCAAGGTGCTCTTGGATTGTTGCTGCCCTTGCTGCCCCCAGCCCAGCTGGCCTTGGTCACTTCTGCTCTTCGGTACGTAACTTAGGCCAGGGCCAGGTCCCCTGTGCCCACCTCACCCAGGACCAGCTTGATCCCAGCACAGACTCCTGTTTCTTTAAGGCTCAGATTCGGAAGACGTAGCTCCAGGGGCAGATTGCTTCCATTTTACCTTCCCACTTGTGCAGCTAAAATGCAGCATGAAGTCCCAGGATCTCTTTTTGGATGAGGATCACCAAGCATCACTGAATTAAAACCAGCCCCACCCACAGATAGCATTTTCCCCGCTCCTGTTTGCTCAGATCTGAAATCTAATTAAAGCAAACCAACTCCAAACTGTCTGGCTAAAGTAAGCTGTATGGTCTTTGGTAGAAACAGGAGGAGGAATCCATTAAGGGAGGGTCTGTTTTGTGCAACACAGCAGTGTTGATTTTGCTAAAATAGGACATTTTCAAACTTTGCTCATTGTGGGATGGGGACCCACGAACCAGAGGCTGCACACAACATTCCCACTGAGATCCCAAGGGGGTTTTGCATGCATCAGCCTCTCCACAACAAACGCACGTGCTGGAATCACACTGGTCTGATGAAGTTCCATGAACAGCAAGGCATTTACAGTGACCTGAGGTTATCTGCAGCTACGCCTCCCTATGATTCCTGCCCTTGCTAGGCTCAGAACCGAGGAGCAGCAGGAGCATAATAGCAGCGTTAACAAAATGGCTCAAAGGAGAAGTTTCATTCTATCATGCCAGGGCCCATGGGCACCTCGGACGCAGAGGATGCCAACAGATGCGTCCCATTATAGGAGTCCTCTACTTGGCAAGAAGCACTGACATCAGCCAGTCTGCAAGCAGCACAACTTAAACTGTAGCTTACTTGTCACCATCTAACCTTACCACAACACTCAGCAGCACCAGCTAAGGCCAAGACACCCTTGCTGCTGCTAAGGTGGTTTATGGACTCAGCCCCAGCAGACAGAAATCAAAACATGAAAAGGCCTTGGTGGACCCCTCCACATTACAACACATGAGAGCTTAACCTGTTGAGGCTATTTTGGGTACTATGGCAGGCTGCTCGCCCTGCCCTATCACAACTATGCTGGCACTAGACACAACCTGGAGTCCTTCCACCTCTGTCAGGCTGTGCAATTCGAAGATAGGGATGAGCCCGCACCCCTGAGCACCTTTCAGCACAAGAAAACCCTCAACTCAGTTCTACCTAAGGCTCTTGGGAGGCCTTTGATGCAAGTTGTTGGGGCTTGTGGGTATCCAAAGAGGCAACCCCTGTCTGGCTCGGAAAGGCTCAGCCGTGGGACTTCAGAGTGGCAGAAGGTAATGCAGCCATACCAAAGCCTCCGTGCATCAGCTGGCCCACACACCGCACTCCTTGCTGCGGCAACTCTGGTCCCAGCTGCGCAGCACTGGGTGAGCTCCGTCGTACACTGTACCAAAGCCCCTGCCACTGCAGAGGAAGGAGGGCAGCCCAGGGCTGCCTCCCAGCTCACATGGCACAGACAGGCTGTACCACAGACATACAGCGCCTCAGCACTGATCGCACCAGTGCCTATGAGGGAACTGCAGTTCAGCCTTTGGGAACGGGGGTTGTGTAGTTACGGATTCCTGCAATCCTGACCTTGACTTTTCCCAGCAGAGCGAGTGGCTGCGTGGTACTGAGCTACAGCTGGGTTTAAACCATGATGGTTACCTCGGGCTGGAGCTCATTCAGTGATTGCTGTTGTCACCCAAGAGAAAAGTCCCTCCTACAGAGCCTCTCAGTACACTGCATTAGCATACTGCTGCTTCTTCATTCCCTTGTTCGCAGCACACACGTTCTGCCAAAATCACATATTGGCCAAAGATCCTGCACAGCACGAAGGAGCTTATCCTTACACCCCTCCTGGGTGAGCATCACGCCTCTCTGCACTACTGCAGCCGCAACTGTAGTCCCCCCGCCACAGGTCCAACACTGCAAGACAAGCGCTTGATCCAAGAGGTCTGTTTCCGAACAGTCTGCTGCCTCCACAACCTGGCTGAATGACCTGCCACCTCCCGTGACTGCTCCGGGCAAGTCACCAACAGCAGCAGCACAGGCTTAAAAGCTCAAAGCATGCTTTGAAGCACATTAATTTTGTCCTTTCATAACAGCACTGTACAAAACCCAGCAGCGATGCGAAGGGAGCAGCTGATGCACTTCAACTCCTTTCATTTCCCTTTGAAAACTGGCTATTAAGGAACACAATCGACTGCAACAGTCACAACAGCCAGCAAATTTCAAACTGCAGAATACACAGAGCAACCACTTGCTCGTATCCTCAGGGTTTTGTTTTATGATGCTGACGGGTTATTTCCAGGCACAGGAGTGCTCTCTGCTCACCGGAGATGGTGTCTGACTCCGCTTTACTTGCGGACAGGTCTTCCACAGAGGTATTGCTCCCTTCAGCACCCACGCCGCATCCTCGGGGCCCCATGGCAGTGGAGCGTCTCCTCTCGTGAATCTCATCGGAGATCATCTCCAGGTTTTTCAAGGCAGTTTTATACTCTCCCTTTGCCAGGGCCAGTTTTGCCTGCAGATCATCCACCGTTTTCTTCAGTTGCTAACAAGGAAGACAGGGATTAGACGTGTTTTCATTACAAATGACACGCGTGCAGTTCTCGGTTACGTGTCCATGGAACTTGGCTCTGCTCAGGCAAGCTAGCATAAACCAGGGTTGGCATCTAGGTGATGGAGAGTTCATAACCCACAAGCACCCAGCTCAAGCACACCATGGGATCCAGGGGCTGCCACTGCCTCTGATGTGTGGTGACAGCCCCTGGCTGAGCACAGAGCAGCGTCCCCCCCTGCTAACATGCAGCTTTCAACACTATGTTGCTGCTTATCTCACAGCCCTCAGGGCACAGCACGGCTGTGGGTCACCCCTGGAGGGGCTAAGGTTCGCTCTCCTCTGAGCACCAAACCCATCCCTTCTTGGTTAGCGACGCTGCAGACTAGAAAGCAGCGAGCCTCAAACCCTGACAGCTGGAATACAGCAGTTTCCACATCTTCAGGCACAAACTCCATTCTACAGTAAGGGCTAAAGTGTTGTACACCCTGTCTCCCGAAGGTAAAACACCGCTTATGTATCTGCAGCTGTCTTAACTCGGCTTCATACTGTACATTAAAAGCAGTTTGTGCTGACTTTTGTATGGTATTTTACACAACCACCGCACCTCAGGAGGGCACGGAGCAGCTGTCACAGGAATGCAACAGGTCCCCAAAGAGCAGCAGCCCTTTGCCCACGGGGAGAAGGGCATCTCTTAGAAGATGCCTCTTGCCAGAAGGGATTATCGGGCTGGCACCCAGCTCAGGATGGGCGAGATTCAGCTCTGACCACAGCTTTGCAGGCAAGCGAGATGGAGAGGCAGAGGGCAGCCCAAGCCTAAATCCTGGCAAGGAAAAGGTGCGCACCGGAGTCTCTGAGGCTTATGGAAGGAGCTGCTGCATCTCAGACCAGGGAAGGGCTCACAAGACATGTGGGACACACCTTACATCCCAGGCAAGGAACGAGAACCTTCTTTAGCTAGGCTCCAACTGAGCCTTCTTGCACCCATGGCCAACAGTGCAAGGCACCGTGCTCCTCTTAGACCCTGTGCACATCCCACACACCTACAGCGCCAGCCACCACACTGCAACTCACAGGGGCCAGGCTCCCAGTTTTGGGGGGAGCATAACTCACTCGAGCAGAAAGAGAGCGATTCTCCTGAACTGACCCAACCAGTGAATAGAAAAGAGCACCCCAAGCACAGTTACACAGCCTGATGCATAAAACACTGGGGAGGAAACACCAAAGACCAAACCAATCCCAGGACTTGGTCCCAAAGCCCAAGGCAATCCCCAGACTCTTCAGCTGTGGCAATAAGCAGCAGGGTTCAAACACTTATTTCACACAAGGAAACAAAGTCTCTTGGTCTTTTGTCTTTAAAATGGGCTCAGCAAATTGCTGAAGACATTCTGAACTGAACTGGGTTTGTGCAGAAAGGCAGCGCCGTTGTCAGAGCACTTTAGCTGTAACTTCAGTATTTACCATAAGCAGTAAAGCTGCAGATGGATCTGAATCACGTACATACCTCTAGTTGGACATAGTACTTCGCCTTGAGCTCAAAATAAGGTCTGTGGGAAAACAAAGAACAATTGTTTACAATCACTGGGACTGAATGGAGAGTACTGGAGTGGGAGCTGCTCTCTCTGTAGCGTTAAGATAGCTATTTTGTGTTTCATTGCAATTCCAAGACTACTATCGAGATGGCAGAACACAGACATGTGCTCTCGAGGCCTCTTTTCCCCTCTAACATATCCATTCCTCGAGAGCCTCCTGACCTAAATACAAATTGCAAAATCCCAGTTTTGAGTTGAGGTGTAGATTCTGCCAGATATCTACAGGCAACATCCAGCTCCAGGTGTAGCATCCTCTCTGTAACCAACAGCACATGTCAGTTCCCCACACAGGGTGAGCCTTAAGCTTCCCCGCGATCAGATTTGGGGGTGGAGGGATGGTTCTTGGGCTCTTCAGTGAAGGAGCAGGGATGAAGGGAGCTCACAGCACCACACACGAGGGCACAGCGCTTCCCATCAGTGGCCTCCCAGGCGCTTCCCTCCTGCAGCTCTCCAGCAGTTGCTCTGGACACAGAGGATGGTGTCACACCTCGTTTCCCACTACAGACAAGGTTGCAGGAGGACAGGGGCACAAGAAGTGCAGTTCAGAGCCTAGAAACTACATCCCTGCTCCAAAGTTCTGAAGCCCCCAAGGCAGCACCATCCAAAATAACACTGGGCAGCAAAGAACCTGATTTTTGCTACCCTCCTCAGAAGCTCTCCTGGAAAGAATGGGAGAGAGAAACAATCAGAGACTTTATAGGAAATAGAACGTTAACTACCCTTGTATTTCAACTCTGACAGCAAGCCTCTTCTGAGCTGTGAGTCCAACTATAGCTACATGCTGGATTGCGTACCAGAGCTCAGGAGTGTAAACCTGGGGCTTCTGATCCTATATGCTTTGAAGGTTTGAATTCACTACAGCCATACACAAAGTAACCGAGCCGCGTTTCCCCGAGCCTGGGTTATTTTGCAGCTTCTACGTTTTCAATTGACCCCTTATCATCACTAGGAGCCCCCAGCCAAGTCTGTGATGGCTCCAGTAGCAATGACCCAGTCAAACGGGACCTCTGCCCTCCCTCGCTGGGACACAGCCCTGCCAGTCTGTACAGATGGACCTGCCAGGCATGGTGAAACATCACAGTTGGGAGTCTGGATCCAACAGTTAAAGGACTCCTAAAGCCGTATCGCAGAGCAATGGGGGGGTAGAGGCAAATCAGCGCAACCCACTCACCTCAAATGACCCAATTATCTCCCTTCCTTACCCTGGTGCCAACTGGGACGATACACCCAGGCTCCAATCCTAACTCCCCATCAACTTCCACAAACCTGGGGGAAAAGTCTTTACATGGCAATCATCTAAATGACTTTCCTCCAGCCTGGCCCAGTCTTGCCTTCAAATAATAATGCTTTAAGCATCCTTATCCTGACTGAAATGAGGATGAAATGCAAATATTTCTTTGCATGGAAAAGAGCAACTCCGCATATCTACCCATGAGTTTATGGAGGGAGAGGACAGGCAACATGAGCATGGAAAGCCCAGGTGTTAGAGCCAACCCTCCCACACTACCCACGGAGACATAAGGACATAGGTCATAAGGACAGAGCAGTTTGCTGGTGTTAAATCCTTCCCAGAAAGCAGCTAGGAGCCAGCTATGTCCTACAATACAAGCAGCCACAAACCCAGGGCCTCATTTCCCAGTTGTATGCAGCCATCTGACAGCACTGATGTTTTCAGCTCAGTTTCCATCTTCCTTTACATGAAAACTGCAGCGCTGACAGGTGACCAACCTCTCCAGCATCCCTGGGTAGTATGACTTCAAATGCATCCACAATAAGCCTGTTTGTGCCATCAGGCGTCTTTCACTTTAAAACCAGGTTAGAACTGGCATTTCTGTACAGCCCTTATGAAAGGATCTCCAGACTACTCTGTGCAGGTGGGCTGTGCTGCAGTCAGCCCTGCGGTGAGACAAAGGAGTACACTGGGATCCTTCCACACAAGTGAAGGCCAGCTCATCCTGAGGAGGATGACACAAGACAACACTCCCATGACGGTAGTTCCAGCGAGGAAATGAAGATTCAGAAAGCAAATCATAAGAGAGGCAGCTGAGGCATCAGGCTCAGCACCATCATTGTGATAAGAAAGTATGCAGGACCCCACTGAGTACTTACCATGGTCTTTATTTTGAACCTTATTGCAAGGAAAGAACTCTTAGCAGCCAAAATACTCATCAGATATCGCTCTTATCCAGAGGAACCTGTCATTTAGTGACCTGGGGATGTTTTTCACAGTCCCTGTGCAGTGCCAGACAAACAGCACACAGCTCGTTCTCAGAGGCCATGCTGCCACCCTATTTCAACAAACGTGCTTGAATCTGCCTTACGAAGTGCTAATCCTTTCTTGAATTGAGCAAACATCAATGAAAATGGGCTTTGAGTTGACCAATTTCTCCAAAAAGTCATTTCTAGATGGAGGGATTAAAAGCTAAATACAGCAAGCAGATTGTTTAGACAAGCTACAGTCTGGAGATACAAAGAAAATGACTGTGAAGTATAAAGAGAATTAAGAATTGGTTGTAAACCAGGGCCAAAACTTTAAGCAGGCTCCGAGCAAGAAGCTGTTTCATCAAACGCAGACACATTTATTAATGTCACTGCTTAGCTATGCTCTCTGAAATGCATTTCCTTCCCCAGGAACAGCTCTCACACAGCTTTGCTATGGCAGCTTTAGGAAGTAAACAAGTCTGATGTACAGCACTGATGCAGTCTCGCACCTTTCAGGGTTCCGTCGCTTGCTTTGTCGCTCCGCTAACTATAAAGACCTAAACTGCAAACAGTCCTCAGCTGCAAAACATCTACACACAGAGCTCTGCAGCTCTGTAGCATCATCCACGTAAAACCCACGAGCCTGTTTCTCGAGTCACGGTCCACCAAAGGGTTCAATGCGCTACAGCAAGATCAAGGATGTGCCCCGAAAAGGTTTCTTACTGCACTTAGTTCACCAGTCTGCCACGTCAGGTGCTTCGCAGGGCACTTAGAAGGACCACAAATGCAAGGAGAAAGGCAGGTACCAACTGTGCTGTGAGGCTGTTGCATGCAGATAGGAGCCCAAAGAAGAGCCAACACACTTCCACAGGTTAGAAAAACCCCACAGAAATGATATTTCCCCCAAACCGATTTCCCCACTAAACTCATCTCCAAATGTAAAACTTACTTTGATTTATTGATGGCTCTTTTCAGCTTCTTCTCCAGTTGTTTCATCCTTCCCATGGCGGCATTGTATTTGGCTGCAGTCTCCTTGTGAACCAACTCACTTCTCGTTTTGGTCTGCTCTGCCTCCATGACCTTCAATAGGATAAAAACCAGGTTGAGTGGCAAGACACAAAGATCCATAGGAGCAGCAATAGGCCAGATTTGCAAACACTGCATCCATTATGACAAAGGTATTGCAGCTTCTTGCATGACCTCTCTCTTACAGGAAGTTCAGACGAGACTGAGATTTTGGGATCATCCATTTCTTAACCCAGACAAAGGAGTAGAGTAGTGCTAGCAGAAGTCACCCACTGAACAGCATCCTGCCCCTCGCCTAGGAGCCTTTCCCAGCAGGCTGCTCAGCCCCCAGGCACAGTCCCACCACTCTGGGAAGGGCTGAAAACCAAGCACAGCAGTGGGAGGGCCGAATCACCAGGGAAAAGCGTGTCCAAAGACTGCCTCTTTGCAGAAGGCCAGGAAGCTTTTCTCTCAAAACATCCGAGCAGCCTCAAATCACCGTTTCAACACCGAAAACGCAGAGGTTCAAGCTCTCAGCTGACACCCCCATAATGCAAATGGGAGAAGACTGCCCACTGTCAGGCAGGCAAGACGCTTCATGCACTGCTGTCCCAGGCCCAGCACATCAGCCATTCTCCATAAAGAAGATCCATCTTCTCTAATGCAGGAGCCATCAAGATTCGGACAGGGAGGTAACAGATTCATTTAAAGTAAGAAAAGGGATGACACACAATCACAGAATCCCCGACTGGTCTGGGCTGGAAGGGACCTTAAAGCCCATCCAGTTCCAACCCCCTGCCACAGGCAGGGACATCTTTTGCTAGAGCAGCTTGCTCCAAGCCCCATCCAACCTGGCCTTGAACACTGCCAGGGATGGGGCAGCCACAGCTTCTCTGGGCACCCTGTGCCAGCGCCTCAGCACCCTCACGGGGAAGAACTTGTGCCTAAGAGCTCATCTCCATCTCCCCTCTGGCAGGTTAAAGCCATGAGTGCAATCTGTATCATTTCTTTCATGATGAAAATAAAGAATATTGCCTGGATTATTTTGGATGAGAAAACAAACCAAATCTGAGGCCCCTCTTCAAGCTCAAAATATGGTGCCATTCTTTTTGGCATTTTTATGATCTTCCTAGAATCCACAGGGAGCAATAGATTCGGCCAGTGTGCTCTGAACACTTTCATTTCATTCTTGAATGATGGTTCAGAGGTTGTAGGTTTTGCTGGAGAATTGATTAGAATTTAGTCTCGTACAGATACAACTGATAAAAGCATGATTAAATCAGGCCCCACAGGAGCCATCACCAGTAGATGGAAGTGTTTATACAAAAATATGATGCAAGGCAATCAGTATTAAAATAACAAAAAAAAAAAAAGAGAGAAAAATCTCCAAAATATCAGCGAGAAGGACATAAATCAGACATTATTGATCATAAGGTGATCAATGACTTGTTGTAAGGGTGGAATGGACATCTCCAATGGAGAAAGCAGGCAGTCTTCAGGCTCCCCCTCTTGTAGCTCTGAAGGCACCCATACAAAAAACAGCAGGACTTGATTTACCACCAGTCCCGGATGTCAAAATGCCTCTGTTTTGACCACAACTTCAAGCACAGTTTGCTCCAACTGGCTCCCACCACGAGAACACGCATCCGAGCTCCCAGATCCAGAGAGAATAGTGAAGATTTCCTCATTTTAGACAAGCTCTGATTTCTTGAAAGCATTCCAGCCGCCAGGCTGAACTGAACAGGGAAAAGAGCACAGTCAGTCTTGACTTGCTTGGAATGCTGCTCCTCGCAGGAAGACTGTCATGTTGTCCTTTCTGACTCCTAACTGAAAGCATGAAACTGCTACACGTTATCAGATGGATAACAGGCTCTCTCCTGCAGCCTAAAGTGCATCAGCATCAATTAGAAGCTCTTGCTGTCACAACCCGAGGCCACATTTTGCTCATCTGCACACAACACTTATTAAACAAAGAAGCTGCTATGGGACTGTGAGGAAGAAAGGTTTCCAAAGGCTCTTTTGATCAGATATAAAAGAATATCCTCATCTCCAACACCCTTCAACTATTCCATAAATAAGGCACCCGGGAGGGGAAGGGAAGGGAGGGGAGGAAGGAAGACAGAAAGGAATCTGTCAGATTGATAACAGGCTCTCTCCCGCATCCTGAAAACACGCTGCAGCTTCTTATCTTGAGCAGCTGTTTGAAAACTAGCTTGATGCAGTGACTTTCCTTAGTGAAATATGTCAGACAAGGCTGCTTTTAGCACGGAAGCGTCTTAAATTGAAATGCCATCTCCAAAGACTGCACAAAAGCACCTTCCTTGTAGTGTGGCAAGGAAACTGCAATTCTAAAGTGCTGGAAGCCACAGAGTAATGGAGCAGCTGGAATTTGCCAGTGCTCAATTAAATGTCAATCCCTCACATCCATTCCTGGGGCAAAATTGACATCAACTGTGATGTGTGGGATGAACCACATCAGTACTACCAGCAGCAGGGTCATAAAGCCAGGTCAGGCATCCAGTATCATCTTGATTTTGTACATCTTTCATATCGAGCATCACAGAAATGCTGAACCCTGCCGAACTGGGATTAGAGGGTGACAGATTGTAAACACCTCCAAGTATCTGACAAAATAAGTCATTTGCTGCCAGCCACATGCACCCATGCTCAGCGCCCTTTCCAAAGTGAAACAAAGATTGCATACTTCATCCTTTTGGGAAATCAGGGATGTAAGGAAAACATCTTCTCCCACTTGCTTGTTTTCCTACGGATGTTCTGGCATCACACTCACATTACCCACACAAGTCTGTGGAGAGGCCAAGGACAAGCTGTCCCCTTTCCCCCAGGACAGCAGCTCGGGGTGCATGCCTAAGGCTGAAGACAATACCTGGACGATCGTGAGGTATCTGTGGAGATCCATCACCTGCCAAGATGCATTTCATTCAGACACGAGAAAATAAAAGGACAATCCACCCCTCACAAAAGCCAAAGGCATTTAAGTAGAGAAGCGGTCCATCCGGGCGGGTAGACAGAACCAGACAGCAAACCATGGGAGGTTCATTGGAAGAGCAGCTAGGGAAACCCCTCACCTATTGATAAGGTCTTACTTAAAAGATGAGAAGTACTTTTAATCAGACCTCATCATACAGCTGGGGACTTGTAAACAAGCTTTTGGTCACAGTTCCCGAGTAAGCTGTTTGGTCAAATCAAAGTCAATGTGCTTCTACTACTGACCTTGCCTTGCTGATGCTCCTAAGCCATCACAGATGCAACAGCATCGCTTTGAAACAGGCAGAGATGTGAGGATGACGTCTCTTCAAATTAAGATGGCTCAAGACACACCTCTCGTTGTTACATAGTCCCTGCCATTCATACCCTTGGGGCGAGCAGGGAACTGCTCTTACACAAAAACACCCAAAGCAGGTGAACTTGGAGGATGCCCACACTTTCACCAGGCATTCCTGTAGCTCTGTCCTTAATCACTAGATTGAGGTCTGCCTGGAAGAGGTGTTCTCCCAAAGTAGCACAGGCTACAGATAACCCAACACAGGTATCAGTCGATTCCTCTTCTCTCCTCCCTACCCTGTATTTCCAACCCAGATGTCTGGGAAAGGAAGGTTAGTGTAGAGTATGTATTTTTGGTGAATAAATCTGAACTACTAGCTTTGTTCCCCAAAAGAGATTTGCATGATATGAACTCAAAGATGGACTCCAGGCAATATTTCAGCCATAATGGATGCAGAAGGAACACATACCAGTGAAACGAAGCAAAGCCGACCATCTAAGCCAGAGAACTACTCTCGACAACTGTTAGGTTCTTTTCCCCCCAAAAAATGGACATTGATGGCTCTTCTGGGGGAAGAATGATAAATAAAAGATACAAGAAGCTGTGCAAGACTAGTAAACCAGGAGGACAGAATCAACACCACAGGAGACTGCATTTAACCCCTGCATTTCCAGGGTAAAGGGACAGAGAGATCAGGATAGGGAAGGATGCAGATATTTTTGTTGTTTCTTTCACAGACTTTTCTTCCCCCTCTTTTTCTCCAAGTATTGCTCTCCGCAGGAAGTATCTCTTCTCCCTACACCATGAAAGCACCCACGCATTGTACAGTGACAGATGGTGTAATATCAAAGGGAGCTTCACAAGCCAAACTGAACCAAGAGGGAGCATGCCTCCTCCCTCTTTGCTCTCCCCTCATCCGTTCCTTTTTAACATTGCCCATGATCAAGAGCCAAAACATTTCTTCTCCCTGCCAGAATTTATGAACCAAACATATCTCAGGAAACACTGCAAAAGCAGATTGCATCGGCAATTAGAAATTAGCGATTCCTCTTGAAATTCATAGAGGAGCTCCCTTTCTGCTCCAGCGTGTCTGAAACTTGAGGGAACACATCTGTGAGCACTTTTCCTTTTGTACACGTGCATGAGCGATTTTCAACATGAATACAAATGCGAAGATCTCTCTCCTTCATCCCCCCCAAATTCTCCATCCTTTGGCCTTTCTATAGGCCTGCTCTCTGCATCCCAAACTGCAGCATTATAACTCAAGGTACTTAGCAGGTAGGAACACTCTTCCCAAAAACATTTTCTCCTCATTTCAAAGGTAAACTACAGATACCTGATAAGCCAGTGGCTAATAGTAAACAGTACTTCTCTCCTCCAGGCAGCTTAAGAGCTCATCAGACCTGTCTACATGAAGACATTCCCATTATGATCAACAGAGAATTCATCTAACAATGAATTTGCCCCTCTGGTCATGTGAATTGCTCTCCAGACACCATCAACTTATTGAGCAGACCTCCTCTGATTATAATGGAAGTTTAAGCAAGTAACCGGGGCATACAAAATCACGTCCTAGACACCTGAAGCTGATGCGCTAAATGCCAGCCTATGTGTCATTATACTTACCCAAGATCTGGAGAGAAATGGACACCTAGGGAAAAAGGCACAGGAATATACCCAAAAATACACACCACGTTAAGAGTAGAAGCAGGTAAAGCAGCTGCCCGACTTGCAGGATCACATCACAGTCCTGTGCTTCACTATGTCAACACATATCTCAAGCGCATTCATTGTATCTTGGCAGGCAGGCCAGCTTCTATTTAGGCACCCAGCTTCCTTTGGAAACATAGCTCAAACTGCAAGGTGAAGAAACTGCTGAGTGGTGACCTGTTTTCACTGTAACCTGTTCACGCTGATCCTGTCTGCTCTGCAAACAAAAACACCTTCCAAATGTTCCGCTTTCAGCCCACCTGTGACAAGCAAAATTTCAGTAACTCCCATTTCTCATCAGTTTAAGTATATGATTTTCTGTATCAGCGGCTACAAAAGCCTCGTTTGCAGTAACCCATTAGGCTCTCGTGTTGAAAACAGTCTTAATAGCCTTTCAGTCTATGAAGAAATCCAAAGCAATTACAACATACACCCCTTATCTCCGTTTCCTCCCAGTGAGGGTCTGCAAACAGCATTTCCCATTTGATACTCTGCAACCCAAGCCTTCATCCACATCCACTGGATCAAGTGCAAAAGTAACCTAGCTGTATTTCCATATGTGCCTATATATATATACACATATAAAGATTCAGCATCTCACTTGTTCTCTTGCCTACCCTTTTCCTTTATGCACCCTGCTTGCATAAAGCATAAACCCAAGCTGCTACAGGGCTTGGGTTTTGTTCCAAATTTCAGATTAATTCAAGAGTCTGCAAGCTCTGCCCAAGAACAGCAAATAAAACCACCTTACTCTTGCCTCACAATCCTATCAATAGAGAAACAAATTAATTAGCCCACTTCTAGCATTCGGCACAGAAGTGCTTTTCTGCTCTTGATGCATTGCTGTAGAAGGCCCAGTGCAAGATTATTCTCTGCCCGATACAACCATCATTTATAAATACATACAAAACACCTAGCAAATCCGAATAATTAGAGTGCAAAAACTCTCTCCAACAGTGATTTCATATGTACAAATAGAGGAATTCTATTTCTTAACCCTCAGAAACAGGTTTTTTTCCAGTAGTAATTTCTAGTGTAATTAATAGTTAACAATTCGAGTTAACAGCAACACTGTGGCAGTCAAGGAGAACTTTTGTTCTAGGAGATCTTATCCTCCAACCTGTTTCCATTCATAGCTTGATAGGGAATGATGATGGTTTCTGCTCCTCCAGACCCCAATTATTCTGCTTACCTCACTGAACCCTAAGCACCTCACTAACTGCATGCACTGAAACCAAGCAAGCATTCACCCTGCTCCTACAGAAGACACAAAACTCAGCCAGGGGCTCCAACAGACTGATGCTGGGTCTGTTCAGGCAGGATTTCCAACAGCATTTTCACCCTCCTTGGCTCTGGCCCCAGCCTTCAGACCTCCAGCGCGGCCGATGAAAAACACAAATCAAACTTCCATGTAACTCTTCCAAAGCTGTCTGTACCCTGGCAAGGCGCAGGTCAGCGCTTTCTGGGAACTAACCTTAGCCAGGCTATTTTAAGCACCAGGAAGACTTGGGAAACGCGCTTTGCATTCAAGGAGCCTCCAGCTGCTCTATACAATCCCACCCGTGCCTGCAAGGTTTCATAACTGCAGTGAACAAACCTAAGGTTCCTATTTACTGTGCAGCCATAGCATTATGGCTTGAATCAGTCCACCAACAAGCAAATACCCACTATCTGCATTTAGTGATGACAACGGATCAACACCAGCAACAAGACTCCATCAAACACTGTCAGCAGCCATCTCCTGCTCTAAATCACTGGGTTCGCCCATCTCAGGTGTACTCCTCTTGCAGACTGACAGGGAAGAATCTCAGGTTGTAGAAGGACACAGGGATCCCCTTGGAATATCCAAGGAAAAGAGGAATCCATTTGAACTCTCAAAACTGCTGGCATTTCTTTCCTTACCCAGCCCAACAGAAAACTTTCATTAAGGCAGCTAGAGGCAGCTGGTTCATGGCTGCCATCGCCCCCCACCTGATCGCAGCAGTTCAGCAGTCAGGAGCTGTAGGCAACTCTTTAGATGCTTCCAGTTTTCTCACCTATCTATTCTGAGAACCAAAAATCGTGGATGCATATATAGACTTTGCTCTCATTGAACAGGGATACCAACAATGCACTGCTGAAAACTGCACTGAGAGCAATGGGCAGTGGGACTTTCAAACACATCTAGCAAAAGTGGTCAACACCAGGGATCTGCCAACAGAGCTGGCCCAGCTGAATCAGAACATTTATGTACCATAGTGGATGGTAAGGTTTCCATGGTGCACATAAAGAATCTGCTGGGGAAAACAATCTTGGTCATTCCTGCCTTGGAAAAAAGCAAACCCACTCGTGGGCTTGCTTTTGCTCAAGGACCTGCGTGCACTTGGTGGGTCATGTGGGAGGATGGAGAAATCTGATGTGTACCTCAGGGGGACTTAATTTTGGGTGAAAACAGCCAATGAACTCAATTATACACTATATAACACACACGCAGCAGCTAAATGCCCACCTCCATCACTCCAGACTTTGAAAACAAGCTATGTGCTGTCACGATCATCAGCAGAGACAAAAGTCATGGGAAAAGCTGGCAAGAGCAGCGGGACCCTCCCAGAACTGTCCTCAGGTCACCATCGACTGACCCTGACTTCCCTCTGATCATCACCCCAACAAACAATGAACTTCGAGGAGACCAGACGAGCTCAGCAGTGACCAGATGAGTTTGGCAGTATCGTCAGCAGGCAACAATCCAGCACTACCCACTGCCTCTCCTGCCCTGAAAGACTGTTACAGGAGATGGAGCCTGACATCATGGACTGAATGAATTCAGCAAACTTTATAGGGATGGTCCATGAACTAAGGAATGATATCTGTGTGTATATTTTAGATATATGTGTGTATATATATAGAGAGAGAGAAATCTCAAAATACAAAAAGTGATGGGCATATTGAAAAATGCGGGATCTGAGCACGACGTGAATGGTATGGAATAAAGGGTGGATCCTGTCCTGGGTTCAGCTGTAATAATATTTTTACTTCCTAGTAGCTGGTGCAGGGCTGTGTTTTCAACTTTAATCTGACAACAGTGCTGGTAACACACCAATGTTTTAGTTGTTGCTCAATAACACTGACCCTGTTCAAGGACTTCTCAGTCTCATGCTCTGCCAGTGAGCGCAAGAAACTGGGAGGGAGCAGAGACAGGACCCCTGACCCAAACTAGCCAGAGGGGTATTCCATACCACAGCACGTTATGACCAGCATAGAAACTGGGGGGAGTCACCTGGGAGGCCCAGATCACTGCTCAGGTTGGGCTGGGTAGCAGTCGGTGGGTGGTGAGCAATTGCACTGTGCATCACTTGTGTTTATTGTTTTCCTTTTCCCCTGTTTGGTTTATATTCTCTCCCCTTGTTATTTCCCTTATCATTATTAGCAGTAGTATTATGTTGTTCTTCAGTTATTGGACTGCTCTTATCTCAACCCATGGGTTTTACATTCTTTCAATTCTCTTCCCCATCCCTCCTTGAGAGGGAGAAAGCAGGGGGGGTGTGAGCAAGTGGCTGTGTGGTGCCGAGTTACCAGCTGGGTTTAAACCATGACAAACAGAGATCCCAACAAGGGATAATGGCAGCTGCTGGCGACCTGGGACACACGCACTGCTAAGGAGGGGCTCCCTTCAGAAACACCTAATGATAACAGGGACAGTAACACAAACGATACCCTGGAGTTGGTTTTCTCTTTATAATATATTCCAGGTTTTCCATCTCTCCCCTACACACAGCCAACATCGTCTTTGTTCCCTGCTGCTTCATCAGGCAGCTGGTTTTTAGAATTCACTCTGAAACAGAAGCTTTCTTATAACTGAGAAGCTTCTGCAACAGAAGAGAGCTACTGCATTGAGAATTGTGAGACAACACAAACATTGTATGGCACACTAGTGTATTTGGAATAGCAAGTTCAACTTCACTGCCATATTAAGGGAAATCTCTGACAGAACAGAGGTTTTTAACTTCGATTTTTGATTCTTTCATGTCAAAAAGAACATTTCTGCCTTTTCTTTAATGAATACTGCCTTTCATTGTTTGATGGTGCATCTTTTCTGTAGATTTAGAAAGACTTTACAAAGGAAGGTAAGACCTGGCGTAAATTCGGAAGGTACTTCGAGATAGAGCAGCGTGCACGCTTAAAATGCAGCACACATCCTGAGCAATTCTACATTCAAACACGTTTCTGAAGCAAAGTGCCTTGTTCAACTGACTCCGTAATAAGAACATGTTATACTGAAACTGGAGCATGTCCCTACTTTTCCAGGGCAGAAGTTTCCATAACACGTGCATTCAGGAATAGGCATCCCTGTGCAATTAGCCTGGCATAACTCCAAATGCAGGTATGCCTTAAGACACTGCTTATCCCTATTGTATAGATGGTAATTTTTACTTCAGAGAGCTCCTTCACTACCTGTTAGCACAGGCAGATAGGGAACTATAGGTGTCTCAGTAGCAGCCCAAAGCACAAATCACTTAACCTTAAGGCTTCGCAGTTCTCTGTAGCTCAATTCCCGACAAAACCATGTATCTGGCCCAATAGAAAAAAGTGGCCTTTCAGAAACAGCCTCATGCACCACAGAAGAACACAAAATACAGACAAGACAGATGCTGGGGCAAGTCTGTGTTACCCTCTGAGTCGCATGGTTGAGCATCTCTTGCCAGGCAGAGTCAAACTGACGTTTGTCATCTTCCAGTAGCCTCTGCTCAGCAAGCGAAATGGTCTCTTTTGCAGCACGCAGCACTTCAGTGGCCCTCTGAAAATCCTGAGTTGCCCTCTGAGCTTCCAGCTGTGCCTAGAAAACACAGAGAAGTCGGGATGAGAGATAAAGGAACGCTCTTGGTCATGTTTAGAAGATCCACCATGTCATCCGAGGACTTTAAGAACACCACGCTAGCGTTACAGCTTCCCAAAGTTTTACTTGGAAGTGATGCATATTCCCTCATTGGAGTAAGCACTGCTTATTACCCACCCAAACGGGTAACTTGCAAAGAACCGTCTCACGGTGTCCATAATGAAAACCCACACAGCTGGTCACCTACAGAAAAGCACCTACTTGAAAGATAAATACCTCATGAGGTAGGTTTAATCACAGAGAAACAAACCAAAAGAAAACGCAATAGCGAGCTTGTGGCATGTCAAGAACACATTGAGAACGGCATCCCTTGAATGTAGTCAGGGTGGGTTTTTATCTGGTGTACCATTAATCATGCTGAGGACATATTCTAGCAGTATTATAAGGCTGTAAATCTCAAACAAGCTTTTTCTGAGAAGGTGCCTGCTAACTGTTAGGACTTTGCTCTCACTGGTTCCAACTGGTGCTGCAAGTCCATAGTACACAGACAGGAAGGTAACCAAGGGAATCTGCACTGCATGTAAAGCACTGATAAAGGCCCTGCTAAGTCCTTTGGAAACTGCTGCTTCTTTTCAGGAACAGAACGCGAAGCTTGGCTTTGAAGGAAACCCTGTCAAGCGTCTGCATGGAAGTAGGGGTGAAAGGAGGCTTCTGGTGAACTGTGTGGTTCCTGCTGCGAGATCCGACTTTTCCAAAACGACATATGACCTTCCCAGCAAAGCAAGCACAGTTCAGAATCCATGAACTGCAATCTCTTCTATTCCAGACCAAAACAAAATTCTCCGAGACATTTACAGACCACCCTCACCTCTCCTGAAGGTTTTAACACAGCTCTCCCAGTACCCAAACCCCACTCTGAAGGGTCCTCAAATGAAATGCTCACATCCCATTTGGGAGGCTGAAGCCACATCCATTTTTCACAGCTGAGCACCTCCAGGGTCCCTTAAGGCAGCAGCAGCACCAAAAGGGAGAGCAGCCAATAAAGCAGAACTAAAGCCAGTCATACTGCAGGTTTCAATAGTACCATGGTGACAAGAGTCATCACAGAGCTCAGCAGTCTGCAGTGTTGCACAGTAGTGTACCAGTGACAAGTTTTAAATGCTCAAAATAGGGGACTACAGCTCTCACTGAATGAGGAGCAATTTGAACATTCAGGCTTTCAAACATGCAGGTTTCACAATGCCTTCCTTCATCAAAACCTTCTACTTCCCAAAGCTTTTGTATTCGTTTGCTGTCTCTTAACTATACCAGCATTCTACTGCCCTTTTGAGGTTGCTACACAAATACCTTGTTTAACTCACAAGTGAAGTCTTCACCCAAACTTCTCTACATTATGTGTTTCAGAAATGTCTGTTCAAAGGAGGATTTTGGAGCTGTTTTGCACCGAAATACCACCCTTCAAATGTAAGCTTCACTTGGCTGAACATCCAGCACCGTGAAGACAGCGTCAGTGATTGTTTTCTTCTTAAATAGCCTGGAATTACCCAGTTTATGCTTATGGGAAATGTATTTGCCCAGACATGGCTGACAGAACAGGATAATGAATAAAACTTTCATGTCATGATGTACAGAGGAGTCATCTTAGGCTGAAACAGGGTAAAGGACTACTGACATGAAGAATACTAAACTGAGCAAGATGAGTCTTACGAGTAAAGGAAGAGGTTTTAGTGTGAAGAAATGGTGGCTCTTTTGGAAGTGGCTAAAAATCCCTGATACAAAGTGGGAAATAAGTAGAAAAATGGTGTATTTCTCCATCAAACAGCTAGCTACACCTCCTCAACACCAGCTGCATCAAATACCTTCTCATTTGAGCCACCACAGTTATTTGTAAAGCTAATGGAGAAAACCCTTCCCTCCCTGCCACATGCCAGGGGAGACAGGCTCCTAAGTTAAACACAAGTCTCAAAAGGAAACAAAGCTCACTAGGATTCCCGCACTGGCTCCTGAAGCAGCAGAAGGCTCTTCTTACTTCCTTCCTCCTATCACACAGAGGTACTTCACCCCAGAGTGACCGTGCAAAAATAGAAGTGATGTGTCGGGTCCTCCAGCTACTAGCTAGGGAGGGAAATCAAAGTCATCACAATCAGCACAGTAATTTCCTTCCCACCAAGTTCCTTGATGCACTTCCTTCTGAGGTGGCTGCTGATGTTCTCCACAGAAGAGAAATTCACCTAACCATGCCCCTTTGCTGCTTTCAGGCAGCTCACACCATACAACCCTGCTGAAAGCCTTCATAAAGAGCCAGGGCATTGAAGCGTGAATTTCCATGCAGTGCTGTACATCCCAAAGCAGCACGGAGCTTTGGGCCAGTATGAAACGATGAACAGCACCCTGCATCATTCATAATGATGAATGATGTTAATTCATCATTAACATGGTCCCTTAGAAAGTCTAAGGGAAGACCCCCATGCATCTCCTCACCACCCCAGTCACCACCTCCCTGCTCCAAATGCATTAACACATTTTATAAGTACAGAATAAGCCTGGCTAAGGAATATTTTAATTTAGCACTACCTAAACCATGGTACCCACCAAGCACAGGAAACCCATCTGAGGAACTTTAAACAAGGCTCAACCTAAGCTTCCAACAACGGACACAGCAAGAAGCCTAAATCTTAGTCACCAAAATAACCTCTGCTGAACTCCCTGCAAATTCACAGCTTCTTTCTTATCTTCCAGTAACTTTGACCTATGCTAGTAAAGGGATCAAATGCAAACACAGACCCAAAGTTTTCCATAAGAATAGTTTGAGGAGGGATTTTCAAAACAGAAGTAAAATGCAAGACTCCAGTAAGAGCCAGCACCGAGTACTGCAGAACACTGCTGCCGATGCTGGAAGAGCAGGACTAATCTTCAAGAAAGACCCTATGAGGCAGAACCAGGTCCCAGTACCTTCCAGGCAATAATGTCGTCAAAGTCTTGCCCCAGTGAAGGCTTCAGCTCCGTGGCTGCTCCATTGCAGGATCAGCCCTGCCCATGCGAGAACCAACTTCAGGACGCACGAAAACAGACCGGCAAAACCATCCTCAGCAAAGACAGAACCGCACCAGCAAGAAACAGCTTTCGAAACTCCAGCAAAACCAGGTCCCAGGGGCAATGTGAGCACAGCAGAAGCACTGTTTTCTCACCGTAACTGCATCAGTACTTGCAAGTTTCTGTTGGCACAGATACTGGGTCAGGGATCAACACATCTAAGCCAGCAAAAAGTCTTCAGAGCATTAGGAACTGAGTTACTAAATCCCCATGGAAAACAACACTTAGTGGTAGCTTGCAGTGCTAGCAGCTCATCTGATGAAGCCTCTAAAGCACAATTGGCTGCACAGGAGGAAAATGCTCTTTATGGTAAGAAAAGCAGAAGCTAAATTGACAGCTCTGTTCGATTTCTACTTGCACCTGTAGGACATTGAGAGATGAAGCTGTTAACAGGTAGGCCCGTAACTCTGGTCACATTCAGCTTCATGCCTCCTAGCTGTGGAAGCAAATGAAAAACTAAAACGAAAACAGTGTTAAATACTCTCTCCCAGCTCTATTTGTTGAATGCTACTCTGCGATGGCAGCTTGGAAACACTCTTTAGGAACACAAAGTGCTTTTGGGGTTAAGTGAGTTAGCGCAAATAGCAATTTAGCTTCAACAGTTATCTGAAGTCAGTCTACAGTCTTTTAATCAACTTACTGAAAGCCTAGGAAAGAAAAAAGCCAAATGCTAAGGTAAAGAATGACACAGTCATTAGAGAAACATCAACAGGTCTGTGAATGTTTGCCAATGTGAAACAGGATACACAAACACTTTTTACTTGGTACAGTTACTCAGTAATTAGCATTCACTTAAAACTCCCTCCAGCATGTACAAGCTGCTCCACACCATCACCGACAGACTGCTCACACACTCGCCTTCTCAAGCCTGCAGATGACTCAGTTTGATGGAAGAGGGAGCAGCCGTGTTCTTCATGCGCTTTTAAAACCATAAAGAAGAGGAGCTCACATCTCCATCCAACCTCCTGACATTGTCTATGAACTTCATTATTTCAGACAGTGGCTGTTTCTCTCAAAAGAGCAGAATTCAAAACTCAGATGACTAGCTGAAAACTAGGTTGTTTTGCTTTCAAGCGCAAACCGGTGTTTGAGTTGAGAGAGGTTTAGCCTGCAGTAGCACAAGGGAAAATGTACTAAATGATGATGACAAGAATCTCTGATGGAGGTTGGAGGCAAGTGGGACATCAACTTTCTGCCTGCCAGCCGTATCGCTCATGGATGCTTGATGGAGTCTACCTGATAGAGAAGTGAGCATCTCTTTCGAAAATGGCAGAAGGAGCCAGGCCACCAAAACCCCTCATTGAAAAGGATGAAGCTTCGACACCTTGAGAACTGGGGAACCTGTGCTCCTGCTCCCACTGCCACAGCGACCAGGAGCACACTGTGCCTCATTGCCAGGGCTTTTTGCCAGGAAACCCAACTGAACATCTTCACAACTGCAGATCCCCTACTACTGCAAAATATAAAAGGGGATGCCTTGAGAAATGCAATTAAGCAGCTACAGAGATCTCAGCTAAGGAGAATCCCACTGTCACAGCAGCTTCTAACACATGCCATCTACACAGCACACCAACTCTCTTTGCCACTGTGTTCATCCCTCCTCCACATCCCAGCACTCTACATGCAACCTGCTACAAACAAGTCACCCACAACAGTAAATCACTTCCCTACAGCAAACAGCACGCCCAAGTCCTGCTCTGCTCACCCAGTCCCGTCCTCTCCACCTCTCCTCATGGCCAAGAGCTTTCTCTTTGTCACTATCCACCCCGTGCTCTCACTAGCTCATCTGCCGCTCATCTCCCTGGCTCCAATACTCACAGTCCCAGACTTCCCAGCCACTTCCCAAAGAAGCAGAGGTGACACACGGAGGTCAATGGAGCTCTGCAGTACAAAATACGTCAACTTTTAAAATAAACAATGAAGTCAAATTAAAGGGGTACGGGCAGGCTATTAACGCAAGCTATTAGTGTATTACTGAGAGGAGCGCAGCCCTCACAAACACCTTTTGGGAGGATAAAAGCTGCACCCTCATGGGCAATCCTCTGCTTAATCTACACAGGGCTTTGCACAGAAGGGAGCCGGGCACAGCAGCTGGTTGTGTTGTTAACTAAAGATAGCGATGAAACCAAACTGCCAAGCCATGGCAAGCTAATGGAAGAAAACAAACCCGGCACCTTAAAAAGCGTGGTCATTCTTCCGGACTTGGCAGCAGCATACAGAGATTTTCAGGCCTGCACAGACGCATCTGCTTGCCCACTTTCAAAGCAGAAAGCCCTGTACTCTCTAATTACAGAATACAATTTTCTGTTCAGTCCACACAGCTTTTATTGCCCCAATCCCCCTTTGTTGTCGGAGCCTTTGCCCAGCTGACATCATAGAGGATTTTTCTCACCCTACCATACAGAGCATGAATCTTCGGTATTGACATCAACCAAGACTTCTCCATTTCATTTACCTCCGACTTTTGTTTCTGTCTACCCGGTTATATGGGACTGCACAATACCACCGGCACAAAAACCCCACAGTGCAACACAGCTAGAGCAGGTTAGCTGACATCTAACATACCCCGGTGGGCACTGCTCAGCCTCTGACATGTGCTCTGACCTCTGAGCACATGCACACCCCTCACAGCCAAGCCAGACTCCAGAAATAGAAGCAGAGGGTACACACTGTGGGGCCAAGCCTGCTACTGAATTTCACCCCTCAGGCAGCCTCCCTCATCAGGGGACCAGGACCACAAGTGTTGATGAATTCGTGAAAAGGGCATTGCTAACACAACAAGCAAATGTCCCAGTAGAAACAGCAGGCAGCAAGGAACAGTTATTTTTAAGTATTCACAAAACTGGCTTCTTATCTATCCAGGTGAACCTATCTCATCCCGTGCATACTAATGCATCTCTGCATTCTTGCCAATAGAAGGCATGAACAATCTCCGTTTCTAAAAATCACTGTAAGCTGAAGCATGATGGAAACACACAGCTGCTGCTCAGAACAAGGCACTGGCACTCTACATGCTGACCCAAGGCTTTTGCTCTAAAAGGCACTTGTTTGTCATCGTGAAACCAATGTCTCTCCCACTCAGTAATCTTGAAAACAACAGTTTAATTGCTAGCAGCAAACACATACTTGCGTACTACCATATACACAACAATTAACTGTGTTCCAGTCCCACTCGTCAGAAGGAAGCAAGTTTCAGATGTTTCCATTCTGGGCCCCTCTCATTCTTTTAACAACATCCCACGGTTAATTTGCTGTGCAAAGTACAACATGAAGCCTCTTTTAAAACAGGAACTTTCCTCCATCAGTCACCCACCAGAGTTGCTGTAGCACTGCCTGTCTTCGGGGATTACCCTGATCACAGCGACAGCATTGCAGTGTCCTGAACTAGCTTCCGGCAGGGACGAGGACAGCAGGATCACAACTCATTGGCCAAAGCATACTTGTCTTGCCCACCACTGCAGTGGAGTCAATAATTCAGAAGCCTACAAGGTGAAGGCACTCAAGTGCTCACTGCAGCATTCACAGTGACTCCCTGCTGAATGCTGCTGTTTTGGCTCCAGTTTTCTTCAGCCTGTTTCAACGCAGCTGGTAGCCAGCAACAAGAGCAGCAGCCTGGACATCAACACAAGAGCTCGTGATGCTCAGCATCCGAATAACGATCTTGATACCAGGACAGCTACACCCCCAGCAAATCTGGGGGTGACACTAAGTTAGAGGAGATGACTGAAAAGGAAAATGTAGAACCTCAACCCAGATAGACTTTGTGAAACTTGACTGCGCTGAGAGAAACCTCACAAAGCTCAACAAGGAAAAGTGTATATCCCTGTACGTGGGGTGGAATAACCCCATGATCAGCACAGATGGGACGATCAGCCCTGCATGTTACATCTCCGGCTGAGAAAGCTGCAAAGGCGAACTCCTGTTAGCAAGACAAACCATGTCCCAGGCTACATTAAGAGTGCCACGGCTGGCCAATCATGGGAAGTTATCATTCCTTCTAACTCAGTGCTGGTGAGGTTGCACACTGAATACTACACATCCCAGCCCTCCGGTGCAAAAGGGATGTCGAGGCAGGGTCCAGAGGCCTACAAAGAGTGCAAGGGATGTGGACCTTTGCAGTCTAGCAAGGAAGAGACTAAGGAGTACTCTAAGCTCATTAACTGCCAGCTAAAAATTGAAGGGGAGCTGCAAAGATGACAGAAGTCAAATGAATGCTTCTCAGCGGTATTGGATGATGTAACATGAAGCAACAGCCACTGACAGCAGCTTGCATATTCGGGTTGCCCATTAGAAAAGTCTTTCTTACCAGGACAGCAGTGTGACCCACGGACAGGTTACAGATCTCCATCCCTGGAGGTTTTCAAGACTCAGCAAAGCCATGGTTGATGCAATCCAGCAATGGTGACAGTTCCGCTTTGAGTGGGTGGCTGGGTACAGAGGTCCTCTACAAGCAGCACTCCCATCAAATACCAACATTTTGTCTTACTGTTCCACAAAAAACAAAGACCATAGCTGCAAAAACTTAGCTGCGATGCTGAACGATCAGACAAGTGGTGCAGTTGGTGGGGGTAGAAGTTTTGTTTGCTTTTGAAGTCCCATGACCTTCCTTTCCCTTCTCTCTGCAGACTAAAATCTCCAAGCCAAACCAGAACTGAGAGGTAGCAAATAAAACCCAACCCGAAACCCCTCCTTGCTATAGGCCATGTACAGGTTTTCACGACAATTACAAAATCCAAAGCCTTGTGAGTGACCTCATTTTGGCAGATCTATGAAGCTTTGTGGGCTATATAGTAATCTGTGACGACTGTTTGCATTATCGGCAGAAAATAGAGCCTCTCGAGCCTTAAACACCCTTGTGTTCTTCAAGCAGTTCATTGAAAAGCTATAAAAAGGTACATGGGTTAAATTTTGCTTTTCCAAAAGCAGGTTTGAAGATTTTTAATTGGGTGGAGAGGGTGAAGGGAAGGAAATGGTAAAAATAAGCTTTAAAAGAGCTTTTTGGAGCACAAATCATTGCTTCCTGTTGCATAACTGATCAGATGCCTGTGGAATACAACCACCACATGTCACTTAGTCTCTGCTTTTGATTAAGTGTCTTGTTCTTGTGCTGGCTGTTTTTGGGCCCATCCATGCATCCACCCCATCTCTCCTATCAGTTTCAGTGTCATAGAACTGACCTGACCCCTGGCTCTGCTTCATTTTCCACCTAAACCTGTAGTCTATAAAAAGGCCGAAGAAATAAGAGCAGACCCACAAAGCATGTTGAAAGCCATGTAGCTCTGTGCTAAAGTTAGGTGATATGTGTAACTCCCTTAAGAGAGGACCACAAGCCGTGTTCCAAGAAACAAAAAGTTCAGGGCATAACCAGCAGCTCACTTCCTTAGCTACTTCTGTTATCAGTGTACAGACAGTTTGTCTCCTCAAAGATAATGCCACCTCCCTTCTTTAGGGGCAATGTAAGGAAATGAGGAAGAAAATACCTAAACATATCATTTCCTTACATGCTGTTAGGATGAATCCTGGACTGGACCACACAGTCAGCTGCCACCCCTCCTCCATTCTCTGGTGGCTCCCATCTAGGCTTCACACTAGGATCAAGAATATGATCTCTGGGCCAATCACGGCCTTCAGGCATTTCAAACCTACTGGACTCCCCACTGGTTTTAACTGATCTAGCTCCTTGCATCACAGGAGGAGGGAGATGATGCTCATTTGGGCACAGAGATTGTATGGGGATACTACGCCAAGCCTTTTGGTCCTCCCTCACTTTTCATGAGGTTGTTGTAAGATGCTGGCCTACTTGGAGTTACTCACACTAATTAAAAGGTCTATGGCACCAGATTATGACAAATAGTACATCCTAATACCATCCAGACACAGCCTTCTTGTGTGTTCACTGCCACCTGCTTGTTAGCTGTGCGTTTGTTTGTAGCCAAAGTTATAAAGCTGCTGCTTTCCGGAAGAAGGGATCATAGCATCCCAGACTGGTTTGGGTTGGAAGGTGCCTTAAAACTCATCCAGTTCCAACTCCCTGCCATGGGCAGAGACACCTTCCACTAGAGCAGGTTGCTCCAAGCCCCATCCAACCTGGCCTTGAACACTGCCAGGGATGGGGCAGCCACAGCTTCTCTGGGCAATTTTCCAGAGCCTCAGTGCCCTCACATGGAAGAACTTCTTTACATCCAGCCTGAACTTCCCCTGTTTCAGTTTGAACCCATCACCCCTTGTCCTATCTCTACAGTCCCTGATGAAGAGTCCCTCTCCAGCATCCTTGTAGACCCCTTCAGATACTCTGAGGTCTCCACGCAGTCCAGGTTTTTCCTTTCCAATGTAAAATTTAAGAGAGAAAAATATCAAGCTAATCCTCCCCCAAATATGCACCTGCATTCCAGGAGCTTAGGCAGGGACCCAGCCCAGGCTTCACAGCCCGTTTCTGGGTTTACAGAGGCTCTACACGCTCATCTGCACCTGGCAGCAGCCTCCTTTGCTGAAATCAAATATAGTAGGAAGGAACAAACTCCCACAAATACACCCTGCAAGATGTACACTGCCTGCCTTAGTGAATTTTGCTGTTTATCCGAGATAATGAATGTTTGGCACATACAGATGCAACAGATACATTCAGGAGAAACACCAGATTGTTGTCTCACCTTCCTGCTGCCAAAGAAGTGAATGTTTGGAAGTAGAAGTTTCCAGAGGACTGGCAAGGGAATTGGCAGCCTGGTTTTGAATACACATCTTGTGCAAGCATGCATACTGCCATAAGCTAAGGCAAGGGGTGTGGGTAGGAGTTTCACCTGGGTGATGGGCTGTTTTGGACATGTTCTCCCAGTTCCCAGAAAGCCTCACACCCATCAGCAACTGCCCATCCTCAGGAGCAGGGACATGCTCTGGAGGAAGGGCCCAGGCTACCAGACTGCACGCTCACAGCTGCTTTTGAGACAGTCCTTTTCCTAAGGGACCTGTTGAAGCTAATTAATCTCTTGACCCTGCACATTTTTTCCTAATGGAATTATATGACTCCACAGCACGTGTGAATAACAGGCTTGCTTCACTGAAGGGGAAGAGCTGGGGGTGGTGCCCTGGACAAAGGAAGGGCTAGGTCCATTCCTTGAAGGAAAGAGTCTGGGTAGGAGCAGGGACAGAAATTCAATTCCACTTCACAGCAATAAAATCCTCCCTTAAGAACAAGCCATTAGCACCCTTTACCAAGTGAAACAAAAACCAAAGCACCAAACATCAGAATCAGATACAGCTAAAATGATTGACGCTGCTTCCACATCCTGGCAGTTTCCTGTATTTTCTAACAGTAGAACTACAAGCTTGCTGCAATTAAGAGAGATGTTTCCAACAGAAACGGAGTCAATGCAGAGCCATTCCCATACATGCTGCAGAGGAATTAGACTCTTCAGATAACCTTTTCCAGCAAGAACAGACATAAATTCATACTGTTTTACTAGAAGTCATAATGAAACACACCCAGAAGGCAGTAACCACCATTCATATCAGATTTGTTTTGGCGGCAGCCTCCAACATAAGCCTTTATCACCTCATAATAAACTCCCACCTATTTAGACCACTGTACACCATGAAGACTGAGGTGGCTGAACAGCTTCCCCAGGGTTGCAAGACTCACGCTGCCTTCGAGCAGTCACCCCTGAGCAATTGCCACAGAAAACAGGTACATAGGATATTGCCCTGACCTCAAGTCACCTGGGCTCAAATGCCAGCTACTATTTTTAACAGATGATCCTCTCTGTGGCTTATAGTGTCTTTAAATAGTCTTTACTAGCGGCCAGCAAAGACTGGGAGGAGAAACAGTAGGAGAGAACAAAGCAAAGTAATCCTTCATTTAGATTACTGGGGTTTAAAATGCTGTAGATTCCCCTTTTGGAAATAGCTGCGCAAAGGAACTCCCAACCTAAACCTCTTGGGTTCTTTCAAACTGAAGAGGATACAAGTTGATGTTAACCAAATAGACAGCAGCAGTGGAAAAAGGAACTAATGTCTATTTTCACATCTCCGCACCCTTTGAGAACTGCTTACGCCTTCTCACCAGTTCCAGCATCTGCCATTGCATCTGTGACTAAGCATAGCAGCCAGATCACCAGTATCCCTTCTTTCTGCCTAAATCAGCTGACATCTACCAAAAAAACCCCAAACTTCCCTGCCCCGGCCCTTCTCCTTGTTACTCCAAAGAACAGAGGCCATTTCTACACCAACTTACTCCAGAATTCCAATATTCCAGACCTACTCGCACAACACTTTTAGTGTTCCACAACAGAAGAACAAGGAAAAAACATTCTTGACAGGTAGGCAAAACAAAAGAGGTCATTGCGTTCTTGACAATTAATGGAGAGGAGGTTGGACAGTTAGCTGGCCTCATCCTGCTGCCAGCCAGAATAGCTAAGAACCGATGGACGCGCTGTGGGGTTGGAGAAGACTGAAGAAAGAGACGCCAAAAAAAGAGTGATTCTTTTTATCTCTCTTTTACATAAATTCTTCAAAACACTTCGATGAAAACTGTATTTTCTTCTGCTTCTGGAAAGAAAAGCAGAAGAGGGAAGAACCTCTAATTTACAGTGCACAGCTAACAAATTTACGTAACAGAGCCCCACAAGGCACGTCTTCTACTAATGATGAGAAGACCAATTAGTGTTTTTGCATCACTAGCTCATAGAAACTCATCATCCATCAACAGAATAGAGCTCACATAAAAAGAAAACATAGAATGTATAAATACCAACCCAAAGTAAGTAGACCTGAGGCATAGAAGGCATAGACACAGGTAGTCTAACTTTTAGAGGAGGGATGTATATGCACAGAACTTATTGATACTGGTATTTCAACGATCAAGTGGATAAAAACTAGTCCCTACTGTCCAAAGGTGCCAAGAAGATGGTATTTGCAGATGGGTTTACTACTGATGTCTCCTAGTTTGCAGGAAATACAAGTAACAGAGCACTAAATAGGAATCAGGTAAAGGGTTTTTTTCAGGTCATCTATGAAGTAGCAGCTGTTAGCTTCCTCAAACACGGGACAGATTTCCAGCTGCTCAGGATTAAGAGGGCAGAAACCTGCCAGTCACACTGACCTACTAGCTTGCATTAGCAGGGTTGATGGGAAGAGAAACACACTGAGGAGCTTTCCTCCACAGATCAGATCTTTGGCTTAACTTTCCAAATTCAACCTGTTATCTTCTCAGCAGTTTAAGGACAGCAGTTTGAGACAGTCCAACATCACATGGCTCAGCCAGACAACAGAGCCAGAAAACAAATGCAAAGCCGAGGTCTTAAAGTTCAAGCAAATCAATAACAACACTAAGAAATCATCCAGGCAAACCCAAGCTGATTGGCCCTGGTAAGTCTCACTGAGCTCCCTGCTTCTTGGGCTTCACCACAACCTCGCTCTGAAGGACAATGCAACAGAACCATAATATAAGGTTTAAAATACAGCTTTCAGGTTTTGAGTATTCTGGTGGAGGAAATAGAACGCACCGAGCACAAGCTCTGTCTGGCAACAGTGAAACACTGAGCCATACGTCCCTGAGCACAGGGTAGCAACTCTTCTGTGCTGCTCACAGGGCTTCAGTCACAACTGTGCAAACGTGATAAGAGTACAAGAGGCACTCCATCAAATTTGAGTGTGGCGCAACATTTTCTTTACTTAACCCAAAGTGCATCCTACTTTAGAAATAAAGTTTACAGAGCCCCATGGATTCCCTGGTGGAAGTCCAGGAAGTGACTCCTCACCCTCAATAAAATTACTGATGTCAGATTCCTTTGCTTGGCTTATTTCCTCTTCAGATGGGTGCCTGACCCCACAGCCAGCCATGTACCATGTAGAAAGGGAGATTAACGTACTGAGAAGCCCCCTTGGGATCACAGCAATGGGAACTCCACATTTCACAAGAGGACTGATGTCACATCAACGTGGTTTCCCTGATTTAATGATGCGTTTCATAATGACAGGAAAAAAAAAAAAGAAGAAAGAGTTGGAGGGAAGAAGGGGTTCGGGTCTAGAGCAGCTCCACAGAGAACAGAAAGGGAAAAAGGACATACAAGATGAGGCCATCACGTACAACCCACAGACCTCATGCTACAGCATTTCAGGTACCACTCTTTGGCACAGCTCAGACATTTAATCTCTTTATCATTTCTTTACAGCACTGTGATCCCCGATTGCCCACACAGCAAACTCCACGTCTCCTTTCCCTTCGGAGCATCCCAGCCATCTCTTCCCAGGCAAGGCTTGTGCTGCCTGCCTCCCTCCCTTCTGTGCCTGGCGTGTCCTAGCACTGAGGCCATCATGTCAGCCTCCATCACACAGACAAGTTTGTCATCCACTAATAGGTAAATCCCAGCTCAGGAAGGAGCTGCTTCCCTAACTCTGAGTGGTCTCTCAACCCCACCAGCCTTAGAAATCCAAAACCAAATCACAGCCATTTCCGCATGGTTGATTTACACATCTGAGGAGCAGCCACTTCTCACACTGTTCACCCCACCTTCCTGAACCAGCGATCATTACCTTCTCTATCCTCACACTATTGTGAGGCTCCCTGAGAGGCACCAGGGCAGCTGCAAGACAGCATCTTCAACTAAAAGGGTGAACTATCAGTATAGGTAGACCACAAATAACAACCTATATGGCCAGCCTAGACTGGTTACTGCAAACAGCTGGAGGAACAACATCCATGTAAAATGGTTTCTGCTGGCTCCACCACCAGAAACATGGGTGGAAATACTCTTAGGAGCCTATGATAGTTACTGATCCCACACCGACAGAAGTTGTTCTCATTTGATACAAGGGGCACTTTTGCACACATCACTGTCTAAGGCTTTCTCCATAGGTAAGATGAACAAACTGTAAGGGAGACCAGAATTAACAGCCCATTAATGGCAGCGATAGTGAAGCACCAAACTATACCCACAGAAAGCAGCTGAGTGCTCTGGGTGCTTGCTTTTTTATCTCCTGGAGCGGCTGGAAGGATTTGCAGTGAGTTTGTCAAAGTCAAATTTCAAGTTCCTGTATTCTCGCTTCCACAACCTGAATCCTAAACAGTTAACAAGAAGCACTCCTTCAGCCGGGAAAGGTCAGTTGTTGTTCCACTGCAACTGTGAGAGTAATTTGACTTTTCACTAGCTCCATAGCAAGCTGCCAAGTGGGAACGCAGGGCTGTCACGGTTCTGCTGACGTTTAGTTTTTGCTTCTCAACTTTCCTCTCCCTCCCCCAAAAAGCCAAGATAAACTTACCAAATAACACAAACCAGCCTTAGCTCCCTGTTAACATGAGCCTCAGGACTTGAGCTCCCAAAAGTAGGACCAAAAAGAACATTCCTTATGACATGTCTCCAGTATACTGATGGATAACACATCTAATGCCGAGGAACCAGAAGGGAAGCCCTGGATATCCACCATGCTGGATCTGGACCCAGGAGCTATCACTCACACTCCATGCTGTTCTCCTGTCCACAGCAGAGCCAGCTGGTGCTGCAATCCAATTAGCTCTCTCTCACTGACCAGATTTGGATGGGAAACTTGGGTGCTGTGGGAAGTGACACCGGCAAGACCAGTATCCAATTCCTAATTCATTTTTAAGGGTGATTGGCAGTTTTGAAGCTCCAAGTTCTGTGAATTTAAAAAGCTTTTGTCTAGGAAAGTTATCATCGGTAACTTTCCATGTTTGCCACGCTGCTTTCATACATCTCAAGCTGGACACTTAGAAACTGAGATACAATGATCACTTCAGAAAGCTTCATTCATTTATAGGCACGGCAGTCCTGAATACGGCAAAGAATAGTATTGGTCTCCTCTGCTGAGACGGACTCCTCCAACTGGGTAAGTGTGCTCTTATCTGCTTATACCCCTCCCACCTACACCATCAAGTGGCTCAGTTTCACCTCAGCTCCTGTTCTGCAAGATGGCAGCAGCTCCTTTTATCCCGATTCACTCGGATACAAGATTCATTGAACCACTTGGTACAGGATTCACCTGACAACTTTGAAATGGCTAAACAACGCAGGATTTGTTGTCTAAACTTCCTCTGCATTTAAGGAGGAGGGATGTATGTCAGAAGGCTTTCCACATGCACCTACCTCTCACCACTGGTTACAGTCAGAAGAAGAGAAGCTGCATGTGGGAACTCAGAGCAGCTTCCGGTGTCTGAAGAGGGCTACAAGGATGATGGAGAGGGACTGCATCAGGGACTGTAGTGATAGGACAAGGGGTGATGGGTTCAAACCAAAACAGGAGAAGTTCAGGTTGGATATAAGGAAGAAGTTGTTCCCTGTGAGGGTGGTGAGGCCCTGGAATAGGGTACCCAAAGAAGAGGTAAATGCTCTGTCCCTGGCAGTGTTCAAGGCCAGGCTGGACCGAGCCTTGGGCAACATGGTCTAGTGTGAGGTGTCCCTGCCCATGGCAGGGGGGTGGAACTGGATGTTCTCAAGGTCCTTTCCAACCCAAACCATTCTGTGATTCTATGCATACCCTCCAACACACTGCTGCCTGAACACTTGCCACAGATGGGTCCCTTAGTGAGAGATACATACAGATGTGACCTAGCATAGATCTTTCATCTATTTTTGCCTGAAGCAAGTTTTCTGACACCCTTTTTTAAAAGCTAAATGAGGTGGGGAGGTGAGGGGAATATCACAGAGCAAAACCATGTCCCTCCCAAATAAGCTCAGTACTAAAGCTGAGTAAAGCACCTGCACCTACTTCCAGGCTGAGCCAGTACTGGGGACTAAAGCATAACTCCTCACCCTCTAAAAAGCCCTGCTCATTAGCAGGAGCTAAAGCTTAACTAAAACCACCACTCCCAGCACAGGTGAGGGTCACTACTCACACACGGATTGTTTTACTTGTAGGAGTGAGTGGGAACACATTTTCATCAAATCTCAATTTTTTCCAACAGAAACAAAGCAGATAGACAAATCCTCCCCTTCATTTTGCCCCTGGGTTCACAATGATGCACACATAACAATGTTTTAATGGCACCCCTCACCCAGTGACCCCAAAGTGCTTTTACTTCCCTCAATGAACTTGGCTTCACAACAGCCTGACAGCTCCAGTTTACACAGGAACTGAGAGACCAAGTCATTTATCTCTGCAGTGCAGCAGCACAAAATCAGCTCCTCCGAACTATCACCTATTCAGACACTATTACATAGGCACTTTCCACCCCAGCCCTGCAGAAGTCAACAGTGCCTTTAAGATACTCCTTAACTCAGAGGCTCAAGACCTACGCTGCTGTTTACATTATTAATGTTTCCTGGTAACATCACCCTTCTTCCCTGTTACCTTAGGGTGAGAAAAGTCTAGTTCTTCAACTCACCATCCAGGGAAGCGGATTACTAGCAAATAATCCCCCAACACCACCCCTCCAGCCCCCACCTCCCCAAAAAACCCTACTACAACAGCAAAATAATAATAACTAAAAAACCCATCAACCTAACAAATAGCTAGTGGACAATTGATCTTCCCAACACTTGTAAACACCTGGACCACCTCCTGGATGAAAGGAATTTCATATTGCTGCAACGTAGCCATTGCTGGTGTATATACACAATACTCTGCTATATGCCAAGGCTCTTCTGTTGACCACACGCATTATGGCGTAGAGTTAAAGAACAACATGAAAAGGTAGTATGCCAAACGCAAAAAGTCCTTGCAGCAGAAATACATTCAAGTGTGATTAAACAACACATTTGGATTAAAAAGCTCCAAAACAGTAAGGTGTGCGCCACAAGGCCCATTGGTACACCATGAGGAATCACAACCAAGTTGTCTTGGCAGAATTTGCATGCAATCTACAGGGGCAAGAATATTAGCCACTTCAGCCTCAGCAAGAGCCAAAGGCTACTGCTTTGGTATCAAGAGACAGCATCCTCATTCCTCATGCCACCACTTCAGAGGGCAAAGCACTCAAATCCTGACCCTAAGGGTCCATTGTTCTATTAAAGCAAAGTTTTACCTTGAGAAAGGCCAAGCTGAAGCTCTCTGAGCATATGTGAAACTACCAAGATGCTACAGGACTTATACATGGGAGAATTAATTTGTTTTGAATTCACCATCTTCTGCCAACACAGGATTGCACAGGATGCGGATATGGGTGAGGAGACAAAAGGGCTCAAGATCCTAAAGTTTCTCCAGGGAACTACTTGAGATGGGGGCCTGTTTTTTTGCTGACCCCACATCAGGGCCCTCATGCCTTTTTAATGGGTTTTATCTCAGTAGATGAAACAAGTATTTCCAGAAGAGAATCATGCTGGTGCCAGCTGAAAGCAAGCTCCTCGACATGACTAAATACAGCTTGCATCAGGCAACTAACCCTGCAACTGACATCTTAAATGCAAGGAACTCTGGAAAACTCCTGCTTTCTGCCAAACTAAATGTCATTAATCACGTTGTTCTTTTTTCCCAGAAGACTGAATTTATAGGTCATAATTTTACTTCCCTTTACTGAGAACAAAACTGAGGAGTTTACACTTCCCTTTCTCTTGCAAGTACACAAGAACCTTGTGCCTGTGTTCTCAGAGGCAGCCTAATGGCTCTAAAACCAGCATAAAGACAGGAGGAGGAAGTCAGTCTTCAAAGGCTAGATGTTATTATAAACTTGACTGGAAAAATATCAAGCTGTTCCCATATTTCTCTACAATTCTACAAATCAAAGTAAAAAGAAAGATGAGGACTGACACCCAAACATATTAATACCCTGGTACATTCCTCCAGTTTCATGTTTCCCTACCCACTCACACCTTCTCCCCACTTTAATACAGCAAACTTGCTCCCAGTTAAGCAGAATTCTTCTCGACTAAACTAAGACTAGAAACACTCTTTAGGCTGATGCTTTACTGATGACTGGTACCAATGTTTCCAATCTCCTGCTTTCCAGACAGATTCACTGTCCTTCAATGGTAATATTCCTCTTGGCCCTCCTATTTTCTATTGCAAGATTTTATTAGACAGAGAGCCAAAGGGAAGGCACAGACAATCGTCCAGCTCTGTCTGCTGAGCAGATACGAAAAGGAAGCTCCGGTTCATGACCGGCTCCATAACGCAAAATGGAAAGAAGTGAAATGAACAGTTAGAAGGGGAATCCTGGCCTTGAAAAATAGAAAATGTTATCAAGGAATTAAGAGAAAATTGAACGTGAAACAAAATAGCAGATGTGGTATAAAAGCATTTAAGCCTAGCTAATGATGGAACAGACCGGGAGAAAAATACAGTACCCTCTAACAAGCCCAATAGGGGAGCAGCGATTCTACAGCTCTAATCCACAGATCTTCAGAGGTTTGGGTTTCTTAGTGTATTTGCACTTTTAAACCCGCATAACTGAATGGATTTCAGAGATAGCAAAGACATAGCAATAAAAAATTCCACTTTCCGGGCATAACCCGCTGCCAACTTCAGGACAGAGGGTAAAGCTCACTGCTCTTGGCGCTTGCTGTTACAAACCTCAAAGTCACCCGATTTGCATTCTGAGTATGCATGTCAAAAGCTATACCTGAAAAAGTCAATGGCAGAAGTCCTATGCACACTGTGCATTACAGAGGTATTTATAGTAAAAGAAGTATAAGATCATACTTAAGGCAGAGTTTCAGGGATTTTTTCAATTGCACTTACTAATTAACACAGCAGCAACAATTCCTTGAGCATTATTACTAACTTCCTCTTTTTCTCTAGCTCACTACTGGTTTATCTCTAGCACATACCACAGGCCTCAAGAGCAGGGAGTGTTTTCAGAACAGCTACAGATGAGTAGTAGATACTGTGCTTTCTGGGCTTTGAAGCAGAGTCCACCTATTCGCCATGCTTCTTTTAGTCTGAAGGATTAAGCCTAAATAACCCCTACACATCATCCCCAGCACCCGAGACAATGGCTCCAAAACAGTGTCATGCAATTTAAAGGATTGACATCATCACATATTATCTTCCATGCCACATCCCACCAACCCAATGCCTGCTTCATCAGCTTTCAAAGCGATGAAGCTTGCATTCACACCTCCCTTTCCTGTGCCTTGTTCTGAGGAGGCATTCTCCTCTCTCATGCTGCAAGTTTACTTTCTGCCTCCTGGCACACACCTACACTACTTTTCTCATCCCTCAACCTCATTCCTACCTACTCTTCCAAACAAAATCCTTCTGCACTTTTCACGTGTTTCACATGTGCTCCCCCATCTCTCACTCTCCCCTTGAACACAATCGCATCCTGGCTACCCAGCCACAGATGCCACCCCTCCGCATCCTTCCAGTCGAGCACAGAAGCAGCAGCTCTAGGGCAACTCTTCCACTGCTTCTGCCTTTCCCTGCCTTGAGAGAAAGTAGTACCCAGGAACAGCCTCCCCCAGGCCAAAAAGCCTCAGACACCAGCAAACCCCATTGCAGACACCCAACAGAAGCAACGTCTAAACCACCACACACTCACCTCTCAGCTACTTTTTCCCTAAAGTGAGCAGCTGCCTGACATCTCACGAGCTCTCTTTGCTTTCCCTGCAGTAGATCAGACCCTTATTTCCACACCTCATCCTTCCCTGCCTCACCCACACAGGCCTATCAATAATCAAGTAGTTGAGAGAAAAGAGGCAAGATTCTGATGCCAATACAGAAAGCAAAGCTCAGCTGCCCAAACCAACACACTATAGAGCCCCAATTAGCACACTCTTGCTTCAGCACAACCTAATCAGCACAAAGCCCTGCAGGTTTCCCCAAGTCTGCCTGACTCCTGCCTCTTTCCCAGCAGCTTCCTGTTGCAGCCATGGAACTGTTGAACACTTTGCTTCAAAAATAAAGAGCAGGTACATGAAATCTACACTGTGTCTTCAAATACTTACAAGTACTGATAGGACAGAGCAGGGCTCTGAAAGGCCATTGATAATGAGATGAGAACAGAACTAGTCTTCTGCTACTATCATTTCTGTCTGCTATAGCTGTTCCTGGACTGAAGAACATGGGCAGCTGTGGCAGGGAAGAAACCTTTCTGCCATCAGTTCTCACCACTGACATGCAGCTCAAGACATAGACCAGTGCCAGCCAAGCGCACATGCTTAAGATGTTATTCACAGCAGGAAAGCAATGCAGTCACCGTGTGCTCTCCAACTACCAGCACAAGCTAGTAACAGAAAGTTCTCACCTGCCTGGCCACCCTCCGAGCTTCCCAGTAAGGTTTAGAGTCTTCTACAGCTTTTCCAATCTTCTTTACCAGCTCATCCAGTTTTACTGTTGCTTCGACCAGCACAGAGCGGAACTTCTGGCGTGCATCCTTCAAAACGTTGCAGAAGGGAAAGACAGAACAAAGACTGATTAGAGCTTTAAGTATTATTTCTACCTGTTTGTTCCCACCTTCAGGTTGCTCATTTAGATCCACACACAAGGTGACACATTTAAAGCAGCTACTGGCATTTGGACTAAGCCAGGATTCATCAGTAGAGGTAGTAACAAGAACCCAGAGCCATATCGGAAAGCTGGCATCCTGGACACCAAACCTTTGTCTTTTAGGGACAGCTTTCATACAAAGCCTGCCATATCCTCTGCTAGATGTCACCTCTGGCAGGGTTTTACAGAGAGGAATAGCTTGTAGATTACTCGGTGAGGAAGCAAACAGCAGCGTAACAAGTTCCAGTAGGGAGTTCAGTGACAAAGACATCTAGACAACACTAGAATGAAGCTAGCAGACGGGCCAAATACCCACAACAGGCTGGCAACTCAGCTGGAATTAGCATCTCCTAAACCTTAGCATGTGACACCCCTAATATTGTCCCCCCCCAGGGACACCATTTCACAATGGACAGGATCTGTTTTCTGCAGGAAGAAATGGAGACTTCCCACATGGGGTATTTTCCAGTCAGCTCCTCTTTCCTTTTATAAACACACCCTACTTGCTTTGATAGCAGCAAAAAGCTTCCAGGTCCTTGTGGCATGATTTCTTGCTATAAAAGCCCTTCTTTTCAGCTATGGCTTGTACTAATGGGCAAGGACACCTACTTTCCATTTACAAAAAGGAAATTCCAGCTACTTCCAACCTGGACAAATTGCCCTCTTCACATGATTAGCTAAAGCAACGAAAGTATTTTCACTGCTTCACTGAAATTTCCACACTTTCAAGCAGAGCGATTCCGATTTCGACCTCAGCATCCAACACAGGCTCTAAATCAATGGAATTATTGCAGACAGATGCAAATTCAGGCTGGGACCTGGCCCGGGATTTAAGAAGATGAAGAGGAAGGGCCATGTGAGCTCTCAACAAACCTTGTAATTCTAATCAGAGAGCAGCATTTATGCAGACTGCTGGAGTGACATGGTGATTATCAGGAAGCAGCTGGCTTAAAGAAGTGCTTCAGTTCAGGAGGGTTTTGACATTATTGTTGAGGACTTCTAGAATGCAAACTCTTTATTCGCTGGAAGAATTAAACCACATTGGAACCTACCACTGTGCATTCAGAAGTGGAAAACGCCTGCAATAATACAGGAGGTTTTACAGAAAGAACAACATACTTCAGTAACAGCTTCCCCGCTTCCTTTATCATAGAATGGTAGCTGCTCTGCTGGAAGCTGCTTTGAGGTCTCCATGCAGCTTCTCTTCTCCATGAGGTTGGCATTTGGCCACCTCTCGAGGGTGTCAAGGTCCATCTGGATCCCACCCCTTCCCTTCAGCGTATCAACGGAACCACACAGCTTGGTGTTACCTAAACCTTAGCCAGCATTGGTAACATTTTAGCCCAATGCAAATAGTTTAGATTCTTAAGGGACTTCACTGTGTTCCAAGGAAGAATTCAAATGGATAACAAGGTCAAAAATGGAGATGCACATTAATTTATTATTTTATTGACTCTAACCCAGTCAATAATCTCATTTCTTTGTGAAAGCCTGAAATGGATCATTAGAACAATGTGTATTGAGTCGATTTTCTCAGTGAGAAGAATCTGAATGCTTTCAATTAAAACACTGGATGATACATGGTTCACTGTTCAAAATGAGTTTCACAAGCGACCGCAACAAGACTGCAAACATGATGACTGTATTGCAAGAAAAAACGTTAAGTATTGACACGCGTTCGACAAAATCATTTTCCCTACAAGTACAGGAACAAAATTAGAAACTTATTTCTAAATGAGTGAGCCTGAAGGTTTGGTTTTCACCTTCTCTGTGAAAGGTGCATATTAGGATACTCATTGTGGAAAGCAAACAGTTAAAGAGAACTAGATACGTGTACACATTGAGTAAAAAAAGCCCTATGCAGTGATTCATCGAATCAGCTCACACATTTAGATAAGCACTTGGAACAAAGACACCATCACTACCAAATCTGTGCTTAGAGGCCTACCCTATATTTATTCATTTAATAATTACATACACTCTTATCTACCAGGATAAAGAGGGCTGGCCTCCACCTGGATTTAAAAAAATTAAACAGAAAAACCCAAACCAAAACCCAAGGACAGAGCTGTGAAGCCAACAGCAAGTTCTGTACTTATTAATCTGTATGAAGCACATACAGATTGCTAAAGTGTAACTAAACCTGTACCTGGCACCCAAGGCACAGGCCGTTCAAACGGTTAAGCAGACATTTGTCCCCGAGTACAGCCATGCTTCAGCAGGTAGTTAAACAGAATAGGGAGCTTCAGCTGAAGAATGTGCAGGTGTCAACTTCCAGTTTATCATTTACCCCACAAGAGGCCCACTTCCTATTTTGAGGCTTTCTTTGGGTCTGATCATCTTCACTTTTTCCAGGGAAGAGCAATAACGAAACCCGAAAGCCCCAGAACTTTATACCTGTGTCATCCATCACATCACTTATTTCAAATGGCATTTATCCTCAGCTTCCTGTCTGTCAGGAACACAAGCATGCAGGCTCTGCCACCTTCCGCATGAGAGACTAAGCATATGGTCATACTCTGATGTGATCAATCTCCTTACCAGACGTTATCAGCCATCCCATTTGGGCACAGCGAGAAGATGCTGCGGTCTCTTGAGGAGGTAAAAATGCCAAACCCATCCCCTCTCTTGCACTACATGCATCAATTTTACCACTCTCCACTAGCCCCAATTGCACTACAAAAGCAAACAGTCCCACATTGTATACCTACACTGTGCATATCCCGCAACAATCCAGTGCATTCATACAATAGTTAGGGTTGGAAAGGACCTTAAGAGCATCCAGTTCCAACTCCCCTCCCATGTACAGGGGCACCTCCCACTAAACCATGCCACCCAAGGCTATGTCCAACCTGGCCTTGAACACCGCCAGCGATGGAGCATTCACAACTTCCTTGGGCAACCCATTCCAGTGCCTCACCACCCTTACAGGAAAGAACTTCCTCCTTATATCAAATCTATACTTCCCCTGTTTAAGTTTCAACCTGTTACCCCTTGTTCTCTCACTACAGCCCCTAACAAAAAGTCCCTCCCCAGCATCCTTATAGCCCCCCTCTTCAGACACTGGAAGCTCCTATGAGGTCTCCACACAGCCTTCTCTTCTCCAGGCTGAACAGCCCCAACTTTCTCAGCCCATCTCCATACGGGAGGTGAAAGACTCCTCAGCCTCTTCAATCCAAACTGATTCAGCTCTCATGATCTCAGTGACACAGCTCTGACCTGGGAGCTATGGCAAGATCTCCCATGAGCCGGGGCACAGCTCCCTCCTGCAAACACACAGCCACACGCAGTGTGCTGGCTCAATGTCAGTCCTGCCATGTGCTGGCAAAGCACCTGTAAAAGTCATCACCCTTGGGACAGTGCAAACTTCCCCTGGCAGGTGCCCCCAGGGAAGCTTATATGAGAAATACCGATGCAGCAGCTATTTTTACTCTTCATGTGAGAAAGGGGTGGTCAGAAGCACCAAGGGAATTAGGTTGCCTTACAAGCAAGGCAAGCCCAGGAACACTGGGCTTGCTGCACTTGTTGCTTACGTGACATGAAATGCTCACCTGTGTTTCATGGCAAGGACAGGCCTGTGGTCAAAGCAATAACCTGGGAATCAATTTAATTCCCTGCTCTATGTCTAGCTTCCTGTTTTACTGTCAGTGAGAGGCTTCGACCCACATGTGAAGTGGTGCAAAACTATAAATCCTCTTAATGGTGTTTTCTGTAAGTACGCTCACGTCAAAAACTTAGAGGCTCAGGAAGAGCACAGCAGCACAGTTCATCCAGTCCCCATCGGGAGGGAAGCCTTAACATCTGTGTTAGGGAGACAGCCACACCAAGCAAGAGCTCCGCTCTCATCAGCTTTCTTCCTGGAAATCCTTAGCACCTTCCTCCCAGGTGATAGCTTTCATGAGCAGAGTCTTAGGGAGCATGCCAGGCCTCTACCCCGTATACGGTTTTGTTGCAATAGTTCATCATTAAAAACAGACTTTGTTTCCAGTAACTTGCTATTGAGCAACAACCTGCTATTGCACCAGAAGAGGGACAACACTTAATAACAGGCTATCCGTACTACAGGATTTTGGAGATCCACCCTCCAATGTGAACAGAATCTAAAATACAGTTTTACACTTACTGCACTGGGGAATAAAGCATGTTTGTTTCCCTTCCTCATGAGTGATGGGGATGAGGTGGTGCTTGATGCCAGATGACAGGCAAATGACCATTTCTGCCCATCAAATGAAGCTTTTCCAAACAATTCTCTTTTTAAAATGAACTTCACACATCAACTGGGTATGAAGCATCTTAGTGCCAAGCACATCTCATTTTCATTTACAAAGGCTGTCCTATGCTCTTTCCGACAGCTTGGTGTGCAGAACCTCCAACAACCCATTAAACAAGCCTGGAAGGTTTATGGGAAATGAAACTGCTGATTGAGAGACAGGCTTCATCTGTTTCCAAGCGGCAGTTAGTATCCATACCTGCCTCCCTCTGTTACAGGGACATACCAGCTGCTCATTTTCCAAGCTTTAACAGCATCTGTATCAGCAACATCCAAGTGCGAAAGCAGGGAGGCTTCTCAGTTACATACACACCAGATGAACACGGAAATCTACCTCGGAGCATCCAACAGGTTAGTGACACCTTTAACGCCTATTCAGCGCCAGGGCAGTTCAAGTAAACCAGACTACCAGACCTTAAAAACAACGTGCAGGGAATGGGTTAAGTAATACCTCAATTTTTGAGCGTGGAGAAAAGTCTCTTTTTTCCACACAGCTACGAATTTGTCCTGTAAGAACAATAAAACCTGGTATTTAGAAGCTGCTCTAACCTCCTTGCAGGCAGTTACAGACTGAGGCGACCAACACACTGTTACTTTTAGTCCTTTTAGAAGAAAGGAGAAGAAAGCAGGCAGGGAAAGGCACAGGGTGCTCCTTCCAAAACGAGATTTCTCTGCCTAACCCTTCCTCCCTCTCTTAGGCTAGAAACACATTTCTAGTTCAGGAATATGAATCAAGTAAAGCCCTTGACTCACTTGGGCGACAAAATCTTTCCAGCACCATAGCAGAGGAAGCAGCCTTGCCTCACTCATCCATGCACAAAGCAGAAGGCAAAACAAGAAGCAAACCACATGCAGGAAGCATTTCCTATGGAAACAAGTAGATTATAAAAAGACATGGAAAGAACTGTCCTGCTAGTGCTGGGCGAATCCATCATGCATGTATACTGCACCCCCAAACCCAGCAGAAATACCAGCCACTGAGCTGCTTCTCCCTTACCTGTGTACTCTTTTTATGGACACTGGAATACGTTGCACAGGGATACTGATAATGAGGCAGATGTTTCTACAGAAGGATGTTTCTACAGGCCAAGCAGGTGTGATCAGAATGAGATTCCTGCCACGGAAAGGCTGTTTTTCTAAAACTTGAAAGAGGAAGGATTGTGTAAAAAAAGGTTTACTTCAAATTCGTGTGTGTGATGGGGTCAAAAGCTTGATCTTTATCCCAAAAGCCAAGAGAAGAGCAACTCTAAACAAAACAGACCTCACCTTCCAAGAGGGGTTTAAATGCTGGCAAGGCTCACAAGTGGAAAAGCACCACAGTTGATACACCCCTTTCCTTTGACTCTATCCAACACCAACCCAGGGTGACCTTTAAGATAAACCCAGGAGTAAAAGTAACACAACATCCTGCCCATCAGGACTAGAGGATGTAGGCAAGCATACAAGAAGGATCCTAACCAGGCCCTACTTAGAATAAGCATGGCTGAAAGCAGCACTGTTCAACTCTGGTTTTCATGCGCAGCCATCTCCCCTTAATATTGGCAAGCTTGTACCTCCAGCAACAGAGCTCTCTCTAACAAAAACCACATTTGGATAGCCGGGATTCCAGTAGTAATTTTAATGGTATGTGCTTTATTTCCACTCCCTGAAACGCTGCCAGAGAGTCCCTGAGTGAATGTGTTACATCTGAATTGTACTTTCAGGAGCCAGACACGTGTGAGTTAGCTGAACAGGCGAGTCATGCACGTTTGTTAAACACATTTGCAGCTCCTGATGGGAGTTCAGATGGAGATGCATTTCCAATAAACAGGAAAAAAGCTCAAATAGCAAAGCACCACTCTAACTTGCATTTGGCCAAAACACGCGTGTATCTCCACTGCAAGATGCTTCCCCCACCTTCTCACAGACACTTCAAACATAAACAGGGACATTAGGGAAGCCAAGTGTTAAATCCCTCAGAGGACCCTTATCATCCTTTTGCTGTGTCAGTAATGCTCAGTGTTGCAATCAGTATGAGCAGCATTATGGATTTTAAATCAAGTCTAATCAAAGATTCATTAACAGGCAATACATTAACGCAACATACAACTACCAGCCACTCAGTGCCCTTTAGCAGCTCCACAACTCCTGAACAGGCTGTGAGCATCAGAAGGTCAGGGTATTTCTCCAGGATTTAATAGTATAGGTCAAAAGAACAGAAAATGATTAATTATATCAAGTAACAGAATAGATGTAGCCAACTTCAACATACATGTTCAAGTCATGCCATGCCTGTAAATCCACTCCTTTCACATGTGGTTTGGGAGCAGACCTTATATTAGAAGATAAAGAATGGCAGGCTGATCAGTTTAAAACAGAATTCCCCATTTTACCACCTCTGTGAGCAGCAAATACCAATACATTCCACACTGATCAAACACAGACATGGCTGTGGCTACACCAAGAGACAGTAGCCTCAAAATCCTAGAAACCATCTGTGGTATCAGCCCCATAACATTTCCATCGGGTAAAGCAGAGCTTTTACTCCCATTTTGCAGATGTAGACCTGAGGCACAGTGAGAACAAAAGTAGGAGGCTAAAAGCATTTAACACCTACAGCCTTTTTTTCCAGTTAATGGAACTGGAGGCAGTCAGCAGTCCCAGTTAAGAGCGGCTCGTGCAAAGCTACATGAAGTCCAGAACACACTCGCTGCACTTAGATGCCACAAGGTTACTCTTCCTGCTTATCAGAGAGTACATCAAGTCAGAGAAACATGGGTGTCTTTCTCTGAACTTCCTTCAAAGAAATATTCCTTCTACTCAAATGCTCCCATTGCTTTTCCAGATTATTCTGGGGAAAAGAATAATCAACAGTGGGAATGCATGGACCACAAAGTCTGCTACAGGAAGCTGGCAATCAGCATCTTGCACTGTAAATAGTCTAGTGATACCGTCTATGTTCCCATTCAAGTCAACTATGATCAGATATCAAAAAGATGAAGGAAATAACAATAGAAGAATAGTATAAATAGAGCTCCATTGTCCAATTTAAAAAAACCCACCGACCCAAAACCAAAGCAACACATCTTTCTTTTGATGAAAGATCTTGCAATCGCAGCACCACCATAAACCGGGAGGGGGTAGCAAGAGGGACCTAAAGCAGCTAATAACAGCCAAACCAGCAAATCTTCAAAGGCAAACTCAGCATGACTCTCCCAGAAGCCCCCATTTCCAACAGCATTCAAGGATTTTGGAAGACTTTGAAGCAGAATGATCCCATTTCTAAACTCCCCCTTGCAAACTCTGGATTTATCTTAAAAGGCTGCTTGGCAAAGATTTCTTTCCTTGTCCAGAGTAAGAACGCAGCGAGTGTCTTCTAACCACAAGTGTTGTGTTGCTTTGGGCTTTTTGCATATCTTTCCTCTACTAAGGTCTTAAGTCCAATTAAAATGCATTTATCATCAGGTGTATAAATCACACTTTGCTTACATCATCCAACTGCATTCGTCCTCCAAATTTAAGCAGACCAAAAGTAATGAAAATCTTTCTGGATTTAAAATCATGCAGCTGCATGGTACCACAAACTGGCTTCAATGCAGTAAGACTTTCAGATGAAAAGCAAAGAGGAAACTTTCATGAAAGCACACTGCCAATGGTATTTCAACTTAATTCCATCAAAGACTGTTTACAGTAAGTACTACAGACAGATCTGCTGTAAACATTTAATGACATAGAGGTAGAAAGCATCATTTAACCATTCTCTGCACTGACACCTACTATTTCTTTGACTAAGTAAAGTACACAATGATGTAAGATGGAGCTTATGTGGAAGCACCACTCTTTCATTTACAGTGATATATCCAGGAGCCTTTTGACCTTTAGAGCTCTGCATGTGTCACCCATGCAGTAGCTGCAAATCTCCAGGTTCTATAAACACTTGAACACATTAATAGTTTTAATCAAGCAGTAAAAGCCCATCTTAAGTCCCACGACTGGGACTTATTTCATGAGTACACATTTGCATTATTGTCACTACTATTCTGTCTGCTTCCTAATGTCTGTCCTCAGTGCAAGCTTATGACAAGATTTAATGAAATCCAGGCAGTTATCCATAGCACCACCTTTCAATTTCAGTACCTTCTCATGAAATAAGGAGACTGAAAAGATACACATATTTTTTTGCACTACATGTATATGACGAGTTCTGGAGCCCATTTAATTGGTACTGTTGCAGACTAGCACACTGATGTCTGAAGTTCACCCATAAAACTTAGATCAAGCCAGCGACACTGAACAGTTCTCACAGTTGAAATATAGTTTAATTTTGCATAACAAATAGTCCTGCGTCCCACTAAGTTTCATGATCACTTCCACAAATCAATTCATGATCTACATGCCCCAAAGCACAGAAAATGCAAACAAGCAGGGAGAAGAAAACAGCCACATGACAAGGCTGCTTTGTTACCAAAAGAGTTCATAACCCTATATTCTGTTTGACGCACACAATGGATACTCCAGTATTTTATAACACTACCAGGAACCATCCCCAGCTCCAGGCTCCCAGCTCATGAAAACACACATACAAGGAGGAACAACAAAAATCAACAGGAACATTGACATTTTGAAGATGCAGACAGATGTACTTTTAGAGCATGTTCATCACTGCAATCTCAGCATGGTTTGATGCAGTGTTCCAAAACAGTGTAATGTTAGGAGGTGAAGTCGCATTTTATGCCAGTTTTCCTTTATCAGTATATTCATCTTACACTCCTATTGGTTTTCTCTACTTTTTGTAGTTGATGAAAGAAAATCCAGACACACAAGTAGGACAGCCTGTTTTGATTTGTTATAAGATCAGTAATGCTAAGCCTTCCAGAATAACTACCAAGTACCCGAAGCTCAGACCTGGGGCTTTAGAAACAATTCCTTCAGAACTTTCTATTAGATGCTTAAGTGTCCAAGAAAACTTCTTTTTCCAACTACAACGTATTTTCCTTCATCGCTTTCCTTACTCAGAAAGTAAGGACAGCAAAGGCAAAACTAACAAGCTGAAACAAACAGCTGCCAAGGAGGAGATCCTGGCAGGTGATTGCATGGCAGAGACCTCTCCACTGAGTAAACTCGCACTGTCTGTAATCACGAGAACACAAACTCAAACCAGTCACTTGTATAAACAGAACTCGCCCAAGTTTAGTTTCAAAACCTAAAAATAGGGTTTGGCAGTGGGTGGGAGGGTGTTCTCCACATTGACTTCTTCCCTTTCTGTTCCAGCTGTTAGCTCAAGTCACACCTTCAGAAAAGTCATCACTAGACTCTTGCTGCCAAATTACCATCCAGGATGGCACAATTCAGGAAGGAACCTACTCAAAAGTACTGTTCTGGCGCTCACAAACCCCAACAAGCACACAGGAAAACGCGAGGATGAATTCCATACCTCCAGTTCTGTCTCTCTGCGATTGATGTCATCTGTAGATTGATTGAGCTTTTCCAGTTCTCCCTAGAAAGAAAGAATGAGAAGTCAAATATGCATAAAGAAATCAGAGCAAGGAAAGTGCCTGAGAATGCTCATTCAGCATCCCCACTGAATACTCACAAGGGCTTATCAATTCAGTGAAAAGAGGAAACCTTGCAACATTCAGAATAACTTTGCTCTTCTACTTACCACTGGGTTTGTTACTGGCAAGATAAATCATCAGAGAAGCTCCATGTTTTTATTTAAAGGCAGTACATTTGCTGTTCTGGCTTATGCCTTGCTATTAAAAATAAACAAAAGGCCCAGTAAGTTCTGCCTTGTTAATCAATATGGTCAGTATCTGCTAGTTTCCAGTGAGATACACACACAGCCCCCAAAAGGATTAGCATAAAGTTACTACTATCACAGAAGTCGTACGGTGAAAGCACAGTGTTGATAAGAAACCTGCCTTGCAGCACAAGAGGCATTTTACTCTGGTTTTTGGCAAACCATTTCATAACACAACCAGTCAATGGGACATATGATTATGTTTACTTAGCTTGCCTCCGTGCCAAGGTTTTGATCTCTTAACAGCAAAACCGAAGTTGTTAAATCCCTTGAATAAATATTTACTAGAGGTGGCGTTGGCATGAATGGAGTTACTGTAAAAACAAAGCTCATTCCTAATGACTTTCTTACCACAAAAAACAACCCTAAGGAGCAGGCTCCAATAGGCTTCTTTATTTGAGCAACACGTTAATCCATGGCAGGTCCCACAATTGCAACAGGAGCCTTCTCTAACTGAAATGGTATTTTATTGTCAACCAGTGTAACAGAATCCACCTTGAAACATTCACCCGTGTAACCCGAACGCTGCACACAGATTGCCACCGGAGCAATTTCCCACGAGAGGACGTGACTGCTTACACCAAGACAGGAATTAACTCTTATCCTCACAGGCCAGATTTCACTTCCAGCTCCCAGGATTTGGAAGATCCATCTGCATTTGCTCTCCAAAACAGACACTCATACAGAAATTACCTAATTCCCTTCACTGTACGGCTAAGAACGCTGCAGCTCCCACGGAGGCACACGCAGCAACCTGCTTTCCCAACCACACAGAGAGCTCAACAAAACCACTGTTTCGCCACCCATGTTCAAATCAGGTACGTGGAAACATGTTGCAAGCTGAAGAACCTAAGGCCAAAAATAGATCAATAGGCACTAACTGGAGCTCCGCTTCTGAAAATCAGGGCAGTAACAGGCTAGCTTTTGGCTGAGGGCCTTGCTCTGTGGAACCATGTCCTGTTAATTTTGCAATTGCTGTGCTTGGCCCTGGAGAAGAAATGCTCACAACGGAGAAAAGAATGACAATTACAGCAAGGAGGGCCCTATGCCAAGAATCCATCCTCTCAGCAATGTACACGCGGGTTTATATTCTCCCGTGACAAAAGGTCCCAGCAATCCTGGAGGCAAAAGCCATAAATCTGCAGAGACCTAAAAATACTTTTCATCTCAGGGACCACAGCGGGCTGAAGTTTGCACCAGGCAATTGGGCAAGACATGATTTGGGGGGAGAAAAGCTTTGTTTAGAAACCATGCCAGAATAAAAAGCATGTCAGAAGGCATTCAGAGAGAAGAGAAAACCATCTTCCAGCAGATCCTTTTTAAACAAATAGGAATAACAATAATTAAACAAATCAACACAAAACACCACCAAAACCTTTGGGTACCCCCATTTACAAACCTCTGAGCATCGGCCCTGTTTTGCGAGCAAGGTCATGCTGTCACGATCAGAAATAAAAGAGGAGGGGGATTTGAGCAGGGGAAGGAGGAAGGACTCTCAACCGCGGAGCCCAGCGCAGGGCCGCGGGGTAACAAAGGACTGGGGAGCCTCGGGGCCGCTTCCCCCCGCACCCGGCGGGTATCCAGACACGCGGGGCTGCTCCGGCACGAGCATGTATATGTACGCGTATATACACAGCTATAATAAAAGGTGCCCATTATAACAATTATTATCCACATCCTCCACGTATTACGATAAACTAACAGCTTAACCCCGGGGGGGCGCGGGAGCCCTCACCTGGATGCGGGGGTCCACCTCCTCCTCCTCGGGGCGCGGGCCTTCCTCGGCAGCACGGCCGCGCCTGCCCCCCGGCTCCATGGCGGCGGATGCTGCTGCCGCTACCGGTACGTCCCGATCCACCGCTGCCGGCTCCGCGGCAGCTCCGGCCCCGCTCCGCCTCCAAAGGGGTGGGGGGAGAACCCCTCCTTCTTTCCCTTCCTCCTTCCCCCCAGCATCCCCCGCCTCTCTCTGCATTCGCGCCGCAAGGAGGAAATGAGCGCAGCGTTGCGGGGTTTCCTCTGTTTTTCAACCGTCCTTCCCGTCCCCGCCGTTCCCTCCAGCGCCCCGGTTTTTGTGTGTTCGTGCCTGTGCCTCGCTGGGCTCGGTACTGGCTCCACGCGTACGCACGAAACCGGAATGAGTAGGTTCAGCTGTGGGGAAATGCGTGCGCTACCTTGGGTGGCTTTGTATTGGTTAATTAATTAATTATAATAACAATCCCCTCCTGCTTTCATCTGTTTCAGGTTGTGCTGGGGGCTGGCATGCTACGGAGAAGGAAAGGGGAGAGAAAGGGAGGAGGTAAAAATAGCAGAGGTGCTTTGAACAACCTTGACAATTCAAGTGAAACCCAGGTTTCCATTGTGGCAAGCAACCCTTGTACCTACTGGATGCAGCAGCAGGAGACATAGTAAAGATGTGCCCTTTTCTTGTCAGTAAAAAAGGGACTTCTGGTAGGAAGTACTGATGCTATGTGCACTCAGGGCCCCTGGGTAGCACAGTACTTCAGATCAGGGTCTTCTTAATCACAGGGGCAGTGCCCAGATTGGCACCCAAACACTAACAGGGAAAGAGTGGGCAACCCTTCTGACTAGCAGTGCACAGCAGGAACGAGCTCCAGTGCCGGTTTGCCCCGCTGGCCTCTGCCACAGCTGAAAGCCCTTCTGTGGGCTGCAGTGAATAAATAGTATTGTGAACAATTGCTTTCTCTTCCCTTCTCATGGTAACCCCAGAGAGAAACTAACAGATCATTCCCTCATTATGGAAAAGGAAAAACATGATTCTTTGTCTCTTCCCTCCTCAAGACACAGAGAAGACAGTCCCACCATTGCACATGGGCCAGGCTACCCACAGAGGAAAACCAAAGCAACAAGTGGCAACTGGCTCAGGCAAGGCCTTTCTTAAATCACACCAACCACACCGAACCACTTCCTCACTCCCTCTGGGGGGACTACTACTCATTTGGTATGGATGAGGAATATACCTCCACCTTAAAAGCATCACTTTTGATTTAACACCAGTTTTGTTAGAAAACTCCTCAAAAGATTCCAAGAAATCAAAGCAAAAGCTTAGATGTGGTAAAGAAGCTTCCGTTGTGAGACTGGAGATGACAAATACCTCAGCAACACGCAAGAAGATAGAAACCCATGTTCCTAAGGTAAAAAAGGAGGAAAAAGAAAAGAGTTGAGCTCTTCCAAACGCGGTAAAGCTACCAGTAAAAAAAAGGGAAAAGGAAAAGATGGGAGGAAGAAGAGTGGCACAAATAGTTGGAAATAGTGTAAACATGCCAAGTGACAGCAACAAACTAAAATAATCAAGGAGCAGAGGAGGTGTTGCAAAAACGCAGATGGGTTGTTTGCAACATCTTCATTTCTCACGGCAAAGTAAATCATGTAACAGGGGAAAAACCCAAACCATATCAGCCATAGCCAAGGGTTTTGCTCTCCCTGCTGTCCGTAAAGGGAACTCAATGCCTACACACAGCCTGAGGTCTCCAGGGCCCCAGCATCCCTCATCCCCGGTGTGCCGTGGTGGTCAAATCACCAAGGTTATCGTCATCCTAACAGGGCAGGGAAAACACAAAGCAGCACCTGGATGAGTTAATGCTGGCAATCCCACTGTCATTGCTTAACGTTTCTAGAAAACAAGGCTATGTAACACAGCTGCTGCAGCTATGCCATGACTCTCCAAAGCCTATGTGGTCTGACCCACAGTGATATCATGCGAGGCACTGCCCACTGCGTGGGGTATGGAAATGCTGCCCCACAGACATGCTCTCCCCAGGGAATTTGTAATGTTCGCATGAGGGCCCTGTTCTGCCGTTATCACCACGACATTCCCCATGATTGTCACAGCTCAGAAATCCTCCAGCCAAATTCATCAGTCTGCTGCCATCAATGTGGAGCAAGCTGTTTCTTCCCTCAGTCGAACAGTGGGATTTGCATGTTGGGAGAGCTGTCTGCAGAGCTCAGTGCTGTGCAAGAGATGGTAGGAACACATGGGCGTCTTTCCCCATGACTCTGAAAATTCACATTGAGCCCCAAGGCCACCAAGATCTCTTTATATCAAACCAATATATCAGAAAGATTTATATAGAAAGAACTCACTGAGGAATGCACAGGTTATACATCCGTCATCACTGCAGACATCAGTAACGCATAGACAGAATAATGGCCTTGAGGGAAAGATTTGACTGAAAACAGAGAGGGAGACTATTCTGTACGCATTAAGATCAATACAAGAGACAAGAATATAATTTGCATGCCAAATTTCTTCTCTTCCCCATGAATTAGTTTTAACTGACATCATTGTCACATGCAAAGGGAGTCAGAGCCCCAGGAGTGTCCAAGGAACAACCCTGTTCAGCATGTACATCAGCATCGTGCTTGAGCGCACCTCAGCAAGTATGCCCACAATACCAAGCTGTGTGGTGCAGTTGACACATTGGAAGGAAGGGATGGGATCCAGAGGGACCTTGACAAGCTTGTGAGGTGGCCAATGCCAACCTCATGTAGTTCAATGAGGCCAAGTGTGAGGTGGTGCACCTGGGCCAGGGTGATCTCAAGCACAAATACAGGCTGGTTATAAACTGGATTGAGAACAGCTGGGAGGAGAAAGACTTGGGAGTGTTGATTGATAGCAAGTTCAACATGGGCCAGCTCTGTGGCACTTGCAGCACAGAACCCCACCGTGTGCTGGGCTGCATTAAAGGAGGTGATTCTGCCCTTTTACTCTGCTCTCGTGAGTCCCCATCTGCAGTCCTGCATCCAGCTCTGTGGCAACAACACAAGAGGGATGTGGAGCTGCTGGAGCAAGTCCAGAGGAGGCTATGGAGATGCTGCAAGGGCTGGAGCTGCTCTGCTATGGAGCAAGGTTGAGAGAGCTGGGCTTGGTCAGCCTGGAGAAGAGAAGGCTCCTGAAGGGGAGACCTTAGAGCAGTTGCCAGTGCCTAAAGGGGCTGCAGGAAACCTGGAGAGGGGCTTTGGACAAGGGATGGAGGGACAGGACAAGGGGAATGGCTTTAACCTGCCAGAGGGGAGATTGAGATGAGCTCTTAGGCAGAAGCTCTTCCCTGTGAGGGTGCTGAGGCGCTGGCACAGGGTGCCCAGAGAAGCTGTGGCTGCCCCATCCCTGGCAATGTTCAAGGCCACGTTGCACACAGGGGCTTGGAGCAAGCTGCTCTAATGGAAGGTGTCCCTGCCCATGGCAGGGGTTGGAGCTGGAGGAGCTTTAAGATCCCTTCCAACCCAAACCAGTCTGGGATTCTGTCCTCTGCTTTAGTCAATACGGTGCAAGAAGTCAACTGTGGGTGATGACATTTCGTTATTACGTGAGCCAAGTCATGAGTGATCTCATCCCAGCAAACCTCTCCCACATGGTGTTAAAAGCCAGACACGTCCCCAGCCCCACCCCACTTGCAGAAAGCCAGTCATACTGACCAGTTCATTTCCCCCACAGGTCCCACATGCATCAAGGCAGCTGAGTCAATGCTGCACGAGGCTCGACCAAGACAGTCTGTGCTTTCTCCTGTCTGAAGATTTCAAAAGCCTGGTTCCAAGCCTTCAATGTTTGAACAACCTGAGAAATTAAGGCAGGAAAAGCCAGCTTGTTCTTTCACTAATGGAATTGCAGAGTGGTCACCAGGCTGGACTGCAGCTTGACATGAGCTGTGCTGGAAATACTACAGCTCACCTAAAAGACACGAAGTACTGGTGTAGGAAAAGCCATGATTCAAGTGACTTCAACAGCCAGTTTAATTGCACCAGGCAACACCTCTGTGTTGTGACATGCCAGCAGGCATTTGGGGTACAAGCCTTATCATGAGCACCAGATCCCAGAGCATGGAAACTCCCGAGCAAGGATGATGCTCTGGCCAAAAACACTGCTGCAGTTTTACTTTCCAGGGAAGTTGCTAGATAACATCATCTTTTGGTCCCCTGGGAATCCTCAGTGTACAAGCAGCGTTTGGCAGGGGAAGAGGGAAACATTGGTACTTCAGGGGAGGAGTGCAGAGACGAACTCTCTCCCTCATTCTGGAAGATGGGATCTTACGCTCAGTCTTCTGCTCATACTTGCCCTCAAAGCTTGTTTCTGCCCAAATACTAGGAGGCCTGAAATAGAAATCAAAGTTGCATTTCCTTCCCCAGAAACAAGTCTGTCCTCTTTTTGAACACTGATAGCATATTGAGCGGAGTTCAGGATTAAATATTGCACATTTGATTCTTGAAGACACATTTGCAGCTCATGGAGACCTTTGTGGAGAAAACCTGAGAGCCTTGCCCATAGGATACTGCCTCTCTCCTCAAGATGACTGGAGAAATAGTTCTGCTCTGCGAAATTCTTCTGCTTTTGTTAATGAGGATGCTAGAGGCAAACTTCCAATTGGCTTCAAATGTTGAAGCACTTCAGCAATTTGGTTTTCAATGATTTACCATCTAACAAACACAGAAGAAGTACAAACAGCCCAATTCTAAGGAGAAAAAAGAAGTGTCTAAAACATGGCCCCAAAAATACCTTTGTGGGCATTAAAGCCTCCATATGATTTTTAAACTCAATTAATGCTGAAGACCAGTTTACCACACTGACTTTTGCAATGTTACACCAGAAATCAGTGTAGCTCATAGTATTTAGAGACAAACCCACCATCACCTTCTTCCAAACTGCAGCAAAGACGTTGCGCTGTCGACGTTCAAACCCCATACGCTTTCCTGGTTTTCAGAAGTACTTGGCACGTGTTTGAAGCACTTTTAAGCATTAAGTAGGCTCGTGCCCACAGTCACAGTACCTTTGCAGATCCCCATATCTGAATCGTTGATAAGAGGCTAAGCACATACATTTTTGGAAGGTACACACTGGATTTGTGGCAGATTTTGAATTCCCTGGATGCACCCGCGGGGTATTACACACTTCAGAAGTGGTCAGAATCAGAACTTCCTCTGGCTCATTTCTCAAGCAAATTTCCTCACTTCCATAATGGTTGTGGCACGTTTGTGCTCTGCATTGGAGGAATTGCTAAAAAATAAATTATCTTTTTTGCACTGTTTTGTATGCTATTGCCTTATGAACTTGCATGCAAACGATGTATACAGAGACACACTAATGGAGCTTGAGCATCAATGGTACAAACAATTGTAGATTTCCCCGCCTACAAGGAATGTGTTTAAAGAAAAAGCTACATCCCAAAATACCCTTTAATTTCACTTCTTTTTAACAAGCACCACTTAAGGATGATTAAAAATACCCTTTAGGTTTCCCAGGGCTACAAAGAAAGGAGGCTCATTTAAGGAGGTACAATCTATTTTTTAGCTGCACTGATCATTATATCTTTCATAAAACTTAAATACAAATATTTAGCTCATGGGATATAAGTATATATCCCATATATATATATAAGTATATATATAAGTATATATCCCATGAGCTACTTTTCTTATTATCATGAAGCCTGATATTGACGATGCATTATACAGATGGTTTATATATATATATACACACACACACTCACATATACTGTGCTATAAATATATAAAATGCACAGCTAACAACTTGATGGATTTCCCTGCTTGCTGTTGTTTATTGGGAAAGAACCGTCACCATCACGACTTCTTTTTTCCTCCTCCAAACTGTCTTTTGGTAAGAGGGGTGGTGGGTGGAATTTCCCACTGGAAACCATCAGTACAATGACACTACATCTGCAGAGGAGCAGAGCAGTCCTGCTGCTCATCTGGCCAAAATACAATGTACGCTGCTCTTGCAGCTTTAGAAAACAACAGAGTAAAGTGAGACTCCTCTTCAGATCTGCTGCTGAACAATAAGGAAGACCCCTTTTTACAGTGCTTGATCCTTGAACAGGGAAAAACCCTCAATTTGAACCCTTAGAAAGTTGAATATATCCAGCCGGGTTCTCAGTCCTGCTGTCTGCTTTCTTTGATGAGTAGTCTCCCAACAGTTTCAGCGGGAGCAGGATCAGATGGAAAGATGTTAGTCTGCACTACAAATAAGGCCTTAGACAATTGCCTTGTGGGAGCTAAAGTGAGATGCAAGTGCCACTCTCATCTACCCAGACTGACAATTCAGTAATGCTTCTGCAGTGGTGTGGATACATCGTTCCTATTCAGTACAAAAACCACCCACCCTCATCTTTTATTCTTTACACTTAGACATCTATGCAAACCACCTTTAAAACGTGTATTTAAACTACCACCTCTAATTCCCAAATATCTTTAGCCATGTTCAAGAATACCTCTCATTCTTCTGGACCTTTGTTTCCTTAATGTTCCAACTGATTCCGTATTTGTGGCTATATAACTGTATTAGTGCATTTTTTGCTGGTAGATTTAAAGCATAAAATCCCCTCCCTGCTCTCTTGCCACCCGCCCACACTGCTCACGATGCCAAATGAAGCACTGATAAGACGAAGGCAGGACTCCCTGCACCATCAAAATGCAATGAGAAACAAGAGACTCCAGGGGGGGAAGCTCCTGTGGGTCTGGTTCAAGGTATTCATGTGCTTGGTGTACTTCAGGGAGAGCCATGGGTGGTTGCTCAAAGGCAGTGATTTTCACAGCCCTTCCATCACACAGCGTGGCTACTTTGTGCACTCAGCACAGAGTTATTTTCCAGCTCACCAAGAAAGGGGCTCCATATGCCTCCTGATCACGGGCAATGCTCCTGAGAGGTGTTTTGTGTCACTGTCCCACCACTAGTGGGTTACCTGCCATGGAGCAAAGCTACCCCATGCATGCAGGCTGGAGCACAGCTCTGTGCCAAAGCAACCTGGTGTCCACTGAAAGCTCTCTGACCAGATTTCATTTCTTTGTGATCTTGCTGTCAGGCAGGAGGTTCACTCTTACCCTATTTTGAGTTGTTGAGTGCACAACATTAACACCTTCAGCCTCCAGAATGCCTTTCATCAGAGGATCTCAGAGCATTCCTTCAAGCATCAGTTATCCAGGGAAGCTTTCCCTTTGGCTTCCCGCACAAATGCCATTTCTCACAGGTGCTAATTGATAGAATAGAGGGAAACATCACAAACATTTCAAGTACAATGATGGCCCAGAGGATCAGGGAAACGGACACCTACTCAAAATGAACGTTTAAACATAGGGCTGAGTAGATCTGGTAGCTACAGAAAAGTCTGGGACCTTGCTATCATCATGACCACCTCAAGTGCAAAGAGAAAAGGCAGAACCCTGGTCTATAGAGAGAAACAGAAGATGTGGCCTGGCAACCAAAGGGGAACTCCTGCCTCCGAGTTGTGAAGGCATACTGGCAGCCAGAAAATATTAACTTATCCATACTATAAGTACCACATATATATGGCTTTGTAATATATCCATATTATAAGTACCATAACTTATCCATATCCATAAGTACCCATGTATAGAAAAGATTACCAGCTTAACGAATTTGAGTTTGATGCCCGTGAGATCCTAAGTGTCCACAGTTCACGCGCCTCCTTCTAGATATGTATGAAAATCTACAAGCCTTTAAAAGATCCAGGTGAAGAAAAAGGCTCTCTCAGCTTTGTCAAAGTGAAATGCTTCCTGTGTGCAAAGCCCCTTTCTGCCATCTCCTACCAGTAACAGCAAAGATTGTCTGCCCTCCACTCACTGCCTGGCAGAATCATGCAATTCAGTGCTTCCCATTACATAAAAATCGAGTGATTGAGCACATTGTGTGTAGGAGGGAAGTAGAGTCTGTTTTAGCACCCAACTTTATATATCAGCATAAGAAGTAGTGATTATCTGTGTTCCCTCTCCTGCCTTCCTCCATGCCACAACCCGCAGGGGCATGCTGCTGCAGAGCCGCAGCCCTGCATTTCCACCATGGGCCCAACAGCAGCCCAGAGTATCAACAAGGCGGTGGAACTTGCCCCAGCCCAAAATCAGTCACACGGGGCGTGCTTTGAAGCCTTGCTGCGACAGCCCTGCTGCCAAGCGCCTCACATCTCCAAGAGCTGAATAAATGCTTTTGGATTGCAATGCAGATTGCTGGCTCTCCCCCTCACCTCTGCTGCCCACTCCCCAACTATGTCTTGTCTACTTCTTCCTTACCATCCCAGCTGAGCCTCTTTTATTCCCCACAGTCTTAATACCTTCCCCTTCTTTCTACCATCTCAAGTATCATTTAACCCATTGCTTCTGTCTTTCCTTAGTTTGTCCTTCATTTCTCTTTTTCCCTTCTTCCAATCTCCCCAACTTTATGCCCTGGAAATCCCTCTCTCAGAAGCAGAATTTGCTCTTCATTCTGCCCAGCTGAAGACTTTCCTCTCATTTCTCTGTTCCATCCCATTCCTCTTCCACTTCCCCACACCCCAACTTTTCACCACTAAACCAGTCTCAGTAGCTCTCTCTCAGCATTACAGCCCAGACTAGACACAAATCCGCAGGTTGACCTTCACTCATCCCACCCTTCGTCAGCTCTTCCCCAGAAGTCCCTCAGCCATGCTGACAAGGCGGCATAAAGTGGAGGCTGCTGGGGCTGCCTGAGAGACCTAGGGAGGAACAGAGGCGGCAGCAAGAAGACACAGCATAGCAAAGCTGCCCGCTGCTTGGGGTACTTGTGAGGATTAGGGGATATCCTTACGGCCTTTACAGATTGACATTATGTCTGGAAAATACAGCACAGATACGCAGGATGAGGGGATGGGGAGGGTCTTGGGAGTTTTATGACACTGAGCGGTTCAGATCTCCATCAGCTGAAGAGCTCTGAAGGCACAAGGACAAACCTCTGAAGCTACCAGATTACAGATACCTGCACTACATGCTTCTGGTCTCACTAATAGCTGAACTGCTTCAGACTTCTTTACCAGCAGATGCAAGCAAGTTTCAGACCTCGGCTTAAACATATTAATTCAATATACCAGCAAAAATCTGTTCCCAAAGCAAGGCTAGCTATGGTGTCTCCTGGGTGCCAAGTGCTATAGCAGAGAATGCCAGCAGAAGTGGCTTTGGGCAAGAGACTAAGACCTGTACCTGTACTATTGTTATATCCATTTTCAGACAAAGCCGTGAAGACACAAAGAGGCCAAATGACTGCAAAAAAGCGTGTAAAAGTCTTATGTCAAAATTCCAGATCCCAGGAAAAGCTTTTTCATTTTAGTTTCCAGTATCTTAGTTTTAGTTTTTATTCCGGACTCTGCCTTTTAGCACGCTTCATCCTTGCTCTATTCCTCTAGTTCTCATTTTGGACTAAACTACGTACTCAGGAGCTGTGCCTTACTGCATAGCCCTTAAACCCCTCTAAGATTTCCATAGCACAAGTTACACAACTAAACCTCATAATTCTTCACAAGTTACATAACTAAACCCCATTCTTATTATGGTAATAAATTCCTTCAAAACCAGGTTTCTTTTGTTCATATATAAACTGTTCCATAGCACTTGCCATTAGCTATGGCTCATCACCAGTGTTTGTCCAAAAGATGCAGCTACACCATTTCAACCCCATTTTGGAGTCGTGTTTGCTTGCCTTTTGCAGAGACTGGAGAATTGCAGCAGTACTGTCCGCAGTATGTTCATCCTCCCAAGACCAGACGAGTCTCTTATCCCACAGAAAACATGTTGTAGCCCCAGGAAAGACTGACATAGGGTGCTGGGAATTCTGCTTCCCTGAAATCTTTCCAATGTAAGGACAGTTTCACAATCCCACTAAACAAGAGGTCTTGGGGGTAGAAGTGAATTATTCCACCTTGGGAGTCTCCTAACAGTTAGAAAACTCACTATGCCCCCTGGGCACAGTGTGGGATGTACATAGGATTGCTATGTGCCAGGGAATTGGATTAAAAATCTGCTCCCTTTCATCCCAAAAGGCCATTCACAGTTTTGCTTTCCTTGTTCTGTTGACACAAGGAGGCGAAGTGACAATTCCTTTATCCTCAGCCAGTGACTATATCACAACGGCACTTTTCCAGCTCAGATGTGTAGGCCGTTTCCCAGCAATAGCAGGCAGTGCCTATCCCAGGAGCAAGCCCCACAACAGCAGGAAGAGATAAGGGAGGACACTTCAGAAAATCCTGCCCGAGAGGAAGCCTGACAGATTGTCCTTCATTATCATGAACACAAATGACTCCACACTGCGGATTATGTTCCTCTGGTCTAAAATGTGACCCCTGAGACTCCCTTTTAGCTCCTTTGGCCTTTCCATCAATTTCCTCCCATCTTTTCATTTCCTACCTTCCCACAGGGTTACTCCTTGCAAGTGAGCTATTAGCACCAGCAGCCACGCATACACCCCTGCAGCCACACTTCTGACGAGCTGCCAAGGCACAAGCCACTCTCATAATGCAAAGTGGCTGAATTCCCTGGAAAAGGTAGGCATGATGAATACCTGGGGCAGGTTCTGGTCGGACAGTGGGATTTTACATGTCCAGAATTTGATCTGGAAGGGTACCTTCATTTCCCTAAACCTTTCACATTGCTTTTTGTTAAAAAGAGGTGTTCAGGCCCTGTGTCTAGGAAAGGAAAAGATTCCTAGGTGATTTGTTGCCAGCAAGCGGACTGAATGGCTCAGGAAATCAGTATGGTCACCAGCAAAGATGCAGATAAGGAGGAAGGTACTGAAGGGCTTCATGTCTGGCAGCTTGTGAGGATCATCCAGCCCTTGTTTGGGGAAGGATCCATATAGTGCAAAATACTCTGGGAACGTGTTTGACACTCGGAGCAAGCCTATCAGAAAGGAGATGGCTCTCTCTCCTAGGTCACCATCACAAGAAAGGGTACAGTGTGCTCAGCACCCTGGGGACACAGAAAGCTCGTCTCTGAGACTTCCCAAGCAAATTGGGAAAACCATCAACAGTGCAAATGCAGCCCTTACACACGGGGACAAGAGTTACTCTAAATCCAGCATCCACACTGCTTCCCAGTCTCAGCGAGCAGGACTGGGAGGGAGCCCCAGTCAAACAATAGCTGCAGTGGCACGGTCAGTCCTTCACCTGCTGCTGCACAGTGCCGGGGATGCGCAGTGGGATGCATGCACAGAAACACCCTCTCCAAACAGCAGAAGATGCAATTGATTTTCAGATGCAGAGACAGCGAAAGGAACAAAGCAGATGTCAGGCAGTGTGCAGTATAGCTCTCTGCTCGCGGGCAACCCTTTGGAGCAGTTACTCCTTCAGGAGATTCAGGAGGAAGGGAAGAAAAAACAACCACCAGCAGTGTGCTAATCTTCACAGACAGAGCAGCTTCAATTCGGTCTAATCCTCGGGAGGGAGGAATCAGCACTTCCTTTTGCCAAGCGTATCAGAATGGTTGAAGGTAGCAATCTCCACTGGCATTAACTTTATTAAAGGAGGGGTATTTCCACAAGTCCTGAGAAAGCTTGGTCAAGAGCTAGCTGGAGACACATTAATATATAAGCATCTACTTACAGTGATGACGGTAGCAGGCAGTTGGGAACTCCTGGAAGAATATGTAGGCATCAAGTGTATGCACAAAGCAGAGACTGCGTATCACAGCCACACACATCAGTTCTACAGCTGTCAAATAATAGCATAGCAGCAGCAATGTGAGCAGCTAACCACCACCTTCTATTCTTCTTAAGTTTGGCTCCTGCATTATTTGGCTGCAGCTATATAATTCACTTGTATTCTGAAGGGAGAAGTGGTGCCCTGGGCTGTTGCTACAAGAATGCCAAGCCTTCTTGAGCCACTTCCTCAGCAGAGAACGATTTTTACCATGTAAATTCAATGGAAAAGTGAAAGAAAGGAGATCTGAGTAATAGGAGCCTGCATTTAATTAAAGAGTAGCTTTCACGTTCTACTCACAGAAAATACCAATACATTCATCTCCCCTTCCTGGAGGACAGTCCCCAAGCAGATTGTGCACTGAATCACTGTGACATCTGCTAGGGAAATGAACACAAATCTCTATATGCATGCAGCAAAAACACTAGCAAGGTTGCAGTGGGAGGAAGGGAAATTGCCACTTTTCACACAAACTAGAAAATGACAGCTTGTCACATCCACAAGTAAATACTAGCTGAAGTGAGAGGAGGCAAGATGCTTCTTCATCTTTTCCCCACCACAGCATTACAAAGATACAAATTAAGTACAAAACAATGGCTCCTTGTCCGCTGCTTACTGTAAGAGCATCTGGACACGTCTCACCCCCTGGGAATGCTAACAATAATGCATCATACCTACCACTCACATACGCTGGCAAAGCTCCACTGAGTTCAAGCTGAAGAGTCAGTCCAACATTCCAGAACAGAGGCCAGAGGAGCCCCAAAGGGTGAAGATGCAGAGTAACCTCCTTTGGGTCGCAGAGCAGATGGATTGCCCACAGCCTTGTCGGCAGCAGGGACAATGTTGTACTACAGAAGCAAGGGGTTTAGTCATGACCTCGTCTCTACATGCAAAAAATCATGACATAATGTGGTGCAACCCTCTTTGTACACACAAAGACACCCAGAAAATGGACAAACTTAACACAAATTCCCCCGCGTTTATCCAGTGACTTGAGTATGTGTACGCTGTCAGACAACGGCTGCAGAGCCACCCACATGCTATAGCTTGCTTGCCTGTCTGAGCCCATAGGCACAAAGGTGAAGACCTTTCCCATCTTCTTTCAGTCTAACACGTAAGGCTTTACCAGTTGCATCACATGGCAGGGCACAAGGTCAGCTCCCAACTGCAGGATGGAGGAAGGGTCATGGTATGAAGCTACTGATAGAAAATCCTCGGCTCCAAAACCTACTCCATTTGCACCATACACTGTGGCCTCTCCTCCATCCCAGTCACATACAGTGCTGGAGGTAAAGGCAACACAGCAGAGCATTCCTGAGACACATGTATCTGAGTCTCAGGCAGGATCTAAAAGATGGATCTGTCCTTACACCCACATGGGAAACAGAAACATCATTCTAAACTCCATTTAAGTTAATGATACCATCTACACAGGATTACAGTGACTGCATCTGTTTTGGGAGGAAACAGGCTCTCTACCAAAAATACATAAATGGGTCCACAAATTCTGCATATCACATGCCTACTGGCCTTCACCTATAAGAAATTCATTGCATTAATACATAACTATCTCACTGCTGGAGCAGAGCAGCACAGCACCATTCTATCCACTATGGCTTGCTTTTGGGAGCACTTTCCCCACACCCAAAAGCCTGTGTTCAAGATACTGTGCATTCTGTGATTCAGGCAGTAAGATTAACATGACTGTTAAAAGGGTATTATTTTAAAGAGATGTACAACCCTCCACCCACCCTTCCTTGTGCTTTTACAGTGAGAATTTGTTCCCAGTTGGTATCCAAGTGTGCGGAGTCGGATCAATTCCTCTTCAAGAAAGGAGCGCTGCTTTTTATCCTGATGCACACAGATACTACAGACTTCACAGATACTTACAGGATGCGATGTTTAAGATTACTGTAATGGGGCTTTGATGAAACCGCTCTGGTAACAGATGTGTGCCTAATGTGTTTCCTAATTTTATAATAATACGACTACAGCAAAAGTCAAGAAAAGGCTTAAAAATGAGCAAACCTTCAGGAACTTGGACATTGGCGATGAACCCCAGATTCAGAGCTCAGAAGTCTCCTCTGAAGCGGCATTAGTCCATATCCTCCCATTTCTCCACAATTCCAATCTTTAGAACTTAAGATAAATGCATATAAAGAAAAACATTGAAATTTGGGCTCCTGGCCTGAATTTGCTTTCTCATGCAAGGGATAAACTTGGAGCTTTCAGGAGTTACGTATTGACAGTCCGATTTCACAGCAAAGACCATTGATCCTATTCAGTTGAAAACCAGAAACACTTCCTTGAAGAAAGCTGTATTCTATAGTTTACAATGAGAAACTGCCTGAGAAAAGCAGAAAAGAAGCAGTAGGGTTTGTTGGGGTTTTAAGCGATGCAAAGCTGTTCTTAGAAACGAAAGAATTCTTTACACCGGAGTGATTTAGTAAGCATACTGAAATACTTTTGACTAAGTCATGGGTTTAAGACAGACACTTTAAATTGATGGTTTCACAAACCCATGTGGTCTAACTGCAGGGCTGTTGGCCAGAGCCATGCCAATGCCCTTTTCAAAACAGAGGTGGAGAACAAGTGTATGATCTGCCCCATATCTCCTCCTGTGCTTGCCACAGCCTGACCAAGAGCCAGGCTGCTGCTGCCAGCCCTGCCTCAAGCATTGCAATAGGAGATTGCAATATGAGCATGCACAGAGACAGCACAGAAACACCTGTACGCCCTGAAGGGGAAAAATAAATGCAGAGAATTAAACAAAATGTGGGGTTTGAAGTTGCTCTTCAGTCCAAAGGATGCATTAGAAGAGTCTCATAGCTGGTTTACGCACAGGCTGACGAGCAATAAGAAGTCAGCAAGAAGTTCAAAGACACTGATCGCTTTTATCTGCCGGACAGTTTGCTTTCAAGTCCGCAGTTCTGTGTAGCGTTTCAGATGAGCAGGTTGCTCTTCTAGGCATTTCCAACATGCCTACTGACTTGGATTCCTACCCTGCAAATAATAACAGTCATTACATGCATTCATTCTTGTCTGCCGTATCTAGAATCTATTTTATGTACATTATACCTAGGACACCTTTAAAAGCTACAAGCAGCAAAGAGGGACACGCATGAAACGCAGCACAGTTGCATGAAATAGTTAAAATACAAAAAGTCCTCCAGTTTGAAAATCAAGAAATCCTAAATAGGTTCCCCTCCATCAGCTCCAAGTAACATGGAACATTTCCCACCTCTACAAGAACTGGAGTCAGGGGGGAGAGGGGAAGAGAATTCTGCAGCTCCTGCATAGCGCAGCCAAATCTCCTCCTCCTGCCCACAAAATGGCTTAAAATAGACTTGCAGAAGAGCCTCATTTTGGGGGTCTTGCTATCTTATTTGTGCCATTGTTTCGAGCTCTGTAACTCAAAGGATTGGGAAGTGACACTGCACTTCTAGGAACAAGAACTGAGTTTGTAATACAACAGCCTGAATCAGGACTCCAAGATGAAAGAGAAAGGAAAGCAACAAAAGTGGGCTGCACATTGAGAAGACAGCAGAGCGCTGAGGCTGCACATGGAACCTTACTTCCATACTCCAGGCTTATTTTCTCTTCTAATGGTGTTCAAAGCGTGTTTTTGTCTTTCATGTACTGCGCTTGTTCCCTACTTTGAGGCCAGATGAACAACTTTTGTTTGTTAGGGACCTAAGGAGCTCGGGGCAAGACAATGAAAGCTTTCTTGAGAGCTAAAGCCAAGTCTTGCTGAGTGAGCAATCTTCACTATTCATATTGACTAACAATTTGAGCCTCATGCTGCTGCATGGTATATTATACCAAGTGCCTTGAGCCAGCTAGAAATGCTTGGGAAAACAAGAAGGGAGGCACCTCAGACTGCCTGCAGCACAGAGAACCACAGAGCTGAAAACAAGCAAACACAGCCAAGAAACTCCAGCCTCAAGGAAAACCGGAGCCAGATTTTCTCTGGTCCTTTTTCACGTCCTTAACAGACTGTGAGAGTGGCCAAAATTCCTTCAGAGCTGCTTAACCCAGCATTTTCTCCCTTGTCCATATCCTTGCAGGGTGGCAGAGCTGGCAGCCATTTACTTATAGGTAGTCTCGCTATACAACCCTCAGTGATACTCACCTGTTAGTGAGCCTGGCCCATCACTCTCTACTGCTTGAGTCCCTGGCCTCAGGAAGCAGGAGCTGCTATTTAAGTTTCTCCAAACAAACTTTGTATGTGTAAGGCACTACCATCCATTTGCTAGCTAGCTTTAAGTTAGGCCAGTGGGATTTACACTGGCCAGGTATCTCTTAGGAACAAAGCAAACTGCTTAGAGGACAGCTGGCAATAGCACTTAGATAATCTTGCAACCCTGTTGACTTTTGTCTCTGTTATAATAAGGATTCTCCACTGAAGCAACTCTCCAGGTGATAATTAGCCCTGCCCATGCTTCTCTGGTGATCACAAGGCCCCACAGCTTCTGGTTTTTGGAACTGAAGCAGAAGCCCAGCAGTTTGTGTGCTCTTTCTCATACATGCCTGAGCCCATCACTCAAACAGACTTCTCTGTTTTGCCAAACAGCTGAAGCCCATCCCCAAATCTCTCACTTCTCTTCAGCTGGGCAGCTCTTCCTCTCACCCCTACTTTCTCAAGGGAGCATCACCCGAATTGGGGACTGGGCACTGATCCTGGCACTGCAGAGAACTGATGCTTTCTCTGCACAAATATCTGCAAAAAGCTCTCGCCTGAAAGAGCTTAGAACATAAGCTTACAATGAAAGAGGTTTCCTCTCTTTCTGCGCAGCTTCCCAGACCAGGCTGCATTACATATAGGCTCACAGACCAATTAAAGCAATTTAGGGTCTTTAGTAGCCTAAGAGCTTGCTGAGATGGGAACAAATAGCTGACGGGCAGACGTTTGGGGACATAGTCTGCATAAGTGTATGTGAAGAGTGACATGGAACTGAACTCACCAGTCAGAGGAGGCTGTTACTGCTTGTCAAAGCAAAATAATCTGAACTGTCAACATTTTTGTTAGTACTTAATAGAAAAAGGAGAAATTAAAAGAAAAACCAAGGAGATGCTGAATAAGGGAATAATAAGGAGCAATTAACCCCATGTTGGGTATAAAGCAATTTCCTCCAACACATCCTCTTTGCAAATGAGGCACAGCAGGAACTGGGATCAATGGAGGCAGCAGTGCTTTTGCCAGAGCGTTTAGAGCTTCTCATCTAGAAGTGATAGATAAGAATAGGGGTGACTAAATGCTGGCAGTTGCAGCCCAAATTTGGGTTCCACTGTTCTAAGTACCACATAAGCAAACAGGAAGTCAAACCTGCTCCCAAACCTTTGCAAATCTAAAGGCAACAAAACTAGAGAGGGAAGAAAATGTTTATCATATACAAATGGCAAACGCTAGTTATATGGTAGCTTGTATCACTGAAAGCAAGTCAAGTTACTGAAGGGAAGGAGAATTTGAAAGAAGAAAGTTATGGAAAAGGGGTAAAAGGGTTGGACAAGAGGTGACTTGCTTATAGGCTCCATTTCCTGCTTCAGAAATCACTGTGAGCCAAGCAGCAGAGATGTGCCTTGTGCAGTCTGCAGGCAGCAAGCACACACCCCTGTGTAACAATGGGGCTCTGCAGAGGACCCTCCCAAAAGGTGCAGCACTGCTTCCCTTCCCACCCGTGCACAACTGGTCCTCATCAGCACCCACATGCTGCATGGACCTGGTCACTCAGAGCTGCTACCAGTCAATAACATGTCTCACAGTTGTCTGCTCAGAGGAGACCCATGCAGTGACCCATGCAGCCAAAGCAGCTCTCTGTACAAACCTTTGCTCCTCTTACCATTTACCGTCCTTTGCACTTTCCAGTGAGATTCCTCAAGTGCCAAGAAATCACAAATGGCAGCTTAAGGCTGAGTATACTCCATAACAGAGGCACATGAGAGTACCCACGGAGACACTTCTGGCTCTGTTTGCCCACATGGCAAAGCCCCTTTATAATGAAAACCAGGACTTCAAGACAGAGGAGGAGAAATGGTGCACAAAAAGCTTATCCCAACATTCATTCGTCTGGAGCCCAGCATGCAGGTCCGAGTCCCACAGTGTAGCTACAACCCAAGAAAGCAATGTCACAGGAACACAGGAGGTTTGAATACAGGCGTACGCCTCTTCTTAGACTAAGAGCATCTTTCAGAAATTGGCACTAAGCTTAAGAAAAGTGTGCCACCTCCTGAAGCGTTTTTCTTCCAGGTTATGGAAAAATGCTCCCTTTCTAAATGCTTATGAATCTTCTTTGGGTTCATATATGAAGTGGATGATTCTGAAGGGGGCCTACAAGGATGATGGAGAGGGACTCTTCAGCAGGGACTGTAACATAGGACAAGGGGTGATGGGTTCAAACTGACACAGGGGAAGTTCAGGTTGGATATAAGGAAGAAGTTCTTCCCTGTGAGGGTGGTGAGGCCCTGGAAGAGGTTGCCCAAAGAGATGGTAAATGCTCCATCCCTGGCAGTGTCCAAGGCCAGGTTGGACAGAGCCTTGGGAGTCAAGGTCTTGTGTGAGGCATCCCAGCCCATGGCAGAGGGTTGGAAGTGGATGATCTTAAGGTCCTTTCCAACCCAAACCATTCTATGATTCTATGATTCTGGGTTTTTGCCCTCTCACACAACAATGAGCAAATGGGCACCCACTCTATTAGCTCCCCTATAGATTCTGTGATTCTTAGTGCAAGCAATCTGCCCACCTTCTCCCCCAGACTTCAGCCTCAGGGCAAGGAGAACTTTCCTAAGGGTGTGAATTATGGCCCAGTTGGACTATCTCTGTTTGGTGCTGCGGTACAAATATTGCTGATCTGTGAACACACTCTCAAAATCCCTATTTATCTTTGCTTCCTGCCAGGGTAAGGTCAGCAGCAAGGTAACTCCCAGATTCCCATAGCAATTTACAGTCCTCTCCACTCCCGCCCCCAGCAAACTCGAACAGTGCCCACTCATAACTTATCAAGATAGTCAACTCACATCTCTTACCATCATCACTCAGGCTTTATCTGTTTCTCTTCAGCCTTATCAGCACTGTTTCGATGTCGACACTCTCATTTCTGATGCATCACTTTGTGCTCCGCTGGCTAATGCATTGCTAATGCATGTCCCATTTGCTTTAGGTGAGGCTATCTAGATAGCTTCAGCATTATCCACTTTTCCTTTCTTCCTGAAGCTCACTGTCCTCCAATCCAACCTATACTCACTGCTGCCACTAGCAAATAATACAACCCACAGCTGTTTTATCATCCTTTCAGATGCTGCATTGTCTTGCCTCACAATATTTGCCAGAGTCTCTGCATCATCCCATTTTGTTTCTTGAGAATCCAGTTTTGAGCTCTGGCATCCCTTTCTGCATTAGATCTCCTCACTTGTAGTCTATCGTATTGGACAGTTGTTCAGCCTTCATAGGTTTCATAACCTGTTTTCTTTCCTCTGCTTTGCAAATTACAATTGATTATTATAACTGCTCAGTTTTGTGTTCTCTAGTAATAATCTTTCTCTGATTGCTTTGTCCCAGATCCCAGTCAGAGTATCACAACTCATCAAGGGCTACATTCATTCCCCTGATGGAAACGCTGGTGCCTCCGTTTGCATTTTCATTCTGTCTTCCCATGTTAACAACAAACCCACCCTCCCCCCTCATCTTTATTTGGTTGATGTCACGGAGGGTGAAGCTTCCAAAATCTGAGAGACATCGACTGATTCAGAGGGGGTGTGTGTGAAATCCCATGACTGTCTTCATGTTTGCTGGTACCCACTGTCTGCATGAAAGGCTTTTTGAGTTGGCCTCTGCTTTTCCAGAGAACATCAGCTGTGGTGGCAGTTTTAGCTGTGACCTTTTCCCCACTCGGAATGTTTTCTGAGTCTATTATACTCCATGTACCACCTGCCATACAACAGTCATACACTGCAAAGAAGCCCGGCCAGCCTGCTTTATTTAGTGGACAAGCCCTAACTGCTTAGCCTGGCACAACACAAGCCACCGCACAGCACCACATCCAATTCCAATGGCTTGTGCCACAGTTCCTCAGGGGTACAATGCTCCAGCACTGTCCCGGGGGCAGCTGTGACCACCGATTAGTTCCAACAGAGAACAGACGTGCTTCCATTCAACTTCTGTGAAGAGAGGAGGGAGCGACCACTCTGTAGGCCTCTGGATGCCTTTTGTTCCCAGTTTCATGCTGGGAATGTGGCAGAAAAAAGAGACCATGATGCTGCGACTTGAGCAAAGCACAGCACATCCTGGATACGAATTGTCTGAGTGATTCTACTGTCTTGGCTGGTGCTAGAGAATGCTGTAGGGAATGCAGGAAGGCTGGGTGTATGGTGCTGTATCTAGCTGTGTGTTGGATGCAGCTTCATCCAATGGTACATGCATGTCAGGATCATCCAACAAAGGTCAGCTGCCAGTTTTAGTACCCCTCTTGCAGCCTGTATGGCTGTGAGCTCTGAGCACCTGCCTCACCTGCAAGCATCCAGTCCCATCCTTCTCTGTTGTGAATTGGCCACGGCTCCTTAGAGCCACAGGCAGTGACACAGACCAACCTGCCAACAGCAACACCACAGTCCGGGACATGGCTCAACATCCCTGCTCCACTGCTGTTTCAATGTCCACCAAAAAGAGATGCCAAGGCTGAACACAGTCCTGACCTAAACTTCACAGTCCCAGGGTTCTGTGACACGCCAGCAGCCTGTGTTAACCAGAAAGGGAAGACTTCTTGTCCTGCCCAGCTACACCAGGATGCTCTCAGCTGGCAGTGTCTCTGGGTCTGCTGCTCTCTCAGCCTGAACGCACACATGAATGCTATACGACAATGACACTTCTCTTTTTGATCACTGGCTATTTAGAGAGGAAGTGGTAGGCCAGATACATCTTCTACCCAGTGGAAATCAGGGTAAGTTTGGTGTACTGGGAAGGAAGAACAATACAACGTGCCAGGACTCCCGTACCACACTATTAATAGTCACTTGGAAACCCCTATCACAGTTCCCCATCAAAGAAACCTTTTCTTGAAACGTCTCAAGGCCCAAACATGAGGAATGCTGTGATCCCTCCGTGGAAGTCAGTAGAAATTGATGGCAGAACTCAGCATTTTGCAGGATCAGCCCCTTGGCTCTGAGCAAGAAAGCCCACAAGATGACTTAGCAGACAGACAAGACTGCTTGGAGAGAGGCTGGGAAAGAAGACGTTGCCTGTGGGAGGAGAGCCCTTTAGAACACTTCTCCTGGGCTGAAGACACCTGTTTAGTCCCAGCCACCACTGCCCTGGGAAGCAGGAAAAGGCAGCTCTCAGTCTGCTCCATCTCTGCCTATCGCCGAGGTGCTGGCAAGGAACCATTGAGAACACAGCCTCTGTGCTTTGCTTGGTGACAGATTTCACTACAAAGAAGCCTTTCCATGGGCCTCCTAGGTTTGGGACTCACAGATCCCCTTCTCTTGGGCAAAAAGGCAGGATAAGCCAGTCCTAAATAGAGAGAAGGGAAAGTGTAAGAAAGGCAAGGAGAGGAGCCGTGTTTTTACAAATGGGTTTCTGAACTGGCAGATAATTAGCGTTTGCACTAATTCAAATATTTAATATCCAAAAGATTGCTGCATAAAACACGGTTGAGGCAATTTTACATGTAGCTCATTAGTGGTAATGGATTATATGAAACACACAGTGTTTAAAGCAACAGACGAAGCCAGCAAGATGTGAAATGTAAGTTTATTCTATCCTTCCTCTTCCCCTTGAAATGAGAAGGGCTTGCTGGAAACAAAATGGGGATTACTAAAGTAGGAGAAACTGTAAAATGGCAAACTAAACTATATAGGACTTCAGGCAATGATTAATGAGAAAGATAGAGCCTTCTGGTCATCTGTATCATACACAGCTCTGCTTGAATGGCTGCTCAACTGGAGAGCAGCTTACCTATAAAGCAAAAGAAACGGAAAGGAAATGGGAGCAGTTCATATAAACAGAAATTAGTCTAATATTTGTGAGGAGTTAAAAACCACAGTATTAAGGCAGTGCATTTGTCAATGTGTATCTTAAGCCACTGCAGCTTCTAAGGTAACAGTTTAGTGGGGCTCAGATGAAAAAGAAACGACAAGTTGTCAATGCAACAAATCATTGCTTCGTGGACAGAGGCAGTCAGGATCCCAGCTGCCATCATCAGTAACAGGATTTCACTGTGCTAAGAACATTCCCTTTAGATAAGAAGTGTCTCTGAGATTGTAATGAACTGTATTTCATTAAAAATGTCAAACCCCTTTCGTTTTCTTTCTTCAAGATCCCACAGCTATGTAAGTGTACAAAAAGATGACTTAACGGCATACAAGATTCTAACGGGCTTGTCTGTGTTTAATCATTACCAGCTTTTCCTACCACTGTGTTCAAGATGCAGACAATTCAGTGCCAGGGTTAGAAGGAAGATAGCACCGGTTAGTGGCTAGTGCCATCTTGTGAACAAAATCCTAAACACCCTTCATTTTCAGTCAGACTAAAACCCACCCTTTTTAGTCAAACTGCGCCTATGCAGCAGTTGTATTTAGGCATAAAATAAGACTAAGCCTCCAGGCCAGATAAGAGCTTGACAAAACAGGGACAGTCTATAGAGAAGAAAGTTATTTCACAGTACAGCTGATGGTAAGAGAAGCTTTTCCTTTTTCACTGCGTTGCAAACAATACCTAATGTTAGCCTTACTCAAGCAACACGCACCATGTCAGCCGCAGACTTTGCTAACCACCAAAGCCTGACAGACAAACTCCTTCCTTTTTGGGGTGTTTCTTCTTTAAAACCCGTGTGTCTTCCGTGCCTGGCCTTCAAGCAGCAGTGGAGGACAAGGTTGCATTAAATGATTGAACATGGGGGGTTTATACTATAAATCCAGCACAAGCCAAACACAGGGATCACAAACTCTCCAGCCTCCCTATGGACTCTGCAAGGCTTGGATTTGCAGCGTTTGGACCGGGAATAGGCTGGGAAGACAGGAGAGCTCTGGTGAAGAGCAGCACTGCAACTTCCTGTACCATACTATCATTTGTATTACCATGTCTGCTCCTGGCACCACGCAATTGTAACTGAAACACTTCTGCTTGAAACAAAAATACTGATTTCGTATCTCATGGATTTTGAGCACCTACTTCATTGGGTTTCATTATCAGGTTTGACTGTACCAGTGGATCCTCTTTCCCCAACATCTAGGGTCAGCAAGAGGAGGGATGCATTAAATCTCTCATCCTAAAATCATAGAATCAATTAGGTTGAAAAAGACCTTTAAGATCAAGTTGAACCGTTCCCTAGGACTGGGACTTCCCATCTTCTGGGACCTGCCCACGAAGCCAAGGCTGCTGAGAAATGGAGAGCGGCTTAGCGAGCTCCTCTGCCAGCTCCTTCAGCACTCTTGGGTGAACCCATTTGGCACCATCGACCTGCGTACGTCTAGGTGGAGCAGGAGGACATTAACCCTTTGCTTCTGCATTACTGGGGCTTCAGTCAGCTCCCCATCTCTGTCACCCAGCTCAGGATGTGTGAGTCCCTTTGCCATCGTAGAGTTGCAGTAGGTCTCAAGGAAGTCAGATGAAGCTTTCCCATTTACTTTGACAGAATGAGCCTTTTACCATGTCCATTTGCAATCTGGGAAAGTACCTCTCAGTGTTGTCCTTTTACCCAATCTTTTCCTTTTCAAGGACGCATTGTGGTTACCTCTTCATCTCCTAGACTTCGGAAAACTTGGTGGTTGTAGCAGTAAGAAGGTAAGATGACTTACAACTCACACCAAACATAGCGATTGGTTTCTTATGTACCATTCTTCACTCCAAGATTCTTCCCACTTCCCTCCAGGGCAGAAAGTGGGAGGCAAGGCTTGAAATCACTCAGGAAAACAACAGCAGGGTTAGGAATGTTACTCTTGTCTTTCGAATTGCAGTGACAAGACATTCAGGAACCACAGTTTCCTCCATCAGAGCTAGTATCTCTCATGAACAAAGGATCTGCTCTGCAGCTAGATAGATGGCTTGCTATTTCAATACGGAACCACAGTGTGGGAAATAATTTCTTCAGCCTCATGTTTACAGTAATTTAAACTTGAAGTAGGGAAAATAATAATCCCTGTGTCGTATCACAAGTGGGATATCTGTCCTTCCTCTTCTTACCCATCTTGCTTAACTGAATGGTTACAGATCTTAGGACAGAGGTTGTCTCTTAGTCTCTGTGTCTACAGCATCCAGAAAAATGGTGTCCCATTCATAGGTTTCCAGACACTGCCACAACAACCCTGCAGTGAACATTTTTATAGGGGTTTGTCCAAAAGAATCCTCTTTGGAAGATGCCATATGTTGAACTTGATATTTGGGCTCCATCCGCCCTGGTTTCAGAGACTCACCCATAGCCCTGTACATCCTACCATTTCAGCACATTATATTTCTTTCCACCCCCTGTAATATGTATGTGCACCATAAAAAATCCATAGCAACAAAAACTTAGCTGAAGTAAGGATATATCATGTCAAAAGCTTCAAGAAATGTCAAATCAAGACACAAAGGTGAATTTTCTCATACTTTACTCATATTTATGACTCATACTTGACTCATTTGTGAATGTAGTCAACAGTCACATATTCTCAACTCTCTAAAAAGCTACATGAAAGAAAGCTGTATCATCACAGTACCAGGCATTTATACTACTGCTACCTGTGCTACAAACCCATTTGAATGTCCCTGGGGCAAAGTCTGCTATTGCACATCTTCAGTTTTGTTTGGTATTTAAATATGAGTAATGCCACCGTTGCAGCTTCAAAGTGTTTTTATGCTCCTGTGAAATTTACTTTGCTAATAAAACCAGCAGAACAGAACATTCATTGTATTTGTGCCTTGTGGGAAAAGGGGGGATATTAGAGACCCAGCCCCCCACAAGTTCACAGCCCCCCTTACTGAACACTAAGGAAACCTTGGGGTAAAATGCAGGTGCTACTCTGAGGGTCGATGCAGTTGGATGCACAGAATCTCCCTGGTGAGAGTTCCCCAGGCAACCCTGCAACCTTGGCATATGCTGAGAGACACTGACTAGAAGGTGGAGTGGAGCAAAAGCCCAGCAGCCGGGCTCTGTTACATCCCTGCAGGAGTGGGAACGTGAAGGCATCATGTCCTGATGAACTGCACAGCAGCTGCCAAACAAGGAAACTAGATTTGTATTTGTAAATGCAAAGCGAGAGGATCTTACGCCGATCCATAACAGTGTGTGTGACTGGAGCAACTCCAGCTCCATAGGCATGGAGGTAAAAATGGAAACTTGTGTGAAACTATGGAAAAGCCTGGACAGAGCCAAGGGCTTCCTACAAGATCAGGATGAACAACACTGCCGAACAAAGAACTGAGAGCGGGAGAGGAGGCAGGTTAAGAAACAGAGCTAATGAATCTCTAATGAAAGACTGGTATACCCTGGATGCACAGGGATATGGTTAACACAGCTTCCCAGGTCAGCAAAACGTGACTAGGGTGCGCTTTCAATGGAAATGATGTAACCTCATGCAAATTCACTGACCACTCTGTACATGGTGGGAGGGCAACGGGGAGTTCCTGACCTGAATCAAATTGCATGAATATGTGAAGTTAGGAAAGGGAAAGCAGGGAAGGCTTCATAGTAACTCCTGGGATCAGTTGACAGGCTGAACCTGTCCTCTCCCCCATGTGGATGCCCATTGGGCAAGAACTTCACTGAAGGTAAAAATCCGTAAACAAAGACCTATTTTCACTAACTGTATCTGAGCACTGCCTCTCCAATATCAAACTCTGCCTCCCAGATAGTCTTGCATGAATTACTAATTTCATACACATACAGATGTCACCCTTCTGCCTGTCTGTAACAATAGTCTCGTTTCGGAAGCTGCAGGCTTTCGTTCCCAGAATGTCACCTTTTAGATGAACAACTTACTAAATCACGTGTCATCCACGGTCTGTGAAGCTCAGACAGCTCAAACATAATCTTACCTTTTTTCCTTCACATACTGATGCTTACACTGATATCCACTCCAAATATATGCATATATTTTAAAGTAACTCTCCCAGTAAAACATTTCCTAATTGGTAATTTTTAGCTCTCAATATACGCAGATGTATAAACTGTACAACAGATCAAGAAAGACAATAACATCAGTTAGGCCTATAAATGACCTCTCAGACGTCATGTAGCAGTTTTCTCCTATGAGACCACAGCTGTGTGTTTTAGAGTTGTCTGCTGACGCTTACAGATGCTAGAGTTTCAGGTCCTGTTTTTATAGGGCTGTGTTTCATAGAAATGATGTACAATCAACCACGAGGACAGTGTTGTATTAAATGCTTAAATATTCTGCCTTTGGAACCCAAGAAATCTTCAGGTACCTGGAAGATGCATAGAAATAGCTTTTTAGCTATTTTATTGTTATCCCACTAGTTTAAAGTTCCAATGGATTTTTCTCAGTAGCCCCTATTTCTAATGAAAGAAACCCATGCATGCATATTGTAGACACACAATACACGCGTGGATTTCTGTCTGGTCTTAGCTTGTTGTCAAACACACTGGACAACATTAAACAAATCTGACAGAACAGTATGGAACATGAAATGTCAAAAGACTCAAAACCATATTTCTGTAAATTCCATGAAAATAGCCAACAAACCTTACTCATGTCCTCACTGAGGCACTGCCCCATTAACATGATCCCTTAATATAAGCTGCCTAATTCCACAGGAGACATCAGAGAATCTCACACTGGAAAATGACATTTAGGATTCCCTTACTGCAGGAAAAGCTTTAACCAGAGTTCATATTTTATTAACACCAGCGAGTGCAGTCACAGCACACATAGTAGCTTGTTTGTGCAAGGTGAGCGTGATCCAGTGCACGTGTATGGTTTTCAAGTCCTTATTTACCCGGATTACCACTTCTCCCTAAGGACAGTTCTTCAAGTAAGGATATTAGGTACAGGTATCTTTGGCATGTGCTATCTCTGGTAAGCTTACATGAGCTTGGTAAAGCTGAAGGGTTGGGGGGGATATATCTGCTTTACTCAGCACTACACCAGCCACATGCATCCCATCAGTTATTGCATCTCACATGATGAGGCAAGGATTTCTTAAAGCTGACTCAACTTCCTCGAACTTTACCACAGTTACAAAACCTTGCAACGATTTAGAGTTCATAGAAGCAAGAGGCAAAGAGACCTAATACAGCTTTCTGACTATTCATCTCAACATAACATCTCCTTTATGACAGTTATCGCTGAAGGCCTTTCTGGCAGGGGCAGTAATGCGTGCTACTTTATTTTCCAGGTCTGACTGGCAATGAGACTGTATGAGAAATAATTAGAAATAGTGCTCTCCATTTAATGTGCTGCTAAACAAAAAGTGACAGTAGTTCCTCAAGCAGAAACACACAGACACGCTGAAGTTACAGCCAGCCACAAAAAGATGAATCATTGTTCAGGCAATAGCTCAGTGTAAAAGTGAATTCAATTCCTGTCTGCAACTACGCCTATTGGGTTCATTCAAATTTCTTAATTAATATTTTTAACCCCTGCCTATGTTTCACTTCCATTCGGGGATGTCCAGTTCAGTGCACTTGCCTTTGTGTAGGCTGATAATCATATGACCAAGTGACGAGGTGCCATGCAAAGCAATCCTTCAGTCTCATTTATGTGCTGCAAACTGCCCAGGGAAGTTGTGAATGCTCCATCGATGGCGGTGTTCAAGGCTGGATTGGACATAGCCTTGGGTGGCATGGTTTAGTGGGAGGTGTCCCTGCCCCTGGCAGCGGGGTTGGAACTGGATGATCTTAAGGTCCTTTCCAACCCTGACTGTTCTATGATTCTATGATTCCAAACTCTGAAAAGACCAAACACCCGTTTCTGTAAGGCACTTGGTGTTTCAGGGTTCAACCCCACTAAAAATCAACAGAGCTCAGACTACGTGCAGTTATTGCACAACTGCTGGATGGAAAATGAACAATTTGCTGAGGGAAGCCACAAATGATTAGAATAATGCTATCATTATGTTATAGCCCTTTTTAACAGATTTCTAAATTTACTATAAATGTTACTAGATATTTATGACTAGCATGGCAGCAAGTGCTAACGGGTTGCGCGGCAGGGGTCAGCAATACATAAATACCCAGGATAATACCCTCCATAAAAAAGAAGATGTCACGTAATAACCCTTCTCAAAGAGTCATTAAGAGAGTTGTTTGGTTTAATTGCTTTTTCCTCCGAGGCCAAAGTTCGATGACGCAATGAATCCAGCTTTGGGGGTCATGGTTATCAGACCAGAAAAACAACTGTGGTGCCCTGACGCAAAGCGGTGGTCTGCTGCAGATTTATTTATAAACATACCAACTGAATAAGAGCCCTCTGGCAGCTCAAATTTGTGAAAAAGATAACAAATAAAATAAAAATAAAATTAAATAACCCCCCCCCCCAAACCTGGTTAACTTTGTAACATTAGGCTTTATGCTGGAAAAGTTCTTACTTACAGAATCATAGAATAGTTAGGGTTGGAAAGGACCTTAAGATCATCCAGTTCCAATCTTCCTGCCAGGGGCAGGGGCACCTCCCACTAAACTATGCCACCCAAGGCTCTGTCCAACCTGGCCTTGAACACCGCCAGGGATGGAGCATTCACAACTTCCCTGGGCAACCCATTCCAGTGCCTCACCACCCTTACAGTAATGAATTTCTTCCTCCCCTCCATGCATACACTGCCAGTGTTAGGAGTGATGAAAAAAATCATCACATCCTACAGCTAGCTCGTCATAAACAGAGGCAAACACTCATCTTTGGTTCACATCAGATGTGTATGACTGGGTCATCTACCAACACACAAGTCCAATGGAATGACAGCTTGAGTCAATCAATCATATACTAATATATCCTGCAAGAGATGAAATCCCTACTCAGAATAGGGCCACCCTGAAATAAAGCCACCGGTTGCTCAAGGCTGTGCCCAGTTTATTTCCAAGTATTTCCAAAGACAAAGGCTCCATGACCTCCCTGGGCCCTGCCCCAGTGCCTGACCTCCCTTTACACACACAAGAATTATTAAAAATACCCAAAAAAACCCTTAGCATTTCATTGGAAGTTCCCTTGCTGCAACCTGTGTACATTACACAAGATCAGCGCAGCCTATGGCGCAAGTGACTGGATACTTCTGAGCCTCCTCTGCCGAAGAGCAGCTGTTCAAAATGCAGGTTTAAGATCCAGACATGGCTTGATGATTGCATCTCTCAAGAACAAAGCGGCTCTGCAGTGTAAAGCACGAGGGCTGTTGAAGGGAAAGGAAGAAGTTCTTTCAAGCAATTAAATCTGTGGCAGGCTATGAGCTATAGTGTCAATACAGAGGCTTTTTGCAATAGGAACAGCAAAGACCAACATCTTCCCCTGTGATGCAACAGAATTAAGACCTTTGCTCATGAAAGAAGCAACTGACTATGACTGATACAAAAGAAAGTACTTCTGATTCACTGATTTCTGTTTCAAGTGGGAAACTGACTTGCAAAACTTTAACTATTTCTGCTCACCCAACGAAGAACATCTGGATCCTCTAACAACTTTCGTCAAGCACGAAATCAGATAAATTAGGATCTTGTTTAGGATAGAAACATTTGGTTACCTATCTAAATGCTGAATACATTAAAAAGATTCCGTTACTAAAATATCAAAGCAGCTTACATTATACCGTTCACTGAGTTTCATTCCTGTATCTGAGACGCTATAGTCCGAAGTCCTACAGGTACTGAAAGCAGATGAAATACTGTAACAGGCCACAAAACCCCCGTAAAGTGATAGAAAACACAGGATACTTACTTAAAAAATATTTTTAATAAAAATGGAAATAACAATTATAATAACTAATGTAAACTAGCACTTCAAATTAATCATATTTCGTGTGCTCTACCTGATCCTCTGCCAATGCTGCACAGGATTTACTTCAGAAGCAGGAATATAGATACTGAACAGGTTGTCTGCATCACCAAACCATCTTAGATTTGAATTAGAAATAGCATTCACATTTCATATGTGAGGATGTAAACCAACAAGAGGTATTTGATGCAGTCATTTCTGGTTTACCAGAACGATGAACACACACAAGGAAAATCTATGTGCCAGCTTCCATTTCAAACAAGCGATGCTGTTGCTAATCAGCAAGAACTTGTCTTACTGAAAGGCTTTTGAAATTTGCTTTGAAGAAAAACTCTTGGAACACACAAGTCTTCTTTCCTATTGACAGTTTCTCGTCGCACGTATTCATTGACCACTTGCTCATATCCCTCAGCCTCGAAAAGCTGAGACAAGAACTCTGGAAAAGAATTTAAAAAAATAAGATGAAATATTATGTTTAAGCTATTTTTAAAATACTAGTCAGCATTTATATAAGCATATGCTCTTAGGTGTTACAGCATGAAAATCAGACAGGCCTTCAGACTTCAAGCTGCTCTATGCAGGCAGACTGCTGAATAAATATCAGTACAGATCTCCTTTTGAAACATCAACCCAAGCAAAACAGCTTGCAAAAGTGGTGGTAGTGCAGGCTTGTGGCAGCCTAAGACACATGAAGCCACATGCACTGGCTGTAAACAGGGTGCTCATGTAAAGTGAAGGACCCGCATCGATGAAATATAAGCAAACGGCATTTAATTGTGGATCTATTAAAATCTCATTGTGAGGAAACTGTACGTATTCCATAACACAAAATTACAACCACGCTGTCCTCTACAAATATAATAATAGTCAAACAGTGGAAGAGTGAAATTGTTTTTCCCATGGAAGAAGTTCAGTGTTATCTGAGACAAGGCACATTAATAAATAAGCATCACTGAAATCCTCCCAGGCAGCAATCACTCGGTGTACCAGTGTAGTGCTAAACAAATGAAAAACAGCATGGGTTGCAAACTGCGCAGAAATGATGGGAGTCATGTTTCCAGTAACAAAAGAACTCTCAAGCATTAAGCAATATTTATATGAAAATTAGTGAGATGAATGATGATCATAATGATTAAAAATGGGAGCAGAGGTGGTTCACGAGACAGTCACAGACCAGCCCAAAGCAAAACAATTGCTAACATGAACAATGTAAGAGAAATTCTCTTTCCTCCTTTCTTCTTCTTTCTTCTCCCTACCTCAATTCTTTCCCTGAAGCAAGCATGCATACTAACAAGGAATTTCTCATCCAGAAACAATTCTAACACACTATAAAAATGTGATTGAAAATTCCATAGCTAGGTCCGTCTCATATTTGTTCCCTTTAGCATCAATTCTCTTTGTAAAAGCTAACTGTTTACACAGAATTAAAAATCATTTAATACATAATAGCTCTAGAAATGCTTCAATGAAGCTGTTGCATAGCCAGCATTATCTTAGATTTCATCATTGTCCTATAGAGAATAGGGAGAGCTCAGATAAGATTAATGGGTTTTATATATCAGGAGCAATTAGGTAACACTTTGTGTCATAAAATATGAATAATATTTACTTCACTCCAAATTGGTCTATTCAGTGCCTGCATTCTACTTTAGACGAAGAACAAAGAACCCCACAGAAATAAACACATAGCTCTTACTACACAACGTCCTATAATTGATGGGGGAAGTCACTGAAGTTTAGCATGAGGAGTTGGGAGCTAGGAGACAAGCTATAAGACCAACTCATTGTGAGACTTTATGCAAATCCCTTCATGTCTCTGTGCTTCAAATTCCCCACCAGCAAACTGCAATAATTCCCTTCCTTCCTAAATCATTATGAGCTCTGCTGTTTAAACACTGTATCACATAGAAATGGTTTTGCATCATCTACACTAAAAAAAACCAAACAACAAACCAACAGAAGACAGAGTGACCACAGCTAGTCAGTGCTATCTCAGCAGGTTTTGTGCACAAGCTTCTCAGGGCTGTAGTCACGGTTCTGCTTTAGAAGTCAGCGACTTCTTCAGTAGATCTCATCTTACACACCAGGAATAGTCTTGCAACAAGAAAAACAACAACAGAACCAATGCTAAGATAATTGCTTAGTTGCTTCTTGAAGATGGTCAGTTCTGTTACTGAACGCTGGTCTTCTTCCCTGTGGTAACAAATCTGAATGAAATTCTGCAGTCAGAAACTGCTCCTCTTGGCACATTACAGCACATACGAAAAGCTTTAAAGCCTTAAAGTGCGCACAAAAAGCTTGTTAAGCAAGAAACTGCTCCAAAAAGTCCTGCCAGCCTAGATAACCTCTTCCTCCCAAAAAGGATGGCAAAGGAAATACATCACAATTTAACAGTTCATCTGGGTAAACGAAACTGCCAAAGACATGTTGGCAACTCCCTGAAGCAAATTTAAACAGAAGAGTCACAGAAAACAAAGCACTCTACAGCATATCTTACCTTCAGTAAAAAAAAAAGATCTTGTCCCATCTTGTCTAACATAAAAGTTTTCTCCAAGTTTGCTGCCAGATTTAAACCTGAGCATTGCATGATCATATAGTCCATAGTCTCTGAACAACACACACTTGCCTGGTTTTAATACCTGTCACATAATACATATATGCTTTAATAAGATAAATGGATTTAGCCATATAGAGAGATAAATATATACTTGTATATACAGACACAAACACATGTAACTATAAGAAAAGGTATCCTCACACTGTCAATGAAAGAAGTGATATATATACACAGTTCATTCCCTCTGCAACAAAAAAGTTGCATATGAACTGGATTGTCCGCTCTTAAATACATGAACAGTAGACTACAAATAGTTTAAGATACCTGTTCAGGTGCTGATTAGCTAAGTGAGCTTTTTGCAAGACTCTTTTAAACACAGAGGAATGAAGAAAATATACAGTATAACAACAAAAAATTAAGTCCTAACAGGGAATTTTCTTTGGTGGGTAGTGTACAGTCTAGCACCTGATTTTACTTAATGATTAACAATAAGATTTAGACTACTATGACATTTCTTTTTTCATGTGAGAAAGAAAAGTGTTGCAATAGAGTAAGAAATAAAAAAGGAACAATTTAGGAAAATGGGTTGCAGGTTTGGGTTTTTTTTAATTACTCTTTGGTAAAGAACTAAAGCCATACAGAGTTTAATATGTAGAAATACATGGTCACTGGCCATGCTGACTTTAGACATTTGATGCATGCAACTTTTCTACCCCATCAAATACTAGCTGTATTTGTTAGAGGAAAAAAAGGAGCATACACCACTTGCAAATTTGTGCAGAAACCTACAAGCTAGTTAAATGAGCCAGGTATCTTTACAGAGAAAACAATAATCAGCCTTTTCATGTGCATGAACTGAGTACCAATCCTGACTTTGGAAAACATCTGGAGAGATACCAAAAATCCCATTTCAAACCAAGCAGCGTAGCTGATACTATAACCCCCCCAAATGCACACATATGTATCAACAAAAATATGTTGACTATTCCCCTCTACAGTCAGATATCACATCTCAGGGAAATTCAGAACAACCACAATTCAGATTGTTTAAACCACCCTCTGGATGGACCCATCCTGCCCTATTGACTAACAAAGGCAGCCCAGGGAGATGAGTCTCCCTAGATTAATGTTGATTTCTGAACACCCCACTTTGAAATCACCACAGATCAAGTGTGTTTAACAATAATAATAACTTCCTAACTGCAAGTCACTGAATCTTCTGGAAGGCAGTTTCAGTTCACTGTCACTCACACCTTACCAACACAGCCATTTCTACAATACATTAACATTATTTGTCGCATACAACCTAGGAGCCCAAATCACAGGCAAAATATCTTTGTTATGTTGATGGCACACATTAGGCCAGTCAGAATCCAAACAAATTCACAATACCAAGAGAGGAAAAAAAAACCCTGTAAAACATATTTTAGTCCCATATACTAGGTCAACTAACTAAATACATCCATTAAATATAGTATTAAAGATCACCATTACAAGAGTGGGTATTTTCTCAGAAGAAAACTGTACTTTCAAGCTAAAAAGAGGGAAAGTGCTTTAAAGGCTGTAAAATCAGCCGATTTTACCTTGTAAATGTTCCTCAAGACAAGATGCATTTTGTCAGGATGAATGGCAGAAAGCACAAATATAAGTGTGACAACATCCACAGAATCTGCTGGTATATTTTTCAGAAGATCATCTTTGGTAAGATCACACTGGAACACTTTACATCTTTCAGTACTGTATAAGGCATTTTTCTAGGGAAGTGAAAAGAGTATACTTCCATGGGAAATGAGCGGCATTTGTTCTTGCAAAAAAAGTAAACTTGTCAGTAGACAAAAGAAGAAACTAGTCAGTAGAGCAACACAAAACATGGTAGCAAAAGAACATTCACTTCCAACATGTGACTAATGCAATCAGAGATTCTTTGCTGCCTACTACAACAGTGAAACTACAACTAGTAGAATAGTCTGTTCTCAGGAACTTGAGAAGGAACATGTGCTAAGGCAACTCAGCAAATGTAACACCTCTGTTTTACTGCTGCTTCTACTCTTTAACAATACGGAACTATTATTAAACTAATTTTAGCAATACAAAGTGATCAAAGTACAGCTCTTGAGCTACAAGTAGGCTGTAAACAGCTCATGTCGCATAACCTGCAGCTGGGCTGCTCTAACCCACGATTTTGCTGGTTGAAAGGAAATCTGGTCTTGACAAGAAAGAACTTCAGCAAGATTTGTGGAAGCAGATATCACTAAGTCATCCAAAGCCCAGGGTATACACTCAGCCCAACCTAATTTTGCAGTGCAGCTGTGGCAACTCAGGGAGCTGCTCTCCTCTCCAGTTTGCTATGTGTATTTCTTCCCATCCTTCCCATGAGACATGCTGTATGTGTCTTGTGGTTCTCAGTCACAAATGTACCACAAGAGAATGATTTCAAATAACAGATACATTGAAATTTACCTGCTATTACAAACATCATAAACCAAAGGACTTTTAAAGGTCTAAGTCCACACCAGCCTTGCTGGAAAACTTAACTTTGGACTGGAGTACTAACTACCTATGAATAAGTAGAAACATACCTATTTCTAATCAGGCTACAAATTTCCTTAACAGTAACTTTCATAGCACCATAATATCAAGGGTAAGCTTCCACCACAATCAAATTTTTCTTGTACTGTAAAGTCAGCAAAGACATAGAAGTTCTCCCAAAAACGACAGTCTTTGCAAATCCGTCAAGCAATATACATGCATTACTGTAATGCTGCAATTTGATGCTAAAAACCTAGGTCTTGAGCAATGATTCAGCTTCTTGCATCGGAGAACCACTGAAATGGATCAGTCTCCATTTTTTTGTACAAGCTATTCTCTACACTTTTCACAAAAAGGAAGGCAAGAGAAGCCTGTCATTCCAGGTATGCGCAATTTCAGAAGCTTACAAAGACACTCTAAAAGAAGCTCCAAATATCACACCAACCTTCACATACTCAACAGCTCTAGGAGAGAAATCACAGGCGTATGCAAAAATATTCAGATCTTCTTCTAAGAGTGGAAACAAGCAGTTCCCAACCCCACAGCCTGCTTCCAGAATGGTCAGCTTCTGATCTGCAAACTGGGGAGAAATAAATCCAAAGGAAAGCACATAATTTTGGTTTTTCTCATTATATGAGCAGAGACACTGCCCAATCAGCATTTTACAAGCGATAACCAATTTTAATTACCATTGATTCAAAAACCAAAGTAGGCATCCATTTGATAATCTGACATCGCAAAACAGAAACCTTGATTTCAGCAAAATTGCAAATCTGTTTAGAATATATTACCGTATTTCTTTAGTCATCTAGCCTTTAAGTAACAAGCAGATTGTTGTACCATTTCTGTCTTGCATTTCCTTGAGCTATAATGAACATTAGCTACATCTGGCTATTCCCCTTAACTGTGCTTTGCAGCTAGCTCGTAATTCTGGATGCTTTTCTTTAAAGTAGTGTTCTGAAGTGCACCAACTTGCATCTGTAATGTCACATCAGAGAGAGACAAGTTGTCTATTTAGCACACAACATTCCAGATATTGTTCTTAGTATCCAGCGTGGGTCAATTATAAACCGAAACGAAACTGATGCATCTGATTCTGAGGAGGTATCTTTGATATTAAGAGAAAGAAACTTAACATGTGACAGGTCTTACCCTAACGGCTCTGTTCTAAGTATTATTAAATCATTTGGAAACAATCAATTCCATCTTTTATGGAGGAAGTGTATAGATCTCACCTCCCGACAGCCTTTTAACTCTTCAAACTCTCTTGTTGTCCAATGTCTGTCTTTGAAGAAGTTGGTGCTGTTTCTTTTGTAAAATAAATCCCAGTTCTTCTGTGCCTCTTTCTCTAGTTTCAGTTGTTTGAACTCGGACACTAGAACCTGATCTTTCGCCAATTTCTCGGCTTCTTCTGGGCTAAGGATTCTTGCACTATGGCCGCTTTTTTGGAAAGCACCATCTTCAGTAGATATTATATTTAAGCAACTGTCTGATGTATTTTCTTGGAACATCCTAGATTCTTTCACACGAATATGAATGTCAAACACCCAAGGGTGATTTTCTTTCTTTAGTGTATGTTTCCATCACTTAACTTTGGTGGGATCTAGAAGCAGAAGAGAAATAGTAACCGTGTGCACTTCTTACGATTTTACAATCTATCCTATCTGATGGACTGTAACGTCTCCAGATTTCCATTAATTCCTGAAGTCCTCCATCCAAACTAAGAACTGCATATGACATCCCACTAATGTCAAAGGAAGATACTTAGAAACTGCTGGGCTTCCCTCTGCATTCTAGAAAACTACTTAACGAGAGGAAGATGGTGCAGCTCTAAGCTTATTTTCACTACAACTGACTTTAAAAGGAAAGCAAAAGCTTTGTTTCTTGTTAACCCCAGTTAGAACATCTCATAAAAATAATAACAGGTAACATTGCAAGTCCCATTACAGGTATGAAACAAACTGTATCCCTGTTAGCATCTCTTTGTCCTGCTCTCACCTCTGTGAGAAAACACTGGTGACAGCATTGGCACTTATAAATCACCACGTCACTTGAACGAGAGAGCAAATCAAGTACTGTGCCAGCATTCCTTCCACTGCCTCCTCCCGAGGATCCACACCGCTTTTAACAATCACAGCTGGGTTTATTTTCAGAAGTTGACAAAAATGGAGCCATGAAGAGCTCTACATAGGCTGGGAAAGGACCTCGATTTTATCTCTGATGTTAAACTAGCGCTGACCCCTGCCTTGCCACAGACATGCAGATCCTGGATCTGTACACGTGAATTAAAGACTGCACTGTCCAGTAACTCCCAGGGAAGCCCAAGTAGCCAACACATGCTACTTGCGTATGTCAGTGCCCAGCACCAGGCATTGGCGTCATTTTGCCAAAATGGAAATGAGAAAAAAAAACCCCAATACCCTAATGCAATAAATAAATAAAAAAACAAACAAACAAAACCTTACATGATACAAATGCAAACATAAAACACAAACGTGTGCAAATGAAATAAAGAACTGCTAACATTTTGTCCAGCTTCACTGGAGCGGACACCCTCGTTTTCCTTCAAAAACAACGGGAAAAGGTTGCAGAGAAAAGGTTCCCCTGAAAGAAAGTCTCCTTAAGAAGAGCATATATCCCAAATAACAGTTTAACCAGCAAAATGTCCACTACAGCTCTGGCGTGATCAATGTTTATATCTCTCCGTCGGCCAAGCTAGGAGCAAAAAGAAGTCCAGCCTCTTTTCACGCTCAGAAAACGCTGAGGTAGGAAGTTAGTACGATGGGAAACGCATTTTTAACAGCCTATGCTTAGGCTAAAGGGCCTTAGCGCGGCCCCGAGACCGCAAGCAAATAGCCCCCGCTGCCCTCACAAGGAAACCGGTTTCCAGGCAACAGCGAGGAAACAGAGGGACCGCGTCCGACCCCGCATTCCGCCAGGAACACCCCGTCAGGAAAGGACCCCCAACGCATCCCTGCGCTACCCTACCCCATCCCGGCCTCCCTCCCGGGGGCGTGGAGCGCCGGGCTCCCACCTCTCCCCTCAGGGACACCCCCGCAGGACCCGCGTCCCCTCGGCGGGGACAGCAGCCCTCCTCGGCCCCAGAGCCCCCGTCGGCCCAGCGTCCCTCCTCGCCTCACCTCGCCGTATCCGCCGCCGCCGCCGGCCCCGGAGCAGTTTCCCGGCTGCACTCGGCCCCCGGAAGGGCACCGGGCGGCAGCGCACGGAGGAGAGGAAGGGACCGGCTGGGCAAGAAGGGGACAGAGCTGGGGCCATGAACGGCTCGGCGAACTCGCTGCTGGACAAGGAGGAGCACCCGCTGCAGCTGGGCGAGAGCTTCGAGCGGCGGCCCAAGGCCTTCTTCCACACCATCCGCTGTGAGCACCACCCCGGCTCCCTCCTGTCGGGCCCCGCCGCGGCCGCCTCCTCCTCCCCTCTCTCCTCCCGCTCCCCGTCCCTCTGCTGCCTCCCCTGTGCTCCGGCGGCGCGGTTCCTTCTGCCGCACTCACCGCTCCCGCCGGTGAACCCCCGCTCCTCGCACCCCTTCCCGCCGGGCGGCCCCGGAGCGGCCAACGGTACCTGTCCGGCGCCCCGCCGTCCTCTCCACGGCTTCCCCCAACGGTCCCGCCGCGGCTTCTTACTGGTTAAGGGCCGTCCCCTCCCCGCCCGTCTGCGTGGGCCTCCGGTCCTCCGCGGCGAAGAGGGTCGCTCCCCGATCACGGCTCCTCGGCCGCTACCGCGCGGCTTCGTCCGCACGGAGGTGTCCGACCCCGGCGGGCAGCCGGAGCGGAGATGGGGAATGTGGATGTCGGGCGGGTGCGCTGATGGGGAGGCGGTGCGCGCGGGACAGGCCGGGGCAGGCGAACAGCTCGCCAAGTTTGTTATGAGGTGTATGGGAAGCGCTTGGGAAAGAAAAGCCATTTTCTTTATGGTTACTTTAAATGGCAGTCGCCGGACAAATCGCCACAGGCTGGTCAGCAGCTAAAGCGCCCACAGTTTGGTTTCTAGCTGGCTGTTTGGTGATGAGGCAACATGTATCCCGGCAGCGCTGTTCCTGGCTGTCCCAACTCCAGCAGCTGTGATGAGGAAAGCAAGCAGAAGGCGCTCACACCGCTGCCCAATAAGTGTCAGATAAATCCTGAGGTGGAGTCTTGAGCAATGATGAAGTTTCTGAATAATTGAAAGAATATGTGGGGTTTTTTTAAGGATACGGGATATTATTCCATGTTCTATTTAGCGCTGGGTAGGTTTAATTTCTCAATAGAAAATAGTTCAGAAGAGCAGCTCACTCTCTGTCCTTGAATTCTTTGGGAGGAAATTGCTTTTTCTTCCTTTAAATGAATCCAGGATTTTAAATGAGTAGTAAATCACCAACAGTGAGTGAACTTGTATTTCAGTAGCTTTGTATTAAGGTGGGAAATTCTTACAGTTAGCAGTAGGATATTTTGCTTTATGATGCATAATCCTAGGCCCAGTCTCATGGCCCACGTTCATGTACTACAACGAAGGATTTTGGTGACATTAATCACCTGAAAGTGACTTGAAAGAACAGCTTCCTAGATTGTTACTCAAGCAGATGGTCGATGATTGAGGCAGAGCTGTTTTGCTCAGGAGTAAACTCTGTCTTGTGGATTAGCACTTAAGTTTTGTGTGTTTCACCCCTCTGATTATACGTAATTCCACAATGCTGAAGAGTACCATACCAATGTTTGGTACCTTTAACTGTTTGTATATAACACTGAACAGTGTTATCCAGCACTAACATGCTAGTAAATCTCCATTTATAAATCAAAATTTTAAGTAACCAAACTATGAAATGAATGAAGCTGTTGTCTAATAGTTTATGAATTGAACCCAAGCCATATCTAGATGGAAATACACTGGATTTCTAGAATTGAAAGTGCTTCAATAATTAGTTTCTTAAGGGGTTGCAAAGCCAATGCTCTTCTGACTACAACTGGAAGAACGCGGTTCTGTTTCATAAGACCTTTCTTGGGTGCTGTGTTTTCAGTCCATGACTTTCAAGTGAGATCTCTTCATTTCCTGGTTATAATTTTGGTTTTCCAACTGTTAATCTGGACTGATTTATTTGGGATCTCAGCATTATATTATTCCCATAATCTTTTTCACACAAACTACAATAAGAGGATTTTCTTAGGCTAAATGTGTTTCGGCCTTCTTAAAACACTGCGGTCCCTAATGTTTATGAAATACTCCACTGAAAAACTGGATAATCCCTGTAAAACGCACCTTAAAAACATTTGGCTTTTGGAAGAAGAACTGTGGGTACATTTGAAGGGGCACTGGATCCAGGAAGATTAGCCAAGCGCATACATCTAGAGTGCTAACCAAAAGAAAATGGTCTGTTGTTTGTTCAGAGTAACTATATTTTGCTGATACCACTATCACACTTCTTTCTTAAGTTGTAGATTGCGTTGTTGAAACTCTTGATCTCTTTTTGGTGAAGACCCTAGATCTTGTGCAGCTGGTTTGTTTTATTTGGCAAGCTTGCACATGAAATAGGTGGGAAACAATAGCTAGAAATAGATTGCTTAGATGAAAATTAAGTGAAGTATGATTTGGTCTGGCAGTCAAGGCATGAGGGTTAAGTCAAGTGTGCCTGATTCTGTTTGTAGTGCTGTCAAACTAAAATGCAATTAGACGTGAACATTCTCTTAATGAGAATTTATTGCAGGATGGGGTTTGGTGGTTGGTTTTGGGTCGAGGTTTTTAGGTTTGTTGATTGGTTTTGGGTTTTCTTTTGGTTGTTTTTTTTTTTTTTCTGCAAATGTGCTTTTCATAGTGGAATGATTTTTGACATTTATTTTGAGATATTAATTTCTTAACTAATGCAGTAATTAAAAGCCTTGATTGTGAATATATTGCACCTCCTTATATCCATATCCAGAGATGCTAGAACTGGATGGAAACTGATTTTAAAAACAAACAAAGCAAACCAGCTTATATCTGTCTGATCTGATTTTACTTTGTCTAAATCCCCTGTCAAAGTATTAGGGTTAGGGTTAGGGAGTTTGGAGGGTTTTCTTATGACTCATCAGCACAACAGAATAATGAGCAGAAAATGCTCGTTAAAATGTTCTTAGTTCAAATAAATATGCTAAACAGAGTGCCTCGTTTGGGAGACAAAGCTTTTTGCATTTAAAATGCAGCAAAAATTGTTAAAACCAGGGTTTGTTTAAAGCCAGTAGTGTCTCGCCTTAGTCATGCTTTGTATCCGTAGTGGCTTTGGACTAGCATGGAGCGTGCTGAAGTGAGATCGGCACCTTTTCTTTTTTCCTCATAAGTGAGAAACGAGGGCTCCTCTACCGTTGAGGAGGTAGTGTGGAGGCAAGATAGCTGTTAAATAGACGGAAATATCAAGAAGACATAATGGGTTGGTATCACTAAATTAGTCTGTGTCAGAGAAAGTCGTCAGGTTTGGAATTGACAAGAGCCATGCAGAGCCCTCAGTCTTGAAGCTGATACTCTTGAGATGGGAGGTACAGTTTTACACTTGCCTGCAAAATCCAGTGTCACTCAAAGCCTGGGCTTTGGAGAAGTCTGCTTTTGGGCTTCTAACACAAGGTCTAGAACCCTATTTCTGTTTTAAAAAAGGAAGTTCAGAATCTGGTATTGTCATATGCCTGGGGCACAGAGCCACACACATTGTACTGGTGTGTTATTCCACCCCTGCTGTAAACACTAGCGTGTATTTTAGCATTCTCTGTAATCACAGTAATGTGCAGTAACTCTTTGCAGGGCAGGATGGCACTTCCGAAGACTCTAAGAAATGTAATTGCAATTCTTTTCCTCTTTAGATGATTTTAAGCCAGCATCGATTGATACATCTTGTGAGGGAGACCTCCAAGTGGGTAAAGGAGATGACGTAACAATCACTCTGCCACATATTCCAGTAAGTGCGTTATGTATGTCTTTGCTTACTCACCAACAAATTTGCATTGTAGCTACAGTCTAATATAAATGCTACTTTCACTTTCATTTATGTTAATAGAAATGGGTTCAGTAATTGAGCAGCCAAACTTGTACTGTGTTACCCTAGGAAAGGACTGTACAATTGAATTGTAAAGGGTTATATTTGTAAGGTTACATTCTATTCTTTACTTTTAATTTCTTCCTTCCTACTCTTCCTTGAGTGACTATAAGACTTCTACTGTTAGCTGAAGTTCTGTGCCTGGTTTCTAGCCATTTTTGGTGCAATGGCTTAATGAATAGAGGCAGAGTAACTTGGACTTTAGTCAAGGTTTGCTGTTCAGAAGTCACAGGTATGCCTGTAAGCATATTTCTCCCATTACTAAAACGCAGAATCATAGAATGGTTTGGGTTGGAAAGGACCTTAAGATCATCCACTTCCAGCCTTCTGCAATGGGCAGGGATGCTTTACACTAGACCATGTCCCCAAGGTTCTGTCCAGCCTGGCCTTGAACACTGCCAGGGATGGAGCATTTACCACTTCTTTGGACAGCCTGTGCCAGTGTCTTACCACCCTCAGAGTAAAGAACTTCTTCCTCACATCCAAACTGAACTTCCCCTGTTTAAGTTTAAACCCATCACCCCTTATCCTATCACTACAGTCCCTGATGAAGAGTCCCTCTCCATCATCCTTGTAGCCCCCTTCAGACACTGGAAGCTGCTCTGAGGTCTCCACGCAGCCTTCTCTTCTCCAGGCTGAACAGCCCCAGTGTTCTCAGCCTGTCTTTGTATGGGAGGTGCTCCAGCCCCTGGTCATCCTCGTGGCCTCCTCTGGACTTGTTCCAGAGCTCCATGTCTTTCTTATGTTGAGGGCACCAGAGCTGCACACAGTGCTGCAAGTGGGGTCTCACCAGAGCAGAGCAGAGGGGCAGGATCTCCTCCTTCGACCTGCTGGTCACACTGCTTTTGAAGCAGTCCAGTATTCGGCTGGCTTTTTGGACATACAAATAGCACAGAAAGTTCCATGCCTTTAGCTTTATGAGGGGAAGCAAGGGGAGGTCGGTTCTGGTAAGTGACAATGAAGTGGTTTCCCATCCACTTCCTCCTGAAATTATGCCATAAAGATCTACTGTGTGAGGATGATTGTCAAATGGCAATAAAACAAGTGATTAAACTGTTTATAGGTGCAGCTGTTTTGTAATTGAAGTTTCAGTGGTTTCCTTACCAAAACAAAGTGCTTGCATGTTTGAACTGGATTTGTTTGTTAGCTGGAGTTAATGGTCTATGTCAAGCCAATGAACCGGAACCCACAGACATTGATGGGTCTGCTGCTAGCAGGGGGGCACCAGTCAGTTTGGAAGCTGTGTGTTAGATCCTTTTGCTATTGTTTAGTCTAGCATGTTGGTGGTGACAGTTCTCACTGAATGAGGCTTCAGCCTGCTTTCCACCACTTCTGTTTTTTATACGGTTTTGATCACCTCTGAGTGCTGCAGGGAGTCACAGATTGGTTTTTGTCTATAAAAACGATGAGCATGGCAGTGCTATTTGAGAGCAGGTAACAATACAATTAATAGCAGAGGCATTCACCTTGGCATGATTTGGAACAGTGTTGTTCATTCATTTTTTGTGTTGAACAACGTCGCTTGTAATGTCCCTTTCAGAATCTCTGTACTGTTGAGTTTAATTTTATTGTCTTCCCATGAGTATGAGCAGCTCATTGAATGCTTTGGAGGCTTAGGCAGCTAACTGCAGTGAATGCAGCCGCTCTGTGTGTATTGTTTCAAGGCAAGTGATGCCTGTGTTCTGGACAGAAAGCTGGAAAATACTAAGCATACTGGAAAAGAGGGAGAAGTTTTGAGATCATTTAATCCTGACAAGATTTACTGAATTTCTTGGATCCTGCTTCTCAGTTGCCCAACAACTGGAGAGCATTCAGATTCTAAGTTGGTTTTTGAAATTGCCTGGTCCCTGAAGGTAACCCCAAGAATTTGTTCAGTGGAGGTATTTTGGTGTCCCTTGCTGCTTGGATAAATTGAAGTACCTGTGGATTTAGTGGCTTTAGTGTTTGATAAACAGTTTTGGTTGGGAAAGTGAAGAATTCCTGTTTATTTAAAAAACCCCCAAGCTTCAAGTATGAAAACAAATTGATTAAATGTCACCTGTTTCACCTACCACCTTCTTCTCTCCTGTAATCAGCAGACTCTGTAAGCCAGTGTTAATTAGGTACTAACATAAAACCTCAGCATTTAATTTTATGTAGAAGGATGGGACTGTTAATTTGCTTAAGCAGAGTTCCGTTTCTGCTTATTTCTTTAGGCAGAATCATTCTTTGCTGAGGTAGGAGGCTTCTGGGTAGCAGAATGATAGTAACAAACTTTGATCAATTTTCCTTAAATTTGTGCATTATACATCTCCTGATTTAGTTGTCAACAGCAAGCAGGATTTGACTTTCAGTTTGCTTTTTATTGTCAGGAATGTTGCTTTCCTCTCTTAAATGCAGGACTGCTAAAAATGTAACTTCCTTTGAAGACATGACTTTCTTGAGACGTATTTTCTGAATCATACCTCTATCTCTTACTGTATCTTTGTTGGGAATTCAGATTTTTCACTCTTACAGTTCTAAACCCATTTTAAATTCAAACATAATTCTATTTTTAGCAACATGAAGAAAAGGAATTGCATTCTAAGTGATTAAAATATGATTATTCATTTTTGCTACTCAGAAAAAATCCGTAGAAGAGTGTGGTTTTTCCTTTTCTCCTCAATTTCGGTTGCTTTCCTACAGCATGCGCAAATGTGCACATGAACAAACATTTTCTTTTTAAATTCCTTTTCTACCGTAGCTATATATTACAGAGAAGTCTGAGCAAGAGACTCTCAAAACTGAGAACATATCTCTCTATATCCCCTTTGAGTATTATGTCCTTTTCTGACATAGTGATATGTATGTCCATGCTGCTGTGTGCAGATAGACCATGGATTCTGTGCCTGTAACCCTGGAACCAATTGTATGAGCCAGCCTGTGCATGCATGCAGTACAGCTGAGCATCATCTCAGCAGTATCAGTTAACCAGCATGCACCACCACATGAGTTTATTGCTTTTCAGCCTAAGCCGTTAGACTTTTATGGTTCTGCAGCATTGTGTGGACTTGGGGACTTTCTGGAAGGTGTCAAAACACCCCATTTGCTTTCGAGAAGACCTTTCAGCATAACTGCATGGCACCTACATGTTAATCTGACTTTGAAGAAGACAGCTGTTCTTACATAGTTAGTGACAGTTGCTTGTAATCCACTATGATAACACTGCCTTCTTTTAAAATGCAAAGCAGTTTAAATTCTTTTTCAACTGACCGCATATTTCTTTAGGAAACAGTTCTGCTACGTGAATAATTAGAGCTTGCTTTCTCAGCCAAACGCAAGATTTCCAGAGCAGAAATGTCAAGAAGATTTACGACACTTGTCAGGGCCAGCTATGCAAATTCTGTGACGCTTTCATTTTGGGAATGATAACTGTAAATAATGGCAACCATGAAGAACATGTTTTGTCACTGCAGAGACACTTAAAATGATGAAAGGCATAATATTGCTATGAGGAAACATCTGATCTACTGCATATAACTATTTTTCCCATTTCATGAATGAGCATTTTCTGTAGGAACTAAGCGCTTAACCTCTTGGTCAGAACAACACATATAATCACTAAGAAAAATGAATATAAACTTTTGGGTAGGGGAATATAACCAAACAAATGTGTGCTCTTTCTTCGATACCAGGGTTCAACTCCACCAATGACTGTGTTTAGAGGAAATAAAAGGCCATATCAGAAGGACTGTGTGCTTATTATCAACCATGACTCTGGGGAATATGTGCTGGAAAAACTTAACAGCAGCATTCAAGTCAAGAAAACAAGGTAAACCTGGGGACAGGGCTCTTGATAGGATTAATTTTCTGCTGAAGTTTCTTTTTCAGACTGTCTTTTGAACCAGAACTCCATTTGCTTTTGTTTTGTAGTGACGTTTAATTACTAAACCTTATGGGCTTTACATGTCAATTTATCTTGCCTAAAAATGTGAATCGGAGTGTAAATTCGAGAGGAAAGAATTTATAAATTCTCCAGTGCTGAAAGGACATAATTAGAGCTTGCAGTCAAACACCTCCCATGATTTGAAGCTTTGGAAGCTGGCTGAAGGATGGGATGTGTTTCAGGAATCTCTAGTTAGCTGAAAAAGACAATAGAAATATTAGGCTGTCAAAAGGATTGCTGAACTTTCCAGGTTTGTTCCCTACAGCTTCCTGTGGGAGCCATGATCTTTAACAATACACTCTTAGGGAAGATGGAACACTCCTCTCTGGTTTGGATCAGTGATACATAAAGCGGAACACAATCTAAAGCCTCCAACTGGGGTTGGGGGGAGGGGACAGGGCCTGTAGAAATAATAGTAATGAGGTTTTGCCTAGAAGAATTGCTAAGGCCAGAAATCTACTCTGACCCAATATTCTTTCTTCGCTGCACAAACACTATGAAGTGTGTAGCTGGAACATTTTTTGTCATCTTGCTGCTCGGCAAGTACCTGCAGTCTCTGGGTTATGTTCTTTCAGTGTCACTGGGCCACAGGCTACTGAAATCTAAAGGGAAAGCAATTATTCAGTTGTCTCGTGAAGAAAAGCTCTCAAATAATTCTACAAGTTTTACATTTTAAAAAGCCCGTGCCTTTATTGCAGCGTAAAACTTTTAGCTGCTGGAACTACTAGAAATGCAAGTTGCAGCTCATTAGCAGTTGGCTGAAAGTTAGCCAAGAACACCTTGATTTCGAGGTAAATGGACTGTAGCACTCCTGAATCAGTGATGCGAAAACTGATCCATGTGGCATTGTTCAGTGGATACGAGCACGTCATAGATGAGATATGAATTCCCAATTCAAGTTCTGCTGGACTTTGTCCAGGTAAAGCTTAAGTCAGAACGGCGCAAAGAAGTGCAGGAGGGCTTAGGCTCAGTGGAGTGTTTGGATCCCCTGAATTTTGGCTCTGGGGAGGTGAAAAATATTTCCACTTATCTCAAGCAGAGGCAAGTTAGTAAAAAATTGGGGATCCCTGTTTTGAGGAGTAGTGCTTTGCAAAGTCACTTCTCAGATCGGAAGTGTCTTTTTTGTCATGGCTACTTTGATCTTTAACGACCTGGTGACACTCTGTGGGAGCAGTGTTTTTAGTGTCAACATCCTGATGACATTAATGGGGGAGTAATTGCACTTGTCCTACATAAAAGCTTTTGTAGTTCCAAGGGCATAATTAATACCGGAAACAGTCTTTTTCCTTTACCTTTCATTTGATGCAATAAGTATATTCCCAAATCCTCACTTCTATTGTAACTGTGGTACCTAATAGCTGCATTTCAGTGATGAATGGAAAAGTGTTTCTGTGCTTAATTTTTGAGGTTGCATCTACAATTCAATGAAGCACAGAGATACCTGAGATAGTCCTAAATGTGCTAGTTCAGATACCAGAAGCAGTTTAGGTGAAATCCCAGAAGTTCCACATGGCCTAGTTCAACTTGTTTCTCAGTAGGATTAGCTTAAAGGCACAAAAGCATCACACTGCTGAGCTGGAACCCTCCTAGAACTGAAACTAAGTTCTGATACCCACATAAGCTGCTTCTGTGCTACGCTGCATAAAGCCATACCCTAAAAACCTTTGGTGTTATGTGATAAACTACACCACGCACTTTAATCTCAATATGGTTTGCTATAGAAGGACCTGAAGAAGTAGGTTTTGTTTTGTTCTGTTTTGATTTTCTGCCACGGATATTGACTGTCCAACAATATCAATCACATCACTGATTCAGTAGGAGGAAGAGACACTTGATTTGAAATTAACAGCTAGGCATAGTGTTATTGTGGAGACTATTTCCCACTAAGGGACAGCTTAAACTGTTTTTAAGCAATAATAGCAAATGAATGAAATCCAGGAATTAAATGCTTACATGCTGTATTTAGCAGTAAGAACGAGTGTTCTAGTCAGATTGACCTCTAAGAGAGTTCAGTCTGAGATGATTTAATTGCAAGTAAGAAAATTGTTTCTTTCTTTTGCTGCGATTTTAAGCAGGATTTTGTTATGAGTGGATCTATTTCATGATGTACTTACTTCAAATTACTATGATTACTTATTCTTTTTTAAAAAATACTAATTGCTAAATTACTAGATGCAGATTACTAGATAAAATAAAAATACTAATTTACTAGATCATCTTCAAGGTCCCTTCCAACTCAAACCATTCTATGAGCCGATGAAATTAAAGTCTTCATTGTTCTTACAGCAGCAAATTTGGCACCGCTGAACCACATCTGGATTTGAAAATTCATTTTGTAAGAGTTGCAGTGTAGCTGTATATGCGTATTTGTCACTGAAAGCAAGTGTTGCATACAGAAAGCTGTATGTATCTGTTTTTACAAAACAGATTTTTACAGGTGATGAATTAATTCAAGGATATTGAAAAAGCTGAATATAGTCACATAGTACCATTGAATGTCTCTGGTTGTTTTTTCAGAGTGGAAGGTAGCAGCAAGATCCAAGCCCGAATAGAGCAGCAGTCTGCCCGAGCATCTCAGCTTCCTTCACAATTCAGAGCCCCAGCCAAGCCAGCAGTTGGACCTAAAACTTCTCCTTTGAAGGATAATCCCTCACCTGAGCCTCAGCTGGATGACATTAAGAGAGGTAAAGAAGGGTTTGTAGTTTCCTGAGTTTTGGTTGGTTTTGTTTTTCTTCTTTATAATAAAAACTATAACTGCAATTTATAAAAACGTTAGAATGTTCAGGGATTAAAAGATGTTACTTGACAGCCGATTTGTCATCTTTATATCTCATTTTAAGGCATCTTGGTGAATTATTTATACTATTCTGCCAGCATAGATATTTTTACTGCAGTCTTCTCTGGCATGAGAGAACTTCCTCTTTCTGGATAATTTTCTCTCTTCCAGGCTATTCCTCTGTTCTTAAAAGAAGACAAAATAAGCGTAACTTCAGAAACCTGTAGCTGAGTGCTAGATGAGTTGAATGGGTGTCTGAGGCAACAACAACAACTAGAGCCAAGACCTAGCTGTGCAGTCAAGTAACTTGGACGAAAGTTATTCCTACACTAAGTTTGGAGCCGTTTGTCAGTGGGATGGAAGGGCTGGATAGCTGTGTTCCCATCACAAGACCTGGAGCTTGTGGCATGCCAAGTAATGCTAATAGGGGAGGGATGAGAGAGTGAAGAACCGTGCAGCCACTCCTCCGCAGCTTTGATCACATCTACCATATAGTTGCTCTGCTTCTGTTAAGGTACCTTGAAGAGTTGACTGGCTCAACTCAGTCTCATGCTCCAGCAACGCTTTGTCTCAGTGTTTTGCTGTGGGCAGGGCACATGTCCTTCCTTTCATACTGGTGTGATACCTGATTTTGCTGTAGATTGCACAGTCAGAATGAGGGAGAGGTTAAATTTCAGTTTGTATTTGTTTCTAGGTTTGCTGGGTTTTTTCTGAGTCTTTCTTTCTCTTTTTCCCTCTGTCCCATATAGCTACTTTTTTGCTGTAGACTTAGCCTATGTTAATTGCCCAGACTGTGTTAATTACTTAAACAGGGTATTTTTTTTCAATTCATGATAATCACTACATGACCTTTTTACTGCTAAGCTATCTGTGTGTTTGCATAAGTGCTGACTGATCTCACTCTTTCACAGCGGTAGTATTATCAATACCTGGACGCTGGTCAGCAGACCGAATCAACATCTGAGAGTGTTAGCTACAGTTCCCTTAGCTTTACAGTTCCCTTAGCTTTACAGTTCCCTTGCCATTTTTATTTTCTGTGTAATAGGTAAGGAGAAAGAAAACACATGATATATCAATTTAAAAATTAAATCAGTTGTGCATTTTAAATGTGGTTTAGGTTTTTTTTCTTGTACTAAGTTTCTTAACCATTGGGGCACTCTTTTGTATGCATACAGCAACTTGTAAACCTCATGCTGTAGTAGAATGATTACATTTGGTGTCACATCTGTTCTGCAATGACCATTTTCCAGTGGTCTGAAGAAAAAAAAAAGAAGGAAAAATAAAACCCACACAAACACTTCTGGTGTTGGGGACTGTATATTCAGTGCTTGAAAGTCTGAGCAGATCTCGTTTACCTCAATGCAGCTGTAGTTGGTAGGGATTATGCCCTAGCACTGGGTTTGTCTCTCAAGGACATCTCAATCAAACTTTCTGCACCTCAGTGTAAAATACTGCCTGTTCTAGCTGCCATCTCCACATGCACAAAGTGCCAGTATTAAGCTGATTTCTCTCCACCTTGCATACCATTATTAACAATAAGCTTTCTGCTATAGGCATACAACCTTATCCTCCCTAAAGCTGAATGACTTCATTTCCAAAAGTCCTTGGCGTTCTTGCAGCCCAAGGTTAGAGCTGTAGCTAAAAATTCTGCAGAGCCTATTGGAATCGAGAACCCATTATTGGTTCTTAAGTAGTAAGAACACTTAGAAATGATTATGGAAATAAATTAGGGCATTTGGTACTGTATATATAAAGAAGACATTCCTGTTGAGAAAGGCTGTTCTGTTTGTGTAATGATTTCTGACCTTGAATTTTTTACTCTAAAAACCACATTGACTGCCAGTATGAAACAGTAAGCCCTTTTGTTTCCTTCAAAGAAAGCCTGCAGTTGTAACATGAAATGAGCAAAAGTTAAGGTTCCCCTAACAGTGTCAGTCTAGGAAAAGCCTGACTCTTTTTGTTCAGCTTAGCACGTATGTACATACACACACACACAACTATTTTAGTTGGAGGCACTGCGAGGAAATGTTTAGCCGGGGCTTCAGTGCTTGTAACTGCACTAAGTATAACAGGCAGATAGGAAAAAGCAAAATCAGACAGTTTTAAAACAGATGTAGTTCTTCTGTAGAGCTTTGGTGTCACCGTTGGTGTACCCACCATGTTTAACGGAGTGACACGAGGGTTTTGAACAGACTTCCTTAGTGATCCTGCTGGAGTTCTGCCTAGCAGATTTTTAGTGATGCAGCAGCCACATAACATTAGTGAAAATCATGACTTTTTCTCATCTACACAGACAGCATATTTAGAATTGTGGGCTCAAGGAATTAAGAGACAAGAGAGACCTGAGGGGAAGCTGACAGCCTATAAGGCAAAAGATGTCTTGGAGATGGGCTTGGACCGAGTTTCCACCAATGACCACTGTCACTAATAACACCCTTACCTTCCCAGTCCTTGAAGCTTGTGGCACTGGTGCTGTTTTGCTTTTCCTGCCTGTATTCAGCATAGTGAGCCTTACCACTTCTTCCAAAGCATTCTCCCTTTCTGTCCTCATAACCAAACCTCTTTCATGGGCTTTTAGTTTTCTGCAGAAAACCCTCACTTTTCAATCTGACAGTAATCTCTAGCTCTGTTTAAAATCAGCCAGGCTAATCTTCTTTTCCCATTCATCAAACCATTGCTTTCTTCCTTCAGTTATCTTTTTGCCTGCTGTATTGGATTCGAACTTCTTGTTTAAATTCGTTTTTCCTAGTCCTCTGGAGTGCATTTCTTGTTATATCTATTCCCTTTCACCACCAATGGCTCTCAGATTGCTTCGCCTTCTTCACACTATTTTATATGCTGCTTTCTAGGCTGCTGTGTTCTCAGCCCAGTGCCAACACCCCTGCATTTCAGCCATAGACTAGCTCTATAAGCATTACTTCTCAGACATTTGTCCTTTATTAGACTTGTTTACTATATCTTTCTGCAATAGGAACTGTGGTCTGTATGTGATAGTGCTTGCTATAATCCAGGGTATTTCTAATAATGTATTTTTAACATCACTATAACTTACAACTAACACCACCATTGCTAGAAGTGTGTGGAAATTTTACATCATTAAGCTAGGGAAGATAATTTTGAATCTGGCCATTTTGAAGTGAAAGAACCCTTATTCCTGTTTACCTTTTTAGCTTTCCTCTATGGATTTCTTAGCCTTAAACACCGGGAACATTTGAATTTGTAGTCCTCAATATGGGTAGGCTGAGAACAGTGATTTACCAGTGCTCATTTGCCTCTCGAGGAGTCGAGGCATGAAATGGATTTTTAAAGCCTGCAACACTATGTTGGGAGGGAATAAGGGAAAAAGACATGACAGTACAAAGTAATATCTTCTGCTGGCCTGATCATATATTCTTCCTTTGTCTTCCAGTGGTCTCTTAACTATATCTTCACGATGAAAGATTAAGTTTTACGTGGCATACTAGTAAAGTACAGAGAGTACAGGCAGTCTAGCCAGGGATCTAGATTTAGGAAGAAATTTGGAAGAACAACCCCACTGTCCTTAATACCCAGCTGGAGCTAGTCATATGGTTGCTCCCTTTCACTATGTTTTCCTTGCCTCTGCTTCAGTATAACTGCAGCATTTGAAATTGAGCTCTGAACTTTGAAATTGAAAAATAGTGGGTTTAAAACTGGCAAAAGAAAACTTTCTTTCTCAAACCAATGCATGCTGAGCTAGAGAAGCTCTCTGCAGCAGATAATGTGGAGGCTGAAAACTTAAGCTGTTACTCTTCAGTGTTAAGCAGATCAAGGAAAATGTGCCTTGTTAAAAAAGGAAAGAGTTCTACTTGCTCAAACATACTCCTGCAGGGGAAGGAGATAAGAAGCATTAAAACTGTGCCATTTTTACATGAAAGAAAGACTCATTTTATGTGATCTGGCTATGCCATACACAAGGAAGATGTCCCAGGCTGAGAAGCTGGGGTTCATCTTGCTTTGAGACACATCTGACCTAAGGTGAATTACTCCTGGCATCAGTTCTCCATTTGTCAGGTAGAGATCATAATATCTCATCTTTCTCTTCTGTCATTCTCGTCCCTTTAGCCTGTGACTTCTCCAAGACAAGTGCTGAATTTTAACTCTGTGGGTGTGGAACTACTAGCACAACGAAAGCCTATATTTTGAGGGTTTCACATCCTATGCTTAACATATGTGTTCTCTCATGGAAACCTGCTTAGGTGAAACTGAGTCATTAGATACTTGACTTCAGGTGGGCACATAAGAATTGCCCTCTAATAGTGTTTGGGCCACTTAAAATGATTACAAAATTTAACAGTATGGTATGATTTGGGGTGACTTACCTTAATAGCTGCAGTTGTTCAGCCAAAACTAGCTATTGCTGATGCAGCTGTCATGATGCTCTCATGGTATTCCGGTGTTTCTTTGTGCTGGAAACTGTGAAGTGGGGTGTGTCTGACTTGACTGCCTTCCCAGTTTCAGAGTAGTCTCTGTATTTCCCTGACTACTTGGAAGCTTTATAGCAGGTTAAGGTATTATTGCCACTCCCTAACATGGGAATATTCTCATCTGCCCCACTGCAAAGTTATCTGATGTCATCCATCTGCTTCTGAAGTTTGTTTAAAATGAGATGTGTGACTGCGCTGGAGCAGTTTCATGCGTATCTGAAGTCAGGAAAGTATCTGTTGTGATCATGTGCCTATGTCCATCCGTACCCCCTTTATGTGTTTTCCAAAAGCCTAATCGTTGCTGATAGCTAACAATTTAGATTCTTCCACTTTTAAATGCTTTTCAAAAATGGGCTGGCTGTTGGCCTGTAAAACTCAATTAAAAAATGTACTTACTATGTATGTAGAGCATATAATCCATCAAAAAAAATTAAGCAGGAAGTGCTTTCAGGAGTGTAAAGTATATAAATTATAATAGTGGAAGTGAAGGGTTTTTGATACTGACCTGTGCCGTTGCTTCTTTAAATTCATCTACAACAACTAAGTAAAAAAGTTTTGGGGATTTTGTTTTTCCTTCCTCCTCTTCATATTTTGATGTGATAAATTACACTTGACAAAACTATTGCATTTGCCAGAATTCTGTGGGGCCCTATTTATGGTTTCAACCAGATGAATGTTCTTTTATTCCAGAGCTGAGGGCAGAAGTTGAAATTATTGAGCAGATGAGCAGCAGCAGTGGAAGCAGCTCATCGGATTCAGAAAGCTCAGCTGGGAGTGAAGATGAAAGCTCCAGCAGTGAGATGGAAGAGCCAGCACATGTTTCCCCTTCCCAGCCACCACACCAGCAATATAACAACAGGAATGCTATTGCTAATGGCACCAGCAGGTCACAAGGAAATAATCAGCTCATGAACACACTCAGTAAGTAAAGGCTTGTGTCTATTACTGTGGGAAGCTGCTTGAGAGCACTCATTTTCTTAGCATGTTAGGCTAACTCCATGAAGTGCAGTTTGGCAAATAGGAATCCCAGGGAGTTGTGCTGGCTGAAATATGTGGGCAGCTTTACTGGACAGAGGGCCAAGACACATCTGAAGATGTGGAGATGGCTTCAGTTTTGTCTCTAGTCTGTGGGCATCAGTGCAGTGGCCCCCACTGACCATGCTGAGCCTTGATTCAGGCATCCAGGAGGAACGAAGGGGTAGAAAAGTCATCACTGTGGGAGGATCTGGCGCACCAGAGAATGGGAATTACTTTAATGTGAAACCACAGATTAGACATAAATAGTGGGATTGGCACAAATGTCAGTTAAAGGTCTGTACAGAATCACGAATGGCACAAGGCTGTCCTGTGGTCATAAATGCAGTCTCTGTGGTCTTCATTATTAGCTGCATTGCTTTGTCCGAGTGTTTACTTTATTCTGCCTGTGTTGGCCTCACAAATTTTCATACCACATTTTGAAGGGAAGTTTAGAGTGACATGTATTTGGTTAAAATATTACATCTGTGGTGTTTGCAAGCATTAAATCACTACAAACTCACCTCCACCCTTTAAAAAGTGTAAAAAACATTTTCATAACAGTTTTGTCCCATGAGACTCTCTCAGGGGAGATGGTGTACACCTCTATTGCTCTTTCCTTATGCTGGATCAGGTAGATTTTAATGTAGTGGAGTTAAAATACTGTATTTACAAGAAACTAGAACTTAACTATCATAAATAGCTCTTAATTCCTCCTGAGGCATCTTTGCATGCATCTCTTGGCACCCATACACAGGAAACTGGTGGAGCTTAAGTACAGATAAATGTAGGTTTTCCAGCTTCAAGAAGACAAGTATAATCCTAACTATTCTATGGTTCTATGATTCTTCTTGCAGTCAATACTGCAAAGGCCTACTGGAAAACTGGAGAGGCCTGTTGGTCTTCCTGTCAGTAATGAATATCTAAGTGAAATCCAAAGTTCAACAAAGTCATTAGGACACTCCCATTTCTCTGTTTCTGGTTGTGAGCTGCCTCTTCCCTGCTTCTCCTGGGCCATGAAAGCAATACTGCAGAGGTTACTGAATGTCAAGAAGCCTCTGACTCCAGGAGAATTTGGGAGCTGGTCAAAACAAGGGTTTTGCTCCTTTTTTCAGGCAATGATATTTGACTTTGGATTTCACATCCTTTTGCCAAGGATTAATATGTCCTTGAGCATTCAAATCACTGGTGACCACCATCTACATGTGTAGATGGAACCCAAGTTCTTGTTTAATAAAAGAGGAGATGAAGAAATACAGGGCATAGCCATTGCATAGCTGCTTAGCAGCTGTTTGAGGCAGGACGATGAGAGAATGCTGGGAGAGCTGGGTGTAGTTACCGGAGCACAAGCATGATTCTGCCTCCTTTTTTCCCCTCTGCCTCATCAAATCACAAGTGTTGTGCAAAACAAGGTCTGAGGCTGTCGTTTGGTCCACATCCTGGCTGCCTTTTGTCTGATCCTTCTTTGTACTTTGGAGGGAGGCCCTCCCCTTCACAGCATGTGTCAGCTTAGTTCAGCCAATAGCCTTGAGCTGTGATGGCTTTAACATGCCTTTTGGTTTATTGACACGTGGGGGCCTTGCCTTGGCTACCCAAATGGTCTTAAAACAAAACAAAACAAAAAATGTATTTTAAAAGGGCTGAGAAAGCCAGGGAATTCCCCAATGCCTTGTCCCAGCAACTCCATATACAGGAGTTTGTCTGGTGGAGGCTGTGAAATGCATGTGGAATAGCATGGGGAGTGCTATTGTACCAGAGAGCAGCTTTGGTGGCTGTGGAGCCAAGGACACTCCATCTAGCCTGGGTCGCACTGTGTATTAGCCCCATGAAGCTCTCAATGTTCTTGGGCATGGAGTTCCATTAAGTGACAGATGATGTTTGTGTTCATTTATCATGTTATTGTTTAAATCTTCCCATGTAAATGTGACTGTTCTTTGGTTTGATTGCCATGAAGTGTGAATTAACACCTACTGACTTGTTGTGTTTTCTTGGGTTTTGTTTTCCATAGGAAACGACTTGCAGTTGAGTGAGTCTGGGAGCGACAGTGATGACTAGAGGCTGAGCTTTTGCTGATTCTGTTACATATACATGAAGAACTAATTTACCTTGAATTGATCATTGCCTATGAAGAGGAGCTCACAGAGATAGTTCCAGAGATGTGTGGAATTGTAATAGAAGGAATGCATAGCCCTGCAAAATAGCAGATGTCAAGGGCTGGTTTACTTTGTTAATTAAGTATACATTTTATGTATATTCTTATTATTTTAGAGCTTTAAATAGATATATACAGTGAGCAAGCAAATATATGTTCCTGTATTCCTGTCCATTGTCTGTCAGTTTAATGTATAGCTATATGATGTCCTCCAAAAATATCTTGTTTGTAGAAGATATTCAGCCCGTCATTACTTTGGGGGGGGGACGACTTTTGTGTATAGGATGAGCATGAGCCAACAATGAGCTTAAAAAAACATGCAGGAGCTAATGTGTGCACTGAAATGGGACTGTCATAAATTAAGTTTCAATACCAAGTTGATTGGTTTGGAACTTTTCTAATGTTGTTTTTTTAATTGTTATTGTTATTATTATTGCTATTTATGGTTGATTTAATAGACTTACTTTTAAACAGCTGGAAAATAGGAATCATAAAACCATGTTCGTCACAAACCTTGCTGCACCAGTGCCTTATAAGCAGTTTTTCTTAAATAGCACTTTGATTCCTGCCACCTTTCCTATAGGATGCAATACTGAAACTTCCTCAGATTGCTTTTGCAGACAAGAGCTGTGTTGCACATAGAGCCAGCTGTACTCTGAGGGCAGTTAACTCTAGCAAGATAAAGGATATACATCAGTCACCTGAACGCTTCTAAATAAGAACTGGATCAGCATTTTCTCTTGCAACTGAAGTGTCTCATTTAACTCAGACATTCAGACCTAGTCTTCCGAAATACTTAGGAGCCCAATTATCTGTGAAATTGCAGTGTTACACATACAAGATGTTGGACTTACTGAAATTGTAAGACCAGAGCCGCCTTTGCAGTTCCTGGGGAACGCAGAAAGAAGAGATGACTACACACTTAACTGTGAAACAGCGGAAGGCTCTCTCCAACCACAGTTGTCCAGGCAGACTTTAGTCTGTATTGTTTGTTGGACAGGATCTCTGTGCTTGGCAGGAGTACACAGGACATTAAATATTTACCTAGGATGAAATTCACCCCTGTTTAAGGGGGTTTAAAAGGTGCTCAGTTGGATTATCATTAACTTGGTTTTGCTCATACGGAAAATGAGTGCCACAAGCAGCCTCTTAGAGCTTGAACACCAGGCTGTCTTTTTATAACTAAAACTAAACTGGCATAGGACAAGCTGCACCGCAGTTGTGGTGTAATCCAGGGGAATGGGAAGCTGAATTGGATGCCTCTCCGTTCTTCCGTGTCTTTGCACTGCTTTTGTTTGTTCATTTGTGTTGAACTCTGGTTTGTTTACGAAGCTCTTTGCTTTTTTGGTTTCGTTTTAGGGTGTTGAAGAGCAAGGGGACATTTGAAAGGAGATGTTATTAAATGGTTTATTTTTTTGCATTAGATACATATTTAGGCATATTTTTGCATTATTGTACATACATTTTAAAATACCTGGGGTTTTTTAAAGTGTTTTGTGATGTGGGCACATGTTTTAACAGACGATTATTAAATAGACTTGATGTGAAGCCATAATTGCATTCCTGGGTTTTTTGTTGCTCCTGCTCCGACAATAAAAGTGCTCTGGTTTAACAAGGTGGTACCAACTTGGGATTTCATGCAGGTAGTTGGAAGTCTAATTAATGTTAATACTGCTTCTGACTTTTCCCCAGCTTAAGATCTGAATATGCAGGGAGACATTTCTCTCATGCCATTTCCCCATTACTGGAGCTTATTCCTGAGTTCTGTTGACGTTATTTGCACTGAAATGGAAAAGCAGCAGTGCAGCATTTTCATTGCTTCTCACTCACTGGCTGCTCGTGAACTCTAAAATCCAGGACATGTCATAGGAAGTTTACTAATTATGTGTGAATAAAATCTGTGAACTTAAGAGGATAAGACACCACCAGGCTCCACTGATTTGAATAGCCAATTTAATTATGGTTTAGATCAGCAAGAGGGGAAAGCTTCATTCAGATAATCAATTTCTGCCCTGCTTTGTGTTTGTACTCTGGGTCATGTTTCCCTGCTATCCCTCCCAAAAGGATTTCTTCCCCTCCCTGTTTGTTGGCAACCAAATCAACATATTTTTCACTCAACTACACCACTTCTAAACTACATTTGGCCATCCTTCGCATCCTTTGGAGACACCTTGTACCAAGGGTGAGCAGCCTGTTGTTTGTGAGGTGTTGATCTGAGCATCTCACACCCAGACTGCAGCATCTGGCTGGTGAGTTAACACAGTGTCCTGCAGCCCACTCATGGATATAAGCACATGTGTAACCAGCCCCTCCCTTCCCTGCTGCTTTGTCCTCAACAGCCCTTGGCATATGATGCCAAAGAAGGTCTCCGGGATCTCCACTCTTCCCACAGCTCTCCTAGGGACATAGAACTTGTTTGGTGAAGGTGAACCATGTTAAGGAATAGTAAACATTGCCTACCTGTTCCTATTGAATGGTTGTGCATTAGTTCATGATTTGCAGTAAGTTATATTCAGATGGAAATTGGAGTCCAAATCATAGAATCAGAATCATAGAATGGTTTGTGTTGGAAAGGATCTGAAGATTATCCACTTCCAACCCCCTGCCATGGGCAGGGACGCTTTCCACTAGACCAGGTTGCTCAAAGCCCCATCCAGTGTGGCCTTGAACACTGACAGGGATGGGGCATTTACCACTTCTCTGGGCACCCTGTGCCAGCGCCTCACCACCCTCACAGGAAAGAACTTCTTCCTTATATCCAACCTGAACTTCCCCTGTTTCAGTTTGATCCCATCACCCCTTGTCCCATCGCTACAGGCCCTGAAGAAGAGTCCCTCTCCAGCATCCTTGTAGCCCCCTTCAGACACTGGAAGGCTGCTCTGAGGTCTCCACACCGCTCCTCTTCTCCAGGCTGAACAGCCCCAATGTTCTCACCCTGTCTTTGTATGGGAGGTGCTGCAGCCCCTGATCACCCTCATGGCCTCCTCTGGACTTGCTCCAACAGCTCCATGGCCTTCTTATGCTGAGGACACCAGAGCTGCACACAGTGCTGCATGTGGAGTCACTTGCAGAGAAGCAGTTATTTAGTACTTTAATTAGGTGGCAGTATCTCACATGCTGGAGAAGGAAGGTGAACTGAAACATGTTAACGAAGCACAGTATTCCTGCTTATTGCCAGTAGGTTCTAACCCTGCAGGACTTAGCACGAGCAGACCTTACCACTTTATGCTAATTTTGCCACATAAAGTAGGAAAATTTTCATATGCCAATTAGACTAAACGTGAATTAACAGTGCTTATGGAATGCGGTTACTGAATGAACTGAAGCCAAGTAAATGTTTCTCTGCATCCATGGGTGAGCTGCCTGCTGTGGCGAGCTCAGCCATTCAGGACAGCTTTGGTTTCTGATGGTTTCTTCTGCTCAGTGACTTCATCCATTTCATTGGGTTGACTTTCTTTATAACTACACCAGCAAACATGGCCTGCTCATGACTTTTCCCATAACTGGAATTGCTTTAGGATCAATGAGGGTTTAAATGAATGGGATTTGATAGTTGTAATTTCAAATACTGTAACAAATCTATTTTTTAATGAAAAGGCTTGGCTGCCCAAAGGCCAGACTCAATCCCCCGCTTGTCTGCGTTGGACACCTTGAAATACAATGGCAGCAATGCTCAAACTCGTGCTCCAATTTTCAGTCATATGTGGAAAAGCTTTCACCCACCTCTGCACTTGTTCCACCCTGTCAGGCTGAGCAGCCCTACAGCAGGCACGGCTCGAGTCACTCCAGCTGAACCACCGGCATGGTCACCTCTGGGCAAAAGGTGTCCCAGTCTCCTGAGAGGCACCGTTCGCAGGAGCACATGGCACTACCCTTCCCTGTTCCACCACAGCACTGCCCCCCCCCATGTGTCTTGGCTGAATTGATTTGATAGGCTGAGAACATTGGGGCTGTTCAGCCTGGAGAAGAGAAGCTGCGTGGAGACCTCGGAGCAGCTTCCAGTGTCTGAAGGGGGCTACAGGGATGCTGGAGAGGGACTCTTCATTAGGGACTGTGGTGATAGGACAAGGGGTGACGGGTTCAAACTGAAACAGGGGAAGTTCAGGTTGGATATAAGGCAGAAGCTCTTCCCTGTGAAGATGCTGAGGCGCTGGCACAGGGTGCCCAGAGAAGCTGTGGCTGCCCCATCCCTGTCAGTGTTCAATGCCAGACTGGATGGGGCTTTGAGCAACCTGGCCTAGTGTGAGGTGTCCCTGCCCATGGCAGGGGGTTGGAAGTGGATGATCTTAAGGTCCTTTCCAACCCAAACCGTTCTGTGGTTCTATGATTCTATGATTTTATGTAGAAGGCAGACTGATAGGAAAATATTTGTTTTCTTAAGCATCGCTTGGAATAGCTCAAAGCTTAAGTGTGGGTAGTACATCTATTTTGAAGATCCTGTGCCTATGTTGATTTGCACAGTTAGCTCTATTATAGGCTAGCTGTATGCCTCTTTATAGCTATATATAGAAAGAGTTTGCTTGCAAAGCTCTATAGTTTTTGCCCTTCTTCAAAGTCTATTTATTTCATAGGATCGTAGAAAGGTTTGGGTTGGAAAGGACCTGAAGATCATTGCATCATTGTAAATAAAATACACAATTGAGTGTTACCCGTGCCCTGTGGCTGGGAGGAGAAAGGAGTGGAGGTTGGATCAAAAATGAGTTAAAGATATCTCGTAAAGGCATTAGTGCAAGAGCTGTGATGAGATGGTTGGCCCTGCTAAGTCGCATTTAGCTCTGCCAGTGAGTTTCTGTGTGCTACACACGATGGGCATACCCACGTCTCTCTGCTTTTGGGGCAGATGCTGGCAGAAGCAGGGGCTAGAGCCAGGCTGACATAGTTTTCTTCTATGTGCTGGTGGATGTAGTTGAACCATGAGTTCTGACAATGGCACTGACAAACTAAATGAGGCGATTGATGGGATAACTGGGAAGGAATCGTGAATTTGACGTGAAATCCCACAGAATCCGTAGGTTCTCATACAGCTGTGATTTTAATTTCCCTGAGCCTTTGTAAAAGCAGGGCTTTCTGAAGGGCAGAGTGTGGAAGTGCGCTAAATACCATGCTCGAGGTTTTACGTGACAATGTTGACCTGCGTTTCTTCCCAGAGCGGCTCTTGTTGTAGGAGCCCGTGTGAAAACCTCTGAGTACAGGGCCCGCTCGGAAGGGAACGTTCCCTGTGTGTTGCAAGATGTTATTGTCCACTTCTTTGCAAGCCCAGCCAGCCCATAAGTTCCGTCATCACCCGTTTGTAACCTGGGAGTTGTCTTTTTCCTACGTAGCTCTGATACTTCCTTAATGTTTTCCTACTGCCAGATATTATAGTCACTAACAAAAATTAACAAGCATCTGCTCAGGAAAACAGGTATCAGCGAGCAGCATGGGTTTTACTCCAGCGCTCCAAGTAGGTTCTGGGAACATGGCACACTGCAGGGAATATAGAGCCTGTGATGCGAGACCTAGATGCTCACTGCATCTAACAAAGGCGGCCAAAACTTGGTAAGCACAGAGTAGCCGCGCCATAGCCCAGCACAGGCAACACGAGAGGTTACTGGCAAGGGGAAGAGGCTTTGAACGCCTTGAGAGACGCCGCTGGTTGTCATCCTCTCCTTCATGATGTAAGAAGTATATTTAAGTGCACAGTCACTGCTTAATTAGGGAGGAGAGCTGGTTGCTTGGGTCTGGATAGTGGAGAGTGAGCATGGAAGGGAAGGGTAAGGATGGCGACCACTTTGCAGCAACAGGCTCTGGTGGCTCCCTGCTCTTTTCAGAGGAGAGCTAGTGAACCTGAAGACCTGGGAGGTTACCAGTTCCCCCTGGGAGAAAAGATACTGATTGAATCTGATCCCCGCGGTGCCCAAACACTTCCAAAACCCAGCTCTGAGGTAACCCTGTCCTACTTCAGATTAATTCTTTCAGGCTTATGCAAAGGCTGACATGTTCCTCAGGAACGGAGCCAGGTTTTTCCTCCATGCTGCGACGGTTGGGCTCAGCATCGTAAACAAAGTGGTGTAAACAAGAAGATAAAGTCCCTGTTTAACAATAGCCGGTTAAGATACCAGGTTTGGTGGTTAGTTAATCCAGACACTGAACTCAAGAGATTTTAAGGTACTGTAAATAGGCTGCAGCTGTGTTTATGCTAGCAAGTCATCCAGCCCAGGAGCAGATCCATAATGCACAAGAGTGCTGAGATCGCAATGTCCACTAAGGGGAATCCACTTCGTGCCCTCTCCATGATGCAAACTGCAGCAGATGAGTGGGGCTGATTGGAGCATTCACAGCGTAAGTGCTCTCCTGACCTGAGCTAACGTGTAGGCTCCGTGTGTGAACTGGCCCTGTTCCAGCTTCTCTGCAAAAATCCTGGGATAAGAAACACATTAGGATTAATCCCAGAAGCATAATGTTAGGTTTTATAGAGGCACTCTCAGTGTGGTATTGACACGTGAATCACGCTGAATCATAACACATGATCAAAAAGCTGAGATTTAACCTTTTGTTTTGTTTTTTAAATAACTTTTCCACAGGAGAAACCCGTATTTTCACCAGCTTCAAGGCACGAACAGCATTCCCAGGTCGTGAAGACAAATCTCCACCTCAGAAGGTGCTAAGTGACTACGCCACATCAAAAAGCAGGCTGTCAGCCGCAGAGCTAGGGCCAGGCTGCAGGTTTTCTCATCTACTCCTGACAGCAGCCTCATGCCCATGACATCAACTCAAGGCTTGTCCGTGCAGGGAGGCATCCCGGCAGACTGACGTTTGGAACCAGTCTGAATTTCAGAGAAGAGCTTTTAATTGCAGATGAAGGATCAATGCTTTTTGCTTTCAGAAGCATAGGCTAAATATGGGAAGGGGAGAGCTTTCTTTGCCATGGGGGGCTGACCTGGCCGATGTCATTGCTGTCACTGTCTGCGCTTGGTTTTTCATCACCTTCCCCTAAAGTAAGTAACAGAAATGAGTGATGCTTCCAACATCAGTGTGGACCTACTGACAGAGCAATTGCAACAGAAGTTAGAACGAGGTCTGGGCCAGTGTCTGTGCTGATGAGAAAATGAACATGAGCCAGCAGTGTGCGCTCGCAGCCCAGAAAGCCAACCGTATCCTGGGCTGCATCAAAAGGAGCGTGACCAGCAGGTCGAGGGAGGTGATCCTGCCCCTCTGCTCTGCTCTCGTGAGACCTCACTTGGAGTATTGTGTGCAGTTCTGGTGTCCTCAACATAGAAAGGACATGGAACTGTTGGAGCAAGTCCAGAGGAGGCCATGAGGATGATCAGGGGACTGGAGTACCTCCTGTATGGAGATAGGCTGAGAAAGTTGGGGCTGTTCAGCCTGGAGAAGAGAAGGCTGCGCGGAGACCTCATAGGCTATAGAGATGCTGGGGAGGGACTCTTCATTAGGGACTGTAGTGATAAGACAAGGGGTAACGGGTTCAAACTTAAACAGGGGAAGTTTTGATTGGATATAAGGAGGAAGTTCTTTACTGTAAGGATGGTGAGGCACTGGAATGGGTTGCCCAGGGAAGTTGTGAATGCTCCATTGCTGGTGGTGTTCAAGGCCAGGTTGGACAGAGCCTTGGGTGGCATGGTTTCGTGGGAGGTGTCCCGGCACACGGTAGGGGGGTTGGAACTGGATGATCTTGAGGTCCTTTCCAACCTTAACTCTTCTATGATTCTATGATTCTAAGGACCCTCAGGCTACAATGGGCCAGATACTGTCATATCTTCGTAGGGCAGTACCTGCCATACCAGTGCTTGTACCAGTATCTTTTTCCTCTCAGTAGACAATATGGTCAATTTTCTTCTGCTTCTCCCAGCATTTAGAAGGAAAATAAATCACTGTATTTAAAATCACAAGTCCTCATAAAAATGTGCTTGTGCCCAGAAAGCCAAGTATCAGAGCTTGCCTGGAGCTGAGGAAGAAGTGGCATCTTTCTCAATAAATTTACATCTCTAAATAGATGATAAGTGTTGAATCAATTGCCATATGTTTAAAATAGCAGAGCATTAAGGATTCTGGCACTTCAAGCAATCAACTAATTTGGGACTATTATGAGAGTATCTTTTATACTAGCGAAGTGATTCATCTGAAAATCAAGGCCAGTCTGAAGGTCTGTGCCCTTTCAATATCATAAAGGATAGCAAATTGACACAGCAATCCTGCTTGCCTGAAGAGGTTATGGTGCATTTTGACATTCAGGTCTTTGCAAAATCACCTTTCAGCTCTTAATAAACCAATTCATAATATACCTTCCACTTGGCTTGCCTGGCATGGTCTGCTCATGACTACACAGATCCAACAGGAAACAAGAGTGTTGGCAGATACTTCCTGGTGAAAAAAGCAGGAACCCTGATGTATCAGGAGCTCCGTATCAAAAAAGATGCCAGGGCAGAAGCTGTCCTGGGCTCTCCTCCCATTTTCTCCCATCTCTGCGTTCAGCCTGGGCTCACCAAGCCTCATTTCTCACCATGTCTGGCTGGCTACTTGCTGACCCTCAGCTGGGTGGCCCTAAGCAAAGCTCACAGCTCTTCCTTCCTACTATCATGTCTGTGCTTGAGATGAGGCATCCCATTTCCAAACGGGCACTGGATATTAAATGCATACGCAACCTGTGCTTCAGGAAGTTTCAAGGGAAATCAGCTTCTTTCAAAATGAGCTGGTGTTGTTTTTACCTATATGCAGAGAACAGAGGCTTTGTGCTGGGCTTTGAGGGTCAGAATAAAGGGAGGATGGATGAAAATACCTATGGAGCTTCAGGTGCAGTGATGTGGCGTCGTGTTATGTCTGCTGAGCCATCAAATATTTCCATGCTAGCTTGGTACGCTGCTCACAAATGTAATGAGCCATTGCTTTAGTGAATGTGCAGCACTATTGAGCCTGGAAACACTCTGCTATTGGTGCACAGCACCCAGCAATGTGCTGCAATACGGCTGGTCTGGGTCTCAAGAGCAATACAGACTTCAGAACTACCTGCCTGCAGGACCGGGAAGATGGCAGGGCATCAGTATATTCTTCCTCACATTTGGCACATGATCTTCCTATTCCTAAAAAGCAAGGACTTGGAGGAGGACAGATTTGGGGGTTGTTTGATATTTTGGAGCACCACCAAGGAAAGCTCCTAATTAGCATAGCCCAGATCTTCATTACTTGCTTGATTTCTTACTGCCACAGCAATAGGATGTTAAACCGTTGACTCCGAAAGGAGGATGTCAGGATCTGTGGGAGCAGTGGAATCTTCATTCTGTACAGGGCTTTAACTAGCATTTTCTGGTAGATTAAAACTTAACTGAGAAACATTTCTAACTCACCTCTACAGCATCTTCTTGGCTTGGATCATTCTTCACAGTTTTCTTGTTCTTTTCTCAACTCCATTTACCATGGCGATGGGTTTAAAACAGAAGAGCAGCCCAAAGCAAAGATGACTGCCAGAGAGCAATGTTCCTCCTTAAAGATAAGACAGACTCACATTCCTGCCTAGATGCTCTGGAAAGCTGAGTATCCTCCAGAGCATAGGTGGGGAACAATTCCCGAGATGCCAGTGTGTTGGCTTCTGGACTCCAGCCTCAGAGGAAGGGGCTGTACACTCAGGGAGGATGCAGCTCCTGATGGGTAGGTTGGAAATATTGTAGCAGCCAGGAATTTGTTGCTTTTCAGTAGCCTTAATGTAGATGCTCAGCAGTTAAAAACTGGTTTGCTGGGCAAGAGTCACTCCTCTTGAGTCCCTGGAAGAACCTACTACTGCAGCAGGATGTTACAGGCTTTGCACCATGCAAACACATGTGGAGCTGTGATGGTGCAAGCACCACTGAAAGCTCTGCATTGATTAGGCAATAGTTACTGGGTAGTGGTATCCCTGTGAAATGGGGTAGCAACATTTCCCTGACCTCGTGATGGCCTGGATTTGGGTGATGGAAATATGGGGACTGCTGTGTCTTGGAGGGAGATGGAAATGTAAGTGCATCCCCACAGGGTAGATGTACCTTCCCCCTGGTGTGGCCTCCCTTCTGCAAGCTCCCCTTGACACAACAGACAGCTTCTTGACCTCCCCTCTTCTCCTCTCCCAGGAAGACAGCTGCTCCTCTTACGTGGCCATCCTTTGGGGCATGGATGCTCATGAGTATTTGGAGCAAGTGGGAAGCAAAACCATGCATGTGATTTATGCAGTGCTTTGGAAAAGCTAAAGCATAGTTCAGCACTGCTGTACTTCTACCCAAACGAGCAGTGAGTGCTTCTGCTTTCAACTTGCTGAAGGGTGTCACAGGCAGGGCATCCACCTCATGTCCACACTGCCACCCCTCAGCCCCTGGCTTTGGCATGATGGCCAGGGCTGCCAAGCATGGCTTCTTCTGCAGGCAGCACCTCCTCAGGTTGCTTTCTAGCATTGCCAAAATCACTGTCTTTTACTGGGCTGTTTCCATAATCTGCTTTTGGGGTACAGGTGGAAGGCAAAGGGATCCATCACAGGTAAATAAGTAAGCACATCTGTCTGGTTTGAATGGCTACGCATGACAGAAGATTTTGCAGCACATGCTGCAATAAGGTATTTAAAATCTCATTCAAAACCTGTCAACCTCCCTACTCCACAGAAGGGAGATAACGAAGAGCGCATTCTTCAAAGTGACGTTTTAAGGACTAAAAAGACGTTCACGCAGGGCTTTGAAAATGCACATAAATTGCAGGTGTCAACACTCAGACCTCGTTTATGTGAAACTGTGTCTGCTTGCAGTGCAGCCTTGACCTCCCCTTGCTGCTATGGGCCAGGGTGCTGCAGCCAGGAGGACACAGGGAGGACAGGAAACAAGGCCAAGTCTTGGGGAAGCACAAAGAGTCGATGGGATTGGGGTTGACCTTGGCAGCAGAGTGCTGCGGCAGGGGAGGTACCTGCCCATTGGTTGCAGGCAAGCTGGCGATGTCGCATTTTAGGAGAAAGAGCTGAATTCCTCTGTTTCCTATTTTCAAGCTAATTATGTAAATACATTTGGGGAAAACCCCACCACCAAACACCCAACGCTGAGTGATGAAGCTGGAAAGCCCTGCACAGGACTCACATCCTTGCCAGCTCCTACAGCCCTGACAGCATGGGCTTACATTTGGGTTCCTGCAGGGCCCCTGCCTCCTTTGGGAAAAGGCAAGTGTTTCAGGATTTCCTTCCTAGCTATTCAGCGTCGCCTCATTTTCCCCTGGGAAAAGGTGGTGCTACGGGACCAGGGTAAGCACCTACAAGAGCATCCCCAGATTCTGGGATGTGAGACATCTGGGCCAGGTGTTTTGTTGCTCTTAACCATGCTTTGCACAGTCAGAGCACAGCTCCAAGTGCAGCGAGGGGTGCTCAGCACTGCTGCTCAAATAGCACCCCAAAAATGAGGGTGATATCCAGAATATCTACATGGAATAAATGAAACATCCGTTGGTGAAAAAAACAGCAGGCAATCACATCCCACTTGCACAAAGGGGCTGAGTTGTGCTTGCACAAGTACTCGCATCACTGGTATTTTCTGCTACTTCAGTGATCTGCTCCGACGCCAGCAGAGGTTTTTCTCTGTGGTGTCATTTGCAGCGAGCTGACAATTACAGTGAGGTTGGAAGGGACCTTAAAGCTCATCCAGTTCCACCCCCTGCCACGGGCAGGGACACCTTCCATAGAGCAGGTTGCTCCAAGCCCCTGTGTCCAACCTGGCCTTGAACACTGCCAGGGATGGGGCAGCCACAGCTTCTCTGGGCACCCTGTGCCAGTGCCTCAGCACCCTCACAGGGAAGAGCTTCTGCCTAAGAGCTCATCTCAATCTCCCCTCTGGCAGGGTAAAGCCATTCCCTTGTCCTGTCCCTACAAGCCCTTGTCCAAAGCCCCTCTCCAGATTTCTTGCAGGCTCCTTTTAGGTACTGGAAGCTGCTCTGAGGTCTTCAGCACAATTGAACACCACTCTGGAGATAAGCAACAGCACTTGGGCATTATTTAAAGACCAGTGTTGCCTTTGTCCGTGTAAAGTCTTCTACCCACTGCCATGTATGTGCTCTGTGTTACCTGCTCGTCTCTATGAGATCCTGGGCTTCCAGGGTCCACAGACCCACCCAGGCCTGTGGGGATCTGTTTTCCTTTGTGGCACAGTAGTAGACACCGATGCAAGTCTAAGGCCCTTTCTAAATGCTGCTCAGATCTTGTATCCCATGTGCCTTGCCAGACACACAGATAACCACTTGGATATGCCGGGAAGAGTGATGTGAACCGAACCACAGACCCCTTGGTCCCCAGAGCCACTGGCACGAACCCTGAGTCTTCCCAACGGGGCGAGTCCCCCTGCGCTGGGGCAGCGCCTCGCTTTTGGACCGCTCCCGCAGAACCCGGAGCCGGAGGCACCACTCCTTGCGCCGGGTCTGGAGAGCCGCAGCGGGGCGGCGCGGGCCCTGCCGGCGGCGCGCTCCCGGTGCGTGTGTTCCCCCCCCCCCCCCCCCCCCCCCCGAGTTGCCAAAAGGCGTCGAGCCGATTGCCTGCAGCAAACCCCATCGCGGGCGGCGGCGCTCCCGCCCCATCCCCAGCTCCGCCTCTCCGCTTGCACGGGCGGCTGGGCGCGAAGGAGCGCGGCGCCGGGGCCGGGGCCGGGGCCGGGGATGGCTTTCGAGGCGCTGGCGGAGGCGGCGGAGCGCTGGTGCGCCCGCACCCCCTTCCAGCTCATCGCCGCCGAGGAGACCGAGCGCCGCATGGACTTCTACGCCGAGCCCGGCGTCTCTTTCTACGTGCTCTGCCCGGAGGCCGCCTGCGGAGACAATTTCGTGAGTGCCCCATAAAGGAGACCCGGGGGGGGGGGGGGCGGTCACGCGTGTGTGTGGGTGTCCGTGCGTGTGTGCGAACGGGCGGGCGGCCGCGGCATCGCTTTGGGACACTCCCCCCTCCCCTCCTTCCATGCGTGTCCCCGGGGGGGCGGAGGGATGCGGGGTTAGAGGGTGGGGGGTGCCGGGGCTTCGGGGGCGCCCGTCGTGTGCGCCGTGGGTGGCGGGGACGGGCAGGGGGGATCCTCCCCTGCGCGCACCGCCGGCTGCAAAATGGAGTCCGCTGCAGGTGGGGGGCGGCCCCGCGGGCAGGGCTGCGGGCAGGGCCCCCCCCCACCATCCCCATCACCCCGGCCCGGAGACGCTGCGGGCTCCGGGTGAGGGGAGTGGGTGCGAACACCCCCCCGGCTCCTACTGCTCCCTGCGGGGGCTGCAGCTGCTGCTCCCCCGCAGCCCCCTCCATCCATCCATCCATCCATCCATCCGTCCGTCCGTCCTCCCGGGGGCCGGGGCACGGCGCAGGGGCGGGCGGACCGGCAGGGCTGTCACGGCAAATGGAGAATGGGCAGGAATAAAATGGAGTCAGGATGACACAAGGGCCGCGCCCCCCCCATCCCGTCTCTTCCCCCCCCTCGGGTCCGCCAAGGTTTGCCGACCCGAGCAGGTGCCGCTCCAGCGGCGCCGCCCCCCCTCCCTGCCCGTCGCCGAGTTGAGCGTCAAGTTCGTGCTGGAAAGGCGCCGGTAAAACAAACCCGTGGCTTTGGGATGGGGTTTGGGATGTGTTCCCCTCCCCCAGAGCCTCCCGGCGGTGAACAGAAGTGCAGGAAGAGTCACCGAGGAGCAGCACCTCGCCGCGGGGTCTGCAACCTGGGAAGCTCCGGTTAACTGCAGCCAAAGGGCTTCATTTTATTGTTTAAAGAGCAAATAGCTCCTAGCACGGAGCGTTACCGTAGGAATGTTGTAGCTCCTTCCCTTCCCGACTTTCATCCCTCGATCTGCTTGACAAATGTTCATTAATTCCCTTTCCAACAGGTAAGTGCTGTATGGACCCATTCGACAGATGGGGTCATGGAAACAAAGAGCAGTGAAGTGACTCTCCAGGACCACAAATCCCAGCGAGCGGGACAGTTATTTATTGTGTTGGGCAGATTGACGTGCTGAATTATGGAAGAAGTTGTCTGGTGTTTAGTTATACGTCTGTCCAGGGACACACGAGACCTTCAGGCGCAGTCCCAGCCATGGCAATGGAGCATCTCTGAGTGTGGATTATCCTGGTCCTTGGTGGGACTAGCACTGCGCAGCTGTCTCCCCAGCACCCATGAGCCTATCAAACCCTGGCACTCATTCCCTTCTAGAGATGCCTGTGCCCAGGAAAGGCCATGCCTGCTGGACTCTTAAGCAGGGATACATAGGAATCCAACGCAGGACTAGGCTAAATCTGTGCTTGGATGCTAATGATATGAGAAGATGCAAAGAAAGCTCACTGTTTTTCTCAGACGCGTATTGTTTCTTTATACGCTGCTCAGTAATTGAGCGAACTCTTCCAGAACAAAATGTAGTCAACTTTAAAAGAAATCTGAAGCAGTTTCCCATCCTATTCCCATGCTTCCAACACTTGGCAATTTCTATGGGTTTGCAACTGCATTTTCCCTTCTTTTCTTCTTTTTTGGCAAATATTTTCATTCCAGGGTTGCCGTGGGAAGGACTCAGAGTCACCAGGAGCAAAACTGACCTTGGGGAGGACTCCCCACCCACAGTCACCCCGAGTAAAACTGAGCAGAAGGACCAGCTCCTGTCAAGTGCGAAACAGAAACAGTGGAAAACCAGAAGCAGGGTTTTCTTCTGTGGTTTTTGTTTCCCGGTATTACTTGAATCACTTTTTGTGCTAATAATACTTTAAAGACAGGCAAATAGATGTAATCCTCAATCCTTTTCCAATTGATGGTATCTCTTCAGTGCGATTAAGGACCACTAATGAGCTGATTCAGCAGCATCCTCCTTGCTGCTCCTAGTGTGCTGTGGGAATTCATTTCTGCTCCTAGCTTGGCCATCTTGGGGTTTCTTTGCAGCCATTTATTGGTTTGTTTGGGTTTTTTTCATGTTCCAGAAGGGAGGATTCCTTTCTATGAGCTGTTACAGGCTAAAGTTTATTTTAGAAGACTCAACACAAGCCAGGAGACTGATTCCCATTTGCACTTGGGCCTTGTTGCGTGGCTCCAGTAACACAATGGAATGTGAAAGTGAGTGACTGTAAACCGAATTCACAGTGACACACACTTTAGAGCCTTTTTGCACCCTGTGACTCTCATAAAGGAGCCTGACATTGAATAAGCATCTAGTGCCCAATATTCTTGTTCTCTTTCTTTATGTCTTCATTTCATAACAATGTGACTTCAAAAGCTATGTAGGAGGTGCCTGAGAAGTCTATGATAACCCAGTTGTAAGTAGGAAATGATAAGCACGATGAACTGAAAAGGGAGAAGGAGAAAAGCATGGGAAAGTTGCCATGGAGAATAACTCTGAATTTTGGATAAAATCAGAGATTCCAGATCACAGCACTCCTAGAATTTTAATTTCCTGAATGAAATGGACGACGTTTTTAACATGCCAAGGATGCAGAAAACCCTTCTAGATGCCTGCTGGCATTTTCAGTACCACCTGGACACTAAAATGCCCTGAATCAGCATTTTAGATAGCTGAACTATGTATAATTTAGCTACTGAGGCTCCCGGTGTTCTTAAGCAGTTAATTGGACTTGTATAGCCATAATCAATAGGGGTGAGGGTTGCAGTGGTGTAGACTGTAATTTGTTTTGTCACCATGTTATTGCTGGTGTTCAAAGTAACCGATAAAGCAAATAAATATATGGTGCCACCTTGATGCAAGATTTCCTTGTGTTTTAGAACAGAGTCAGCGAGTCTGAGTATTTCTGGCAAGTCAAATTATCCCCACAAAGAAATCCTGCTACGCTCCATAGGTAGGCTGGTTAGAAAGAGGTGGTCTAGCAAGTGACTTTGTCATGCAGCAGCACTGAATCATCGAAAGGCGTGAGGGAAAGCAAACCCCTCCATATGTAACCCCATGAATTGCCTCAGCTATGTGCTGTGTGTAGATGCTGATCAACCATAATTTGTAGTGATAGGACAAAGGAGGATGGGATAAAACTGAAATGGGAAGTTCAGGTTAGATATAAAGAAGGAGTTTTTTACTGTGCGGGTGCCGAGGTGCTGGCACAGGGTGCCCCAAGAAGTGGTGAATGCTCCTTCCCTGGCAGTGTTCAAAGCCAGGTTGGACAGAGCCTTGGGTGACATGGTCTGGTGTGAGGCATCCCTGCTCATGGCAGGGGTTTGGAACTGGTTGATCTTAAGGTCCTTTCCAACCCAAACCATTCTGTGATTGTATGATTGATTCTATGATTCATGCTATTAACAGGTTTTCTCGGGAAGAAGATGGAATTCCGGATTTCCGAATGAGGTGCATGCACTCAGCATGTGAGACCTTTCATAGTGCATTTGAAATTTTGCATTGCTACAAAGTCCTTAATCTTCTGCAGATGTGGAAATTGTTGGAAGCCTTACTTGCTATTGACTTGCTATGCAAAATCTCTCTTCAAAGGCTCAATGATCAGGTTACTCACTTAGGTTTTCCCCTTGTGCTAGATCACCTTATTCTGCACTACTGCTGAGAAATTCACCCCAGAGTCTAAAACATGGTGCAGCTTCAGAGACTAAAAATGATAGGACAACATGGAGTTAACTTTTCTTGGGGAAGGAATCAGCTGTTATTTATAAAAGAGCATGGCTTGGTTTTCATTTGTGGGGAAGATCCTGTGTGTGGCTCTGGCAGTCAAAAGAAGCCATAACTTAAAGAAGAATCAGGATCTTAGCAGTCATCATCATTTTATACATGCAGTTACAACAGGTATAGCCAAGCTGCAGCATCGGGCTCTTAAGTTGGATGCAAAGATTAGAAGTAGCTAAATGGTTTTTGCTAACTCAAGCATTAAGAAATCATGGGCCACACTGCCAGCATCTTGAGGCTGTTCTTGAAACGTTGTTATTTGAAAGTGTTCATTTGGTATTTTAAAGAGGGTTCATTTGAGTTCACTTCATGGACTGTCTGCTTTTTTAGGCCATAGAAGTCTCAAAGTGCAGACTTTGTTTGTTTGTTTGTTTTAACAGAAGCCGAGATTTGGTTGTGTATTTATAGGACTACAAGGCCCATGACTCTCAGATGGCATGAAGTATCATGAGACTTGTGGTATGTGCCTTTGAGAGTTGGCAAGACTGTAAAGAACTTCTTATTTCCAGACTGGTTAAGAGATGACTTTGCTCATATGGAAAGAGCAGAACCTACCCTGTAAGGCAGGGCTCTATTCATAACAAAACGTTTCACTATGTTTATGCTTGTAAAATGCAATGAGCAGCAAAGAAAGTGCAGCTCAGGTGAGGTTCACAGCAAAGCAGTTACAGTTTTTGTCTTAAAGATGCGGCTTAGGTGATGTTAAGTAGTGTTTTCTTTCGAGAAGTGTAAAGCTGCATCCCAGGCATGTATCCACTGCTGAACAGGAAGGTGACATGTAAGCCTTATGTTAGGGATTGAAACATCTGTCATTCTGACTCTTCCCTTGACTGTTAGTTAAGCTTCAGAAAGACCCTACTCATTCCTTGTTTAAGCATAATCTACTGTTTATAGGACCATAAAAAGCCACACATCACTTTTGGGAAGAGAGCTGCTGTGCAGAAATAGAGGTACGAGTCTCAAACTGATTTTGCAGTGTTGTTCTTTCTTTGTGTAGCAGACTGTCCAAGACAGTCCCATGCACGAAGTCTTCAAAAAGAAGGTCTTTAAAAGTATGCATTAGCCTGAGCTGCATGCTGCCCCTGTGTGCAAGAAGCATTATTGCTTGTGGCTCCCACCATGGCTCACCAGCTGTATTTCAAACAACCTCATAGCAGGAGAATAAGCATCAATTTTGGTAGAGGTTCTGCAGAGCCAGGCTGGGAAACCAGTATCTCCAAAGCAAGAGCAAGACGAGAAGAATATCCTAAGTGAGTTTGAATGTGCTTGCCCAGGAAGAGAAGATGCAAATCTAGGGAGGGAGGCATGAGGTGTTGGATGTTGTGAGTGCCCGAATGTCTCTTCCTCAGCTCTGTGTCTAACCTGTGGGTATATTTTGTATGTTTTCTTCTGCATCATCAAGAGAATTACACATTGAGTTCCACCTCCAGGGTCACATCACAATTCCGCTAATTCCAGGAAGACAAAGAGATGCTTTAGCTCTTCCAGAGGGCTTTATTGTAGAAGATGATGCAGAAGAGAAAACCCAAAGTGACTTCCAGGTCTGAGTAGGGCTGATGTGAAACGAAAACATCCTTACTAATAAAATGCATGCGCACAAGGTGTCTGTACCCTCAATTACTGGTGCCGTCATAAGACCTTTTCTCTTCTGGATCAACTTCCCTGCTTTCTGATGCGTCCGTGTTCATAAAATCAAGGTTCCTTCTCAGAAGCGCAGCTTCTGAAACATCCTGCAGTGCCGGTCCCCGGCGCAGGTCTGAACTGCAGGAGGCCCAGTGTGCTGTGGCAGATGTTTACAACATATCACCTTATAAATCATGTGGAATTCCTGTTAATGCCTTTTCTTTCTTGTGTTGCTGTTGGCTTTCAGCATGTGTGGAGCGAAAGTGAGGACTGCTTGCCTTTCCTGCAGCTCGCACAGGATTACATCTCTTCCTGCGGGAAAAAGACACTCCATGAGATACTGGAAAAAGTCTTCAAATCCTTCAGACCTGTAAGAGCCTCTTCTTTACTTCTAGACATTGACAGGTACCTGTGACGTTTAATAGGGTAGCACTAGATGGAGCAAGGTGGTTTTATTCTGCAGGGCTTACATCTCCAGTCAGCTGTCAGGGCGCAGGGGTGTTAGCACATTAAGCTGCTATGAGGCAATTGGAAATTGTTTCTTGGAAGCCAGGTGCCTTTTCATTTCCATCTCTGCGTTTCCAAGGCATGGGGTGGGAGGCCAACTGGGGTGGCAGCCGGTGGCGGTCGCATCCTGCCGCGCGGTGCTGACTCTGAGGAACAGGATGCGAGTCAGCACCCTGGGACTTTGTGGTAGTTGTTTCCTGGCACTGGAATTGGTCAGTTCTGCAAGGATCTGAGTAGCAAGAGTAAACCCCTGGGAAGCTGGAAGTACGGTCCCTGCTCAGTAGTATCTTTTATTGTAGGGCTTCTCCCAGGGGGGCCAGATTTTGCTGTTGGGATGGTTACCACTTGGTATTCACAAACACCAGTTTGGTCGCTGCTCGAGAAGAATTTAGAGCAGAAGCTGGGTTTTGTGGGGAGTGGGTTTGTATTTGTCTGGTTTGCTGCTACTCGGCTTTCTCTGTCCTCGTTTAACACCAAGATCTGGGTCAAAGCCTGGTTTTTGGCTGGCTGTTGTCCTTCGTGTTTGCACAGCCTCTCCTTTCGAGTGCCTGGGGCTGGACACGGGGCTGGTGCAAAGCAGGGTGGAGGTTTGTTGCCAGAACCATGCTCCCATGATGTCCATAGGAAGGCTGACTGAGGGACGTGTTTATACTCCCAAGTATTTAGAGCAAAAGGGAGGGCCTGGAGCTCTGATATGAAAACAGTGGCCCTCCCTGTGTTAATCCCTTGCATTGCCTTGCCACAGACCACCACAGCTGGTTGACATAAAAGAGCATCGTTTTAAAGAATCCTTTGAGAGACTGGAAATAAATGGAACAGATGCACACTTTTCTTAGAAGGGACTGGAAATCTGATCTGTCGGGACAGCTGCTTGTAATTGTGAAAACATACAGAAACATTAATATGCTTCCCAGAACAGTGTTTGTCTCTTGGATCTTGAGCGCTGTTTTCTCCTGCTCGGAAAAGCTGTGTCTTTGAGGAGAAACTTCCATTGGTTTAACTAAAGAGGGCTTCAAAAAGACTCAATTGAATCAGTGCAGATCACTTATTTCATTTAAACCATGTTTATTTTGGCATAACTGAAGTTGCTGAGAAATTTGCTTCGGTCAAACCAAGTTAAGCTACTCCTCAGAATAAAAAGGTTCAAAGGAAGGGGGACCAATATGCTCTTGGGGGGCCCTTCGTTAATCCATCACATTTCACCCCATGATTCCCACAACCAAGCGCATAGATTTTAGTTGAGCTGTATTGTGTCTTTTCCGAAGACACCCACTCTTGATGTAAAGCCTTCGGGTGACCTTAAAGGATACAACACTGCTGGGCACGTATTCTTCTCATCATTAGTTATGCTTCTGTGAAGAACTCTTTTATTTAGAAGCCGCATCTTTCCGGTTTTGCTTCCTAGCTGTTGCGTTTCACTATGCTTTCGTCTGCTCAAAAACTGCATCCTCAGTTATCAGAGTCCTCTTTCAGTCCATAGCCAAGCACTTCTCTTCACTTTTTCTTGGATATAGCACAAAGATGAAGTTTCTCAGATTCTCCTTTGACCCAGTGTTGAGAGATTTGCATCAGCATAACAGAGCCAGCTCATCTGAGGTATGGTTGTGTGCAGACAAAACTAATAAGGAATGTAGTGACATTTTTAAAGGGAAGGGTGCTACAACAGAGGTATAAAAACAGTTATTTTGCACACTCTGGCCTTTGCCATAGCAAACCCACTGTTCTTCAGTGCTGGAAAATTATTTCCTTAGCGTTACTTTGTGTTGTCCCCCATCCTTTCTCTGCTTGGCTAATGAAACGGCCTTATTGTCAGCATGGAGGTAACAGAGCAATGGCAGGGCAGTTCTTCTCCGCTGCCACAACCAAGTCTGCAGCCAGAGACCAGTCTGGCAAATTGCAAGTTGAAAAATGATAGTTTAGGTAAAACTGCAGCTGAAGGTGAGACCAATCTCTTCTGGGGCTACAGTGTGGGAAAGGATTGGCTGCTCCTGCTGCTGGCCCCAGTGTTTTGGAGAAGGTGAGATCAGGGATGCCCAGCAATTGGCATCCCTCTCAGTGAGAGACAGACATTTCCCTTTGCTCCCTGCTCTTCCCTGCATGCAGGAGGCAGAGGGTGGTCTGGGGGCTGCTTATCAGCCCTCACTGCTCTCAGGCATCTCTCCCTTATGTTTTATGGGCATAAACACAGTGCCAGGGCAGGATATTTATCTGGATGATGCCTTTAAAAAGTGTTGGTTAACCTGCAACAGCTAAACAGTGCTTCTAAATCCTGCTGAAGGCAAGGTCAAGCTGTTTCTTTACTGGAAGTGGTGGGGGGCATGTTGTCTCTACCCATTACTGCCTTGCTGGGTTGATTTCCACTGAACTCTGCCATATGACTTCTTATCTACTTACTCAGGGTGCATCCAACAGTACCAGACACCACACAGGTACATGCATGTGTTATCAATAGCAGTGGGCTCAAATATCATTATTTGCCTCGGAGCATCCCAGCTTCGCTGATGCTCTTGTCTCTCTGGTGCCAGAGGTGTCCATGCTGGTGCTTATAAGCACATCTGCCTGGAGACTTAGTGCGTTACATCAGGATTCAACAGAACCACGTTATATTTAGTGTAGCATCATGTAGACCGTTAAAGCTCACTCTTGTACTTGGTTTAATTTTGAGTGTGCGTGTACATCAGCTTTTGGTAGGAGGCAGCGTCACTGCTTTCACGACATGAAAACTCCTGGGTTATCTGTAAAATCAGGGCACTTTGAAAGAGTTAAGAAAGAGAGACAAATCAGAAATGACAAATGCCTGAGGGACATCACACCATCTGGCAGAGTTTGCAGAGAACCAAAACAGAGGTTGTACAATCCAGCAGTAAATTGCAAGGGCTCCTGCATGGAGCTCACCTTCACTCTCAAAAGCCTACATCTGAACTGGGGAGTCTGCAGTGTAAAAGCCATTTATGCCATATTCATTGAATTCATACACATCCCAGTGATCTCTCCTTTACCTTCAGATGGCTAGTGTGGCCAACAGGAATAAGTCCATGTAGTTCAGGTGGTGCTGCCACTGGTAGTTGTCCTTTCTACCTCCTCACAACCCTCTTGTCCTCCTCCTCCCCATGCCTCCCCCCCCGGCAGTTTTGTTCCCTTTGGCTGTTTGGCTGATGGATCAGCTCTTTTTTTCTACACCCCTTTCCTGTTTTACCTCTTTCTTCCTTGTTTTCACTCTCCATTTAAGTCCTTTCAAGTCTGCCATACAGCTGATACTTTAACAGATGAAGTAGATGTGGGCTTTATAGATGAAGTAGATATGGGCTAGAAGCAGAAATGTGTGTTTGAAAGAAGACAAGATGGGAGTTGGTCTAGGATCAACTCAAGCCACCTTCGTAATCTTATTTGTCTTTGTCTTTTAGATACCCTTCTGCTTTGGCCCAGTGTTAATAGAGCTCCCTGTACTTTGGACCCTGATCCTCGCTTCTTGGGGTCAAGGTGTGGGCTGATCTATCACAGAGAGCAGTAAGGGGTCTGCAGTGGTGTGGGAAGTGATGAGATGTGACCTGCATGGTTGAGGTCCTTGGTGACTTGGAAGGTCCTAAAGTGTCTGTGGGAGAACAAAACTGCTCCTCTCTCTGAGGAGCATCCCATCCCATCCCATCCCCATGCTTTCTACGCTCTGTAAAACCACTGATGTCTGCAGCATCACTCTGATTTAAGCTGCACCAGGGAGAGGAGAGCTGGGTTTCATGAGGGTGAAGGGAGATGGGATATGTGAAAAGCAGGATGTGATCTCCAACCTTTGGGATCACGTGCATCTTCTTTATGGTTCTTGTGTATTTTGTGGTTTCTGTACTAATTTTGCATGGGAAAGGCTTATGGTATCCCATAAAATGAAGACCCTTTGGCTCATTTCCCTGGAAATCAAGGAGGAATTATAACCAGGGCTGGGCAAAAAAACCCCGTGAGCAAACCTCTGTCTGCCAGGTGATAAAACCGGAGCAATCCAACACTCACATTTAATTAGAATACACTGAGTCAGTTTAGCAAAACTAATACTGGTGGATAAGAAAGTCTAGAGGCCTTGCTTTTGCTTTCTGAAAACAGAGTAGTTTAATTTTAGCTTCAACATGCAGCGAAACCCCCGCATGCTGAAAGCGAACCAAGGAGTTCCACATTCAGTTAAGCATTTGATTTGAGGAATATGCATGCATAGGAGTATTTACTCTTTGTTCTGCTCAGAAAATAAGAACGTTTTCAGCTTGGGGTCTCTCCATGAGTATTTTTAAGCTGGGAAGGAGGGGGTTTAGTCAACAAATTCTCCTTCCCTTTCCCTGCCAAAGAAACGCTGCAACTGAAGCAACCTGCTTTTCTCACAGTGGCAGTGAAGAGCACAAGCTTCATTGGACACACAGGCTAATTCTGTGCATTGTATTCGTGTCCACCGAATGATTTTGGATGTTGATCACAGGCTAAATTAGTTAAGGTCCCTAAATATCTGCCTGGCCACAGCCCGCTCATTTTCATGCTACCGACGTTGCGAGCGTCACTCTCCTCCTGATTTTCCTGGGCTTTACCTCTTTCGAGAGCTAACAGCTGCGTCACTCTCCAGACAGGGTGCTGCATGCACCTGTGATGCTCTTCCAGCCCTGGCAAGCTAAATGCATGGCATTCCCAATAACGCCTGGCACATGCTTTTTGCTTTGTGGCTATTAGTAGCTGCTAGTGTACGATTCTAATATGAGATTTCCGTAACAGATGCATTATTTTGACTGTTATGTGGTTTATCTGTCTTTCTGACTTCCGTTGGCTTGGCAACGCTTTAGAGGACGGGGAGAAGTTCACATGTCACTGTTTGCTCCTTTTCCTTTAGCGAACAAGTGCCCATTGCAGTGATCAGATCCATCAGGTGGAGGCATCCAAACATTATCTAAGGAAGACAGGCTGGCAGTTCTTCAGAAGCCCAAATCTGATTTGCAGAAATCTGAAGGGACTGGGACAATTTTGAGTTCAATTCACAGCATTTTTCACTGCGAGGGCTTTGCCCAGCGTGCTGGGCTTTGTCTGGTGGGATGGAGTGATGGGTTTAAGAGATGCGCTTAACATGGGGATCTTTTGGCTTTTAGAGACTGTCTACTCCATGCTAGCAAGTTCTGTATGAGGATGCTTTCTTCTTTGACTTTTATGTGGTTGCCAAGCACTGTCTTAAACCAAGATAATTACTGCTACAGTACCACCATGGTTCTTTCTGAAGTGAAACCACTGCCAAGTCTAAACACTCAACAATTCGTGATATGACCTCAGGGAAGAACGCAAAGCTTTTCGCAAGTGCTTCGCTTTAGTTTCATTTATCTTCCAGTCTCTGAGCACTTAACTTGGTGTGAGGATGCATTTTCCAATCTTTCTATACCACAGGAGGGAAAGAAAGGTTTGAGTTGAGATTGTTATGCAATGCGATCATTCTGGGGCTTGGGATTTTCCACGAGTGGCACCTAGGTGTTGCATAAAGATTTTCAGTGAAGCTGCATGAGTGTGTAATTCACTATTACACAGTATTTTCTCTTCTTTGTAGTTACTGGGGCTTCCAGATGTTGATGATGATGCATTTGAAGAATATAACGCAGATGTGGAAGAAGAGGAACCAGAAGCCGATCACCAACAGATGGGTGTCAGTCAGCAGTGATTTTCTAAGAAGCTAAAAGAATTCGGAAGCCTTTGGTACCAGGTGGGGTCAGGTGGTCCCACGTTAGCGTGTTCGAATTAGCACATCACATGGGGATATCTGGCTCCCAGGATAAAGGTTTTACAAAATGGGTTAAAAGAGTTTAATAATAATAACAATAATAATTCATGATGAGCTTTGCTAAGAAGTGACCTGAATTTTGCTCCTGCTTCAGTGGGTTTTCTATGGAGTTGTCTTGGTAGCATCCTGCCGTTATCAGCCTAGAAGTAGTTTTGTCGCTGACTTGTCTCTTCGATTTGTGGCCGAGAGTAGCGTTCACTGACATGAATGTAGAGTACTGAGGAGGGGGGAGGCGTGCGGTGAGAGGGCTGAGTCCTCACCAGTGACCTTTCCAAGGCACCGGCGCAGCGAGCAAACACCACCTGCGCTTTTCTATTTACTTAAACAGGGTTTTTGATAAAGTACCAAACTTGGAGAGATTTCTCCTGAAAACCACCAGTTTTATAGCGGTCGGCACTGCAGAAGTGCACGTGAAGGCTTAACAAAAGCAGTGGGAAGCAGGAAAACCAGAGGAGTATTGGTGTCAGGTACACGGATGTTGGTTTACTGCCACCTGAATTTGCAAGTGCTGAATTACTGACTGGGAGTAAGAAGTATCAGCAGTTGTAACCAACTCTGGTCCTCCAACACCAAGTGATCCAAAGCCAAATGCTGCTTTCATACAAATCAATCAAAAAACAGCCATTGCCTATCCCACTTCTGCATGACAGCCAACTTCAAGCTTTGCGCTTTTTTAATGCACTGCTAAATTATATCCTAAACCTCGTGGCATCAGGAACTGAAGTGCAACTTAACTTTGAAGCCATAAGGGTATAAACCAGCACCTGGCTCTTAAAATGCCGGACCTGTTCTTCTCCCTGGGCCTTTGAGCTGGTCCAGGCATTTACATCTCATTGGAGGGGAGCTGAAATACTGCTACTACCTTGGCTGATATAAAAACTAGTGAGGTTTTATTTAGCTGTGAACTTGTTCCCCAGAGGGGTTTGGTGGGGTCTTGGTCTACAGGAGAAGAAGACCCCTTGTATTTTGTACCTACTTTGCATAGATTTTAGTGACTTGGCTGAGTACCAGACTGTGAAGATGCAGGGTCCCTTTATTTGCTTGCCTTTTGTACTGCGAATATAAGAAGCGGGGGAGATCCTGTTGTGATACGGACGTTTTCCACAATTGAGCAAAATGTTTCTAAATTTACTGCTTTTTCCCATTTTTAAAAACAAATGAAGGTCACATGCTTCAAAAGCCCTTTTATACAGTATTAGCTTTATAAAGCAACATGTGAGCGAAGAGAAAATGCTTGGACAACTTCTAGAAACAGCTTGGACCATTCTGAAAACCCTAGTGTCGGCAATGTCTCCTTTTCAGTAGGTTTGTTAAAGACTTTTCTCTTTAAGGTTACTGAAGAGAGCAAGTTCTCTTGGTGGTTTACATTTCTGATGATGGCCTGAGAGATGCACAGCGCTTGAGTCTTTTAATGTAGGGCAAAGGCCTTCCATTAACCGGGATGGTACGGAAGCGTGCGCCGAAGTGTCTGCAACACTGTAAAAGTCAGAGTTTAAGACTATCAAAAAGAAGTGGGAGAGAAACAGAGCTTAGTGCAACTTTGTACATTCTTTTGGCATGCAGGCATAAACATGGTAGTCACAGCACATTTTCCATGGACTAGTGACATGAGAACTATGGCAGTTCGTTGTATAACGCTGTACAGCAGCAATAGGCTTTTTGCTTACTAAAATAAAGTGTAAGAAAGACCAGTGGTTTCCATCCATGCTTTAAGTCCCTAAGTTTTTCTTTCCTCCCCAGCTAAACCAGATGCCATAACCTTAAACAGAGCCTTGCTTCGGGAGAGCCTTTCTGTTCACAGCATCCAGTCCCTTGGTTGTGGCTCATTCAAGCAGACCTTCTGGGGCGGACTTTCCTCTGCTGTAATATAGTGCAAGACGTAATTTACAGTAGTGCAAACTGGAGGCAAAGTGCTGCTGTTCAGGCTTGCTGGCCACTTGCACTCGTTTTACTTAGGTGCAGGTGGCTGGAGCTGACATGCATATGCATGCACACGCACCGGCACCAGCCCTGGGCACGGCTGCATTGTGAGCTGGGCCGTGGGGTTGGTCTGGTTGGGAAATAACCCCATGCATTCTTATGGACGGGCGGTTTTCCAGCCGGATCAGTCCCACCTGGTTCAGCAAGTGGCTTCACAGATGAGCGCTGGCAGAACAGAGGGGAGGGTACAGGGGTGGACATGAGTGGTAGCTGAGGGAGGACCTGCAGCTGCAGGCACCTTGCACCCCTTGCATGGTGTGAGGGGCCCATGGCAGTGGTGCGGATGCAGTCTGAACCAGCAGAAATGCTGAGCATTGACTTCAGATGGCCCAATGGAGAATTGGGCTCTGGGTGGCAGCAGGATAGGCAGGAAGTCCAGAAATGAGGAAAGACTAAGATCCAGTGCTTGTGACTGCATAAAAGATGTTGAAATATTTACTGCACTCTGCTACCTTTCTGTGTGTATCAGTTGGATTGTTCATGAGGAGTCGAGCTTTAATATGGTTGCAAGAACACAATACTGTGAATTATGTAGATATATTAATTTCTGTATTCACTAACCCATCTCTTTTTTGGAATGCCATATGCCATTTGGGTGACTCCCACACCAGGCTGCAAGTGCTGGACAGCCGGGGGGCCCTTCGGCAGCGCTCACCCCTGCAAAATTCCCACTGAAGCCAGTGGGATTGTGTTCAAATGGGACCTGCGGGATCAGGTGAGCCAGGGGATGCCTGAGGCTTGGTCCTGCAGGAAGCTGAGCCTTCGTGTCCCTCTCACTTTGCTGGGAGCCGAATGTATTGAGCCCTGCGGCTGAACCGAAGCATGTCCAGGCAGCACTGAGAACAAAGAATTTCCTACATAGAAAATAGAATTTACATGTGTATTAAAGGTGAATGAGCGTTAATATAGACTGTATTTTATCACAAAATACGGATGGCTTACTTTGACTAAATACATTCCTGCATTGCCTGTTACTTGTTCCGTACTTGCCAAACAATGCAAGAGATGCAGAACAGGTTTAGTTATATTACAAAGTATATTTCTTTGTATTTTATATTTCCCTCACTCCCACCACATACTAGGGTTAGTAGCTATTCGGTAGCTAAGCAGGCGTAGCGTGATGCAGCGGTTGAGGCTGCCAGTCCTAGACAGGAGGTTTGAGAACACATGAATAAATACTTGCAAGCCTGGGGGCTTGGTGAGAAGATGGGGGTTCAGAGCTCTGCCATTGACTTATCCTGCGCTTCAGGTGGATGTCAGTGGCTGGGAATTCAAGACAGGCCTCCGGTTATGCATCCAGACCTTCATGAAATTCAGTGGGAGGAGGGTAACTCCTTTGGAAGTGCCACTTTAAGCCTTTTGTAAAAAGGGCCCTTAGTGTTATTTGCCCACCAGTGAATAAAGACTCCCTGGGTGAAAAGAGGTGTGCATGATCATTGCCTATCCTCAAAGCAAACCATTAGTGAGACAATGCAGAAGAGTCTCCGTTTCCCCTCACTTCCCTCTCCCAGGCATTTCCTGCTCTAGCTAAATATAAACACAGCAGGTCAGCTGGTGCTTGGGAATATGAGTTGCATGAATGCAGTGAGCAGAGTGCTGCCTGGCGATGAGAAATACAAGGGATGCCAGAGGAAAGAGCAGATGTCAGAAATGCAACAACTGGCTTGGGTAGCAGGGGTGAGAGTGAGGAAGGCCCCTTTTGGAGAGACGTTGGGATTTCTGAGACAGCCCAAACCATCCTGCCTTACAATACATCTGTATCTGCTTGTTGAACTTCTGCTTGCATCTACTTACAGTACAAGTATCTGCTTACTGAACTTCAGCAGTGTATAAAAAAGCTCTGGACTTTACTGGGGCCCTGAGCTTGGTTGTGTCCTGCCTGATGAATGCGTTATAGAGATGGTTGGGAGGAAGGGATGGAGAAAAGGCAAACTAAAAGGCCTTCTCTTCCACTCTTCCCCAACGTTGTTATTTATGATACTGTGTGAGTAGGTGGGAGCAGCAGTCAGGGCGCAGGAAGCTGCTTCATTAGGAGCACAGTCACATCTTGTAAAGGACTTGCTCATGGGGGAAAACTTGTCAGCCTGTTTCCTTGCAGAAACACGGTGAATAGCGCACCCCTGAGCATAGTGACCTGCACCCCTCTGGCCTTCCGCTCCACCTCCTGCCCCGCTCTGGGCTGTTTTCCAGGCAGTTCCCATAGTGCTGTGCTTTTGATAGTCGCGTGTTTGTAAGGATGCCGCTGCCAAAAGGAATAGGCAGTTTTCCTGCAGCAGTGACCTGCACACTACTAGCTGCTGTGTCTCGGCACTGTATCCCATGCACGGGGTGTTGGCTGGGGGCAGTAGGGAGGAGTTGCTGCTACAACACTGCTTAGTAGGTAACTGCCCTTTCCGCCTTCACAAGCTGGGACATGGGGCTGGGACAGTAGAAGTGGTGGCAGTAGCATTACAGATGTTGCTTTGGAAAGCTGCCATACAGAGCAGACTCGCAGCCTCTTCAAGCATGTTTACTGATCTCTCACTGGGACCAGGGCTGAAGTCCATATCTGGTTTACTCGTGGTCAGCTTTAGGTGTAGCAGGAGGTGAGATTACTGCTTCATCTACCATTACCTCATGTCCATCCTTACCCTCTCTCCATGCTTACCACTCTTCTTCTCAGAAATTCCCAGAAGAGTCAAAGCAAAGAAACAGGAAGAGAACACCCTCTTATCCGGCACGAGTTGCAGCTGGGTACATCACTGAGAGCTGCAGTTTAGCGCAGTGAGCCACACAGTCCTTTCTGCTCAGGGGCATGAGGGGACACAGGAGATGTGTTATCCTCTGGGGACCCATGAGCTGTCCATGCCAGACAGGGTTATGCAGAAGAGAGCAGTCATTTTAGGTGCCAAACCCAAGATGTTTCCTCAAGGAGTGATGCCTGGCTGAATAATGCAGTCTCTGAGAATCATGCCCCATAGAGGTTTTCCAGGCTGGGCATCCAGAGAACGGGACCCCTCTGGCTGCTGGTAGCTGGGGAGCCTGGCTCAGCCTGCAGTTTGCTTTCTCAGCACTGGCCGGTTTTGGTCTGGCCACAGGATGTGGGTAGCTGGGACAGATCCCTTCAGGGGCTCTAGCTGCATGCCCCTTCCTGTAACTCACTGAGCAGTGGGAGATGCTTTGCTTTACCTGTTTAATTCTGGCAGGAGCTCCCCTCCTCTCTAGCAGCCTGTCTCTGAAGCCGTGCTGTGACAGCTAAGCAGGAGTGATTCAGGGCAGCAGCTCCGGGACCCTGTAACAGGCTGGGCTTGAGGTGGTCCCTGCAGGGTCACCATGGAGCTGATGGCTTAGGGACATCACTTCCAAGCCCAGTACTGGAATAGATTCCTTAAGTTTGGTCCTTACCTCTGTTAGGGTAATTATTGCATTACTGCAAACCCCAGTTTCTACAGAGCTACTCAGTCAATATGAACTTGGTCATAAATACACAGACAAACAAAAAGGGCGTTCATGTGTCTGAAGAAGAAAAGAACTTCTTTGAACTAGTTACTGCTGACTACAGACTGGTTTCATGTAAAATACCTTGAAATTCCCTTTCTGTACCGACATGCTGTTGCTCATGTAGGCAACGCTGCATGTAAAGGATGTCTGCTTTGGGGGTGGTGATGGAAACGTCAGCTCTGGTTTTCAATCAGTGCTTATTTTCTTTGTTGTCAAGTTTTCCTTTACTAACGCAGGGACCAGTCAGACCTCAGCATATTGAGCAGAAGTCATGTTGTGCCACGCTGTGCAAGGGCTGGTTTTGGTGTGCTTCCACCAGTTTTCCTGGCTGGAAGACCTCTCTGTCTTTGGGACTACAAAGCTGTAAAACACCAAAAGATGTTGTCCTTTTGTTCAATGCTTTAAAAGGTGTAAGCCTTCACTGGAGCCCTACCTTTCCTCTGATCTTCCTTGCTCTCCTACCGTCGAGGCATCAAATCCAGCGGTGTTGTGACACCATGGGCTTGCCATTAAAGAGCTTACCAAACTGATGATTGATGGAGTCTTTTCTTTGTGAGCAAGGTCAACCAAACGGGGATTAAAGAGTAACTACAATACGTGTGGCAAAGGGAATGAGAAGATTGCATTTCCCAGGCACTGTTGGTGCGTGGTGTTTGCAAGTGCAAGGAGGAGAAAATGATTTCATCTCAGCTTTGGGTATTGCAGAGTAAACCCTCCTCGCAGGACAGGACCCAGAACTGCCAGGTGATTTGGTTTGGTGCAGTCTGAGGCGGTGGGTTTGCTGTCAGGAGATGGGAACTGGTGGTAATATCTGTGCGTGAGCCAGTATTTCAGCCCTGCCAGGTCCTATTCTGGTTTTGCACAGATTAGGGAGACATCTCTTCTAATTAAGAGGCAGGTAATGATGCTGAAATGAACATTGATGGTTCTGTTCAATTCATTTGTCTCTTTTCTTTAAACACTGCACTTTTAATTGCTGCTTTGTCATGTTCTCACCCTGATTTAGTTGCAGGAACACTGTCAGTCATTACCTTTTGTCACAAGCCTTTGTGGATTGAAGAATATCTTCCAGCCCATGGAAGAGCAAGTGCTTTAAGTTACGGCTTGCCTTGTATTTCTGGCACTTCCCGGGGACGAGTGCTGAGTAGGAGCACATCAATTACATGCCCTGTGGTGAGTCCAGAACCCTCAGCATTGTCTATAAAGCCATTCCTGCAGCTGGTGGAGTGCCTGCCAAGACTAACTTCCTTGTCTTGGTGCACAGTCCTGGCAACACAAGCCCCACAACCTCTTAAGGTTGCGGGGATGGATGGACCGGGTGGTCCAGCAGAGCTTTGCATATGGTGGAACCAACTGTGACAATTAGGCTCTTGGTTACAGGTACAGCCACTCTCTGTGGAAGAAGTGGTGGTCCCAGCACATGTTCAGCTATTTGGAGCCTGCTGTTCCACTCAGGTCTGCTGGATGAACTTCTTCCTGCATCAGAAGGTCAAGTGAACTTAAGCAGTTTAGAGAGCAGCTCTCTGCTGTTCCGCATCTCAGCCCAGGGACAACAAGCTGCCCTGCTGTGGTGCTGAGCTCCTACACAAGGGGGTGGCTGCAGCTGGGGGCACTTTGCCTTGCACATGGCTCTTGCCCCACTCCGAGTCTGTCCATACTCCAGCTCCCAGGCTTATGTCGCACCTTCCCCAGGTGAAGAAATGGGGATATTCCAGAGCTATGATATGTCTTTGTGTCAAGGAGAACAGGTCCATTAGAGGTGTGCAGCCTGTGGTATCTCTGTAGGCTCCTGCCTAATGCTCTTGTCTTCCATCAGAGCTGTTCTCAAGCAGAGTCAGCTGGGAAATGCAGAGCTCACCCCCCTCAGCAGCTCCATTTGCTGTTTTAAGGAGCACGTCAGATTTTACTCTTTCTTTCTACAAGACTTCATGCTCCTTCTTCTCTGATAGGGCTCTCGCTTCCCCCACTTGTTTAGTGAGTGCTGAAATGAGATAAGAAAACCACATTTGACTTCATTTCCAACGCCTGGGTGTATGCGCCCGCGCTCTGGCTCTGCCATCAAGGCAAGGGTTTTATACCTTTTACTAGACAAAAGGGGTGAAAGCCACAAGCTCTCAAGATCCCAAGTGATTCTCCACACTGAAATAAAAGCAGCGATTATACAGGGCAGTCTGATAGCCTATTGTATCTCTCCACAACAACCTTACCTTGATTGTACACTTTTCTTTCGGTATTGCTATTATCCCCACAACAGAACTCCTTAAGAGCCTGTAAGGCTCTTGTGTGCCAAGAGCTTTGAAGCCTTTATGCTTTGGGGTTTGTAGCAGTCCCCTAGAGGTCAGCAGAGCCTAAATTTTGAAGCAACTGTAGCCGATGAAAGCAAACTGCATTTTGGAAGCACCCATTGCAAGGGCAGCAGTAAAAGGAAGTTCGCTGCCTGCCACCAAGACCCTGCTTTTGCTCCCTTGCAGCTTCGGCTGCTGCTGGAGAAGGGGCCAGGCTGTGATAAAGGAATCAGCGTGTGGGACAAAAAGTCCTCTTTTGAAGATGGATGGGCTGAGAACTTGCCATGGAGGAAGACCACAAGGAGGAGGCGGGAGAAGCAGCCTGAAGATAGGTGCTGGCCTTGTCAAAGCTGCATGGGGCAGCGGCGGGTGGTGCCTACACCTTTTGGACCCAGGGATACCCACCCCTCCTGGGGCCATGGCTGGAGTGTGCTGCGTCAGGAGCAATGTCTAGGACTGTGGCTGCCCTTTGTAGCCTCTTTTCCTAAGGAAGTGCAGCTCATGCTATCACTTCATGTGCTTACACCGCTGTGTGCACATCCTCCACTGCCCATCCTCCTGACGGCTCAATGTGTTGGGCAACTCCTACTGAGCCTGCAGAGAGGTACCAGGCTCTGAGACAGTGCATTCCTATGGGTTTTAGGAGAGGGAACTTCTGGGCAAAGAAATAAGTCTCATATAGGGCAAGGCAGCAGTCGGAGTACAGCGGCTCTTAGACAGCAAAGACCTTGCCCAGGACAGAGGCAGTGGCCCAGCTGCAGAAGAACTCCCCGTAGGAGTTGATGTTTGTCGGAGGTAAGGGGACAGAGAACCCCTCTGGGATGTCTCTGATTTCTAAGGAAGCCCTGCAGCCGTGCAGAATCACTCAGCAGCAAGTTCTGACCCCAATGGCACACGCTGTCCCAGGTTCAGTGCCGTGCGTGGGCCTGCTTTCCTGTTCAGCTCTCAGAAAGAGCCCTTCTGCACCAAACATTCAGCTTGCCAGGCAAGCCAGTGATGTGAGCAGCACCCGGGCAGCAGCTCTGCCTCAGAGCACATGTATCATTGCAGGGTTTGCAGAGTGCAGGCAGTTACAGAAGTCGCATCTGACTGGGGCACAGAATGTCTCAGAGACTGACAGAGGGAGAATAACATTTCCTTCCAAGGCACATGTGGCCCTAAGCACCTCCAGGGATGCACATTTGGGAGCTGATTGGAAACAGGCCCATATTATCTCTGCCTGCATAGGAAGCCCTGAATACATGTATATTTTTTAGCAGTGAGGAAAAAATTAATGCTTGCTTCCAGCAGCTAGAACAGGTCCTCATTGCTTCCTTCCTTGCACTCATAGGAGCAGTGAGAGCTAGAACAGGTCCTCATTGCTTCCTTCCTTGCACTCATAGGAGCGGTGAGAGCTAGAACAGGTCCTCATTGCTTCCTTCCTTGCACTCATAGGAGCAGTGAGAGCTAGAACAGGTCCTCATTGCTTCCTTCCTTGCACTCCCAGGAGCAGTGAGAGCTAGAACAGGTCCTCATTGCTTCCTTCCTTGCACTCATAGGAGCAGTGAGAGCTAGAACAGGTCCTCATTGCTTCCTTCCTTGCACTCCCAGGAGCGGTGAGAGCTAGGACAGGTCCTCATTGCTTCCTTCCTTGCACTCATAGGAGCAGTGAGAGCTAGAACAGGTCCTCATTGCATCCTTCCTTGCACTCATAGGAGCAGTGAGAGCTAGAACAGGTCCTCATTGCTTCCTTCCTTGCACTCATAGGAGCGGTGAGAGCTAGAACAGGTCCTCATTGCTTCCTTCCTTGCACTCATAGGAGCAGTGAGAGCTAGAACAGGTCCTCATTGCTTCCTTCCTTGCACTCATAGGAGCGGTGAGAGCTAGAACAGGTCCTCATTGCTTCCTTCCTTGCACTCATAGGAGCGGTGAGAGCTAGAACAGGTCCTCATTGCTTCCTTCCTTGCACTCATAGGAGCAGTGAGAGCTAGAACAGGTCCTCATTGCTTCCTTCCTTGCACTCATAGGAGCAGTGAGAGCTAGAACAGGTCCTCATTGCATCCTTCCTTGCACTCATAGGAGCAGTGAGAGCTAGAACAGGTCCTCATTGCTTCCTTCCTTGCACTCATAGGAGCGGTGAGAGCTAGAACAGGTCCTCATTGCTTCCTTCCTTGCACTCATAGGAGCGGTGAGAGCTAGAACAGGTCCTCATTGCTTCCTTCCTTGCACTCATAGGAGCGGTGAGAGCTAGAACAGGTCCTCATTGCTTCCTTCCTTGCACTCATAGGAGCAGTGAGAGCTAGAACAGGTCCTCATTGCATCCTTCCTTGCTCTCCCAGGAGCAGAATGAGTGGGTAGAGAGGCTCATGCAGCACTCGTGCTGCGATGACAGACTGTGAGCTGGTGCTCCCTGCACGCCGAGGGGCACGAAGAACAGTGGGGTACAGGGCTGATCGCAGCCAGCAGTTGTCACTGACCTGGTTAATGGGGACTGCGGTACACAAAGGGCTCCCCGTCACCTTCGCTGAGCCCGGCGTTCAAAGCAGCAGCGCTGAAATCAGGTCGCGGCTGGTGCGGGGGATGTGACCACCAGGTGCCACTCTCGCTCCACGGGGATATGGGGAGGCTGCAGGGACGGAGACGTTTTGTCCATCCCCGGATATTCCCGCAGGGGGACGCTGGGAAGCTCCCGGCGCTGGAAAACCGTGGGTACCGCTGAGCCCGGGTCTGAGTTTCAGCTCTGCCGGCAGTGGTTTTGCATAGGAAGGAGGGATGTGGATGGAAAGCGGCTGCTTGAGAAGGCCGTGGCCTCTTTCCCCAGCTCCTCATTCTGCTGGACATGGGAAAAGTTGGTGCTTCCCCCAGCCCATGTCCCCTCCGGGACCTTATGGTGCTATGTAGCACGGAACGGTTTGTGATTGCTTCAAGTGCAATAGTTACCCCTTCTGTTTTGCCTATGGGAGGTTTCCCCAGTGTAGCCTCCCTGCTTTTGCTCATCGGGGCAGTTTTCTGTGCCCTAGGGAACAGGGACCTGGCATTTCCTGGCCCTCCTGTTTCCTTGTGAATGGAACAATAGAACCACAGAATGGCTTGGGTTGAAGAGACCTTAAAATCATCTGGTTCCAACCCAGGCTTTCCTACCTGCTTGCCACCGTGAGAGCTGCCCTGGGGGCTGACTGCTGTTACCGGCAGCCCTAGGAGGTGGCTTGTGATGCTCTGTAACTGCTCTCATGTTCAAGCTGGAGGGGCTGGGAAGGCACAGTCTGCACTTCCACTCTTGGTTTGCTGGTCTTGGGGATCTGGGCTGATGTTTGCGTGCAGCGGTGTTTGAGAACCAAAGGGCTTCCAGAGCTCTTAGCGCCGCATGGGCACCATGTCCACTTCTCACGTGTCCCTAAATCACATCAGTAAGCTCAGTTTTCCCTCTGCTTCTGCTTGCCTTGCTCTCCCTTCCTGCAGCCCTCCATTCTGTCCTGCCCTTTGATGACCCATTGGACTTGGTCTTGATGTAGCCTGTAGCATCCCACTTGACTTCTCTGATCAGATCTCTTATCATTTGAGTTCTCCATGCACTAAACAGTTTCTGCTTCAGTTGAGGCCCCTTCATGTGTCCTGGTGTATCCTTTATGCTTTCTGCCTTTTCTTTTCCTAAATCATGAAGGAACATGTTAAACACAAGGTCACAGGGGGCTGCTGATTTGCAAACCCTGGAGCCAGTAGTATTTGAAGACCAATTTCATTATGTGATTATGTTTCACTTACTGGGTTTTCTCAGGAAAATCATTTGTCATGGAACAGCAGCTTCCTGTAAGCCTCTTAATTATTTTATCTACGACTAGGACTAGGACGAGATAAATGATTTCAATATTTTATTAAAATAAAATTCATTACTTCATTAGTTAAATTAATTAAAATTAAGTTACTGTAATTAATTATGAAATTATTTAAATGTGAAATGAAAAATAGTTATCAAATTAATTAAACATTAAAATTAATTATTAAATGAATGATTAGCTATTAACCCTTAATTATTTTATCTGGGACTAGGATTTTACCTGGGACTTCTGGAGTTACTCAGTCAATTTCATCCATTCCTGGAAGAGCACAAAAAGGTGATGGAAACGTTGCTATGAGGACTATTTCATTCTGTTTTGGTTCCAGCAATTCCTCCTGAGCCATGAGAAGTGAAACGTCATTCACAACCTCACTGTTCCAGGTTGAACAGCTTTTCACAGAGCATCGTTGAAGGATCAATAGTGTCTGGAACTCACTAGAGATGATGCATTTCCTTGAGGACAACAGTGAATTTCTTGTAAGAGAATGGTGTTTCTTTATCAGATTCCTGTGGTCAGTTTTATCACAATGGAATGGATATGTCAGGACGCAACGTGTTTGCAGGTATGGCTAGATGATGTGAATGAGTTTGCCATAAAGCTCTGTGAGCTTGGCTTGCAGCTTAAGGGCAGGCAGCAAGAGGGATGGGAGAGTCACTGTTATTCCCGGGAAGCGCCTCTCCTCCCAGCAGCATAACATGACTGACCCACACCCTCTCCTGCCGCAGTTTGGCTTTCAAAAGCTTGCCCATAGCAGAACAGACAAAGGGCTGCCCTTTTGTGCTGTCCCAGCAATCTGCTGCCCTAATTACGTGCTTATCCTGCCTGTGCCTACAACTTGTGCTGGCTCATCACCGTGTGATCAAGATTGACGCTGGGGGGAGGGGGGGGTTTGATTGATTCTAGCAGCTCTGAGTCTTTGGACAAGAGATGGAGGTATAAAACTTAAAGTGTCAGGAAGGGAAATAAAGAGGTTAGAAAGTATTTTGGTTCGGCTTCAGAATGAAATTCTTATTTGCCTCAAGACCTCATAAGAAGAAGATGCGGTCCAGAAAACTGTTATTACCTCTCAATGAAACTGCCAAAGAGTAATATACATGGGACAGAAGATTCGGAAACTGAGTCTAAGACACAGCACTGGTTTTAGTTCTGCCATAAAGAAATAGAAACAGAAACTGACAAGTAGCTAAGTGTTTCAAAGAAGCCATCAGTGAAACTGATGGAAAGAAAAGGCAATGTCTTGATCCAGCCGTTATTCAAAACTGTATTTCTCATTGCTGTAGCTGTGAATTCGCTTTATGGTGTTCTTCTCTTTTTTGTCAGCGACGATAGAACAATAGAGGGCAGCAGATGCTTTTAAAGGTTACTGAAAATGAGTCTTGCAACTGAGTCAAAGAAACAGAAGACTGCGTTCTCCAACTCTGAGGAGAATCAGATCTGACATTCTTCTAAACGTGGATTTCAGACTTTGTGACTTCCTTGCTCAAAAACCTAGGGAGCTCTCTTCCTAAGTCTGGCAATTAACAAGGTATGCTGCTATAACCGTGATTATTTAGGTTGGAAAAGACCTTTAAGATTATAAAGTCCAACTGTTAACCTCACACTGCGATGTCCACCCCTGAACCATGTCCCTGAGCACCACATCTACAGGTCTTTTAAGTATCTCCGGGGATGCTGACTTCACCACTTCCCTGGGTGTAGCTCTTCCGATGCTTGGCAGCCCTTTTGGTGAAGGAATTTTTTCTAATAGCCAATCTAAACCTCCCCTGGCACTACCTGGGGCCATTTCCTCTTGTCCTACCACTTGTTACCTGGGAGAAAAACCAGACATCTCCTCTCTCCATCCTCCTTTCAGACAGTTGTAGAGAGCAATAAGGTCCCCCCCAAGCCTCCTCTGCAGGCTCAACAGCCCCAGTTCCCTCAGCCACTCCTCAGAGGACTTGCTTTCCAGACCCTTCACCATCTTCATTGCTCTTCTTGCAACACAATATGTAGGATGATTGTCTGAAACATCAAATAGAAAATGCGCCTTTTGATTTGGAATAAAATATTGATCATAAAAATAGCCTAGAAACATTATTTAATTTAAATGTCCTGACTCCTGCTGGCTCAGAGGCTCCCAAATTCTTTAGACAGCTCTGCCTGCATTGCCAGCGCTCACAACTGATCCTGAGGTGTGGAGCTGAACACGAAGACAGGAGGTCTTTGGGAGCAGAAACTCAGTGAATGAAGATTCTTTGTCAACACTGATGAAAAGTCCTGGGAAGAAAGCATCCAGTAAGATTTTCCGGGACTGTAATGATAGGACAAGGGGTGATGGATTCAAACTTGAACAGGGGAAGTTTGGGTTAGATATAAGGAAGAAGTTCTTTACTGTGAGGGTGGTGAGGCGCTGGCACAGGGTGCCCAAAGAAGTGGTAAATGCTGCATCCCTGGCAGCGGTCAAGGCCAGGTTGGACAGAGCCTTGGGCAACATGATCTAGATGTCCCTGCCCATGGCAGGGGGTTTAGAACTGGGTGATCTTAAGGTCCTTTCCAGCCCATTCTGGGATTCTATGATTCATTCTGAGATTGATGGAAGTGACGGCTGAGCTAAAGGGCATCACAAATATCTGCCACCATCAACACAAATGGTGGAAAAGGCAGTGGAAGCTTAGAAGGAACAGGAGAAACCCTCTGTTTACTGAATGTTGTGAAGAATGCACAGAAGCGGGGACAGATCTCTTTCCTGTGAGCTGGCAAAGTACCGTGCTAGAAACCAGACTCATCTTAATGCAGCCACCAGCACCTTCTTACCTCCATTTCTGCATTAAATTCCTTCCCATTTCACCCTATGGATGCTCTGAGGCTTCATGGTGCAGTATCTGCTGTGTAACCTGCGTAAATGTGACACCATAAATGCATAGCAGAAATGTGTCTGTAACAAACACTGTATTCATATCCGTAATATTTCAGTTTCTAGAGCTTTGCTGTTGACCATAGCAACTGGCATTCATGGATGAATCTGCCAATATCAGTCACTGTCTTTAACTCCACGTATTCGTGCCCAACAGTAGCAAAAGCAATACTTTTTTCCTTGGGGCTGTCAGGAATCCAACTCATTTGTCATTTTTAAGTGGACACCTGGGGCAGATTCTGTCCAAGCAAAACAAATCAATGCAGTTAGTTATACTAAATGCATTCAAACAAGGATACTTGAAAGCCGGGGAGAAGAAAAAAGTGCTGTAGCAAAGGAAATGATGGAGAGAAGCATGCACGCCACAGACTTGGAGAAGGCTGGGAAAATGGCAGCAAGTTTACGCCTTGGGAGTGAGGAAGAGATTGAGGATCAGGTAAAGGGAATTATAAAAGGGAGGTTAGGGCTGCAGGTGAGCCTGAATACAAGCCAAAGAGGTAGATTCAACAAAAGAAGAAGATAGAGTAGTTAATCTAGGATGGGTCTCCAGGGTTGAAGCAGAGGAACCAAGAGAACCAGTTACTGTGCCGTAGACAGTGGGCAGGCCTGGAGGGGAATCTTGTTTCTGGACCATTTGATTCAGGACCAGTGTTCAGGACTACGAAGCAGCTGGGGTATTTCATAGCCCATATCACTTATGCTGCTATCACGGCTTTAGCATGGCAATAAGTGTCACAGGAAAAGCAGGTTGTGCAACAGCCCAGCTCTTGGAAATGGTGCAGAAAGAAAGAGAATCTCTTACATCTGTTTTTATCGAAGTAGATAATATAGAATGTAGGGTTTGCTTTCTTTTCAAGGGGTACATTTTCGACACGGGTGGGGGTGAGTTGTAGGACTGATTGAAGTGGATGTCAGTGCTTTGTTTTTTACTTTAAAACGTTCATGTTTGATGATAGCGAAAGAATACTCTTTTTTGTGACAAAGCAGTCAAATACCTGGTCATTGGAAATGGACACCTGGGACAGATTATGCCACAGCAGAGCAGACCAGTACAGTCAGTTGGACTAAATGCACTAAACCAAATACACTTGGATGGGAGAAGAAAAAGATGACACAGGAATGGAAATTATACTGGGGGGGAGAGGGAGAGAGGAGTTACTTGCAATAGGGAATGAGGAGGGATGGGCGGCTTTGTCTCCATGTGCTAGAAATAGCTGAACTCATCCACCAGGATCATAATTAAACCAGCTTTAATAATGCATTGTCATCAAAAAAGGTAAATTATCTCCACTCCCAAAATGAGTAGACTATGGAAGGATGCTGACAGATGTCTCGCAAGGCTGCAGGTAGTTTCTTGCTCTCCTTTATTCAAAACCCAACGTTACTGTAATCCATCAAAATCATTAAGAGAGAAGGGATCAAGAGGTGCATTTAGTATTTTACATTTTGTGAATATGACTCCTGGAACAATAAGCAAATGGTGGCACAGTGGTAGAGGTGTCTCACTGCGATGAGCTCATGTCTCTGGCAAACTCATCCTGCAGGATGATCCTCAGCTGTAGCTGAGCTCACAGATCGGACAGTAATGGGAGAAGGATCTCAGTGACTTGGCTGTTACTGTGTCTCTGGGTGTGTGCTAGCTCCACTGGGCAGCCCAGGTTTGGCCAGAACTCCATCACAACTACGAAACAAGTGGTGCCAGTGCGCTTGAGCTTGAATGGGAAGGTGTCCCCGAGACTAATTGCTCCTGAGGGCTGAGAAAAGCGCTCCTGGGAAAGCACTTGCTCCTTTTAGAAGAGGCGGGGATATACCGTTCTTTCCCCCATAGTGTCATCTCTAGACAAAGCCCTTTGCCTGGGAGGGAACTGAGGAATATGATGGGAGGCGGCCAGCAGCATCGGGCTGTATGAGCACAAAAGCCAGATCGGCGTTTCTGGAAAGAGGCGAGCGGCTGCTGGAGGGGGAGAGGGGGGAGACGCGGCCGCGCTGCGGCAGTTCGTGCAGCCGCTTGCTGCTCGGTTCCAGCGCGACCTGCCCCGCCGCTGGAGCCCGTCCAACAGTGCCTGAGCCGGGCTGCAAGGCGGAACCGCCCCCGGGGACCCCCGTCCGGGCACAGCCTCTCCCGCAACCCCTCTCATCTCTGCCGGCTGCGGTAGCGCCGCAGGTGCATCCACTCGCTGTCAATCTCCTTCCTCCACTGGAGCTGCTCCACAGCGCGTTTTACCGGCGGGTGTGGGCTGGTTTCTTTAAAGCTTTTCGGGAATAGCGTGAGCAGAGGGCGCGCAACCACCGAGTGCCTCCCCACGACCCCGCTCCGCGGCGAGAGGCGCTCGCACATCCCCGCCCCAAGGGTGCAGCACTCTCCCTTTTCTCTTCAACCCGGGACGGCGTGGGGAAGCCGCAGCTTAGGAAGGTAGGTTGGGAAGCGGTGTGGGGCATCCCCGGGGAGGGAGCCGGGCGGAGGGGCGTTTTCCCACCCAACGGCCGCCCCGCCGAGGTGAGAGCCCCTCGGTGGGGCGGGCGGCGGCGGTGTATGTGCATGTGCGTATATATCTGTGTGTGTTTGTATCTGTCTCAGCGATTTGCTTTGTGTGGGGTGAAAACTGTGCGCTTTCTCGCAAATCACGGTCGTTGTGTGAAGCTTTTTCACCCTGGAGCGACGGTGAGCCCAAGGAAAGCTCTGAGGCGCCGATGCTGATTTGGGGTCCATGGGCTTGGCTTTAACTTGATTTCTCCAGCCTGTGAAGCCTCCTCACGGGTTTTCATTGCGGGTTGAAAAATGCTGTGGGTGTTGGGGGTTTGGTGTTTTGTTTCTTTTTGTTGTCCTTGAAAATCGGCGACCTGTAAACCACATCTAAAATAAACGCTAATGCGTTTGTATCTCTCTGGTTACAGTGTGAAGAAAGAGGAAGATCCTTAGGGCGCTTCCCTATCCACCCTATGAACAAACAGGTCAGTACCTAAAACAGATTCAGGTAACTTGGGAAAAGGAATTTCAACATATAATATGCACTGGCATTTATACAGATGTGTATTTAACCTAGTAAAACTCAAAATATTGGTGGCTTGAAGAAGTCTAGTCTATTTTCCTTTGCAGGTAGGAGTGCCTTTTGCTTGAAGTAAGGTGTAGAAAGTGATCCTTTCAGTATGTTACTGTGTGACCCAGTGGGCTTTGTTGGGTATGGGAAATACATATTAATGCTATTTCTTGCTTCAGGATGTTCTTGTTCTAATAATGGAATGCACCTGCTTTTTAATACTTCATCAAAGTCTTACATTTAACTTTAATTTGCAAGTGTGCAATGTTGGCAAGAGTTAGTTAACACTGCAAATCTGCTTGAAGTGGAGCGAATGAACTCTGGTATCTCTACAGATCGCAGCTAATGGGCAAGTGTGACTGTATTGCCCGGTATGTGTGTGAGATTAGATAAGTGTAGCTAAAAGTAAATACAGGCCTGTGCTTTTCGTCCAGCTATGCGAAATCTTGCAGCGTCTTGCACAATTCACATAGGGAAGATATCGACTGTATGAGGTGTCCTTCTGACACAGAGGCTGTTGTGTAAATCAGGGTTTAGATGAACTTGTCCTGATGATATGAGGAATGTCTTAAGAGATGCTCCCTTACCTCATGTGCTCCCTGTCGAAACTGATTTTGGAAGAGCAATCATCTCTAGTGAAGACAAATCCCAGCACCAGGGAAGCACGTGAGAAATTCAACAAAATGAGTTTTCCATTTCCCCTTTACAAACCAATGCAGCGGAAAATATTGCAGCAGTCATCATGGGTGTGCTTAAGCGTTACTGTTATAACAGTGGTTATTGCTTTGCTCTTTAGTAATGCTTTGGTTTTTCAGAGTCATTTGCTCTAAGTGGGTTTTTTTGGATAAAGACTTAATGTCTCCGGCACTGAACATCAGTGCTTTGATGCAGGAGTGGCTGGTATATGTTAAGCAGTGAGCAGATAGTTCTTTATTAGTCACTTTGCGATTACAGAGAACTCCATCTATAGTTGAAAGCCAAAGAAAAAGATTCTTTTCTCCCCCTAAAGAGAAGTATTTTATGTGGGTGGCTATTGATAAACATACAGTTAAAATCTGCTCTTTTACAAAATGAATTGATGTGTATCAATGCTTCTAATTAATATTCCCTGCCATCATCTACAGGTTACAGAGAGAATTCCTCTTGTGTGTTAACATATTTTCTGATAGTAAAAATAAGGTTTCACTGTCATTTATTCATGGTGTACATGATTGCCTCAGGATAGTAAAGCAATGGATGGCAGTAAATAAATCACCAGTGTGGCTGCTAATTTTAAACTGGCTGATGATTAATAAAGCTGTTACCAAGCCAAGAAAAGAGAGCATTGGCAAAGTAGATTGGCAGTAAACAAGGAGCCCATATGGAGTTAGAACAGGGAGTCAAAGAGTGTGAAAACCTGACATTGTGGAAGTGAAATGTATCAGTTTCCAGAAAGCCAGTCTGGGTTAGATTTCACAACAGAAATCAGAAGACAATGAACGAAAGCAGATGCAGCGGGCAAAGCTCACGGTGAAGCTAGTCCCAAAGCAAATATCTTCTCTTTTGAATGTGAACATAGGTGTTGGACCGTGGGTACACCGGCTGAAGAACCCATGGGGTTTAGAACATGGAAACTGCATGAAGAAACATTCTGCCTTGTCCCTCAGCTCTCCGTCTCTGGTTGGAGCTAAGGAGACCACAGGGCTGACCCAGTGTGTTGTGGCCATGGACTGCAGACCACCTTTTAGCTCCTGTTCTCAGCACAGGTTTGCACTGGCGATTGCTGAACAGCAAGGCAGCCCTTAACAGCCGCTGGTATACTCCACTGTTGGTATGGAAGAATTGGGAGATGGGAGTCAGGATAGATCACACCAGAATAACTTGTTATTTCTGTGCCAAAATAAGTGGTTTCTGAATATGAGAAAGGCAGGGAAGTTCTCATTCTTGTATTCCTCTGACACTCCTAAGCTTGCTGTTTGCCATCAGCCACCCCTTTTACTCCTCAACCCCTGTGGGGCATAAGATTTTTTGATGTGGGAATTGTCAGTACCCTGAGGTACTGAAAGGCCTTTTGGAGTGAAGAGCTGTCTGGCCAGGGCATGGAGAAATAAAGGATGAACAGAAATTGCAGGAAACCTAAACCACACCTGAATCCTAGAAAACCTTTCTAGAGGATACGAACTTATCAACAGCCTTACCATCAGTGTGCATGTTTCACGTTACCTTTGGGTTTGTCTGACATAACTACGTGTTAGATTTATTTAGGTTTAGTGACTTCTCATCACAAGTTAAACTGTTTATTTTATGTGTAGTGAAGAGGGATCATAATAGGCTCTGTATTAATATGCACACCCACGCGTACACAGGCACACTTCATGAACACATCAGCAGATAGAAGAAAAGTGCCAGCCTTCATGTTCTTAAAACCTTTGTTTCTTGCTGAAGCAAGCTGTATCTACCTTGCAACTCTGGCAGAAGCATCCGGCAGTGCTTGGCAGCCGCCAGCATTGTGCCTGCATGGCTGTGGTTGTGTCCATGTTGCAGGCATATGCGGGATCGCTGAGTGTGCACTAGCCCCAGCATGCCCATCGCTCTCATTTCCTGAGGCAATGGGAGCTGGTGAGCATGCATCTACATGTAGGCACTGTGGGAAAGGAGCAGAGTGGGACCTGAGGGTGAAATCTGGCATCATTAGCATGTCACTATAGACACCTCCCTGCTCAGCAACGAAAAGTTAGTGGTAGCAAAACACCCAGCAGCTCTTGAGGAGAGCACAGAATGTTCACGCGGGATGATCTAGTTGATGAAATGAGATTTTAGGAGGAGTCTCAACTGATTCAGTCGAGTTCAGGCCTTAAGGCAGAATCACTGAGTTCTTTCACATTCCTTAAGCGTTTCTCTTTCTGCTGTTTCAGGATGCTCACCAGAACGCCAAGTGTTGTTGCCCAAGCATTCCTTCTTCTAAGCATTATTCTTGTCATTGCTATTGCAGTGATTCAGATAAACCAGCAACAGATCCTCTCCCCAGGGCTTAAGGTAAGTCTTGGAATACCTGAGGAAGGAGAACAATGTTTTGAACTGATATTTAATAATGTCCCTTTCTAAACTAATTTTTATGGGGTGATGCAAATGAGCTGACAGACATAACTTAATGTTTAATCGCACTGGGAAAACTGAAGCTGAGAGAAAAAGAGAATTGCTTAAGGTCAAAGAGTCAGTGGCAAAACAGGAAAAGCATTCCCTGATTGCCTGTGATGCCTATCACACAACGTCTTCTCCAAGACCGAAAGGCCAAATGTGAATCTGCCATTTCTCTTCTATTTTTGCCAGATTTTAGGTAATATTATAGTAATTTTGAATTTTAAAGTTTAAATTCTGCCCCCCAAGCACAGCCAGGTGGTTTATGCTGAAATCTTTGCACGCTGCTGCTGTGTATCAAAAGCATTCGGGCTCTGAGTGTGCGCTTTGTGACTTACCACGTGTTGAGTCTTGCTAGATACTAACAGATGCAAAGCAGCTTCACAAGGAGGGGTGGAGCAAAGTGGAAGAGATAAAATGATGTCTGCTGGAATTCAGGCTTTGCCTTGTGCTGCTGGAGTATGTGTGCTGGCTCTTCAGTGAGAGATGTATGCAGCTGGGGACAAAGGTGTAGAAATGAGTCTTCTAGGGAAGCTGTGCAGTCTGGCAGTTTGAGTTCTGCCAACGATAGCTACAAGCATATAAACCTTGCCAGGTCCTTATTTGAAGTCCTTTTTACCTCTCCCTCCGTGAATGCACTTAACTGGATAGTTCACATACCGATAGGCTAATGTCTTATTACACCTCATGAAGTTATAAACACCTTTGGCTTTGTCTGAATTGTTTGGTGGTGTGTATGAATCATACAATGGGACAAAACTGTATTCTAATACCAGTTTAATGTGTTTGTGGTGTGGCAGGGTGTGTGCACTAGGATCTTGCATGGGGACACAGTGCCTCAAGTTTACTCCCTGTTGTGCCCTAAATCTCAGCCTTACATCCTGCCATTTTTCATGCAAGGCAAGACTGGATTGACCTGTAGGCTGAAGCCACTATCTAAAAGACAGCCTACACATTGTTTGTGTTTGTCATCAATTCAGTTTCACATTCAGAATGATGAAGTTGTCTACCTTGGAGCAACCGTTGGATTCACCTTGACCATTTGGTTTAGGTGGGGAGGTCTGCTTTCTCAACTTCAACAGCTTCATGGCTGGTTCTGAAGGAAGACTGGTGGGTCCACTGCTAGGTGCCTTGGCTTTGGATCCCTTTCTGAGCTGTAAGCCCGCCAATCCAGAAAATTCCAGATGACACAGAGGATCCTGTGTGTGCTGAGATGCTGAGTGGTCCTCAGTAAATGATTAATACTCACAAAAGGAGGACCTTGATATGCCAGTGTGAAACCTTCCAATAGTTAGTTGATCTGATGGAGCCTGGAAGTGGCAGTGTCCTGATGTCAGTGCTTGATTGATATTAAGTATATATGACAATAACATGATCGAAACAGACTTACTCTTTGCAAATGGCCTTGTTCTTCTGGCTCTTCTCCATGAAACCAAACAGGTACTGAATGATAACTAGATTTTGTGTTGCATTAGTTCTTTCCCAGGATGCACATTGAGAGAGTCCAGGTTCATTCCTTTGTGGCTCAAGAGAATAAATTACCTGCTGTGCTATGTTTTAAAGCATTGTTCCAGAATTAAGTGGTTTGGTTCCTTTGATTAACTGAAGATTGAGCATGGGATTTGCGAAGGAAGGGCCTGGCCATGTGGATGAGGCTGAGGTGCTGAAAGAGCTCATGACTTAGTGGCACACACTGTGAAGTCAGAAGACTGACGAAGAGGGTACAGACATCCTTACTGACATAGCTTGTGAAGAAGTCCAGAACTGTAAATGGTGCCAGCTCTGAATGTAATGAGCCTTTGCACCAGTTGAAACATTTTCCGTTGTCTAATGATCTTTTGTGAGCCCTAAAGAGAAAAAACCCTCCCTTCATGATGGTGTTTCTTTAATTTGCCTCTCCAGGTGCTACAGTTCTCTACACCTAAATTTTGCACGTCTCTTTTGGCTCTTCAGAGGTGTTTGGCCTTGTTTGTGGATCATATAATTGATTAAAAGTAGTTCAAACCTATGTAGCTGAACTGAAGTGTCCTTCCAGCATGGATGTGCTTTTGTAGCCTCTGTCCTCCTGGTTTAGCTTGTTAGCTTCTCATGATAATTTTCCAAAGTGATCAGATGGCAGGTAAGCCATCATAACTGTGCCAGCTTTAAGAATTCTCTCACCATCTTAAAATGCTGCATCCTCTGTCATTTCTGTTTAATTAAACATTAATCTTAGTCCTGATATCTGACACACTTCTCGGTGATTACTGCTTCATGATACTGCATGGACCACTTCACACAGAGTGAACTTGCCCAAGTTCAGAGGAGCTTCAAAAGTCACCCTGAAGTGGGCTCAGGAGTCCTCTTCAAAAATGAGCATCTCTTTAAAAGGACTCAGGAGGCTGTATAGGCAAAAGAGGAGAAGGAAAAAAATAATGAACACACCGGTTCGGATGAGTGCACCATTACTCTTTGGCACTGAAATCTGTAACTTTCAGGAAGGAGGCTTGGAAATACAGGGAAGGATGGAAGTAGGTCAAAAAGCCCCACGGCTAACTGAGGTAAAAATACTTCCCTTATCTTCCAGCTCTACTTGGACATGATAGTTAGCTCTAAAAGTAGTTAAGCTTATGGTTGGCACTTCGAGCTGCCTGAGTCTAGATTAAATTAACAGCCCTTGAGCAGATTGACCATTACTGTATTATGTGTCTCCACAGTGCCTATCTCTCTTTCAGGAAGCGGGAATACGCTCACAGTATCACTGCTAAAGCAGTTCCTTGAGCGGAACCTGATGGTGTAGTGGCTTGCTGGTAGCTGTGGAGCTTTCCACCTTTTAGTTGATCAGAGTAAACATCAGCCGGATCAATATAAATGGAATTCTCATTATCTAATAGCCCTCTGGGCAACAGACCAGACTGGAAGTGCTGGTATTTCTTTGGGGTCCAGGAGTTTGTAGGATTACAGTGGAAGATGGGGACTAACGGGGTGTGGAAGCTGAATGGTTTGCCACCTGAAGCAGTGATCCTTCTCCATCAGACCTGAGGCTCCCTAGGGAGGCAGTGGGATGAAATGTATTGGCTGCTGCAGAGGCTTGTTCTGCTCTGCAGCCAGATGGAAGCTCTCATTTTCAGTATTGCCAGGCTCTGAGGCAGCTGTGGTTTTGAAAGGAAAAAACGTTAACAGAGAAATGAACTCTACAGCGTGAGATGCCTATCAAAGAGATGGCTTTGGAAGAGGCAGGCAGCTAAACATACTTTCAGGGATCACAAAGAGGATAAGCAAAACCACAGTTTTCTTCCTGGCATGCAGTTTGCCCTCCCAGTTGCTACAGTTTTCTACTGCCATAAAAGATGGGAAAGGGGGAAAGAGCCATCTGGATAGTAGTGGAATGGAACGGAGAAACCTGTGCTTTAATCCCCCAGGGAATCCAAGTAACCTGGAGCAAGTCGCTTAAATATTTGTCATTTAGTTCATAAATGAAGCTGGGGTAATCTTGATTCCCCCTTTGTTTTCTCACACTCTGGCACAGCCCATTTTCAGTGGCAAACTCTTACGTGGACTGCCTCAACCACTCAAAGGGAGAGGCTTATGAGGCAATCGGGAAAGAACCAGACTCACTGCATCATTCTCACTGTGGACTGCTATGTACTTTACCTCTTTGCTTGTGGCTTTATGGATCCCTTGTGCATCCTTGAATCTAAAGCCTGTGCTTAGGTATCAAACCCTTCAGTGTCCAGGGAGTATAGCTGAGATAGCAGGAAGTGATCTTGCTGTAAAATCAGATCCTGATGCAGGGTTATGTATGTGTTGGTGTGGATTTTGAACCTCGTGCTGGAAGGAGATGAGTGATCATTCTCCATCCCCACTGAATTCATTACTGTAGATACGTAGAATGTTCTTTGTTTTGCAGCCAGATTCATTCTGTGCTTGGCTGTTTGATTCACGCCTAAGTGCCCAACACTAGAAATAATCTCTATTGTAAATATACTGTGAATACATATTCTACAGTGTTTGATGGTGCAAAGAAGAACAGCTGCATATGGGCTGTTAAACTGCCACTGTCTGTTTCTTGATCTAATGCAGTCTTTTTTAATCCCCAGTATGGAATAGTCCTTGATGCTGGATCCTCTCGGACTACAGTCTATGTCTATGAATGGCCAGCAGAAAAAGAAAATGACACAGGAGTAGTAAGCCAAACCTTCAAGTGCAATGTGAAAGGTGAGCTCAAATGGAGTTAGCCTCTAAGAAGACATTATCTGGGATCTTATACTGCCTTTTTTACACTGTGTTCCCTTTTCATTGCTGGGGAGCAAGAACTGTTCAGGCTATGTCTATATCTGTCAGCATCAGTCATTCTCCTGCTGATACAGCAGCGCGCTCTAATCTGCAGTGAAGACGGGAAACTGTAGCTTAACTCGATTTACTGATTTGGTAAGTGCAGCGCATGAGTGGTGCAGACAGAATTCAATCGACAGAGAATCAGGCCCTGTAAATGTTTAGTCCTTGTGCGCCAAAATAATTTCTTTTAAAAGGAAAGAATAAAACACATTTTAAAAAAAGCTTGGAAGAAAAACTCTTTGCGAAGAATGGGGATCTGCCCTCTTTAGATGTTAACCATTAATTTCGATGGAGTAATGTTTAAAACCCGGTCTCTGATGTCTGAGTCAGGTTTCCTAGAGAAACAAGGTTATGCAGGCATCTGGAATTGCTCTGTAATTACCTCCTTCAGGTATCAACCTCAGTGATATCTGAGTAAGCTTTCAAAGATACCAAAATTCCACACGTCTTATGAAGACAGGTGGCCATGCAGGGAAGAAAACTCCAAATTATTAAGCAGTAGCTAATCCATAAGGGATTTCTGCAGGAAGCCAGACTTCATAAATTCTGCTCCCCTGAGCCTAATGAGCTTTAGCATATTCTCTAAGGTACTAACTTAAGCAGTACTGCTTTGTTTAGTGCACTGGTTTGGGTTTGCCAGTTCGGTAAGAGGAGAAGGTGAGGCAACTCAGGAAGTCTCAGTGCAGATTTTGTTGCACACTATAACTGTGGTGTTCAACAAGAATTTTTCCCTTTCCTTCTCTCTCAGTCCTACATCCCTCTTTGTGTCTGCAAATAGATGCTGGCAATGCAGTCATACTGGTCCATGAGTAACTAAGAGATAAGGCAATTGTGTCTTAACAGCACCAGCATTTCTACCTTCAGCGTTAAACATGTGTGGGCATTCTTAGCAATTTTGGAATGAGGAAAGGAAAGCAAGTGTAATGTGCACAGAAGAAATGCACTGTCATGTGCCTGATGCTGTGTCTTCACAGACTGCAGGAACAGTGGATAGCCTGCTGAGGTGGGGGAGCACTCTACTACCTCATAGCATCATAGAATCATAGAATAGTTCAGGTTGGAAAGGACCTTAAGACCACCCAGTTCCAACCCTCCTGCCATGGGCACGACACCTCCCACTAAACCATGCCACCCAAGGCTATGTCCAACCTGGCCTTGGACACCGCCAGGGATGGAGCATTCACAACTTCCCTGGGCAACCCATTCCAGTGCCTCACCACCCTTACAGTAAATGCTTTCACTCATTAGAATATTGCCTTTAAGAATTATGGTGTGAGAAAAGCTCACAAAGGAACTGCATTATTCTTCTGCAGAGATGACAAAGGAGTACTTTGAGCACTTGTTTTAATAGGATTAGATTTTGGTTTAATTCCAGCTGAATATGAAAAGAATTTTGAATTGGATGAATCCAAATTGCTGTGAACTGTTCAGGTCCAGAGGAGCCTTAACCATGGTCAATAAGAGCACTCATCCTCCAGCATACAAAATATCTAGGGTTCACTGCTCAAGTCTTGGGTAACTGCACTGGAAGAGACAGAGGGCTCAAAGGAGAGGTCCCCATAGAAATGTAGAATGGTTTGGGTTGGAAAGGACCTTAAGATCACCCAGTTTCAATCTCCTGCCAAGGGCAGGGATGCCTCACACTAGACCATGTCACCCATCTAAGCTGTGAATACATCTGTCTTGCTTCTTTAGCGACCTTCCACTTGGGAGCACTTAAATTGGGAGTGGTTCTGGGCATATTGAGAGGCAGACTTTCACATACCTACTGAACTTGAATGCCAAAGTGATGTCAAAGTCAAATGATCAACTACTCTGTAAGTTCCACGGTGGTTTTATGATTTCATGTCTACCTTTATTAGATGCCTCTGCCTCACGTGTAGGAGCCAGCCCCCAAACCCTTTTTACACAGCGCAGGTCATCTGTCCTGGTTAGGGTGTAAGCATCGGCAAAGCAGTTGTCCAAAACAGAATGGTCACTGTCTGTGACCTGCTCTGTCTGAACACTGGGAGATTGAGGTTGCTAAGGGACTGTGAGGCAATGGCAGGATGTAAAGCAGTAGTTGCTGCTCTGTTTATCTCCAGTAATGGCTTTCCCTCCAGCTTCTGGCCTGCATGTGCTAGACTTAAGACTTTCAGAAGGTCTTATGCCAAATCACCTAATGATGACACAGTAATGTTCATATGTGAAAAAGGGAGTGGTAGAGTGTGGAGCTGTTAAAGTCTTACATATTTTTTCCTCTGTGGTTTGTTCTTTTTTCAATGCAATGTGGCTGGACATAAATGGTTTCTCATTTTAACTCCGTAAGAGCCACCTTTTGCTTAGCTTGGGTTCAAGTTGTGGGAGACATGGCTGTTACAGGAGAACTAGATGGAGTTCTGGCAGAGTTGTTGTCTGTGGGGCAATGGCTTCATGGCAATGCCTGCATTTCTCCCTGTGCAGCTTACCTAGGAAAGTTTAGTGAGGAATGGTTTTGTTCACACCCAAGGTGAGCCTGAACAAGTGGAAGTCCTGCTGCTCCTTGGAGTGTTGAGCAAGGGAGGAAAGACTCTGATGTTAATTACACACATGGTGTAACTTTCATTCCCGTTATCCAAAGGCTTTGGGAATCTGGAAGGCTGTGAGGTACTGATCGGTTCATGCACCACCTTAGACTTGGACCTCTTACGACTTCAAGAGCTGTTTGTGCACCTTGAAGTTTCACCAGCAGTTCTTTGCAGAAGCTGCTTTATTTTATTCTCAGTTGCGAGCAGCGAGCTGTAGAGGTGCCATGGTGTCCAAAACAGCTGTGGCAAACCAGATGAGGAAATCTCTGGTTTAGGTTTGGAAGGAGGGGTTTTCTATACTGCAGCAGATCAGAGAAATTTTACATCCATAACACACGCTGTTTTCTACAGCATCTGCCATGAATAAGCCTATTCCCCTCATAAACATAGCACTGCTATAGTCACTGTGTTGTCACATGGTTATACTGTATATCTTACTGTAGGTATGGTATATGGGTGTATATGCATACACACTGAAATGCAGGCGAGCAGCTTGCAAGTATCTGTTGCCCACAGCTGAGACAGTCACTACATGGATTATTCTTTAGGCACTCCCAGTTTTCAAGCATCCTCTCCTTGTTTGCAATTACAGGAAGGATGGGGGAAATCTCTTTCTCTTAACACCTGCTTGCTAATTGGGTTAATTTGTAGTTGGCAAAGCAGAATGAAATCAATCTACTTGTTCTCTTTTAGGCCCTGGTATATCCAGCTATGAGAGTAATCTTGGAGCTCTTGCCAAACCTTTGGATGACTGCCTGAATAAAGTCAAGGAGAGAATACCAGTTCATCTGCATAAGAACACTTCTGTTTATCTGGGGGCTACAGCTGGCATGAGGCTACTGAGGTATGGCAGAAACCTGAGCTCCGATGTGTGCGTTAGAGCAGAGCAGTCTGTGAAACCAGAGTGGGAAAAATGTTCTGGATGCATATTTATCCGTTGGAAATTGGCCATCCCTGAAGGAAATGGAGCCCAGCCAGTTTAATTTAATTAACTTTCCTGATAGGGAAAGTGGGGCTGTACGGAAACCCTCTGTGGTGCCATACATGCTTTATTCTGGAGAAGGCAGGAGTTTAATTTTCTCATCCATATCTGTCTTGAAATTCAGTGTTATGCAAACAGGTAGTGTTTGTGTGTATCTGTGGGCTGCAAAGGCAGATTAAAGCTGGACACCAGAGAGTTTTCTGACTGCTAATGTGGCTTTTGGGGTCTGCTTCTGGCTTTAGCCCTGGTATAAACTGGCTTTTTATATCAGCTCTGTGGCTGAACGGAGTGGGAAGAAAGGCTCCAGGACTGTTATAACCATCAGCTGTCATGTAAGCATTCGGTTCACTACAAAGAAAGTGTATGTATATAAGAAACAAAATGCCCATGAGCTTGTATGCTAAAGAATGAAGTTTATACCTAGTGGGGAGTTGCTTGCTGAAATGCTGTTGGATAACGTGGCTGTTCCCTGTCAAAAACTGCCCTTTAGGGAAACAACATCTATTTTTCATTAGGTGATTGTAGGAATTCTCTTGAAGTGCCAGTCAGTGAACACTAAACATGAAATTGCCTTTCCAGATGCTCAGTGTCTTATATTTTGTGAATTGCTTAGGTTGCAAAATGAAACGGCAGCCAATGAAGTCCTTGCGAGCATTCAAAACTACTTCAGAGCACAGCCTTTTGACTTTAGGGGTGCGCAAATCATAACGGGGCCAGAGGAAGGGCTGTATGGATGGATAACAGCCAACTATATAATGGGCAATTTCTTAGAGGTGTGTGGAAAAAACCTGCATGCTTTTCTTTCACCGTTTCTCCCTTATAAATGAGAAGTTTGAGAGGACATGCCTGTTAAATGTCATAGCTATAGCTTCCATTTTGCACTGAAATATATAACAGGGTCTTTTTCACAGCAGTAATACAAAAAACCAAACATAAAGAACATGATGTTACAGGAATGCAATGTGGCAAAGGTAAAATTGTTGATCCACAAAACGGCTCTTCCCTAAATGACACTGGATGCCTTTCCTAGAAATAGAAGTTGCACTGCTTTTAAATGCATTGATGTGTCAAGTATGACAGGTCTTGATTGTCTTGACAGTGGTGCCAACTAGAGATGTTTTCTTCTGCTTCTCTGTGAATACCTCAGTTGACTGCTGTCCCTGCAGTTCTACTGGTGAAGGATCTGCACAGCTTAAGGGGCTCCTGGCAGTGTTGGCTCACTTGTCTCAGCAGACAAGACTGAAGCAGTAAAGGTGTTGAAGTCGATGTGGTCAAATGTGCTTCAGCTGAGCCAGAGATCAGTCATACACCATTGGTCCCAATACTGCTGAAAAGCTGCAGGCAATGAGCAGTGGGCTGTGATACTATCTTATGCAGACAAAGTGATACCGATATACTGCGTTTGAACTCAGAATAGGGTCATGCAGGAGCCTCATGGCAGAGAGGTAGTCAAGTATATTGGAAGATCCCTTTATATATATATTCAGTATAGTTTATTCCCAATAAAAGCTGTACCAAGATGATGAGCAACTGCATTCATGGCATCAGTTAACTGCACTTCTACATAGTCTTGCTAGGTTGAAAGAAATTTCAACCAAACCCCTGCGTATTGTTTGCTGTCCTGGTTGAATTGTTTCTGTTAGATCATGGCAACTAACGAGGAGGAATTAGTCATTAGTAATCTTAAGTGATAGCTCATGGTGAATGTGTTGCTGACTCTTGCAGAGAAGAGCGATATTGGAATTGCACATTCTGGAAGAGTTTTTCTCACTGTGTGTATTTCATGCAACACACATGATATGATAAACTTCAGGGTGGTGTCAGTCTTCTACCACATGGATTTTAATGATGCAAATATCAAATTATATCAAATATGGCAGATTCATAAGGAATACTGAAGGACTGCAAGATGGTGTGAAGCCAGTTTAGTATAGAGAGTTGTGTGAAGACCTGCATGTGGAATATCACTAGTGGGGAGAGAAATGGTCACCATTCTTGTGACAGTGGGCTGAGTCAAATTCTGGCAGGGGGCTGTTAATGGGAATCTTTCACTGTAAAATCTGTGAGTGTATTTGCGAACCCTGGAAGCTTCTTTTCCCTTCTTGCGTATGCGTACATATCGTCATGCTCAGGAGGTAATACAACAGTAAATATTGAGATAGACTCTGTAAGATTACCTATATTCTGTGTAGATCAAATACAGAATGTGGGCCATGTTTGAGTAATAGGAAAACGCCAGCTGAATGGATCAGGTTTATTGCCACTGCAATTTCAGGGAAGGAAATGTGCAGATCAGGGGGTTTTGTTCTTTTGACTTCAATGTAGCTTTCATTTTCCTGTGGTTTTCATTCTATTTTCACTCTTTTTCTGTGCAACCTCCTAATATTCTACTCGTTCAATAATCATTCTTGCCTTGAAACAAGCAAATCTTCATATTATTTACATTCAGATTTGTTCAAGTTCTCATGGGTATGTAATACAATTCGCTGCATTCTAGTATGGGTACTGACCTGGCTAGTCCTATGCTTTGATTGTTGTGCTCCCCTCTGAGTTGAAAGCTAAACTGCATTCCTTTTTCCATCTTTCAAGACCACTTCACCCTGTGAAAATACATCCCTCTTACATGAAAAACATCTGCATGTTTGCCTAAGAGCTGATTTTTCTGAAAGGGTGCAGGACAAAGAGGCAGGGAAATCTCCAAAAGTTAAGAGTAGAAGAGCTTGAACAAAAGAGAGAACAAGCAGATGGTATCTCTGATTACTCCTTTTACTTTTACCTGTAGAGAAACCTTTGGAGGACATGGGTTCATCCTTACCGAAAAGAGACAATGGGTGCACTGGACCTTGGAGGAGCTTCCACTCAAATTTCATTTATCCCAGAGGACTCTCAGGAGAACTTAAATAGCACCTTACAAGTGAAGTTGTATGGTTACAGCTACAATGTCTATACACACAGCTTCCAGTGCTACGGGAGAGATGAAGCTGAGAAAAGGCTTTTAGCATTGCTGCTCCAGGTCTGTTTAAGCCCCTTTGCTATGTTGCCCTTCCAGGTGGTCAGTAATTATCTGAGGTTCTTCAGCTAGTGTGGAGTTTTGGAGTTTGGAAGCCTCCAAACTTCCCTTCGGTGGAGTTTGGAGACCCCAGTAAGAGCTCTGTCGTGCTTAGTTATGGACAAATGCACTTGGGTTTCATACAAAGATCCTTCTATCTGTTAAAAATTGGCAAGAGTTTTCCACCATTTGACATAAAAAGGCCCATCTGGTCCTGTAAGTGTTCTGCTGGTCTTGCCACTGCTTTCTTGAGGAAGGGGTTTCTATGAATGACAACGATCAGCAATGTTGCACTGATATCGGTCATGACAGAGGAGAGAACAAAACTACGTGCATGGGTGGTTTAAAATGATTCCTGTAGCTACTGTCAAATTAGGTCTTTCTTGCATTTTAATAGCCTTTATTGGGTTTGGGTTTTTTTCCTTCCCAGAAATCAAACGCCAGTTCCAGTGTGGATAACCCATGTTACCCTCACAGTTATAATACTACATTCACCATGAAGCACCTCTCTGGCAGCCTTTGTACACAGTCCCTGAGACCAGCAAATTACAACCCAGGCCAGCTTGTGCACTTCCATGGCACAGGGGATCCAGGTCTGTGCCAGGAGATGGTTTCTTCATTGTTCAACTTCAGTGTTTGCACAGACAGAGAAGACTGTCCATTTCATGGAATACATCAGCCAAAAGTTAAAGGGAATTTTGTGGTAGGTTTGCAAATTCAGCTTTTCTTTTTGAGCTTGCTGGCTTTTGATTTCTGTAGTTATAAAAACAACAGGCCTGTCATCTACTCCTTTTCTATAGGCTTTCTCAGGATTCTACTATACAATTAACGCTTTGAATTTATCTGGGCACTTTTCCCTGGCTGACTTCAATTCAAGTATGTGGTTTTTCTGTTCCCAGAGCTGGGCACAGGTAAGTGGGTAGGCTGGGTTTTCTTGGGTTGGTTTTGGTTTTCCTTTTGTATCTGTAAAAGGAAGATATAAAAAGAACATGGACTGAACAAGCATTCAGAACTTCTCAGAAGGCCTGGTTTAACCTCAACATTTGGTTTCCCAATGTGCTTCAAACCACATAGTATTTGTAGCATGCTTAAAACTTGGACTAGGTTTCAAACTCTGTTTCAGAGCTTTAGCCATGCTGTAAAGATGACATGGAAAACACAGAAACCATAACATCCTCCAGCTTTTATGCATAGTCTTAGATGTAGTTTCATTTCTTACCATATAAACTATGTCACCGCCAGGGTATTTCTTTCTTTAAATCTCTATCCTGTTGTCCACAACTTTACCCGGAGTTCTTGAGAAATGCAAATAAATTCTAATTAGACTCCAAAATATTCTCTCGTTATAAAACCTGAAGCATCTTTTGTAAATTACGTGTTTGTAACAAACCTTTTGCTTTCAGCTCCGGTTTATGCTGCCTAAATTTGAAGAAATATATGCTAGATCCTACTGTTTTTCAGCCAATTTCATTTATTACTTGCTTATACATGGTTACAACTTTGATGCAGAAACTTGGCCACGGATACATTTTCAAAAGGAGGTGAGTAACAATCATCTCCTCTTACTGTTGCTTTAATCCAAAGAAGTTTAAAAGGAGATAGAAGATGCAGCATCTTACAAAAATACAACAGTCAAAAACAGCCTTTGTAAATGATTGTCACATCTTTGGCACAAGACAAAACTACTTCTCAAGCCTCAGTAGCGATTTCAGCCTGGTTCTGGGGGTTGCAGCATTATTTTGAGATGCTGCCTAGATTCTTTGGAAGAGCTTTAAGAAAGGATCAAATAATTGTGTGTTAAACCTTGTCCCGGTTTGTGAAAGTAGTAGCTCAAAACACCTTGCCAGTCAAGGTCAACTGCTGAGTTGGACAGAACTGCTTTTGTCTGCTGGTAGAGCCTTGGGGGAACCAGCAGAGCTGGTTTGTGATCAGTGAGTGGTGATGATGCAACTCAGGCAGTTTTCATCCTCATCTGTGCCGTAATCTGGTTCCCTGCAAGAAGAATGTGTATTGGTGGGGCTTTCAGTTGCCAGAGAGGGAAGGCTTACAACATTTCTGTCATAGCTGTGTTTCTCTCTTCCCTGACCTCAGTTCTCTCCTACAAAACAGCATACTTCAGGTGAACTTGTATATTTATCCATTCTAAAGATACTGCTAAGAAATCCTTGCCTTCAAATTGGAAGGCATGTGTACTAGTGAAGCTTGGCTGTCACATCAAGAAGTGTGGTCCCCACAGTCCTCTCTGCGACTGTACAGAGCCTTGTTTTAAACCCTTGCCCCAGACTGTCTCTGAATCTGCATACAGTTTGGAAATGCTTCAGCACTTGCATGTAGGAAAATAATGGGTTTACACAGTTTCTCCAGGAGAGGAGGGTGAATGTTTATTGCCGATGCTAAGGCTGTATTCCTTTTTAATTAGTGAACACAATGAATGAAAAGAACCTTAATGCGGTGCGAAGATCTGGGCAAGATCTAGAGCAAGATGATTTGCAAAAGTCATCAACCTTATAATGAGAGATTTTTTCCCTCTTTCAGCAAAGAAAAAACACTTTGATTCCCCTTACCTCTTCGCTCACCTGTTGTATTCCAGTTCCTGTTGGTGTAGCTTTCTTTTTAGCAGTTAAACAGAAGGTGTTAAGATAGCCACAACTATAAAAAGGACCAAATATCATAGGCCATTATGATCTCCTACCACCAGTAGGTGACTCCTTGAAACTATTCGTTAAAGACATTAAATCATTTATTGAAGTTTCTCTCTCAACTTCATCATGCTGTTGCTGGAATTCTAGAAATCAGCACAGTAGTGATTTTATTCTTTACTTTTTAATTTCTTTTTATTTTATTTTTTATTTGTGTTTCTTGGACAGCAAATCCCATAACCGGCTGCCTGCACACACACCACACATCCTTGTACCCATCCGTCCAATACCTGTGTCTCATTTCTTTAGCCCAGTGACCAATTCTATCCGCATCCGCTGGAACTACAGGAAAAAAAAGAGCAATTTAAAATGGTTTTGTATCTTTGCATATTCCACTGAGGTTTTGCCCTCGGTAACTGAAAGGGCAGTTGTCAGCATCAGCAGTTGAGTGTTTGGAACCTCTTTTGACTGTCCAATGGGAATTCTGCCTGTATTTCAGGTTGGCAACAGCAGCATAGCGTGGTCACTCGGATACATGTTAAGCCTCACAAACATGATCCCAGCAGAAGGCAAGCTGATCCAGTTACCTCTGAAACCTGCTTTGTTCGCTGGGCTCCTTGTCTGCCTCACAGCTACAGCAGTGTTGTGCCTTCTCTTCCTTGTGTACTTGTGGATTGTATCACGTCATCGGAAGAACGTTGGCCATGTTGAACATGTATTTATTCCAGAATAAATTAATTTTATCGAAAAGTTTTATAGTGCTATTAAGTAGGACTTTAGTTTAGAAAAATGGAGGGTGAAATACAGACAAAAGGCAGAAACACTTCAGGACCAGAAGCGTAAATAGAGGAGAGACATTAAGGAATCTGTGATACGGTGACTTGGTGTGCTTTTGAAATACCTTGACACTTGTTTCTGTAAACCTCACTTGTCCAGTGTGCAGCAGAGAAACCATGGGCAGGTTTGTTAATGAGGGATTAATGGCCTTTTCCCGACAGGTATGTATTATTTTGTTGTTCATGTTAATCTGTGCTAACTGGTAAACTCAAGTGGTGGTAGATGTGACCACAGTGGTGGCTGTTTAAGTGTGCCATGAAACATGGCAGCTGTTCTGGTGTGCTCTGCTGTCACTGAAAGCTCCCAGGTACTCTCATTTCTGAAACTGGAACAAGCACTGGGTAATGACAGCAACTGAAAGGAACAGCTGGGGTAGATTTTCTTCCATTGCTGTTCCAAACCGATCTACATAAAGGTGTAATAAACTGCCAACACCTCTCAGGAACGTCAAGCCTGTCTCAAATCTAAGCTCTATCTTTTTGTACCATGGAGATCTTGGCCTGCCTCTGCTATGGTACATAAGATTTGTTTTGAAGGTTGAACAAAATGCTTTCACGCTTTGGTAACCGAACCTAAATTTAAACGTCTCATAGTTACCTCCAGAAGCCACTGGGGTTTCCAGTGTCCTTTTCTCTAACTTTTACAGACCTACATTTGGTAGGTTCTCATCCTGAAACACTGAGATGTTGATCTCGGGCAGTTGCAGGCAGTGCTGACTTGTCATGTATGTGTTATTTCAACTGTCTGGATAGACCCTCAGACCTGGGACCTTCTGAAGCGTTAACGTGTTGAGCCCTTCATTCAGAGCCAAGAGGAACAGGAGCCCCTCTGCAGGCCAGCAGAATACCCTTTCTGAGGTGGGTTCAGGAACGTGTTGCTGGAGCTGCAGTCAGGGTTATGTTGCCTTGATAAGCCTTTCCACTGTCCTGGCCTCAGTGTGCCTTCAGCAGCACTGGGATCTACCTAACACATGCTCCTGTCAAACACATCAACTCCAGAGCTTTCGGGAAGTGCTACTGCCTTTGTGCTCCAAAGAGCTGACTTCCCTGAAAGCCCCAGCATTCTTCACCAAACCTCTCATTCCCTTCAGTCGTAAGACTACAGTTTTACCCACTGCTGAAGGCATTCTTCATGGTTGATGCCCCTTTTACCTGCTTGTCTTTTGGTCTTCTTCAGCTGAGTTCTGAAATAACCCTTGAAATGGTCTCCTGCCACATTATCTGCCCTCTTTTTCCTTTGGTACACTTCATATTGCCATAACATGATCTGTGAAACTGCAAGGGTAATACAGCTGAAGGAGTTAGCAGGAAGAAGGGACTTTGAGGACCTGCAAGAGGAGAAAAGAGCATCTCTGCTTCACTTCCTTGCTCCCCTTCTACCATCTCCTTTTGCCCAGATTCAATACCTCCATGGAGCTCCATCCCCAAATGTCCTACAAATAGCCACTGCCAGTCACTTCACATTCCTCCCTTTCCATCTTCTCAGGACTGCTTCCCTTTGTGTGTAGTTTCCCTTGCTCACATCTTTCTTCTGTAAAGGGATGGTTACTCATTTAATGCAGTTTTTCAGTGTGAGAAAGTATGAACTACAAGGGAAATTGCCATATTCAGCATCTACTGCTAATGAGCTAAAGTTTGTGAGGCCACTTTAGCTTTCCTTGCAGCTGTGTTGCATGCAAGAGTGCATGCACTCCAAAGTCAAGTTAACATTGGATTATGAATTGCAGTGGCGTGTAGCGTGTTTTCTATCCTGACTTCATCTATTCCTCATATTCATTAGGTTGTGAGAGAGCAGTGGCCAGTATTTTTATCCATTAATATGTTCATGCTCTGCTTTTTGTTTCTGTATCACCTTCTTTCAGGTTTGGTTGGGGTTTAGCTTTCTTTTGTGTTTCACAGGCTGATGGATGATTTGAAATGAACTAAATACCTTTTTAAATGGAAAAAAAGAATAAAAGTTAGTGATTTTCAAGAGGATCAGCAGTGAGTGGTTTTGTCCCTTTTGTGTTGCTATACTGCTATGTCCGGTTAGTCTTACTGGAGTAGCAGTACTTAAAATAAGGCAGGAGGTATCACAAGGTGATGAAGTGCTCTATAGCACCCAGGTTATATCTGATAAAACAAAAAGCTTAATTCACAATGCACTGGCACTACAGAATAATGGCACGAGATAAAAGCTTTATCTTTTGCATGATGGATCTGGGACTGCAGTTAAGGGTAACAAATCCCAACAGCTGGATGAGAGCATTAAAATGTCTTCTTAAGTTGCCAGATTTCTGTGGGAAATGGTATTCTGGAATATGTACTTGCCTTACAAGACTTTTGCTTTCCTTTGTGAATGGCAGTGCCATTCAGTCATGGGTTTACACAAATGGAACATGCTTGGAAGTTAGCCTCCTTGGAATTGGCAGCTACAGAACAAATTTGTTTAACAATCATTTGGACTTCCAGATGTACTTGGATGGAGCCAATTTCTGTTCAGGGAATGCCTTCCCCCTGCCAATCACCTCCTGTTTACTTGCAGTTCATGCTTGGACACACAGTCAGCTTGGCTGCCCTCCGCTGTCTGCAGTGGTTTCTTCGTGAGGGGGAGCTGAGGCACTGGTGGCACTCATGGCTTTATAGCCAGAGCTAAACCCCCCCTGAGGTGCAAGGCAAAACCCCATCAGCTGTTGTGTCCTCAGCCTGTCAGCTGGGACCAAACAAGGGCTTGGGAAAGCCAGTGTATTATCAGCGATTGAGAGCGTGCACAACTGTAGGCTGTCTTTTCATACTCTTCATTGCCTGTATATGAAGACTAATAAAACTAAGTTGTGAAAAGTTAATCCACGTGTACTTTTCCTTCTTCCCCCTGGTATCAATGTTTTCATCCTGGTAGACAAGCTGTTCTTATCGGAGAGGTGGGAAATCTCCGAAATGCTTTGCTGGGGGGTGGAAATGTGCAAGCTGCACAACCGATGCTGCAGTAGACGGCGCTCTTTATCTCCAGATTCCATATTCTTAGCAAGGAATTAAAACCAAGCCATTCTTGTGTTTTTTATTCATTTTTTTAAATATATATACACAACAAACACATAAACTTCTACTTTTAAACACTGTTTTCAGTTAGGGACACCACCACTTTCTGGGGTTTCTTTCAGAATGCAGAGCTGAAAGCTTACGTGTCCAAGAGGAGCAGCAATTCCCAGTTACCAAAGACAACTGACCGAAATACAGATGCATTAGAGAACGAACTGTGGGGCACTGGGAAGAGGGACAGGATTGGCTAACATGAAAAACCACATCTATGGACAAACAGCAGGGAATTAGTCCACCAGAAGAAGGAGATAAAAGATGAACTGCACAAGGCCACTGGTGAAGGGGTGGGGGGGGCAAATAATACAATTCCTTATAAAGCAATACCAGTGTTGGTGGACGAAAGCAGCGATTTGTGCTGCACGGTGTAATTCAGCACTGCTGGGATGGGTGAAGAGGACAGAACCGGAAGCAACATAGACCGGTGTAACCCAATATGAGGTTTTACTTGATCGTTAAGGTCAGCAATCGTTTTGGGCACAAGGCGTGCTCACTTGGATGACCACGGAGACAGTGCATCACCCGAAGTGCCCGCCTGTCCTGCACTCCTCTCTGGAGCTTGGAAATAGCATGTCCAAGAACAGAACGAATGCACCTTTGGCTTGTTGCTAAACCAACCTTTCACCACGTATTAACGCGGGATTCACCCTCTCTGAGAGCTCGTTCCGCACGCGTTGCCCCCCCCCCCCGTCTCCTTCCCAAGCCCATTCCGCACTTGCTCTGTGGTCCCCAGCGTGCTGCCAGGCTGCACCCCCAGACGAGGCGTGCGGTGCACAAACCCCCACAGCCCAGGCGTTATTTGCACTCATCCCCTCGTTAAAACACCCCCCCCCCCCGGAACACGAGGACAACCGTAACGCACCGCCGCCCGCGGGCTGCCCTCTCTCCCCGAGCTCAAACACAAGCCTCCGCCGGCCCCGACGACACCGCGCCGCCGCCTCACGGCCCGGCGGAACCGAGCCCGCGGGCAGCCGCTCGCTCCTCCGCGGCTCGGGGAGCACCGCGCACCGCGGACCGACACCGGCCCCGGCTCGGGAACGCGCGCACGGGCTAGCGAACGCGCGCACGGGCTCGCGAACGCGCACACGGGCTCGGGAAGGGGCGCACGGGCCCGGGAACGCGCGCACAGGCTTGGGACGCGCGCACGGGCTCGGGAACGCGCGCACGGGCTAGCGAACGCGCACACGGGCTCGGGAAGGGGCGCACGGGCCCGGGAACGCGCGCACGGGCCCGGGAACGCGCGCACGGGCTCGGGACGCGCGCACGGGCTCGGGAACGCGCGCACCGACACGGGAACGCGCGCACGGGCTCGGCACCGCCGCCGCACGCCCCGCGGTGAGCCCGCCCCGTCCGCTCTCCCCCGGCGCACGCGCAGAGGCGGCCCCGGATGGGTTTCCGGGCGCTGCCGCCGCTGCTCCTTCCTTTCTGCTCGCGGGCGGCCATCATGGTGCGTGCGGCCGGCGCGGGGCTCCGCGGCCCCAGCGGGCTCCCCCCGTCCCTTCCCCCGTCCCTTCCCCCGTCCCTTCCCCCGTCCCTTCCCCCGTCCCTTCCCCCGTCCCTTCCCCCGTCCCTTCCCCCGTCCCTGCGGTGCCTTCCCGCTCCCTCCGGGTCTCCCTGCGCCTGGATGAGCCGCTGGGCTCACACACTCACCCCTCCGTCGGGGGGAGGCTGGGACCGGGCGCCGCGTGTGGCTGCGGGGCGGGCAGGGCTCGGTGCTCTCCGGCCGCGGCTTCCAGAGAGCGTTCCCTCGGGCGGAGGGGGTTTGCGCGGTTCGAAAGCTCGGGAAGCCGCCTTGAAGGCTGTGAGGGCCGTGGGTGTGCTTGTGCTTCACTCGTGTCCCTTCTCCTCGCTCCCAGGTGTTCAAACGCTTCGTCGAGATCGGCAGAGTTGCCTTCATTTCCTTCGGGCCGCATGCTGGCAAGCTGGTGGCCATTGTGGATGTTATTGACCAAAACAGGGTAAGCCATGAGCGCTCTGCCTGTGTTCTCTTCTTTCTGGCTTCACAGAGGCTTGTACACTGAGTTTGTAAATAGGTTTGTCAAAGAAATAAGCAATTGGCAAAATATGGCATTTAACAGCCATTTTCTGTTTGAAACTTCCAGCAGCAAGCTTCTATGACTGCCAAGTGGTATGTTCCCTTCTCTGCTATGTTTCCTAGAGGTGGACAAGTGATGTCAGTTGGAGTCTAAAACTTAGCAATGGAATGGCATTGATGTATGCTTAAAGCAAACGTAGGGGACTCTCCTTGCTTAATGTTCAAAGAAAAAGGTGAAACATGTGATTTTAGTTCTGTGTGGGGTTTTCTTGTAACATCCAGATTGCTGTGGGGTTTTTTTCACCGAAAAACAAAGATTAGGCCTTTAAAATGATTTTTGTGAAGCTTGGGTTGTGTACGTAAGACCAAACTCAGGTTTTGTCTGCATGACGTATATTGTGATTTTGGACCATTGTTGTCAAGGTGCTATTCGTAAAGTATTAGGAAGTTGCTGTCTAAATCGAGCATGAAGGGAAAGCGCTGGTACAAGGTGCCCCCACATGTGTTTTTCAGGCACTGGTCGATGGCCCCTGCAGTGGTGTCAGGAGGCAAGCTATGCCCTTCAAGTGCATGCAGCTGACTGACTTTGTTCTCAAGTTCCCACACAGGTGAGTTGTTGGTGTTTCTTGGTCTCTATGACAAACTGTGCTGTCACTTGATGACTGAATTGTTTGATCTGATGCTTGCTAAATCTAGAAGGTTCATACAACATAAAGTCAGTGGGTTAATGTGTGCACAGTAAACGCCTGACATACAATACAATATTGACATGACAATACAATACAATAACTTGTGTTATTGTCGTTGAATGCATTTAAATTTGCATTACCAATATTGGCTGATAGCTGCTGTGCAGGAGCAAAGGCAGCAGCATGCTGGCTTAAGTAACTTGCAGGTAGTTGTGGGGTGGATGGCGTGGGGGAAAGCAGTTGCAGTAAATACTGTGTGCATCTTTGCTTTTGCTGCTGTTTGGGTCACCTTTAGACATTAAATGTACTCCTTGCGTACAGAACTGCCCTGGAATTGTAAGAGTTCTTTTTAGCTTAGTTCCTATATGAATTTCTTCAATTTGAAATCAAGGATTGCTGCCTTTCTGATTCTGAAGCCATGCTAGGAATAGTACCTCAGTATGCCTTTTGGAATCACTCATCTGTGAGCATTTGCACACCAAAACGTTCATTAGGCCACAGAGATACATGTGGCGTTGACTTAAAGTGTCTGAAGGAATAGAGAAGGGTGATCTCGTATGGGATTTGATGGACCAGCATCAGAGAGAACCTTTTTTACAAAGCCCTTGAATACAATTTTGTGGCTGTTGTAATGCAGTGCTCGTCAGAAGTGTGTGCGACGTGCCTGGGAGAAGGAGAATATAAATGAAAAATGGGCAGCGACAAGATGGGCAAAGAAGATCGAAGCCCGAGAAAAGGTACAGTCTTTCACCGGATGCATAAGACACGTACTGCCTCTACTTACTAAAATCATCATCTATGTGTATTTTCAGTTGCAGGCTAAGATTAAAGATAGACGAGGCATAGATGTGTAGAAGTTGCTACCTATTGCCCTCAACCTTTTGTAGTTTAACAGTAGATAACGGTTTTGTTAAGTCATTTCTATAACCACCTCTCTTCCTGCACAGTTGCTTCCCAGCAAAGGCCTTAAATAGTGAACTAGTTCCAGATGTGCAGCTAAACCTGATTGGAAATGGTCAGGGTTACTTGTGGAATGTTTTGAAACACTGGGTTTTACTACTTGTGTATGTGTATGTCAGAGCTTCATGACTGATTCTTTTCAAACAGAAAGCCAAAATGACCGACTTCGATCGCTACAAGGTCATGAAAGCAAAGAAGATGGTAAGTGGTGGAGTGTTGCTTTTTTATTGCTTGTAGCTTTCACTATATAGAGTCAAATACAGGTGCTGGGAGCCTTACTTTCATAGCTGGTTTGGGTTATGGAGTGGTGCAAAGTATGTGAGTACATTGAATTTTTCATGTTGCTGTGGGCTTCTCTTCAGTATTTGATCACACTTGAACCCGTGTGATCTGTGTGTCAGTCCCCCAGGTTATAGCTGAGGAAGGAATTGCCTGCTGATGAAATCAGCTACTCTTGATGAGTTGCTGTTAGTATTTCATTCTATATGCATGAAATACTGGGATGCTCAAGTTACCAGCCAGAATGATGTTAATCATTTGATACATCAAAACAGTTTTAGATGGGATTTGACATTTTAAATGTAACACATGGCAAATTTTGTGACTGTAGAATATAAATGATATTGGTTAACAAAGGGTGATTATAAAAAAGGACAGAATCTGAAAGCATAGGATTTAAATTAAGGCATATTTGAGTCGTTGCTGTTTTCATTCTGATGGATGGTGAACATTTTCTACAGAGAAACAGGATCATCAAGCATGAAATGAAGAAGCTCCAGAAGTTGGCTTCTCAGAAGGGCAAGAAGCCAGAGAAGGCGCCAAAGCCAGCGAAGGCACCGAAGGCAGAAAAGGCGCCAAAGCCGCAGAAGGCACAGAAGCAGGAGAAGGCGCAGAAGGCACAGAAATAAAATGAACTTCTGGTTGTGTATGACTTCGTGTCTTCTGATTCTTTTAAAATTAGCAAATGGTTTAACATCTGTTTTTAAATTTTAATAAGTTCACTTTTGCTTCTGACCAAGAATTGCTGTCTGTCTCCTTTATTAACAATGTCCCAGTGTTGGGTTCTAGTGGTTTCCAGGAGTGTGCAGAAATGTTTCTGTCACATTCTGTGACACTGACCATTCAGACTGTGCTGAGTGCTCTATACCTAATGTGAGTTGAACTATTTGCATACCCAGTTAGTTGTCCAGATCCTGACATTTTAAAGCAGCCTGTTACTGAAATAGTTGGGAGTGTACGAGGATTACTTGCGCAGCCTTGAGTATGAAAGGTGGGAAATTATTACACTCATTTTTTGTGTATAAGGCATAAACTGAAAGGATGTGTTCTGGTTAGACGTATGTCAGTGTTTGAAAGACTGACGTGTTGCTGTTCAAATGCTTTAAATGTCTCCATATTTAAAAAAACCCAAACCTTCCACCACTGTTCAAGTACTGACCTGGAACACTTGCATCAGATGTCTAACACCACACTAGTCCTGTAAGTACAGCTACAATAATTAGTAGTTATAGTTAATAATTATTAACAAGATGGGAATTGGTGACTTGTGTTTAAGCATGCTTGGTTTTTAGAATGGTTAAAAGATAAAGAGTTTATGTTAAGACCTGAGTCTAATTACAGTTAGGCAGCATATAATTCCTGCTTTTTAGTCAAAATTGTTAAGTAAAAGGGGGCATGACCTAGAAATTACTCAATCCATTTGAAGCGCTGAAGTGCTTTGCACTATGAAATATTTCCGTATGTTAATGTCATAATCCAGCTTTTTCTGTGTTTTCTCCTGTGCGGTTTGTTGCCAGGGGTTATGTGTTCTTCATTTTGAGTGAAGAAGTAGCGGAAGTCTTGAGATCTCTGGTAATTGAAAAGCAGATTATTTTTATAATCAAATATAAAATGGAGGAGGGAGAATATACGTTTTAAAAACAAATACATAATATATATTGTAAAATGTGCTGATAATCATGTGCTTTTAAGTAGTTAAATGGCTAGTACTGCTTATTTCAGCCACAGTTGGGCATCTGCATGCGGAAACACTCCAAACTGTATAATGTTGTCTTGAGCTATTTGTATGCCCTTGGAAATTGAGTTCAAGCACATGGTTGATATGAATGGATAGAACAACTAAGGAAAAGAAACGAAATTATGCAAATTGAGATTAAAACCCATGTTCAGGCATTTGGGGATCCTAATTTTAAATTGGATTTTAAAGTGATTAAATCCACATACTCTGAAACTCTTAACTGGAAGGGAACTTGAGAAGTGTATCAACCTGGAGGTTCTTTAAGGTGAAAGATTAGTACTTCAGGGTTGTTTGGGTTTTTTTTATGCGCTACTATTAAGCTTAGTTACGTAAGACGGGAAGATTGGTAAAAGTGTCTGTATTGAAGCTGTGCCTTCAGTCATAATGAGCTCACAGGTGCTGTTTCTACATTACTTGCTCGGTTTTTAAAGGTACTTGCTTCCAAAGGGTAACTGGCTGTGACTGCAGCAATTTATCCTGTTTTTCACTCCCGCTAGTACCACTTGGCAGCCACTGAGTTATCCAAACCATTTCCGTGATACAGTGTGTGCTGCAACCTGCCATGCTGCCTGGCAGTTCCTGAACAGGAGCCTTACAATAGTACAAAAGATAGATGCGCGTTGTGTCTGCTCTAGCAGTGCACTGGGGAAGTGGGTATACGGTGAGAGGGCAGCATTAAAAATGATGGCCCTGTTAAGGAGAGCAAGTGTTACGTGCCTTAGAAGAAAACTTGGCTGCCATCAAGTGCTGTGAAAGCACTTTCTTACAGTTTGGAGGAAAGGGGAGAAGACAACAGTAGAATATATACTGGTCTTTGGTGCTTGTGCTGTATCCTTCTGACAGCATATTCCATGTGAGCAGCATCTGGTGCTCGTGAAACCACCTGCAGCTCTCTATCGATCGATGGTAGCCCACCTTCCTTTCAATCCACGAGTGTTGTGCCATCTGTGCTGCTTTGTCCGCTTTTTAAAGCTATGGGGATACAGAAATCTACGTTTAGTTCAGTTTTGTTTCTGAAGGTTACCACACGATGGCAACGTCAGCTCTTCACAAGGTTGTTCTGAAGTCTTACCCAAACCAGGCAACCTGCCTGCAAGGGGCAGTGCCAAACAAAGGGGATGGCACGCACGTTTGAGAGCAATGGGCGTGCTAATCCAGGTCTTTATTTTGCCTTTAGTTGGCTATGATGTACGCGTTTAGTTGACTAAGGGTATACTTCTTTACTTTGTGGAGCCGAGTGTAAAGAAAAAGGATCTTCTGTTTAGAAAAAGCTTAAAGTAAGTCCCAGTGTTAATTTTTCTCAGTTTATTTCACATAATGAGGTTTGCTGGGGACAGAGGGAGGGATGTACCCTACCCCAGATATCCTGAGATCAGCTGATAATTGCTCTACTTCCTAAACTGATGCCACTGGTTTGGAAACACAGTCCTAACCTCTGTGCCATGATGTCTGGGAGATGTGAGCAATCCTAGGAGTAGGATTGGACCCTTAGCATAATCTGTAGTTAAAAAGTGTGAAATCAGCTGCAGTTCTGGGCCAAGTGATTTGCAGGTGATGCATATTTGGGTTTCTTCTTTAAAGAAGGTTTTATTTGAGTGCTTTTGTTCTTGGCTAAACATGTCTGGTGCTGTGTTTGGCATCTGAATAGGTTTTAACTTGGAGATGCAATAGTCTTGGAAGAGGAATCTCTGGATTTACTGATCTTCCTGGTTTTCAGATACTGGTATTCAGACTGTCCTTCAGTTGAGGTTTGCTTGGTGACCATGGTGTTTCAAGTAATTTGGTCTTGTAGCTGCCTATATATTAATAGTAGGTAATGCTGTCCATTCTGAACTACTTCTGTGCCACTGATGCTGATATGGGCTTGTGGCTGGTCTGGAGTACAACTGGATTCCCTAATTCATTTTGTCTTAACTTCACTTGTAATGCTCTTCAAATGTTTCCAGCCCTGTATGCTTCTCTTCTTTCCCCCTGCCCACATTGAGAAAGTGTCTCTGAAAACTCCACGTTCCTGCTTTTCATGGAGATGAGAAGATGCTGATTTCTACTCACAGCATTATTAGTATATGAGTGAGTACAGCTTACAAGCAGGAAGTGGTAACTGGAGCAGATTATGGGGATGGCTGTGTGGCTCATTTCAGGTCTTCAGCTTTTGATTCCTCCTTTGTATAATCAATTTTTTGTTTAATTTGGAAATAGTTTTTATTATTGTTTCGAGCTTGAAGTCGTATATACCATTGTTGTAATCTGCTACTTTCGAGTTTACACTGGGATTTCCTTCTCTGAAGCAGAAAACGTACCTGTTTAAGCACTGCATGCCTAGTTGTGCTGAAGTGCCCCTATCCCTGTCCCTCCCTTGACACAGGCAGAGGCCCTGGGGATACTGGCGATGTACCCACACCCTCTCTTTTTTCCCCTGAATTCCTAACAGGCTTCGTTCTTGGATGCAGTGCAACCTCCAGTTCATGCTGTTCAGAAGTGCGAATTTGGCTCAGCCTCCCCTTTGTGCAGCTGACCCCTGTGGCATATTCTTGTTTAAATAAATGAAGAGTTGGTCACGTTTTCCTCGCCTCACATTCAATGATCATAAGCCAATCTGAGTGGTCTCCGGGTAAGTCTTTGTAGCAAACTCTCCTTCCTCTCCCAAAAGCTTTCACACCACTACGTGCATCTGAACTAGAGAACTCTTCCACCTGCAGTCAGCTATTTGTGCTGATCACCAGCCTAAAAATTACACCATTGCTACCAGCAGAGAGCCACTTCCTCCTTCATGAGCTGCACTGACCTAGGTCTTATTATAGAAGAAGCACTTTTTAACATTTCCCCAGTGGTCTTCTGGTTTGAGGCTGTTTTCCCGGGTATTTTGTTCTGTCACTGTTCGGGAGCATTGTTCCTTCTGTACTGTGGGGAGAGGCCCTGATCTGCCATCGTGGTCCTCAGCAGAGCTGAGCTCTTCTCTCACATCTGCTTTGGGCAGCTCATGGAGCATGGGAGGTGTTTTGGGGCAATGTGCTGCTGATAAAGGTTTCTATGGCAGGATCTCATCAGGAAGCTCTGCTTTGATGAAAACTCTAGGTGCTTTGAAAACGTAGTGTTCGTATTTAAACAACATGAAAGAACATTGTCTTTGAGATCAGCTGTCCTTTACCTAAGGACACACACTGGGGGAGGGCACAACATACGAATATCTTTCTCAGCAGTCAAGAGGTTTTAGAGCCACTGTTTGAACCTTGTATTTACAAAAGCCATCAAACAAAAGAGAGGACCATTGCTAGCTGTGTTAACTGCAATCAGATGCTATATTAAGAAGGATGCTATATTAAGCAAGGATGGGAAATAGACTTGTGGGCTTTTTCCTTCTTACTTCTCTTCCTCCCTGGAGCCCCTAAATCACTTTTAAAGGGATTTTTCTTTTTTGTTTTGGTTCTTTATCTTTTATTTCTACTGCTTTTGTTTCATTTGCATTGCACATATCGAGTCTTGGCTCATCCTGGAAGTCTCTGTGGATAATGGGGAAAAAATCAGAGTTTCCAGCATAGTGAAGTAAATTAAGTCTGACTAGCTGAAAGTGGCATCATTTTTGCTCTGGTTGCTCAAAGCCTTTTCAAGGTCCAGGGAGAGGCTGGCAGGCTGCAGCTATTGACAATGCAGACAGGTCCTTATCCCAGGTTTAAGCAGGCTTCCTCAGCTCCCAGCCCCCTGAATGTGACCTTGGAAGGGAAGATGTTTGTGCAGTGGACATGCCTGGGAGCAGGAGGTAAGTGTCAGGGCACAAGGGATAGAAACCTGGAGATACGGGGGTTGATGTGCTTCTCTAACCCACAGCTTCACCAAAAGTGCGGCATGGTCTCTGTCATGGCACAGTCCTCTGGCTCCTTTCATTCTTTCTTGCTCACTGAGTGGTTTTGGGTTGCTCTTCAGAAGGCAACGCTGTGCATGGATTAGTTGGCAGGTAGGAATGACCACTTGGCTGTGGCTGCACTGACTTTTCTCATTGGCACTGGACTGTACTAGGCTGTGCCAGCATTCCTGTTGGGAGCATAAGCAGTGCTTTGCTAGGTCAGACCAGTGATCCCTCTACCCTCAGCCTGGGTCTCTGACACTGTGTAGGGAGAGGACATTAGTTTAGTCCCTCCTCTTGCAGTTCCCCAGCATCTACAATAGCAGGATTATGGGTGCTAAAAGATAAACCCCTGCTCATTCCTCTTAGTGCATCTTTTACATCTACTGTCTGTGAATTTGTTCAACCTTTTGAGCCTGCTCATGCTACCTCCCTCCAAAATCTTGTAGTAACATGTTCCAGAAATTGGCCGCTGCTGTGTAGAAAACTCTTCTAATCAGCCTCCTTCCATAAGAACTAACCAATGTTGGAGACAGGAGCTACTATTCAGCCCCATGACACCGTGTGACATCCCTACCAGCTGTAAACTTGGAGGTGGAAAGGAGTCTATGGAAAGGAGGTGAGTTACTGTGAGTCCTAGTTCAGGGCGTCCTGACTTGCTATTTGAAGGACCATCAGAGACACAATTGAATGTCAATGTGGGCGATTGTGTCATAGAACAATTATTCCAGTAGGACGCTTAAAAGCATCCACATGCTGCATGGTGCAAAATGCTTTCTTGTATCCTATAGCAAATTGAAGATGTGGGCAGGAGGAGGTCCCAATGCTGTGTCACAGGATGAGAGTGCCCAGGATCGCAGGCACTGCCAATAGCCCTGGGGCAGTGCTCAGGCAGGGAATTCAGTGTACTTATGGTCCTTGGAAGTTGACCTGCAGCTTGGAGCAAGGTAGCCCCTGACAGTATGACCTTTTTGACCATTTTACTCAAAGCCTGCGAGGAGCTTGGCTCCAGTGCTATTTCCTTGTATCATTAGGAGATGATATGAAGCAGTCCTTAGGGAGTGGAAAGGACAAATGCTCCAAGCCTTCAAGTTTCCCCCTCTCCCCTCTACACTGCTCCATGGGGTTCCCAGCCCACTCCCTCTCCTGTCTGAAAGTTAGAATCATAGAATCATAGAATAGTTAGGGTTGGAAAGTTCACAGAACTCAATTCCTCTGATTATTAGGAACTTTCTAATTGTCAACCTAAATTTATCCGTGACCAGTTTATAGCCAGGAGGCTCCACTTCTTGCTTCTATAACCGCAGGGCTGTCAGGAAAGATTCATGAGCCCACATGATGGTCAGGCCCCTTTTTCAGCAGCCACAATTCAAAGCTTTCTGATTAAATACTGCCTGATGACTCCATGTGTTAATGCGTTCATTTTTCTCCCATCCTACTCTCGTGGTGACAAAGGACTTTCCCTCATGCAAAGGTATATATACACAGCCAATACAGTGTCTTTGTGGACCCAACTCAAGCATATGTCACTGACTCCTTCCAGGAAATGAAACAGATTGCTTCTGTCTTGTTTTCTCTCTCTTTTTTTTGGGGGGAGGGAAATGTTCTGTGCATCAGCTTGTGTTCATTTTCATCTGGTTTCTTTCTGCCTGATCCTGTAGGTTAGAGCTGGAGGTCTGCTGAGATGCTCCAAGGAAAATCAAGTCACAGTTCAGCCTGATGCCCCCCAGGCTTGGGACACACCGGTGCAGTGAATCCAGGAGGGCAGGCTCTGCCCCCAGCATCTGACCTGTTCATGTGCAGAGGTAGGAAGTGAGGTTTCTGTCCCCGGGGGGGTCTCGGAGAGCACCCCAGTCATGCTCTACAGGGAGCCAGGGCACACAGCTCCCATGCAAACTGCTCCAGTCTCATTCTATTGCTGGCAGCTCCGCTCTTCGCCTCCATCCGTGCTCCCTTTCAGGCTTCCTTAAAGTCATCCCACTGTGATTTTAAGCCATGCTCAGTGTGGATTGTGCAGGGAAAGCTTTGTTCACCCTGGTCCTGTATTTGAGGTGCAGAGCCCCGTTGCAGCTCCTTGCCTCTCCTAAAGCACCTCTGAGTAAGATGAGCTTGGACAGCTCTGGTTCAGGAGACCAAGGGAGCAAGCCAAGCAGCTCTCTGCATCACCAATGCTGATTCTTAGCCCCTCTAAGCCCAAATAATTTGAGCAACTCTTCAGGATGGTTTTTTTTCCTGTGATGCTATACAGTTCCCAGTATTCCCAGGCCTGCCTGTGGCTTTTCCCAGCCACCTTCTGTGAATGTGGTAGCACGGATGGATGGCTAAACAAAGTCCTCGTCAAGAAGGAGCAAAGAGTGTAACGATCACCAGCTAATGTGGTTTCATGGTCAGACAAACTCGTTACCTTCCTGAGGAGACCACAGCATCTGTGCTGGCAGGGCACATTTGGGTGTCTCCAAGGCAACGGGCACAGCACCATATGCCAGTTGGATTTTGAAAATGGTATCATTTAGAGGGCTTTACATACGAGATGAGAAACTGTGTCAACAACAGATCTCAACACGAGAAATCAGTGCTAAAGCTTGTTTATGCTGAGGGGTGGGATTGTTCTCCATCCAACATGCAGTATTTTTAAACAGTGACCAAATTAAGGATACACAGACACATGCATGCATTTAATTGCTAAAGTCTGCAGATGGTGCAGGATTAGTGGGATAGTAACTAATAGAGATCCGAATCCCTGGATTTACATGGTGACAGTCCAAGAAATGGTGTTTCTGACTCATCTGAGTGCTGGGGTTTGTATCTAGAAAGGCGATTCATAGAATCACAGACTGGTTTGGGTTGGAAGGGGCCTTAAAGCTCATGCAGTTCCACAGACAGGGACACCTTCCACTAGACCAGGTTGTTCCAAACCCTGGCCTTGAATGCCGCCAGGGACGGAGCAGCCACAGCTTCTCTGTCACTTGTCACTGATCTCCACTTGGACATCAAGCCACTGACCACAGCTCTCTGAGTGTGACCTTCCAGCCAGTTTCTTATCCACTGAGTGGTCCATTTTCCATCTGTCAGATCCATGCCAGACCTTTGGCAACGCAGAGAGATCACAAACGCTGCCTTTTCCTGGGGGAGCAGGCCAGGAAGTAGTTGCTTCTCTAATAACACAGTAAATGTCTTGGGCATGGGCCATGGGTGGTAAGAGCTGCTTCTGGCTGAAGGTGGGAGAGCTTTAAAAACAGCCCTGAGAAATTATGGAATGAGAAGAAAACCCTAACTCATTTGAATCATCACAGTTCATGTCCTGCAAAACAGCGCTGCGGTCTGACAAGCCATCCAGAGCTCCTAGCATTTGTCTAACATGTAAGCTGGAGGAATGAGTAATCACCTTGGAAGGCCTCAATGACTCTTTGAACCTTCCTCCATCTACTTGTGTTTGAGTCATGACAGCGAAGAGGATACAATAGGTATTTGTGGGAGGCATGGAGCCAGTGTGCTCAGGGAATGTGTGGCTGCTCTGCAGATGTTACTGTTTTCTCTGGCATCTTAAACGCTGCTTATAAAGGATTTCTCTCCCTTCAAGTTGCGAGCCCTGCCTTTTGTCTCGAGTCAGACAAACAGTGACAAAAGCATCCTGGCAGCATTAATCTATTCTAATTGCTGGCTTGGGGGTGTGCAGCATCTGCAGAAGCATTTACGACAGTTCAGAGCGTTCCGTAAGTGACCTGGGTGGGCTTATTTCCATGTGAACAATGAGGGGAAACTGAGATGCAAGAGTCTGTTCCCACGCATAGCACATGGAAAGAAAGCACCCACGTCCAGCGTTTTCTCTACATTAGGGACCTGGGGCTTGTCCCCTTCAGGGACAGCAGCTGGGGAGCTGTGGAATGGGTACATAGGCTGGAACTAGATGATCTTAAGGTCCTTTCCGACCCGGACTATTCTATGATTCTATGTCAACACTCCAAAATCAGATCCAAAACTCAATTCTGCAGTTCATCTGCTTCTCAGCATCTTCTGGGTACCAGACTCAGACCCACAGCCCTGAGCAGGAGCCCAGCTCTCTTTCCTATTCTGCTTGATCCCTATAGCCTTCATTCCCCATCTTTTTCACGGCTGCTGCAAAGGAAAGCTGAAGTATCAGGCTCTCCTCTACAGCCTATTCCTTAGTAATGTGTCGAGGCCCATTACCAACAGTTATGAGATGGAGACCGGGAGTGGGGGGAAGAAAGGCTTTCTGAGCAGTTCATTTGTAATCAGTGGTTGATAGGCAGTGATTTATCTGGATAGGGTTTTGGTTTCAGAAATCCATTCAAGCTTATGATTATCTTGGAATATATGAAAAGTCATATTCACAGTCCCCCAAACCCATTAGAACCTCACACTTTTCTAAAAGGGAGGGGAAAAAACCCTTCAGCTTTACTTTCTTCGAGGCAGAAGAGCCTTCTCTTGTCTTGAAATCCGTCCACTTTCCACTGCCTTTCTTCAGCTCCCAAGGGAGAAAGGAATGCAGCTCCACTGGGACAGAAAGGGAAAGAAAAAAGTATTTTTGGGGAAAAAAAACCCCAAACTAATTAGCTTATTCCCATCCTTCTGCAAGAGGTATTCCTTTATGAGGACATGCACAGGGAAAGGCAAGTCAGGCTATGAAATGGAGGTGGGGTTATACCAGAAGCTTTTGCTAACGGCTGTAGTAGTGGCATTTCGGGGAGCACAGAGGTCCCTGTGCTGATGTGGGTACACCAGAGCCCATGGCCACCTTTGATCCCCATCGGTTTTCCTGGGCTCTGCCCCGCTACTGCTTCTCCCTGAAGGAAACGTCTCAGCTCTCCTGCTTCAAGTTCTTGCTCTTGGCTAAGCTGGATTTGCCTGGTGGTACCTGTGAATTGAGGAGCTACCTGCATGGGCCAGCAAGAGCCTCGGGGGAGCCCCCCTTGCTGCTGCCCCCCTGTGCCTTGCAACAGGAGTAAACCAGCTTTTCCTCTTGCCTATGTGCAAGGTGAGAGGGAGCAGGCTTGAGACAGCCTTAATATTGGAAATTGAGGTTACCTGGCCTGAGACCTTTGTGTGAGATGGGACTGGATGGAGGCTGTGTGTATTTGGAGGCTGTATTTTGCCTGTAAGCTGGGTGCAGTCCTACCTGCCTGCTCTCCTCTGTCTCCCTTTGCTACCTACATGGCATGGTAGTTTCTTGGAGCTTGGACCCTCCCTCGTCCTGCAGAGATGGCATCGATATGATCCAAGGACCAGCCCCAGTGAAGATGAGGGGAACCTCAGGGATTTCTTATGCGTGACAGTGAGCTTCCTTTGCTTTGAGCTGTACGAATAGCTGTGAGAACATGAGCAGAAGCAGTCAGCGGGTAGAAAACTAAAAAGAGAGGGGAACAGCTGTTTCCACTGTTCAGGTAATCACTGCTTTTCCATAATGAAGTAGCAGGGATGGGGGCCGGAGCTGTGCTGCTGTGCTCAGGTACAATGTAGGCATGACTATAGATTTAGGTGGGGGCCTCCTGGACCTCCTCAGGAAGCAGGTTCATAACGCACTTGGTTCTTAGGTCTTGCTGCCTTTTTAATCTGATTTTTGCACTAGGAATATCATTTAAAGAAACTTCTTCAGGGGAAGGAGGGGCAAAATAAAATTGAGGTTTCAAAATGCTGAGATCGAAGCATTTGTTTCGAGGCTCTGTGGGTTCATCACAGCAGTTCGGCCTCTGGTCCCATAAGTCTGCCTTTCACAGCAGCCCTCCATGGCTGTGTCTGATGGCAAATTCTTCACGTGTTAGGCGTGCACTTCAAGCAGTTATTTGTATGGAGCGGCGATGCAGGGAGAGCAGCCGGAGTGCCTGGCCTGTCAGTCAAAGCTCGCGATGCTGCTGCCCCGGCAGGAATCGCTTTGACAGAAAATTGCATATAAATTGGAGCAGTTCAAACTTCAGAAAGGGAGATGAAAGCAAACGCTTCCGAGGTGCCACCAATGAGTTGTGATGTGCACGGTTCAGCCTCGAGAGCCCTGCAGGTCCCTCCTTGGCTGCCACCGGCCCAACAGCCATGGGCTCGGTCCATCTCTGCACAGAGCATAACACCAGGTTATTGCTACCTAATCTTACTAATTCTGTTAGAAATATTCGGTTGTTGCCTGCCCTGGCTGACTGCCTTCAAGGTAAATGTTTTGGCATTGAACCATCGAATATTTAGGGTTGGAAAGGACCTCAAGATCATCCAGTTCCAACCCCCTGCCATGGACGGGGACACCTCACACTAGACCATGTCACCCAAGGCTCTGTCCAACCTGGCCTTGAACACTGCTGGGGATGGGATGCTTACCAACATGTCCAATGCTGGTGCGCCCAGGACAGCCAGGGGGCCAGGGAGCTTGGATGGATGCAGGGCTTGGTTTCCCTGTCCTTTCCTCATGCCCAGGGGTGGTATAAAGAGGGGCATGCTGAAGCTGAAATCAGACTCACTGCTTTTGTGCGTAACCTTAATTCCACTTCTTAGCTATAGTTTTGAGTGGCAATGAAAGGGGTTGGGTACTGTATTAAAAATAACATGCGCTCAATGAAGCCAGGCACTGGTTGAGGTGGCGGCACAGGTCGGAGAGCTGGAAACCCACCGCACCTGAGATGGAGGGTCTCCTCCTGTCCCCAGCCTGGGCTGGTGGGAGCTGAAGTCACTGTTGGGCTGGTGCAGCTGATGGCATCACCATCCAGGGACTGATGGGTTTTTGCTTGGCTACAGCCCTGGGCTGGAAGGGGAAGGTTATACGAAAACTAAATGCTTTGCAACCCAGCAGCTGCCTGCATGCCCTGCTTGGCCATGGAAGGCTGGTGGAACGCATTGCTTTCCAAAGCGATGTCTCCAGCCCCTCTTCTCCTAGAGGTCTGAGGAAATGGCATTTAGGATGCATGCTTTAACTGGGTGCTGGTGTGTGGGGGGAGCTGCAGTGGCCAAGCACTGCAGGTCACAGCTCTCCTGCCTGCCCTGGGAAAGCAGTCACCTGAGCACCCTAAAAGTGGCTTTAGCACATGGGTGCCTTTTAAGCAGGTGAGAGATCTCCCAGGCGCTGATGTGGCGCCGCTCTTTGCAGGGCTGCTACGAAAGGCAAAGCGAAGTTAACAAAACCCTGCTAAGGGCGTTTTCTCAGGCACCCGTGAGCAGAGCTCTGATTCGCTTTCCTGGCACTGGGACTAATGGTCCCTGGGGCTCTGCCTGGCCCTCTGCTTGTCTGGCATCGGGTCAGTGTGAGCGGACTGGCACATGCGCCTCCAGCCGCCTTTACCTGCGCCTCCCGGCTCAAGCCAGCCCTCGGGATTGAAAAAGAGGGGAGAAAAAGCATCAGGAAGGGCTTTTATTGTGAAAAAGAGACTCCTCCGCCGCCCGCTCTCCCCTTTCCAGCCTCCCCGCTCCCCTCCCCACGGGGAGGTGGGTCTGGGATGAGGCAGTTTGGAAACTCACAGCTGAAGTGCAGGGGGTGTCCTGCACGTCGGTGCTGTGGCAGGGCCAGCGACGCGGAGTGGGGCGGCAGGGATTGCGGAGAGCCGTGGGGAGCGCCCCCGGGGGACAGCCGCTTGCCATGGTTCATGGCTTGGGGAGAGGGGGCTGATGAGCTGCCGCGGGCTTTATTCTCTTTGTTATTGCTGCTTTTTGAGCGGTTGCGTTTCGCGGGGGGCCCTGGAGCCCCGTGGAAGTGCCACAGGCGGCTGGCACCCGGCTCAGGAGGTGACTGCGCGCCCGCGAAGCGCACGAGGAGCAGCGCGCCGGCTGGTGCTGCGAGACATGGTAGGGTGGAGGGGTTTCCTTGCCGAGCTGGCAGTGGGAGGTGATGCTGGGTCTGCTCAGGGACACCGACCCCGTGGGATGAGGTGCAAGGCCGTGGCCTGGCTGCCTCTGTTGTGGGGGAAAGTCTAGTGGGATGCCCCCGAGGGTTAGGGGCATGGTGAGGCAAGCAAGGCGCAGACCCACTCCAGCATGTGTCTGTCCTTCATAGCACTAGGGGTGAACAAAGCAGACTGTAAGGATGCGTGTAAAGGCAGTGCCTGGGGCTGCTGTAGCTAAAGACACTGCTGTTGGCCCCGGGGGCAATTAGTTGCCTCAGCCAAAACCCATCCTTTTTGAGACCCCAGGTGGCATGGCTTTGCGCAGGCGAAGAGCATGGGGCAAAGGCAGCGCGGTGCAAATAAGAGAGCACAAAGATCCCATCAGTGCTTTCCATTTGGTCCTCACAGTGCACAGCCCTCTCATCAAAAAGTCACAAAACCAGCCACTTTGGCAAGGGAAAACCCCCCTCCTCCCCCCAAGAGATGTTGCATTTCCCTGGTATCAGTAGATTTCCCTGCATCCACAGTGTGTTCCAAACCTTAGGCTGTTTTTTCATGTTGTCAGGTTTTTGCGCTCAAGTTGGGGCTGTCCCTTGGCAATCAGTTACCAGATCCATCTGAGCAGACACAAGCCAGCTGAGCTGGGATATGGACCCCACCGCTCCCCATTACTACTGTGCCACTGGGGGATCTGCAGTGGGGCCAGGGTCTCTGTCTCTGCTTCACCACAGCAGCCCTTGCAATGCTGGCAAAGGGCAGGAATTGCAAACGTGTCTGATGAATGAGCCTGGTGCCGCTGCCAGAAACTGGAGCTTTGGTGTCAGTTGTGTTCTGAATGCTTTTGTGTCCTCAGAAGTGTGGTGATGACTCAGAGCATCCCTGGGAGCACTGGGGCAGCGCCAGCCTTCGCCAGAGTGTGAGCGTACGTACGTATGTGGGGCACTGATGTCGTGCTTTGTGCTTTGCGTCCTACAGTTTGCATAGGCTGTCTTGAGTTTCTTAATTAATGAACTTTAGCAGCAGGATAAACAGACAAGACTTTGGCTCCTGTCACCCGTTTTAGGGTTGGAGTGAACTACTCCCTATCAAACAAGAACAGAGGGCAGCTCTCCCTGCACCAGCTTTCATTTGCAGTCACGCTTTTCTGTATGAGCCTTCACTATGAAGCCTTTCAAAGAGTCTATAGCCTGTGGTGTGGTCTCCCCTCTGAGAGCGTGGTATGCAGTTTTTGCCGGGATTTCCATTTTGCCTTGGTAAGGAAAAGCCTGCTTCTGCAGTCCTTTCCCCTTTGTGAGCTCCTGTACTGATTGCTTTGATTTCACCTGGGTCATCTGGGTTCGCTCTGGGCACCTGTAGGCAGGGCAGCGATGGTCATGAGGAATAAACTCAGGCTTGCCCCAAGCTGGTTGTCTCCTTGCTTCCTTTGCAGCGAAGCCCTAAGCAGGATGCTCCAGGCAGTTTCTGACTCCTTTCAAGATCACCGGGAGGGTGACCCCTTGCAGAGAGCCGGAGGGATCCCAGCTGTGAGCTTCGCTATTAGGACAGAGCAGGGGGCTTGCAGCCGGCTGCTTGTCGGATCCGGGCGCTGTACGTGCCTGACCTGCAGGAGCAGTGAGTGCTGGGGGATGACTGCATTGCAGAAACATCTTTATTCTGGTTTCAAAACCTGCCAGTGATTCATTTCCAACCCCTCTGTCATTCGCCTCGTGTGAGGCAGCCAAAATAAGAGGGGCTGGTTACACTTTGTTAATCCTCTGGCATAGGTGCCAGATGCCTTAATTCCCCCTTCTGTTTCAAATGCTCAATAGCTGCAGTCCACCTGCAGTTATTTGCCCTGCCCTGAAGGAAAAGCCCCATTTTTGGAGCCAGGTTTGATGCTTGTACAGTGTTCGCTCCAGGGGGTTCTCTGGCTGAAAGAGAAGCAGGCTGGAGGGCTGCACGCTTCACCCAGGGTGGGGTCTGCAGGACACAGGTGGCAATCACAGCCAAGCAGTGAGCAGCTTTCCTCCCCTTTCTTTCTCTTTAGGAAGAAATGGCTTATATGGAGGAAAACAGGGTTATCTTCCTGCAGCAGAGGCCACAGCTTGCATGAGCAATTCTGTTCTGAAGAAAGCCCTCGGGGCTGAAAGGCCCTGCTGTCCTTTTCATTCCTTTGCTTTGGAATCCCACGGATGCGCTTTCCTGCTCTCCAGGAAGGGAAGAATCCTGACAGCCAGCTCAGGGAAACCCAACCAGATGAGTTGGGGAACCTGTGCTGAAATGTCACCGGAGGAATCCAGCGCTGCCCCTCACCAACCCCCTGAAGTGCGTTTTGCAAGCCCCTGCTGGGCACCAAACAGGCACTCCTGTGCCCTGGTGCTGGGCCGGTGGTCAGTCATGAAAATAATGGATCAAAATCCTCTCCCCTCCCCCAGATGTAGGAAAATATGTGACCCCCAGTAAAATACCTAAACCGGGGCTGAGTGCCAACACGTCTGAGAGCGTTCTAGCAGCTCTTCAGGCGCTCACCAGCAGGATTGGTAAACTCATCAAGAGGGAGAGGAAACAAAACGTGATCTTATTTACAACTTGCTTCTATTTTAATGTATTCCTCCCATATTAAATGCAGCCCAGAGCACGCTGCAAAAAGATGTGGCTGTCTAGCCCTTCCTGCTCCTTGCTGCTGTTACGTGTGGAGGAGCCTAGGCAGTGTAATCCTATGGGCGATGCCAGGTCAAAGCTGGTGAGTGGTGCACAAGTACAGCAAGAGACACTGCTGGGGTGAGGGGGAGGCTCTTTCTGCAAGGAAGGGGATCCAGAGTGGCTTCCAGGTTTTGGATCTGACTTTCACCAGCTTGGGAATCCCACAGGAGACATGAGCACGAGCCATTGGTTGTGGCTGGAAACAAAGCGCTGTGGACCACAACTATCAATTCCCAAGTGCTCCAGGGAACAAAGCATTTTGGTTTTTGCAGAAGAAATCCAGACATTTCGAGGCAGTTTGTGTGTGGGACTTGAAGGGAAGGAGTGCAGCCACAGGCTGCTGCCCTCCTCCAAAGCATCCTCTGCACAACCTCTCATGAACAAAGGCAAGACTGTTCAAAACGAACGGGGGTATGAGGCACAGATGTTGCACAGAGGCAAGCCACATCTGTTTCGTAGGGGAAGGGGCCCCCTTCTTGCTGTTTCAGCAGGCAGATGGGAAAGCTGCTCTGAAAACCTCTGGAGCTGAGTGCAACAGGCTGGCTGGGAAACTGGGATGAGGGGAGGGGGGAAAGGGAAACCTGTAGGGATCCTGCGCAGCAGCAAGGGAGCAACGGCTGCCCAAAACCACTGCTCTGCCTCCTCTCATCCCTGCCAGGATTTCTAGGTTGTGCTTGTCTCCCGTAGGTGTGAGGTCTAGAGGAATGAGCAGAGAAGAGGGAAGGTGGGAAGGACCTCCCTGGTGATGCTAGCAGGACAGTTGTGTATTCAGGGCTGCTCAGACCCTCGCTGTCTCCTGTGAACATGAAGGTGCTGGTTTGGCTCTGCAATGACCTGGATGGTTTGGGTGCAGGGTGATATCACTTAACATAATAAGGCTTTTAGTGGAGAAAGGTGATGGAGATGTTTGCACATGTAAATAGAGCAAGCCTGTGCATCTCCTGCAAGAGAGCCAGTGATCTCATAGGAGATGTGCCACCAAGAAGTAGAAGATCCAGCTAAGAGTCTGCAGTAAACATCCTGACTCTGAACTTAAATAGGAAAAAGAGAAGGCATTTGAAAGCTTTTAGTTTGCTTACTTTAAGCAGAAGTATGGCGTCCTGGAGGCTGTTTCTTTTTGTGGTGCTTTGTGTTGACTCCTGGGATTAAACCGGAGGGGTCCTGAGCTGCACCGAACATAGCGTCGGGATGAAAAGCTCCCTGTCCATCCCTCACAGAGCTGAGTATTAACTTCCTGCAAGCTGTAAGATTTACAGGGGGGAAGCGAGGAGAATTATGCATCTCTCCTTTTCCTCAGTGCAAATCACAAGATTTAGGGGTAAGGACAGAGTCAGCACAGGTAAAGCGAGGCCCTGCTCGTACCCTGCAGGGCTTTCATCTATCCCAGGTCCTCCGTAAAGGTGCTGAGCAGGATTTGGGATGACATTTGGGATGCTGGGAGCTTTGCCACTCCTGTAGGCTCCTCCTGGGCAGGTGTTAGGAGCCCTTGTTTTGGCTGTACTTGTTTGGTCTATAACTGAGCTGTAACCAGCCGGTGCAATGGAAAGGGAGCTGTGACATACAAGGGCTGGGATTTTCTCATTGCTAAGAGCAGTTCCCAGCAGTGGCTGAAGGTTTTGCTCCAAATGGCATTTTGGATGATGGAGTGGATGAGAAGAGGCTGTGCTCTGTGGCTGGGCAGAGAAGCACCTCCCAAAACCAGGAATAGTGAGCCTGGGTGAGGGAAACCGAGCAAGAAAGAGGACACCTCACACCTGAGGAGCAAAAAGCTCCAGGGGCTCGAGCCAAAGACACCGGGTTATTACTAGAGAGCTGTGGAGCTCGAGGGTTTCAGGGTTTCTACAGTTTGCTGCCCCAAGGGAAGCACTGTGAAGGCAGCACTATTTCACAAGCTGAAGGAAGCATGTTGACACCATCCCATCAAAGTCAGCACTCAGAGTGAATGGTACCAACAGCGTTTCACGCTTTTATGCTGCACCAGAGCATTGTCCTAGGCTAGTGCAAGCCACGCTTGTCTCGCAGTTAGACTGTAAATTATCTCCTTGCGGCAGAAGCTTTGCGCACTGTCCAAAGCTTAGCAAAGTACATGTTTTGAAGTTTCATCCTGGGCAATTTAACTTGGTCATTTTCTGGTTTGGTTTTGGACATGCTGGTGGGAAGGTTTGTGTGCCAGCTATGAGGACTTTGCTGACTCTGCAGGGAAGGCCCCAGCGCCATGTGCTGATACATCATCTTCCCGTTGCCCAGTGCTTGCCGTGACTTCCATGCCATGCAACCTGTGGGAGCACAGACACAAAGCTGGTGCAGGTCTGCTAGGAATTACAGCCACTTTGATGGATCCTGAGGCCAGGTGAAGGGCCATCCGTTCCTCATGCTCTGTGGTTATCCGAGTGCAGGTGGCTGGTGGTGGGACCTGGTGCTGTTCCATGTGCTGGAGGTGCCCCTGGGCAGCTGCTCTGAGCTGGGCTCCCTTTGAGGCTGGCAGTCGTCATTTAATAGCTGTCTTTAGTAGATTCCCACTCTGCACACCATTTATCTTTCCGGAGCAGGATGATGTAGGAAGGTACTTAAGCACTTGAATGATGGGCAACGCATGCTGCCAAGAATTTCCTTCTGCTCAGGCTTGCCAGGATCCATCCAGGGGGGCAGGGCTTTTGCCTCCTTCCATATCCTCAGCATGGTTACAGGTCCCCAGCAGTGAGCGTAGCCCATGTGCCATGCCCTGGACAACACCAAAGGGAAGAGGCTGCTCCCCTCCTGGATCTGATTGATGTACCAGCTCCCAGCCTCTCTCCCTGATGCACCGTGTGTTGGGCACAAGGCTCTGGAGACGTTCCCGGAGGCGGGGGGCAGCCAGAGGAGCTTTCCCAGTTGCTTTTCAAACGGTCTTTGTTAACACTGGTCACGGTGGGCTGCGTCTCCTATTGCTCAGGCAGCTTTGTGGTTCATCGGGCAGGCAGTGAGCGTGGTGCTGGGAGGGTAAATGTAGCTCTGTGTGTTGCACCTCCCATGCAAAAGATGCCCTGCGCTGTGTGCATCCAGGTAAAGGCACATTCCAGCTTTTAACCTGCTCACCAGTGGCCTTCGGCAAAGCCCTCTGAGCTCGAGAGGCCAAAAGGGATACGGCCATGGCCAAGGCATCCTGGCTTATTGGGATGGTGGGATTTACTGCTGGAGAAGTCTGGCAGCGCTGGTGCAGGGGCAGGAGCGCTCTTTTAGATACCAGAGGAAAGCGGGGATCAGTTTCCATTTTGAAGGCCACGTGTTTCCAGGGCATCTTTCTGGCTTTAGGGCTGTTTCTCTTACATTCCTGGATAATGAAGTTTGGGGTTTTTTTTTATTTCAAGCTGAACAAAGCCAATTTGATGCACTTTGGAAAGAAATTGAAAACAGGCGTCTCTGCTCCCATTTCTGCCAAGGTTCAAGCATCCCGGGAATACAATGTCAAGGATAACCCCACCCCCCGGCCACAGTTTTATCCCAGATGGCCAGGCTGCACAGGCTCTCCACTGTGCCTTCAGGAGCCCATTCATGCTGTATGTCCCTCTGATGAGCAAGGATATATACTATTTACTTATTGGCATCCTGGAACAAGCAGTGCCTCACTTAAGCCTTTTTATGGGCTTTGCCTGTAGCTTTCCCACTGGGAAGCAGATCTGATTTCTAGTGAAGACATGCTGTACTGTCAGTATGTCAGGCTGGCAAAGCAGAGCTGTACGTATGGTTTGCGTTTGGGGCTGAATGGAAGCCGTAGCTTAAACTGCAGCATTTTTTCTTCCAGCATGAGCTCAGAGAAAGTCTCGATGGAAAAGTATTTCTCCTGGGCTTGTAAATACAGTTTTATGTCTGCAGTGTTCTATCATGAGGCTATCTGCAATATTGACTGTCACAAATAACGCAGGGGCTGCCCTTGGACTTTGTTTCTTTCTTTTTATTGCTGATGTGGCCGGGAAACCCTGAGCAGTGCTGGGGAAGGGAGCCTGCGGTGATGGGAAAGAAATGAAGCTCTAACTTATGGTGCCCAGACCTGAGCTCACTGTCAGAAAAGACAGGGAGGGTTTGGACAGTAATGATTCTTTAACCAGTTGGACTGTAAGCTGACTTGACATTAAAACCCCAGCCATCATTGCCATCCGTTTGGCACCCACTGCTCTCCAGCTGTGCATCGAAAAGGATTTTTCCTGCAGTATTGCCAAGGTTCTCCAAATGGCTCCTGCATGGCCCCCTGCCAGGATGCTTGGATTTGTGGCAGCCAGGCTCTTTGCGTACCCAGTAAGTGACCAGATGGTGTAAGTGACCAAAAGGTTATTATCAGGTGGATAACAGCAACGATCACCATGCAAATCCTCTGTGCAGAAGAAGAGGATTGCGGGTGATTTTGGTGAGAGCAGTGGGGGCCGTGTCTCTCAAAGGGGTGGGATGGGGGAGGCACTGGAAAAAGTTGCCCGAGGAAGCATGAATTGGGAAGGGAACTTGGCTGGATGCAGATGGGAGGACTGAGATTTAGTTAATCCTGCCCATGGAGATTAACTCCATAGGTATCATTGCAGTGAATTCAGCCTGCTTTGAGGTTGGAGGGGACAGTGAAGCACTTACAGTGGTGACTTGAAAGGAGTATGGATATCAAGGTATCAGGATCTGGCATTTTTTACCCGCAGTGTTATTTTACTGTGGTTAAACTAGGGTTTAAACATTGCACCTCCCCTAAACTCTTGCTTAGGATGCCAGACTTGGATTGGGGATGCTTGGGAATAAGCCTGTGTCTGCATTCTGCAAGACTTGCTTGGAATCCAGGGCACGAGGCTTCTGGGGAGCTGAGCTCGGGTGCTGCCTGTGTTGGTTGGTATTGGCTGTGGTTCCATTATCCCATCCAAGCGGGAGAGGGCTGGGGAGGCATTGCAACCAGCCACTTGGCAGAAGTCCTTCTGCCCCTTGGGGGTGCTCAGGGGTGTTCATGCTCACCCCCTGACCAGAAAGGGGCCTAAGGCAGTAACTGGGACAGAACATCACTCTCTGAACAGACTCACCCTGGACTAACTCCTTTTCACTTTGGGGTATCAAAGGGTGCCCTGGCAGGTCCCAAAGCCCTGTAACAGGCAGAGGCCAGAGTAAGCCATGGGTGAGAGAAGAATTCAGCCTGGAGGATGTATTTTGCTGCATTGCATTGCATTTCATTTCTGGGAGAGAAACGGTAACCTGAGAGCTGTGAAGCTGAATCACTCCAAGTGCACCATCGCTAGTTCTTATAAACTGCAGTAAATCTGCTCAGTCCTTGGAGGAACCAACTCCCTATGGTTGCTGCCAGCGAGCTGGTGGCTTTGTGGCTCCTCTTGGTCACCTTGACTGATGTAGTGCCTTTGGGAGGGACATCCCTCATGGCTCCTCACCATGGGGCCGCCTGAAGCAGCCTCCCTGCGGCGAGGGCATGAAACCGGATGGATTTTAGGATAGTGCTGGATCAGCTTATGAAGGGGCTCACGTGCTGGAGTTGCCCGGGGCAGCTCCTCTTGGGGCTGGAGTCATGCTGGTGGTGGGGCCTGCAGCCAGCAGGGACCTGCAGTCCGAAAAGCCCCATGGCTGGAAAGGCTTCTGCTCACCCAGCTGCTTTCTGGAAGTCATTCTGGCTGCTGGCTCTCACCTCCTTCCCATCCCTCCCTGGCGTTTTAGCTCCTTTTTTCCAAGCTTTTCCTCTCACAAACAATCTCCTACCCCTCCTTTGGCACTGTATTGTCCCGCTGTGTCTGCCATGGATATACTTGTGCTTCCAAAATAAATAACAGCAAAAAAATGTATCCACTTGGACGTTCCCTGGACTTCCAGAGTGGGTTCGAGCCACTTGGAAGTGCCTCTTGTAAAGCAGAGAGACGGTGCCAAGGTTCCTTTTGCTGCTCCAGCCCAAGCCCGGGTGAATGTGGCACGGGCACAGTTGTGCTCTGGGGATGGGGCGCGCTGGGAGGTTCTCCGGGTGCTGCCCCATCTCTTCCCTCCGCCTCACCCTGAGAGGGAGGGTCCTGTGCTCAGGGCAGCCGCAGTGCTGTGTGCATGGGGTTGCTTTCAGCCAAAGGGGAGATAGGAGGTTAGCAATGCAGGAAGCGTGCACAGTATTTGCTTGCAACTGCTTTTCCAGCCTATATAATTTCTATAAGCCTCTACAGGTTATAAAGTATGACTAAAAGGAGTGGGGAGGAGAGCTGTGTGTATGAAGATTAGTATAGCAGAACTCGGTGGTACTTGTCTAAAGGTGGCTCCTTAGTGCAGGACATCAGAGTATTTTAGGTTTCAGAGAGAGCAGTTTGTGCTCTTTTCATGCATAGGCTGTCACAACTCCCGACTGGCGCTTGGAGCTGCCTGGATCTGCTGGGTGCAGTGATGGGTATTGCTGCAGAGGCTGTGTCTCAGCACGCACTGAGATGTTCTGCAGATGAAGGCATGGGGATTCCGGATACCTGTTCAATGTGCAGCCAGGATAGGAGCCACTGAAGGAACCCAGGGTAAGGTCTGAGGATAAAAATCCCTTAGGAACTGGGAAATGTTCACATCCAGCCAGGAATTTGCTCTGGTTTTGTCAAGGTTCTTTTTTACTCTTCTTCATTTCTTGAGTCTTTAAAGCAAAATATTTGACCATGAAGAATTCATTGCCTGGAAGGTTGTCCTGTACATCAGTGCTGCAGACATGCCAACCCCTGTGGTGGGTCTGCCCATGTTCTGACTGGCTTCTGAAAGGACTGCAGCTGATATCTAGCACAAAGAAAACCCCATCAAGCTTATTGACAGCTCTGCTTGCGGTGTGGGCATCCTTGCCCACAGAACCACAAGGGGACCCCTGGTAACACTCTCCCTTCTCCCTACAGGTGCAGCGAGCATGGAGAAGGACAGGGCTGAAGCCCCCTGCCCCAGCAGCCCTCATGGTGCTGCTGGCCCTGGCCCTGCTGGCCCTTGCCCGCCTTCCACCACCACACCGCTCCCCGCACCCACTGACAGCATCGTCCCTCCCGGGCCCATGGCGGGAGGTGGCTGCCCCCTTATCCAGGGGACGAGCCCCCCGTGGAAGGGTCCCTGTACCCTCCACTCAGCTGCGGCAGGACCAGCCCCCTGGCCGGGGCAGGAGGTGGCGGCGGGGGGCATCAGGGGATGCTCCCCCATGGCTCTCTGATGATGACCTCCAGAAGATGCGGCTCCTGGCCAGCGGGCAGGTGGTGTCCAAAACCCGCATCCCAGCCCACGGACAGGTCCTGCGAGTGGGGCTGAGGGCCATCGGGGATGCCGAAGGGGACAGCTCGCCAGAAAGGGACTGCCAGGATGGGCGCTGTGGGCTCATCAAGCGCCCCGGGGACCTCTATGAAGTGCTGGCTTTCCACCTGGACAGGGTGCTGGGGCTGAATCGCAGCCTGCCCGCTGTGGCCCGGCGCTTCACCAGCCACCTCCTGCCCTACAGCTACACGGACGGCTCCGTGCGACCCATCATCTGGTGGGCGCCTGACCTCCAGCACCTGGAGGATGCCAACAACGATCAGAACTCCTGTGCCCTGGGGTGGCTGCAGTACCAGGAGATGCTGCAGCCCCATGGACCAATGCCAGCTGCTGCGGATGCTCCCTGCTCCAGCATCCCGCGTGGCGAGTGGAGCCGCCTGGCCCTCTTCGACTTCCTCCTCCAGGTAGGGCTGGGGTGATGGAGAAACCCATCCCTCTGGCTGTGCCACCCTGTGTGCCTGCCTTGGGTGACCGTGGGCTCCTCTGCGGGGTAGCGTAGGGTTTTGGGGATATATTGTTACTCATTAGCTAACAAGGAGCAGCAGAGCTTTGTGCAGAAGCAGTCTGACCCAAGCATGGTCCATGCTTGGGACTTGAAGGGGAAACACAGGCAGGTCTTGCATGCAGCAAGTCCGCTCTTACATGGGTGAGCTTTCTCCCAGCACAGCTCTATTGGCTCTGCCTCACGTGGATGCCAGCAGCAGCTCAGCATGGGGCATTCCTGAGGACAAGCAGTATGTTCTGCATCAGCCCTATCAGGTCCAGCTCCAGGGGTGTGCTGCTGGTGCTGGAAATCAGGAGCTCTGCGCCTTAGTATGGCACTGCTTTCCTCCTCCTTCTCCTCCTTGGCTTTAATAGTGCTTAATCTTCAGTTTGGGAAATCATACTCTGCTGCTATGAGGGATTATGACAGCGTCCCAGGGAGTTATCATTTCTTAGAGGGCAGCTGTGAGGAGGCAAAAGTGATTTCTATGGAAAAAAGCCATGGACCTTGGAGCTGGAGCTTTGGTTTTCAGACAAGGGGAAAATGCCCGAAAGGGCAAGTATTAAAATACAAAAAATGAAGAAAAACCCTCCCAAAACTATAAAAATTTGTGTTCTCTTTGTTCCATCTCCTTTCTCTTTGGCAAAGCCTGGCCATTAATCTTTATAGCCTTTGGCTACGGTTGGCAGAGGCAGAGCAGCGCTGAAACAGCCAGAGGAATGAGAAAATCAACCAGCCCCCTTCCCTTCCCCAGGCCAAAGTTCCATCCAGTGCAATGGAAAGGCTGAGTCTCCAGGAGAAAGCATCTGGTTTTAAGGAAACTTTCCTTTTTGTGGGGCTGAAGCAGTGCAATGATAAATCCAAGGGCAATCCACAGGTTTTCCTCAATAGCTCCAATGGGATCCTCCCATGCGGAAAAGTCCCGTAAAGGTAAAGAGGCACCAAGTCAGCAGGATGTGAAATAGCATCCGACAGGGATGACTTTAACCTCTGGGAGCTCTTGCTGGGGAAGGAGAAGCTGCGAGCTTGGAGCCCTGCTGTGCACTGGCATTGAAGTCTTGCTTGTTTCCTTCAATTAGCCTTGAAACTGGGCTGCTTCTCTATGGATTTCTCTTGGTGTTTGCCACAAGGGAACACCCCTCTCGGTGCAAAGCTTTTATGGAGGCAAAACACAGCCCGGTGGAAAAGGGGCAGCTGCTGGTGCCTTTGTTCTGCGTTTCACAAAGGGCAAAGAAGACATCGACTCCAAAGGTCTGCAGCCTCATCCATAGCCTATGGCACCCCCTTCCCAGCCCAGGGGAAGAGCAAGGAGGTTTTCCCTGGGGGAAGCCGTCCCAGGCTGAGTCACATATGGAAAGCCCTGTTGGATGCAAGGGGATGCTCTGGTGTGGCTGAGCTTTGTGTGGGTCCCTACTGGGGCTGAAGGTGAGCTTCTCATAGGGTCTGAGCTCAGATGAGAGGTGTGGCTCATGTATTTGTGTTCTAGCAGCAAGACCTAATGACCCATTTGTTAGAGCCATTTAGGCTCTGATGAGGAAAAGAGCATGCTCTGTGTAACACACAGGCTGCTTTTCCCCTTGCCGATCCTTTTCCATTTATCCATTCATCTTTCCATTAAGAGCTGCTCAGGTCACCGCAGGGATAGATGAAAAGGGCAGATACGTGATTACAGCCAGATGAAACCATCATCCAGTGCACCAAGACTTGGCCTGAGGAAAATATATCTTTTTGAGGTTTCAAAACCAAGGTTTCTTTGGCTCCTTTTGGTTTTGGGGATTTCTCTTTGCATTCATTGCTGTGTACTCCTTCCCTTGGTTTCAGCTGGAAGCACAGCCCATTTACACTGTGCAAGTATGGAGTGTGGAAGTGGAGGTGCAGAAGGTGTCTGAACTCCACTGGGAAAGCCTATCTCTTCTCCAAGCCAAAGGGGTTTGCAAGGCAGCTCAGGTTCTGAATGCTTCCCTGCCACTTTCTCACTCACTGGTGTCTGCAGCTTTTCCATTTCATGTCTCCTGAGGATTCTTAGATCCTTTGTATTTTTCTTGAAGCAAGGAAAGCTCAAAACTGGACCTCCCCATCCTGGACACCTAATGTCCAGTTTGGCACTAACATCCTCGCATGCCTCCTGCAGGTTCATGACCGCCTGGACCGCTACTGCTGTGGTTTTCAACCTGATCCCTCCGAGCCGTGCGTGGAGGAGATGCTCCATGAGAAGTGCCGAAACCCAGCGGAGCTGGTTCTGGTGCACATCCTGGTATGTCCCCCCAGTCCCCAGGGGCTGCTCTGGGGCTAAGATGAAGCTGCCTGGGAGATGCTTTTAGGGCTGAAGTGGCAGCAAAGGGGATGTAGATCCCATGGTGATGCATAGTGTGTCCTGGTCACGAAGGGACCTGGGCTTTGGCAACTGCTGGCCCCCAAATGCTCTGAGGATTTCTCAGTGCATTAAGAATCAGCCCAAACCCACACACTGATGGTTTCCTGCAGTGAGTGACCTTCTTCCCGTCCCACTGTCAGGTCCGGAGGAGCGCACCGGCCCGCCTGGTGTTCATTGACAACGCGGGCAAGCCGCAGCACCCCGAGGAGAAGCTCAACTTCAGGCTCCTGCAAGGCATAGACAGGTAGGAAGGGTGAAATGCACCCTCCTGGGGGCACGTCCCGGGGGAGGGCTGAGCTTGCACACGCAGGATGGACAGCAGCTCCATGTGCCCAACTGGCCTAACCCACCACGCGTGCCCCTGCTCTGACAGTAGCTCTTCACCCTGCTCTGGGTGGCTGATGGCAACAGGCTGTTGGCTTCCTCCAAAGCCTATTTCTCCCTCTCTAACTGGCAGCTGCACAAAAATAATGAATAATCGGGTGTTTTAGTGTTATTTGTGTCATTACCTATCAGGCATTTTGGCACACTGTTGGCCCCTTGATCTGGGGCTGGAGGAGGAGGCTCCTCATCCCGTGTTCCTCTGGGCGGACACGCATCCCTTGAAGCACTGGGTGACATTTGCTTGGCTGCTGCCCCCTTCCCTGCTCATCCTTCCCTGGGTAACCCCTTCTCTCCATCTCTGTTCTGCTTCTCCACTGCAGCTTCCCTGCGGCGGCTGTGGCCACGCTGCGGTCGGGCAGGTTGCAGAGCCTGCTGCTGGAATCACTGCGTGTGGACCGGGAGCTCTGGGAGAGCCAGGGTGGTGCTGAGGGCCTGAGGCCCCTGCTCTGGACCATCGACAGGCGGGCACGCATCCTGCTGCGGCACATCCGGGAGCACAACCTGGCGGTGTTTGAGGACTCACCGTGCTGAGCTGCCTGCCAGCCCCTGTGGCACGGAGCAAATCCCAGCAGTGATGGATGTACCTCACTGTGGGTGATGTGACACTGTGTGCGGGTGCTTGGGTCTCCAGAAGGTGCTTCCCACCTCCTTGTAGGATGCCCTGGAGAAGGAGACTGGATCGCAGGGAGGAGGAAGAGGAGCAGGAGATGTCTCCTGAAACAATCCACAACTGCTTAAGAAAGGCAGCAGTTGTCAAGGAATGGTCCAAGCATGGATTTTCAACGGAAGGGCACATGCATGGGATTTTTGGGGTGCCTTCACCCCCTACCCCAGCAGCTTTGAACACCAGAGGTTCAGACAGTTAAACAGCCTATGGGGACCCTGGGAAGGGTTAAAGAAGCAGTGAGAATCATTGCTCAAGGTTGCGGGAAGTCACTGTTGGCCTTTCCATGGCTTGCACTGGGCTTTTGGATGATGCCTTTGCTGTTTCCAAAACCCCAGGGGCAGGGAGGCTGGAGCCGTATGGAATAAAGCAGAGGGGTGCTTTCTAAGCAGGGACAAGTCACCGGAGCTGCGCTCTGTCTGTCCCACATGGAGGAAGTGATGTGAGCCTGGGAGTGAGGATAAATCACTGCCCAAAGTGGGGGCCGGGCAGGAGACCAGACGGCCAGAGCAGCTGCCCTCATAGAGCCCATAGTGCTGTCCCCAGCGAGCACCATGTGCCATGCCATCCCATTGAATGTGGAATGTGAAGATTTAAATCCCTCGCTTGCTCTTTCCCTTTGCTATCAGGAGATTAAAGGCAAGCCCACCCCACTTGCTGAAAGGGCCCCTGCCTGCTCCCTTAAGCATGGCTGTGCAAAACTCTTTCCAAAGCTCACAGAAATACCTTCTAACACGAAACCCAGGCTATTTCATCAGGAGGCCATCAAGTGCAGAATGCTTTGGCACCTCCAGCAGAGCCCATCCCGCTCCTGTCACCCCTTAAGTCCACTGTGATGGGGCAGAGCCGCATCCCAGCCAGGCACGTCCTCAAGTGTCAGGGCTGAGCAATAGGTCAAAAGATGCAGGGACGGGCTCTGTCAGAGCCTCTCCCTCTCTGCAATGTTTCCCAGCTGAGGTGTGCAGTCAGTGTGTGATTGCACCGTAAGTCACTTGTGCCTTTGGAAAGTCAGTGGGACCAGGGTGGGCACTCGTGCTGTGCTGCTGTCCCATTGCCCTAGCTTTGGAGAGCACGGCCACCCATGCAGCGGGAGGGAAAGAAGAGGCAGGCGTTGATGCCTTCCCTGCTGCATCCCTCTCAGCACCATGTCAGTTTTAGAGCCGGCAAGGGGATACTTTAACACCCATGCTGATAAGCACAAGCAATTACTGGGTTTGCCTTTCTCCTCTTGCTGTAGAAAAGATGAAGCGAGGCACGGGTGGCATGAATCAACACGCAGGAGTGCTCTCAGGATGCACTGACACTCAGCATTGCAGGCATGCAGTGTCCAGAGCACCACCAGCATCTTCCTGGAGTCCTGCTCTCCCGTTAGCCAGGGAAGGCTTTCCCCAGCACTCTCTCCATCCCATGAGTTATCACCCTGTTTGACATGCCATGGAACGGATGACTGTCAAGGAAACCCCGCTACAGCCCAAATCCTGGAGATTCCACCCTCACAGTAAAGAAATTCTTCTTTATATCTAACCTAAATTTCCCCTCTTCTTGGGTCCCATGAAAAGCCATGCCCAGGCATGGTCTTGTGGGAATAAAGGAGTCTAAATGTAACATAACTAAATCCAGAAAATGGACTGTGCAAAGCTGTGTGGTAACAAGAGCAGCAGTTAGGATGTGTGGCATCAGTCATAGTCTCGTTTTTCTTCTTAAAGTAAGAAACGTCATTAAAAGAAAGGTTTTCATCCCATATAAGCAAAGTTCTCAGCAAGAAGCAAGAAGATGGGGCACTGTGTGGTGGCCAAGGCTGTAGAAACGCTGTGCTGGAACAACAGCTTCTGACTTGCCTCCGAGTGCTGCTGCTTGAGCTCAACATGGCACAAGGTAATGGGGATTTTCCTAGGGGTTTTTGCATTGCCTTAGATACAACATTTAAGTTTGCCAGCTAAACACATACAGGAACTTCTGTCAGCAGTTATGATGTGCATAAAAATCACTGTTGCTTTAACAAAGAGCCATGTGCGGGTAAATGAGAGAAGCCAAAGCCATGATCTTGCTGAGACTGATCATTAATCTCCTTTAATTAGTCATTTTTTTCCATGGGCTTGTCAGCGTAGCCAGCAGAGCACACAGGCTCTGAGCTGTTGTCACAGTGGTTTGGAGCAATCCCATGTGCTGCCCTTGTGTCAGCCTTTACCATGCAGCGTTGGGTTCAGTTTGCTCCAGCTATGAACGTATCGTATTTCCTATGATAAACCTATTTTTATGGGTTTAGACTGTAGTTATAAAAATTCACTCAGTACCATGCTTGACAAACAAGAGCTGATCTCAGCAATGATCCTGTTTTAACCAAACTTCAGCGGGCATCACCACAGATCCTGCTGAATTGGGGTACATAAGAAAGGACATGGACCAAGCAGCGGTCCCACCGTGGCTCCTTGCAGAAGGATATCCCTGCAATGTCCTTGTGCAAACCCTTGGCACAGTGGGAACGTGCTGCTCACTGCCAGTGCTTGTGGAATAGTGTTTGAGAGCATGAGCATGCACCCTGCCGGGGCTTCATGAGGAGGAAAGTGTTTCTTTCCACAGTGATCCCAGTGGCACGGGGATCCCATCTGGCTGCCCACAACCCTTCAGCTGGCAGCAAATAGCGCTGGGGGAAAGAAGGCAGGGGCCAAATTGGCTCAAACCAACTGAACACATGCACGTGCATGCATGCAAACTCATGCACATCATGCGTGTGGGTGCATGCACGCTTGCCCTCACACACCCTTCTGCATGCATGGACCTGCACATGCACACAGATACACGTGTGCACACACACGTGTACATCTCCACGCTTGCATGCAGAAACCTCATGCACATGTGCACATGCGTGTGCATCCCCTGCCATGCACGCAGACATCACCCAGGCCCCCCCTCAGGCACACAGCTCCTGTTCATCCTGTTCTTAACCCCCAAAGCTGCCTGCTCCAGCGCTCTGCTGGCCTCACCCTCCGTAACCAAATGTCTTTTTCTTGCATTTAAGGACCACTTCTTGAGCTGCCCATTTTGGCCACTGCATACCAATAGCCTCTGCAGCAGCCTGAGCATCCACTGAACCCACCCACTGCGGGACAACACCAGTGGGGTGGCACTCACAGGTGGCACAGACCCCACAGGATGCTTGACAAAACCCTCTCAAGCATCCCTGTGCTGCTCAGGGGGAAGTATGGGCTGGCTGCTACCTGAAAGGCAAGAGCTAGCAAGTAAATCCAAATGTATTGTTAAATCACTGGATACAAAAATAATCTGGCTTTTAGAAAGCGATTTATTTATGCTTTCAGCACTTGCTTAAATATTTATGTGGAAAAGGAAAGAAAAAGTCCACTCCAACATAGGACTGTCGCTGTAGTGGGGGCCTTTAAGATTAATGGAAGTAAATTAGCCTGATGTTTTATTTACATCCAGCAAAGCGATAGATAAACTCTCCTCGTGATGGATTTTCTTCATTAGCTGGGCGAACGCCTAAGGTGCAGCTTTTGACATCGTTTCTTCCAAGCAGGCAGACAAACAGTTTATCAAAACAGTGTGAAATTGCCCGGCAACGAAGCAGATTAATGACCAGTAAAGGGAAGATCATTGAATTTATTACAGAAGGAGCAACATCGCTGGAGCTTAAGGAATGGCTTATTAGATAACCAATGTGTACAAGAGCATGGAAGGGCTGAGCATCCCGCAGATCTGCTGCCCTGGCTGTGGCTGCTCCCTAAATAGTCGCTTCATGGAGGCTTCACCTCCCTCCTCCTTCCCTCCCCTTACGTCTGGGTTTTTTCTGTAACTCTCTCATTAGAGCTTCTGAACATATTATTTCCCCCCAATTAAAAACCTCTTGGACTTGCAAACGGCTCCAGGGATGATAACCCGGTCTTCGTGTCTGCGCTGCAATCGCTTCTTCCGCAAGCTCATTTGGCGGCTTTGATTGCTATTGCAGCAGTGGTCATCGCATCAATAACAACAATGATAGATAGGACTTCTCCTGTCTTTTGACTCGTTGGGAAAAAAATCCCCAGCGTTTAGCACTTTATGGATCCCATGTGGCTCTTCCAGCAATTACCTCTGGAATGGTAATTAGCTGTCAGTTAAGGCAAATGGGGGAGAAGAGACCAGGAACCTGGGGAAAGCGAAACATTCCTTGCGGTGGGAGGAGCTGTGCTTGCCACCCAGTGTCTGAGGTCTCTGTCCCCCCAGGCATGAGCTCAAGCTTCAGAGGAGGCATTTTGGGTGCTGGGACGACTGAGAAACGCTGATTTAACGGGTGCCGTCAATCTCCGTCTCTGAGCGCCGTCTCCAGCAGGTGGCATTGGCTCGACAGCCTGTCTTTTCCCCGCGCTTGCCAAGAGCGTCTCTAAAGCTTCATCTCCGAACCGGCAAATTCCAAGCCTCTGGAGCATCATTCATTCCCTGTTTCCCTTGCAGGTCCTGAGAAGGGCTGGAAGCGTCTCCCGAGTGTAGTTGTGAAGTGTGGGGGACCCCCGCTGCCAGCCGGCGTGCGGGATGGTGCTTGTGTCCCTCTCCATGCGTAGGGTGGCTATAGGCAGGGCCCGTGCTTCCAGCTTCCACCTGCGGCTTGGGTTTGGATGCCGCGTGAGGCATCCTGTCCCTGGCCAAACTCCAGTTTAGGCAGCTGAACTTACCATTGAACCTCCTTTGGGATGGAGGCTGTGATGTGTGATGTCTGTGTTTCTGGAGGGTTCATGGCACGAGCATGCAGCAGGAGAGGCGATGGGGAGGAAGGGCATAGATGGCCTTCTGTCTTAGATAAAAGGTCTTTGCTTTTAAACCTGTGGGGTTTACTGGCTGATACCTTTTTCAGCCTGCAGGGGTGTTAATGGGCATTTTGGGCTGCCTGAGCTCTCCCTGCCTGTCTGGAGGTGGCAGAGTGTGGTGATGCCTTCAGAAGGGGATTCCAAAACAGGGATAGGGAGGAGCCCAAAGACAACGTGAGTGCTGGCTCTGCACAGAAGTGGGATGGGACATGCCCATGCAGGGGGTAGATCCCTGGTGGGGCTACCACAGCTTGATGATGTTGCTGGGGAAGCTTTCTGCTCGAGCGGGCTGGGATTGCCTCTTCCAGTCTCTGGTTTTGGGCGAGTTTTGCTCTTTTGGATTTAATTTTGGGCCCTGTTGGAGCAGGGAAGGAGCTTTTGATGCAGGATGGGGCTGGCAGATGCAGGCTGCGCTGCAAGCGTTGCTGTGTATTTGCAGGGGTTCCATTTTAATTGCCCCTCTCTGGCTGCATCAGGAAAAGCTGTAGAATAAGAAAAGCGAGTTATATCGCAAGGCTGTTTGCGTACATAAACACTATGGGGTTTATGGCCTTGGCCTTCCCTGAAACAGCTGAGCAGAAGATTTGGGCTCCTGGGAAGCGCATCTGGGCGCCATCAAGCTACCAGGAGGCTGAGATTTGCCACAATTGGGACAAGCCTTCTGTAATGGTTTTTGTTCAGTTCCCCAGCGTCTGCCAGTTCTGCTCCTTGCCCACAGTCTGGGAGCAGGGAAATGGTGATTATATTCAATTTAAGGCAATTGAGTGTGAAACCTGGCGTCACATGCACAGGCCCATAGACAGGTGTACACGAACAGCTCATCCTGGTCGTTTAAGTTGAAAGCTAAGGGTGCAGAGATCAGAGATCTCTTTTCCATCTCTGCTTCCACTGAAGACCAGAGCAATTCGCTGAGATGCTGCTCAGAAGCTGGTTGTCACATCTGGCTGGTAACCTCTGCCTGGTGCTGCCAGGCCCCTGCCCAGCTTACAATGGGTTTGCACACCCTGAGTGCTCTTCCTTTCTTCATCCCTTCCCCAGCTCTATCCCCATCCCTGCATCCTTGCCATCCTCAGCTGTGGGGTAAGGGAGGTTGGCTTTCGGTCCTCCAAACGGTTGGGGTCCAGATGGAGGGTTAAGATGGGGTAGCTTGCACTGCTTGCACTGCTTCTTCCTCACCTCAGGTAAAACCATGAAGGTGTCCAGGACCTTTAGCAACCCTCACTGGTCTCAGAAACCTTAAGTACATAGACATATGCCATGGGATATGGGGAGAGGAGCTGTAGAAGCCTGCTTTCCTCGACTGGCACAGGCACCAGTGTTGGCACAGGCAAGCTATTCACTGCCGTAGACAGGGTGCTGGTGGCAAAGGGTGAGCAGCCCATTCCATCCCCACTCCAGCACAGGGGCCTGGGAAAGAGCCTTCCCTGCAGGAATAAGTTTGCAAGCTCAGTTGTTTTCCTGACATGGAGGAGCTATATGGAAGGTCACCCCATGCTGGGAGCTCCTGGGGTGCCTTCAGCCCCTCCTCACTAGCCCCAGCATTAACAGAAGTGGTTTCTGTGGCTGGGCAGACCAAACGAAACCCATCTAATCCTTTGTTTGCAGAGCAAACAGCAGAAGGGAAGCCAGTGCTTGCTTTCCCCATGCAGCCACTGGGTGCTGCAAGCCCTGGACTGGAGAGCACTCAGGACTGATTTAAACACCATCCTCCTGCCTCTGCTTCCCACCACAGGCTGGTTTCACAGCAGAGCTGGTGCCTGAAGTGACGATGAAGTGGAAGGGCCGATGTCCGTCAACTGGGGAGGCTTCGGCTATGGAAAAGTGCTGCCAAGTGGTCTCAGTGCTCCTGAGGGCAGCTGAGGGCGACTGCGGGGCAAGAAATGCAGCCTCCATCATCTGCCATGTCTCAGACAGGAATTTGGGCTTAGATGGACAACAACTGTGTGAAATCAGCCGGTGTGGTCATGCCTGGGGCTGTCCATAGAGATGAGACCACTCATGGGACAGATGAGGTCCATCCCTACCCTCTGGGGCGATGCTGGGGCCAGCCCTGCTTCACAGGGGCAACGTAGGGTACATGTTGCCACCAGCCCCCCGTGGGCTCTGTGTCGATGCTGGCACCACCTGGGAGCCGTGTACTTTGTGCTCAAGTAAGCCTTTTGATAGCAGCAGGGAGGTGGTATTTGTCCTGCTTTCTGCCTCCACAAAAGCAGGATTAGGACATCCGAAAGTCCTGCTGCTTAATCTTCCCTTGGAGGGGCTTGGGTAAAGAAAGGAAGGAAAGAAGAGGGAAGAACAGAGCGCTGACAGCGGGCAGCTTGTGTGAGCGGATGTGGAAGAAAGTAAGGTAACGTATCTGAGCTGATCGCTTGTGATCTTGAGGTGTCCTCAGAGACGCAGCCTTCCCTGGCAAACGCAGGTATTTTTAGCACCAGATGAGAAACCTGAGCCAAATGCCTCCGCTGTGGCCCCGGCCGTGATGAGGCTCCCCCCTCCATCTCCAGCCAAGCTCCAGGCTCTTGCCCCAGCTGCAGCCAAAATTACATCGCCCTGACCAGAGGCTGTGACACCATCACCTCTGTGGCACCAGGTGATACAGCACCCACCTCCCGGCTGCTGGGATCCAGCCTCCCTGGCACCACACTGAGGTACCTAACCCAGGCTCTGCAGGAGCATCCCGCTGCTGAGCCTTGCACAGGGGCTTCGCCGCGGCCCCATGCTCTGGGTCATCACCAGTTGCCATGTGCAAGGTCTCTCTTTTCATACCCCACTAGTGTGGTGCACAGCAAGTGTTCTGCCTGTGCCAGGGATGCTTGGAGGCAGCTGATATTTGGGGAGCACAGTGATGGTGGAAGAAGCCAGCATATCAACTGCACTCCCTTCCCTGCCTTTATTTCTCCTCCTCTTCCAGAAAATGGGAAACAAACAGTACAGTGGGAGCTGTCTCTGCTTCAGCTGGGCATGGGCTCCTCAAGCCTGACCACAGCTTAAGACATGAAAAAAGAAGCGCCATAAACCCACACGCTTCTCTGCCGGTGACATCGGGGTGTGCAGCTTGGCTTTGTGTCCTGGGGCTCTGCTCCAGCCTTGCCCTGGGCTGTGCAGGGGGAAAGGCTGCCAAGTCCTTCCCTGCCTCTCCCATCTGGTGCTGCTTTTGCACTTGTCCTTCTAAACAGCCTCATTTTCCTCAGGTGCTTTGACTGCTCTCAGCAGAGACTGATGCTTTCTATGCCCGCAGCATCATCACTTCCCTGCCCCTGCATGCTGGAGCTGCCCCTTGCACGCTCCACAAGCAGCCCTGCACTATGTCATTGCTTTCACCCCCCTCTTTGCCTTCCCTCACACGGGGCTGGGAAATAGGGAACAGCTGGGTGCTGAGGGGCAGAGGAAGGGGGAAAGCAGGCACCTGCCAGGCTGGTAGATTTGAGACCTGGTGTGATGGGAGCAGAGGTGTGGATGCAGGCACCTGCGTGGACATGGGCAACGAAGCAATTTCTTTGTTTCTGCAAAGCTACGGCCCTGAAATTCGCCTCTTTGGTTCCATAGGGACCGCTGACTGCAGAAACCAGATGCTGCCTGTCCGCCGCGCCTTGTAAATCAGATTTTAATCATCTCGGGGACAGAAGGGGCTGCCTCCTGCCGGGTGCTGCAAACCAGGTCTGCGGGAGTTACTCTGCAGGATTTACATCTCCGAGCCGGGGTAGTGATTGCGGCTCCAGCTTCAGACTGGGGAGGCTGAAACTCAGCTTCCCCCCCTCCCACAGGCTTCCTGGCTGGCTTAGGCCATGCCTATGTTAAACAGGTAAGTGCGGAACTGGTTTTCACCTCCCAGCTGCTGTGTCTGAATCCAGCATGGGCAGGGGCCTCCCGTGGTGAAGGACACCTTCAAGACAAGCAGAGGCACGTCCAAGATCCGGTTTTGCTCCATAAGAACCGAAGCAACGGATGGCAGAGATGCTGGTGCCGGTGTTGCCGTCTCCTCCGGTGCTGTCAGTGGCTGATTCACACCAGCAACGGGCTTGCTCAGTGGGTAATGTGTTCGCTTCGAGGGCTGTGGTAGGCTACAGTGGGCAGTGCAGGAGACAGCCAGGGGGAGAAATGGCACGAGGTCAGGCTTTGTCTGATCCCGTACAGCCCTTATACAGTTCTATAATGCAAATGGTGTGCTATATAAAAATGAAATGGGCTGCCGAGGACGCTCAAAGTATGGCAAACTGTCCTCATCCCGTTATTTAAATCATTATGTACTGAAAAATCATTGCTAGTATTACAGGGAGGCTGAAAAGCTGCGTCTCGTGAGTAAAGGATCAATAAATTGTTTCCTTCTTCCCCCTATGAAAACAATACCATTAAATCACACTGGTTTATTAAAAAGGCAGCACCACCCAAGCACAAGTAACAAAGCTAATCTCAAGCCTGCCTGTGGGGAGCTACAGCTCTTTTATCCACAGCCTCTGTGGACTTAGAGAGCTTAGCAAAATCTCTAAACCCATGGTTATTTATTAGTTGGCATGGCCAGGTTTTGAGCCCCACAGAGGTACCCCCAGAGGGAGAGCAGCTACAGCCCAGTGTTACCTGGTGGAAGCTTTGAGGCTGCTTCTCCTCCATGCCTCAGGTTAGCATCTTCTGACCCACTGCAGAAGCAAACCTGCATCCTTGGCTCACACCTGTGGGGACAGACATCATCCATTTTGCACAAAGTCTTCTTCCTGCACCAGCTGCAGCTTTGGTTGCAGCTGGGCCCAATGTTGATTGACTGGATGGGCTGGAGGGCACAAAGGCAGTTGGGGCTGTATGGAAGGCGTTTAGTGGGGAACCACTCAAAGAAATGCGCCTTCAGCTCCCTACACTCCCCAGAGAGTTGTGCAGGACATTCAGTGGAGATGCTTGTGATGGAGCTCTCTGAAGGCTCAGGCAGGGCTCAGGAGGCTGGTACCAGGCGTCTGATGGGCAGCTGCTGGAGCTGAGGGCATCAAAGCCAGTTTGTAAGATGTGCTAATGAGGGGTAGCGTGGTACACAGCTAACGGGGAGAGCCCAGCCTCTGCTGGTCCATGGACTGCCCTGATTGTGCAAGCCCTCCGCAGCGCTAGGATGCATTTTAATCAGCACTCAGATATGAGACAAGAAAATATTCCCCTTCTTTTTCCATAAAGATTCAAGCATTTATCCCACCAACACCCTGGTGGGGCACCTCTTCAAAGAGACCTTTTCAGAGGACTGAAAGGGACCACAGACTAAACCAATTCTTGAGCAGGTATCTAATGATTCTGCTACAGCTTCACCAGACAGATTGAAGACATTAAACCCTGGGCCAAAATGAACATCTTCATTTAAACCCTGTAATCCCTCCTTACCCCCGGTTTCTCCTCCAAATGCTTATCCCCAGCCCAGATGCTCCATCCAGCCTCTGTTACGAGGATGCTGGGACTGAGGTGTCGCACCTATTTCCAGGTAAGCCTATGTGCTGTCTGGAGGATGTTGGGGCCATCAGAGCACCACCTCTGTGTGTTTCCCAGGAGCACTGGTGTTAGGACCAGCTTGACATGCTGCCACGCTGCAGCAGCGAATTGGGTGCAGGAGATGCACAGGAGCCAGCCAGTGAGACCCAGCACAACCTTACAGAAGCCTGGGATCCATTACCAAGGCTGGCTTTGTCCTGCATCCCTCCATGAGATCCTTCATTGTGGCCCTTCTCACAAGCACCATCATTCCTCCCCTGTTCCTCCCTCTGCAAAGGAAGGGAATTTAAAGATTAAACCCTGCTGAGAAATAAAAGACCACAGATCCCTTGAGACACAAAGTACAGCTACAACCAACTGCGTGATGGAGAAACAACAGCTTCTTGAAATGCTGGGGGAGGCTTGGCAGGTAGGAGGATATTTCTCAGCTGAACACTCTCCCTCTGGTTTGGATTAATAGCTTGGGTCCAGCTTCACCCCTCCCATAACAAACACATTGTAAAACATAACCAGCCCAAGAGAAGAAGTACCTGCTGAATGTCATTTTAATGCCGATTTTTTCCCTCTGTACAGCATTCCTTTTTAAAATAGCTCTTCACAGCTCGTTTTCCTTGGATTTTATGGAGATGCCTGTACTGAGCACATGCAGACAGCTAAGTTCTCACCTTCCTTTTAATGTGGCTACACATACAAGATACATGTGATGAAAACAACAAGGCGAGCTGTTCCCAGCTCTCCTTGTTATATGTCCCTATATATATATAATATGTATATAATATATATATAAAATGTGTATTATATATATAATATGTATATAATAAATGTCCCTAGGACATTTATTTCTGCTTGTGAATCAGCCACGAGGAGATCTGGACATGGTTTTGTACAGCTATCAGTCAAACCTGACACTCCTCATGGCCGTGTTTTGCCCTGATGCTGGTTCACCCCGCCAGGCAAGCCGCCTCTATCTGCATCCACAGCCCCTTTGCCAGCATCCCCTGCCTCAGGTTTCTCCTGCCTGTTGCCCTTGCCCAGGGAGATGGAGGTTTGCATGGGTTTTGTCTGAACACATTCCCACTCTTTTGTGATGCTCTTCCACTCTGGAAAAGACCCTGTGCTGGGATTAAGCCGCCACTGTGTTGGAGCACTGAGGGAAGTTATTAAACAAGAACTCAATATATCCTTTGTACTTCTCTTAAACTAATAAACAATTGATGTTCTCTTCGAAGGGAAGGGAACAGCTAATAAAACACAAGCTCTGCCTTTCAACCCCAATAAAATCCCAGCAAGGCAATGCCAAAGCGATCCTGAAATGCAAGCACTGAACTCGACACCGAAATGCCAGCCCCCAAACGTGAGAAGAATACGGCTGTTTTCTCAGTTTGCTATGGAAAAGCTGGGGTTTGGGGGGCTCGTTCTTCCACTTTTGCCATGAGGTGGATCAAATGCTTCTCCTCATACCCGGTGGTTAAAATCAGGTCTTTGGTCTCCCGCAGAGAGGTCATCAGGCAGCTCTCAGCTCCAGGTGTGGCATGGGTTTATCTACATTTTAGCAACACAGGGGCAAAACACAGTGTCTACACCATAATCTGATTTAGAAAGAAAGCCTCTGACTATCGCCGTTGGCTATTCATTGCATGGTCTCTCAGGATAGGAGGAAAGAGAGTAAAGATGAGAATGGAGGGGGACACATAGAGCACCTCTGGGATAATCCTCTTGTATGGCAGAGCTCCTCTGTCTGGACAGAGCCTGAATCCCGCACCTCAAGGAGGAAATGCCTCTGACCAATGGTGGGGAACGAGGCCAGCCACAAGACACACTGCTTACTGCTTGTGCTGTTCCACAGCCCTTCACCTTGACCAGCAAGCAGGGGGAGAGTACGGGGAGGCTGCCACCAAATGCAGAGAGGTTTGTGATACCAAGGGCAAGCTTTAACCCTGCTTTTGAGGTGGGAGGTGATGCACCAGTCCCAGCCTGGACCTGGGAAAGCCCGGCGTACAGCTGGGCCACCCAAAGGGGCTGTCCCAGGTGGTCTCAAAGTGGGTTCAGAGGGGAGTTGGAAGGAGGGTACCCGCTGTGCTCAGCCAGGATGCACGTGCCATTTTGCACAGTGGAAATCCACGCATCGCTGCGGATTCATGGTTTCTTGATCCTCCTTTACTCAAGCCCACAGCCAGCTTGCTTGGTCTGGACAAAGGAGGAGGAAGCAGAGGATAAGACCACGGAGAAGCTGCTTGGCAAAAGCCCAGTCCCAAAGCATCACGTTTTCCAGCACCGGGGCAGTGTGTGCTGCTTGGGCACCTGAAACACAAAGCCTGGGGACCAGCCTCATGTGTTGCTCCAAGGGCATCTCTCCCAGAGCCTCTTCACCAAGGTAACTCCTTTTTGGCCTCTATCTCCTGGTAACCCCTTGGTCCTTCCCCTTGCTTGCTGCTGCTCTGCTGACACCAGGGGGGTGGCTGATGAGAGCTGGGAGGAGCGTGGGCATGAGTCTGAAAGCTGGAGAGGAATGGGAGAGACGCAGCATTAATTCTGATGGCTTGGGACCAGCTGGAGCTGCCGCACCGAGTTAACTGAGGAGAAAACAGCTCATGGCTCAGGGACGAGGCGGCCTGGGGGGCTCAGCGGGGGGATGCCAGATGAGAAACACCACTGCATGCCAGCCCCCTGCGTTTCCCTGGCCTGGCCCTGGAGCATCGCCCTGGTGTCACCAGGGATGCAGCTTGGATAACGGGAAAACGGAGCGAGCTCACTGGCCACGGCGTTTTCCTTTGAAGCCCAGCCGTTCCGTGTGGGCTCCCAGGTTGGCAGGGGGCCCTTCTTAGCTAAAGCTGCTTCTTAACTAAAGTGGGAAATTAATTACCCTGAGCTGCACCTCCAAGTGAATGATGGGCTGCAACGCCTGCTCTCGAGCACCTAAATCAAGCTCAGCGAAGCAGCCCGGAGCCTTGTTGCTTGGTGTGCTGCAGGACCGTGGCTTTCAGTAGGCAGGATGCTAAGGGAAATGCCCTACATGGAGGTGCAAAATACTTGGAGCTCTTGGGAGCTCTGGGCTGAGGTAGCAGCAGATGCACATCAAGGGGAGGTAAAGCGTGGTTGCTTGAACTCTTTAAATGGAAACAGACAAAACCTGTTAAGATAAATGACACTGGGTTTATGCTTCTTGCTGCCTCTGCTTCAAGCTCTTGATTTACAGTCAGTTTGCACTTAGGGGCAGTTTGCATTTTTGGAGCGTTTCCTCTTGGAATGGTAAAAGGTCTGTCTAAAAGAGTGCGTTTCGAATCTCTCTTGGTTCCATGGCAAGGTATGGGCCCCCGGGTGAGCCAGGGAGCTTCAGACTTAAGCAATAAACAGGGCCCTTCCATAGCCGCTTCCAGATTTCCCCTTCTACTTTGAACACATGTAAAGGTAAGTGTGCTCCTAGGGCAGCCCAGGCAGCAGGAACCCCCCCCCCCCCAGTTTCACAGCCCCAACAAACCTGGCTGTGCCTGCACTCCTGTGCACAGATTTTATGGCTCTCTGCTTTGGTCTTTTTCCCAGTAAGCAATTGCATTTAAGGGCCTGATTCTTGTTTGTTCCTCTGCAACCCGCGTGGTTGTTCCCATGAAAGCAAAAGGTATGAAAAAGCCATCAAACCAGAACAGGGATAAACAGGGACAGGAGCTCTGAAGCTGCAGCTGCATGCACTCGCTGCCCCCGGTTGGCTTCAGGCGTGTTTGCTCGCTCCTGAAGCGGTTGGTCACCTGATGATGGTAATGTTTTCCTACAGATTATAGGGGATTGGCTGTAGGGGGTTGTTTCTATTTCCAGCAAGCAGAGTGTTTGTAGGTAAATGGCTTATCTGGCCCAGAGCAGCCCAAATCGAGGGGCACTACTGCTCTGCATGGGTAGTTTGGTTTGGTTGGTTGGTTGGTTTCCTCCCTAAAATGTTGTTGCTTTGAAAGAGCTGAGGAAGCAGAGCTAAATCCTTGCCTAGAACTGCGTGGTTTGTTTGTGCACAGCACTAACCTAGGTGGCCCTCATCTGAGCTACTGGTGAGGATGCATCCAACTGGCCACCAATAGCATAGAACCACAGAACGGTTTGGGTTGGAAGCGACCGTAAAGCTCATCCAGTTCCAACCTCCTGCCACGGGCAGGGACACCTTCCACTAGAGCAGCTTGCTCCAAGCCCCTGTGTCCAACCTGGCCTTGAACACTGCCAGGGATGCTCTGCTCTTGCTTTTTAGGAGATAAGGATTAGCTCAGCAGGAGCAAGGTAAGACCAGTGGCGCTTGCCCTGGGGAAAAACCACACAGGCAGCTGTGTCCATCAGCAGCCTGGTGTTACATACCTGCCACCCTCACCTACACCACTGCTGTATTATAAGTGTAATCTGCCAGCTAGCGACCTCCTGAGCCTGGGCCATAAGAAATCCTGTCTTTCTGAAGGGGAACACGCTTAAATTAGGTCCTTACTCAGAAAGGCGATGGCACGTAGAAGGGGAACACATGATAGAGAGAAAGAAGACAGCCGCTCTTCGGGGGTCTTCTTTCTGTCTACAAGCTTTGCAGCGCGGCTGTGGGAGGAAAATGCTGCCCTGAGATGTCCACCAAGTATTCTGTGCTGTAGGCAGGGGCTCTCGGGTCAGCCCCGTCGGCTCCCCAGCCCGCCAAAAGGGAGACTGTTTGAACAACACACACTTCAATCAGAAACTACCCTCTAACCCCAGAGCAATCGTTGCCAATTGTTTCAAAGCTGGCTTTCAATGGGAACCTCGCGCTGGATTTTTCAGTTGAAAAGTGTTCTCCTTAATAAGTGTTTTGGGGCCGTTTGATTCTTTTTGTTTGTTCGTGCATTTGATTTTTTGGCTTTTTGGTTCATGTTTGGTGTTATTTTGGGGATGGGTTTTTTCTGCCAGTGGGTTTTCGGGTTTTATTCTGGTCCACACTCCAGCCAAGCTGGAGGAGGTGACTGCTACTGCTAACCAGAAAGCCATCAAAGAAGGGAGGACAAAGGAACAGGGGTTGTCTAGGATGGAGAAGAGAGATGCTAAACGGGTGGGTTTGTCTGTGCATGCTGCATTATGCATCCAGGGACACAGCTAACCCAGAAGGTAAATCAGGCAATTGGAGCGAGCCCGTCTGAATAAACACCAAAGGGAAACTCGATTAAACTTTAAAAGCAAGGCGTTTCCAAATGGCAGGACTAAGCAGCGTTTAAAGGTGATGATCGCTGCCAAGTTGTTTCAAGCAGACAGGAGGCTATTCTGTTTATCTGTTTGAACGTGCCAATAATTAATCTAGTAATCAGCACCTTCTGAAGGGACGATTTGAAAGGGAGATGAGGAGGGCCAGGCCCTCCATCAGTGTAAATTCACATTGGCTTGCTGCGTCACAGCCAGCTCTGTGCTAGCAGAGGGTTTAGCTCAAGCCCTCTTTGGGAGGTGACATGCTTGGGGGGGGGGGGGGGGGTGACTTCTCTAGCATAAGTGTGGTGATGTGCCTCATACACATGCAGATGGTGATGCTTCTCATACCACCCACAGCACAGATGGACTGTCAGTCATCACATTGAAAGCCATTCCAAGAGCATGACTACCCCAAGTCCAGCAGGGAAAATTTAAGTGCTCTTTTATCCACTGAACCTACACTGCCTTACTCCACACAGACACCAGAAGCAAAAATACTATAGAAATAAGACTCCTACTTATAGAGCTCGGCAGATGAGATATAACAATAAAGATGCTGAAGTCACCCTTTTGTTTAATATAAATGATGTTGTGCTTATAGAGTCTCTTTCATCCAGGGATCCTGGAGAGCAGCAACCTCTTTGCTGTGCAGAGGACCAACTTCTGCCCTAAAGAGGTTAAAGGCTCGAGTCAGAACCCTGCAGTAAACGTGGCTCTGCCTCAGAGCCATCTACACCAACAGCCTGTTGGGTAGGGTTTTAAATCACATCATTTCCTAAGTGTCTTAATTCCATGGGGGTCCAGCGTGGTGCTGCTGTCTTGGGACAAGCCATCCACATACCTGGAGCGGTGGGCATGCAGAGCTGTAGAGACAGGGGCAAAAAGGTGGCCTGCAATGGAACTAAAAATAGATGGATAAAAACCAATAGACACCTTTGAAAAACATTCCTGTCACACATTTATCTTGAGCAACATATTTAGTTGTTAGGGACTAAGGTGATGGAGCCAAAGAAGGCACTTCGTGTTATTCCTCACCAAATCTTCTAAGAACTGGTCTGGTTTCTCCGGCAAACATATCTCCTAAGCTGTCTTTTAAAGGGTTTGGTTTTCCTATTTGCTTTCCTTCCCTCCACAGCAGCTCTCCCAAGTCCCAAGTTATTGCTCTTAAGAATTATTATTCCTTTAAGAAAAGGATCTGTCCAAAAGAACCAGGGAAGAGGAGAAGGAAACAGGAAAATTGCAATTTGAACTCTGCAAAACCAGTTATTTTTATTACCTATCACTTTCAGGAGGTGTAAAACCTGCAGCAGGTGCCAGTCTGCATCGCAGCTAGCCCGTCCCTGCCTGCCCCTACCACCAACAAGCAGAGCCAGAGAAGAAAGAAGCCAACAGCAGAAGAAATCCATAGGGCTAGTAAGAAAAGGTGCGATAATTTTGCTAAGCTAAAGCTAGGCAGTAATAATCTATGACAGGCAGGGGCTCTCTGGGTGATGTTTAGGATTCTGCATCCTTTCAAGGGCTAGCTGTGTGGCACAAGCACTGGAGCATCTCTGGCTGGTGAGGAGGTGATCAGCTGGCGGCCACCAAGGTGCCCCATGGGCTGTGCAGAGGGAGATGAGGAGGAGCTGGGTTACACCCAAATGAGAACATCGCTCCCAGGGCATCAGCATCCTCCCTGCTTCTCACTTGGCCAACAGCTCAGTGACGTCTTCATGTGGCTCCCAGCCCAGGGAGCAGCTCCGGACATCCGCCTCTAAGCCACTCATCCTCATGTACAGGACAATTCCTGCTTGGAATAAGGGCTTAAAAGCCACGCAGAGGATATTGATAGTCACTTAGCAGGACAATCTCCAAAGGGCTTTTGTATCACCCATATATTCTCACAGAGAACATAGGATTTCATTATTTCCCAGTGTGTGAGGTTCCTGAGAAGCTGTCAAGAAAGCGCTCTAGGAATCTTCTGATGAGAGCTCCCCATACAAATGCCACCTGCTAGGCTGCTTGGAACAAGTCCCTCTGACTGCTCCATAGACCCGGAGATGGTCTGACTGGCTTTTCAGCCCTCACTTCGTGCCACTCTAACCTGCTCCCTGCTCTTTCGGGCTATGCCTCCAGGGCAACTGGTCTTCCACTGTGTTGAGCAAGGGGGGGTCCATTTAAGACAAGCTCCATCTGCAAGTCTCTCAGCCCTGGTGGCAGCATGTCCACCTGAAGAAACACACCCAAGCCATGCTGGAGCCTCTCCAGGAATGTTTCTATTCTTGGATATTGATTTTTGGGTGTTTTGGCTATAAGCATCAGAAAATAACAGTAGTGTGAATTGCTCCAGCTCTGTTAAGGTCACCACCACACTTGAGAAGTCCCATTGGGAACTGTTACCATAGAGCCTGCAGCTCCCTCTCCAATACTTCACACGTTTAAGCTGGTAATTGCTCTGTTTGGTCCTTCATCCTCGTACATGTGGGTAAGCAGCCCTCCCGCAGCAGCTGCCTGCTCCTCGCACTTTGGCTAATTGAAAGGAGAGCTGAAACTGCAGCCAGAGGAAATCCTCCTACACGATCCATCTCTGAAAGCACGGCCAAGTCCGGCAGCAGCGAGTTGCAGACCAGCTTGCTATCAGCATCCTCCTCTGCCCCCAGAGGGCTTTGGATTTAATCCCAGCTTTTTCTCTTCTTCCAGGACAGCGGGGCCAGACAGCACCACAGAGCTTAATGTATTTGCTCTGGGAGCAAAACCAAACGATGCAGTGGTGGAAGGCGCAAGTCCCTCGCACAACACAACTCGTCAAAACCATCCCCATACGGTTGCCTTGGAAATACAGTAACCAAGGTCCAGCCCTGCCTTCCTGCACGTGTGAAGAGATGCAGCCCCGGCCCCTGTGCACAGAGGACCCACATTCATTCCAGGATGAAACCTCAAGCAACGCCAGGCAGGCATTCCTTCTGATCAATGAAGGAGTAGCGCTGACGCAGAGAAGTCCCAACAGGTTCTTAACTGTGAAGGCTGGAGGCTGTGAGAGAGGATATTCATGGGAAGCATGGGAAGCAAGCAGCCTGTGGGTCAGGGCAGGATCGGGGGCGAGAAATGGAACAGGCCTGCAGAGCATTGATGGCAGTTATTAAAAGGAAAGGAAATTCACTATGGGAAGGTAATAGCACTCCAGAGCAGTTCCTGAGGTAGTATAAATCAGCATAACATTACTGTGCCCGATTTATGACAGCTACAGGCTGGCCCACATCTCCCAGGGCTGCGTGCTCTAGCAGAGGAGGAATTCAGCCTAGCAGTGAGGCTCTGGAACAGACATCCTTACACTGGGCAGGTGATGGAGGCAACCACATCACCATCACAGCTCCAGTGTTCAGCTACCTCAGAATTCAAACAGGAAAAATCCTTTGTTTCCACCTCATAAAATACAGCACTGATGAGGAACACAGAACCTGAATACGCACTGTTGGAAAGCACATTTGATTATCTTCTGGAAAAAATGAGGCTCTGAACGCGAGAGACTGCTTCACACTGGAGTTAAGAGCATGGAAACCCACATCTATGATACTTCATTGCTCCGTAGCCGATTTTGTTGATTGGAATCATTAGGGTGGGAGAAGAAAATAGTCGACGTGCTGTAACCAATCTGCAAATGTTAGAAAACCTGCAATCATATGAAACTAATTTTAAGTGAAATGGGATGGTCTACAAATTATGGGGCAAAGGATTGCTACGAAAGGCTCTGAGTAAGGCAGACAGGAAAGCAACACACAGAGCAATACCTGCCCAGGAGGAAGGGTGGTCAGGAAAACACAGGCAGCTCACACCCCCAAAGAACACTACTTCTGAGAACTGATGCAAAACAGATGCTGACTCATTTCAGCCACCTGAAGACTCACTCAATACTGACCTTGTCAGGTGCCACCATCACCACCTTTGCAGCATCCGGGAGGAGAATGGCCACTGGAATACCTTTGGCTTGAATGATGTGGGGATGCAAGATAGCTGCAAACCGCTTCCATGAGTGGGAGCTGATCAGTCAGTGAGGTCCTGGGGAGCCACAGGCCCTTGTGGCTTCCCTAAACAGCCTGCTCTCACGTCTGTCACCTGCTGGTGAGGTTTTTCTTCACCTCTGATATATGTGCAGCCACGTGGAGACATTGGGGCACAGCTTGAATACTCACTTCAGCAAGAAGCCCATTTTGTCCTACAGAACAACAGTGGGAGTAATCACATGCACCTTTAAAATACCACGGCAAAGATTATCAGCTGGCAGGGCTACAATGACAAAGGAAACACAGACTTTGGGACTGTCGTTCTGTTCCTCTCCCTTCTCCTAAATCATAACCGTGTCTGAAACAAAGCGAGAAGTAATAAAAATGAATATTCAGAAGCAGCACTTGCCTGAAGGTCCAATGTTGTATTGTGACGTTCCAGTCATTTTTCAACCCTCCCGTTTCTTGTCTGATATGCACAGCAAGGTTCTTCTCCCCCTCTCTCTAGAACTCATCTTATAAACCTGCCTTTGGATGCTCATCTATCAGCCCATCACTCAGAAAGCAAGCCATTTATCGTACTGTTCAAGCATCCACCCAGACCTTGGGAGGATGGTGGGAACTGGGGAGGGAAAGCAGAAAAAAAGCACTTTTCCTATGGCTTTAACGCTGGTTATAAACTACAGCGGATGTGAACATCCATCAGGGAAACACCTCACGCTCCTGCCCCTTTTTTCCCTCTCTTCCCAAGAGCCGCAATTTTGACAAAGAGCTGCTCTTCAAAGACAGCACCATTTAGGGTCTCCACCTAACAGAGAACTGGGTGGGATCAGGTCCTAAGCAGGCAGTGTGTTACCCCAGCAATGAAGCCAGGTTCTGATCTCAGGGAAAATGAATGGAAGTCTAGAATAAACTGCTCCCCTCACTGGAGGGTCATCAGCCCAACCCCTGCCCAATGCCATGGCACCCACTTACCTGTTCCCTGCCTGACTCTGCTTCCTCCCACCAACATCCAGGAAAACCAGTGCACAGAAGGCTCCCCTTTGTGACCACCTGCCTGTTACTGAGCAAAGCACGTGGCTGTTAGCAGCTATTATCAACAGATTATTCTGATCAAACACCAAAATAAAGGACTTCCTTGAGCAGGTTGCTGTCAGTGCTATCGCTTCCCCCATCACCTCTTCCAAACCATCCCTTTCCCTTTCCACAGATCTGTACATCATTCACAAAATGAGAACATGTTAAAACCCTATAAATAGTTTCATCTACTCCATCCCTCCTATTTCCTATCTGCTACTTCAGCCTTTTGCAATTGGGGTGCAGTAAAATCTAATTTTAAACATGATGTTGGCACTGTAGTCTCACCCTCTTCAGCCAAAATGAAAAAGCCACCCCTATACACGGTTTATCACAGCAATAGACAAATCTATCACAATAATGATTCTGACAGACAGTAAAAAGCAAAATACATTGAAGGGGTTTACAGCAGTTTAATGAAGGCTCTCGTACCAAATCTTGAACTCAAAGTCACAGTTATTGAAAGAAAAATAACTTACAATGGAAAAGCTGATGAGAATTGCCCACCTAGCCATGGAATCAACTGTGGTTTAACGCTGTGCTTAAATACTCACCACGCAATAGGAACGCATTTAAATCACGACCAAGGTACACACAATTCATTCACTTCCATCGTTTTCAATTACATGTATGCAGCACGTAATTTAACCTCTGGAAGTTACTCTGAAGAACACAGAGGTTTCTTCTTTTTTAACACTCACTGGAAATAAATACCATTTAGAGAATACACATTGAGTGCAATAAAATGGACACTTAGGCACTGGTACAGCCTAGTCCTTTTCAGCCCTCTACAAACTACAGGACAAGAAGTTTTAAACCACAGATGGGGTAAAGAGCAGGTTAGCGCTGTACAGGGAGTGCAGCAGGTTACGTACTGCACAAGAGCACATCTGCAAAAGGTCCCAGAAGATTTTTGTTGAAGATGCAGCGTATCCACACCAGGTATATCGTGAAGGGCTTAATGTTTTCTGAGAAGGTATGATTCTGATGGGACAATATGTAAGGCATGTAAGTGTTTTCCCCTTGCTCCTGTATCCACACTTCATATTTCACTTCTCTGACCTTGAGATACTTCAGGTTCCAGGGGATCTGCCAGGATACCGCAAGTTTAGCTTCGCTCGTGCCCTGGACAGAGGCTTGACACTTGGCATCCCTCACTTTGCCAGGGTAGAGGCTACCAGACCATTTCTGCTTCTTGGGTCCAGGCTTAGACTTCACCGTCTGCCTGATCACGTGGATGAGAGAAGGGATGTTCACCTTCGTGTCCTGGTAGGCACGGAACAGCCACTCGGGGTTGCGGCAGCAGAGGTGCCGCGGCACCTCTGTGTTCTTAATGATGCGCTCTTGCTCTGCCTTGTCCAGATGAGCAATCCCACCCTGGTCCCAGGGTCTGTCTGGGTAGGTAACAGTGTCTTCCCTGTCAGTGTTCTGCCAGGCAATGTACTGAAGGTCCATGCCAGGAAGGGTTGCCAGGGTTTTGTAAGGGGTATAGTGTTCAGGGTTGATAGCATAAGGAAAGAGCTCCACCACTGTGGCACCTCTTGGCAGGAAGAGAGACATGACTAATTGGGCCCCATGCATACTGACCAGCATGGACGCATTGCTGATCAACCGGACGATGTCAGAAAATGAATGCTCCTCCAGAGAGACAGTAATGGTTTTCATCTGAAACTCCTGAGCGAGAGCCAGGATTAGTTCTGCCTCATTTAGGATAAGTCTGTTGATTGTTCGGCTGAACACTACGATGTACTCCTCACTGGAGCTTTCCTCCATGCTCACGTTCAGCTTCTGCATCATGAATTTGGTGAACTGCCTGATCTCGTTACCAGAAACCAAGATGTTAGCCTTTGGCCCTTGCGGCTGGACAAATCCGTACTGGTACCAGGTGGTGATCTTGGACAGTCCCACATATGACTTGGTAAAGCAGAGGAGCCTGCCCAGGGTTTTAAGCTGCTCCCTGAGGAGCGGCTGCTTGTTACTCAGTAACTTGTAGAGGTCAAAGTGAGCACCTTCACTCCACCCTTCCATGAAGAAGAGCCGTGCCTCCAGATCTAAATCAGAGAACTGCTGCATGGTGTAATAAATGGGGAGGAGGTCGTCATGAAAGACGTGCATCAGGTTGTCTGGGTTGAACCTGTTAGCAATCAGCGCCACATCAGGCACGAACACCGGCTTTGGCATGAATTTCAGCGCAGCAGCCGGCAGCTCCACAAAGTTGAAGTACTGGGTGTTGTGATCTTCCACGGAGGACAGGTCGAGCAGAGCTGGCTGGAACCTCCGGGAGCCCAGGTTGGGCAGCATGACCGAGGAGTTGCTGTGAAAGTAGATAAACTCCTCAGCCTCAGTAGAGTAGCAGAGGGACTCAAAGCGGCAGATGCGGTCAGTGTGCATCCTGCCAGTGCACACCATCCTGGTACCGTCCTCCACCAGTGCCTGCAGAGCCGCATGGTAGTCAATCTGAGCCTGAGAGAGCTCCTGAGACTGACGCATGAGGACCAACTCCTCTTCGACCATGAAGGCATGCTCTCGCAGTTTGAAGTATTTCCACAGCACAGCAGCGAGGACAGACACGAGCAGGGCATTAAACACGGCTGCTATGTTCATTCTGTTGTTAGATCCTAGCAAGATGACAGGCGGGGAATGCAATGGAGAGGGAACACATCATTAACGCTCCTTGACATGGTGAGGGTGAAGACCTGTGGAAAATGAAACAAGAAAGGAACCATTTAAACACTGGGTTGATTGGGTTTACAGCTCCACCATGGATTACACTTCATGGACTATTCAAGAGAGCTTAGGCTTTTTTCAGCAATTTTTCCCTCTTCCAGGGGACAAGGAAAAAGGGGAAAAGAGTTCCAAACCACTGCCTGCTGTGTTCCCTGGGACTTTGGCTCGCTGCTTTCTGCAGACCACTCCAAAAGTGAGAGGAAGGAGTGCCCTGCAATTACTGGGCCACTTCCACAGGGCTTGGAAGACTTTGTTCCTTGATCTGCCATAGGCCTTTTGCATAGCTGTGAGGACCCAACTCTGCCTCTTGCGCTTACTGCACAGACGGTAACAGAACAAGGAGCATTGCCAAGGATAGATTTTGCTACACCCCATTTCAATACAAATGTGAACTAGTGAACGTAACGCTCAATTTAATTTTACTGGGGGGGACACAGTCCAAAGACACAGGTCTATGAACTGCCCTATGGGAGACTCCCAAGTCACTCAGTCATTTCTTTGGCTGTAATCAGGTATGATCAAAGGCTAAGAACTGCCATTGTCTTCCAAAAGAAATATTGGTATGGGAGAGAGGAGAACTCTGCTCTTTATGTGAGGAACTGATGTTTCATTAAGGCAATCAAACCTTCATTCATTGAGAATGAAGTGACTTGCACCAGCAGGGCCAGCCCTTACACAAATGGGAAGGCAATATAGTGTTTCCACTGTTGGTGTTTTCCCACCCCAGCCTGAGAATTTTCTCTAAGCTGTTCCAAGGCCTCTTTGTTTCTTTTTCCATTATGGGAAAGATCCTGCCATGACTTGCTTCAGGTGCAGAAAACACTACTGGATTATATGAGAGTATTGATTATATTTTCAGCTGCAAACTTCAATTTAGATATTGATTAACCTACAGTACTTATGGGCTTCAATTTTCATTATGCATCGAGGTCCACTGCTCGTCAGGCTCTGAGTAATTGCAGCCATGACTCATGGGGAACTTTTGGAAGGGAAATTTCTGATTGATATATACCTGGTTAGACTGTTTCTAGCTGCAGATTTTTAAAGGCAGCAATTTAAAGTCCCTTTGATGCAAGTATGCAGGGAGGGGAAAACAACAGCGTCTCAAGCACATGCTCTGACATCCCATGCAATAGTCCCTTAGCATTTTAACCCAGAGATGCTTGTTATTCTGTGGCAGAGTGGAAGAAGACAGCAAAGCATGTTCAGGACCAGTGTGAGCACTTCCTATACCACCAAGGGAGTTCTTCTCAAAAGAGAGACTGCAGCCTAAAAGCTTGATCCTGCAATCTGGTTCATACAGCCTGAAATTGAATGGAATTCAATGAAGTTAGAAGGGATCCCTACAGCTTGTGAGATCCCAACAGCCCGCAGGATCCCTGTTTTAGGAAGAACTGAAGGTACGTGGGAGACTGAATAATGCCAAAGAAGCGAGTGCTAGCCATAAGCCACATAGATTCAAGAGATGGTCTCTGGAGATCTGAGCAACAAATTCATTTCAATTTCAGAGCAGCACTAGCTACCCAAATAAACCAGAAATGAAGTCCACCTCTGGCAAGTGGTCTAAAAAGCTGCCTCATTTAGCAACTCCTTAAAAGCAAGCAGCAAATTAAAAAGGTGTTGTTCTCACTTCAACCCTGGAAAAGGAAATGGGAAGGGACCCAGAGTGGTCATCTAATTACCAGGGCAGGATCAGCTCTCCCTAACGAACTCCCAAAAGATTTTTATCTATCTCATTCTTAACACTTATTCATCTCCTCAGCCAGTTTCTAGCAATAAAGGCATGAAGGACTGTACCAAACTCCTTCCTAACAGCCAGCCTTTGTTTCCACCACAGCAATTTAAACCTGTTCTTGTCCCAGGTGCCACAGATATCCTGCACAGACAAATGATGGCTGTCACATCACTTCTCAGCCTTTCCTTCCCTATAACAAGGGATGACTGCTGCTCCTGATGGCTTTGCAACTCTCAACCATGGCTGTTCCATGGACAGCCTTGAACACAAACCTACTGGGTACAGTAGTACATCACTTGGTTAGACTCTGGTAAAGCAAACAAGCTGGTAGTCAGGAAAAGAAATTTTTGATGGGGACAGATCTTCAGTTATTTTGTTGGCAGCAGACTTCCAAAGCTTCATTTTACTTCTTTACTACCTTTGAAAGATGTCTAATGATACCACATAACCTCTCCACTACAGACCTCTCACCTTGTGAGCACAGCTTTAAATGGCTTCTGCAGCATCACCAAAGAAAGGACTGTGCCCAGGGACCCACGTGTGAAACCTGCTAGTCAGTATGAGAGGGAAAGCTTTAACAGTTGAGTCTGCTGCCCCAAGCACGCACTTCAAATGAAGGCCAGTCTGCAGGCATTGTGGAAGTTAACTACTGCAGGTCAGACGAGCTCAACAGGCGAGTCAAGGCAAGTTTCAAGAACTTTGCAGAGGGGGAAAACCGCATGGCCTCTATTATGTTGGAACCAGATGATCTTAAGGTCCTTTCCAACCCTAACTATTCTATGATTCTATTGCAGTACAGCAAGAGGTGTGTGTACGTGTAGGTGTTTCAAAGGCATCAGAAGCCCATAAAAACACCACTTGGTACCACCTGCATTTCACAGGCGTCTCAGTGGTGGAGAACTCTGTCAACCATTACAAACCCCTTGAGCTGAACAGGCCTCCTTGGAAACAGTCTGTTCTAATATTTCACCCTTGACTTGTTCTCTCCCCTGCAGCCCCCAGGGAAGGGCATAAGAGGCACTTCAGAGATGCAGCCTGATGGATGCAGCCGATGTTCTGAGGTTAGCAATTTTCATTTCAGACTCTGCTACAGCAGTACCCACTAAATGGCTACAAATGAACAACTCAGCTTTTAATAAAAATCACCTGCAAGGGCCTCCTCTATCTCTTCCCTCATTGCACTTCCCCTCTTGCACTTCTCTGCACTTAGCTCAAGTGAGTGCATGTACTTTAGCCAACCAGGTGTCAGGAATGAATGTTAAAAGCTAGCAATGCTAAAGGAATCCATCTTCATGCCAGTTCCTCATTGCCAATTCGTAATTCCTGGCTCATGCTGCTTGGCTGAGAGCTGCTTTTGATGGAAGTGAACAAGAGGATGTGGACAGGAAGGGGTGTCATAGGCAGAACTGAAAGGAGAATTCCACAGGTACTCAGGGAACTGTCTTCATTCTTTGCCAGTTTTCCCACATTTTATCATCCACCTTTCTTTTTAATCTGGTGCTTTCAGTGAACACAGACCTTACAGAACTAAAGTTTGGTGCTTCAGGGAGTGACAGAACACAAACAGCAAGAAACCATCCCACTCTTTGCTTTTACATACCAGGAGAGGCTGCACTAAGGGAGTAAAGGCAAACAATCACTCTCCATGTCCCCTGGTTCCTCAATCCCCCAGGCTGAGATCAGTCATTAAGTGTTGGCACCAACGGGGGTCTTAGAATGGGCAACTTTCCCAGGAGGCAGCAGGCAACTGAAATAGGTGAAAGCATTAAGACTTCCACCTGAAGAGATCTACTTCACAGTAAAAGAAACTATCATTTGTAAATCTACCTCACAAAACGGGTCTAGAGCTGCCACTCTCCTCCCATGGTGCCATCAGAGAACATCTTAAAAACTGAAAGCCACTTGCAGAAGTGGCAGGCCAGACACACTGCTGCTGTCCTTATGAGCATACTCCTCTGTGCCGTTCCTTTCTACATAGAGGTCAGCATCTAGGCTCTTCACAGCCCCAGTTGCCCACAGATTATCCCCTTCCCACCCCTACCGTGCTCATCCACCCTGTCACTTCCCAGTGACACTGGGATAACCACAGCTTTGCTCCACATGAGCAATACATCCCAGTTACCAGGGTAATTGCACGGACTGACATTTTTTTTACTCTCAGCTTTGAAATGCTAAAGCACCATCCTTCAGCAACAGAAGATGCAACAGCTGATAGACCAGAGCCCAGCCAGAAGAGACATGCACGTAAAAGCAGCACAGAGCTTCTTGCTGTCAAGGTAGCAGAGGGCAATGATGCCCTATGGGAAGGAATGGGATGTGCCCTTGTGGACTCCTGACAGGAGCAGGATGCAAGGGAGGAGCAGGAGTGAGAAAGGGAGACAGAGGCAGCAAATTTCCCTGGCCGGGATGCTGACAGGGCAGCTGAGGTGCAGCACTGCACGGTCAAAGAGCTCAACACACACAGTGGTGTAAGGGCAGCTCAAGACTTTACAGTGGAAATAAGAGCACATCCTGAGGCTTGCAGTTCAGCCACAGTGGATGCTGCTCCAGAGGCTAAAAGCCTGTGGGAGGGACTCTATTTTTGGTCAGCTCCTCTTGGCTCTTTTTCCAAAAGCGATCACAGGCATGAAGAGCTTACCCCTTCTTTTTCTCCTCCTCCACTCACTTCGTAAAAGGGTCACAGCTTCATCCTCCCAGCCCAGCTACTGCTTCTCTAACTTGCAGTGATCACTGGTGAGCAGGTAAAGGCTTCAGGAGCATGCATCTCGTGTGCTCAGCAGGCACCTCTGGCAGAGACCTTGAGCATCCTGCAGCATCTATGGTACTCCCATGGACATTTGGACACTGTAGCACCTTCTGCCTGTCAGCTGCTGGTCATCTCATGTTTTAAACATTCTCAGGAAGTGGGAAAACAACAGGAAGCATCGATGAAGACACTGTTCTTTTAACATGTAGAGGACATCAGAGTGGGTGGGATGGGAGAGATTAATTTCTACTAACAGGCAGTTGGCATAAAGGGCTGTTTGGATTAATTTAAGAGACTAGTTCTGTTGTTCTTTTGTTTTAATTGTGAAGCTAGAGTAGGATGAATCACTACTTTGAAGCTATTAATATAATGGACAACCGCTTTAAATCTCTTCTCCATTTTCAAATTTACTATCTATTTAGGTAAGAAATTGGGAGAAAAGCTACAAAGCCCACACAATAAAACCCACGAACATAACTAAAGCCCCCAAAGGAAGAGACCAAGAGCTTGATTAGGGAGAACGAGGCTCATGGAGGTGAGCAGCACGTCTAATAGTGACCACCAAGCTCTGCAGGTAGTAACAAAATGAGAAGGGCTGGTTTTGCCTACTTAGGCCTTGCCAAGCTTTTGTTACCAACTGCCCAAGCACTTTCCAAGCCAATGCTCAGTTTTCCAGAGCTAGAGCAGGCTAAAAATTCCTCACAAAATGGAAGAAAAAGCATGAAGGACACACATGTCCAGAGAGCCTCACAGCCTTGCGCACAGAGAGGAATGCCTCTACATGGAAGCCAGCTTGGCTCTGGCCCTGCTGACTAGCTCCCATTCAGAGCCTGCCAGTTGTGGCAGCAGTGTCGAAGTAGAACTGTCCCTGCAGCTCCCAGGAAAGTGGTGCAACTGGAAGTGGACTGGAGCTGCTCCTGCCACAGGACAGGCAAGGAGCCGGGTTCAGGAAATGGGCAGGGCGCCCTTACCCTTCTCCTTATATCACAGCAACACAGTGAGAGGGGTGGGAGCAGATACTCCCTCCTCAGGGACATTTTGCCCATTAGCACTCCCTACCTCCAGATTCATCTCTCACTAGACTGGCTTTCCAGGACAAGAGCAGGAAGATAAAAGCATGTAAACATGGCATTTCACACCCCCCCACAAAATGTCTCCTGTTCTTCCTCCCATCCCTGATGCAAGAGGCTTAGCGAAGGATGCGGTATATGTAATACATGCAGTTTTAAATACCTCCTTCATTCATGCTCAAAGCAGAAGTTGCTAGAAGGCAACTCTCCCAATTGGAAGGAGGGGGAGTTGGGATTCAGCAGCCAAGAACTGGCTTTTATTCTTATCTCTGTCACAGATTCCCACAGAACTATACAAGCAAGTCAATCCCCACAGCCCAAAAGGCTGTTATCATCTTATTCACTGATTTAATGAGATACATATACTTTCACAGTACATGCCACATTAAAGAAAGGATGGTGCACTGAATGAACATTTGCTTTGTAAAAAGCAACCAAGCGTAGAAGTGCTGACTTTTTGAACAGGAAAAGAGCAGATTCCTGAAGGAAGCAAACCCAATGCTTAAAGATACAAATACCATTAATGAAGGCTGATCCAAAGAAAGGACATGAAAAATAAGAATACCTTAACACTGCAGCCTTGAGGAGAACGTTACAAATAAAACCTTATTCAGAAAAAAAAATCAAAGTTAAAATACAACAATATATTTAAAAAGCATCGGTGTCACAAAACCCTTAGGTACCTATAGACTGTTGAGATCAAAATTAGGTTTACCTTCAGTTTTTATGCTTTAGCATAAGTGATGAATAGAAAGCAAAACTTTCTATGAATCTTTCTATACAAGACTGCAACCAAAGAGCCCGAGGCTCCGTGCAATGGTCCCTACTGCAAACGTACCTTCAATATGAACAGGGGAATACCAGTGGGCACAGGACACCTACCAGTTGTGCTTATAGATAAGAAAATCTGAGTTCTCTTCCATTTAATTTTAGAGCCTGTGCGCCCTGGAACAGGAAGATATCCAACCTGACTTTCAAGCTGACTAGCAGAACATTGATTTAGTACTTATTGATGCTGCTCTCCTGATCTTCAAAAAACAGGTAAAAAAATCCCAACACCAAGCAGCTGCTGCCTATAAGCAAGCCATAAAACTGAGCTAAAAGTACCAAACTAAAAGAATACTTCTTGGGCTCTGAAGGTCCACATTTCCAAGATCTCCTCTCCATCCAGAATTGCATGGAGTTTGAAATCCTTTCCCCAAACAAAAACTAACCCTCATCTCCATAGAACTGCCCCAAATCAGATGTATTTCTAATGAACAAGCGTGAGATGAGAGATGTACTGAAAAATGGGCTTAAAAAGAAAGAAAAAAGTATTTCTCTCAGTCCTCAAGTCTTCACCTTCTGACAGTCCCAAGGCTAAAGATGAAAACCCAAGGGACTTAATGTAACCATGGCTAGACAGAGGGAGAATCTTAAGAGTTCATTCCAGCCAATCTTTGTTCACCCTAGTATCACATTGAAACCTATCAGGTTATATTGGCATTAACAGCACTGACTTAGGAGTAAAAAGCCCTTCCTTTTGCCCAGCGTCTTGCTTTTAGTCTGTAAGCAAGATACCTTTGTCAGAAACAAAGACGTGTTAGAGTGCAGCAGGTTTCTTACTTCAGTGGTCTTCCTAAAGCAAAGATGGAGCTGGTCTGGCAGAAGGGAACACTTACTAATGCTGTAAACTAAATTTAAAAGAACATGATGTGAAATCCCAAAGTACTGAACAAGATGAACTTCAGCCACTCCAATTATGCCTTTGGGCTTTAGCTGCCTTTTGTTATTCTCTGTATTTTATCTATCCTTTCTTTTCCTACTCTGACAGGAAGAGTACCTGCGTTATTTGGATACTGGGACTGGTGCTTAGCAGCATTTACAGCCTGAGCTTTCCCCGCTTCCCATCAGCATGGTGCCTGAGACCACTCCCGTGTGCTGCAAATTCTAAGCAGGAGCTGAAATTGTTCGGAGCACAGAGCAGCCAATAAGAACAGCAAAAATCCCTCCTTGGTTACCACAAGCTCTACATTAGCATGTTTTCAGGGAGGGTAAAGAAAATAAAGTAATCCTAAAGCAGCACCTGCCCGGTAAGAAATGAATTGCTGAAAACCCATGGAATTTAGTCCAGATCAAAGATGTTTTCCCCGGGAGACTTCTGTTTAAAAATGATAAAGCAAAACACCAGTCAAACAAAGATGGACCACAAAGACGTGGGATTACAACTGAACTACTGACCTGCTTCCCACACATACACAGCCTCAGAGGAGAGACTCCATGCGAAGTTGGGGAGGGGGGGAAAGAGCATGGAGACAGCATCAAAAAACAGGCAACAACCGCCTCCCCCTGAAGTACGCTGCAGCCAGGAGCACTAACAGAACTGAATTCAGAGCCCTATGTGATCAGCACAGCAAACAGAGCACAGTTACAATAACACTCAGCAGAGAACACACAGTTAATTCAGAGCACCTGCAATCTTTTCAATCTGGGAAGTACTATCACAGGTACATTAGTGTTGCAGCACATGCATGCATACCTGGTGTTGCTAAATAACAGCAAATGCTATCCAGTGCCTCTCTTTCACAGGCGAAGGAAAAAAGAAGACACCTTAAAGCTATGCTCTCCAGGGGAACAAACACTCTCCAGTCCTCTTCTTTCATCACCACTATAAAGGAAAAGAAAGAAAGGTACCTAACAGCTCAGCACAGTAACCGTGCACCATCTGCAGACTGAACTACCTTTCTCCCCCAGGTCTGAGCATGCTCTGTCTGTCGGCAGTGTCCTGTCGCTCCAGCTGGCTCACCTCAATTTGTTAGCCTCCCAGAGGTCAGCCTTGCATGCAGGATGATTTGCTGCAGTACTCTGCAAATCCTCAACGGGCGGCCGCACTCAAACAAACACGAGTGTGCTGCTTCCCCAAGCTGAGCATGCCTTGGGAGACAGGCAGCAAACTGGTTTGGGGGGGGATGCATTCTAGGAATCCTGCTTCTGAATGTCATGAATGTCACTCTGCATACTTCATACAAAAGAACAAAACAATAGGAGAGAAAGGAAATACAATGCCCCTTGCTAGAGGATGTGAAAGCCATTCGGTAGGCTTTATAGCAATTCCCTTAGCATCAGGGGAGCAATTTCCCAGCTGTGATGGTCAGCAAATGGCTCAGCATTGAGCAAGGCTGTGAGTGCCCTCCTTCAGAGATCCAGGGAGTGGTATTTCAAAATGAAGTTACCTTTTTTCAGTGGAAACAAGTTATCCCTAAATACAGAGACACAGAAGTGAGCCAGTTTACAAGAGTCTCTTACTGCATACAAGCTGAAGGTCACAAAGGCAAAGAGTGTCTCACACCAATCTCAGCAGAGCTTGAACTGTGAGGATTGAGCAGCTTCTTGAAGATGGCAAACCAGGCAGTGCTGACTGGGAACACTTCCAGTCCTAATCCAGCAACTGGATCTACACAAGATCAGAAGAGAAGCCCAGTTCTGACCATAGCACTCACCAAAAAGCTCATAGCCGAAGTCTCACCACTGAACACAGTTATGAGGAGTGAGATCCCAGACCTGTAGGGACATCCCTGCAGGCAGATCACAAGCAAACATATAATGCTTGCTGTGAATCTGTTTTGTGTATTGGCAGGATATATCTTTTTGATTACCTAGGGATGCTTTTTCCCTTTAAGTGAGACCTAACGGGTGAAATAAGAATGATGACAAAGAGGACAAGTTCTCTAACACCCACATGTACACATGTCTGTACATGTATCTGGTCTATACATTCAGTCTATGTCAGTTGTAAGGGACCTACAACAATTATTTAGTGCAACTGTCATCCTGATACTCCCAGATGAAGAGCAACCATTTTATATAAGAAAAAGGCAAAGAGAATCCATAGGTGAAAACAGGGGAGTCCTGAGGCAAAGATCTGGCAGAACTGGGAGGTGCAGAGCAGTCCCAAGAACATGACTTGTCCTGTGCAGGACATAAGACTGCTAGCCTGAATACAGCCACCATCAGAGCTGAGAAATGTGGGTGTCATTCAGCATCTCACATGCTTATAAACACAGTAATGCCACAGAGTTTATAACCCCGGGTTTCTGACTGCCAGATAAAAGCCAAATACAGAAGAAAAATAAGCTGAAAGAAACAAAGAATAAACCCTAATAACATTCTGCAGAATCGACAAAAGATTCTTGACAAAGCTAGACCTTCAAAAATGAGCCTGCCAACATGATGAATAAACACAACTGTTGTATCTCCTAAACTAGGGCATCGCGGAAGTAAACCAGACATTTTCTCATCTCCTGCTCTGAACTGCTGCTTTAATACCTCTGCCTTCTCGGCACAGAACGAGCAAATTGGTTCTGGCCCACCTGGAAACATTAAAAACCACCAGGATTGACAGGACAAGGTGCCACCTACCTCACTGCCCTCCTTTCCAGGCCTGTGCCACCTCTTCCCACCATCTCAAGGGGGACTTTGAACTACATCACGAGCCTATGCCTGTCCTGAGAAGATCTCAAAGGGACACTGGTCAGTCACAGCTGCTTGGGGGAAACACAAAAGAAGAGCAAATAGAAAAGATCCCCTTTTTGGCAGGCCAACCCAGTGCCCCCAGCTGCCCTGGTGGGACAAAGGATATCCAGAGTCACCCTTCCCTTTCTAACTCATCTCATTGCCCTCTGGTGCCACTGAATGCAAAGGTGCTGTCTCGTATGGAACAAGTCAGCTGGTTTACCTCTGAAGTTTGAAAGCTGAGGAGCAGAGTTAGATTTGCAGCTGATTTGCCTTGGGAAAACACATCCTGACTGTGTTTTCCATGCTTTGGAAAGCTCTGCTGCATGACCTAGCTTCCACTGATGCTCACAGGAGCCTTTCCACTGGCTCCACAGACCTCTGCTTATGGACTTCATCAGAGGGACCCCTGATAACCCAGAGATACCATGCCAGGCTCCTTATCTTAGTCCAACTTTGATTTTAAAGGAGAAGAAAGTAACAACATTTACAGACAGGTCTTCTCTTTATGAATAAGTTTCTTCTCTACCCCTGGAATGAGGTATATGCGCAGATTTCACAGGTACAGTTTATCACATCACATCGTGTTAGACAGTCTAATCAAAGTCCTGAAGAGGGTTCCATTGTCAACCTGCTACACCACAAAGTAACTGAACAAAACTACATCATTAAGGAGAGTAAAACCCCATAAACCAATAAATGCAGCGACTCTGAAATAGTAACTACCTGTTACTTCTGCACCATAAAGCACTACGTGTGGTGGTCCCAAGCTGCTTTCAAACAGCACCACCAGCTCACTGCAAGTTGGTGAGGTTTGCATAGGTCGTCTTGGCTCAGAACTAAGACTTTGATAAATATTTAATACTCCTCATAAAGCTGCAGCCTCCAAAAACAGCACCACAAAAGAAATAGTTAACATCTTCAGAACTCCTAAAGCAGCACAAACAAAAGTCATCACGATAGCAAAGAAGTCTGAATATATCCCTCTTGGTTTAGACTGACAAAGAGCAGATAAATAATCATTTACTGAATCTTTGCCTTGCATATATATGTGGCAGGGGTGCCGGCGTCACTCCGAGTCACAGCATTTATTATTTATAGTCCCAGAAGTATATTCTTGTCATGGGTTCAGCAGCAGCAGTCATTTTTCTCCTCCTTGGTAGCTGGTGTAGCGCTGTGTTTTTTGTTTTTGGGCCTGGGAACAGCACTGATAACACCAGTGTTTCGGTTACTGCTTAGTGATGTTTTGGTCTGGCCAAGGACTTTCTGAGTTTCATGCTCTGCCAGGGAGGAGGGGAGCCGGGAGGCAGCAGAGACAGGACACCTGACCCAAACTGACCAAAGAGGTTATTCCCTACCACAGCACGTCATGCCCAAGATGGAGGACGGAGAGGAGAGACCCAGAAGAGTGGGGGGTGCACTGCGTGGTCGGGCTTGGTATTAGGTGGTGAGAAATTGTATTCTTTCTTTGTATTTGCCTTGTCATTATTATTATTGATGGTAGCAGTAGTGATCTGTGTTATACCTTAGTTACTAAACTGTTCTTATCTCAACCTGTGGGAGTTGCATTCTTTTCGATTCTCCTTCCCATCCCTCCGGGAGTGGGGGGCAAGATAAAGGAGGGAGTGAGTGAGCAAAACTGCGTGAGTTATAGAGGCTTAAACCACGACAGTTCTATAAGAAATAGTTCTTCCTGCAGTGCTTTTGAACCAAAAGTGCATCTCAGTTTGAGCACAAAACCATTTCATGCCTGAACTGACAAAAAAGTGTCCCCGCACTGAAAGACAAACAAGGAGACAAAGGAAGCACTGGGTTTCTGGACACCAAGACTGGGACTCCACACATAGAGGATGGCATTTTGCTTCTGCAGAAGCTAACGTAGAAACTGATGTCAAAAGGACCAGCACTTCAGCCAAAGTGAAAGCTCCTAAGCAAGAATGTACTTTGACAGGGAAGAGATATTTTTTGAAGAGTATCTCAATGGCCAAACTCCACTTCGCTCTAATGTTTCGAGCATGACATACTTCCAGGCTTAACAGATGTAGGACACAAGTGTCACATAAATAGCAGGTTTACAATGCATGATCAGACACATTTTACACACACACACGTTTAGGTTACATGTGTTTACATCAACCTAAAAAATCCATAGGTATTTATTCTCCTCCACAGAAATGTGTACATTTTAGATACAAAAGAATACTTGTGATGGAAAAGCACACTAGCTATCCATATTTGTCATATGCTGAACTAATCACACTAACAAGACCTCCATCCCCATCAAGAACCACCCTAGCAGCACTGCAGGGATATATCAGCCTGCTCCTGCAGCTGTGTGCAATGTGTGTTCAGATGACAGGAGAGACTCACCTAGTTCCCAACGCAGGAGATGGCTTCCGTAGCTATTCTGACTCAAGCTGAGTGTCACTTCTTCTCTTTCAGCAGGGAAACACAGAGAAACCAACTCCCTCTCCTACAGCCATGCCAACTGCATACCTGCAAATGTAATTAGTGCCAATGTGTGTGTGAAGGAAGCAGAGATAATCCATGCTCGTAAGAGCAGCCTGGTAAGTAAATGATGTTCACCTAGACCGACATGAGAAACCAAAGGTAAAACATCGCCTGTAAGACTCCTGGGTATTGCTCATGGCCTTGCCATGGTGCTTCCCACAGCCTTGTTAACTGTTTTTGCCAGTAAGAGCATCTGCCCCCTCTCTGATGACACTTTAATATTAGGCCTTTATCACTACAGCAACACCTGAAGAAACACATCTCCCATTTTACAGAGGAAAATATTGGAACTGTCAAGGGGATCAGGGGAGGACATACCACACCAGCAGCCTCCTGTGAAAAACCCAGTAACAATCAAACCCTCTTGTGTACCCCAAGGTTGTAGTCATCTCCAAGGACTCCAAGACTGAAGACAGGAGACAGAGCCTCCAAGATCAAAGTTGACAGTTTAAACATTATAAAGGATAAGGAGGATTTGAGTTATCAGTTCTGTCACTGTTGCTCTGAAAGAGCTACTGGTCGAGCAGTCTAAACCTGACTTGCTCTACTCTCAGCACACCTTCCTCTCGTCTCTTATCCCAACCCACACTTGCTGTACAGAGGGCCATGCATACCTCTCCTGGAAGACCCCCTGCAGCCACAACTTAGCCTGAAGTTGGAAGCCCTGTCCACATGGTCTTGTCCTGAGAAGGGTGGAAGAAAAGGAAGAGAGCTCCTTTTACTTTCTGAGGAGACAAACACGGTAGTCATAACCAGCAAGTCTCATCAACATCTTCGGAAATTAAAATGCTAGTACCACAGCAAAATACAGCTGCTAGAAGGAAAAACATCCTCAAACGTGAACATCATATTGGTACCAAGGTATGTAAAAGAGGAGAAGTAACAGAAATACAAAATTTGCAGTTTAGGCTAAACAACAGAAATGTCAGGCACTTTGTCAGATCTGTATGGGTGAATGGCTAACAAGTGTGTGGGAGTATCCAAAGAACAAGGCTTAAGATGTCCAAGCATTTCATTGCCTTCACTGGATTACACACCCATTTGCATATGGGCTGCAGCTGTTCAAGAACTGATGAGAACATGTCAGTTCTCAAGCAGAATTACAGCGGGACTGTTCCCCACAGCTGCCTTTGCCTTAAGCTTCTACTTTCTGGTACCCTCAGAGATTTTGTCCTTTCCTAAAAACCCTGAGAAGCAAAAACGACAAACCAAAGACCTGGTGCTTCATGGAAAGAACTCCACAAGGAAGCAGCAGCAGCATCTACAATCTTGATCAAAACAGCAGTTTCGATCCAAGTCGTAGCGTGTGTTTCAATTAGCCAGCCTCTGACAAATGCCCTGAGGTACCTAGCACAGCAGCATGAGAGGAATGTAATTCAGAGCCATGGTAAAGGAGAATCTAAATCAAATCAGAGGAAATAAAAAGGTTCACTGCCATTTTGAGTCCCAAAATTGCAAATAGATTGGTTTACCTTCAATGCCGTCTTCAGCCACACCTGTACAGCATAGCCTAGCGTTTAAGGGGATGCAGCCAGCACATCAGTCAACCCTATTCATGAGATAGCAGTGTAGTATTACCAACTGATAGGAGTACAGTATTTCTGGATACACCATAACCCCCACAGCGTAACCACTTAGACTGATGCTAAGGGAGCACAAAACACAGAATCGTAGACTCACAGAATGGTTTTGGTTGGAAGAGACCTTAAAGCTCATCCATTTCCAACCCCCTGCCACGGGCAGGGACACCTTCCACTAGAGCAGATTGTTCAAAGCCCTGTCCAATCTGGCCCTAGTCACTCCCAGGGCTGGGGCAGCCACAGCTTCTCTGGGCAACATCCATGTTCTGGATGCCAATATTCACATGAAAATTCAGAACAGAGCACAGAGTCTCACAAATAATCTAAACTTACACCGGAGTTGAAAAATAGGGTGCTTCCCAACAGCACAGGCCCTAGGACTGAAAAATGTCTGTCGGCCAATTTAAACACTTCCTTAAAACTATTTTTCGATGAGTACTTAAATACCCTGGTCTCGTTTTCCCTGTGGAAAAGAACAATTATTGTTGCCTATCATCAGATTACAGTATCATCAGAGGGCCCAGCAGAGCAGTTGTAACACATGGCAGTAGGCCAGGCACTTAACTGTTTCGAATGTTGCTCTGAGGGCTACCACTGCTACTGACAGGGGGAAGAGAAGAAAGCAGCATGAATCACCTTGCTCAGCTTCAACGCGATCCACTGCATGCAACAGGAAAAGTGTGATGCATACACTGAGTTACTTGCACAAAACCATTCCAACCAATTCCAGTTGTCATATGCAACAATTCTGCTCAATAGCTACAAAGAACTTCTTCACGCCCTTGGCAGCTTGAATATTCACAGAAGGACTACAGAATTTAGGCATATTTATCAAGGGCACAGCAGCAAGGGGAAGAGGTTCAAGACTGACTTGATCTATTTATATATTTTTTTTTTGCATAAGACTTGCTATTATATTTGAATAGCAATAAAAAAATAAGGTGGTTAATTTTTGTCCCATAAATCCCACCAATAAATCAATGCATCACCTCCCTACAGCCCCCTTTTTCAGCCATCCCCACCCCATGGAGGCTGCAATACCCCCACGAATAGCTGATCTGCCATTTAATACATACAGAAGGACACAAAAAGCAGAAAGTACCTTTTGGGATAGGATCATCTGCAAACTTACTAACATAGTTGCTGTTCACTGGTGACCCTTCAATGACAGGAGATTCCTTACCCAACCCTGCCACAGCAGCTCATTTCTGTTTGCTTTCTTCCCACTGGCAAGATCTGCTGCCTATGTTCAGTCAAATGCTGAGTCAAGTGTTTGGCAATGAGAATCTCTTCAAGTAACTGAAGTGTGACCTGACTGTCACTGAGAGAAGAGCAACATCAGTTCGATAAACCAATTGCTGTTTAAAACAGCTCCACTTAAAAACATCTGTCCCTGTTCATTGTGCACAGATCTGGATCCATGTGCAGGTATTTCCACCGCTAGATTTCTGTTACATTGCTGCTGATGCAGCCATTCCCCACAGAAGCCATCTAGCCCTTATGACAGCCCTGCAGCATTACCCAAGCACTGGGAGGGTTGGAGCAAGTCCGAACCCTCTCACTTGCAAAGAATTCCCAAGATGAGCCATAGTAAAAACATACGTGCTGTCACACTCTTCATCCTCATAGAGGAAGGTTCTTGAGACCTTGGAGGAAAGACTAAAATACAGATATTTATCAGCCAGTGAGACCCATCCCAAGTCTGGAAGCGTCAGAGGTGGAGGACATACACCATCCTATGCAGAACCTCCTTGCCTTGCCTCGCCTCATGCAATTCCGCCCTCTCCACGGCTGAACAATGTGCTTATAATGAGTCCTGGAGGCTGACAGTAACAGTCTGGCGAGGTAGGCAACCCGTCTTCCCAGGAAGGGGATTAAAGCTACAGCCACACAAAGCTCCTCTTGCAACAGTGAAGCCTCAAATCTGCACCTGTATGAATACAGCAAGTATGTGAAAGGAGAAAGCACCCAAGTAGAGGCTGAGGACTGACTAGAAAACAGCCCCCTTCCTAAGTGGTTTCAGGAAACACAAAATAAGCACCATTTCTTTAAGATCAAAGTGATAAAGTATATTCAAATAAAACCCCTCTGCTCTAATTTGCCTGAATATATATAATGCTTAAAGACAAGCATGTACCTAAGAGCCCTGTGTTCCAATGTGACAGACAGGCACATAAATTGACCAGAGAACTTTTTGTATAACTTGACTTTGTAACCCCTGTGCTAAATAGATATAGGTATATAATACATATGTATGACTACAAAATTAATATAAAAGATTGCAATTAATATATAGACTATATATCACTCTTAAGTTTATACTTTTATTAGAAGTTGATTAATCAGTAGCTTCATAAATTTAATGAAATTATTTTCAATAAGCTGCTAGCTTCTCGGCCTTAGTTTCATACCTTTGACACAATCTTCACACAATCGGAAGCCAAAAAGCTGCAAAGCTGTATGTTAATGTGTGCGAAGCTGTCCCAGATAACCTTACAGGAGAAGGGAAAGAGAGAGCAACTCCAAGCTTCATTTTCTATTAACTCTCAGGTCTCTGCATGAACATGAGTAATAACCTAAGTAGTAAAGAACAAACAGCCAGAAGCAAGGAGCAGTGGTAAGAACAAATCATTTAAAAGCGATAAGCATCAAGGGCCCTAACTTAGCTAAGGGCAGTAAAAATGCACACACAGAGGAAGCCATCGCATGTCTCCTCAAAATGAATCTGGTCATATAGTTTTAGTGCTGGGCCTCAGTGCAACACCAGAGTGTCTATTAAAAAGGACAGTATTTTATCTATGTGCTTAAAGGTCTGATAACCGACTCTCCCAGGGGCAGCTCTCCTCCTTCTAAAAGAGGAAATTACAAAGCAAATTAATCTTTGTGCACCTTTTTATTTTCCACCCCTCCTCCTCCTCCCTCCCTCCACTCTTTCCATCCATTGTGAAAGATAAGCAGGAAAATACTGAAAGAAAAACTGAAATAAGTTCAAAACAGCAGAAACAGCCTAACTCTGGCTTGGCTCACACAAGTGAGCTTATGATACGGTGAATCAGTCAAAACCAAAAGAGGTCACGAAACTGCTGACACATTACCTTTCTGAAGTGGCCTCTTTGTCCACACAGGTATGGGTAAAAGGCTTATCCGCCCAGGAAAGAAATACCGGAAACTTATCTTGCCACTGCAAAGGGATTTTGATTCACAAACCACCAACATCTCACTCTATTTACATTACAGGTGACCAGCTGGGAGAGGGGAAACTGCAAACTAAAGCACAAAGCAATTCACAACTAACTCGTTTCCAGTGCATCAAAGGCTCATCAGTGACTGCCCCATCCAATGGACTGTGGTCATCCTGTAACCACATTTGACTGTCTGCTTGCCAGAAGCAAAGGCAAAACCCAAGCACATCCAGGAAATCACTGATGATACAAAGCATTCCTCTTCAGAAGAGGGATCAGCCTCTATGCACAAACTAAGGAGGGCTTCTTCCTGGGACAAAAGAAGGGACAGAGTCAGATGGTTTCAGATTCCTTCAAGGTATTTGCAATTGCCAAGGTATTTTACACAGACTGTGCTTAGGTGTTTTCATTGGTCACCAGCGATCCAAAATTCACATACTGCTTAAAACCACACATGGGTTTCTGAGCTTAAAGAAATCAGGAACTAAACTCTCAGTTGGGTACCACTCTCAAAACAAACCACATTCACACTAGTGCACCACTGAAGGGAACAAACCATCAAGAATAAGTGTTATTCAGAGAAAGGTATGCAAAAATGGTCCATAAAACGTAATGGGTGTAATTCTAGCTCCAAAAGCAATGAAAACCTCACAGCATGGCTTTAAGAAGAATGTAGCAGGAACAGCCCTAACAGGCTGGTTTTGAAGAGAGGAAGCTTTGAGAACAGAGAGCAAACCTAGTCGCAAGACTTCATAAAGGAACCTTAAAAACTATGTATCAGGGAGCATAACTTGATGAATAAGAAAGATCTGTGTGCAAGCCCACTTCATACAAGAGGTAGATAAAGCACAACTAGCAGGAAACACGTACTAACTCCTTGGCTTCAAGCAAGCATGGCCCTAGCATCTACACAGCTCTAAGCTGAGGAAAGAGGTGGTTCTCTGGAAGAGAAGTAGCCTGTGCCAAATTTACACAAGAACTTCCAATCAAAGACCCAAATCCCAGAATTCAGCTCCTCTTTTCTCCTTGAGCAACAGAGCAGCAGGCAGATCAGGCTTTAGAGACATCTTTCTCTGCTAATCACATAGTAACAGTTTAAAACAGAGATTTTATCACACCCAGCATCACTCAAAAGCCAAAAAGACATGTGCAATAGAATTGTTCAGGTAAGCCAGTATAAAGATGGAAAGGAAATTAACACCATATATGCAAAGGAGTCTTTGCAACCAAAGAATGAAACAGTTTTTATTGAGAATCACATCTTCTCAATTGAACCTTGCCAAATTAGCTGGATGGTACAAACCCCACTTATTTCACAAATACAAAATCCTCTTCTTGTTGTCAAACAAATTCTTATTCCTCTCATTTTCAATCCCAATCTCCATATATGCCATCTCCACACAAGAACCAAACAATTCCTGTTTAACATCAAAATGCCTCTTGGACTCTTTTTACATGTGTGGTCTTCAGAACACCTAGCAGCTGAAGAAAGGGCTCCTGGATGAAACCGTGCAGAGAGATACAGCTGTCAATACTTACCTTGATCTCTATTTCAGTTTTGTAAGGCAGAGTCAAAGGCCAGGACAGAGGAGCACACTTGCACGTGTGTTTCGAAAAGAAAAGGGAAACCTCAGTTGGTTCATATGTAAGAACTGGGCAGCACAGCCTCTCACAGGGGTAACAAAGCAAGCTGCGGTGCAAGGCAGTCAAATGGCAATGAAAGCTGCAGGCATGATGGGGAAAGTTGGTGACACTTTGCAGCTGTTGGTGGAAAAAGCTTTAGCTGCTGAAGGGGCAAATTATTGAGCCCTTTCCTTACAAAGCATTCCTAAGGAAAACTTCCTTATCCCAAACAGCCAACTACAGTTCAACTCAGGTGTGTCTCTTTTCAAACATAAACAAAGCAAACAAAAAGACTAGAAGGCTGAAGGACTGAAATAAAACCAAGGAAGAAAAGAAACAAGATGGGAGTGGAGGACAAAGAAGAAGACACACCTGGACAAAGGATGTACAGCAGAAGAATGTGCAACCTTCAAAGACTGCTCCAGAGGAAGCAGACTGGGATCTTCCTGATCTGTGCTGATCAGTAAAGCACCAGGGAATTTCCAAGGACGAGCCTGAGACCTCATTGCAGTGTATGAAATAAACAAAACCACTTAAAAACCAGGGGATGGATGTGAGAATTACCATGCCAGCTGCAATGCTGTGAGACCCGTTGGAGATAATGCAGTGAAAATGAGCAATGCTATAAAATCAGTGCATCAGGAAAACTCAGCCCCCATCTCTCTTTTAGAGTCCGAAGGATACAGGAAGAATGACATCTAATTCAGCACCAAAAAAACCCCACAAACCAATAAAAACATTTCCATCCGTACACAAAACTGATGTCTTCCCCTCCCAGTCAGAATGCAAGCTGAAACCCAGCAGGAAAACAACTTCACACCACTAGGAGCACATGGACAGCAACCAGAGCAGAGAATACACTGCCTCCTCAAAAACCACACATGCCATCACTCTTCAAGGCGAAAGGAACATGGCATGAAAATGAACTAAGGAAAGAAAACAGAGCCAAAAAGAGTGCTTCCACTAAAGGACAAGCAGGAATAGGAAACAGATGAAGAAAAGATCTAGATCATTCTGCCTACTGCACACTGCCATCAGCAGACAGAAAAAAACCCCAACCATTTTTAGCCACTTTTCCAAGGAGTTTCTTTCTCAGGCGGGCAGAGAACAAGCCAATGTACAGAGCTTTGGTTCAGAGACTTTTGCACAGGAGGGAAAAGGGCTGAATTGTAAACGACCGAAAATTCCTACATATTTCCCTGTTTGCAAGAGAAGAAAGGTTCTGCAGTCCCTTGTAACATCCTTCTAATGCTTCAACCCTTCTAGGCAGACGTACCACACTACATATCACCTACTACAGACAAGGTGCTGTTCCGTTCGTGGTGAGCAGACATAGGCAGGGTGTGAAAAGTGAGAAGGGGAAGTGGACAGATGGACTGCAAGGTAGAAAATGCCAAACCATCAGGGTTTCCATCTCCATCAGTTCAGTTGCAGGGTCAAGGCCAGTAACACAGAAGAGCAATACCTGCACTATTTACAGACTGCTCTTCCAGGTGACTGGAAAAGGCTCATTTCCTACTTCAAGCCACTAAAACAAATCAATCCTCCTTTCAGTCAAGAGCTTTGCTTATTCCACACATCATGGTGCTGGGTACATACACCCAATGGAAGCAACGCTTGTGCTTAGATTAAGCACGTGCTTAACTCCTGGCTGGACCAGCACTTTTAACCACACATCCTTGTGGCCAAGGATTTGCATTCTTACACATCCTGAGACTTTCCAGGACATGTCATTTATCATTCTGCCTGTGATAAAGCACGGCAACACCTTGCTTGTTTCTCTTGCTCTCAGTACACTGCAGAAAGCAAAAATACACATTTCTCCACAGCAGGGTGGAGGACACTGATATCCTCTTTCCCTCCCTGATAATTTAACTATAGGATAACACCACCAGGCTTGAACCGGAAAAAAACAAAGGGAGAAGGGGAAAAAGCGAGGGGAAGGATACTTTCTGCAGTAGAAACAAACAGCAAAATCCATTTGCAGATCACATATAAAAAGAACATCTATATTAAATGTTATCTCAGAAGAACCGTCAAGGATAAATCCATGTTCAGTTGAGGCATTTCAGCCTAAATATGGAAAATACACATTTCTGAGTTTATGAAGGGCTTAGTTTTATCAGTACTATTTACGCACACTTGGTTCATTTTAGATGTATTGCTTATACTGTATACACAACTATAAATACAAAATGCATAGCAGTGCATTTATGTGCCACAGAAACAAGATTTTAAACCAACAGACTTGAGTGCTCACTGCTTATAAAAGACAACAGCTCCCTATATTTTTAACCCGTTTCTAAATTATATATGTGCTGTGTATCCCTCCAGACAAATGAACACTGACAAATTACGTTCTGTCTCTAGCCAGGCACTTCAAGTAATCTCCTCCCTCCCACCTCCTCATCACATGAAATAAAGATGAAGCACCGCACCCCGTCAGTCACATTGCAGATCCATTCAGCAGCCACCTCTACCTGAAACATCAGAATAGAAATGTCAAGATCTTCATCAGTTTCCACTGCCAGAAGCTGAAATCCTTGCTGCAACAGTCTCAGCCAACCCCTGAGATGATGCTGCCTGGTACATGCCCTTCGCAGCCAGCATTACACCAGACTGCATCCAGCTTCTCTCACAAGTTTCTCCCAATGGGATTGTTCTCCTTCCTAGCAGGCTTCATCTTGTATGCCTGGACAAGGGATTTTGGCTGCATTCGTGGGCTGTGATACGTTTAACAAGCAGCACAGTGTGCTCCATGACCTGGCTGCTCCCCAGCCATGTGCCTGCAGGAATGCTGCCTGGAGTATTAAGCCCACTGCATGTACTTGAGCGCACACATTTTTTTTCTGACCTGCTTCATTACCCTTTTCCCAGCAAGATCACCCGGAGTTAATTTAATGCATTTAAGGGCTGAAGACCAGCCTCACTTCCCTGCTGTGCTATCAGAGATGTCAGAGGCAGAGAATTTGGCCATATTCCATCTATGAGGTTTCCTCCGAAGTCCACTTCTTCTGACAATATCTGAGCTGAGGCTTGAGAGAATGAGAGCAGTGCTCCATCCAACACAGCCCATCACCACCATGGAGAGCTGCTGTACAATCACACTGACCCTTGCATACCCCAGTTTCTCCCCTACAACAGCACAGGAGCTGGGTAATTTCCAAGTCTCCTTATCTGATACTCACAAAGTACCGAACTGCAGAAGATCAGAGGACAAAACAGTGGTTACTTTTTCCTATATTCAGACTCTGCTGGCCCAGTCAGCTTAACACAACATCTTTCTACAGCCACAGAACGGCATGTGCAGTCCACAGGCTAGGATGTAGCACCGAGGAGACACAGCAGTAAGCACAGGCAAGTAAATGCTTTCTAACGTCTTCCTTAGCAAACTGCAACAAGAGGTCCCTGAGCTTGGGGACTGTCACCTTCAGCTTCGACACCTATAGAAGAAAGCTTTTTTCCTTTCCAACTTCATCAACACTCCCAATATAACCACCATGCTCTGAGAGGGAGAGAGGGCAGAGTTTGCACTCAGAACCACACCTCAACGTGCTGCTGTAGTGCAATCCTATCTCTGTTTACAAACAGGCTTCCTTCCAACCCGTTCGTAAGTACCTGTAACATGCTTTCTATCAGTACTATAGGAACTAAAAACCTTTAAAGTTCAAACACAAATCTTTCCTTCACTAATATGGCCAATTAAAAAATGAAGAATGATAATAAGTTGTGAAATTTATTTTGTCACCAGCCTAATTGCTACTCCAGGCTTCAAATTATGGCTGAAAAAAAGAGGAACAAACCTGAACTGTTTCTAGCTTGTTTGGATTCTGGTTTACAATGTACAGCATTATCTTTATCAACGTGTGAGGAAACGCAATTGCACTGTGGACCTCTACATCAAAAGACCTACTTTAATTAATTATTTGAGTATTAAACTAGCAAGAAAAGAATTACTGTAGTTATTTCAGAGATGCTTATTGCTTTCATGCACGTGATCTGTCTGCAACGGTTAGTATTAATTTGCCAAACATCTTAGTTCATTTTACTACAGAATTATTACGGTATTAGGATTAGAATACTGGGATACTATAATTATTAGGATACCTAGTCGTAGCCTAATAAAAACAGAAACAGTTTGAGATCGCCTTTCTAAGGAAGGACTGGTGAAGAATTGAGGAGTAAAGGACAAGGAAAGGCTGCATTTTAAGTCAGTGTCAGAGTGTCTGCAAATGGACACAGAGGAAAGACAGAGAAAGATTTAAGTGAGGAACCCAGTGTCAAAGAGGGAGTGGACTGCAAACCTTCCAATTACAGTACCTTGGGTGCACTTGGCTTAAGTTCGCTCTTTCACCTTTCTTTCAACCATAAGTACCAGAAACAAAACACCACCAATCAAGAGCAATCAAGGTTACATTTTTAAAGCTAACTCTGCCCCTCTCTTCTTTCCCCCAAGCTTCCAACTTCCCATCTCAGGGCTGTCAGTAGCTGTCAGCACATCGTATGTGAACATACAATACAACTTGACAGGCAATACATCAGAAAACCTAGATGTGACAACGGCAAATTCCACCAGATGGTCCTGGATCATATCCATCCATTAAAAAAAAAAAAGGCAAAAATTGAAAGAAAAAAACCCCACACCACAGAAAATCAGAACTTGTAGGGGAAAAAAAAAAGGAAAAATCTGGGATATGCACTGCTTCAGCCTTTGTTCTGTCCATGATGGAAAAGGAGAGACACAACAGCTCCACCTCTTGTCCTAACTGGCTTGCCCTGTCATTAATATCAATGTACGTATTTCATCCTCCTATCCTAAGAAAAGGCTTCTCAGTAAAGATGCCACTCCATTAAAAGGCAATATGTACTATATGTCCTAGTAATAACAGTGCTTTCTCCCAATGACTCTGGAGCCTGGTCTTGTTCCAAGATCAATACGGTCTCCAAACCCCAGTGGGCAGTCCTGGGAGCAGCTGTGAACTTGGAGCACTTTCAAGATTCCCTGTTTGCCACCCTCCCCTCTTTGCTCTTATAGGCAGCACAGACTCTGTTTGGGTTCAGGCTGCCGACAAACTTCATCAGCCTTTGCAATGGCCCATCTGGGAGAGATCTTGGATTGTCTTGTCCAGTGTCAGCCACACAATCCTGTGAAGGCAGGTCCAACGCTGACTGTCCGGGCCTAACCTCAATGCAGGCAAAAATGCCTTTGATACACGCAAAGCTCAAACCACCTTCCAGCAGGTAGAGAGCACAATCTACTCCCGATTCTGGCCTCAAGGCCACCCAGAACAGACAGCTGAGGCAGGCAGAGGATCAGGACTCTGTGCCACTATCTGGGAGGTCAGCGCAGCCCCATGGCACAAAGCACCAGGTTCAGAAGCAGCTCTGGCATAATTCACTGCCAGGAAAACACTGAAGCTGTCATCGTTCTTCAGGTGAGTGTCACCAGACTGGCCACAGCAGCTGGAACAAAAGTGACAGCCCTATGATACCTATCAAACCAATGCAGGCTGCCACTGCTCAAACAAGACCTTCAGGGACACCATGCCTTGCTCCTGTTCTGCCCCTACCTTTAACAGCTATGTGCAGATGTGCATGCTTTTCTCTGTGAAAATTGTGTGCAACTGGAAAGAAATACTGTGTACCCTCATCCTCCCAGTTACACATGTTCTGAAGTAAAAGGTATTCAGTCAAATGTATTTTAACTCGGTAAAATAAGTAGATACAAATCTGAAAGCACAGAGGGAACAAAGATGGTGAGTGACATGGTGTTATTTTACCCAACATTTAATAGGACAGGGTAGTGCTTCAAAATGTTTTGCAAATCTGAGGTCTTCTCTGAACACAGGTCTGCGACTATGGTAGAAAGCAGATCTACCCCCTGCCAGTGCACAAGCTGCACTCCACAGTTTAGGACTGGAGAAATCTCTCTTCAGGCCATTGTGGCAAAATCAGTCTCCACTGAGAAACCAGACAGAGCCTTTAACAAAGGAGTATATTTTATTATATAAAATATATTACTTTATATTATAAATCCCTGTTTTCCTTCCCCTAAGTAAAGCTCCTTCCATTATAAACTCTCCAAAGTGCTCTCACTTCCGGAGTGAGAAACTCCTGTAAGGTGGAATACTCCAGTGCACTGGTGTGGGACTGTGCTCTCTAGTTGGACGGGGCTCCAGAGATGAAAAGGGCTTTTTTAGCAGAGGTTGATGGCCACTTGCTGACTTCTGAAGAAGCAGTTTATTGTCTCCATCCAATCCATTTTACAATTATCACCTTTAGCACAGAGAGGAAGCTACTTCTACACCACAGACCTGAGAACAAAAAGCTTAGAAAAAAGTCAGTTCTTCCCCTCCTCCTCAGACCTCAATAAGGAATATCTCATTTTTTACTCTGCCTTTGTGGTTTTAAGATGCAAGAAAAAGCCAGTGACATTTTCAAGTTTTGCTCTTGTGCACAAGTGGGGTTTCAAATACTGCAGAGCAACATAATTACATTTACAGACACTTTTGACTGGAACTTAAGTGTTGTGACAGCACATAACAGTCTCTTAGAGATAAGAAAAACAGGCATTTACCTCAAAATGTGTTTTCTGATTAAACTTGAAATGGACACCACCTTTTTAGTGGAGTGGCTTTTGACATCTCAAAGTTTTCCTATAAATGCTAGACTACAATTTTTCAAAACATGAACTTGCTCCAGAGAGAAGAATAAACAGCTTACTGTTTAATTCCTCTCAGCAGAAACACTGTAAAAGAGAAGGCACAAGAATAATATGTATATAATAACACTGGTAAAATGGCACCTCCTCCCATCTTGATATTTAATTATATCTCATTAGAAAAGCAAAAATACTGCAAATCAAAGTCCAGGAATCAGCTGATTATTTATTTATAGGCATTTATATAGTGCTCATCACCATAGCAACAAGGAATCCTTTTTTCTTCTCCTTCAAAGCAAAAGTTGTAATTTTGAAATGTGATCCTTTGATGTTGCAGTGCAAATAGGTACTTACGTCCTATGCTGCAAACACTTAGGCAGGTGCTTAAAGTACATGACTGGACCTAAGTCAAAGGCATGGTGAAAGAGACAGAAGCAGAGAAAAGAAAAAGAACAGAGAAGCAAGTGAGAATAAGGGGAAAGGGGAAAGAGTAAAGGGCTTTTGTACAAGAATGAACAATGCACTGGGTCCTACAATAAGCCATGATCTCCCTGGTGCTTTCTGCCTGTGAGTGACTGGTTCATGGAGCACAGTTGAGTTCAAGAGTAATCAACAAGTTCCCAATTTATGCTGAGGACACCAGTGAATACACTGAGCAAGGATTTCTAAGAGGACAGTAGCTTACAAATGAGGCTGCAGTGGGCTGCCTCCCTTTTGAAAGCAGAGAAGTCAGGAGCCTCATTTTGACTGCTACTCTCCTCTGATCCCCCAAGCAATTAGCCATTATCAGATTCCTACACAATTAACAGACCTTTTCAAAAATGCCATCTGCTCACAAAACATCAAGTCAATGAGTAAATTAGAACACTGCTCCTGCGTACACCTTACAGAATGAATTACTAGGTGTGCCATACCATTGCACTTTTCCCACAATGCTCCTAGTGTGCATAAGCACACATACTTTTCAGACCCTCAGACTGAAATTGTTTCAATCCTATTTCATCTGCTTGCTTCCCACCATCACATACATCATACACATGCATGCACAGCGCAGTACTTCAGATCCTTTTAGATGTTTATCGTAACTGAGAGAAAAAAAGAAATCTTTGGCCTATTGTCACTCTGTTACATAAGAGATCTTAACGTCAAGATTTCCTCAAGACACAGGTGTATGAAGTTATTACCTTCAACTGTGCGTTCAGTTTGATCCTATCTTCTTCATAAACCAATACCATCTCAAGCAGTCAAATAAGATGTGTTCAGTTGTTCCTAATCCAAACACGCAAATCTTTACACAAGACCGGTGGTTATTTTGTAGTCTTTTTTTAAGCTGTATTCTAAATAGAGAAAGCTGCATGTATGACAGCAGGAAAAGTGGCAAGTTCCTTATCTGGAAAAGCACCAGCAGGCGCTGTTATCAGAGCAGACCAGCTCTTTTAAAGTGGACTGATGAAGCTATTTTTAAAAACACCTAATAACACCGCAGAGGAGAATCTGATCTCTGCAAAGGTGAGCTGTGCCGCTCGATACTCCTGGGAGGCAGCTAATGAAACTGAAGCTTGTCAGACACAGACTGCATCCAGTAATTGGCTTTGAAAACTCACAGTTTAAAATTCCACCATGCTGAGTTCAATGCCCTGCTCACAGCTTGCTCCAAATGCAGGCAGAGATGAGGGCTGTCTAGTATGACCAAATGTGAGCGGCTGCCTTCCTGCTGCCTGTACCCCCAGGCCCAGTATGAGTACTGAGAGGGCAAAGAGAGAAACCTACTTGCTCCCAGCACCTCACACCTACCAGTTAACTTCAGGAAGGGGAGAGAAGGCAGTGGGAAGAAGGCAGAATGGTGTCGGAGCAGGTGGTGTGTTGATGGAGGAGGAAGGAACACGTTCTACCATAGAAGGTGAAGACCTAAAAGGAGAGAGAAGAGGGTTCCACGTCATGTATTTCACAAGCAGAAACACCAAACAATGCTACACCTCTGCACTGACTGTGCAAATTCCCTTAGGAACAGCCACTGGCTTTCCCAGGAAGGCAGCCAGCAAAATAGGGCAAGTGTCACCCGTTTTCTCTGAAACTCCACTCACCCTTCCTAGCCCACTCCTGCCCCAGCTTTATGGACCCATAGACCCATTCTACCCCTCAACATGAACCACAGAATTGAATCTTGTGACCACCTTGACAACCAAAGAACTAATTGTCCCACAGCGCGAGAAGGCAAATTGTCGTCTGCACAGCTGAGAACCTCTGATCTGGTTCTAGCTCTGTGGTTTAAACGCTCTCCATCGCACCACCTTTTTCATGATTCTTCCTGCCTCCCACTACTTCCTAGAAAAATCTGCTCCTTCACAGCCTAGATAACACTCTGGCAAAGCCATTTTAAATAGAAAGATTCTTCTGCCGAGAGAAGTCCCCTACAGCTCTGCTTGTGCGAATAAAATGATAGTTTTACTAGTGGAAGAGCTCTAAGTCTCTGTGTTTTAAAACACCTTGCGGTGTTACAGCATGGCCCAGACAGATATAAATACGTTAAAAACTCTGGGGAACAGTAACTGAATGTGCGCTGCTGTCACAGGGAACTGTTCAAACCAATAGCACTTACAGAAGACTTTAAAGCAGCAATTTCTAGGAGAAGTGGGGTGAGAATAAGGGCAACGAGAACACGCAATTTTCAGATGACTGAATTAAACCGCAGTAAGTTCATAGTGAGACGCGACTAAAGAGATTGGAAATCTAACTGGAAAAAGATTTCCATATAGTCAGCCCATTTTGTACATTGCTTAATGGAGATGGGCTCTAGGCAATTAGTCCCAAAACATTAACCAGGTACCTAGAGTGCATGTTCATGGCACGCTTCACAAGTGTGGGTGGCTGAACTTCAGCTTTGATGAGAGCTAATTAAAACGCAAAAGTGAGACTCCAAGTAAAGCTGCTATTCTACAACCACGAAGCGCTCAGAATGCACTCCTGCAGCAAAGCAGACTGCAAAGCAGGTTTCCTGCATCAGTTCATGCATGTGGCATCTACCGCGGTTTGGAAAATGACACTGCAAACCAAACACCCTGCCTTGCAGCTGATATGTTCTGCACAGGTCGGATTCGTCTGGGAGGAGAAGGTCCTCCCAGAGAATAAAAGCTCTGCTGGCCCTCAGCTAAGTCAAGGCTCGCGCTAACAAGCCAATCTATCGGTTCCAGCGTTTCGAGATGGCAATTAAAAGGAACTGTCACAGTTTTATTACCAAAGTCAGCAGATTCCCCTGAATCAGCAGGCACCGTTTAAAAGTCAGCATTTGTCAATAGTTATCCAACTACGGTACTGGTGTGAAAACACCAATATGTTCTCTCGCCTTTACCAGTTGTTCAGACACAGTCATTATCCTCATCACCGGAGAAGAGCGTGCCTCTACACTTTAATTATTTATTCTTTTCTCTCCCAAAGCAGCAGCCATTATCTTAATAACCCATTAAAACACCGGGTTAATTGAGAGGGGCTGGAAGGAAGCAAGGAGACAGACGCAGACCGGTGTGACCTCAGGACATGCATGTGCAACGCACCCAGAGCTGACATACGCAAGAGAAACTTTTCCACCATGCTTAGTCAGCACCCAGTAATCATAAGGGGCAGGATGCCGTACCTTCAGCATCTGTACCCACCGGGGCCAGATACACACGGACTGCTAAGCTTTCAAAGTCGGAGACAGGCGTCTAGGGGGGTTCCCAAGGCACTCAGCCATCACGGAAAACTGTCAGGAGAGCACGATTACACCTTGACTCGCCCTGCCAGGCTCGAAACCTGCACAGCGTCTTTGACCTCCAGGGAGGTTATTAGAGTTTGAATCGAGCCGCTTTTCCGCGGCGCAGGCAGCGGCACAGCAGCGCTAACCCGCATAGCACCGCCTGCCCTGCTGCCTGCCCTGCTGCCCGCCCTGCTGCCTGCCTTCACTCCCAGCTCCGAAGAACGGCTTCCACGCCCATGCTGTCACCTCCGCTCCGTGAAAACCCGGGGCGGGCTCCGGGGGTTATCCGCCTCCTCGCCCCCCGCCCCATGCCCCCGCACTGCGGACTCTCCGCCGACCACAACAGACACCGCCGCTGCCCCCTGCCTCCCTTCGCCCGCTTTCCCCTCAGAGAAGAGGCGGCAGCCCCCGGCGCCCACGATCCGCCCCCCGCGGCCGCCCGGCCCGGCCTCACCTGCCGCCCGCGGCTCCACTGCCGCCACCGCCCCCTCCGCACCGCCCGGCCCCGCCGCCGCCTCCTCGCAGGCGGGCGCTGTCCGCCGAGGGGCCGGGCCGGCCCCGCCTCCCCCTCGCTCCGGCGGCGGCGGGCGGCGATGGGGGGGGACGGGCGGCCGAACCCCCCCCACACCGCGCCCATGCTCGGGAGCGCGGCGGGCGCTCCGCACGCTCGGGGCCGACGCCGCGAAAGGCGTTCTGGGAGTTGTAGTTTAGGGCTGCCCCGTCCCCGTCCCCTCCCGTGACAGAGCCGCCGGTCCCGGACACCGCTGCTCCCACCTCAGCCCTGCGGTGTCCCCTCGCAGCTGCCCAGTCCTTGCCTCCCTACCCAGCCAATGCCCTTAGCCCCGCCGCGTCGCCCGGTTGAGTGCGCTGCTCACACCCTGGGTCTCGTCTCTTCCCCACATCTCCTTCAATCACTGCTGCTCCCTCCTGCCGCCTTCCCACCCCGACCTTCCCGCGTCCCTCCCTCATGCTCAGCTTCCCTCGGCCTCACAGCCTCCTTGCTCGCTGCCCGTGCCCCCTGGCCTCTTGATTTCTTCCCCTCGGAATCCATGTGGTAATGCAGAAGGTGACCATCCTTATGAGCACACGGCTTCAAGTTCACCACAGAAACCTTACAGGCATCCGGCACCGGCGTCTTCACTGGAGGAAGGCTCCTGCAGGTCACGTTCACATGGTGGGGTTTGGCAAGGTCACACTTGGCCGGAGCAACCCTGAGGTTATGACAGCCTAAATAAATCACTGAGAACATGCTGAGCCTGGTGCAAGAGGCTGAATCGACCGAGTACATGGACACATGCCTGTATGGTGCCTGTGCTTGACCCAGCCTCTCCCAAAGACAGCAGGGCTTTTGCCATCCACTGCGCTGAGGCTTTCGATTTCCCATGCGAGCCTTCTATTTCCACACCCGCGCGGTGATCTCGGTCAATGAGAGGGACAGAGGACGGTTTGGCAGCATCTTTCACATTAGCTCGTGTTCGTGCTTGTAATTAAATGCTCACAGAGTGACAGGACTGCTAAACATGTGCAGGAAACCAGTGTAAAAGTCTAACTGCTTCAATGTTTGCCTCTGAAAAGCTGAGAATCATTAGGGAGGAATCCGATGGAATCGCTTAGCGCTCCTTCCTCCGGCTTCTTTGTCTGTCTTGCAGATTTCATAGCTAATGATCCGAAGAACTCACTTGTGTAGTAAGGTATTCACACAAGAACAGAGGGGTTTCAGGAACGCTCATTGCTGCTCTCATTTAATTTCCTTACGGTCTCTATGAGTTCTCGCGTTGAGCTCCCATGGACTGGTGAAACAAACGTCAGGCTTCTGAGATGTGTTTTCCAGAGTTTGTTCAAGAACCGTTACGCTAATGAAATCCACTGCAACAGATCCCATCTACTCCATTTCTCGTTGGGATTGTGAGTTATACTCCAGTGCCAGGGACACTTCAGAGTGCCGGACCTGTATCCTTATAACGAGAGCAACAGTGCAAAATAATCATCACTGTGTTCATTAACACCTCTTGAAATAAAAAGTCATTTTTTTCAACAGCGTTTAGAGATCCTTATTTATTTTCCCAAAGCCTTTGTGAGTGGAAACCTTGACTAGGATTTCATGAATACCTGTTTGCATATTCACATAAATGTCATTCGCAGTGCTACTTTTCCTCCTTGCTATGAAATATTTAATGAACCAGCCAAAAAGCCAGTCATTACAGTAATTTGAATTAAGCGGCCAGTCACATACCACAGACGATGAATGGCCAAAGACACAGACACAGTTTTTCAAGAACAAAAAGCACACCCATAAGCTGAGATGTGTTTCTATGAAATATTCATAGGATTGTGGTGATTTATTGTTATGTCTGCTTCGGAATAACCTGCAGTGAGAAGAGAGCATAATCTGATAAACTTTTCATGCAAAATAGTTCATTCATTATTCCTGGAGTAACAAGTTTGTAGACCCACGGCTGTCTAAGCCTACCTCCTGTAAGGGGTAGGGAAGCGTTCTCCTTAAGGCAAGGTTTTACAGGGTGTATCTAGTGAAAGCAGTGTGGATATGCTAACAGAAGAGATGGTCACTTCAGGTGCCCAGGAATAGCTGCCTAGTGCCATGCAGACAGTTTAGGGTGGCCAAGGCATCTGCACAAGGCTGGTAGATACCACACGTGACCTATAAGACAGTTTCAATCAGTGTAATGGCAGATAGAGGCCTGGCCTGAACTTGAGTTTCAATATGGTACCACACATTTACATTGCCTAAATCACTTCTGATATGACTGTTGAGGAAATAAATCAACTTTTAGAGGCACAGGCTCTCAACCAGGAGCTGGAAATGTTGAGCCACCTTTTACAGTCCAATAAATAGACAGAACTGTATCTCCAACCTCAGGCAAGCATTGGAGTGTTTTCACCTCATAACTCCTCACCTCCCCTTCTGCACTTGGGTTATAGCTCTCTTTGTACGTGCAACCTCTTTGAATGGAAAAATATCAGAGGGCTTGATGCTGGAAGCTGTCCGTCTTCTAGCAGAGCCACTGATGTGCTTGCTCACGAACACCAACAGACTGGACTGCTGCATTCCAAGCCTTGCTCATCTGAAGTCATCTAGATCCACCAGCTTCTCTGTTGTGTGTTTCTGTGTGATGCTGCCTCAGGTCCTTTGCCTCTTCACCTAATGGCTCTGCTCTCCCTGGGTTTTCACTATGTGTGTGTGCACATACGAACATTTGGTGGACCCTTGCACTCTTACCTTTCTACACCAGGACAGACAGAAGCATCCATACAAGATGTTGGCAGGATCTTGCTGGGATTAAGTGGGAACAAGCCCAGGGGATGCGGCAGTCTGCTTGTGGTGTAGTCACAGTGCAGCAGAGCTTGTGGGCTGACCAGCCGCTACGTACAACTGGATGAGTACCAGTGATTCAGGCATTGTAAAAGGTAATAAGCAACATCCGTGGAGTGTGCTGCTGTCTGATCATCCTGCCAAGGAGCACCGTTTCAGCCAAAAACATCAGTGAAGCCATCTGGGACTAAAGGCAGCATGTAGCTCTCTGCACATTGACTTGGCATGCCCTAAATGTGGGCAGCAGAGAGAGCTGAACAAGGGATTTTGAAAGTGCTGCATGCCTCAAACCTCTCTTACAAATTAATGTAATTCACTAAAGAAACTATACATATTCATATCATTCTACCTCAGGTGCATTTGTTTGCGGGGGGGTAGATGCTTTGTTGCCTCCAAAGAGCAAGATTTCATTAAACTGTCTCTCATTTGGAACATGCAACCGGTGACCCCACTCTCTGGAGTACCTGACAGCCAGTAATAGCTGTATCATCGTTAGTACCTACCCCCGGTATCACCTTTTCACATGCTGATGCTGAACACACGCAAGAGTGAAAAAAGAGATCATAAAAAACCTGCTGCTGAGCAACACTGCCACTGAAGTGACTCGAGTCTGAGAGGCGGTGAAGGCACTTGGTGCTCCGAAAGCACAGCTCTCATCCCAGTGCTTTGCTCCTTGAGGCCAAGGGCTGAGGTATTGCTGGTGTTGCCAACGGTGGTTAAGGCTTTTTTTAGCTCTCTTTGCAGGTAAAACAAGGTGAAATGAGCACATGTGCTGTTAAGCAAGCAAACATGACTATTCTATAGGCAGAGATTGTAAAAACGTCTACAAATCAGAGCTATCCAGTAGTTTTATGGTGGTATTAGAATAAAAAGAGTCATCAGCCCCTCAATGAGGGCACTGACCCCTGCATTCTGCCACTTCCAATTGGATCCCACTGACCAAGTAATGAGCAGCATATAGCAATCTGTGCTAGTGCAACAGCAAAGCAACAGGTAGCTCTTTTCTAGCTCCTTGTGCACTGGCGACAATGCTTGGTTTTGGAGTGGTCTGCTTAGTTTGGAATGCAGGGCAGTTAGATAAGCAAATACCTTGTTTATTTAGCCATTCATTTCTTTAACAACATGGTACAGGCAAGCTGTTGAGGGACTTGAGAAATAAGGAATTTTACCTTGTAACAAGATTGCAGAGATTCCTATGTGGACTTTACGTAGGTATTCCTTATAAAAAAAGACAAAGGTCTGTACTAATACTGTGACTAAATATAAACCTCCACAATAAAAAGAAGGAATAGGTAGTTACTGGTGACAATAAAAAAGACAAGAAAATGGAGAAATTCAGTGACAGTCGGCATTAATAGCTTGCGAAAGCGCTCTTGTATGATAAAGTGACTGCCTCATGAAATATTAGCAACTATCCAAAACTGGAGAAGTGTGAAAATCTTGTTGCTGTGTAAATTATCTGAGACACTCCTGCCAATTATAGACTTGCTGTGAGGAAGAGAGACATTGGTAATCATGACAGGGACTGTGTTCGAGTGTCATGCGAATGTTCTCGGGCAATTATTCAAATCAATCATTTCTTGTCCGGGTAGGAAAGAGGCATCACTTTTAGTATCTCACATCATTCAGAGACTGAATTGATGATGCTCTGCTATTTCTGGTGTTCTGTAATCCACTAGTTTAAGACAACAACGCTGTCATGCATTTAACTGCTGGCGTGGAGAGCTGTCCAGCAGAAAATGGGAGACTGTGGGCCCACATCCTATAAGAAGCATCATACAGGTCCTAAGAGACTAGTTCCTTCTGCACTGAGCAATGTCCATCCCAGAGGTGTCTTTGGAAGTGTCAGGAGCAAAGCTGGCCATTGCCATTGGCTGGGTGTGAGAAGGGGGATCGACTGAACACAGGGGGAATGAGACACATTTGATCACTTTTCTTTCATATAGGATGGAAATGATACCAGCTAACCATGTCTTATCATTACAAGCCCTCCTATTCCAGTGCTTAGTGTCCCTATCATTGAGAATGACCCCCAGATTCAATGATGTTCCTGCCTCTCAGTTGTCTGACTCAGTTTCCCCAGCACTGTGTGCCTTGACCTGCCCTCTCACATCTGCTGCTCTCCATAGAGAGGGGCTCCCAGCACCCTAAATTCTTTCTTAGAATCACCACAGAATCATGGAGTGGTTTGGGTTGGAAGGGACCTCATCCAGTTCCAACCCCCTGCCACGGGCAGGGACACCTTCCACTAGAGCAGCTTGCTCCAAGCCCCTGTGTCCAACCTGGCCTTGAACACTGCCACGGATGGGGCAGCCACAGCTTCTCTGGGCACCCTGTGCCAGCGCCTCAGCACCCTCATAGTGATCCTCCTGTCCTTGTTGGCAGGAATTACTCTAACATGGGACTGTGTCCTGCTTGCACAAGAATTGCTGTTGGTAAGAGACATTACTAACTGCAACGTATCTGTGGGCTCTTGCGACCCAAACTGTGACCACAAAATCTGGACCTTTGATTTGGCCTGATACAGCTGGTTTCACCTTCTTATTTGTACATCATGAAGTATCATTTCTCAATTCACTTGTTGTTCTTTTCTGGTTTTTCTCATATGCCCCATCTATTCCTTCTGCCTCTTCCCGTAAACTAAGCATGGATAAAGGCTGATTCCACTTTGTAATCACAAGGGGATGGATTAAGGCTGCAGATCTGCATTCGCTAAACCTTAAGCACCAGATTTTGTAAACTAAATAAAATACCACTTACATGTTACAGCTAAAAATACCAGTGATGCATCAGCTGGCTTTCAGTACCACCGGGCTTCCTGCTACTGCTTGAGAGACAAAACTAACATCCGCAAATCATAACCCAAAATGGTATTTATTCTGTAATATAACAACAAAACCAAGTCTTCGCGGAGGATTAGTTTCCTTTTTCCTACATGCAACTTCTTCCCTTTATTCACGACCCTTTCTGGGACAGGATTTCGAACAGCTCTTTCTGCTGACTTGTGCTTAGCCGAATATTTGCTTTCCATGTCTTCCAAGCCTGTGTTGTGGCTCCCAAATCCCCATCTGCACCTCAGGAAAATTCCTCATAGCTTGAGGCTAGGAAGTATTTCAGGATGCAGGAGACCATGCCACTGGTTAGCTCAGGTGCTAAAGTTTCACCTGCCAACATCTGAGATTCACTGAGATGAGCCGTCCTTTGGAACGTTTCTCTTCAGCCATCTCTTCCAGGTCACCCATCTGAAATCCTGAGTGATGATTGCCATTAGTGCTAAGACATAGGAGAGAATTTTTTCTTTTAAGAGTATTTATCCTGCAGCCCATCCCCACTTCCTGGGTCCTTCTGCATCTCTCATGAGCTATGATGTCCTTCATTCACAAAGGGTTTTTGGGGGTGCATATCCTATTCTTAGGAAATCATTTGAGAGGGAAGGAAAACAGTGTTATGTCTTACAACCTCCACAGCAAAGGGAAGAGGTCTGGACATAGAAGATAACCATTCCTGCTTCATTCGACAGTTGAGCTGTGTCAGCAGGCCAGGCTGTTGTGCTGTACCTGCTTTGTGTATGATGTGAGCTTTGTTTAGCATAGCCTAATGTGTTACCTTCGTTTCATGACACATGGCTATGAAAGTGAGGAGGTGCTTACACTGCTTCTCCAGCAGATCCCACCTGTAGAGGAGGCTGGACTGGCTGGATCCAGCCTGAAAGAGTTCAGGTCTTTCATCTCATGTGCCCAAAGTGACCATGAAGCAAATGCTCTCTTTGTCATCTCCTCTGAGCAACCACGACTGAGAAGAGAAAACATCTGTCCTGCTCTTATAGGTAATGCCAATCCAGGCCAGCCAGAAGGCAAGCATGCCCACTGCCGATCCTAGTGTAGCATTGCTTTGAAGTGAGAATACGTGGTTGCTGTGAACTTACACACAACTTACTAGAACTGTGCCCTCCTGAGTAGCAGCCCTAGGTATTGCAGAAGTTGAAGAGAAGAGTGAATTGGGAAGGCTAGGCCAGCTAACACAGGTTTCGTTATTAAAGCTGGCTCCCCTTGTTGGATTCTGCCTGCCCCAGGCAGTATGTTCCTGGGAGCTCGATTTTTGACTAACACCACCAAATAAATGAAAACAAGACAAAAAATAAGGCTCTGCCCCCCTGGGAACACAAGCCCTCCAGGTTGTAACATGAATTCAGTGCCTGTCTGTTTACCACAGAATTTACACATAGCGCAGATGGGGAGTCTCCAGGGTGACAGCGAGCGGGAATCTTTGTTTTCTTTTTTCTGCCCCTCTCTCCCTTTTATAAAGTTTTCCTTATTTTTCTTTAATTTTCCCTTTTTTTTTTCCTGGTAGCCAAAACCACGTGCCATTTGTCCATGTATTTTGGGCAGGGAATTTGGCTCCTTGCGTTTCTCTCACGGAAAGGCAAGAACATCTCTCAGACAGCATCGTTCCCCTCCTCTCTCAAAGCACTGCTGGCTGTGAGCGTGCCCTGGCTCTCCTCTCCTGCACTTTGTGATGACAGAAAAATCACCTCCAGCCGAGGCTGCTCTATCTCCCTGCAGCTACAGCTCCCTCGGAGCCCCAGCTGCCTTCCCCCTGCTTCCTCACTCCCAGATGATATATATCCCATCTCATTTGTGTTATTAAAATGATTTCCGTGTGGTTACCTTCTGCTTCACGCCTGAAGTGATACAGAAAATGAAGCTCTCCCTTTTGCGCCATTTGGATTTTAATTGTAAATGTTAAACCTGTCCTCTCTCCTCGATCCTTTCATTTTCCACAGACAGCACCACAGCAGTGGCAACTCCTAGTGATTGCATTAGATGTTCAGAAAGAAAAAGGAATCACAAACGCACTGACTCCTGTGATGCTATGATGAGTGAGGTGGATAATAACACACATGCAGTACTTCAGGCACCCACTGGGCCTCTTTCCATTTTCTTCCCAGAAAACCTAAACAGCCTGCTGTGTGGAGCACAAAAAAGGTCGCATCAAAAGAACATCTGCACATCAGTGTAGTGATTAGCTTACAGAGTAGCACCCAGTGGTGAAACAGCTTTAATCTTCCATGCACAGAAATGATGCGTCACTTGAAGGGATGCTCACACTGAAGTCAGGCCTGATGGCTGTCATGACTTCCCAAACATGTCATCGAAAATAGCTCCTTGCAGGAGAGTTTGGCAAAAGGCGGTCGGGTTGTTTAAGGTAAAGCGCTGGACTTCTTTAGGAAGTGTAATTGGAATTACTGTGCTTCACAGGCAAGAATGCTGCCAAGAATGAGTAATTCTTTGTATGGGATACATACAATACAGTAAATAAGTGAAATAGTACTTTCGAAAATGCTTCTTTCACTTGGGCTTGATTTAAATGTGTGAATTCTTTGCAGCTTTCTAGTATTCCCCAGTCTTTACCGTTGGCTTTCTTTGTTATTGGTTGGAAAGAAGCTGCTGCCATATGGAGAGCTGGAACAGCCAAGAATTACATTCACCAGCAATGTACCATTCAAAGCATTTAGAAGCTGCCAGTCTGCCTGGTCCCAGACCAAAGCTAACCTTTGTAGCAGCACTATTAGGTTTTCTTTCTTCTTTTTCCAAGCCAGATGGTGTTGGTCTCTCTCTTGGGAAGAGCACCAGATGAGGTGGCAATGAGGGGTTACTCCTGATGGCAGTTCCTGTGCTACCCTGCATGAGGCTGGTGTCCCCACCTGCATTTCAGTTCAAGGGGAAGAATAATCCTCTGCACTTCTTCACTGTGCGTGGTGCAGATCTGATGGGTCTCACCTGAGTGCTGGCGCAGGGATGGAGGGATGGAGGCGGTTTTGCTCCTTGGAGCGAATGATTGAGCTATTCCATAGAGAAAGCTATGCAACAAAAATAAATCCAAGTTTTTCACAGTGGCTAGTGGCTAAGTACACAACTGTTTAAAGAAGCACTGGGCCGTTTGTTCAGCCTGCCTTGCAACATAGCCTTCTACCCAGGGACAACCCCAGAATATGGCTGGGGAGTGAGATGGAACAGGCTCTAGGAAGAAGAAAACTATTGGATTAGCATTTTTGTCCTGGGGCTTTAATAGAAATCTTTACTCAGTAAAGTCCAGGTGTGAAAATCACACTGTAGCTCAAAGATGAAGCCCAATTTTGAGTAGAAATTCACCCCCCTTAGTGGTCTCCAGGCCAAAGTATGCAAAGAGACTCTGTAAATCCTGTCTTCAGGCTGTTAGCAGCGCATAGATCCCTCTGTACGTGAACGAATTGAATCCAGAGCTCAAGCTCATGTCAGGGCACTGCTGTAGGTCATGGTTGAAGATGACTTTATTAGTTCTGAAGTCAAAGATTAGCGAAAGAAAATCTGACCAGAGGAGAAACACTGAACGCTGACCCATTGTGAAAACTGGGAGATGAATTGGATCTGGGCTCTTTTAAAAAGTCAAATTGTTATCAAAGTAAAATAGCGACATACGAGTTTTCAATGTGGAAAACATGAGCTGCATTCCCATCTTTGAGTCTTCACCTGCAGTAGACTATATTCTTCTTCTGTTCCTTCTCACGAGACATAGTGGTATTTAGCCTGGCAAAGAAGGTACATGCGAAACTCCTCTGAGCTATAAACATCTGATTCTCCTGATGGGAGTATTATAGACAAATTTATGCTGCAGGTTCTTCCTTCAAATAGTAGATTCAATTTGTGAGTACGACTGTTAGGGTCCCAGCCTTTCAACTGTGCCTTTGGTGCTGGGATCATTAGCCCACCGAAGCGGCTTTAGTTCTCTAGTCACCATGCAATGTGTTCACCGACAGCCTTCATTAGAATGAAATAAGGAATCCCAGGCAGCGCTCTGAGACAAGGCAGCCAATAATGCCCCCTGCTGATAGCTGACCAGCTCAAGGGGAATGAGGTGTCTCAAATAGCCAGCAAAGGCAGAGGACAACAGACGCAGCCAGGACCCGTATGAGGAGCCCAGACAGGCAGCCTGATGCTCCAGACGGTTAAATCTGTGGTTAGCACGGAGGAAAGTAACTGCTCAGAGCAATGAAGACATTGTGAAGAGGCTGCTTCCAAGAGACCGTTCTTCAGGGTGAAGGAGCCCCGGTTAAACTCTCAGCATCCATTTCAGCTGCCACAGAAACCCATGGATTGTCCCGTCCAGGCCAAGGGAATTGTGTGCATGGGAGCTGCAGGGGCACCATGCAGCACAGCTCACACGGGAATGCTTGCAGGCACACGTCATAGTAGATATTACAGACCCTGGCCACCTCACTTCCAGGGAAATTGAGCTGAAACAGCGATGTGCACAGCTAAGGTATAAACGTGTATGGTAGGCAAATAGCTCCCTTTCTAATTAGGGTTTATTTAATGCCTGAGTCCTATTGCCAGCCCAGCAGTTATAATCCTTTACAGCCAAATTCTGCCAGGAATTTCATTGCCTACAAACCACTACTTGTAATACATTTACTGAAATTCAGGGTCTGAAACTCAGATTGCTCTGCGTTATGATGCAGTATACAGTTGGTGAGATGCAATCGACTCTGTGGCTCAGTGCAAGTTGCCCTACCTTCATCCCCGCACCTTCAGCAAGCCTTAAATCGTAGCTAGGAGCCAAACCTGTGCATGTATGAGCATGGAATTTGCTTGTCCCACATGTATCCATGCTCGAGGAGGGAGGAACAGCCTCCTCACTACCATAGGGAAGTTGCTTGCTCTCCAGTGACCGCGACAAGGGAGGTGGGTCAATACAGTCCTGTCGACTGGGAGCCTCAGGGCAAGAGGTAGGACCTGGCTCTGGTCCTACCCTTAGGTGAGTTATTTCCTACTGTAGACACAGCTTGTGTTTCCAGGCAGCTTCCTCCTCCCTGGAGACTTGCTTATAGTCAAAATACTGCCCACTAAGTTTGCTGGGGCTGTTCTTCAGCATCAGCTGAAATCCGTGTTTGGGAAGATAGCAAGACACCTTAGGAAATCTGGAAAGTGAGGCTGGGTGTTACTGCCACTACCCTAAAAGCACGTCTAAGTGCGCCCTTGGAAATGCATTCGGATAGTGAAATCCAGTTTCCTTATCATGTGCAGTGAGCACTGTGATGTTAAAACCCTTGCTGGTTTCTTCTGCTTTTATCACTAGGATTTATGTCAGTGAAGTATCACGGTAAGTATATTCAACTGATTGGTATACAGCCGTCATTCCGTTCCCATCAGGCCACATGAGGTTGTATGTGGCACCCTTTGGCTTGCACAAAGGAAATCTGCTTCTGATGGAAACTAATGTCTGGGTAATTTGCTACATTAGCATGAGATAATTAGTATGTAGGGCTTCTGAAGTATTACAACTACATCTTAGCACACAAATGCACACATAAGGCATCAGTGTGTTAAATGCAGGCACCTCTCGGACAGAATGCGATATAAACAAACCTAAGCAGAAGATTTGGATGCGGAATGAGGACTGCATAATGAATGCCTCAATTTACACTCCAACAACACAACATCTATTCCTCCCCAAACCCTGAACACTGTGCATATATTAAAGCCTCTTCGCTAATCTGTCTGCTTGTATATCCCTGAATGTACCGGGACTTTCGGGGGTTCCTCCTTTTTAAATTTCACAATCCAGGGCCAATTAGATAGTCCCAGCTTGAGGATGCAGCCCCCGGCCCAGGCAGAGCGGGACATGTCATCACCCTCAGCGTTGTGCATCTGTAACCATGGCGACTTTGCGGCTGCAGCTTTCCACAGGCTCCCTGTAACCTGGGGTAGGTAAAGCCACGCTTTTCCGCCTGGTGCAGATGCCACGTCCAGGGTCTCTTAGGATACCTTGTTAATTACCATGTTCTCTTAATTACCCCTGTTGATTTCCCCGGGGAGTTGCTTTCTTGAGTTGTGGTGACTCATTGTGGAACCAAGTGATACCTGCAGCATCTTCAGCCTGCGTTCAGGAAAATTCATCCCAGACCTCTGCGCCTTCTCAAGGGCAGCACTCGCCCGAAATGCGATGCATCCCGGTGCTTTGTGCTTGTGGCTCTGGACCAAATGTGCTGTATTGCAAGCACGGATTTCCTTCCCTTGGCTGCTGGCCTTGTCGGACCACGCTGTCAAAGCGGCCACTGAGGGCTGCAGGCAGGTTACCTGCAAGGTGGGCTACGCTGTAGCATCTCATGGTGGGCAAGTGAAAGGTCTGCACGTTGGTGACCCCAGGAGGAGTGAAAAGGTGACACTTGTTGGGATGCAAGGAGAAGGGAGCCCCTCATCACCCTTGTGGCCATTCAGTCCCCTCCACAGCTGTCATGCACTCAAGTGCACATGGGACACGGTGCCAGACAGAAGGTGCCTTGGATGTGCTTGGAAGGCAGCTGTGGGGTGCCTGGCACACACATCCTGCTCCCTGGGGGGTTCAGGCAGCAACCTGTACTCTTGCAGTGTGTAAATCTCGCCATCCCCCTCCGAGAGGTGACTTAGGCAGGCATTGCTTCCCTAAGAGCACTCCTTTTTTGATTGCTTTACTATGGCACAGTGTGCTGGCACCAAACAACTGTGGGTTTAGCCATTTATTTGATAGACACATTGCTGAGAGCTGTGATTTATCCCTTTAAAGGCAATCACTTCTCCTGGTGTGTTAAACCCACCCCTGAGCAGAGGTCCAGAGAGCACAAGCGCTGCACACGAGGGGCACCACCAAGATAAGCACATTTTGCAGCCACACTGCATGGGGCTGAGCTACACCAGCTCAAGGGGCTGTGTCAGACTCGGGGAGGAGTGTCTTTATACCTGGGGGGCTTGTCCTCAACTTGGCCTTCAGGAAATGGGAAGGCATCCTGCACCATAGGTTAATTGGCATTTAATGGAGCGCCTGCACGTTCTTCCGCTTTAACTGCACTACACACAAGCAGTAACAGCACTACTTCTTCTTTTACCTGGGCAGTCGTATATCTCGTTTTCATTAAGTCATCCTTAGGTTAGCTGTCGCTGTAAGCAGCTGAGGGGCACTATTAATCACCATCAGATGTTTAGCACACGAAATAGCGCAGCAGGAAGCAATCGGAGCGCCTCCTTGCCTTTATGAGCAGGCTCGGGTACGATGAAGGGGATTTGCGGTGTAAAGCTGCACCATGGAAGGAATGCGGAGTACTTAGAATCATAGAATAGAATCATAGAATAGTCAGGGTTGGAAAGGACCTTAAGATCATCCAGTTCCAACCCCTCTGCCAGGGGCAGGGACACCGCACACTAAACCATGCCACCCAAGGCTCTGTCCAACCTGGCCTTGAACACCACCAGCGATGGAGCATTCACAACTTCCCTGGGCAACCCATCCCAGTGCCTCACCACCCTTACAGTAAAGAACTTCTTCCTTATATCCAATCTAAACTTCCCCTGTTTAAGTTTGAACCCGTCACCTTTTGTCCTATCGCTACAGTCCCTCATGAAGAGTCCGTCCCCAGCATCCTTATAAGCCCCCCTCAGATGCTGTTGATTAAGGACAAGCAATTTAAGACCAGTACTGCTGCATTTCTGACAGAGGGCAGCATCGGGGTTTTTATCACGCTACAGAAAACAGACTTCGTAGCTCTTCGATGATTACACAGTTCACAAAGAAACTGAAGGGAAAATGGGTTTCGGTCACAACAGAAGCAGCAATTATATTGCTGTTTGCTGCTACTGATAAAGCATTCGAGGAGTAGACGACCCTGCAGCAGGGCTGCTAACATAGTCGGAGAAGGGGAAACGCTTACACACAGAGCACGAGTCAACTGACATTGTTTAGCTGTGCCTTCTGCAAAGGCATGCCAACCTCTTGCTGTTTGAGCACCAGCCTCGCAGAGGTAATGCCAGGACTGGTTTGCAAGAGAGCGAGCATCTCCCGCCTGCGCTTCTGTGCTCCCCCAGCCCGCTGACATGCTCCTTCAGCCTCCTGCTTATGCTTGCAGTCATAAGAGCTGCGTTTACCCTCACAGCTGACCTCGCACTTAGAGCAGATGTGACGGCAGCAAGCATTTGGATGAGAGAAGTGGCATGGCCAGCTGGCAGGAGCACCTGTGTGCGCTGGCGCCCTGGCAGAGCCTCTTCTCTCCTTCCCTGCGCTCGTTTGCTGGTCCTCCTTCCCCAAAAAAGCTCTTTTATCCCTGACCCCTTGCACCAGCCACCAGCAAGCTTCTGTGTTGTGCTTCTTGGCTCCTAATTCCCCTCCTGGTAGCTCATTGCTGTCTTCTAGCCCGCTGCCCAGCCCTCTCTTCCCATCACACCCTCAAACCCTACATGCATATGGTACCCGTGTCTGTGCTCGCTGCATATGCAGCCTTGCCAGAATGGAAATGGTGGCTGAACCCCCACGTCTGCCCCTTGTGTCCCACAGTGGCTTTTGGTTGTGCAGAGCTTTGGGCTGATGAGGCCTCGCAGAGCCCTCCTGGGAGCATCCCTGCCCCTGTGCCTGGCGGAGACTGGGAAGACCCAAACCCAGAAGCCGGTCCTGGTTATGCTTCCCCATCACAAAGGCCTGTTTTCGCTGCCTGCAATTCCCACGGGAAACGTTTTCTCCCCTGGCAAGGAGCGCTCGTGGTGTCCGCAATGTTCTTTCCCCTGCCACGAGCCATTTCTTCGCAGTGAAAAGCCCGGCATTCCCATTTCCAGGAGCTGCGCTATCTTGTAACTGGAATTCCCCCTTACAGGCTCTGTCTGGTAAACGCTGTGGCAGGGCCGTGCTCCTTTGCCCACAGTTTCATGGCAAATTCTGTTTTCTGCTCTGCCCTTGGCTCGTGCTGCTCCTCCTTTTCTAAGGCTGTGAATGCCTCCAGAGCTGGGTCCCACTTGGGCAGCCTTGTAAGGGAAACATGTCCTGTAACTCCTTGCTGGTTGCCCTCCTTTGGGGGACTACGGAAAGGAGGGGTGCAGGGGGAGCAGAGAAAGTACGTGGGGAGCCACTGGCTCCTGCTGCAGACGTCAGACTCGTGCCTCAGCTTTGGACTCGAGCCCCCGTCTTACCAAAGGGCTCCGTTCCTTCCTGGCTTTTAACGAAACCGGAGAGCTGCAAGGGCATCCCCGCAGCGGCAACAGGAGGGGATGATGCTGAAAGGCATCCCGGGCAAACGGCTGGGCTCGGACACAGTGCGAGCAGAGAGCTCTGCAGGAAGGATTTGGCTGGTGCAGTGTTCACGATGGGATAGGATAGCATCCCCTCTCTTTGTCCTCCGTTAGAAGCACATCTCGCTCTCCTTTCCTTGCGAGCTGAATACCTGAGTAATGCATTTTATAACTAGAAAGAGTCCTGGGCTTGGGAGTTCACAGCAAATTGTGTCTGACTTCCAAGTGTCCGCAGGCTGTTGCACCCCTGGCTTCTGGCTGCAGCTCTGCAACAGAAAGGAGGCAATGGCTATATGCTATTGCTAGAAGAGCCTGTGCACCATGAACTTGAATGGACATTGTGAAACTTGCCCACATAGGAGGTATTTGTCAGCAAACGTGGAAGCTTCCCAGCACTGGTTTGTGTGTGTGTGTGTGTGTGTTACCTGCTGCAATGCCACCGCGCTGGAGGCATTTTCATTCTAACTTTGGGAAAGAACATATTCCATCGTTGCCCTCTCTCATCGATATTCATTCATTCTCTAGTAGGCTTAATGCTGCTGTCTGCACAGGGAGAAAGTCTGAATAACAAGACGGGGAGATAATAGAAGAAGGAGGTGATTTCTTTTTAAACCCTTCTCTGAAGTGAAGACAAGGATTCATTTGTCCTGAGCCTTTGTACAGGGAGCCCTTGGCACAGCAGCCATCAGAGCAGGTAGCAGGAACAAGGTAGCTGGCTGGAACTATTCAAATAGCTTGGAATACCTCGATAAATCATGCCACCACTTTTCTCTGCAGGGGCTGAAGAGGACTAGGAAAGAGGGATAAAAAGAGCAAATGGATCAAACAAGCAACCTGTGGAGGAGACATCAGCCCCACACAGATCCTTGGCATGATGTGAGCATCTCGGAGGGACCCTGTAGGTAGTTGTTCTGTCTAAAAGATGGCTGACCAGACCCAAATATTTATGTGCCTCTTGAGTGGCTTTAAACGTATTAAAAGGCCTCTGCTCCTGAGGACTGGAAGCGTTCAAAGGAGCACAAGTCCTGTTGACTTGCAGGATGATGCGAGTGTCCATGTCACTTGGAAATACTCCCCACAGCACAGCCAAGGCAGGCTGATGGATATGGTCCAGCTGCCCCAGCAGGCAGGCGCTGTGCAGCCTCTCCAAGGCAAAGGATATTTGGACAATGAAAGGGAAATGGGGGCATTCCTGCCTCACCTAGTCCCTCATTGCCTTCAGGAGGATGCGAGCCTCTGTACGGCTTTACCTGGAGGTCAGACTGGACCTGATCGGGCCAGGGTCTGGGGGGGGACATTCAGCTAAGCTGTCAGGTCTCAAATATTGAGGGTGAGGCTCCAGGGGCCACTCACTGCTCCTCAGACATAGCCTGGATCCAGGCAGCCGAGCTGCATCCCAGCCCCGGGTATCCCTTGTGCCACGCAGCCCATATAGCACGATAGGGGCACTGTCAACTGCTTGTGGCACCGATGGCTGGTCACCACAGGGGGAGAGGGTACCATGCCCCATTCCGACTCCTTGTGCCCATCCATTCCCTTCCCTCCTCTGCACATTTCCAGTTCCTGCCTTGCTGTTGTCACTTCTGCCAGACCCTGCTCTGTCTCTGGCCACCCCTCTTGGCCCAAGGTGTGTCACTGGGCTGCCATTGCTGTCCCTTTGACCACTGCCCACCCCAAAAGGACCTTGAGCCATTGTGTGCTCAGGGCAACATGACAAGGCTGTGGCTGCCAGTACTATGTTTGCCTACTTTGTAAGGCATCTTTGGCTGGGTGAAATCCTTCCAGCTCCAGTGCTTTCACCTATGGACCGCAGGTATTTGTGCAGAGGGGCAGGTTTTATGGGTCTGGAGATGGGCTTTTAACTGCTGTGCTTCATTTGCGCTTTCACACCCCCCCCGCCTGCCCCTCTGTAAATGCACATCTAGCCTGTGGAGTCAAAGGTGGTTGAAGATCAGCCACACCATCTTCTTATGTGCCTTAACTCCTCTAGCTCAGCGAACCAGCCAGGCTTGGGATGACTGAGGACAGCTGAAGTTCGACCCTGCTCACATTTGCCCCCACACAAGGAGCAGACAGGCCCCTTTTATCCTTTGGGCACCATGCAGGAAGGGAGAGATCACAGTTCTATGCTCAACCAAGCATAGGACTGTGTCAACGGCACTACCATGCTGCTGTTTATCAGGTGCACAAAGACTGAGCTTTGCTGAGACCAAACCCACCAACCCTGTTTACCCTCTGTGCAAATCCAGGATACGCACAGTACCATAAATCTTAAGGTTTGAATAGAAAGAAACCTTTTAAAGGTGGTAAATATTTGCTTATTTGTCACCAGCATCCTTTAGTGACCTGCAGCATTCCACTAATCATTTTTACTATGTCAAATGCTGGCGAAGAGCAATGATGCCATTTCACAGGGTAAACCACTCATTTTAAACAGCAGCAAACATGCTTTCTGAGCTGCTGTGACAGATTAAACATCTTGTAAGCCCCAAACAACACGTGTTTCATATCTTCTACCTCAGCTCGAGATGGCTGAGGCACTTTCTGAGTGCTGATAACACTGCGTGGTTGTAGTAGCAAGCAAAGCAAACCAGGCCACAGAAGAGCTATAATATCACAGGAATACAAAACAGCGCTGTTGAGCAGACGATTCCACACCTGGAAGAGCAGCCCTCAGAATTCACCCTTGGAGAATGCAGAGGATGAGCGTAGTCCAGACCAGTGCCAGGGCTAAGGGTGGTGCACAAACCTTTAGCAGACAGCAGATCTCAGTTTAGTGTATAAGTTACCTCCACGCTGAGGTGGAAAAGCTTTGAAGGTTCCTGCCCTGGCCAGCTTGGGCACGTGGCTGTGTGCTTCATCCTGCCTGGCACTCAAGTGATGGGCTGGAAAATGGATGAGGGCATTAAGCCAAGTTATTGGAGAACATGCTGCTGCTTCATCCCCAGCTAATGACAGTGATCGCCTTCATTACAATAAACCCAGCTCTGCTTCTGCAGCTACATTCTTTACGTGCTCTAGGGTGAGGGACTGCACTGGCCTCTGCGACCTGCTGGAGCAGGCGTGCAAGCGTAACTGGGAGAGACTCAGACACAGCACAGCTTAAGGCAGTGGAAACAGTGGGAATGAAGAAGGAAAAAGCTTCTGAGGAGAAGCATCTCTTCTCTTTACCATTAGCTGCAAGCGGTACCTGTTTGATGATTGAGATGCTGAAGCTGGCAGAGGTTGCAGAGTGGATTGGCTTGGTAACTATTCAGAAGAGTCCCGGTTGCCAGTGAGGATTCCCATGCAGTCATTTTCTAACTGGATAGAGGGAGAAATAAACTCTGCATGTATTTATTATTATTATGGCCTGTCAGATATGAAAACATAGTCATTCCTGCTGAGCACGTTGAGACTCGGCTTTATCACTTCACTGCTGCCATGACACTGCTGCATATGTGAAGCCATGCTTTTTTGAAGCTTCACACAATTCCTCTCCCTGAGTTTTGACAGCTCCCCCCATGTACAAGATGATACCATCTAACACGCCAACCATGGCATTGCAAGGTGCTTTTCTCAGGTTTGATTCAGCCCAGCAGCTTAAAGCGCACACTATAACATCCTCAAGCAAATCGAAAGTGCAATGAGACTTAGCCTTAGTGTTTTCCACAGCTTTTATAGACCGCTGCTTTACACGCTCTGGTCCATCATGTGCTGCTGAGCATGTACTTAAGCCCACTGGCTCTGCCTTTGAACATCCAGTGCAGCACAGGCAGCCGGGGTGCCAGGAGGAGCTGTGGGAGCAGGGGCCGGACGTTAACACACTCTGTGCACCATTCTCTGGGACACCCAAGAGCGGGCACCATGGTGCACAGATGGAGCTTTAGGTGGGAAAGCGAGGACCAGTAAATTCCAGAAACCATTCCTTGGGACTTCATCCTTTAAAAATGCTCTGTGCAAAACTGCTCAACGCGGAGCAATGAGGCTGCGAGGCTGCAACTCCAAATGAATAATGTTTCACTTCTCATGGCTCAGGAGGAACTGCTGCAAACTGCAAGTTCAGGAGAAGAGACACATCCTCTATTTCACCAACAAAGTATGAAGCAGTCCTCATAGCAACGTTTCTGTCACCTTTCTCTTCCAGGAATGGACAAAATTGGCTGAGTAACCCTCAAAGTCTCGGATAAACTCCTTCCCACTGCAATTCCATGCAGGTCAGGTCATCTCCAGCACAAGATCTGTGGTTGAAATTAGTTCTACTGCAACTCTTTCCAAGTCCACCTCCCACTATTGTTATTCACTGTTGCTTTACTTCACTAACTCTGAGTCAACACTAACAAGTTCTTTTTGTCGCTTCCAATGCGCTAACATTAAACTGCAGTTGTTTGGCATCGTTCATAGGCTCAGAAATACAATTACAGCCGTTAAAGTCAGTTGTACAGAACAAGAAGCCTGTGGGAGAAAACAAGGAGCACATGAAGGAGTAGAATGATCCCTGCAATAGGAATTATAACAACCATTTCTAATTTGCAGACTCACCCTTATGTAGTTCCTGCTTGAAAACAACCCGCACTAAACAGCTTGTTTGTTCACCAACTGAATCCATAGACAATAACTAGAATAATCGTTCTCATTCAAACAGATTGAAAAGCTTTATCTTAGCCAATATGGGGGAAGAGAACTTCTTGCTAACCAGAGAGCAAAGCTGGGTCTGGTGGATGGCGTGAGGTGCACATTGACTGGGATGCTCCTACAATCTTCACTGTGTTTCATTATCTTCATTCTCCTTTGCAGTCACAAGAACAGTAACATCTCTCCAGTTCACGATAGCAGCGGTAAATATGCATCTGACATGAACAATGCATCCAGTTTTGGTGCATCCATCATTTCTCCTTTTGGTCATTCCTTTTGTCCCCGTTTCGGTGCCCTGAACATTTATGACCTGGATAAGGGCACATCACACACACCATTTTAGCATCGGCTGCTGGGTTTATGAGTCCCCTTCAAGGCAGTGCTTCTGGCTTGTGTCAGGAAGGTTTGTGCCTTGAGTCAGCCCTGGGTACATGTAGAGTGCCAGAAACAGCATAAAATCTAGGTGACAGAGACCCTGCGTGCAACTTGAGCGTGTTAGGTCAGTTGTAAGCAATAGGCCCTGTCAAGCACAGGATTTGTTGTACAGGAACAGTAAAGCCAGACATATTAAAGGCAGCAGATGTACACCCAGGAGTGCTCTCAAACACTGCAGTTACTCGGCTGTATCAGCAGTATAAGCACAAAATAAGAAGGGTGACAATTTCACACGAACACTTTGAAGGCTGGGGTCAGTCTGCATAGGGACATCTCTCCCAGTGTCTCCCCAAGTCAGGCTTCTTAATGGTATCCTGTCTCACTGTTCCTCCTCCAAAGCCAAACACACTTCTTGGCCCCTTGGCATGACAGTCATCCTGCACCTCCTTACCTCTCTTGCCTTGCTCCTCACTCAGTCTTCCTCAGCTTTTCCCACTGGTTGTGCTGTTTTGGAGGAGGAGAGCATTGAAATGGTTTTCCTCCTCCAATGACTCACAGCTAAGATGCCTCTCCAGAATGTTTCCGTCTACCACTGGTGGCAGATTCCCCTAAATAAAGCCAGGACTACAAAAACCCTCTCCATAAAAAAAGCATATGTGTACATTGAATACCCTGTGACAGCAGACAGCACACTGTCCTCTCCTCTACCCCCTATCATGGTCTGTGCTGTGAGCTCTGTAAGGAAGGGGTTATCTCTGAAGTGGAAGAGGAACATTTGGCCAGGGCGCAGGACAGAACTGCGACAAAAGACATCAATCATCATAACCCAGGAACAGGGCTCCATGAAGCCACACATAGCGTGGCTGACTTGGATTAATATCCGTGAGCACAAAAGCTGACCTCCCTGGGGTCGCTTCACATCAGTGCAAAGGATTATCACCCACGGGAAAACAAATCACTTCTCTATGGTTCCCAAGCTATTTACTTGCCCAGAACAAAGAAAGTTCATCTTGTAGTGCATACATACAGCTTTTTACATAAACCTGCATAGGCAAAGCTCTACATGTGAGAAGCTGCCAGATAAGCATGTTCATTTTGACTTCTACCTGTTGAGCAAGGTTAACTGCACTTCAGGATGCCGATGCATCCTATAATACTCTATTTTTCAGTTTGCTCTCTCCCTTCACCTCAATAATTCAACGCTGCCTTCCCAAGGCTAATACAAAAGAACTACCAAACGTACAAGATCAGACAGAAGGAGGATGTGCCCTCTCTCTAAGCATCGTAGGAGCAGATGTCTATGAGAAGGCTGTTGGCACTGGGCTACCACACACAGGTAATTCCTCTGCAATACCCTCTCCGTTTCTGCCACCTCAGGCCTTGGAGACTTTTTGAGCCAGATGTCAGATCCACTCTAATAGCCCCTAATGGATCTCTCTGTATTTGATGGCTTTCTGAGCACACGCATTTGCAGCAGGCAAATCCACAAGGTGCCTGTCTGCTTCTTTAAAGTCCAACAGCAGCTGGAATGCCAGAAGCAGTCTGGTTTAATCTGCTTGGCTCTCTCAGTGAGTTCCAGACCGCACAGAGAATCCTTGCCCCAGAGTGTCTTGTTTTCATTCTCTGAGGCATACTTAATTCTTTTATAAGCTGAGGTATATTTATCCAGTGTTACAATGCGGGGGGGTTCTTAGTGTATATTTGTGTTTGCCTACTCTTTAGGATTAGATTATTAGTTTTAGTCTAATGATGAAAGAACATGAAATGCTCTAATGCTACTGCTTCAAGTTCCTAATTCGGCATGTGGAAGCCCAAGAAAAGCCTGGGCACTAACAATGGTAATAATGATGATGATTAAATTTGCAGGCACCCAGCCTTCATCCTGTTTTGCACCAGGAGGTGCAGGTCAGGTCCATTACGATAGTATTAGAAAGGGCACAAAGACTCTGTAAGGTATAATTCAAAATGCTATTTATTACAGCTATCTCTGTACAGAGAGAATGGTACAGATGATCTTATGTCCCGTTAGCTGGTGGGAACTGCAGGTGGTGTAGCACCAAATGGGTCTCCAACCCATGTATAGTATGTTGGGCAGACACCTTCCATAGAGGGGATATTCCCCCACTTTGTTCACTGGAGCTACTATAGGGTCTTCTTGCAAGAAACAGCTCTATTGATCATTTCCACTGCCAACAGAAAGGATGTCCACACGAGAACTTGCTGCCGCACACCCAGATCACAGCATGGGCACATAAGGAGACAACCATCCATCCACTACAAGCAACTGCAGAGCTTATCCTGCAGCCAATGGGTCTGTGCAGCACAACAAGGGGCTGAAGGCCAGGCTGCGTGTGAGGCAAAGTGGCTGGGTGACTGGGGACAGCCAGCATGGTGACAGTGAAGCACACAGAGACCAGGACCCATGTTTGTACTGTGATTCTACTGTATATTACTATTGTGATACCATGCCTGTGTGCTGCCTTCAGCACATCACTCTTCTAAATCAAAATCACATGTAAAGCCAAACATAATGAAGTCAATCTGATATCGAACATTAAGCCCTCCTTGTGGAACATCCAAAGGAGACTAGTCAGAGAGTATTGGACTGCAACAGCATCACAAACAAAACCTCTGTGTGAATATATGGTCTTTGCTGCGGTTTCAATGTCATGAGCTTAATGGGTACAGAGGCTTTTTGCTGGCCCTCTGCACCAGCTGAATTTCATCACTACTAAACTGTCTCACAAGCAGCTTCTTTACAAGTATCGTTTCTACAGCCAAACCTTGGCAGAGCTTTCTGATCCAGACATTAATTTGAAAACCCATGTTCTTCTCAGGATCCTGACTGCCAATGCTTGCCCTGGACCTGCTCTGTGACCCACCAGCCACCTCCTGCAGGTCCCTCTGGCCACTCCTTCATGTTGCTAGCACACCTTTAATACTCACTCTATATAACTTCACAAGGCTTTTGGACAAACACGTGAGAAAACTATATGAATTAGGGGATATCAGGGTCAGAATTTAACAGTCAACAGGAGCTAAAGACAAGCCTATACGTCCTGAGAGCTGATTCACTTTTGCATTACCCATTTGCACGACTCTGCACAGGCTTTTAGAACAACCTGACATTATGAGGAAATTGCATCCACTCCTCCATACAGTCATGAGAAAAATCCAGCAGGAGAATCATAGAATCAACCAGGTTGGAAAAGACCTTTGGGATCATCAAGTCCAACCGCTACCTCAGGACTGCCAAGACCACCATTAAACCATATCGCTGAGGGCCTCACCTGCACGGTTTTGAGACCTCATAGCAGCCTTCCAGTATCTGAAGGGGGGCTATAAGGATGCTGGGGAGGGACTCTTCATGAGGGACTGTAGCGATAGGACAAGGGGTAATGGGTTCAAACTGAAACGGGAAGTTTAGATTGGATATGAGGAAGAAGTTCTTTACTGTAAGGGTGGTGAGGCACTGGAATGGGCTGCCCAGGGAAGTTGTGAATGCTCCATCGCTGGCGGTGTTCAAGGCCGGGCTGGACATAGCCTTGGGTGGCATGGTTTAGTGTCCGGTGTCCCTGCCCCTGGCAGGGGGGTTGGAACTGGATGATCTTAAGGTCCTTTCCAACCCTGACTGTTCTATGATTCTAAGTAACTGTTAGTGCCACCACATGCTAATTACAAACCAAAAAACATGGAGAGAGAAAGTTCAGGCATTTAAGCAAAACCACAATTATCCCATTCTGGTCTCTTTCAAAACAGGGCCTTCCTGCGGTCACCTGGGAAGGTGACACCTTCTGCTGAGGAACATGACACCTACTGCAGTCACATCTGCCCTCAGGGGGTGTCCACATTCCGGCCACTAATCACCAAAGGTGACAGACTGGAAATTAAGGGACCACTCAAAGGAAAAGCGCTCTCCCTTATTGTCAGGTTCCTCGGTGAGATGTACTGAGACACACAGGGAGGCAGCTGTCAGAAATGAGGTCAGTGCAAGTTCTCTATAGCTGACACAACATGCACATTTACCAAAGAAACAAGTGGGAATAGAAGAAGTACGGCATGGCCAGGGTGAAGAACAGCGTGCTTGCATTCAGCACATCAGAGAGGTCACCGAGGAATTGCTTTGTGAGAACATATGACATCTGTCTTGCTGTCAAGAGCATGGAAACGTGGTGTTACGAGAAGCAGCCTTCATTAAGCACCTCATATTTCTAAGACAGAAACCACAGAAAATACACAACAAATCTGTTGCACTCAGTTATTTCACCCCATTTCCCTCCTTGTAAGTAATACCCACCTCATCTCTTTTACCTGGAGACATCCTAATACACTTTCCAAGTCAGGAGGGCAATTTTGCCTAATTCAGAGCTAGGTACCCCACAATGAAACACAAAATCCAGGCATGAAAGAAAACTGAAAGACAATGGTAGTTTTGTTAAGCTTCTGCTAGAGGTGTTCACAGTTATCCCTGTTTTCCACAGCAAATGCAAACTGGTCTATTGAGACCATGAGGGAGATTTATTCCTCTGAGGCCAAACTCTCTATGGGCTCAACTCCACCAACTGGAACTGAATTCTGCGGTCATGAATTTAACAAAGCTAAAATTCAAAGACAAAATTAATTCGTTCTATGCAGAACCTTTTCCTGCATTGAAGCTAACGATGCGAACTGATTAGTGTGTGCAACAGATACATAGAACTGGTTTTCTTTAGTGATAGTTCAGGTTGCTTCAAGATACAGTCTCTCCTTCTAAGGCTGGAAATGAGACACAAAGGAGGCTCACGTATTCTTCACATCCCCCATTAACACAAATAACTCTCCATAATTAGGAAATTCAGTTATTGACTTGGAAACCACTTTCTGTGTTTTCCTCTGCTGATCTCATGCCAACGGCACTTTAAAAACAACCCTACCCCTTCCAGGAAGAAACAGGAGATTTAAATCAGAACGGGGGCTGTGATGGGAGACAATATTGCATTAGCACAGAGACAACTACTCATGGTTTGGCAGCTTCTGATTAATACCGAGCTTAGTCCACCTCCCAGGGAAGATATTTTCTGATTGATTTCTATGGGGTTTGGCTACGACCCACACTGTTCATGCTGTGAATTATTCTTCTCATCCTAGGCTCTCATATATGAAATAAATAGGAATTAGGTTAAAAGGGGAAGAAAAGTCCCAGTTTTGCCCCTTTTTCTGCATGGAGAGTCTCAGTGGGACTTTCAGGGGTAGATAACTACTGAATGTCTTCGAATCTGATGTCCTTTATTACAGTTTTGAGAGCAGCATCATGATATACTTACAACATCCATTCTCTCATGCCTGACTCACTTAGTAATCGTCAGGCCTAACATTGTTCCATTGAGAAGCAGTAAAAGTATACAAAAGCTGCAATTCCTCTGATCACCCCCACTGTTAAAATACTGAAAAGACCAAAATCTCCTGTAAAAAACAAGAATAAAACAACTCTCGGTTTTCTGTATTGCTGCTGCTCACCGAAATGTCTTTCTGATACCAGTTCAATAGTAACAGAATTGAGCAATATGCTCCACAGGAAAAGATAATGCAGAATCGATCTCAAAGCAATTTCAGGATCATCTCTGAATTTGATGTCCAGCTGATTAGTTTATATCATAATGGTTCCTTGGTCCTATTTTAAGCATCTCAGAGAAGAACACTTTGTAACCCAGTTAAAATGTTTCCTCCTTGGATAGAAATCAATATCCAGCAAGGCAGCAATGCCCTTTCTCAAGTTTTGTTATACTCACTACAGGAGTGCTTGAAATCTCGATCCCAGGGAACCTACTGCAAAACTGAACAGGTTTTTAATAGTCCATCATAGCAAAAGAACCTCTAACAAGCCACCAGAGAAGAGAAGATTGCCTGTTCCTCCTTCCTTCACCCAGATTGGCCAGGTCTGGTTGGCTGTGTCTATTTGACTTGGTCTTACACAAGGCAACTCTCAACACCTGTGTGTCACGGAGGGAGGCAAGGCAAGGCAAGGCATACTTGAGAGCATGTTTCTTCTGTGTCAGTGCTGCATAGTTTGGGGTGGAAGGGATGAAGAAGTTCATTGCTCCATTGTCTTTAATTCTCTGTAGTCCCTTTGACCTTCACACAATCTCTGTTCTTGGAAATACAAGAAAATAGCTCGTATATATCCCATACACATATATACATACATATGTATACACACATTTTATATATATACACACACATATATTCTTCATATAGATATAGATTCCTGTGTGCATTGGGTCTCCTCACCTGTGAGTACAGCTCAGACAGCGTTATGCTAGGTGCAATGCTTGGCACATAGGCTTGAATCTTTGCTATCCTGGTTAGACACATTATTAGTACACATTCAACAATACTAACACATACAGTCCAAGCGATCCAATTATTGCTCACCCCTTTTAATTCTCTTGTTAAAATGGTTATGAACAGACTTTCTGGTAGTCAGTCCTTTCTCTGTTGTTAATCCTTTCCATGGCTTCCTGATTCCTAAGGTTCACGGTATCAGTCTTAAAAGGGAAGGTTTAAAGTGAGTCACCAGTGTTCCAAGTGTTTTATTGGGAGGTATGTGCTCAATATGTGTGTGTGGGCAGGGCATCCATTCCTCCTTGGTTTGGTGTCCACTTGGAATTGCTTTCACACACTCTGGTTTGTGGTGGTCATTCATTCTTCCTTTCCTGGCCCACAGGTTACTTAGAACAACTACTTAGTTTCATTAAACCTTCCCTTAGGTTTGTTAGACTTTTACTACAAATGGCCAATCATACCATTGCAGAATCAGCATTAAGCCATAGCAGAAGTGCCCTGAGTGGAGCATCAGCTGGCTATCGGATCATTTTCCAGTCCTAGCAAAAGCCAGTATAGGACAAAAAAGGAAAGCAAGCTGGAAGAGAGGGATTTGGTCCGAGTCAGGCATAAAGAAGCTCACAATGACTTGAAGAAGAATGGAAGAAATTAACTGCTTTGCTGATTTAACAGCCCAAAAATGACCAATCTGGAATTGGGTTTGCACAGCAAAGTGTTCACAAAGAGAATGCTTCTCATCCCTTTCCCTCTCTAAACCAGAACGAATGGCGACGCTCTCCTGCAAACACTGCAGGAACAAAAATGGGGCTTTCCAGTCCTGATCAGTCAAGAACACTTGGTCTGTGGCAGCAGAAAGAGAAAGAGTGTTGGAGAAAGTATCACACAAACCAGGACTTAGGGGGCTTCACAATCACTCCTGTTTAGTACCAATTGGTTTATGTATCCACTGGATGGAATGGGGAATTACAAGGATGGTTTGGTTTCTTGTTTGAGAGATAAAAGGGACATAGATTCACCTGTTCCCACCTGGTGTTTCAGGACAGGCACTGAGAAATGTCGTACTTAAATTAGAATCAGACAGACTCTGGTTGCTTTGCCCAATTGCAAGGGTGATTAAGTTCTCAGCTAATTAAACTGGATAGTAATTATTCTGCTCATTTTGATGTGCTCTCTAAAAACCGTACCATTGTAGTCATTAGATCGATGAGTGCTTATCATATGCTTCTCTTTTGCTGCTGGTGGTCAGAAGGAGCTCCTGGGGGCTCTGACATTGCATCCATCACTGCTCAGACCCACTTGTGTCAGGAGCCAGATGTACCTGGGCAGCGGAGAAGCAGCAAGCATCAGCATCAGGGAACAGAGAAACCCCCAGGAAACCTGACGAGAAGGAAACTCAGTGACCAGATAAAACTCTCCTGTTCAGCTGGTGAATCTGGAAACAGCAAGACCACAATATCGCCTCCACGAGGAGGCAAGTGGGCAAGTGCTGGTGTAAAGTCAGCTTGTGGCTTCAACTGCCTGGCCCATGCAGCTGCAGAGCTCACATGGGGATTATCTGGCTGGCACCGTTGTCCCTCACACCTGAAGCAAGCATCTGAGCAAGGGAGAACCATGGCTTGCCCCTGTCCTCCTCCTTGTCATCTTTGACCCCACTGATGACCACAGGGCTGGCAGGGCAGAAGGAGGGATGCCAGCCACTTCCAGTGTATTACCCTCTTGCTCTTCATGTAAGGAAGTGAATAATACTGCTTTCACAATCCCCTGCTTATACCCTGGCTTGTATTACTTCCACAAGCCATCCCACAAAAACCCATCCTTTCCTCAGGTAACACCACTCTGCCTTCAGTGGGAGTTTGAGTGGAAATGGAGTAACTATCCAGATCTGGGTTATAGCTCTGGAAAAAACAACTTCATCCTTGTAAGAGTTTGGTTATAACCACATTTGCATCGTAGAAAGTCATTTAAAGCATAAGAGAAAACATCTGTGTTCTGCTCGGCTCCTGTATCTCATTCTGTGCTCCAGCCAAGGAGTGCCTGTTATCAGACTTAGCATTTTTCCATGAAGATGCTTTAATTAGGAGGGACAGCTAATTTAAATTAGCTCTAGAAATAGGTGTAACCCTCAAGAGAGCAAAGGACAACGACTGCGGTTAACTCAGAATGGTCTGAGGGGAGCTCTGCTTTAGGAAAGGCGTTCATTCATCCAGGTAACCCAAGGCATCATGGAGGCACAACTGGTTATTTAAATGTGTGAGGTTTTGCTGGGGGTTATTTTGCAGACAGTGCTTATTGCCTGCCAAAAAAGGACGGTTTTGACAACCCTGTACTACCTTCCTGCAATGTGAGAACTTGAAAGAACACCCCAGCTGTGTCTTTCCAGTGGGGGCATCCTGCATGTCCCCAGCCCTGAGACAGTCAGGCCGTTATCCTTCCCATTACTGCCTTTCTTCCACCACAGTGAGGGACCATGCCATGAGAAAAACCAACATGCTGATGCCTCATACCGGGACTGGCTCACCCAGCATGGAGCAGGGTGGAAGAGGAGATCAGAAGCCTAAAAAGGAGCAGGAAATCCAGGGCTGATGCTACATAAAATCACCTGGTTCCTGATTCAGAATGGGCCAAGAGCCTTTCCAAGGAGGGAAGCTGGGCTAGGGATATAGAAAACAATAGCAAATACATTGTCTTTCTTCTTTACACAAGCAAACCTGTATCAGCAAAGGAGGGAAGTGGGGAAAACAAGGTACAGATTTTGATCAGCTCTTGCGATTATTCTAGCGATGAGCTTTGCGTTTTAAATCCCTGATGTGTTTCTCACTGCAGGCAGAACTTGTTCTACAGAACAGGTAGGGCCATCTGCAGGCGCAGAGAAACGTATGGATTACTGTTCTCTACATTGAAACATGCCAGCAGGCTGGCCTGCGGAAGGATTCTGACACTGGGTCAGGAAACAAAGTGTTCACTGAAGAGTGAAATGTTCCAGCTAACCAAAACCGGCCAGCGCCCGGCTGGAGCCCTTAGCACTGGCACAGATATGCCTCCAAACCCAACAAAATGCAGCTGTTTTAGAAGTAGCAGCAACTTCTCATCCATGTACAAACAGCTGCAGTTGGGTATTGCTGGAAAGGCCACAACATATCTGCTTTGTGTTGACATGAATCCTTCACATCAGATGTGAAGCAGGATCCCAAGCCAGGGACTTGGACTTCTTGAGCCCATGCTCCTTTTATTCCCCCAGGAAATGCCACTTTGAGCTTAACAAACACATCACGCTGTCCAGCAGGACACACAAGTAAACCAATGATGAGGTTTGCTCCTGCATATCCAAAGCCAATCCACTTTCCTCCAGCGAGCACATCAGAACAGGGACATGCAAATGGGCTTGCAAAGGACTCCATTAACCACCCTACATTCAAATCAGGGGGTTGCATTCCCCCCTCTCCACTCTGTCAAATGTAAATCCCTACCAGCCCCATATGAGGTACCTCACTCACCACTTGAAGAACCCCAAAGAGCTGGCCAGCATTAATGCAAGGCTGATAAATTATAACAGCTTTTGCATCATTTTTTCCAGGAAATCAGTATTTTTGGGGGTTTTCTCTGTTGGTTTTTGGTTGTGGGGGTTTTTTTCTACCTCTTTTGTTTTAAAATGTTGATCTGCTGAAAAACCCAAGTGCTACCAAAACCACAGGAAGGCCTCATCAAGCAAACAATTAAACAAAGGAAGGTATTAAAATACGGCTTCTGGAATACAATGGGATTGATTTAAGAGGGTTACAGGAAGCTGCTGTTCCATGACAAATGATTTTCCTGAGAAAACCCAGTAAGTGAAACATAATCACATAATGAAATTGGTCTTCAAATACTACTGGCTCCAGGGTTTGCAAATCAGCAGCCCCCTGTGACCTTGTATTTAACATGTTCCTTCATGATTTAGGAAAAGAAAAGGCAGAAAGCATAAAGGATACACCAGGACACATGAAGGGGCTTCAACTGAAGCAGAAACTGTTTAGTGCATGGAGAACTCAAATGAAAAGAGATCTGATCAGAGAAGTCAAGTGGGATGTTACAGGCTACATCAAGACCAAGTCCAATGGGTCATTAAAGGGCAGGACAGAATGGAGGGCTGCAGGAAGAGAGAGCAAGGCAAGCAGAAGCAGAGGGAAAACTGAGCTTACTGATGTGATTTAGGGACACGTGAGAAGTGGACATGGTGCCTATGCGGCGCTAAGAGCTCTGGAAGCCCTTTGGTTCTCAAACACCGCTGCACGCAAACATCAGCCCAGATCCCCAAGACCAGCAAACCAAGAGTGGAAGTGCAGACTGTGCCTTCCCAGCCCCTCCAGCTTGAACATGAGAGCAGTTACAGAGCATCACAAGCCACCTCCTAGGGCCGCCGGTAACAGCAGTCAGCCCCCGGGGCAGCTCTCACGGTGGCAAGCAGGTAGGAAAGCCTGGGGTGGAACCAGATGATTTTAAGGTCCCTTCAACCCAAGCCATTCTGTGGTTCTATTATTCCATTCACAAGGAAACAGGAGGGCCAGGAAATGTCAGGTCCCTGTTCCCTAGGGCACAGAAAACTGCCCCGATGAGCAAAAGCAGGGAGGCTACACTGGGGAAACCTCCCATAGGCAAAACAGAAGGGGTAACTATTGCACTTGAAGCAACCACAAACCGTTCCGTGCTACATAGCACCATAAGGTCCCGGAGGGGACATGGGCTGGGGGAAGCACCAACTTTTCCCATGTCCAGCAGAATGAGGAGATGGGGAAAGAGGCCACGGCCTTCTCAAGCAGCCGCTTTCCATCCACATCCCTCCTTCCTATGCAAAACCACTGCCGGCAGAGCTGAAACTCAGACCCGGGCTCAGCGGTACCCACGGTTTTCCAGCGCCGGGAGCTTCCCAGCGTCCCCCTGCGGGAATATCCGGGGATGGACAAAACGTCTCCGTCCCTGCAGCCTCCCCATATCCCCGTGGAGCGAGAGTGGCACCTGGTGGTCACATCCCCCGCACCAGCCGCGACCTGATTTCAGCGCTGCTGCTTTGAATGCCGGGCTCAGTGAAGGTGACGGGGAGCCCTTTGTGTACCGCAGTCCCCATTAACCAGGTCAGTGACAACTGCTGGCTGCGATCAGCCCTGTACCCCACTGTTCTTCGTGCCCCTCGGCGTGCAGGGAGCACCAGCTCACAGTCTGTCATCGCAGCACGAGTGCTGCATGAGCCTCTCTACCCACTCATTCTGCTCCTGGGAGAGCAAGGAAGGATGCAATGAGGACCTGTTCTAGCTCTCACTGCTCCTATGAGTGCAAGGAAGGAAGCAATGAGGACCTGTTCTAGCTCTCACTGCTCCTATGAGTGCAAGGAAGGAAGCAATGAGGACCTGTTCTAGCTCTCACTGCTCCTATGAGTGCAAGGAAGGATGCAATGAGGACCTGTTCTAGCTGTCACTGCTCCTATGAGTGCAAGGAAGGAAGCAATGAGGACCTGTTCTAGCTCTCACTGCTCCTATGAGTGCAAGGAAGGAAGCAATGAGGACCTGTTCTAGCTCTCACCGCTCCTGGGAGTGCAAGGAAGGATGCAATGAGGACCTGTTCTAGCTCTCACTGCTCCTATGAGTGCAAGGAAGGATGCAATGAGGACCTGTTCTAGCTCTCACTGCTCCTATGAGTGCAAGGAAGGAAGCAATGAGGACCTGTTCTAGCTCTCACTGCTCCTATGAGTGCAAGGAAGGAAGCAATGAGGACCTGTTCTAGCTCTCACTGCTCCTATGAGTGCAAGGAAGGAAGCAATGAGGACCTGTTCTAGCTCTCACTGCTCCTATGAGTGCAAGGAAGGAAGCAATGAGGACCTGTTCTAGCTCTCACTGCTCCTATGAGTGCAAGGAAGGAAGCAATGAGGACCTGTTCTAGCTCTCACTGCTCCTATGAGTGCAAGGAAGGAAGCAAGGAGGACCTGTTCTAGCTCTCACCGCTCCTGGGAGTGCAAGGAAGGATGCAATGAGGACCTATTCTAGCTCTCACTGCTCCTATGAGTGCAAGGAAGGAAGCAATGAGGACCTGTTCTAGCTCTCACTGCTCCTATGAGTGCAAGGAAGGAAGCAATGAGGACCTGTTCTAGCTCTCACTGCTCCTATGAGTGCAAGGAAGGAAGCAATGAGGACCTGTTCTAGCTCTCACTGCTCCTATGAGTGCAAGGAAGGAAGCAATGAGGACCTGTTCTAGCTCTCACTGCTCCTATGAGTGCAAGGAAGGAAGCAATGAGGACCTGTTCTAGCGCTCACTGCTCCTATGAGTGCAAGGAAGGAAGCAATGAGGACCTGTTCTAGCTCTCACTGCTCCTATGAGTGCAAGGAAGGAAGCAATGAGGACCTGTTCTAGCTCTCACTGCTCCTATGAGTGCAAGGAAGGAAGCAAGGAGGACCTGTTCTAGCTCTCACCGCTCCTGGGAGTGCAAGGAAGGATGCAATGAGGACCTATTCTAGCTCTCACTGCTCCTATGAGTGCAAGGAAGGAAGCAATGAGGACCTGTTCTAGCTCTCACTGCTCCTATGAGTGCAAGGAAGGAAGCAATGAGGACCTGTTCTAGCTCTCACTGCTCCTATGAGTGCAAGGAAGGAAGCAATGAGGACCTGTTCTAGCTCTCACTGCTCCTATGAGTGCAAGGAAGGAAGCAATGAGGACCTGTTCTAGCTCTCACTGCTCCTATGAGTGCAAGGAAGGATGCAATGAGGACCTGTTCTAGCTCTCACTGCTCCTATGAGTGCAAGGAAGGAAGCAATGAGGACCTGTTCTAGCTCTCACTGCTCCTATGAGTGCAAGGAAGGAAGCAATGAGGACCTGTTCTAGCTCTCACTGCTCCTATGAGTGCAAGGAAGGATGCAATGAGGACCTGTTCTAGCTCTCACCGCTCCTATGAGTGCAAGGAAGGAAGCAATGAGGACCTGTTCTAGCTCTCACTGCTCCTATGAGTGCAAGGAAGGAAGCAATGAGGACCTGTTCTAGCTCTCACTGCTCCTATGAGTGCAAGGAAGGAAGCAATGAGGACCTGTTCTAGCTCTCACCGCTCCTGGGAGTGCAAGGAAGGAAGCAATGAGGACCTGTTCTAGCTCTCACTGCTCCTATGAGTGCAAGGAAGGAAGCAATGAGGACCTGTTCTAGCTCTCACCGCTCCTGGGAGTGCAAGGAAGGAAGCAATGAGGACCTGTTCTAGCTCTCACTGCTCCTATGAGTGCAAGGAAGGAAGCAATGAGGACCTGTTCTAGCTCTCACCGCTCCTGGGAGTGCAAGGAAGGAAGCAATGAGGACCTGTTCTAGCTCTCACTGCTCCTATGAGTGCAAGGAAGGATGCAATAAGGACCTGTTCTAGCTCTCACTGCTCCTATGAGTGCAAGGAAGGAAGCAATGAGGACCTGTTCTAGCTCTCACTGCTCCTATGAGTGCAAGGAAGGAAGCAATGAGGACCTGTTCTAGCTCTCACTGCTCCTATGAGTGCAAGGAAGGATGCAATGAGGACCTGTTCTAGCTCTCACTGCTCCTATGAGTGCAAGGAAGGAAGCAATGAGGACCTGTTCTAGCTCTCACTGCTCCTATGAGTGCAAGGAAGGAAGCAATGAGGACCTGTTCTAGCTCTCACTGCTCCTATGAGTGCAAGGAAGGATGCAATGAGGACCTGTTCTAGCTCTCACTGCTCCTATGAGTGCAAGGAAGGAAGCAATGAGGACCTGTTCTAGCTCTCACTGCTCCTGTGAATGCAAGGAAGGAAGCAATGAGGACCTGTTCTAGCTCTCACTGCTCCTATGAGTGCAAGGAAGGAAGCAATGAGGACCTGTTCTAGCTCTCACTGCTCCTATGAGTGCAAGGAAGGAAGCAATGAGGACCTGTTCTAGCTCTCACTGCTCCTGTGAGTGCAAGGAAGGAAGCAATGAGGACCTGTTCTAGCTCTCACTGCTCCTATGAGTGCAAGGAAGGAAGCAATGAGGACCTGTTCTAGCTCTCACTGCTCCTATGAGTGCAAGGAAGGAAGCAATGAGGACCTGTTCTAGCTCTCACTGCTCCTATGAGTGCAAGGAAGGATGCAATGAGGACCTGTTCTAGCTGCTGGAAACAAGCACTAATTTTTTCCTGACTGCTAAAAAATATACATGTATTCAGGGCTTCCTATGCAGGCAGAGATAATATGGGCCTGTTTCCAATCAGCTCCCACATGTGCATCCCTGGAGGTGCTTAGGGCCACATGTGCCTTGGAAGGAAATGTTATTCTCCCTCTGTCAGTCTCTGAGACATTCTGTGCCCCAGTCAGATGCGACTTCTGTAACTGCCTGCACTCTGCAAACCCTGCAATGATACATGTGCTCTGAGGCAGAGCTGCTGCCCGGGTGCTGCTCACATCACTGGCTTGCCTGGCAAGCTGAATGTTTGGTGCAGAAGGGCTCTTTCTGAGAGCTGAACAGGAAAGCAGGCCCACGCACGGCCCTGAACCTGCGACAGCGTGTGCCATTGGGGTCAGAACTTGCTGCTGAGTGATTCTGCACGGCTGCAGGGCTTCCTTAGAAATCAGAGACATCCCAGAGGGGTTCTCTGTCCCCTTACCTCTGACAAACATCAACTCCTACGGGGAGTTCTTCTGCAGCTGGGCCACTGCCTCCATCCTGGGCAAGGTCTTTGCTGTCTAAGAGCCGCTGTACTCCGACTGCTGCCTTGCCCTATATGAGACTTCTTTCTTTGCCCAGAAGTTCCCTCTCCTAAAACCCATAGGAATGCATTGTCTCAGAGCCTGGTACCTCTCTGCAGGCTCAGTAGGAGTTGCCCAACATGTTGAGCCATCAGGAGGATGGGCAGAGGAGGATGTGCACACAGCGGTGTAAGCACATGAAGTGATAGCATGGGCTGCACTTCCTTAGGAAAAGAGGCTACAAAGTCTGGGGATGCATAAAACCAAATCCATCTCTCCGTAGCTGTTGTTCTGCAACGAACAAGCTCATCACTGTCTGTACAGACCTGGGATCCAGGAGGTATGAGCAAAAGCATGACATAGATATGCACTCTCCTCCTTCCAATATCAGGTTTGGAAGGGGAATTCACATGGCTATTCTTTCTGTTTGCCCCTTTCCTCACCCTGAATGGTACAGACCATACAGTGACATCTCAGGACCGTATTGAGTGTGGAGTAGGGAGAGCTCGAGGCTGCCACAGGAAAGGCCTAAAACTCTTTGGCATTGGCCAGAGCCAAAAAACCCACACGTGGATACATGCACAGACATAGCTCCTTTAATAGCTCATCTCTCCTAAATGATTGCACGTACTATTTGTGGAAACATGTGAAAACAGAACTGCAAAACGAATGATGGATATTCCTCCTGGTCAGTGGCGTTACAAGCCCCATAGGTCGGTGGCTATTCCATCAGGCAGGGCAAGGAAGGAGGCTGGGTTACTGCAGGACATCATGGTCACTGTTTTGTATGGAAGGAACAAGCTGTCGTGGTTTAAGACCAGATGATAACTCCCTCCCTTCTTCCCCCCCACCCTGCTCCTGGAGGGATGGGGAGGACAATGGAGAGAATGTAAATCCCATGGGTTGAGATAAGAACAGCCCAGTAACTAAGGTACAACACAAAACCACTGCTGCTACCACCGATAATAATAACGATGAGGGAAATAACAAGGGGAGAGAATATAAAACTAGAAGGGGAAAATGAAAAGGAAACAACACACACAAGTAATACAACTGCTCAGCACCCACTGACCAATACCCAGCCTGACCCAAGCAGTGATCTGGGCCTTCCAGGTAACTCCCCCCAGTTTCTATCCTGGCCATGACATGCTGTGGTATGGAATACACCTTTGTTAGTTTGGGTCAGCGGTCCTGTCTCTGCTTCCTCCCAGCTTCCCGTGCCCGTCCTCACTGGCAGAGCATGAGGCTGGAAAAGTCCTTGATCAGGGTAAACATCACTTAGCAACAACTAAAACACTGGGGTGTTATCAGCGTTGTTCCCAGGCTGAAAGTCAAAATCACAGCACTGCATCAGCTACTAAGAAGAAGAAAAATGACTGCTACAGCTGAACCCAGGACATAAGCACAGCAACACCATGACACCTTGTAAAATCATTGGCATTCATTTGCATGAACATGAAACTACTGCAGACCTCTGGACCTTGCACACCGTATTAAGATGCTACCACCAGCTGTAAGCATCTTGCAGCTAAAAAGGTATAGTTTCAATGAAATACTAATTACAAAGCACATTCTACACGGCTCCTCAGGGAGAAAAGCTGTGGGGAGGGCTGCACATGTGGTTTGTTTGCATCACTTGCCCTTATTCTTCCTCCAGGTTCTCTTTTTTCCTTCAGTCTCAATTAAAGCTCATGCTGTGACAACCATGGGGCGGAAAGAGAGTGATGGGGAGGCACACTGAGTAACTAGCAGACATTTCAGCAGGTTTCACTTACCCCACTATATCTTATTCTTTCCTAATCCCTTTTTCTTTTCCCCTAATTCTTCATTATTTCCTCATTTCCTCTTTTCGTTCCCTAAAAACCTGAGTATATAAAGAATATATTGCATCTGAGGATAAAAACCGGATGGAAACAAATTCCTGCTTTCTTTGCATGAATAACCCTGTTGATCTCCTCCACAGACAACGCACAAATAGCTGTGGATATCCAGAGCTTTCTCCCATGTTCGGGAAGCCCCCAAAACAGGAGGCATACTTCTGACTGCTTACTCTGTGCAGGTTTTGTAGTACCATGCAAGGGGAAACAATGCCTCCAAACTGTTTGGGGCTTCGAAGAGGTGAACACAGGTCTCATGTCAGCTGCTCTGGAGACAGTTTTTGACTCCAGAACTGATTTAATTTCCATTAAAGATATCGGGGGGTTATTTACCACCCTTTTCACCTTAACAGGTCATGAACCAGCCCAAGTGTGAAAGCCAGCAGTACCACCAGAGACCTGCAGGTTTCTACTCCAATTGCTACAGGAAAGGTCCTCTCATCCTCCTCCCTCTTTTTCCAACCGGAAATTTGGTTTCAAAGCAAGGTCTGCTTTGAAAGAGGGCCCAAGTGTCCTCCTATGCACATACAGCCATTTGGCCACAATTTGGGTGCACATCACCAGAAAGACTTGCAAAGCTTTCTCTGCAGACCAAACTCCCGTTCTGCTTCGTGGCTGTCCACACTATATCTGCAGCATGCATCCGCAGACCTCCCTGTCCCTTTTCTGGCTCACGGCACAACTGTTTTTCTTCCATCTCAGACCTAACAGCATGAAACCAAAGAACAACTTAAGCTGTGCCACCTCACAGTGCTATGGTGAGAAGCTACAGACAATGCAGAGGCTGATTTCTAAGGAGCATGAACACTGGCCTCTGCATCTCTTCAGCTATGGAAACTTTATTTTCTCTCTGACAGTAAGTTCTAGAGTTAATATTCTGTCTTTAAAGTATGCTTTGTATGCTCTGTAGATGCAGGAGGCCTCATTTCTATGAGCTGTTCAGTGCTCTGCAGTAGATATGACCATCCCACTGTCCACAGGCTCAGAGCATGCAGTGCACATTTGGGTGCTCGATCAATTACTGTTTTAATAAAGGCTTTAATTAAAAAGTGCTTAAAAAAAGCTATTGAGATTAGAGGTTTGTATTTTCCAGGTAATTTAAAGCAAAAGTTTTCTGTGACACTGACACACACCACCAAAGCTGGCCCTTCCAATTCACCTCTCAAATCTGTCTTCCTCATGAACAGCCGAGGGGCTCAGTGTGCTCTTTCTAAATTGCTATGGGCCATGCTGGGGAAGAAATGGGCTTCAGAAGTGCAAACTGATTGACTTGGTTCAATTAAATATTAACCTAAACAGCATAAATCAAGGTTTCACCCCAATGCCATTTAAGTGGGCATCATGCTGTATCTAGAATAAGCAAGAACGACTTTTATCATGCACACCAAAATGATGCTCCTGGAAATACTGGCTACTGCTCCTTGGTCATAGAATAGGTTTGGTATTCAACAGACTATAAAAATACAGCCTCTAAAAAATATTCTCATTAAAAAATGCCTTTTTGAGGGTTTAATACTTAAAATTGTGAGCGGCAAGTTTTAAAATGACTTTCTTTCCATAAATCCAACTGTAATTTGACTGTAAACTGCCTTTGCTAACAACGGCTTCCACATGCACAAACCCAGGATGAGATCAAAGACTCAGGGTCTCATTTGTCAGTCTCTTTGTAACATGAAAGTCTAGATTGGAATAGCATGAAAAAGGACACCAGTTTTAAGAGAAAACTTTCCCCTTGTTCAAAGCATTCCTGGTTCTTGAATGAAAACTCATCACAACTGTTGTGGAAATTCTGAGTATTGGGATCCCCGCCGCCTCACAGTCAGCTCTGCCTCTTTCCTTGAGAATAGCAGAAACTTAGTTGTACCTTCGAGACCCCCTGCTTGCTGGTTGAAATTATCCCATAGTACAGACACTGCTGCAAAAGGAGAGACACTTCTCATGGAGTTCACATTTCCTTAGGAAAAGGGGAGTAAAAGCATAAATGAGAAGATGTGTTCAGCTACTAGCTGTTGTAAGGAGTGGCAGTGAGGAAGTCTTGCTATATAAGTCTATGAATTGTGTAATAAGTGAACACGTTCCTTCTCACGCCAAAGTATTCCCACATAAGCAAAAACCAAGGCAACGGCTATTCAAGAAGGACTAGAGCCACATTGATCGCTTTATGTGTTTTATGATGAATCTGACTTTGCCCACTCCTGTGTTGGGAAAACTAAAGCCAGGATCAAACGGAGCACTGCGCCCATCATTAAAGGAAGGAGCAGCTTCAGCTCACTGGCTGCATTCCCCTCTGTATCACATATTGTGCAGGTGAGGACGTGCCCGAAGAGGCCAGATCCGATGCTGAATCCTGCACAAGCTGCCCCTGGTCAGCAGGCTGACACGGCCCAAGGGCTATTTTAACAGCGTTAATGAATGGTGCCTCTCCATTAATTGTTATGCTGTTGTTAATTACAGCCTTCTGTGGCAGTTTTGCTGCATTATACATATGTGTTTATATTGCTTCAACAGCTTAGGCTTAGGGGTAGCCGCAATAAAGCTTCCTCCTGTCTCATTTGAGCATCGCTTACATCAGGGTTTGAACTGCCTCTGTGCACAGGTCTGCCTGCACGTCTGCATCTTCTCGCCTTTTACTCTTGCATATCACCAGCTCATTCTGCTCTGAGCGCTCCCAGCTGGGACAAGCTGCACTATTTTACTTCTCAGGGAATGCATTTACACTTCATCACTGTTCAATTTCTCTCAGAGGCAGACAGGATGCTCACAAGCTCGACTTTAGCAGGGGGCTGTAACCCTCCCCAGTCCAGTGTAAGAGGCTTCAGGCTGTGCTCGCTGACAGTGTGCTCCCCCCCCCCCCCCAAAGGAAGCAGCTCCCGCTCCTGCCATGGCTAATCCCCTTCTAAACATTTGCCGCACGTGGTGCGGCGCCGAGGCTGCAGGGACCCAGGGCAGCGTGCTTCCCTCCTCCTGTCTAGGCTGTGGATGGGTTTGGTTTGGAAGGGACCTTACGGCTCTTCTGTTCCAACCCCTGCCACGGGCAGGGACACCGTCCACTCGAGCAGCTTGCTCCAAGCCCCTGTGTCCAACCGGGCATTGAGCACTGCCAGGGATGGGGCAGCCACAGCTCCTCCGGGCACCCTCACAGTGAAGTATTTCTTCTGCTGTCCACCCTCCGCCTCCCCTCTGGCAGGTTAAAGCCATTCCCCTGCCCAGCCCCGTGCCCAAAGCCCTCTCCGTGTTTCCCGGTGCCCCTTTAGGCACTGGAAGCGGCCCCGATGCCCCCCCGCTGACGAGGACGCGCCCCGCTCCCCCTCCCTGCCCGCAGGGAGCGCGCATGGCGCAACCCCAGCGCGCCGCCGCCGCGGGTCGCTCTCGCATGACCGCGGTAGCAGCGATGGGGGCGTGGCACGCAGGGGACTCGCCAATGGCGAGCGGCGGGAGGGGGGGCTTAAAGCGGCAGCGCAGCGCGGCGGGGCCGGGAGCGGGGCGATGGATCCGGGTACCGGTACCGGGAAGGGCGGCAGCGGCTGTCGCTTCCTGTACTACGCGTACGGCAGCAACTTGCTGCGGGAGCGGCTGCTGCTGAGCAACCCCTCGGCGGTGCTGCACGGCCTGGCACGGCTGCAGGTGCGTGCGGGCAGCGGGGCCTGGCTCTGCTGCCGGGGCTGCGGGGCGCCCGATCCATCCCCGCCGTGCCCATGCGGGCCGCCGGGGCCCCGCGAGTGTTGGCGTTAGTCCCGCCTCTGGGGGTATCTCACCGCGTTTAGGCACGTCCGTCGCGCTGCCAGCCGCGGCCCTGCGTGTAGGGAGCTGCAGGCGGTAGCTGGGCTTACGGGATGAGTTCCTGGCAGTCCTAAAAGGATGGCGCTTCACTTATAAATCAGGGTTCCTCCTTCCCCTCCGCCGCATTGGGTACTGAGGCAAGCAGGCACAAGTGAGAAAGCCCGTGTTGTGTGTCAGGTGGGGTGCAAGCTGCCCTCGGCACCGCTCAGCAGCCGCTGGCTCCTTCCTATACCCTGGCAGTTCTCCCCCTGCCTGGGGTTATTAAGTGATGGTCAGCTTGGCTTTAGGAGACTTGGAAATACGAGCTTATGGTTGTTAAGTTGATGTAGAGATTTGTGCAACTGGAAGGATCCTTGGAGAAGCAGAGTATCGATTGATGCCACTTAAGGATGACTTGAAGGTTCTCTTGGGGTAAGTGGTAGGAAATGATCTATGTGAGAGTGTGCGAAGAAGTTCCAAAAGCTTGTCATTAATAAGCTCCCTGTAGTCTGGTACTTGGTGTCTCTTGGAACTATCAAGCAGGCAACTGAGGCATGTTCCTATGAAGTGTGAGGTGCTTAGAGGTACCACTGAGGAACATGTTGAGAGCCCAGCACCTTGCAGGATCCGATGTGGAAAGAGAGGAGGAAAGCAGCAGTAGTGTGTGCTTACCTTGGAATAAAAGGGAGCCCTATGCTTGAGCTTTCCTTTTGGATTTTGGGTAGGTTTTCAGGTGACACATCTGTCACACTGCAGGACAGTCAGGCGCTTGCTTTTCTGGCCAGCCTCTGATTGCCATGCTCCCTGTTAACACCGGGTGGCTTTGCTCCCTTGCTTCAAGATGGAAAGCCACTGAGGTTTGGGAGTGACAAACTGTGCAAAGGTTGGTGCTGATTTCTATTAATTGCCCTATGGTAGGGCCGTGTTGGCTTAAAAAAGGAAAACCAACCTGTAAACAGAATATTTTTGCTGTTGAACTACAGTATTAAATTAACTTCCCTCTGGTTTTACTTCTTGAAGCTTTGTTAATCTTCAGCCAAAAGCTGTAAGGACCGGGATGCATGACATGCAGAGAAAGGGTGTTACATTGGTACTTAGAAGAAGGGCCAAAGACCAAGCTCTTAGCGCAAGAAAGTATGTAGTGTGTTTGTTCCGTCTGCCCTGCGGTGCTTGCTGCAGTTGCCGCACAGCATAACATCAGGTTTCCTGCTTCTGGAACCAGAGCTAACCGCTTTATTCCTGTGCAGTCGCTGTGGCCCTTTTCGGATGTTACCTGATGGTTGTATACACCCCCTTGCAGGTATTCAGTGTGGGTCAGGCCAGGAAAACATCACTGAAAGGCTAAACCAGAAATGGTTGCTGATCAGGGCTGTTCTGTGTGTGAGCCTCCAACTGCTCAGCTTCTGCAAACTTCCTTCCCATATCTCTTCGGGTATATTACAAGAAGGCAACATGCCTCGGAAAGCAAACATTAGTATGTACAAACGCGTATTTCAAATTAAACGGGTAGCTTAAAGAGGGTGATGATGAGAAATAAGCAAAGCTGTGGGGTTGGGTAGGTTTGGGGTTATTTTTGTTGTTCTTGTGGTTAAGTAGGAAGTCTTCTGTAAAATTTGTTGGTTTGGGGTTTCTTTTTCTTTCTGTTTTCTACTGCTAGGGAAGGATCCACAAACTGGCTAACAAGTAGGAGAGGAAAGGTAGTGTGTGGAGCCAGATGGGAAATTACTGTGGTAAAATGCAAGGACCTGTTACTCTCTTTTGTCTCTATAGTAATATGTGATATTACTTGTAAGAAAGAGATACCCCATTTCTAAAAAGGTTTCAACTTCAGGTGTTGTTTAAATACAACAGAATGCAGAATAAGCTCACTCAAGGAGGCATACACCATCACACAGAAATACCCAGTGGGGTGATGGCACAAAACACTGGAAAATGCACAGGATGGTGCATGAAGGCCAGATCCAAAGTTCACCGTATTGTGGGCTTCTTTACCCTCACTCTTTTCCTGGACCCTGCATGGTAGCATTTAAGTCTTGTAACTGCACCAGAAGCTACACAGGGGTGGGCATGTCTTTTGAGGAACAAGAAGGCGGCAGTAGTCAGTTCCTTCCTTCATGGCACACCTCAGCTGAGGGCCCTTCAGATTGCCTAATGGGATGAACATCGGCAATCCTGTCACTGCCAACTTGGACAAAAGTCAAGCTGACTTCAGCGGTACTGTGTTTACTGCACAGTGGGGTGTGTGTGCTGCTCCTGAAAAAGGGCTATCTCTGCTTTCTTCTCATTAGCTCATATTTAGGACGGATTCCTAAGAGGTTTGGATTGATCCAGGTCTCAGCAGTCCAAGACTTTTATCAGTAGTGCTCTCTGCCAGATCTCTCTCCCCTTTGTCCCAAGGCTGCTGTTTCTTATGGGGAGGTGAAAAAGGCTGACTACAGCCCCTTGTGAGATGGGGGCTGGATCAGATCCCACCTGTCCGTTCTTCCTTCTGTGGGTCCAACTGACTACTTGCAGATTCTCCTTTAGCTGCCCCGTTCATGTCAAGATTAGCCAACAGCCCTTGCCTTAAGTGGAAATTGACTCTCTGCATTGGTTTCATTTGCAGGATTTTAAGCTCGAGTTTGGCCATCATCAAGGCAGGACAAGTTCTGTCTGGCATGGAGGTACAGCTACCATTGTTCAGAGCCCTGGAGACGAAGTATGGGGAATAGTGTGGAAAATGAACACTAGCAATTTAAGTTCACTGGATAAGTAGGTGACTTAACTTTTGCTGTCTTCTACTTTAGAGAGCAATTGAAAAATGGTAGTTAATTTTTGGTGAAGAGCTGTGTGGTGTTGGAATCAATAAGGCGCTTTGGACTTTAAGATGTGAATTTCACTTCATAGTATGTGTATTGACTTCTAATACAATTGGGGTTCAAATGGCTTTGTTTTCAACCTAAAGCTACTTAGGGGTATTTTTATAAGATGTGGACCTTGATTTGGAGCTGATACATTGGTCAGGCTCCTTTTTTTAACCCCTGACCTCACAATGTCCTGTCCCATAAATGACTCTTAACTCTTTGTGGTGTAGGACTCCTCCGATTGCTTTAGGGAGAGTTTCCTTTGAGGCTGATGTCAATTCCCATCTCTATACATCTGTTGTCTCCAGATGTAGTGAAAAGGAAGGGATGAGGACAAGACATTGCAGAAGAGAAGGGGATCTTTAATAAAAGCAATGGGACCTTTCTAGGAGTTTATTTTACATGTTTTCTAATGAGTCAAACTTTTGTGAACTCGAGGTATATCCAAGCAGGGAGCTGTTTCTCCCATTGAATGGGAGAGGCTGCCTGCACCATTGCAGTGCATGGTGGAGAATGTTCTGCCTGTGCCTGATAACTAAAACAAGTTTAAGGCAACCTGAGCAAGTTGTTCCCAGGCTGAAGTCTAGAGGACCACCTGGGCAAACAGATCAAGGTGTAGCATAATTTCTTGCAGCATTTAAGGCAGGATTTAGAACTTAATCTCCAAAATGTTAACTGGTGTCATGTGCTTATTGCAGCTTTTGGGATGTACCTGCCCAGCACAGTGCTTCTGGTACACAAGGATAGTTTGTTCAGAGCCATTCATCAGCATCAGTTAAATCCGGTAAAAATCTGGCTTGCGAGGCTAAGAAAGCAGGGCATATTAAGCCCACTGAAAGAACTACATTAATACAGTTCTCCTGCTTATGGTACTATGGCAATTTTGGTTATGGCTGTAGCTTGCTGTGTAGACATGTCCTTATAACCTTGGCCATGGAACTTGGAAGTTCCAACTTGCTTTTGGTTGCCTGCAGTGAACCTGAAATACAATAGAAACAGTTGCCCAAGTTCTGTTAGCCCACCATGGGAATGGGCAGTCTCAGCACTCTCATGTCCTGGCTATGAGTGTTAGTCTAAGCAGGAGGGCATCTACTTGGTATGCTTATGGTTGGAGAGAGCATCACAAATCCCTGCTTTATGATCTCCTGTGTTCCCCCTCTGTTGCATACGCTATCGCTTACCTCCTGCCCCTGTTTCTGCTGACCTTTATTTAAATTTCCCCATTTACCATGCTTTCCTAAAGCACAAACTTTCACCAGTATAAAAAGCCTGCCTGGTAGCATCTGCTTTAATAGTAGCACTGTGTTTCCTCACTTTATGGGGACGTTGTTCTGTATTTCGATTTCTAGAAGCTTTGTTTAAACACTGTAGAAGTGCAGATCCCTGGCGTTTCTTTGACAGGAGATAAACTTTAATGCTGGCTAAGATGCTAGAGACTTGAGTGCTGTAACATCACCAGAAACTGCAGGATGGACACTAGCATTAAAGAATGCTCTTTTTCCAGCTGCCTCATTGATGTCACAAAGGTGAACTGGAAATGGAAGGAAATAGGATGTGTTCTTGGCTTTTAAAACGCTAGTCGATAGTGTTCTTCTAGGGACTGCTCTAACCAACTCGAATGAGTTTGCATGTGTCCCTGCTGAGGGTTGTGGGATTCTCTGGCTGTGCACAAGCAGATACATTTGTAAGTTCTTCAGGTTATTTCCTGAAATCTCCAGGGATCAAAAAAAAAAAATATCTCTATTTCCCTCCTTTTTCTTCCTTCCCAGTCTGGATAAAGAGGTCTATCCTTGTTATCCAGAAGCAGAGGAGGGAATGTGTAATTGATGCTGCATGTAGTTAGTTGAACTACTAGTAAAACAATGTAATATACAGAAAAGAAGTATGGGAGAGGAATCTTTTGCTTAGATGGCTGAACTCTTTGGCTTCAAATGTATTTTGGTGCTGTCTTAAGGTCAGAGGTTACAGACTAAATCATGACTTTTCCTTATATATCATAGCAGTTAATCTCTTCTGTAAACATTCCATTACTGTACCTTTTTTCTTGCTCTTCACACCCAATTGACTGAGTTTGCAGTCTTTGTAGACTTTGAATCTCTAGTTAGCTTCCAGTATCTACTTGTGCTTAACCTAATTACTCGCATAACATGGCCCGTGTTGCATATGTTAACTTGAAAGATAAGTTGTCAAAATGATATTTTGATGGGCAGCATTAAAACCCATGTTATCACTCGTATCTAAAGCACATCTAAAGGTGGCTAAATGCTAAATGGTTAAAGATGACAAGTAGCCTTGGTTTTGAGCTTGGTTTTGTTTTCTTAAGACAGCATGTTTCGCTAATGAAAAAATAACAAAATGGGGTTTGCCCTGATCTAACTCTTTGTTGCTGTACGAGTCTGACACAAACTAAAAGGTGTCTCGGATTATTCTTTGGAACGTGCATTGCAAGAGTTGTATGAGTTTCCCCTTATTGAAATGTAACAGAATGGGCAAGATGCAACTTCACAATTGTTTCATTGTCTGAGCAGAAGGTAACGACTGATATGTGCCTGGCTCATTAATTCTGATACTCTTGGTTGTGTTTCCCTTGTTGATTACCAGATTTGCACTGTAATTAGTTCACAAGGAATGTTCTCTAACTTTGCAAGCCATCTTTCTTACAGAGATGAAATTATGAAAGTGAATGCTACTGCTGTTGCTGCTGTAGAAATATTTCTGGATATGAAACAAGTCTGCAGAGAAAGTACTGGAACGTTTTGCTTTATTTGCTCTTCTTTAAGTCTGTTAACAGTGCAGACCAGTGTCCTGCCTTGAATTCAGTTACAATAAATGCATATGTTTAATTGCACAGTTTATTTGAAAGATATACCTGTTACTTGGCATGAAAGGTATATATGCCCTTTACAGGCAAGAGGGAGTTGAAGCTGGCATTTATGTCCCAATAGAAGTTAATGTCCAGACTCAAGCAGGAGAGGTACTGACCTGTCGGAGCTACCAGATGCAGGACTATGTCTGTGGTCCCCCTTCTCCTCAGTATAAAAAGGTAGGTATTGCATCACTGTAACTTTGGAAGAATTAATAGAAACATATAATGGAGTACTTCTGTCCTATTTAATAAATACATTAGTTAGTCATGCCTTCCATCCACTGTAAATAAAGGTATAACTTGATCCTTGTGCAATGTGTTGTAATGATGCTCACAGAGGATTGCTAGCTCTTAAAGGCCTGCTAAAACAGTTTGACCTTTTGGCTTAGTTATGTCTTGCATGAAGACTCCATTTAACTTGTGAATTACTTATGACTGACACAAGGATTTCTGAAAGATGCTGTTTGTAGATATGCAGCAATTCTGTTTGAAAAAATAATGCACTCCACTAAAAGGACAGAGGGAAGCTTCTATGGGGAGAATATAGCACCTGGTTTATAGTCTCAGGGGCACAGATTATCTTTGTTTTATGAAGCATCTCGTTGTCATTTAATACAGAAGTCCACCTGCCTTCTTTTAAAAGAGGCATCATCAGTATATCACAGGACTTCCAGCAACACTGCAGAGTGCTGCAAGCTTCCCACTTGATGGCTGGTGAGGCAGAAGTGTTTCAGCACTTCTGCAACACACTGGCTCTATAGAGACACATGATCCAGTCACGCAGCAGGCCTGACCTGCTTAGCTTGTGAGATCTGATGTGGGCCTAGCCTCAGGTGGAATGACAGCATGTCTGGAATTGTGCAGCATTAGCAATTGTAGATAGACATCATTGCAACGTGTTGACTTTTTCTATCAAAAGCAAAGCTTGAGCTTACCAAATCCCAAGTGTGCCACTTTCTCTTAACTGAGGAACTCACTGTTGTGAATCAGCTTCCAGGAGCATAGCAGAGGCCAGCTGCTGCAGGACTCTTAAAGAGAAAGCTTGCTTAGAAAGCAGGCTCTGCTACTTCACAAACCTCCTCCTTGCCAACCCACTTCCTGTCAGGACAGATCTTTAGGGCTTTTCAGGGAATTTCAATAGTCTGCTGCTGTGTGTCAGCTCTCACTAGTATGCTGTAAGAGCAGACTTCCAATACAGGCAACTTTATCTAGCTAAGCATTCTCTCCTGCTGTTGTCAGAGTCAGTTGTTGGTTCTCTTCTTCCCCCATGCCCCAAGCTTTTATTTGCTTAACTTAACCAAGCAAGGGGGCTAAAAATTTAGTACAGGTGACTGCATCAACACAGTGATCAGCACCCATCTACTGTTATGCACTTTCTGTGGCAAAGGTCATCCTTTCTAGACAGCTCATCCTTGAATTTCCTGGATGTTGAATGCATGAAAGAATATTTACAATAGTGTCAGCTTTTAAAACCTGTGTATATATCTATTCATTGGGAACTTGCTGGTCTCTTTCACGTCTGGGTTCCTACAGCTCCCTCTTTTCCTCTCACTGACACTTCTTTTCTCTAGCACCAATGCTTAGGTTTATTTTGTACATACAAGGAAAGCTAGGCTAACAAACCCTAAGGATTCTGTGCTTTTTCACTAAACTAAGTATCTGTTTCTGTTACTCCTGTAACCTGTCTTGGTACTCACTGCTGTGGTTTGAACCGCTGGGTTTGAAAAACAATAATACAGACTGCTTTTCACTCAGAAGAGATACTAAGGCTGGCTAAAGGCACAGAAAGTAGTTCCTATCCTCACTTGAAAGAATGGAATAACTGAATTAACATCTTAATTGTACAATCTTCTGTAATTATAGATTGTAGAGTATAACAGTAGAGATTGTGTACTACTTGTGTAACTATTAAGATTTCAGAATCTTAGGGGTATGTCTTAGTGTAGTTACCAGCCTTTTCAGAGTAATTTTATTGATATTATTAAGGTTTTCAATGGTCTTCCAGAAGCCTCTGGCTATCTTTAGGTACAAATAGCATTATTTGGGATTAATTCTCTTGTTTCCTTAAGTAGTTCTTCCCATACAAGTAAGTTTGGAGGAGTCTGTTGTTCCTAACGCCATTATTGAAGGCTTTCTCTTTTTATTTCTTTTGATTATAGGTTATCTGTATGGGTGCAAAACAGAATGGCTTGCCAGCTGACTATCAGAAGAAATTAGAAGCTATTGAAACTAATAACTATGCAGGACCAGTGCCAATCATGGAAAAAATTGAAGCTGCTATTAAAGAAAAGGAAAACAACTCTGCATAGAATACATCTGCACTTGCTTGGCCATTCACCTTCATTTAGATATCTCTCATCACTCTGATCAGCAGTTTATTTATTTATCCAGGAAAGATGAGTTTGCTCTGCATCTACATCAGACATAATTTGCAGTCTGATGACACACTGACATTGGCAACTTCTTTGCTTCATATAGCTTGAGTACCTGGTGAAGCTGTTGCAGATTTAGACATTCCCTTTCTGTAATTGTCATGCTGTGCTGCACACAAATCTGTGCTTCATGTCCCATGTACTGACCTTTTTAAAAGAAAAAGGCTGTCTTGATGAGTCTGTTTGTTGTCTTCTGGGGAGTAAGGGCTGCAGGATCAGGTCCTTTGTTCTTCAGTGTTGTATACACTAGTGTCAAGACTTTCAAAGACTCGTTAGATGCAAAGTAGACTCAAACTCTAAACCAAGACTAAACTCTTTCCTCTGCTGCTTCTCTCAATGGTTTAAAGGCCAAGCTACCTAAAGCTATGGACTTCATGTTTCTGTTTATATAGTTAACAAAGAAAAGTAATGTGTTTTTTTTTTTTTTAAACTATTTCCATGTTTTTAAGTGTTAATCCAAAAGGCAACCCAGCCCTGAAGACAGCATTCGGCAAAGGATCTCATCCAAAGTACAATGGCTGTCTACTTTCTATGCATAGTAATAGGTTAGGGATAACCAACAAATTTTAAAGAATTCATTTTAGTCAGATAATTCTAAGGGGTTTTTAAATGACCTTTCTGAGTGGCTTGGTGCTATCTAAGCCTTGCTCTCACTTCCAGTGAAATCAGGAAGTCCCCTGTGAGTCCTAATGCATTTGTGTCATGGCTTTGCTTGTCTGTTATACCCCAGATGAACAGACTTGGCCTCTTCCCCAGCGCCAGCTTTGACAATCTTCTGCAAAACTGGAAGCTTTTGCAAGGTTTAGAGTACTTATCTTCATGGCACTCGGCAACCCCTGTAGTTAACCTGTGGGGAACAAGGGAAAACTGACACCCAGAAAGATGTCGAACAACTGAACTTTGTCTTATCTTCTGTACAGTGTGATTTGTTGCTGTTCTCTTAATGTAAGGGATGTAAGTGATAACCAGTGTCACTGTGTGACTCCTTAGATAAACAAATGGCAAAGTAACATCTTCTCTGCATAACTGTTTCTGTGAACTGCTGGGGATGGATGGGTGCTGTCCCATGGGTGTTTTCAGAGTTGGGCACTGTGTCTGCAGCAAAACACAGTACTTTGAGTGTTGGCAATGTCTAGTCTCAGTAAATAAAACTGCACTTACCAAACCTCTCCCTGTTTGGTGCCTGCTTCAAGAGTACCAGTGTTGCATATGTAAGTTACACGGAAAGGTAACTGAAGCTTCTGTTGGTTATTTGTGGTGTTTAATGGATGTAATTTCGGTAGGGAGGGCATGATCGTTAATTTGAAGTATTGTTTTTCATATATAAATAAGTTTATTAAATGAACAGTATATAGAGGGTGGCTACAACAAAGCCAGAGGCTCCCTTTTTACAGGGAGTCACAAGATGAGTGGTAATGGGCAGAAGTTCCTCCTAGAGGGATTCTGGCTGCACACAAGAGGAATGATGTATCAGCCATTGGAATAATTGCCCCAAGGAAGTGCTGGACTCCCCAGCACTGGATGCTGATGATTAGGCTGATAGTGTGCTGGGCTACTTAGTTTAGGTCATATTTGCTGAGAAAGGTGGGACCAGATCATCCTTGAGGTCCCTTCCAACCTGGGATTCTATGACCAGCACCAATTCTGCTTACCCTTACCCCACCCAGCTGGGCTTTTGAACTCTTAAATGGGTATTTCACTGTTGCAAGAAGAAAATGGAAATCCATCTCCCGACAGCCTCCCTAGGGGCTGTTGACAGAAGGTGCCTCCTGTTGAGGAAAACGGGGCTCCTGAGGGCCGGGAGAGGCCGCCTTCTCTGAGACGGGACCCCCGGCGCTTCTCAGGGTTGGGAGCTTTCGCCATGCCGGTGTGGAGAGGGAAACCCGGGGTCCGTGAGGAGAAGAGGCCTTCGGCGGTGCCCGCGTCGGGAGGAGCCGCTCCCCGCCGGGGCGGAGGGACCACGTCTGGGGCGGGAGCTCCTTCCCGAGGGGAAGCACCCATGGCCCGGCTCCTCCCCTTGCTGCGTCCCCTCGCCGCCGCGGTGAGTGCAGGGGAAGGGCCAGGGCCGGAGGAGGGTCGCCGGGCGGCTGCCCGCCCCGCTCCCCGGTGGCGATGGGCGGCTGGTTGTGTGAGGGGCATGGCCGCCATGTCGTGAGGGGCGGGCGGCGCGGAGGAGCGGGGAGCTCGGGGCAGGCGGGAACGGGGCGGGAGAGGCTGCAGGGGCAAGGCAGGATTTGTGCTTGCTGTAAGCCAGAGTTTCCCTGGTACCGCCCGAAAGTTTCTGTTACCTTCTTCCCCTGGCGAGGTGGAAGGAGAAGGGCTGTGCCTCGGCGGCTCCTGCCGGCATCTGCGTCCTGGTGGGCTCGCCGCGCCCCCGAGCTGGAAGCTTGGGGACTTCTTCGTGTTTCTGTAGCGGGGACTCCTTCCGCCTCCGAGGCGGAGGCTGCCGAGTGTCCGGCGGAGGGTGAGGGGCGGCCGGGACCCGCCGCGGTGTCCCGCAGCTGCCCGGTGAGGGAAACAGCGCCTTCGTACAGGATGCAGCAGGGCTGATGAATAGTTGTTTACAGATGCTGGCCGGTGGGGCAGCTTTCCCGAAGGAAGAGCTGGCCCCGAAGTTCACTCTGTCTCCCCTGGGATAGCCGGGCGGTTCCCGCTCGGGACCCCGTTTTGCTGGCTCGATGGATGCTGAGGCACGAGCGAGCGGTGGTGTTCCGCAGGTGGAGTGGCTGTAGCTAACTAGGTTTGCTGTTGATGACCAGAACGATGCCTGACAGCGTTGGGAGAGCTGTGAAGATGGGATTCCATCAGTTGCAACTTCAGGTGTGGGGTTTGCTGCAAGTTGAATGTAGGAATAGTATATGATAGTAGAAAGGCAGTTCCAGTTTTTAGATTCACCAATAAGTTGTTCCATTCCTCCTTCGTCTCTTAATAAAATCCCCGAGATTTCTCCCATTGAAGGAATTTTCCTTTGCTTTTTAGTAGTGGTTCCTTCTTATTGCTTGAACTTTTCCCACCAGAACAGAGTTATCAGGGATGGTTTTGACAGGGGCTTGCTAATTCATCCAAACATTGTATACAAAGTTCTGTTTCTTTAAGCTTTTAGGAAAGGTAGCAGCAAAACTGTGAGGGATTTGGATATTTTTGTAAAAGCCTGTGCCTTTTAAACAAAAGCTTGTCAGTTTACTGCGTGGAGGCAGAAATAGTTCCTTCTGTTTTCATTTACATCTGTGGCTCTTCAGACAAGTAGGGATGGCTACGAAAGCTCCTGTCAGAGAGAGGGGGAATTGCTGAAAGGTGCTGGTCTCGGTGACCCCAGAGCAGGAAATCCCAGGAGTTGTAATGGATTTACAGCAGTGTGATGTTAACGTATGGATCCCAGGGCACTCCTTGACATACATAGGATCAGTGGTTATCGTTAGACAGAGATTGTAAATGGGGACTCTGAACTAGCTCTACCAATGCACCATTCCTGCTATAAAAAGGCTGGTTTTTTAGTACCTCTGGGAAATACACAGAATCACTTTTCATCAAGACATACCGGCCTTTTGTGTAGTGTATGTGTCCTTTTGCTCCTGTTTTCTACACATTTTTTACTGTTCTTGAACTATGTAAACCAGTTTTAAGTTCTTTTAAAAGTGGGAGCTGCTGTGTGGAAATGTATTCCGCCTTATTCGTTTGTTACAGACCGGCTGCTGTGGCACAGGTGAAATAAGAAGTGGTAAATCAGTTTCTTGCTATGACTGGGATAAACAGAAAAGGTTGAGTTTACATTTGCCTGACTGAGTGTGATTTACCATTGTCAATGACAAAGCATGGCAAAGTCTGCAGAGCCTTGGGTGGCATGGTTTAGTGTGAGGTGTCCCTGCCCCTGGCAGGGGGGTTGGAACTGGATGATCTTAAGGTCCTTTCCTATTCTATTTCCTATTCCCTAACTATTCTATGATTCTCTTGCTTGTAATGACTCTGCAGTGGGGTAGCTGGCACTGTAGAACAGCTTTCCTTGGGAAACAGATCTGACCTGGAGACACAAAGAGCACAGATTTTCGTTTTAAATGGGGCACTATTTTCATACAGCCACCTCTCAAAAGGTAATTACATTTTGAATACTACATGTGGAAGGCTATGCCAACAGAGGCTCCCTAGCACTGGGCTGGCACTGGGATTTCTGTGTGTGCTTCACTGTTTGCCAGAGACGGCGATTAAGTGCTGTAAAAATCCTGAAGGTGTTCCAGCTACTGGCTGTGGTGAACCAGTTGTGTGCCTTAGGACTTTGTTTCACAGGCAATTTAGGGGAACAGGTTTTGTCCGAATAGCAAGACTACAGAAGAAGTGGTATTCACTGAGTTTTCAGCTCTTCAGGAATATTCTAGTCTGGTCTTAAAACAGCTGCTTTAAAAGACAGTGAATTAATTTGCTCGTCGTGTTGCCTTCACTGCTTCATCCTACTCAGTCTCTTTGGGAGCAACTGTCTCGATTAGGAGCAAATTCCCCAGTTCACCCCAAAGTGGAAATGTTTTTTAGCTATTCTTTAAGCTTCTTCAGCCCTTTATCTACAGCATTTACGTTTGGTAAGACCTTGTTGTGATAAAAGAGCATATTTTTCACTGTCAGAGGACTTGCACTGGAAGGTGAACAGGCATAGCAGTTTTGTTAGAAGAGCAAGGAGATCTTAGTGAAAAGAGGATGTGAGAAGGGCAATGCCAGGAAAGATATAAATGTACATATGGTTGCACAATGCTGAGAACAGAGAAGTCAGAAGAACCACTAGATGAAAGTGCCAGTTGCCTTCGTGCAGAGGCCATCAGCGCTGCTGCAGTTGATTGACATGGATTATACAAAACCTTGCTGTGAGCACTGATACTTTTAGTGTACTACTTACTATGACAAATTTAATTTCTCTTTTTCCCTCGTTATTCCTGGCCTTATCACCATCTTGCTTACTTGAATTCCTTTGCATTTCTCAGGTATGCAGGCTTACGCTGTGCATCTCTTGCCACACTTGCTTCTCACATCACTTTAGTCCCCATTGGGTTTCATTTGGCCGGGGCGGTGTCTTCTCTCTCTTCTTGGCCGTTACAACTGATGAGTGAGCTCTCTGTTCTCTGGTTCTTTTTAGTTCCTGGTAGTCTCTGTCTGTCTTGTTAGTGATGTTTTATGTAGGATTGTAAAAGCCTTAGGATGGCTTTCAGAAAAATTATTGTATTCATAAGCCCTCTCAGAAATGGAACTGTTCCAGAAATCATAGCATCATAAACGGTGGATGTTCTTAGACCTTGGTCAGTGAACTGAGGTGCCTCATGTCAATGTATGTCTCGGTCTTTTCTAACAGCTTTCTAATGACTGATGCCTCATCAGTCACAAAAATTGCACTGAAATTGAATCCAGCATCTGGAGTGCCCCAGATAAGGCAAAGAATGCCATATGCACTATAAGCAAGGAGATGCTTTCAGCACTTGTTTAAAAGCTGCAGAAGCATTTACCTTTAAACATACCAGATGTGTAATCTAGCCTTGCGAAACTAACAGATCGTTTAACAAGAGACTTAGTACTTTGTAACCTTGGGAATCCTGCATTGAAAAGACTCATGTTAAAGCATAATGGAAGTGCAACTTCCCAGGAAGAGGCGTGATGGACTTGCAAATGAGTTGGAGACCTCATGATGTCAACATGTTGGCCTGATGTTTAAGAAAACACCAACAAAACGAAACCAACAAAAAAATGCCCTGGCAAACCAGAAGCGTATACATCAGTATCCTATGGCAGTGTGTTACTCTGAGAGAGCAAGCTCATTTCTCATGCTGAGCAGGACTTTCAGGTGCTGTTGCACCAAGAACTGCTACTGTAGGAAATTTCTGTGTTTACTTTTGTCTGAGGAGGACCTGAAGTTTCCTCATACAGCTGATACACTTTACTACAAACATGCATGTACCTGCCTTGTTCTTAACTACATGTGGCAGGAAGTCTTTCTGTTCCAGCACCATTTAAGGTGTTCAGCCTCTCAACTGATGTGGTATTTTCTTAGTCTATGGATGGTGGAAATTTCCATTGTTTCTTATTAAGAGACTGATGGAAATTACTGTTTTCTCCAATACTGAGTGGTGTGCGTTTTGTTTGCTTTAAAGTCAATATTGCCACTGAAAATACCACTGAGGACGTCATATGCACAGAATTCATATTGCCAGCTCTGACTTCCCTGCCTGACATTTTTGCTCTCTTTCCTTTTCTCCCCTGATGCTTAGCCTCACTTTATATTCTTTTTGATTGCAGCTTTATACCTCCACTCTCTTGCACCCCAGGCATTTTTGGGACCTTCTCATCTTTCCATATTTTCCATGTTCTTGTCCTTTTCCTGTATTTCTTTTTTTTTTCTTTTCTTACCCTCCTTGTAGGTGGATCTGAGGGAGTGAAGAAAATACTTCATTTGCTTTGTACACATAACAGCGCTTTGGTTCATTATTATGGTTTCCTCAGTGTCCCTCAGTCCTTCTCACAAGGCAGGAAGAAAGAAAATATATTAGGATAATGTGGTCCTAGGATAACCAAAGCAAGCAGGGGAATGTTGGGTAGTAAGATCTCTATTGCTTATATTTTAAGGTGGCTGTCTCTTTAACTAAAAGCGTGCCAAAGCTTAAGAGTAAATGATGTTTTCAACATTGTTTGGTCTTCATGATAGAGTTAATTTATGGAATGAACTTTCTTGAACAAAGAGATGTGCCAGTGTGGCTTCTAGGAAGCTCAGTGACTCAGACATCAGCCACTTCATCTGGTGGGTCATGTGAATGGTGTAATGAAAGGTTGATTTGTCTGAGTAGATGCAGTCACTTACTTATGTGGTAAGAAAGTCAGATCATTTGGTTACATTCCCTTTGGTTTGGGGAGTATTTCAGTTTTGGAGTTGGCTACGATCCAGTTGGGAATTTGCATGGTCTCAGCCTTTGGAGGGCTCAGCTGTTAATGCAGTTGTCTGCATCTGTACCGGTTAGCAATCATAAGTTAGTACTGATTGGTCTCCTGAAATCAGAGGAACTTAGCTGGTTTGCCCTGTCGTTCGTTGTAAGCGTAGATAGGTAGTGTCATTAAAATGCAGTAGTATAAAACCAGTGTCCTTTTCCAGCATCAAGCAGGAGAAGCTAAACTGATGCAGGCTGCAGCTTCTGGTATGGAAACCCCATAGAAATGAGCTTGTTCCAGCAGCAGGTCACCTAGAAGAATCTGTGAGCTGGCAGGGCTCAGTTCTAGCTTGTCAGGGCAGTGCAGGGAGTGTTTGGAAAGCTTGCCATCACTGTAAATGTCTTGGGAAACTGAATTTTGTAGCAGCAGAGCTGGCACCTTTGCAGAATTGTTGAACAAGAACTTTGTGTTCTGTTTTTATTAACATGACAGTAATCAGAATCTAAACATTCTTCCAAATAACCCTTGTCCTGCTGAAGCAGTACATTTTACCTGTTACTGGATGGTGCCAGTAATTTGTGTTTGTCGTGCAAATTCTCACTATGTGGAGGTGATTCAGTTGTTATCTTGCAAAAAAAATCTGCTTTTTGCATGGGAAATTGTATGTGCAAGGTTCATACCTAAATTATCATATTGTTGAATTGTAATTGCAGTATAACTTCATGCCTGATACAGTAATTGCAATTAAAACAAAACAACTTTAGTAATACAACAGAGAGCAGAACAGTCTGATCCGGATTCCTATTTCTTTATGCCTTGTACAGGAAAATGGGAATAAATGGCCATCTAAAAAGAGCTCCCAAGAGCTGGTATAGAAAACCAGAGCATACACAGCATATATATTTATAGACGAGAGAGCATTCATGCTTAAGAGTATGGTTTGTAAACAACGTCTCTATAGCAGTGAGAGGGTTTCCTGATCCCGTAGCTGTCAGAGTTAGTGATCACGTTGTATCTCTAGGTGTATATACAGGGGTTGAGGTCAGGTGTTCAAGCCTAAGTGTTTGCACAGGCTTTAAATTGATATCTTCATTACAAGCTATATTGGGTGCAGTCACTTCCCTTTATGAAGATGGAGGTGATTGGATGCCCAATTCAGTAGTGATTATGAATTTTGATGCCACCTTCCAGATCTAGTTGATCGCATGGGGAAACAGTCTGTGAATTCAGTTATTCTGTGTAATTCCTGCTCAAGGAGAGGTCCATATTTTTTGTGTGAATCACCAGAGATGGGATCTTGTGTATTTACAGTCACTAGTTTCAGTTCTTTTGGTAACACTGTTATTTTTCAGATTCTGAAAAGCTATTTTTAACTTTTGTGGTTACTCACTTGAATTTGATAAGATTAACCAAATTAAACCCATGCAGTTATATTTCCCTGCTTTACATGCTGTTTGAACCAATAGCTTTAGAAGGTGTGAAGTGCTCTGTGCCCTAAATGGTGTATTAGCTCTGAAATCAGCAGCATCATTTTCACTGTTAGCATCATTTTACTCTTGGATTTCACATCAGAAACACCTGATCAGTGGTTTTCCCGTAGTCTCACTACTGCCTCTCAAACCTTCTGTCCCAAAGCTAGATGCTTTTTCCTAGTTTAGCTAAAACTGCGTCAAGATTTCACAAGGCCTCACAGGGACAGATAACCTATTGGCAACACTTTATACGGAGTCTGTTGTTGTAATGCAGAAAAAGCAAAGTGAATTGCTGGTAGAAATTAATCCCCCTACCAAATTAATTGCTATGAAGTACAATTTTATTCCGTTTACTTCCTTGCCCAGATATATTTGAACAGATGCCCTGCTTTGCTATTGGAACATGAAAAGCTAATAAAAAATATTAAATTATGCACTAAGAACAGGCAGTTAATAAAGCGGATGCTAGTGATGATGTTTGAGGCAAGCTACAGTGGAGTGCTGGTACAGAAGGGATACTGCCTGCTGTAGATATTTTCTTTTCCAAAACCTGAACAACTAAATGGAACTACTTGAGGAAGAAACCTCTTATTGAAGTTGACCATAATATTGCACAGAACTTACGAGTACTTTTTGATGGCAAATTGAAGGCTATATCTTCATAGGATAAGGTTTGAATTGAGGTTTTATACAATTATTCTTTACAGGCTCGGTAATGTGAAGGACAGATCGCATGTTTCCCCGAAGTTAACTCCAAGGTGACTCCTCACTGCACATGGACAGTGATGAAGCTAGGTGGAACAGCTTCTTGCTATCTCAACTATGGAAGGCCAGCTTTGTGCTAACTTGGAGATTTCTGTGGAAAAACCTCAAGGAGCAAGTCCTCCATCCTTCATTGCTTTGCTGAAGGTATACAGAGAACTTCTGGTCAGTAGAATCCGAAACACGCAGTGTTTGATTGACAACTTGATTGAGAATGACTACTTCTCCGCTGAAGATGCAGAGATTGTTGTCCAGTTTCCAACTCAAGCAGATAAGGTAATCTTTTTATTTCACTAGCCAGGGTAAACCTTTTGTTGCTTTCAATTTATCACTGAGGTTTATGGGTTTATTTGGCTATTTCATGTCTTTTCTAATCTTTGTTATAATGGAGTTTCCTCACCTCATTCCTTCTGGACAAGAATTCCCAGCACATCTCTTTACAGCGTGATTGGCACTGTTTGTAATGCCCGTTGGCAGCTGTCAGAATGAGCAGGGTGATAACTGCTGTTCTGACTCCACTAGCTGCAGCTTTGTCCTCTGATAAGACGTGGCCACAGTAGCTGTTAGAGTACAGATTGCTACATGCAAGCCTTCATTATTGTGCAGAGCATTGCAAGGAAGCTATGGGACATCATCCTGCTTTAGAGGAGGAGAGCTGGAAATATTTTAAAAGTTAATCCATGTGCACACCCTCCCTTCTCTTTAAAGACCTATGTACATTGTACATGTATGGGAAACATACATCCTGGCACATTTGGGTTCTTGATTTGTCTTTGGACATCATTAGCAAAAATTATTTCCTGGTCTTTTGATAGGAAAAAATTATCACATGTGCACAGCTGCTCTTTGCATCATAACTTAAAACAAATCCCTAACTTCTTTCCCTGAAAAAGAGTCATGCAGCTTCAGAATAGTGTCACAGAGGCAGACAAACCATAAAACATTCACAGACCTTGGACATCACTAACAGTGCAGATTTCCATAAAATAATCATTCTTGCTGGCAAGTGGAAATGGTGACACAGTGCTCACTCTGTGTATAGGGTTAAAGCTGAATAAATGCACGCTGTATAATCATCTACATTTCTTATTGTTCAGCATAACATACAGGATTGTTGTAACAAAACTGAGGGGGAGGCCCTGCATCGGGAGGCTAAGCAGAGACAGCAGGCCACGGCAGTTTAAGTGAATTGAACTCTGGGGGAGCTTCTCTGGAAGGCATAAAATTGCTTTTTAGAGCATACAAATTGTAAAAAAAGACTGTGTTTATGCTGGGCTGCATGTTCCTTACCCTGCTTTAAGCTCACAAGAGACCACAGTCTCTATAAACACTTTATCTGGTTTAGAGCTGGACACTCTTCATTATGAATGAATGAACTGAATTCTCCATTGATTTCTAGCAAGAGGATCCAGACATTCAAAATGGATCCTCAGGTGATTCCTGTGCCTTGCAGAGGGTTTTGTACTAGGGTTGCCCTGTCCTGATTGCACAGAGATCACGCTCTGCCTTGCCTTCAGAGGTAAGGCTTAGTCTTGAGCTTCTCCAGCCACTGCCTCGTAGCCATTAGTTTTGGTAAATGTTGCAGGCAGCAAGTGCATTGGACCGAGCGAGCCTGCAGAATTGAGCTGCTGTGTCAAAATGAAGAGTTGTAGGTTTTGGGATCTGCATTAAGGTCCAGAGAGAGATCTGCCTATCCTGCTCTGGATCTGGCTGGATCCTGAGGTAAATCTAAATGTGACTGGAGTATTTAGAAACCAGAGGGTGAATTTAGGGCACTGGGAAACCACCCCCTTAATTTTAACCAGCATGGGATTTAAAATGTACTATCTAGTCAAGCTGAGGAAGTCCTTTGGGTCCCCTCTTGAGGAGCAGTATTTATCCATTTTGTTTCTGGTTAGCATATGATTTAGCTAAAAGTGCAGTCCTTGACTTGCAGAGCCAACTTTCTTGCAGCATCCAAATACAAACAGCAAGTGAGGTTTGTGACGGTTCAGCTTCAGAGCTAGATTTTGAATTCACATCATTGAAGCACCCATTTTGATTTTGGTCCCCTGTTCCAGTCCAGAAAGGATCCTGAAGTAGTCCACAAGTGTAGCTGTGATAAAATGCTATGTATCAATGATCTTTCATGTGGTGTTTCTTCAGGTTCGCAAGATTCTGGACTTGGTTCAAAGCAAGGGAGAAGAAGTTTCAGAATATTTCATCTGTGTCCTGCAGAAAGTCGCTGATGCTTACTATGAACTTCAGCCTTGGCTGGATGAAATAGGTTACGAGCCTTCAGAGAATATTTGTAGTAAACCCGTGGTAAATACAGATCCAGGTAAGGCCATACGTCTGTACTCCTGCCCTTAGAACTACCTTGCTATGTAGGAAGCTCTAACCAGGTGACATGAGAGTGGGAAAGTCTAGGCAGGCACAGCCAGTGCTTGCTAGCAGTGGTAACCAAATAATTAAAAGGCACACTGTATAACACAACAGTCATGTTGATATATTACATCCTGGTTTGCTGCTTTCTGCATTTGTTTGTGGATACGTAGCGTAACAGCATCACCATCTTGTGCCAGCTGTAGTATTTTCTAGGTATCTACTACAATTTATTAGCAACACTGTGGTGTTTTGGCAATGGAATAGCTAGTATTTCAGGATGAGGACAGTCAAGCAATGAGGCAGGTTGCCCAGAGAGGCTGTGCAGTTTCCATACTTAGACGTTTTCAAGATCCAACTTGATAAAGCCTAGAATAACCTCATATGTTCTCATAAATAACCCTGCTCTAAGCAGGAAGTAGGACTGGAGACCTTCTGGAGTCCCTTCCAGCCTGAATTATTCTGTGATCCTAAACAAATTATACCCAAAGTCAGAGTTGAAGTATTGCAGAAATAAATGTTTTCCTCTTTAGAGGTTTTTTCATACTATATAAATATAAGAATTACTTTGCCACGTCTGAAGCAAAGTTTCGGTTGCAGTAAGAACACAAACCCGTGTGTAAAAAAAGATCTTTTGAGATGCTTGGCACCTGGTTTCTAAAATGCATGCCTTCTACTTACAGTAATAAAAATTAACAAACAACTTGGGAAAGAATAACCACCTCCTTGATAGAACTCTCAGGTAGAATGTGAATATAGTGAAAAGACAGATGCCAAAACTAATCAATGACCGACAAGCTTCTGCAGAGAGTAAAACAGCCTTTAACAAAGTGTCAGGGTCTTGGCTTTTGAGTCTCAACTGAAAGATGGCAGCCCCTTAAACCAATGCAATGTCAGTACTGGCTTTCAGGAAATGGTGACTCACATATTACCTTTCATTAGCACCTGAATTTCCCAAGATAGTGATAATGGCAGCACAAATAGAAGTAATCTGCCAAAGAACCCATTTTACATTAGAATTACATTTGCTTATTACACTTCTCAGTTTCCAAAGAGGTGGCTCATTGTATACATAGGCTTTTTAATAATAGTTCGCTGTCTTTTAGTTAGCAGGTATTGCCAGAAACTCAGGTATGAACTGGGACGGGACTCCAAGTTTGTTATGTCGTATGGTCAGAGGGAAGAGATGCTATTGGAAGAAATCTACTCCAACAGTATTATGGAGCTGGTCGGTTTTACCAATGAGAGTCTAGGCAAAGTGTATCAATTAGAAGCCCTTTTTGATGACACAGTTGGTCTGATTAATGAAGATGGAGAGACTATTTATGTCTTTGGTGATGCAGGAATCGGAAAGTCCATCTTGCTGCAAAAGATACAAAGCCTTTGGGCCAGAAAAGAGTTGGACATAGGGGCCAAGTTTTTCTTCTGTTTTCGATGTAGGATGTTTAGTTGCTTTAAGGAAGACGAAGCCATATGTTTGAAAGACCTACTCTTCAAATATAATTGCTACCCAGACCAGGATCCCACAGAGGTGTTCCATTACATCTTGCAATTCCCTCATACGGTTCTTTTCACGTTTGATGGCTTTGATGAGATATATTCCAACTTTGATCTCAGTACCATGCCTGAGATGTGTTCGCCCAGTGAAGCTGTCCACCCCCTGGTGCTGCTGGTAAGCCTTCTCAGAGGAAAGCTGCTTAAGGGATCCAAGAAAATTCTTACAGCGAGGACAGGAACTGAAATCCAGAGAAACATCATTAGAAAGAAAGTGTTGCTTCGTGGCTTCTCCAGCAATAACCTGAAGGACTACACTGCTATGTTTTTCAAAGATGAGGGGCAACGAGCACTGGTATTGAACCAGCTGGAAGCTAACCCCAATCTCTGCAGTTTGTGTACAGTGCCTTTATTTTGTTGGATTATTTTTAAATGCTATGAACACTTCCATTCCATGTTTGACAGCCACGAGCTTCCAGACTGTTCTGTTACGTTGACAGATGTATTTTTGCTCATGATTGAAGTCCATCTGAACCGGTCTCTGAAAACAAGTTTGCTGAAGAACACCACCAGGAGCCAAGCAGAAGTGTTCAGATCACGAAAGGAAACTCTTCTGGCTTTGGGTAAAATGGCATACAAGGGGATGGAGAACTCTTTCTTTATCTTTCAGCAGGAGGAGGTCTCATCAGTGAACATCTCTGAAGGAGATTTGCAATTGGGCTTTCTCAGGACAGTTAAAGGTTACAGTGGCTGTGATGATCAGTTCACTTATGAGTTCTTGCACCTAACCCTTCAGTGTTTTTTCACAGCTTTGTTCCTGGTTATTGAAGAGAAAGTGAGTGCCAAGGAGTTACTTCGGTTTTTCAATGAGTGTTCCTCCACTGAGACTGTCCAGCCTACTTGCCTTCGTATTCCTTGGTTGAAGAAACAACTAGAAGGGGAGGATCCTTTCCGAAATAATGAACACTTTCATTTTACCAACCTGTTTCTTTGTGGCCTGCTTTCTAGATCCAAGCAGAAGCTCTTCAGACATTTAGTTTTGCCTGCAGTCATTAAGAGGAAGAGAAAGATACTCATCGCATACTTTGGGGAGAGCATGAAATCCCACCTGAAAGGCCTCACTCGGTCCAGTCTTCCAAACTACAATCAGATCCAGGTCCAGCCCAACTTTGTTTGGATGCTGAGGTGCCTCTACGAGACTCAGAACGAGAAAGTGGGGAAGTTGGCTGCCAAACGCATGCACGCCAATTACATCAAGCTCACATACTGCAATGCCTACTCTGCTGACTGCAGTGCTATTTCGTTTGTTGTGCATCACTTTCAAAAGCGCCTGGCTCTGGATCTGGACAACAACAACATCAATGACTACGGAGTGAAACAGCTGCTGCCTTGTTTCAGCAAGCTTGCAGTGATCAGGTGGGAGTCTGTGCAAGCAGATCTTTGCTTATCCTTGGTTTATTACACAAACTGCTGGGCTGGAGGAATTGATCTCAAAAGTGGGGAAGGATGAGTATTCTTACTGCTCCTGGAAATGAAATTTTCATCTTTTCTGAACTCTTTGTTCAGCCAGTCTCAGGAACAGGGACAAGCTGTGAATTTGGAAACCCAAATGGAAAGGGTGGTAAGAAGTCCTTAGAAGCCAGTACTGTTTAAACCTGTAGGTTCAGTTAGCTCCACCTCAAATTGTTTTTTCTCAAGAGGATTTTTATGGGAGAAAGTGCCTAAGGGAAAAGAAAGGAAACAGAAGTGCTTCCTCCATTACCTCAAGATTGCCTGAGTCTATCTCTGTCCTTGGTCATATGGGGTAAGAGAGGATCTGCTGTTCACAATAACCCTTGATCAAATCCTGAATTTCTTGCTTTTACATCTCCCCGAGATGTCTGGCTTTCACAGAATAAAAGCTAACATGTAGTACTCCATGAAGGATGTAGCTGATGTCTTTAGATGTGGTGTTTCCCTGAGGTGATGTGGAGAGAGGACATGGCTTGTGATCACAGAGAGCTAACTCCACCTGTAACTTCACAGGCCACATTGTTCCACCTGTAGTCCTTTGAGGTTGTGCCATGTCGTTATACCTTATTTGTCCAAACATTTATGTGCAGAGGAGCAGGAACTTCAAATACATCTTTTCTTTTTTAAAGCTGCTTCAGCCTCATGAGTTTGAGGGGAGGGGGGGAGATTGTTTGGTTTTTGTTTGCTTTTATAAATGGATTTAGTCCTCGTGGTTGGCTGTGCTCTGCCTTGTTTTCCTCTAGGACTAAATCAGAACAAGTGACACTTTTTCCAGGTAGTTGCGAATCAACTGACTTCCCAAGAGAAAGCAGTAAGGAAACCTGGGGGAAAATGCTTAAGTATGTAAGACAAACATAGAAGAAATAGAAAGACTTTCATTCTTTGTCTTTATCATATGATCATGCCCATACACATTGTGATATTAACACCATCCCCAAAACCAAACCAGTCTGTTAGGCTGCCTTTTTGTCTTTATGGCTCTTCTGATGTTAGGACTTTGATTTCTAATGAGGAATTTCTCCAAATCAGGAAATGTTGTTTCTAACAGCTTAACCATCCCTTTCAAAGAAGCAGACTGTTCTGGTCTGTAGAAATCAGCCCTGATTTCTCCTGTGTGCTAGTGCATTCTAAAGAGACCAAGTTACTACCTGGCAATAGCCAGGGAGGCTTTTGGTAATAAGGGACTCTCAGCTGTGAATGTTCAACTTCTGAGTTTGTGTAGAAACTAAAGCTGGTCAGAATGTTTTGACAGGGACAGCTTTACCCAGAAAAATGTGATTCATCACAATTTGAATGCTTCATGGAAGCCTGCCCATTTAGGCAAGGTGAAAAAGCTTGAGAAGTTAAAACGAAACCAACACAACATAAACAAGAAGAAAAAAAAACCCCAAACAAATGAACCTGTGAAAAGAAATACTTTTATTCTGTGAATGACTGACATTGATTTGTTTCATGTCTAGTTGGTACGATAAAATTAGAAACATCTAGGATACCCATGGGATTGCAGTTCTGTTTCCTAGCCAGGACTTTTCACAGCCTTTATTCAGTGAAGCCTGAATGTGTGGTGACTTCCAAGGTGCCTGGCTTTCACTAGGTACTCAGAGAGAAGGTTGCAGGAAGAGTAGTTAGGAAAGCTTGGTTTTGGTAGGGTGTCAAGCAGAATTTCTTCCTTGCAATCACAGTAAACATGGGAGGAGGACGAGGTGTTTGTTTCTGGTTTCTGACTTACTACATTTTATTGTTTTCAGCTCTGTGGACAGCTTCCAGAGCATTACCGTGGAGATTTGGGGCTTTTTGTTTTCTATTGGTTTTGAAGTGAGCTGTATGAAACTGAGCTCACATTTCCCTTAATGGCTTTTAATATGTGGCATAAGGGCCTGTTAGAATATCGAAGACCTCTATATGTAGACCTATTCATTAACTCATGGGTGATGAGCACTTGTAATCTGTAGCAGTTCAAACTTTCTTTTTGTTCCTTTCATTCCAGGCTCAGTGTAAATCAGGTCACAGATCATGGAGTAAGGATCTTATATGAAGAACTCTCCAAGTACCAAATTGTGTCTTTCTTGGGGTATGTACCAACTGGGAGCAAAACACTAGATACCGATACTAGAAAACAAAATGCTGACAGTACTGACACTACAAAGGTAGGGTGGAAACCACAGTTACCTCCTCATTTACTGAACACATGCAAAGCAGCATTTTGTGTCAGAAGTAATTCAGCTGCCGTCCTTAACAGTTCACTGGGAAAAGGCCCACAGCTGCTTCTCCCATTGCACTGCACCACGGGGTGGCCTTCCACTGACAGCAAGCCCTTCTATAACATGCTGCAAACCACTGTCAGGTTGCTGAACTGTGTGGGCATGCTAGTTTTATATCTAAAGCCTTCTGCTAGCTGTGGAGAGGGGAGAGACAGAGCACGAGCAAGAGTGTGAGCTTCATTGCTAGAGCCTTCTGTTTCCTCTGCTGTAAACTGATTTATTTCAACTGTGCAAAGCAGATACAGCTTAGTAGAGACTAGTATCAGAAACATACAGTTTAAAGCATAATGTTCTTGGTACCAATTTCTTTTAACCTTAGTTAGTTCTTAATGCAGTTGAAGCTGGAAGGCATGTTAGCTCTGACTCCCTGCTTCTTGGTTAAGTAGCTACATAAAAATGACTTTTTGAAAAGTAAATACGAATAGGAAGAACTGCCTTTTTCCTCCAGTGCCCTAATGTAAGTATATCTGCTCAGGTATCTGATCTTCAGTAATATTTGCGAGGGGATTTTATGACTTTTAAAAGACCAAAAATACATTCTTCTAGTGTTTTCTCTTATGGCAATATTATTTCTGTACTAACACAGGAATAGAGGGAAGCTTTGTCTGCTTGGAGAGACCACTTATTAAAAAATGTATGTAATATATATTTTCCCATGATGTGGAGTCTGGTCTCCTTGTATTTTATATCTAGCCCTTCACAATATTAATTGTATATCAAAATAGAAATACAAGTACTGTGAATGTGTACAAAGGCATACAAAAAAGATAGATGCTATGTGTTACGATAGAACATTCAGGTTGTAAATATTAAAGAAACAGCAGGAATAACCTATTTTTACCAATGTGATTTTTCTTTAAGCTTATACAACAATCAAATCACTGATGTTGGAGCCAAATACGTTGCAAAACTAATTGAGGAGTGTTCAAGCCTTGAATACGTTAAGTATGTTGGATTTTTTTCCTTTCTTTTTTCTATGGTATCTTAATTAAAGGAACTTGAAACAGGAGGGAGAGTGGAAAAAAGGGCAAAAATTATGATTCAAGTAACATATAACTTAGATTAAAGTTGTATCTTCTTTTACAGTCGTCCAGCAGTGAATGGCAGCAAGTGAAACTCTGCTCACTGCAAAGGAGTTGGACCAGATGACCTTCGAAAGACCCAACCCAAACTATTCTATGATTCTTTAATTCTGTGGTTGAAAGTCTTTACTTGAATATAGTAACAAGCAGAAAGAGAGTATGAGACCTCTTCTTTACCTAAATTCAGTCTGAGCACCTGAGTGAGGCCAGTGGTGCATGAATCTTGCTGCCCCTTGCAGTAGGCAAATTCACTTGGATTTAGTACCAAGCTGCTTTACATCTTGTCTTTTATGAGCCATTGGAGTCAGGCTGTGCTGGTGTCATACTTCAACTCTGGAATTCCCCAAATTCACCTGGGGAGTTGTTCTGTTTAATTCCTGGAACTTCCCCAATAAGAGTATCTGGCCATACGCAACACTAGTTTGACATAAAGGTCAATATGATCACTAACCAATGGTGTAATTGTGACTATAGCAGAAAGCAGAGGTAACTACAGCAATGTCAGCTGTAGCTGGTATGAATGTAGAAACCAGGAGCCAGGGACTCTTGGGTTGTGGTCCAGTTCTGAAAGCCCCCAGTAGCCACATCCTTCCCATTTGAAATATCTGCAGAGTTTTGAAACCAAAGAGTACTTTGGTTCTTTCACTGCTTTGACGCGGTGCTTTGCTTATTTCATCTAACTTTCACAAGAAAGCCTTTTGGAAGATGGTTATTTTCAGGCTGCATAGTTACCCCAGAGATACAGGTACTCTGTTTCCTATGGCATCATGAAACGTGCTGCATGTAATTCGTGTACCCCGTAGCAACTGCTGATACTATGAACTGTATTAAAAACTAGGCAGGGGTCCTTGTCTTGAGGATGGGTTCCTAAAGCTCATTTCTGACATGCTGAGCACCAAACCCAAGATTCTGCTGTAATACTTCTGGCTTGGAGGGCTGACATGCAAAGTATGTAAAAGACAACATAAAATGATGTATTTTAATCAAAGGTTAAATGACTGCAGTATTTTTTTACTCTAGGTTAACCTCCGATAACCGCAGCTAGCCTCCAGATTTAATTAGCTTTAAATACTTGTATTGCTTTCTGAGGTGGTGTTCTGATAACTGTACAGTTGTAAGTGATGTACCTCATCAATTCATGGTTTTTGTGCAGAATAGGAGCAAACAAGATAACCAGTGAAGGAGGGAAGTGCCTTGCCCAGGCCATCCAGAAGAGCAAGACAATGTTTGAAATCGGGTAAGTTCAATGCTAAGGAGCACAGCCCAGGGCTTGATCTTGGCAATGCATCTGTAGGATTCCTTCTTTTAATCTTACCTTCTCTCCTGCTATTCTTTCTCCCCCAGTGGTGGCGTTAGAACAAACCAGCGCAGAAGTATAGTCATGTTTTCCACTCAGAGGGAGAAGGAGAGCTGCTTTATTGCTCTCCAGTTCACGTAATGTTTGGTTTGGGTTTTGTTTTGTCCCTGCGCTGACAGAACCTTAAAGGAGGGACAAACTAGCAAGAGGAGAGTATGTAAAGACAGCCACTTTCCTTATGGCAACACAGCTTTTCTAGAGGTTATTTTTAAGTCTAGGTGGTTTTGTGACTATTGGTAAGGTACCTAGTTATGGAGTGTCAGTGTTAGAATTGTCAAACCTTCTGCATCACCTCCTGATAAAGTTGTGAGAGAATGACATAGAATTCCCATCATGTTTCTCTCCAGTCCCTAACTGGAGACTTTGCTATTATTGGAGAGAGGTCGGAATGTACTCAAATAAACCTTTAGCCTCTGACCACTTCCTCAGGAGTGATGCTAGACTTTAGGATTTAATTGATATTTTAATCTATCCCCCTTGCCCCTGGCAACTCGGTTTCTCCTTCCGCCCTACAGGAGAAATTTCTTTCAGAATCAAACACTCAAATATATGGAATTAAAACCCTTTGGGCCATTGTGAATGTCACAAAAACACCTGAAATAGGAAAATCAGATTTAAGCAATCAGATTTTTGGCTTTTAATTTTGTTATTCTACAACATTTCACTAATATAGTCAACAGCAGGCACACTTTCATTATGATACAGCTGGGTCTGCTGTGCTGTACTTGCTGTAATTTCAGTGGACTCCTATTTTCTCCTGTGGAGGAAATGATCACTCCAAATGGATTTAGGATAGCTTCGACAGTAATGTTTAAACAGATATATTCAGCATTTATATAACTGTCAAGGACAAGGAAATTCTGGGGAACTTACTGGAAGTGGATTTGTTTAGATACCACACAGCTCAATTGATTTTATAAGAGCTGCCAACTCATTACCCATCAAGCTGAGTGTGGCTCTGAGTCATCAAGCCATGATCCCTGTAGAAAACCCCCTTATTACCTCAGCAGAGGCGCTTTCAAACCTCATAATATAGGTTGAATTTTCAAAGTGGTTGGTCTGCACAGAAAAGATTATACCAGATACTGCTATTAAATGTTGACTGAATCTCTGCAGCTTTTACCACATTACCTTCCCTTAACCCTTTGTGTTACCAAGGATTGTTTTGCCATTGGAGATACTATTCCTTACAAATGTGTGGAAGAGCCCAGGGTCATACTGTCCCTGTGAGATTTTGGTTACCTCTTTTTCACTGAGGAGAGAGGAGATACAATTTGGGTATAGCATTGAAGGAACTGTAACCATCTTGCCAGACTATTCTAAAGGAGGAGGGAAGCTTGAGAGGGGGAAGAAACACTGAGCAGGGAAATGATAGGGTTTAGGACGTGGTCTGTTTCTCATGGCAGCTCACTGTACAGGACCACAAGACTCCTTTACCCCGTAACGACGCAGGGCTGCAGAGGGTTTGCCCAATGCAGCAAGGTGATCCCAAAAGCACTTCTCCTGCAGCAGGCTGTCTCCTAGAGCTGCTTCTGTGCTGTAGCCTTAGGGTACTGATGAGTCAGCAGAGGCTGCTGATGTGTTGTGCAGGGAGTGGAACATGCCTGGCTCAGCCAGGAGGTACCTTCAGGTTTCTCACAAGCTTGAAAGATGGTGAAGTAATCAGGGGATAGGGGAGGGAAAAGGGGAGAATGTAATGCCATGGGGCACTAGGACAGCACACCTGATATCTTGTGGTTTCCTCTCTTCACCAGGATGTGGGGTAATCAAGTTGGAGATGAAGGAGCAAAGGCATTTGCAGAGGCCCTGAGGAACCACCCCAGGTTAACAAACGTGAGGTAAAGCACCAGCAGAGCTGGGCAGCTCATTGTAGTGCCAGTTGCCCCATTGTGCTTTGAAGCAATGATTCTTACCCACCAAGTGTTAGCTTGGAGTGCCATCTGCTATTGCAGCCTTCTTTGTGTAACCAGCGGGCTCCTGGTGGAAGCAAGAGGCCAGACTGAATCAAAAAGCCCTGTGAAGCCATTAAGCAAGTTAAGAATGTTCCAGGGCTGGCATCCTTTCCTCTGTTTGCACCTCCTCCCCTTGCGCTGCACAGAGTTGCTGGCATTTGGGATAGCACATGGTCAGTGGGTGCCATTTTGATCTGAGCGCATTAGCAGAAGGATACACCAGCTGTCACAGAATCAGGATCCCAGTGAGCTCAGTGCTAACAGCTTCTGTTGTGAAGGTATAATAGTACTTTCACCAAACCAATTTTTAGGACATATTGGCTAGGGGCTGGGGCATTCTTAAATTCAGGATCATCAGGCTCATCATTACTGCAGTAATGCTAAGACCCCACACATTCAGTGCTAGTGAGATGTAGTTCTTACTGGAGTTCAGCAATTCATCTCAAACCAGCCTTCTGGAAGCCATGGGTGCAGTTGGTAGCACAGGCAGAAGCCAGCAGTGTGAAAGAGCCCATCCCCTGCCAGACTTTCAAGTGCTGGCTAGGGATTTAAGGATGCATAATGTAGCATCTGCTGCTGTTTTGGAGTCCATCCACGCAGCTGGTTCATGGCGATCGTTTCAGTTTGTCTCCCAGTTCCACTGGCTCCCAGTGTGGGGGAGCGGAGAAGTCTCTTTGGTTTGCCCACAAGGTGGCACATGGCACTAGTTTCTTGGGGAGTTCGGGATCCCTGGAGAGCTTAATTGCTGCCACTTCAGATACTGGGGTTTTGGAGCTGGTGCCTTGTCCTCCTTTCTGTGAGTGGAGAGTCGGGCTTAAAAAATTAAAAGCTGAACAGGTGCAGTGACCTAGATATATTTTAATGTAAAAGCTATCTGAAATAGCCATCTTCCCATAACTGCAGAATCCATCCAGACACATCAGGCTTGAAAGACAACATTTTGAACCTGAACCAGAGCTGTGTGATTCTCAGATGGAAACAAATCTGCTGATGAATGTGTTTGCAAGAATAAGGAGGAGTAACTGTGCTGGCTAGACCTAGGTTTTGCTGGCACCTGTGCAGGGTGAATCCTCTGCTCTGCAGTGGACTTGCACTTGGGTTCATTTCTTATCTTCCAGGGGTTTACCTTGCTTCATGACTTGAATTCACAGTTAGCACCAGGGGTAGCATATGAGAAGATTAAGGGAAGATATTCCCCACTACATCAGTTTACTTCGGCATATTTGTCATTTTTAGGCTCAGTCATGATGGACTGAGAATCTCTGATTTCAGCTGAACCTAGGAGGGACTTGTGCTAACATATATTTGTGCCATTGCCCTACTTGATGTCCCTTTTCACCTTTTTTTGAGACATTGCATTATTTTCAGGTTCTGGCCTGGCTTTTGAGGGGGGAAATGCTTTTTGAACTCTCAAAGGCTGGACCATAATTTTAACTGGATGATTTTGCCAATGTCTATTCAAAGAATGAAGGGCAGACTAAGAAATATTTGTGGTTTGTAATGGAAAGCATGCATTTACAAGCTCATCTCTCCCTGCACAACAGAAGGTGTTGCGTTTGGAAGAATAATGAGGTATTCAGGTGTCTGAAGGACTTAAAGGACAATATGCCCAGTTTATACCAGGACTTGGGATGACAAATCCATGTAAAAACCCATGCACTGCCAAGCACAAGTCTTTGTCCTTGTTAAAAGCTTTTACTCTCAAAACCACTGGGTGCAGCTCTGCTCTCAGTCCCGAGAGTACAACTTGCTGACAGCAAGCCTTACGGCCTGCATGACAGACCTGCATTCAGGCTGCAGCCTGTGAACTGTCCTCACTTGTGACAGTCATGAGGACTTACTGGTTCACAAAGTAGGTGGGCCTTTGAAACACCCAAATGCTGAACTGTACATCTAGGAAATAGATCATCCAGGATATGCACTAGTGTTTGGTAGTGGAAGAGCCAAGTGATGCCATTTCTTACACATTTGTATCTTTATTTCCCAGTCTTGCATTCAATGGCATCACAACAGAGGGAGGCAAAAGCATTGCTGAAGCTATGCAACACAACAACTCCGTGAAAATCTTCTGGTAATTGACAGTGTGGTCTGCTTCTCCTCCTCTTCTTTCTCCATAGAAAGATGCAGCCTGATTTTATTTCCTTCAGTCCCGCTGCTTCCTCCTCTCCCCACCTCCTTCTCTCCCTCCCCTCATCTGCTATGCTTTCACTACCAGCAAGCTGTACGATGTATCCCTTTGGAAGAATGGGGACATGAGTAATGGATCAGCAGTGCCTGTCCTTTAGGACACATTCTAGTCCCAGGGTCATGCTGCACCCTGCTCCCTCCATCTCGCTTTCCCTATCTTCTCTCACTTCCATCATATGAAGTCAAGTTCTTTGTCCCCAGTCTTTGCACCTCTTCAGTGTTGTCTCTACCTCTCTGCATTTTTCCACTACACCTCATCCACCTTTTAGCCACTAGAACATCATTAGGACATTGCTCTAAGAAATAAAGATCTGATGCTCCTGTTTTTTACCTCCAGGCCTTCTCTTCAGTATCTCTTTGTGTCCAGACTTTAGAAATTGCTCAGGGCAAGAACAGCACACCCCCCTTTGGCTGTCTAAAGCTAAGTCAGAGACAAGCTGGTAAAACAGGGGGCTGAAAAATAATGATGACATCCTAATTGAACATTTTCTCTCCCATTTAGGTTGACTAAAAATGAGTTGGATGATGAGGCAGCAATGAGTTTTGCAGAGATGCTGAAGGTCAACAAGAAACTGGTGCATTTATGGTGAGTTACATTCCACAGAAGCACAGGCTCTTTGGCAGTCACTGCATTAAAGCTTCACCTTCCAAATCTGTGTAGGTCACAGTAAGCTTTCTGTGCATGGTCTGGGTGCAGCTGACTGGTTGTAGACAGTTATAATGGAAAGTTAATAAAGCTGCTGTCCGGCGTTTTGAACCTGCTTTCATACAGGCACAGGTTGAAGCTGTTCATGTGTCCTGGTAACTTTCAAACTACTGATTGATTTCATCTTTCCTTTGGGGAACAGCACTGGCCTCAAACACAAAAGTTTCATAAAAAAACCCAAACAAAACCCAAAACAAAAAAGAAAACCCAGACAAAGCAAGAACCAAGCAGACAGCTAGAATAGAATCACCTTATTATGATTCTTACTATTTATCACCATACTATGAAAGTAGCAAGCTCAACTCTTACTCTTCAACCAAGAACCTACATGACAGACACTTCAATACATGTCCCATTTGCTTGATGTTTCTTCAAGGGCTAGCACTTTCACTCATGCAAGACACTCATCTATAAGAAGTCCTCAGGGGTCCTTCCTCGCAATCCCAAAGAGACTAGTTAAGCTTCTAAGAAAACACAGCATTGGCTGTTCTAATACAGAGGTTCACAAGAATTTGTCCTTGGATGGAGTTGGGCACATGTGGGCAGTGAAACAAATGGCCATCCATCCATTCCAAGTGATGAAGAGGACATAATAAATTGAGTCACTCTACAAGCCACACACAGACTTTGCTAACTCCGCTCTAGCATTCCCTGTATTAACTCTCATTCTCACCCCTTAGGAAGCCTGATGGTTGTCAGAGGTGCCCAGTACTTGTAGCCTCTTCTGAGACCAGTAGAAGCTCTGCTGCCCATGACCCTGGGAACAAAAAGGGGTGGGGAGGGCTTTATTTGTTTGTGCAGAGCTGCAGATACATTTCACTGAGCAGTTTGGTTTGAATTCATATTAAAAGTTTTCCCATCCAAAGCAGGCCTAGTAACCTTCTATACGTGCCTTTACCAGGGCTTGGGGTTTCTGCCAGTAGACAAATCTATATCCTAATTTGTTGGTTATACGAGTGGGTACCTCCAAAAGGTAGTGACCCATATAGATAGTTGGACTTGAGGCACAATTAAAGGTAACTGAAAGCATCTACTGGATGCCTTTGCATTTTGATTAATTTACCAAATGCAGAAAGTCCTTTACTGGGAATGCCTCCCTGCTTCCTTCCTTCTCTCCCGTACCAAGAGATTGTTCAGTTCATTCCAATTTTCCTGAATCCTGTGGGATTCATGCAGCCACTCACATGGAGAGGAATAGCTACAAGGCACACCATGGCAGTCTGAAAGGTGAGTATTGACTTAGGCTAGGGGGATGAGTACTTTTATGCTCATGCAGATGAGAGAGCTTTGTTAATGTTTTGCTAGGGGATGGCCTGCAGTCTGCAGTGTAAGAGTTACCTACTGCTTCCATCAGCTGTGCTACTTGAGAGTCTTGTATCATTTTTGTCCCTCAGCTCAGAGGAGACATTTGTTGTAGCTGCTAAGGTGGCTTCACTGGGACTTGCACCTACTCATATCAGAGTCAAATTCAGTGCCTCATTTTTTCAGAGATCTTGCTGGTCTGATAAACAAGACAGGAGGATTTGGCAACCTGCAGATCATAGCTGCTAAATCACTGTGTGCACACAGGTTCTGTACCCAGAATTGCCTGTACATCACTGACGTCTCACAGCATTCTTAATAAGAAACCAGAGCTAAGAGGTTTGTGTGTCTCAGAGAGTCCAAATATCACAGTCCTATACCAGAGTAAAAGGTTCTTAGCAGAAATTTGTCAGCTGTGTAATTAAGCTCAGTATTTCTGGAATGCAACCACAAGCAAGATTAAAAGGAAAAGACTAATACCCTGAGCTCTGTTACTGGAAATGCATGTGGGGTGTTTGACCAACACTGTGTGCCATCCTCACAGGCAGGAATCACAGCCCTTGTGTGGCAAACAGGCAGCTCTGTTCCTTGACTTCAAGCTGAGTATAGGTTGTGCATGTGCTGTAAACTAGTTTGTGTGTTAGTTTGACATGAAGTGCTTTCTTTTTAGGCTTATCCAGAATCGGATTACAGCCAAAGGGGTGAAGTACCTCAGTGAAGCTCTCAAGGAGAACACAGCTATTAAAGAAGTCTGGTAAAGATCCTTTCCTCAAAGGCTCACTTTGTAAACTCTCCCTTTAAAACACCTCTGATATTGCTTCTTTCCAGCCTAAAAAATTCAGAGCAAGTTTATGTGAAGCAGGGGCTGTAGTTCCAGCTGTGGCTTTCAAATAGGTAAAAAGCCTCTGCCACTGAAACACTTCCCTGTGTGTTACGAACGTCCCCCAGTTTTGCGAGTTCACATCTCTCTGTACCCTGATTCACAGAATGTGTGTGCTTGCAGAATTTGGGCCTGAATTCAGTAGACCAAGTCTTGCTTGTTCTGGTTTCTTTTTAAACTTCGGAACATGTTCATGCTTTTCAGGAGCTAAATCCCAACAAGCAGGAGATGGTTCTGTTTAATTAGCATTACGAACGTGCTTCATGGAATTTGTGCCTGGATTTTCTTCAGGCAGTGCTCCAAACACGCTCAAAGTGCTAAGCTACAAGAAGATTAACTTTTCGTAACATTTGCTTGCAGATTAGGTGGGCATCGCAGAGTCACGCATGTGCACTGTCAGGCACAAAGCCAAATCCCACATTCCTTCCCTCACCTCAGGGAGCTCAGGAGTCAGTACGAGAGTGCTGGGTTTAGCACCACTGCTTTATTATTGAACGTGAAATTTATTTTTAAAGATACATATTTGTTTTAGGGCAAGGACACTAAATTCTTGCTTCGGAAGATGATGACTCAGTGTCTGACTAGTGGGGTCCCTGGGGATGTGGAAGAGATGCTTTTGTCAGAGGCCAGTCAGCTTTCGTCTACAGAAGATTCCACTTGAATCATTCTGAATCCTCAGACTGAAATCTGCCTCTTGATTCTTGCCTGAATTTTCAGAGGTGTTCCTTAACCCCAAGAATTTCCTCAGTCTAAATGGCTGAATAGCTTTCAGCTCTTACCCAGGCTGCTCCTTTCCAGGGCTGTAAATATCAGCGTAGATGAACTTTGTGATGCCAGACTTGAAAATGTTGCCGTAAATCTTTCCACATTATTAATGCCCAAGTACTGAAGAGTTTTCTTCCCATGTTGTTACGGAAGACACAAGATGCTCTGAAGACTATTTCAGTTTCTTTAAACTAGCTCACTGCATGGTAAGAACCTTAGGCAGCTATCTGCTGCTTGCTGAAATGCAAACAGCTGAGTATCCAACACTGATTTCAGTTCAGTGAAGTTTAAGTCTTGGTTCAGTTTTATTTCTGAAGATGAAGCCCTGTTTCTCCTACATGTTCCTGCTGGTCTGAGGCCAGTTCCCAGCTGTGTGCCCAGGAGAAGCATGCAGCTCATCTGGCCTTGCAAAGCTGCGATCTCGGCTCCAAAGCCTTGGAAAAATATATATCTATTGAAACAGATGGGCTATGGTCACTATCTTACTCTCACATCCCTTTTATTTTTCCCCTCCAGTTTGAATGGGAATCTGATAAGCCAAGAAGAGGCCAAAGCTTTTGAAGATGAAGAACGGATCATTTGCTTTTGAATGAGGACTTCTCCATGTCGACAAGCTTTGTGTTACAAAGGTTATTCCTACACTTGGGCTGCAGAGTTTATAAAGGCATAAATCTACATCACTCATGTTAGGAGAGAGATACATGATTAGCTGCCTTTTTATGAACGTGCTGCGCTCCCTCAGCTCCATCCTTTACCCTGCCCGTTATTCTTAATCCTTTTGGTAATTGGGAAGCTGCCCGGGTCAATAATTAATGTCTGTGTGGTGCTTTGAAGGTGAAATGCAAAGTGTTACCAGACCAAATCCACTGGCAGGTGTATGCATTTTGGAAACAGGTTTAGATTTATTCTGTACACTGATGTAAATATTCTCTAACTTATTTATAGAGATAAATATATACACACACACATATATATATGCAAAAAAAGGATGCAAGGTGCACAAACTCCATGAGCTCACAGTATTATCTGCTGCATAACTGAAAATGAACAGCTTTACTGGAAACATAATCCATCTGTAATAGTTGAATGGTATCAATGTTTTCAACGTGAATACCTGCTCCTGCCTAGAAATTAGGCCCGTATTTCCTCACTGACCTCAGGCAGCATGGTAGACACTGCTTATTTGGGGGGAAGAAGCTGATACATCAGCCTCAGATTCCTTTCAGTAGTCTTTTCTTTTTCCATACTGAAGCTAATACATTTTCTTTTATACAACCAGAAGTCCTTATTGCCATCGCTGTAAAACCATAAACCTGGCAGTAAAACACTCTTGCTGAATGCTTCCTGAGGACTGCATAGAAACTGCTACCTCCTGTTTTCCACGGTGTTTGTTCTGGGGAGGGGGTCTGGAGGCAAATTAATTAGCAGGCTGTTCATTGCCTTGGCTCTGGGCCTAGACACCATGCTGGTGGGCAATACACCAATATTAAGTTGCTTAGCTTCAGTGGGGAGAAAGGATGATTGCAAATCAATTGTGTCTAATAGAAATCCCTTCTCTTAGCAACATGTAAGCACAGAGGAGGAGCGAGATTCGCTTGGAAAGCTTTTATTCTGTGCTTGAATGAGTGGAAAATGCAAGGCAAAGGACAGGTAGCAATGATAAGGACTAGCAAGAAAACATTATCCCCCCAAAAAACAATTAGTGTTTCGGGAGTGTAACTTTAGATGCCCTTAAAGGCAAGAGTTCCTCCAGTTCCTGCGTGGCAGCAGACCCTTCCCAGTCCCCAGTTCTCTTCCTTCATCTCTATAACACATCTGAAACTATTCATAAAGCTTTCCAGAAAGCCTGCAGTTTACAGAAAACCAACTCACTGTCCATCACTTCCCAGTGGCTTTTCCCCCCTGTCCATGGGATCAGCGCTGATGTTTCGCAGGGAGACAGATGAGGCTCTTAGACCACGCCAGTGGACAGTCAGCTAACCTGAACCATTTCTGCACCCGAGCCATTTGTTTACTGAAGCAAAAGGACATAGGGTCACAGGTGAGCTGGATTCCAGCTGCTCAAACATCTGCCAAAGCAAGGCCTTTACAGGCTCCTCAGCAGCTCTAGCACATCAGACACCCATGACACAAAGCGTTGTTCCTGTTCTACCAGGCTGCCTTTACAGAGGGGGGTGACACTGGTGTGGGAAGGGCCTTCACCAGAACCGTCACTTGCTTGTGTTGGAGGGCACTTTGCTCTAATCACTGAATTATTTGCTCATTTTCTAGGTAGAAAAATATAGTTTAAAACTCCAGCTCTTGCCCTCACTTTACCGATAGATTAAAGCAGCACAAAGTGTCCCTGACAGCTCCTTCCACACTTCCAAGTGCAGACACTTCTGCTCCTTATTTTGGTTTAGAGCAGCCTCTGGAGCTATTTGTAGCACAACCACCTCAACCCTGTTGCAAATCCTGTCATGTGCCTGGCTGTCAAAAGCCGGGCATCCAGGGCAGTGTTCCGGGACAAGAGCATCTACATGGCTGCAGCAGCTAAACACAGCCTCACTCAGAGCAAGCGGTGGCAGTAGATGCAGTTGCCTGCCAAGCTCCCTAATCCTGAGTTTAGGTGAGGATAATCCTGCCTGGGTGACTTGTGAAGTGGAAAACTGCTCCCTTTAAGAGCCACCCAGGTCTGCTGAGGCAGGCAGCGGGTGAGGGGACCCCACTGCTGCATGGGGGGGCATGGCCCCATGGTGGTTATTCTCCTTGGTGACAAAGCCTGAGCTCAGGCAGAGGTTTGGTGTTTTCCATCTTAAAGCAGCAACTAGGATGGGAAGGGGAGGGATGCCTTTGTTAAAATTCAAAGGTGTGTTCAAACAAAGCAGTCTGTAAAACCAGGGTGAAAACAAAGAGCAGGGCAGGGCAAAAGCATGGCTCAAGAGGTAATGGGGCAGATGGAGAGAGGCACTGAGCACCTGCAGCTTCCACAGTGCTCAGGTGAGGACCCATCCCTGTGCTCGCAGTATCTGCCTCCCCTGTGTTTGCGCCTTTACAAGCCGTGACTCATCCTGCGTCAGCTGAGGGTGGGCTCTGAGCAGTTATTGATGTGGAACCCTCCTCCCTGCCCCTGCACCTCCCTGATCTCATCCCCTTGCAAAACAGATGCTGCATTCAGTGAGGGCTGTTGCTGAGGCTCCTTGTCCAGCGGCCGCCTGGCTGGGAGGCGGCTGTGCAGCACCTCACAAGCGGTGTCCTCTGTGGCCTTGTTTGGCTTTGGACAAGGGCACCCCTCTCCCTGCAGGGTGGGATGGAGCTGGGAACCTGCTCAGCTGCACAGACACACTGGGGATGCTCACAGAGATCAGCAGGCTCCAGGCTGCACCCCCAGGCACTGCAGCACTTGGGGCTTGTAGCCTGAAGGAGAATGCGACCTTCCAGGACAGGCATTCAAAAGCCAGTGATAAAACACCCCCATTTAGCTCCAGCTGCTGCAGGGGACCCTCCCCTCCCTCCCTGCTCTCTTTGCTGCAGGCTGTGTGTTTTGTTCCCTTCCTGCTGATAGCAATGCAGCATCCAGAGGCCAGGCTGGACCAGCGGCTGTACCAAGCAGCAGCCTGCGGTAGCGGGGCCAGAGGCACGCTCAGGAGCAGCATCACCATCCCGCACTGACAGCCACCAGGAACAGCCTGGAGCAGGCGCTGCTGTCTCGCTCGCCTCCCAGGACAGGGCAAGCACCTCAGGGCAGAGGCAGGAGGGCAGGACAGGGTACCAAGAGATGCCACTATAAATTGCACCCATGCAATCCTGTACCTACCAAACTGGAATGATTTCCACGATGCAAAGCCAAACGTGGCTCTAAGTAGTTACCAACTGCTTCTGTAATATGGCTCCAGGCTGAGGAGAAAAACACGGGGATTACTGGCAGTGAAGGAATCCAGGCTTCCCAGAAGGCGACCAGGGAGGGGGGTGGAAGTTACACCAGCAAGAGATACGAACACGTTCCTTAGTAATTACATCCAACTGTCTCTTGGTGCGGATTTGAATAATTCATGCATTAAAATTAGCATCTCCTACAGAGAAAGCTGTGAGGGTCGTGACTGTCACCGAGCCTCAGCAACGGGCTCAGCTACCCTCGGCCACACCAGAACGCTTCTCCTAGAAGCGGAGCAAGGCCGGATGGACACCTGGTGTCAGAATAACCTGTGCCATAAATCCCTGCATCCCACTCCAGCAGCAGCTGCTCCCAGCCTGGCTGGGAGAAGCGAGCGGTTGGGTTGACACGCAATACGCCGACATGAGGAACAACATTTCCTGCCTGGAGAATGAACTCCTTTCGTTTTCAGGCACTCCACGTGACCCTGGGGAACTGGCACTTTGGTTCTGCTCAGCGTAGGGGAAGTAAACCCACCCCCTTTCTCCCCCCAAGCAGACTTACCCCATACACCATCCAACGCCTGTGTGTTCTCAGTAGCACATGGTGGCTGCGCTCCCATTCCTACCTCGCTTTTAGCCCCTCGGTGGCTGTGGGCAGATTCCCCCCTCCAGCAACACATCCCTGCAGGAGCCTCCTCCCATCTCTTTAGGGACAGATGAGAGTGTTGGTAGGAAATCCATGCCCTGCCCAGCCATGGTTACACCGGCTGGGAGTCAGCTTTGAAGATGAAACTGAAGTGTTCTGGGAGGAAGCTGGGGTAGAGGAAACAGAGGAGTGTACGGAGCCAGCGGTGCCAGGCCCCTGGTGATGAGAAAGGGCTGTTTGACACCCCCTTCCCCTCCCTGTGTTTCCCTTTCTAACCCACCCATGAGTTTCCCACCCCCAGGCCTGGCAGCTTTGACTGATGCTCACCTCGAAGGCCACCACATCTGCTGAGGATGCCCAGAGGACTCGAAGCAGAAGCACGTCTCCTCCAGCCACCCGGGCACAACAGCGGCTCCATCAGCTCTGCCCTGCCCAGGCCAGCCCGGTGGCACACAGCCACCGGATCCACGGATCCACAGATCCGGGTCTGCCGGATACACGGAGGGCAAAGGGGGCTCTGAGCAGAGCCGGGGGTTGGCCCGGAGGCTCTGCAGACAGGCACACAGCAACTTGCTTCTCCATGTACACACCAGGCATTGCTTTCCCCTCCGTTGTCTGCAGCACAGACATGAAGCAGATCCGCCTCACAGTGCTGCCTCTCCCCCTCACAACATAAATGAGCTGGAAGTGTGAAGGAAGCTGTGCTTCAAAAGATTTATTACATACATTTGTACATATCTGACATGAATGGAATGTTAAACACACAACCTAGGGATCAATACAAAAATACTTTCATTCATCAGGACGTCCTGGCAAACCACTGAAAAGAGAACCTTGGAACAACTGAGGTCAACTTGCAACCATGCTGCTCAATGCAGAAACCAGAACAGAAAAACCCCAAACTGAACATGTTTCACGTTAGACATTGCAGATTACATTCTGATTTCTGGTAATGAAGGAAGACGTCTTGTCCGGTACCGCTGCACGTCTAGGGGGCATTCCAGATGCTAGCATGGAGTTCCCTCTAACTCCTTGTGGGCAGGGTGAGAGCTCTGAGGAAGAAGCATAAAGGGGAACATACACTCTGCTCCCTACCAGCAGGCACCTGCCAAAGGGTAGGAAGAGCCAGAATGGGATTCACAATCAAGTGATAAGGATAATGCTGGGTCACCACCCATTCGGTGTGATGCTGCAGCTGGTACAAGTAGTTCCTTAAAACATCCCCTCTACAGCTGAGCCGCCTCCTTTCTTCCTCGGAAGGTAAACTGCTTTGGCAATTCCAGCCAGGAGAGAGTTCCTGACTGCACGGGAACGAATACTTCAGCATCATCTCAAATACAGGAAGAGCACAGACCCATGCTTTGATGCCTCCTCCGTTAGCATTTCCCATCTCGAGAGCTTGGGACCCGTCACGTTGAAAAGCGTTTACTATTAGATACAACAAATTAGCAACGAAAGGGGCAGATGTGAGGGCAAACAAGAGGAACAGGATCCAGCAACAGGCGATGTTCTTACACTTGAAACTCTGCCAGAATCAAGCAAATGCTCCTCAGCGTTGTGAAATCTTTGCCAAAGCACACCCAAGGGCAGAAGTCTCTCAAACAGACCGACGTACACGAAGAGCTGCCACAAGGACCAGCTAGAGGGCTTGCTGCCTTCCACTGCTTGTACAGTGGCAACTCACAGCAAAGACACAACCAAGTCCAACCCGTTTCAGGTGCAAGGATCTTCCTGCCGTGGTTTACCTAAGCAATAAGGAGGGTGGTTGACAGTTTATCCCATTGTCAGCTCTGATGGACTTGACTGAGGAATGACTTTACAGAACGAGATGCAGCAGCTTGGGAAGCCAGGGAACGGCGCGATAAGGTGACCAAAGGCAACTTGGGACAACTGCAGAGGGAAGGACTGGGGATTTTCTTTAACCCCAGGCTAAAACGTCTTCAACCTGGTATCAGGAGCAGGTTGATGGGGAAATCCAAGTTCTACATTCAGGAAGCAAACCCCGGCCATGGTTCTGTCGTGAATTTCTCACGCAGAGCATTCTGAATGACAAGAAGGTAACAGGTACAAGCTGATGACGCTGCTGCAGGAAAACACATTAGGCTGGGTTGTAGCGAACCCATAATGAGCCCTCCTCTTCCAGCTACCACCTCTTACATTACTTTTGCTGGTGCCAGTGCAAAGCCTGTCCAAAGACTGAGGGAATATGGCCTGCAATGCACCATGGCTTCAGCCAGGAAGACGAGAAGCAACAGACAGTAAAGTGACTTCTAAGCTTGGAAGGGTGGAAGGTGAATCATAAAACACAGCACTCATCGAAAAGTGAGCTAATCCTCCGCTGACAGAGCGAGGTGGAAGGTCCCGCAGTAGCAGTGCTGCACTCCCAGGTATATGGCAGTCTCTCAGCAGGAAACTCCCACTGTACAGCAAAACGAGCAGGTACAAAACAGCAACAGCAAATTTGCACACAAATGCTCTCTCTCAATACGGGAAAGCAGCTGAAATCCACAGAACCTCAGAGAGATGGGGGCCTATGGTAAAAACAGTGTCTCCTTTGTTGCTGTTTATGCAGAGATGGTAACATTCAAGCGATGAGTTTCCCGCTTTTGGTGGAACGCATAAGAAATGGATGGAGTTTCTGAAGCCCCCACACGGAAAAGGCAGCATGCTAAAAGCATCCAGAAGCACATTGGATGTGCCAGACATTTTCCATCCAGAAACACCAAGGATCCGCATTTCCAAATAGAAATGACCTTGCCATTTGCTGAGGTTTTCAGTCTTCGGGAGGGTGTCAGTTTTACCAGTGCTAGCAAAGGCTTAATCAAAAAGCCAATGCCTCTAACATAAAGAGCTAGGATAAATGTAGAAACTCAAGACTGGGTTGTAAGCCCCCCCCTTTACATCATAAAAGGCAAAAAAGAGGTCACTTGTATCCACCCACATCTTTGTGCATCTCCTACACGTTTCCCATTTCAAGATACCGCGGTACCCTTACCCTTGAATATGAAAGTAAAACTGATTGCAAATAAGACCATCTGCTTTAGGCTTAATGCTTCCCACAAATCGCAGTGTGCTTTGCATTTCTGCTTTTACGTCTCCCATATGAACATAACACGTTGAAAGAAAATCAGCTTCCTCCTTTAGAAAGGAAGTGTTGGTCTAGATACACTGATTTGGAACGAGAGGAAGGACAGTGCGTGCCTGGTGGGAACAGCGGCATGGCTCTCTTGGGGGTGTTTGGGATATGGTTATATACAATCCAACTCATAGCTACCTCCACTATGAACTGCAAAACGCAATTTGCTACTCAAGATACATGGGTATGTTACAAGTTCAGAAACATCTCACGCTTCAAGACAGGGTTGAGTCTACTCTTCCCCTCCCAGCAAGCAGCATGTTAATGGCAGACCTGAGTATGGGAATTATTTCACACCCTTATGTACTTAGGGAAGATAGAGGGCAGATGACAGGAAATACTCTGAAACAGCACACAATTGGCAACCTCAAGATATTTACAGGCAAAGAAGCGTATCGCTCCGTCATGTAAGTTATTGCTTCTTGTGGACAAGTGTGGTATTCCTTGATTGAGACACGGGACTTGTTCAGCGTTGATTTCCCCCTTCTGAAGCACAATGACTTGGAACCGCTGTGAGGATGTTCTTGAAACGAAGGTGTTGCCTATGGCTACAGCTATGCCAACAGCACCGACTGACCAACACAGCTGGTGAGACAAAGCTTAGGTGGGTGAGCTTCTGCAGGCATCTTCAAACATGAGCATCACTCTCATGCTTCCAGGGTCATTCTGGGCTTGGTCTACACTACAGGTTTTAACACAAGAAAATCTCCCACAGCCTTTCAGAGGAGATTTATGGATACCAAGAGTGCCAAACTAGGCTCCAAGGCTGACCTTGTATCAGTTCCTCAAATAATCCCAGTACTGCTGCTCTGCTGTGCGCATGGAAGCAGCAACAGACACTTGCCTGCAAAGCCACTGCGATTGCTAGCAGCGTGCTTTTCAACCACTGGTCCTGAATGTGGGACAGCAGCGATAACTGCTGGGTCTTTAAACCAGCTACTCGCATCTGAATACAGAAAATGAAGGTTTCTGAAACAAACCCGAACAGTAAATGAACTAGAAATAGGAACTACTAAAACTGAGCTCAAGTTGTAAACAGATTCATGTTTATATTACTTACCTACTTAAACCCCAAGCCAAAGGCTATCTATGACCTTGGAGCACAGGACACCAAAACAATTACCTACCCCCCCTTTATATTATTACAGGTGAGTTTCTGTAGGCGTAAAGCCAACAGCAAACATTAAATCAATGCAAATGCAAAAGCTTTACTGTTAGAAGACAGCAGGAATTCAAAACAGTGGAAAAGGGGGCCTGCAGGCAACACCACTACGGGAGTATTACAGGTGCTCTAACTCCTCATCCTCTCCCTCCCCCCCATGGCAATAGAAGGCAACGCAAATATTCTTGGCTAAGAAGGAACCTGTACAGGGAATGACTGCACATTTGATGTGACCACAGAATTCAAAGCATGACAAAATGATTCTGCTCCCACTGACAAAGAGACCATACCAGGGGCCCGTAGTTACAGGTTCAGCTGCAACAGTGGTGCACGCCCCAAAATGTAGGGACTCCACTGGCAATGATGACAGTTATCTAGTTTGGACTCTCTTAGATTTGCAGCATAACAAAGGCATTTCACAGGGCAACGTTCAGAGGAGAATGTCATCCAGGCAGGAATTGCTCTGTGAGACAGACAGAGTTCAGTAACGTGCACTGCACTTTTCTCCGGATAGCAGCAGCTGCTCCTGCTCTTTGTCCTCTTTCTATAAATCACAGTAGCAACAGAGAGAAATGAGTACTTCAACAAAACCCACCCAATGCAGGAAGAAAAGCAGGATTGTTTCTGCACAGGAAAACCTGGTTGAAGCGTGTGCAATTTATCTGAACTACTGAAACCCACTAAAACGCTGTCGCTAAGAAATACCCGGAAACCCTTCCCTGTGCTGTGAAATCCAGCAACTGCTGCGTTTAATTCTACAGAGAAAAAGTGTACTTCTAAGCCCTGCCAGCTGTTCCAGTTTATTGTCTTCTTCGAACTGCTGTACATGATGGGAGCTAATACTTACGCACAGCTTTACATGGTGTAACCCCCCCCAGACATCCTGTTCTGTGCAGCCCTGCTTTATACCAATACAGTGAAATAACAATAAGTTAAACAGACGCGGGTACATTCAAAAACCAAAAGGAAACAAAACCCAGACCACGCTGTCAAATGATGGTCTGCCCATGAAGAGACCAAGGACTCGGATGCGAAGTACTACAGATGCCGTCATCAAATAAACCCCCATTCAAACCAAGAAACAGAACCTTGCGTGGCTTAGAACTCAAACAACAAATCCCACCTCGATGTTATCTCACCCGCGCCCTACAGAAACCTCTTGCTGTGCCCCCCATCTGCAGTTATTCATTTCCACATCAGGAAGCAGCCTGGAGATGATAGCAGTGCAGTAAAAAATACCCGTTAACCCAATGACCTTGAACTGGCAGCACTTAAAACTGGTTCGTTCTTTTTTCCCTAGTTAAAAAAAAAAGGTTGCATAGCTGTAAGGTTTTGCTTTGCTGCAATTTTCTGTTGTTGTTTTTACTCACAAGCAGTAAAAGAGAAGTTTTAGTTATCTGAACAGCAACGCAAGGTGCAGATGTCAACAGTCCCTATAGCTGGATCCATAGAGACGAGTTGCCCGTCTTGGTTTTACTCTCCGGACTGCATTGTGACCAACGTTCAGTTACAGAAACCTGAAATACAGTATTCCTAGGCGGAGAAGTTTCTGTTTTCTGCTCTTGAGAAAAGTGAGGAACACAGACCAGGGTGTGAATTCAGTACAGTAAGGTCACACTGTCAGATTATATTCAGTTTGCCATTTTACTGTTCTTCGGCCAACAAGAAGGTGAAAGCGTTCCCACTCAAAACCAGGGCCATCTTCCTGCGAGGGTCTCAGACAGCACGTATTGAACATCTCCACTGCCACTTGAGGCACATGTCCAATAACCCGCTTCTTCACAGAACCAGGAGCAAGGCTGAAATGAGGAACTTTGGGCCTTCCGTACAAAACCGTGTCGGGAACGTCCGTGGGGAGTCGATTGTTACAGAATGTGCAGTGTTTCCAAAATCCCTGTGTGTCCTTTGCATGAGTGTCCGGTGGACCCAGCGCTGCCGGCAAGGAACCGCTTTCTGCAATGCTTTTTCCATGTCCCTGTCCATCTTTGCCTCTTTCAGCCACAAAGAACTGGGAGTCTCAAGCCAGGCACGCTGCGTTCAGCAAAGGAACCTCACACCTCCCGTGTTTTCTGATCAGTGGAAGCAGCTGTTGAAAAAGCAGAAGACAAAGTGCCATCACTTTGGCTATTTCGGTCTATAACACAAACAGCACGAGCACAACCGCTGTGTGTTTTCCTTCCCCTTTTCCCTAAGCCCCCGGTTATCGCCATCTCTGCTGTGAAAAGCAAATGGAATTTAACATGATGCTCGCCATGAGCATGTACAGAGGCGAGGGTGTTCAAAACCATCACGTGGGCTTCTCCCACAGTTCAGTTGTTGGGGACAACACAGGAAACATGTTTATTGATTTTGGATAACACTGCCCTGAGGTTAAACCCGTTCCCTCTGTGGCAGAACACTTGCCTTCAGGTTTCCTTTGCTACCCCTGCAACAAGCATAGCACTGCAGTGTGACTTGCAACGCAGGCTCATGAAGCAAGATCAAACCAATGCACAAATAAATACCAATGATGGGCTATTTTATTTATTACTTATTATATATGTTTTATTTATTGTTATAAATTCAGGTTATTATTTTTCTTTTAATTTCCATCAGAACAACAAAAGTAAACCCTAAACTACCATCTCTCTAAGAACTCCCTAAGACTGCTGCTGTGTTTTGCAATGCTCAGGGGTGATAGTTTAATGGAAGATAATGCTTTTGAACTAGTCAAGCAATAAACCTATCCTTTAACCCTTTGATGCTGATTGCAGATATGCAAGCATTCACGCAACATGAGACATAAGAGAGAAAAATGTGAACCTCTGAGATAGGATGGACAGGAATATGTTCACATTTTTATCTCCTTCTCCCTTTTAAACATTCTGGGATGCATTAACATGGAAGTGGCTTTGAAGATCCCTTCCTCCGACTTTCCCATACAATTCCAAAAGCTTCCCGTTAGAAATAAATGCCGGCACTCACGGAACAAGCCAAAATTACACAATTGTATTCTTTTGATTTTGCTTCATTTCCATGGGAAAAAAAATACTCTTCAAAAGTTAATGCTAAAGCTTTATTGGCACAGACTTGCCACTTCCCGGTACTAAAACTGGAATGCACCATTTCAGACCATGCCATGTAAGGATGCAGAAACCTCTTCCATATTGCAATACCCGTCAATACTTGCTGATTAACGTTGCAGTTCTCAGACACAGCAGCACGTTCACGAGTTGGAAACACCAGCGTAAAGAGTGATTTCAGATCATCAAGACGTTCATTGTGGAAATGTATGCGTCTAAAAATAAGCATTACCTAAAAACATGAATCTTGTCTTAATCTGATGGATGCTCAGGGCAAGATCTATTTACTTCAAACCATTCATCTATGCAGCTGTTGGATACAAGACAAAAATGACATTAGTATCTAAGTAACACTGAGCAGTCAGATATGACTATAAATTGCTTTCTCAATTCCAATGACTAGGAAGATTGTATATTAGACAAATAATATATGTATATACACACATCATTGGAAAATTTAATAACCCCAACCCACAGTAATCTTCGGATATTAAACACTGTTGAAAACCTGGATTTCCTAAGTGCTAAACTTTTCTAAGGAAGCATTTTACAGGTTGCTATCCAGCCTTTATACACAGGTTACTTCACTGCTATCACTATCATCTTGCTTATATCATTCATTGAGATTTTACCCCCTGTAGCCACAGACACAGACGCTTGTGAAAACAGATATGACTCAGGTTTCAAAGGTGCCCCCTCCTCTTCCCTCTGAAGACCATTAGCATCTGACAAAACTGAAGTACACACAACCTAAGCCCCCTTCCCATGATGTACACTCCTTCCCCATACAGGTGATTTTGCTTAATTGCTCCTGTGGGCTTTTCATGCAAGCATAAGACAACAACAGCAGGAAAACTGACTGCAGATACATTGGTGGGGACACAGAAAGATGCCATTGTAAAGACATCTTTAAGGTTGCTGCTGTTGTTTCTTTGCTGTTTGTTTGGTTTGAAATGTAAAAAGGAACTGCATTTTAGTGCTCCTTTAAGCACCCCTGAGAGGAGTTACCCAATAAATGCAGCCTTCTGGAATTTTATATGCATCCCGAGAAATACTTGCCCTTTATGGTATATGCAGAGGCAAGGCAGCCGTGCTATAGTATCTCCTTGCTGCAGGTCTTCCAGGCATATTGCACACTCCCCAGCATCTTTACTCAGCACATCCTCTAAGGAAAGAGCACAACGTTAAAGGGGTTAAAAAGCAGACAAGCAGATCACTACAAGCAAACCATTCTTTATTCAGAGCATCAAGAACAGTTACAGAGGACACTTCTTGTCCTGCAGAAAGCCCTGTCAAGGTGAGGATAAGTCACACGCCGGCTGATTGAGTATTGCTGATGGGAGCCCTCTTAGCAGCTCGAATTAAAATAAGGTTATGATTCAGTTTCTTGCCTGAATACCACAGCTGTAGCTCAAAATGAAATCCTGTAGGAAGAACCCATACGGAGAAGAAGGGTATCAATAACCAGCAGTCAGTATCCCTTTGGAGCTCATACTCTCCCAGATATCCACACCCCACCATGCAGAGTGCGCCGGTGTGACCTTGGAAACCTGCGCTCTAAACCATGCAGCCACAGCAGACATGCACTGTGCTGCTGATACCAAGAGCTAAGCCCTGGGGAAGTTGGGTGCTTCGTACAGAGAGTGTGCAATGCCTCCAGGGCTCTGAGGATTCCTGCTGGGTGGACTTTTCCCAGCTCTTCCCCGTGCTCAGGTTTCAGATGGAGCCTGAACATAACATCTCTGCACAGGACACTGCAGGTGATTAACTAGGTAAAGAGCATCTTCACTTCCAAACACTTAGCCTATCATTTGCTTTTCCTACCCTCCTACTCGTCTCTCTTCTATCCTCCTGGATTTCTTTGACCAGCTTTGCCAGTACTCATATTTCACACCTTCAACCTCCTCTTCTCACCACGTCAGCATGCTCTACCACATCCCATCCACCTTTTCCTCAATGCAAAGCATGCAACTATTAGTAACAGGCGTAGGAGTTTTCTATCAGGGCAAGATGAATGTTGTATAGCTCCAATGACCCTAAATTCCTGGAGAAACTGATTCTTCTGCAGCACTACCAAGTCCCATTACAAAGGGGGAGAAAGTCAGTCAGTAGGAATGCACAGGAATTGGCTTTCACAGGGAAGTTTCTGGGAAAATACATTCTTTGTAATAAGAACCTCCTCTCTTGGACACGTCTCTTAGCCAGAATGTGGGATGCAGAATTCAGCTCTAGCACAAAGCAAGGCAGGAGATCACGTAAGGCCCCGTTTGCCAGGGGCAGGTTAAAAGGCCCAGTTGGACCTCACAGAATACAGAGGGCATTCCCAAGGGACCATGCAGCAGCTGAGCTGGCGATCTCCGGCAGAGCAGAAAGGTGCACTCGGCAAAGCCAAGCCCGCATGTTCAGATTTCCAAAAGGGAAAAGCTTTCCCTTCTTGCCCACAAAGAGCCGGAAGGGACTCTTTATGGAGGATGCAGTTCCCAGGTACGACTGAGGAGCCCCCAGCTCTACACTTCCCTTCAGCGGCTCAGGTTCTCATCGCTATGGCATTCCGTGCACCCAGAAAACGACGAGCAGGCAACTAAAGAAGCTCTCACGGCAGCAGCCAGGTGAACTGGAATTAGATCTACCTTGCTTCCCTTAAAATGCCAGCAAGCTGCCTTGCAGGTGCTTGGGTTCCTAGAGCAGCACGCACTGCAGTCTGCTACACTCGTTGCTCGTGCTAAAAGCACTGCACGATGCCACGTGTGTGGCGTCTTCGTCAGGATATGTGAAGAGTATCTACCATCAGGTGAACTGTTATAGCACCCGAAACGAAAGACTAAACAATACATATCCACCACAGTGAAGGGAAAACAAAGGTATTTTACACATGGTAACATGGTTGGTAGGCATCACAGTAAGAAACTTCTGCCACCCGAAGCTGTAAGCTCCCGGGAACATGGCCTAATCGACACAGCAATTTAAAGTCACACAAACCCCTTACAAACTCTTGTATGTTGTTACAAAACCCTGACACTAAGAACTTGCCCAGGAGTGGTGCTAAGAAGGAATGAAACCTCCTGGAGGGGTTCTTTGGTTCTGCTGTTTCGTTCTGGGTTTAAATTAAAACACACGTTAATATCTGACACCAAGAAGCAAAGACTCTCCTGACATCACTGTCCTGCTATAAAGATACCAGCTGTTGCCTGAGATACTAATCTTTGACTGAACATTACCTTCCTAGACCACCTCTTGGCACAAGTATTTTGTCTCGTATCTATTCTCTTCCCAAAGCAAGGCTGCAGGAAGAAGTGCCATTGATAATTCAAGCAGGCATCATACACACAGAGGATTCTTACTGAAAGTCGCTTTTTCCATGCAGTCATGTCACCAGATCAGCAGCTGGTACCCAAAACCACAATGGCTCTGTGATGCGGGGGGTTGGAACTGGATGATCTTAAGGTCCTTTCCAACCCTAACTGTTCTACGATTCTATGCCTCCAGTGAATTAAACCCCAGCTTCCCTCCCTCAGCACTTTCGAGAGGGAAGCATTTAGTCAAGCTTGGATGAAAACCTTAAAAAGCTGTTTAATAACAATACAGTTTATAACAGAAAACATTCCTGTGCAACTGCTTTCGCATCCTTCTCTATCGCACACGCCTGGCTTATCACGCGCCTGCCAGACTGAGCAACGCTTGGGTTTGAACTCCCGCTGAGCCATTTAACAAGGCTCTGCACCTTTTGGCTAACATCAGGGCAAGATGCCAATCTCAACATTTGTATCTCCCACCAGCCAGGGCGTGAGTGTCCGAGACTCCTTTTGTGCCCTCCTGTACTCCCGCACTCTGCCCAACTGCCATTGCCCTCCCTTTTGCCAGCACTAGCCCTGCTGCGCAAGCCCCAGGCAAAGAGCTTGCCACCCTCGCTGGCTTCATCCCAGGCTTTTCCATCGGGAGCTGCCAGGCAAACACTGGATTTGCCTAGTCATGCCAGAGGGAGCTGGCGGGAACGCTGGCATCGATGGGGCCTTAGAAATGTGGTGGAGTTCTGCCACCCCTGCACAAGAGATTTTGCCATCTATAAGGCTTCTATGCTGCTCTTCCCCTGAAATAACCAGGAGTCAGTGCTCTCTACTCCCCGTATTAACCTTACAAACCCTACCAGGCTCCTAGGCAAGAGAAAAGCATAAATACTGAAGGAATCAGTACAAAATATGCAACTGCTATAAATGCCCAGGTGCAACTTGGCACTGCACGTTAACCGGCTCCAAACCTGTGCAATTATGCTCATAAGCGATTAGACATGCAGAGTGACAACAGCAAAACCAAATCCTTCACACACCTGTGACACTTTGGCTCTGACTCCCTTTTGAGCACTTGAAGTGATTCGGATCATCAGTCCCAAATAAAGAAAAAGGAGCAGAAACCTGTCAGACCTGGATCTGTGCAGGATTTGTTCTGTCCTTGGTTCATGCAGCACTCTCCTGTACCAACACTGGCTCATACCAGATGAACGTCAGTTTAAGGGCCATTTAACACCACCTTCTAAACGTATCTGTTACAGAAAAATGTGTAAATCATTTTGCACAGAACCGCTGCAGTCTGAACAACTTTGACTTTTCCCCTGTACTTCCCTGCAGCAGTGATTCAGCACGTACGTGTTATTCTTTTTCCCTTAAAACTAAAGGAAAATAAAGGAACAGTTTGAGATTTCCTCAGTGTTATGATTAAAGCATGCATATGAGTGTATTACCTACATGGAAGTGAGAAGAGGAAATAAGCAGAGGCCACATTTCTCTGTTTCACCCCCACAATGGCACATACACAAACACTCACCACACCCCACGCATCCATCTGCCTTGCACCAAATAGGAGGTAAACACTCCTCCGCCTTCCCAGCTATTTGAACAAGTACTCACTAGCCAAAGACTGGTGTCAAAGATGACATCTGGCCAAAAAAGCATAGCATTTCCTTCCTATGTCTGCTCAAACACTTCCTCCTCCTCTCTCCCTGGTTAATACTACCCCTGTTTTAACTTTTCCTTGCCAATCATTTTTCCTCCTCAGATTCTGCCTTCATCTTATCGCCTGAACAATAAATTCCATTCCACTTCTGCATTCACAGCCAAACAGGTAGCACTGAATTAAAATACAGCCATCCTGGTGATCTCGCACGTACTTTACCCATCAAAACCTTTTTCTAGAGCTTGGGAAAAATATAACCAACTGTCGAAGCCACCAACTCGGCCACGGTTAAAATGATGGGCAATGTCTGCGATGAAATAGTCTGGGCTTTAAACTAAGGACTGCAAAAGCACATGCAATACATACCTTATGGATTAAGGCATCAAAATCCGTGCCACTGCTCTTTGGCTTCCTTTTTAAAACACAGATAGCTCTAGGCCCAGGTGGAAGCTGCCAGCACAGCTAACTTACCAGCAGAGCACATCACAGAAGTGCACCCTTTCAGGAATATGACTGACATTGGAACATACCTTCCGAACAGTATCTTAGCAGCACTGAAACTGGTAAAACAAGAGCCGTATGGGGTTAACAAGTGTGGATAGTACATATTGCCATCTATCTGTTACACATCAAGTTTTGCTGCTGAGTACTACAAGAGGAAGTCTTTGCTTGCTTCTTAAAGGCGTACGCCAAGCTCTAGACACCTAGAGGCAGACCTATTTCTTCACACATATAGCATGAATTGATCCGGACTGCAGAATCTATTCTGTAGTTTTATTGATACCAGCTTCTGGGACGATCCAGAGCTTTTCCTTACAGTGTTAACATAAACAAGTAGATGAGAAGGACGTGTATGTTCCACAGGTAAAACTATCTGGTGGCCAGCAAGTATGTGTGTATGCTACTAACATATTCTTAATAGATGCTACTGACTTTATTTACTAAGTCTTTCCAGCTTCTGCCACATCTATTTTTCTCCCTCTCCGTTCCTTTCCGTCTCCTTCCTACTAACTACACTCTCCTCCTCTTCATACCCATTTTCCACAAAGTATCATTCTCTCTAGTCTTGCTTTTGCTACCACTCATCCTACCTCCCATCATCTCATTTCATTTACTCTTGCAGCGCAAGCATTGGAGAAATGAGGAAGAGATTAACATTAGCCAGTATCTCATATGAATAATATGGACAGCCTTCTTGTTAGGAGTTAATATCCTTGGGAGAAGTAGGACGCTGGAATGGAAGGAAAAGGTACCATTACGCAGGGTGTATCTCTCATACAGCTCCGTAATTGTCTTTGCAACCTGGTACTGGCTGCACACAAAAGCTTTCTCTTCTAGTCCACCCTACGGACTAGGAAAGCGAGCAGTTTCTTTGGTGTTCCAGCTGGTTTTGCTGGCTGCCACAGGAGGAACATCCTTGGTTCAACCTGTTCCAGCCAGGGACCATTCTTGGATCACCAGGTCTGCCCTCTGCTGCTGCTCAAAAACAGAGGCAGGCAGACACTCTGAAGGCCAGCTGATTCTTCAGTGCAGAACTTGCTCTCAGAGCTCTCCAAGCTATGGGGCCTGTCAGCAGGTTGAGCACGGCAGAGCTAAAGCCATTTGCTTGGTTCACCTACGAAGGCTGCACCCTTACAGCCAGAAGCTACCGCTGCGGTACTACAAGCAACCTCCTCTAGGTTAGATGCAAAAGGCAAGATTTTTAACATCTTGTGTTGTGACCTGAACCACAGCTCAGTGGTTTTCAGTATTCACAACACCAGAAAGTTGAGCACACGGAAATTCAGAACTCGGCTCTCCGAACTTCGACCCAAATTCCCTTCTTATGCTGCTGAAAATCCCAATACCCATATGCTAACCAGAAAAGCGCGTTACCCCTTTTTGTGCACTTCTGACAGGCACAAAACCCCCAAACACCATTGCACAGCTTGCGTGGTAATACCTAGAACTTCAGCAGTCTAAACCACCTTCCCCTCAGCAATACATAAACGTATAATCTCTCTAAAGCAAACCAACCAGCGACAGCAAGTGTGGCGCTTCATCAAACACTAACAAAGCATTTAGTGGATTTTGGGGGAGGGTGGCTGTTGGTATCTCGCTCTTCACCCCTTGCATCACAGCAGCCTGTTATGATTTCCTAGTCAAAGTCCAAGCGTTATCCTTGTCTTCCCCTTGCTCAGTGTTGGTCCAAGACTGAGCTATCTATACACAAACAGATACCCATCATGAAAGACTTCCTCAACAAACATCGCCTACGGTCTTTGGTGCTCCCTCCTCTTAGAGCACAGAGGTGGAGGGGAGGGAGCACACAAAGCAAAGAGAAAGCCACACAAGAAAAGACTCAGAATAAGGCCTACGTGGCAACCCTTGTATCGCAGCTCCAGGCTGTGCTGGAGGGAGGCGGAAGTTGCGCTGTGTCTCAGCTAACCCAACGTTTGAAGAACTGGATTTAGATGTCTGTGGGACGGCCTCAACTCTCAGAAGCTAATTCTGAGAAACAGCTAGATGCTTCCTGTTCAGCCAGATAGCGATCGGATGTACGGCAGAGAAAACAGACTCTTTGTTGAGTAAAGACTGAAACCGAACTAGTACTGACAGTACAGTTTAGGAAGCGGGATGAGTATAAAAGCCCGCATTATCCTAGTTACCCTCATAACGATTCTAATTAGGTAAACTACGTAATATAGAGTGGAGAAGGATTTGTGCACTGAGGGAAAACAGTTCTTATGAAGAGGTTTCCTTCAGTGGTCACAATGGCAGTCCATCTGCAACTTTAAAATACACCGTGTCAATACAAGGTACAATTCTCCCCCCAAAAAATGTAAATCCCGAGTTTAAATGGCACAGCTTTCATACAATGGCCAATTAAAGTATCTTGATTATAGGAAAAGGCAAGGTTGTACCCCAGGACTCCCAGTGAAGAGCTAGGCTTTGATAAAAAGGCCAACTACTCTGAGAAACAAAGCTCTTCGCTTCTGAGCAACATCTACAGCCGCTCCTGCCCCATCATGATCAGTGGACCGACTTCCTCAGTCCACACTTATATTTGTAGCAAAGAGCGCCGGGGTGAAAGAAGCTGTCTCACGTAAGATAAAATCTATCTACTCAATTAGACGTGAAGCATCTTGTGCTCCTGTGTCTCGAGATCTATTGCCAGAGTGACTCTTCGTTCCCACAGTGACTCAGGATTTGCTCTCGATTCAGAGACCTGACTCCAAAACGTCTGTTTAAGCTACTGTCTTTGCAAGCTCTGTTTAACCAATCTGCTTGCAGTTTGAGACGTCTTTGAACGTTAAATCACCTCAAGATAGCTAAACAGCTTTCTCCTTCTGCACTGACTTCTGAAGACAAGTTCGTTCACCACATTCGTAAGTACCGTGTGCTTAAACTGGCAACTTTCAGCCTAGCTACAGGCCAGAAGCTGCGCCTGCTCACAGATGAGCCACAAACTGTCTTGTCCTCAGGAACATGATTTTAACAGACTTTATGCCGGCCTTACCCATTCTGTATTAAGTCCTCATTCCAACTGAACGGATGTATGTTTGTGTTTTGAATGACCCAAGGGGTAACTTGTTCTTGAATCGTCTTCCTGGGCATGCTGTGTTTGTCCCAAGGCTAGAAACATTACTCCTGGGAGATGAAAATACATCTCATCGGGAGGCATCTAGGTGAAAAAGCCCTGAATGCAGCAGTACCAAGGTAGTGCCCCACAGCGAAACCCCATCGCAAATGGTGAACCCCGGCACAGACTGTCTGAAACAAAAACTGTTCACTGCAGCACAGGCAACAGCCTTTAGGCTGTTTTCTTGGGGGTTAATTTCTAATGTTTTAATTATGGGACCTCTCAGATTTCCAGGAATTACTCTTGAATGTCAGGAGTTAAATCAAAACCAGCACGTAAAGGGGCAAACCCTCAAGAAACAAACCAGCAGCAAGATGTGACTCCTTAGGAAACAGCATAAGGAACTATCAGCTGGGGAATACCTCCTCCTTGGATCTGCTGGGTAAGAGTGATTTCTCAAGGCTGAGAGTTTACCATCAAAGAGTTTCTTGCACCACAAATATGCTACGAAAGGAGTGCTTGAGTAAATGGCCAGGGGCAACCAGCATGTGTTGCTGACAAAGAATCTGCCGCAGTTAGGATTGTCTCTTACACTGAGCTGGAAACAGCGGGGAATAAAGAAGCTTGCAGAAGAAAGCCAAACAGAAGAATATCAGAGTGGGATACATGCATGCAGATCCTCTGTAAGTTTTATTCTTTGCTAAACCATGCTTCTTATCTTTGAGGAGTAAACCAAAGCAGAATATGGAAGGATGACTCGTATGTATCTGCCTATCTGTACACACACTCAGAAACTGCTACGATAGATGGAGGAAAAGAAATCAATTTAGGCACGTTGAGAATTTCAGCTTGCAATCCAGAGATCCAGCCCCAACCATGCGGCTGAACCAGACGGTTCGCCCCGAGCAACGGGCAGAAATCAGGCTTATCATCAAGTGGGGCACACTCAAGCAGAATGAGAGGCCTCAGGTCCACCTTGCCTTGCGTAGCAGTTGTGGGTTTTACCAATGGTTTAAAAGCCAACAAACAACAACAGTAAATCCCACAAAACAAACAAACAAAACCCCCTCAAAAAACCAAAACCAAACAAAAAACCCCCAAACCACCACCACATCCAAGCAGGCATAAAACCCCACAAGTATTTTATCTACAGAGGCTTCTTCAGTAGTAAATCACTTGGGAATCTGAGATAATGATTTAATGAGGAAAAGATACCACTGTGGTCAAGAGGAGGGTGAAGAATTCATTACATACACCTCGCAGAAACAGTTTTCTTCAAATAGCTTTATGGTCACAAGGAAGACTTAACTACAATCACAGAATGCATAGAATAGTTAAGGTTGGAAAGGACCTTAAGATCATCTAGTCCCAACCCCCCTGCCAGGGGCAGGGACACCTCCCACTAAACCATGCCACCCAAGGCTATGTCCAACCTGGCCTTGAACACCGCCAGCAATGGAGCATTCACAACTTCCCTGGGCAACCCATTGCAGTGCCTCACCACCCTCACAGTAAAGAATTTCTTCCTCATATCTAATCTAAACTTCCCCTGTTTGAGTTTGAACCCGTTACCCCTTGTCCTATCACTACAGTCACTAATAAAGAGTCCCACCCCAGCATCCTTATAGCCCCCCTTCAGATACAGGGGGGCTGCACTGAGGTCTCCACGCAGCCTTCTCTTCTCCAGGCTGAACAGCCCCAACTTTCTCAGCCTTTCTCAATGATTTCTCAATGATTTAAGTCTGTTAAAATGAGCAACTTTTCCACATCAAGACTGGATGCCTAGCTGCTATCACCAACAGTGTTCACAAACACTGGGAAAGTAAAGCAGAGCGAGGACGTGGCAGAGTACGTACAACAGAAGACGGGTGTCTCTGATCAAGCCGAAGTAAATTGGAAAACACCTTGCAAGTGCAGGATGTTGATGTGAGTGTACAAAAGGATCCCCACTGAGATTAGGAAACTCCTCTTGCTTTGTCAGCTTTTTTGAGCAACTAAGCTGATTTTATCCCCAATACAAAAGGGGACCAAAAAGATTGGCAGAATACAGTTTTTCCAAATGGCAAGGCTTCAACCATTGACCATCACCAAAACTATGGTCAGAAGCCAAAGAAACTGCTTTGTAATGATTTCAAACTAAGAAGTTTCATTCCAGTAATGGTCTGCAATGAACTGGCAGTGTGATGGGAACATGCTGGCCTAAAGAAATCTATGAGAACTCTCATCTAACACAACACAGGTGAAGTAGGTGCATTAGAAACCTTCATGGAAGGAAACGGTAGGGCAATAGTGTTGCTGAAGAGCAGAGACAGAGAGAGAATGAAGAGAAGCGGCTCAGATGCAGTTAGGTATCTTACTACTATGGACAACATGGGTTACTTTAACAGTGACTTGTTCTGAAGCTGGCTCTGGGATTTGATTCAGTGTTCTGCTCGCTTTGTCCTTTTCCAAGTTCCTATTCCAGGCTTCCTACAGGTGCCCTGAGCACAGTGTTTTGCCAAGTCTTTTTTCCACTCTTTTAACACTGGCCAAATAACTGACTCACTTCTTTGCAAGCCTGCAGAGAGGAGTCTGGTTTGATCTGATGCAAAACGAATGCATCGGGAGCACTAAGGAAGATGGCAAGAAAGATGGAACTATAAGCCTAAGCTCAAAACAGGAGAAGGGGAGAAAAACAGGTGTGTCTGACTAAGACACTATTCTTAGGGAATAGACAATGCATTACTGAGCAACACACAATGAAGACACGGGCGCCAAAACGGCGTGCATGAAGTCTGCCTTATTAACCCCAGTGCCAGGTGTTAGGCCTACAGGGTGCTTTTCCCAGCAGGCTTGAGATCAGCCTTCTCCAAGTTAAAATTGACTGTCTGGTGTCAGCGTGCACACGCAGGACAGGGATGTGAATCACTGCATAATTTTTACTTCTCTGTCTTCTCTGCTCACAGCAGAGTGCTTTTTACAAGCCATTCCTGTTTTAAATGCAATTACCCTTGCGATATAGACGGAATGCAAAACACATCGCAACACAGAAGGTTCTGATAACATCAAATGTTGAGTCGGAGCTTTCAAAGTTATCTCGATTTCTCTGCTTTACACTAACCCATAATCCAGTACTGTAATTTATTCCTGTCCTAACAGGTACCTACAGGTTTTTACTACCCCAGTAAGACACTACGTGTATGGGTCTTTAAGAGGAGAAACAACCTGAAACACCAAACCCCATCAATAAATCTTCCTTTATACTTTAAAGCAAACGGCATTGATTTCTTGATCCTAGCAATTAAGTCAAATAGGACACATACATAATTCCAACCATATTCATCAATCATGACTGTTCACAAATTCGAAACGATTAACATGGGAGATATGTTAAAAACACCCCAAAAGCAGAACAGTAGTCCCCAAAGAGAGTTCTCCAGTATTTGTTCAAAGCCTTATGCACATAGCCTGGCAGTATATTTCTACAACCGTATTAAAGTCTTACTTTTCTCCTCATTTCTTAATTTTGCAGGCTATTAAAACTATTGGACACCAATATGACAAGGCATTTCAGGTAATAAAGCCACAGATTCAAACAGACCGCCTTGGAACTGGGGAGAAACAAGATAAAAGCATTCATCAAACAATTCCTCCCCCATCTCTTCATTCCAAACAAGCAAACGTTATTTATGGGCTAAAAATTATCAGTGAATACTACATTATTGCTTAGCTACATGAAAGCTATCCAATACCTACTGTTAAACATGACGAGCTAATGAAACTTCACACAAGGAGGGGACAAACAGCATGGTCAAATGAAGACAATTTATATGGCTTTAAGTTACAGACAGATATTAGTGGAGGGTTAAAACATGAGTTATCTGAGGTTTTCATGAGGAAACTTTAACAAGGCTCCATCAGTGTCAATGCAGTGCAGCAATAAATCTAGCAATAGTGGAGTTTTTCATGTTTCAGCTGTTAGAAGTCTGGGTTATTTCTGGAGCTCAACAAATCTGCATCCATGTGAGACTAAGTTACGCAAACTTCGGGAGCCAGGAGGTTCCTCCAGGGAGGATACAATAGGCAAGTCTAGTACTTTGTACCTAGGTCAGTATATAGTCAATGCAGTTCATGTCAATAGGCAATTTACAGCCCTGTTGTAGAATCACTGGATTTTATAAAAAAAAACCCTAAAAATTGTATTCTTTCTTCTATGTAAGCAGTGATAACAATATGACGAGTACTCTCCCTTCTAAACCGGGCATTAACTGTTTTCACCCAGCTTCTTTCTGAAGAGTTAGGCTTGCTCTACCACTGAAACCCCCTGCAAAAGCTGGACTGACTTCCTTCACTGTTGAAGGGTTGAGTCTGCAACTCAGAAGCACAAGACTTCAGGTAACCAAAGGGTAGCAGGTTTGAAAGCAAGATTTTAAGCCGAACATAAAACTACAAACAACATTTCATAGAATCATAGAATAGTTAGGATTGGAAAGGACCTTAAGATCATCCAGTTCCAAACCCCCTGCCAGGGGCAGGGACACCTAACACTAAACCATGCCACCCAAGGCTCTGTCCAATCCAGCCTTGAACACCGCCAGCGATGGAACATTCACAGCTTCCCTGGGCAGCCCATTCCAGTGCCTCACCAAAGCAATACTTTGGACTGTTCTGCTCTCGGGGCAGTTTCGAAGCAAGGAGTTTTCCATTTCTTTAGGAAAAAAAATCCTGACCTGTGAATAATCTGTTCTAGTTCCTGCAAAACAGTGAGGAATTTCGGGAAGGAAATACCACTGAATTCCTACACGGATCATTCAATCTCAGTGCGATGGAGTTTGGCATTTTTTAAAAGAAGATTTCAAGTGGGTTTATTTCAAAATCCAGCCTCTGAAACCTATTCTCGAAGATTAGGAAAAGCTGTGTTTTTCCAAGCATTTTTTTTCTACAGAGCAACTACAAATGAGAGTTTGCTGCTAACAAACGAGGAAAATCTGATGGGTTTAGAAGTATCAGCTTTAAAGACTGCAGAATTCCCTTACAAAAGTAGGAACACTGTTCCTCCTGAAGCCAAATTCCCAGCAGTCACAAGACTGCAGCAGTTGCAGATACGATTTATGACATCCTCCGAATGACCTCTCAAAGCTAAAGACTGATTAAGTGTAAGACGTGGAAGGTAGCTCCTGTCTGCCCGCATTACATGACGCACGCTCACAGCACAGTGAGCATTGGCTACCCAGCAAACAAAACTGCCCCTTAGCTTCCCACTGCATGCAGGACTGCACTGCCACTGTAAAAAGGAACGCAACATACGGAGCAGTATATCAGGTCCTCTTCTAAGCCAACCCAAATCACTCCTTTTGTCAGCTGCAGGTGTTCCCTGCAGGTGTATCTGTAGTTTTCTAGGACAAGAATTGTCATTTGACTTTAGCAGCACTCTCAGTACCAAAGCAAGACAATGGCAGGACCTGAGGTTAGGAGCTGATAAGGAAAAGAAACAACTTGAGCTATTCAGCACATGAATGATCCTATTTTCTCTGCTTCGGAAACAAGCAGGCTTGTTCTATAGTTGTCAAAAGCTTTACTGCACTTATCAAGTGCTGCATAAAGAAATATTCCCATTCACATATGTGCATTTATATAAAGGCCATTCCAATGCACTGAGAAAAAATTTGTTGTCCTGCTCTTAAGAGCTGAATTAAGTATGAGCTGACATTGCAGGTATTTCGGCTAGCAGGGATTTGCAAGGGCTCCTTCACAGGAACTTCAGTCTAGCAGACTTAGGCCTGGCTCAAGGGAAAGTAGGCAGAGAATCAATACCAAATACCACCAAATACCCTTCTGCCCAAAGGTTCATTAAAAGAGTAAGTCACATTCACAACAAATTGGAGGGAAGGTTAAGATATGAATGGATGTGATCTTCTCAGTGTGTCCTCCTCGGCAGAATCCAAGCGTGTCAACTTTACTTCATTACAGCAAGAAAATTCAGCACAGTCTATTGAGCATCCCCAACCTGCACCATGACAGTGAGCTGTCCTAGCTTCTTTACAAGTCTATGCCTCCCACCCTCTCACACGAGAGTACAATATAAAGCAATACTGACACCTCAAACACCACCACTAAACCTTTGAGATTCTGCTTTACCAAGATAAATGGGGCAGCCTGCAGTTCTGGGAACTGCTGTTCCAGACGTTCAAAGCACTTCCCTCTTAGTTACACTATGTTCCTGTTTCAGAAGCTTGCTTCACAGACTCACCATTGGAAACAACACAGCTTAGTTTTTTGACCCCATAGCAAAGGGTTGACAGTTTGTGGATGTGGAGGAAAGATAAGAGCCTGCAGACTCCAGAAGTGCTGCAACTCCACGCTATCACAGCCGGAGCCAGTTCATCCACTGACTGAGGCTGAAATGAGGTCACTGAAGCAGGCCCTACCCCCCATAGGTACACGCAGAAGCCGAGTGTGGTTTTATTTAGTGACATTCATCAGCATTACTCTTCAAAATGAACAAGCTCCCTCCTAACAGACCCGAAATGTTACAGGCTGCTTTTGCAGTGATACTCTTCTGTGAGGTACCAAAGACTGTTGAGGAGAGACTTGGGATGGCTGGAAGGAAATACAGCTCTACTGAACAACAGGGAGGAAGAGCTAGAGTTTGCCACTGCTCCTCCTGGCAGTCTGCTTCTGATGAGTAGCTATCCATGGAAAACACTGGTGAACACCAGTGAAAGTCTCCTCCTTGTTCAAACGTTACCAACAATTCCCACAGGGAGGAAGTGCGAACCAATCAACTTATTCTAATCAAGCTCTTCAAACACAATTCCTCTTTAAATTGCAACAACGGTTTGCAAGACAAGCTGGGGATGACGCGACATCAATTCACAGGATAACAGCTGGCCAAATGTCTGAGAATGAAATATTTACTATAGTAATGTTCTACTGTCACCACGTCAAAATCTTGAGGTTCAACAGATGTACAACAGTTCTCATTATTTTAAGAGCTACTTAAGAAAACACTTTTAAAGCATCAGGGAAACTGAATGAACCTCCTACATACTCTGGAGGAGGCTCACGAGTACACAAGATCAGCACAAGAGTAGATGCCACTATTTTAACTGCAAGCACAGGGTGCCTGTTTATTTCTCTTGTTAAGCTACCTTCTAAAGCATGCTCTTCTCTCTCCCTAGAATCCCCGAGGGCAGAGCAAGAAGCTTGAAACTTTCAGCCAAGAATCTTGTTAAACTCCACAAATGGAAGAATTGAGAAATTCTATGGAGAATTTCATACCTCGGATAAAGTGGAATTGAAGAACTGGTTTGCCTTTGCATTGTTTTGTACTGCTTTGCTGGAAGTCTAGTCCTATTAAAGGATGAGGACGAGGAGGAAGGCTTAAGCTCCTCCAGGCAGACTGGCAGGATGCCATTTTGCAAGGTCTTTTAGGGTATGATCTCTCTGGCAGAGAAGTGACCTGAAGCTCACCATTCTTCTTATTCCAGACTGAAGTTTTGAGCGCATCAGCCAAAACAGTTGACAGCATCAGCCCCTCTTTTGTGCACAGAAGTGACCAAGGAAATCAAGTCACTGCTGTGGGCTGAACTACCACATTCATGTATTTCAGTGGTCCAAGTGTTCGGTTAAGGTGTGCTATTTTTATCCCTTCTACTGAGCAATATAAACTGAGTCAGTTCCAGCACAGGTAGCTTGCCCCAAAGATGCTGAAACAGCCACCAATCAATGCAGCTTACAGCTTGTGCTGGAAAAACAATCAGTTCAGTCCCATTCACAAAGAACGTTCAAAAAGATGTTCATTTAGTCTTTTAGGTGACTCATGCCAATCTTCAGGGCTCTACTTTGGATCAGAACGCATGTGTTATATGGCTGTCATTTAGGTGTTAATTCCTCTAGCAAGATCATTGCACATACAGATGCCAGCTCCGGATTCTGACACTCCCTCAGTGCAGGCCTCTGCATGGAGCAGTAGCAGCGTTTCTCTCTCCTCACAAGACAAAACTTAGCCAAAACCTCAAACTGATTTAAAATGAAGTGCATTTAAATCCTCATTACAAAACCCTGCTTTGCACCCTTGCGAATCTCAATCAGCGGCAGTGCTGTGGCCCAAGTCACTTCTATTTCAGTTAGACAGCAGGGGAATATTTGGCTAAGCCGCGCACGGTGTTAGATTCGAACATCCTAGAAGACAAATGAAGTTGCTGGACAGGAAGAGCACAGTTTCATTCATGTTTTCCCTTCTAATTTTCAATATTCTGCCTGTAACAGTCTTTCAGCACACTAATCCTCCATTCAGAACAGAGCTACATACACTTTAAATGTAAAACCCTGTAGGTAATCCTTCCTGTCTGTGACGTCTGATCCCCTGCTCTCTTTTGGTGTGACAGGACTGAAAAAACGCACTTGCTGTAAGTGAATTTAAAAAGAATAATTGCAAAGTCATTACCTCAAGTAAGGAAAAAACCACCTAGCAGCTTACGCAGCAGATGTCTCAACATTCTCCTTCTCTGAAATGACACTAGGGAAAGCTTTTCCCCTTAAAGGAACCTTGGTAAACACGTTAGCCAATAATCAGACCCACTGCATACCTGAACTAAATGCAGAGTGGTCTGCCTGAAAGCAGCACTGATGCCAAAGCAGCAGCACCGCCTCTCCGCAAGCGGCTTTGAGGAGACCCGCTTCGAAAGCTTCCAGCAGAACAGCGTTCCAGCACTAAGTGCTGACTTGATGAAACCCAAAATATTCCACAGGAATGTGCTAATTCAGTCAAAACCTTTGAAAGAGGACAGGCCGGCTCGCCAAGCCAGCCAAGCAGTCTAGTGAGCTCCCCGGGGTCACTGGCTTCCCCATCTGGCCAGGAGCCAGGCTGCTAGTCCCTGCTCTCACAGAGGCCCTTTAATAACAATAGCAATAATAATGATGAAGCGTTACAAAGTGTTCTGAGAAACAAACAAAGGAATGGTTCAAATGAAAACCAGAACTACTTCAGACATACAACTGGCTGCATTTGGTGCAAAGCACCTGAAACTTGTGCCTTTGAAGTCACAAATCTCTCCCGGATCCTCAATTTTGACAGTGAAAAAAGGCATCACTACTTTAACAGCAAAAAAATGAGCAATAGTCACCAGATAGGTCATCAGCAAGGAGTTAAAGGCACGCTGCCTCCAAAGCACTGAGTACATTCAAGTAAATGCCCCTGCCTTACCAAAACGCAGGGCTATCTTACAAGCAGCAGCTTTCACAGCATAGTCCCTAAGTGGGCTCCCTGCGTAACTCACCATGGCAAACCTCAGTGAGATGGTACAAGATGCCTCATTTAACACCCTGGAGAAGCTCACAGGAATATGTACGGCTATATATATGCTAATATCTTAGCAGTGGCAAAGAAAAGAGTAAATAATCTGTCAACCAGCAAGTAACCGACTTTCTTCAGACAACTGGCTTTTGGCAGCTTGCAGATAACCAGTGCATGGGATCTACTCCGGCTTCTCAGCAACTCAGCAAGTACCAGTGTGAAGAGGGTTTTTAATTGCTAACAAAAGCGAGGCTTTTTAAGACAGGAATAGCCAACACCACAATGGCTTTGCACAGTTCTATTCACTTAACCAGCTTTTGTATGTCAGAATGCCTAGATATTGGTTCATGCGTGAACACAAGTAGTTTTAGAGACGGGGAACAAAGTTCCACACAAAAAAAAGACAGAGGTCTTTTGACATGCCAAATTGAGTCAGCAATGAGATCTCTGTTGCAGGCAAGTCATATGACTGTGGAAGGATAAGGCTAATAAAATGTACTGATTTATTTATATGAAAATCAGCACAACTTCCAGCACAGAACTGGACAAAACTGTGACCCGCTCCTTTCAGAAAAGACATGTAAATCAGGCAGCTGCCAGACTGTGCAGTTCACTGACCCTTCCTACTGCCAAATGCAAAGCACAAAGGTAGCTCAGAAAGCAATTAAGAGATTGGCTGTGAGGACTCATTAATTCTTTGCAAACTTAAAATCACAACTGAAGAGCCTTACGAGATTGCTCTGGGAAGGCTGTATGCCTCAGACTCGCTTCTAAATGATGACAAAATACATACTTTGCTCCCTGCTGTTGCTTAGAACAACTAATACATTGACAGTAGCATGAGGAAACGTACCTAGAACCAAACTAGACATAAGCACAGTTCAATCCAACTGCTCATTTTTTAACATCTGCCGACATAGTCTAAGGCTGCCTTCAACCACTGAGATAGTCTGAGGCTAAGGCTGTCTTCAACTACTTGCAAGCTAAACTGAGATACCCTTCTTAGGGCTTACTACAAAAAAGATCTCATCACGTCAAAACTATACAAGGGAAAAAAACCCCACATATAGACATTCACATGCAATTCTGGGCCTGTAATCACAGCAGCATTAAGTTACCAATCTGGTGGTTAATTCTCTTTCGTTAGCCTCATTAAAGGGATCACAATCGTACCATGAAGTGACTCCTGAGCACTGTACAACTCTGAAGGTATAGCCTCCATTTCTTTGCCCTGCAGTAATTGAAATAAACAGATAAAGGCTATAATTTAAGCTTCAGTCTTTGAGTCCAGGAGCTAACCAACTGGAGTTAGAAGGATCAATGCACACTTCTATTAAGTGTTTGTAAGAATGAGACCATACTTCTAAGTGTCTTTCTCAAACCAGCCTATGTAATTCAGTCACTTCTGCTTTCAAGCTTATGTAGCTATTTCCTAGAATGAGTTTCTGAGGCTTTCTATCCACTAGATGCAATCCTAAATTGAGAAATGACATGTTGCTGGTTATTACTTGGATGGTGCTTTCTAAAACTACTTTTATCATGTTGCAGATGATGCATAGAGCAGCCTCAGGTGCCACTCACGTTTGATTTCTGCTCATTTATACAGAAGCTTGTTGATTTAACAGACTGCTCAAAGGTAACAAGATGGCCCAAAGCAGCACACCAGCTGGGAGAAACAGCACAGGAAATAACCAACCAACCAACAACAGTCTGAATACAGCGCCGCAGTGATACAAGTGAACATCACCAGCAACACTGGGAGGTTACACTATGCAATTGCTGTATCTTCGGAAAAAACAGGTTTCTCAGCCGAGTGTGCCCACATGTACATGGCAGGAAGCAGCAGGGGCAGAAGATTTCTGTCAGTCATCTCAATTCGTGCACGTCCCATCAGTTGGGTTACTGCCAGAGCTTGCTCTTTGCCAGCTTGCCTCCTCCTGCTCCACCCTAACTGAACCCGAGTGCATTATCCGTCCCTGACTGAGGCGACAGCCTGCTTCTCCCTAATATTCAACATCCCTCAGTACCCAGATGTCTATCAAGTCGTGGGAAATTGCTCGGTCCTAAATGAAAAAGGCAAAACAGAGAAACAGAGCCCCCTCTGTGAAATGAAATCAAACCTCCTCAAGTAGACGTACGCTAACAGCAGGAAGAAAAAAAAAGCAACAACAAACCCAAACAAAACAAACCCAAACTTTTCCTGAGGGCCGTGCTTTGAGATGGATTTCACAACGCTACGTATATGATCTCAACTTATTTTTGCAACTAAGGGCCAGCGTTATTGCTATCCAGACAAAGAATAAGATGGGATTTGTTCCAATAAGAAAGATCCAGTGTAGGGTACCCTAAGAGCAAGGAGCCAGGAGGGTCAAAGAGCTCCTAACCCTGCAGGTTATTTATGCAATAACTCATGTTGGAAGGGACCTCTGGAGGTCCTCTTGTCCAGCCCCTTGCCCAAAGCAGAACCAAGTTAAACTAAGTTTCTCACGGCCTTGCTCAATCAACTTCTCATTTCCAAGGACGGAGGTTGCACAACCTCTTCAGGCGCCTGCTACTGTGTTTGACCACCCTCATTCTGCAGCGTTCGCACTCGGTTCTCACATATTCCACATCTGATGACCGGCAGGCAATAATCTCATTCAGAAGTCACTGTAACATTTCCTGATGGTAGGGCAGCTCTGCCAAATTAGGCACGAAGATTTCAGTGAGACTTTCTAATTCCTAGTTTTCTGAAACCTTTTTGCACGCTTGCCATAAAACTGTCAGCTTAAAGAACAGCGATAGAAAGGTTTATGCCAACAGTGGCAAAAGTCCTATTCGCCTTGCATGAAAGGCTGCCTGTAAGGAGAGCTTCGTAGTTGGGAAAAACCAGAGCTACCGCAGGTGATTCATTTGACACGGGCAAACTTCAATAAAGTCACAAAACCATACGTATCTACCAACCCTTAGGAAGTATCACATATGCAAAAGGAGAAAGTTCTTCAGCTCCTTCAAGAAAGGGTCTTTCCCTTGAATAACATGCAAATGCACAGCACATCAAGTCCTTAATTATGCCCCCAGAAGGAGACTTGATTCACCTACTTCACTACTTGATGTCATTAGATGAGAGGATGTTTAAGCCACACCAATCTCAAGTAGACACTAAATGCACACTGACCAACATCCAATCTGTGGTCAAAGAATGGAATAAACACACTCAAACAAGAATACTTTTATATTTGCAGAACAAGTCAACAGTGTCATCTATATTGGCATGCAATATAAAACCCACCAAGTTCTTAAGAATTAATATGAAAAAAAAAACCTACAAGCAAAAACCACTGAATGATTTACCCATCTTATTAAATAACAAATTATTACCATTATCATGTTTAAAATTAGCAATTATCAGCTTACTTCTTTCTTACCATTGTAGGTTATCCTTGGTTTTGTCAGACACATCACAAGATGTAAATCCATTTCGTCAGAAGATACAAATTTTGAACATACAGGGCACTTGAATCCTATGGAAAATAAAGATATGTAAGTTTGAGTACACTCAACCACGTTGCAAACATGTCTATCCAAGCCAAAAAGCCTGTTCTGCATACACCAATAGAAAGAAAAAGAAATTCTATATATCTGGCAGCTTTTCAGTTTGGACCTGACTTTTCTTACATTCATATAATACCCTTGCTTTCAAAAGATGTCAAAACGGACAAACATTTCTGCAAATTAATCTGCTGCCAATTGCAAACATGTCAGCACCTCTTGAATGCCAACTTTCCCAATGACTCTAAGAACAGTTAAGACAGGAGCAAGAGGATAATACGACTCTACTGAAAGAGAAACTAAAAATGCCTGGGGAACATAGCCATTCAAATCTGAACTTGGGCAGGAACCCGGAGTTAACACCTTAAATGGAATAGCACTGAAACTTTAACAAAGGATCTCGGTTTTACATCTCATCATGCAAGCTCCAGCACCTCTTACCAGTCTGGGGCACAGTGAAAGCATTAACTCAGGGGTGTTGCCTCACCTACTGAATCACCAATATTTCCTGTAGAGCTGAATTTAGTTGACACATCTCATCCTAGCCAAGCACGACCTTGCTTAGCTCTCGAGGTAACAGCCTGAGCCAGTATGGGGTAAAGTAATTAAGACAGTCTGGACTGTGATGCAACTGCACACCAGCTCATGACAAAACCAGTTAATACTTCATGTCATCACTGAAGACAGCAGTGTGCCAGTTATAGGACAAGGCAGTTGGACAAGTTTTACAGTCCACAGAAAAGTTCGATTGATTGTGATATCCTGAATAATTAACACGCAACTGAGAGACAAAAAGCCTCTAACAGAAATCTTGATGTGTAACAGTTGTTTAAGAATATACCTACAGGACAACACACGGCAAAAATATCTCTATCCATGCTCAGTGCAAAGGACCAACTTCTCTGACGCTGCTGAAAAGTAGTAACGCAGACACGTATAAAAGACCACTGCACCTTCCACCAGCATCCACATCTGGGCCTGCTCCCCCATGTTTTAGTTTGTTGCCCCTTACTTTTGTACTTCTAACCTTGGGAGTCCACAATGAGCCAAGTCAGTCAAGGATGACAAGCGACTTGATGCTGCACTTTCAAGTTACTGTTGCCTGAGAATTTTGATCTTTATTGTTAATTATTAGCCAGATGCAAATCAAGCAACTAACCTGAAGCATTAGCACTTGATAGAAGTAATACACTTCATTTGTTAAGACAATGATCTTTATTTCTTCAGTGCAGCTAAATAGGAAGCAAGTCAAAGCAGACAACTGGTAACACCCATGAGGAACTCCTGAGCAGCAGCTGAACATGTACTGGAAACCACTTCCTGAGATGTAGTACAGTTCTGATTCTTCCCGTTTTAGCAATAAGCAGTTCATAGCTATTTCTTCTTCTGTCAGTCTTACACTTCAGTTTAAATATTGCTCTTCTCTCCTTTTTTTTAATCCTTCTCCCAACCCACTTCTTTACAGTCACAACCGTAGGTTAATAAGCATAAAACAGTCAAGCACATCTTCTGGAAAAAACAAGTTGAAAGAATTCATTTACTTGTAGAAAGCTTTGTCACTGACCCTTCAGCCACTGTGTGGCTCCTTCCCCCAGGCTGCATCTCAACATGACTAACATCCAAATTAATATCTCAGTCCTCCAAACACCCAAACCCACAAGTAACTGTTTTGTTACGGTTTTCCTCCAAAGCTGACCTGGGGGAAGTTTTCTCTCAACCTTTATCAGCCTAATGCAGCCGACTACTCCTAAGTCCAGTCAAACCCTACTAAGACCCATGCATTATTCTCATTTATATGCTTCTGTAAGGCAAAATTAACAACATATTTGGATATTAAAAAGCATGTACCTTCCTTATGCGTTGCAGACTCAGTCCTGCTGTGCCAGAACAGCTTGCATTAGAGCAAGTTAACATCTATGTTCAGGGCTCGTTAGTTAAGCACCAGGACAATCATTAACAGGTTCCCTCTGCTTCTCTGCTTTCTGGACAGAACCCCTCCAGCTTATAGCCTACGGTCATCAGGACATCTAATTGGGACTGACGAGGGGCAGAGAAAACCATCACTAGATCTTCAGATTTATTAACTGTTAACTTGCTTGTATTAACAAGGTACATATCCCAGGAATCATTAGAGGGAATACTTAGATCAAAATAAAAGTAGGGAGAGTTTGGGTAAACCATAATGATGATGAGACCAGTAATTCTTTTACTTAAAACCTTGCTTAAAGGTAGACAGCTGTGAAAAATCAGCCAAATGTCCTTATACACTATGTACCTGTCCCTACACCTAGTAAACTGCTGTAGCTGTACTCAGCGTGCAGAACACCGAAGAACACAAGAAGCAGAGGACATCGCGCTTAACTAAGCCTCATGGACCAACTTAGCTGTCAGTGGCAAAGGCATCTTTGTGGAAAAGATGTGTTTCCAGTGACCAGCATCAGCTGCATGCCAGAGACATAAAAGCAGACAAAGAGCTTTAAACTAAGAACACCTGCTGAACTGTTTTTCAAATGCAAGTGAAATCCAGCTTCTCACTCCTTCACAATGTTCTGTTCCAACATTCTGGACTCAGCCATCTTCCCCAAGAGGTGCACAGTATATGTTTTGTGTGAAGGAAACTGCCATTTCCACCTCCATCAGTAACCCCAAAGAACAAATGATTTTGATTGTAGACACAGTATTTACTTTATTAACTGTACTTGAAAAACATAAGTAAGTGAACGATAAACACTCTCCACAAGCCAGTTAAAGGTCCTTAAAATAAGCTGGTATTTTCCCACCTTTCCACAAATCATAAAGCAATAGTTTCATGACCCAGTTTGCAATTAAGCACTCCGTAAGAACAAAGGCTCTATTGTACCACTGCCCAGCAGGCTAACAACATTTATAGACCATGTTTGTTTTTACCATGAGGCTCAGGGAACAATTCCGATAACTTGAATGAAGTTTCACATGACTTTAACAATCAGCAACAGGTTGAAAATAACTTGCTCTCTACATGACTTGTTCTACTGAGTTTTGCAGATAAACAATGCATCCACAGACATTTGGACAACAAAGTGGAAGTAGTCATCAGCTGAAGTGGCATCACATGAAGTGTCCTCTAAAAACTAGGAAACTCAATAAACTACTTTCTCGCTGTCTTTACAAGGAGAACGCAAGAGAAAATGTAGGTTTAGGTAAAAATCTAGCTCTTATGAAGCTGTTGGTTCCATAGCATCCCTTATCCTCATCCAAGATGAGAAACTATCACCTTATATGAGGGTCGTCACTGTTTGTCAGCATATCAGTGCAAAGCTGTACTTCCTTCTCCCACAGTAGAGGCCCTTGCCTATGCTACGCCCTAAGCCAGAGGAAGAACCACCTCTCACCACATTCTCGTTCTGTACAGCAGAAAAGAACTGAGCAGCCAAACTGAGCAAGCACGTGCCTTTAACTGACTTTTACAGCTGCACACTTAAGAGACAGGGAGACAAATTCTCACAAGCTCCCATGGTCTGGTTTCACAGCCCTGACTACAATACCGAAAGTAACACACTACTTAAAACCGGAATCCTGGGGGAAGAAAAAACCAAAGTACAATTACAGGAAAAGAGAGACAGAACAGAAAGCTGCAGCACAGCCTCTCGAAAACCCCAAGGTGGCACAGAAAGCTTGAAGTAATTAAACCTATGCAAGTAGCAGGACTTAAATATTCAGCGATGACCTCTCTCTCATTCTCTCTTGAATGCATTGCTCTCTTCAGACTCCCCCAGCTTTTGCAAATGAAGCTGCAGTTCGCCAAGAATCCTATCTTCTCTCACATCCATCTACCCAATGTGTAACTTCCATCTCTTGTCAGGCTTGGAAACTATCCACAGGGACAGGCAGATGGGTGACTACTCATTCTATCTGTACCAATTTCGTTCTCTTACTGATATTTTACCGTGCTTGGCTTGCTTTGCAAACATCAGCCCGTTTAACTTGCAGTTCAGTGCATAGTGAAGCAAACAAAAACCATCCAACAAATAACAAACTTCTGGACCTCTATGAGTTTTTGCAAGACAACGCTGGCAACTCATTCTGGAATATCTACTTTGTGGTGGGAAAAGAAAGGAGCTAAGAGCTCCCAGGCTACATTGTGGAGTGTCACAGAAGTGAACATAAAGGAAACGCACTAAAGCTTTATCAGACTTGCACACAAGAATGGATGATCCTTTTGGTCAACATCAAACAGCTGTAGCAAGGAGTAACCACAAATAAAACCTGCAACAACACAAAAGACGGCATCAGTGTGATCAGAGTAACCTTTCAGCAGAAAACATCTTAACGGGAACATTGCCAAAACCAAACTAGAAGTATAATGAGACCAGCTGTTCTTTTAAAATGAGTATGCAACGTACTAGTATTGTAAGGTTTTTGCATCCTTGTGTTTCCAAAGAAGATGGAGAAATCCATCTTGGTTTACATTTAAAGAAGTCGTAAGAAAAGAGAAATCCTTGCATGCACATACTTTTCTAAAACGTATTTGACAATAGGAAGCTTGACAGATGTTTACTCACACTTGTCCTTTGGTGCTTAGAAAAATCAGGATAGACAATCTGGAAGCACAGCATCCAGTAAATATGAAGGTATAAGGGTGGTATGCAAGATTACCATCACACAAATAAAGCCTGCATAATGATGCTAAAAGAAAACAACACAAATAATTCCCTCCCACCAATAAACAGAAAAGACTTCACATAATCAGAGAAACCTGTCAGAATGGACCTCAAGAGGTCACCAAGTCTATCCCAGCCTGGAAAACTGGGTTAAATGTACTTAGAGGATTTAATCTGCCCTTAAGAATCAACTCGTGAAAGATTTTACAGACATCCTAGATAACCTACAATGCTGCTTAGCTATTCCTAGACAGAAAAATCTTCCCTTATCTGTAATCTGGCAGCCTTCAGTTACACGAAAGGTTGCTTATTTCTTGCGTGCTCAGTAGATGCAGAAAACAGTGAGTAACTGCCTTCAGTACAAAAAAACATGTTCACACTGGAAAGTGTGTGTCCTTCATCTTTTTCCCCTAGGCTGAAAAAAAGAAGTTGGTTTAATCTTTCCATCCAGGCCCGGTGCCTAAACATTTTGTTCCTGTTGCTGTCCTCTGGTCTCTCTCCAACCTTAACATATTGCATTGCCAAGAAGTGGGCAGACATTTCAGGCTAAGACTCCATAAGTCCTAAGCAGAAATTAAACAGTTACTTATCACTTCGTTCTTTTACACTAGGAGTTGAATATAGATCTATCTATAGATAGAAATTATCTTCTTTATGTGCGTGTATATAGGTACATACACATACATTTTACACCATCAGATTACTGGCTCATTCCTCTCATGACCCGTGACAATCACTACATCTTCAGCAGAGCTGTTACAAGCCAGGTGCCATATTCTAGTGGTACATTTTGTTTCTCCTCACATTTAGTAATTCTCATTTACCTTTTTTAATCAGTTATGAACACTTTCCTAACATGTTAAAAACAATGATGAACTCAAGTGCAGCTCTTACAAGTTCATTGTTATATTCCCTTTTTAAAAGCGTCCACACTCCAAAAAAAGATGATTGAAACCAGAGCCATCCACTGTGATACTTGAATTGCTCTCCTACAGCAGCTTACAGGATTTTGGTCCCGACTATTTCAGCATCCACCTACTTTTTCACCTAGACCATATTCTCCAAGTTTCCTAATGAGAATATAAAGCAGAAGAGCACAACCATTTTATAAAAGTCAAACTGTAATGCCTTTATTTCTTCCACTTCTTCCTTTTATATTCAACTGTGTAGAGGACTATGAAGTGAGACTGTAAGAACAGGAGGAAAATCGATGGAAATAATTCAGATTCTCAGTGAAGCAACAACAGTGCGGGTGAGGACAAAATTCTGTTCCTCCCTTCTGTAAATTGAGTTGTAAAATTTAAAGGAGAAAAAAAACAACCCAAGAAAAAAAAACCCCAAAACTACACGGATCTATCAGTTATGTGGCCACAAAATGCTCTCTTCTCCTCAGACAACTGGAACGGAAAGACAGAATGAGTAATTTCTTAAGCTTAAAACCATGAAGCTTCGTACACCAAAGTTAACATCCTACCTGGCAACTTTACCCATACCACTTAAGAGAATATGATGGTTATTTCACACTAAACTCAAGGACGGAAAACTGACATTAAAAAAATGGCTTTAAGTTCGATGGGAAAAGAAAAAAAGAGCATTACCAATTCCCAGCAAACCCTCTCCAGGAGGATTCCTAGGTGCTGCACCTCTCAATACAAGTGGCTACTTGGATAAGGTTTGCCATCTTATGTACGGGAGTTCTTCTGTTCAGGAATAAAGTGTCTTGCTGAAAAGATACATCTAGTTCTCTAGTTTCTGTCCTTCCTTATGCTGTAAATGGCCCAAGCTGGGAGAATACAGCACCATCTGGAAAGACTTCTGGAGATTAAAACAAATAAAGAAATTTGGGAGAGAACAGGAAATCAAACAGAAATAAGGAACAAAATACAAACATTCCAAACTCTGTCTTTTCCTGAAAACTGAACCACGATATGCACAAATAATTTCTTTTTCTCAGCACTTAATCTAGAGGGGCTTTCTTCCCCACTTCCGTATGATAAAACTGAAGCAAATATACCTGTGGATTCCTTGAGAGAAACGAGAGATTTTCTCTTGTGTTTTCTGACTCAAAGCTCCCACAGCACTCAATGGGAAAGGGGGATTATATAAAACGTGGAATAAAACCAAACCTGAACCTTACTTTAGTTAAAGAACCCATGGAATAATTGGAGAAGATTTGTTTAGATAATATTTCATCTCCTAAGCTAAAAGTTACAAGAGACAAAACTGTACTACATAACTTCCTCAGCTTCCTTCACCTTGGTAATTGGGAAAGGGACATCTTCAGCAGCAATCAGTGAGAAATAACACAGTACAGAATGAAGACAAATTGAATTCAAGTCACATTTTTTTCTTCCTAAGTCTTTCTCACCTGCACAACTTCAGGTGTGTACAATCAATGTAAAAGTAACCTGCTGCTGATTATAATGGGCGGCTGCACATTTTTAGAAACTAAAGAACAATTTCTTGAGAAAATGGAGAGGAAAAAAAAAGCCCTGTGCTAAAATGTCTTGTAAACCAGAAGATGAAATCACAGGTGGGAAAGACCTGTGCAAAGATTGATTTCACCTCGTCATACAAAAACAAGAACAGCTCTTAGTAGAGGAACAGCTTTGAAGAGTGCCATTTTAGACTGATGCAAGCACCCAACAAAGGGAGTAGGAACGGCCTTCTTAGTTCCACCTGGGTGGGTGGGTGGGTGGTGGTTATCCTCCTATCCCATCATCCACAGGGATCTGTAGTCAAGGTAGATTAGATGAGAGACTGCTCGGGTTCATCCAAACTCCTAGAGCCTTTGTGCTTTCAAACTGCCAAGTGCACAAACAAGAACAGTTCTTAAAGCGACTTGTAAGTTATTAATTTACTCGTTAACTTACTACTGTATTAACTGCATTTCAGACATGTCACCCCCTCAGCACAGATCCGTACCATAAGTTTCTCAATGGAACAGAAGCAGCTGAAGACAGACAAGTGCGAATGTAAACTGAACTTTGCGAGTTGCTTTTGTACATTAAGAGGTAAGAGCAAGATGGTTTGCATGAAAAAAAATCCACCCACGACCCAGCCTGTTTTAGATGTTAGCTTACTACATTTGAGAAGTGTATTTTCAACTAGCAACCAAAACCTCCCACTTATCAACAAGATCTCCCCCAGAAGAATACCATTAGTTTTCATAGCATCTTTCCTAAGGGAGGGGGGCAGGAGCAAGAACCCAAAGAACACACTTCCTCTCTCTTTCATATAGGTGTGATGACTCCCTTCCAAAATCTGAATCAAGGGCAACAAAGCAAAGAAACTTTTCCTCTCTCTCATGTCTATTCATCATCAGATCTCTGGCAAGCAGAGATTAGAGCCAGGCTCCTTCTAGCCACACTGGCAGAGTAACAGCAGCAGTATGGGCAGAAACTAGCCCTACCACTATTCCAGAGGCTTCTGCACACAAACGGGGCTCTTGCCACGTTGGAGAAGTCTTGTGGAGCTGTGAAGAGGACAAGAGTTGTCTGAATATGCAGTTAAGCCAGGCTGGACACATTTTTGAGCCCCATCAACTACCTTATTCAGAAAGCAAATAGCCAGAAAGCACTGTCAATGGTTTGGGGCACAAATGTGTTTTATTTCCACACAGCAGGCAAGGTTAACCTGTCAAACAAGCTTAGTTCTGCCATTCCCAGATGATGGCGATTAATTCACTGCAGGTCAGTCTGGAGGTCTGAAAACTTTATGTGAGTGAGATGCCTTACTAAACCTCGTACTTTAGACATATTACATATTCCCATTGCTTTTTATCTTCTAAACTCACCTATCACAGTTGAAGGAGGAAGAATTCTTCTCTTTCATTCCTAGTCTCTCCCAAACCTATACCTTTGTTTCTTCTTTAATTTTCCTACTCCCTCAATTCTCTCTCATTGCTTGGAGCAATATATTCCTCAAACACCTGAAAAAGGTTTTTCCACTCACAATTCCACAATGAAAGTTGGGAAAGGCAAACAGGATAAAGGTGTTCTGCTGCCAGAAGTAGGCACTCCTGGAGTAACTGAGCTATTTAGCAAGACAACTGTAAATTTTTAACTACAGAGGGCAAGTTTGTCTACACTCCCCTCCCCTTCACACTGTAAGTCACTGCTTTCAAAAGTAGTAGGGTTAAAGAGAAAGTTTCCGTTAGAAATCACAGCATTTAAAAGGAAGTGTAGGGAGAGCTGTTCCAAGATCAGAAGGAAGAATGAAGTCCTGCTTCGAAAATTACGTAGGTATCTTGAAAACTTGTACTGTACAATGCAACAAATCTGGTTAAAATTGCATGATGTGTGATAATAAGAGAGGAGAGGGCTATACCATGCTGACAGTATATTTAATGAGAGCTGAAAGGGAAGAGGTATGATGTGAAAATGGCTGAGTAATGGTTGACAAGGATGACTCAACTGAACACATGAAACAGAGCATCTTGTCGGACGCAGAGAAGTCTTCTGAGCAAACTGGCCATAATGCATACAAGGTCTTACAAAAAAAAAAGAAATGGGAGGGACACAGTAAATACTGCACTTGAAACGCAGCAGACAGGAACAAAGGAGCAAGCCCCAGGAGAAGGCAGCATCTTGGAAGACAGCACACATAATGATGCTGCTGGAAAGCATGCAGAAGACAAAGTCTCTCGGAGAATCTGAAAACTATTACTCTACTACACAAACAAGGTGATAATGGAGACCTGAGAAAGCACAGCATTTATAGACAATTGGTCTGCTGTCTACAAAGTTTTTACCAAAGTAAGTGAGGGTAAAACTAAAAAAGAAGTCCTCACTAAGGCAAAACTTTGTAAAGTCTGATTTAGTTGAAATACTTACCAATAACCTACTTGTTCCTGCAGAAATAGAGGTAGCAGTGACAAAGAAAAAAGGGGAAAACCAATCAATGACAAAAAAATCAGAGTGCAAAATATTAAAGATTACAACTGGGAAGAATATATGTAAAGAAAAAGTTAAATTATTATGGGGGATGTTCCCAGGACTTTAACTATTATTTCTAAACATAATGTTTCATTTTAACAGCAACATTAACCCACATATCAAAAGTAGTTATAATTACATTTAGCATTCAGTACAACAGAAAAATGATACCTATTAAAAGTACAGTTTCAAGAAAGTCAAAGCATACTTGTTTTCTTGTGCTTTTCATCTCATTTTGTAATCACACATACAAGCCTTCTTATCACCGCAACACAACAGCAGCCTTTCCTGCATTACTATACACTATTTTTTCTCTCTTCAGCTCTCAAAATAGCAGTCCTCCACAGAGGGCACCCATTTCTTAATTCTGCAGGGAAACATCCGACCTATGGACTAATGTACTGTCATTCACTTGAAACTGCAGAGAGCAGAGTAAGTATGTTTGTTTGTTTGGGTCTGTTGGGTTTTCTTTCTCTTTCCTCCTTCTCCACGTAAAGGTATGACTTACGACTAAGGCCTGAGCTTAGCAGGAAAGTCCAGGCTGAAAAACATCATTTATCCTCAGAATAAAGGAATTTCGTTTAAGGATTAACACTGTAAAAGAACGGACATCTCTGCTTATCATAAAGCAGCCTTATGTTTTTAAATGCAAAATTCAGTAAAGAGAAGTTCACTCTGCACTGACCCCTCTATTCTTCCGATTGGAAAGTATTCACCTTAGTGTATGGACTGCTGCAGAAATGGGGCAAAGGGTTACAAAACACCACTTCTGAAAGGTGCACACTGGAGTTAGATCGTTAAATCTTTCAGTATTAACATATTTAAGTGTTTAACATGAATTATGTATAAATTTCTATAAAAAGTGAGAGCAGTTTCTTAAGTTTGAATGAGACACCTTTATGTACTATAATGACTAGTTTTGCAGAAGTTCCTATTTCTAAGACAGAACCTCTTAATCACATTTGGGGAGGTACCATAGTGAAGAAAGCATGCACAATGCCTAATAAGAGGAATAATAAAGGTGAGATATCAATTGGTTAAGAGAAAGAACTGAACCCCTAAAGAAATAACCTCCCAACCAAGTTTCCTTAACTACTGTCAGTAAAGGTTGAAGAAAAATCAAGCTATTGACTTACATGGTTTAAACATATCAATCATGACAGCTTCATCTATATTTATGTTCTTTTGCCTCTATTAAGAGAGTACAGAGCACACACACCATATTCTGCAAACTCTAACAGAACATCCATAAATCACAAACAAGCCAAACTTTCAGATGACATGCCACATCATTCCTGCCACAGCAACTAAGTCACCAAGGTAATTCTTGCTTTTTCATGGTTAAACTGCCACTCTTCAAACAATGTTAAGCATTATTTTGTGTTTCACTCACATTTTTAGTGAGTGCTCAGTAGCACTCTCTGGTTTTTACTGTTCACAACCACTGCATTGGTCTATCAGATTGTTGAGGAAATTGATTAGTTGCCCATTTTATACATCTATGCTTATAAGAGAAACATCTTGTTCTCATTAAGCGAAGCCTTACCTAATGAGCTAGCAAGACTTTACTGCAGATCCCAAACACAAGTGACCAAGCGGTTAAAATATCAATAATAAAATGCTCAGAAGAATAACAACAAAAAAGTTATCAGGTTTGAAGGAAGAAAGCTCTCTAGGATGGTTCTTGAGGGGAGCATAAAGCATGCCAGAGTTTAAGCCTGCACACCTCTCAGCTTATTTACGTGTTCATCCCTTCACCTTCCTTCTGCCTCCTGGCAGCGCTACCTCCTTTGCTCTTGCTGTCTCTTTCTGCCCGTGTGTCAGCTGGTGGGGACCAGCCAAAGCAAGCAGGACTCTCAGCCTTCCCAGTGGCAAATTCCACAGCACGGCCACCAACAAAGTAGTGAGATTAAGCCAGGTACAAGCCATCAGCTCTCGTGAAAAGACAGACTTATTCAAGTTCTTCTATAGCAATCTCTATTGGTGTTAAAGACTACTGAGAAGTAAGCCACAGGCATGTAAAGGACAACCTCTGCCTCCAGGCTTCGGAGTTTCATCAAGTAACTTAAAACTAAAGAAAGAAAGAAATAAAATTTGCATTTAGCTACCATTTTCAAAAACTCCTAAAAAAAGCTCCCAAAGGAAGCCTGACATTCCTGTTGGTCATCACAAAAGCGCACTTCCTCTTTCTAGTGGAGAGCTTGCCATACCTGCCCTTTACAGCAGTTGTGTCACATAAGAAATGAGTAAACTGGGAGACGTGCCAAAAAGAGAAATGTACTTTTATTGTTTTTCCCTTGAAAAGCAGCGATACTCAATACAATTCTTGGCTTAGTGCAGTGAGAATGCGTTTAAACATCTAAACTTCTGCCTTTGCTTTCCGGAACAGTGTAGACATTGTACCATTTGTTCTATTAATCCTATAACCTACATCAACTTCTCAGCAGAGCTACAGAAGTCTAACAGCTGTCTAATCTTCCAGAGAGAGATTCCAGCTCTAGGTTGAAACATGAGTGAGTAAATGCTGAACAACATCAGAAGACCATAGCCTGGCATGCGCTCTGTCTGATGCTTTCCACCCAACATGGTGGAACAGACTGAAATTCTGCTCTTGGTGTAAAACCAGTCTGTACCTAAAACCGTAGCAAAATTGTCCAGAAGATGGTCTAAGTGTAACAACCCAAAAAACCAAAACCCCAAAGCAAACCAGATGCAGCTGGAAGGGTTATGTCGTACGCATGAGAATATCAATATTTTACACACGAGAATATTTTACACACGAGAATATGTTTTTAGGTCAACACGAAAATCGCCCTTCTTCACTGCTGTGGAGTTAGGACAATTTTTATTGACATCAGAGACATTCAAAAGACACTGACAATTAAGCTCGCAGTTCAGGAAGGGAATTCACAGCACTTAACACCTACACAATAACTTCCAGAAAGAAAAATTAACATTTCAACTCCTTCATCGGGTTTCTACCTGTAACAAAATTCATTTTAGATGCGCTAAATCCTGAGACAGACTAATCCCGTCAGTTACTCCAGAAACACACAGCAACAGCTTCAAGAGGAAGAAAAATTCAGTTAGGCCCTTAGAAAAAGAAACCCATTGTTCCAGATGCATTTATGTCATTTCAGTAGGTTACTTGACATACAGCATAGGTGGGATTATAAATCCTGCAGTATGTTATTGCTGCTCTTGACCTAGCCTGGTATCTCACAAAGCTGAGGGTGGTACCACACAGTAAAATAAAACAGCAAAACTTCGGGAATGTATTCAAAGCACTAAAAAAAGGACAAATACAGTCTTCTAATTGGTTAATAATCCAGCAAAACCAAGTATACACAAATCTTATCTTTTTTAATAGATAAACAGCTTGTGCACAGGAAATTCACAAAAGATACAGGAACATCTTCTAAAGTACCAGTTACGACAACTTTTATCATCCATTCTTATCCCTCAGGGACACTTTTACAGAAAGAAATTGGAAGTGAGGCAACAACAAAAAACCTGCTTTTTATAAAACTATTAGCTTTTGTCTTGCACTGGCTGATCTGTTCAAGTAGGTTTTAAATTCATTTAAATGTAAATGTACATGGTGGGTTCCACCCTCAACCGTGTCCCCCATCCAAGCAAATACGAATTGCATTTTGTTCACTTCCCAGTCTCCGCATGTTTCTGTAACTACTGATGGACCAAACCATTCTTATGCCAAACCTAAGAGATCAGAATACCAGAGAAGTAACTTGTAGAATGTGACTTCAATAAAAGCCTTTGATGCATAAATAAAATCATGTTATATATCATCTCTGCAATGAAGCAAGTTTAAGGGGAAAGTAAAAAAAACGGGGAAGCAACCCTGGAAATTACCTAACAGCTTGCCACAGTTCCCACATATATGGCAGAGGTCCAACCTAAACAAAGCAAAGTTACCCAAAAGTTAGGGACAACTGATTTGGAAACACAGCTTTTCCAGGACATTGAGGAAACTCTAAGAGTAAGTTTGTTTGATGATGTTATTTCCGATTTTCATGTAGAAGTTGAAATTCATGTACTCCAACAACTGAAATAGCAAAACCAGGGGGATTTTTCTCTTTTCCACCTGAAATTCACTTTATTTCTTCTAGGAGGGAGTAGCAAACTGAATAAAGCTGCCCACGTTCTTACAGAAGCTAGTGTAATGGTATGGTAGTACAGCAAAAGGTCTTCAGCATAAAAAGGAAATAATACTTAATTAGGATTCCCACTCTTAAGGAAAATCCTGCAAGACATTTCTAAAAGCTAACAGTACGTAGGAAGAAAAGCACACAGTATCTTAAATAAACTGCACTTAACAACAGGAGAAAAAGTATTCAGACCACATAGCTCTCTGCAGCAGGGTCATAAAAAGAAAAGAAAAAGGTCACAGAAGTATTTACAAATCCTGTTTTCACACTTGAATCAAAGTATTAGTGTGTTTTCCATCTTGGCTTTGAAAGCCATTAAGTGAAATTAATTATTTACTTGTTTTGTTCTTTTTCCTCCCCAGAAAAGATGGATCTTATCTTGTTCCCTCAGCATTACTGGATGCAAAAGTACCCCTTTTCAAAAGTAAATCTGTCAGAATACCATCCTCTAGATTTTAGCCTTTTGTCAAGAAAAAACAATATCATGTCTAAAGGTTAATCTTGCAGTGAGCCTCCTACTGCTCAAGACGTCTTTCTAATACTAACTCAAAACATAACAGAAGTTTCTCCAGGTTTTTAGATATTTAAGGTCAAACATTTTAACCATCTAAACTGAAAAAGTGGTGTCACCTAGCGTCAAAAAAAACCGAATAGACAGTGTGATAACAGAAAGTATCTGTATAATCTGTTTTTAATTCTTCTACTTCCACTTACTGGAAGGAACCAAGCAGGGAAGTCCACTTGAAACTACAAGACTAACCAGATTTTTAGCAGAAAATGAGAGCTAGCTCCAGAAAGACCTTAAACCAAGGGAAAAATGAACAGCAGAGATGAAATTAAGAACAAGGAAGCTAGCTTACCGATGTTTGGGAAAGCTGTGACACAAAAAAAGAACCTATTTTCCAGGATATAAATAAACAAAAGTGAACAAATAGATGACGACTGAGTTTCTGAAACCCAAATAATATTAAAAATTGAAAAGAACACAGAGGAACTGTTGGTATATGAGTCAGACTTAGAAGGTGTTACAAAAAGCCTTCCAAAGAAGTCTATCTGGTCTACTCAAGGCTGTCAAAGCTGCTTTCTGTACCACAGGGAACTGGGGCAAATGAGAATCTATCACAAACTCTTGGTATTTTCCATATAATTCAGCAGCCCAACCAGAAAGCTTTGGGCCAGCACGGAACTTACTGTTCTTGAAAGGTACCTTGTTTTATCTCCTGGATAAGAACCCAGCGCATCTTATCCCAGAAGCACCGGGCAGGAGCAGCCCCCTGGAAGAGGCTTCACTTGAGCTGTCCAGGGTGCAGGTGCTGAAAAGGTCCCTACCTCGGTAGGGTCTCGCCTGGGGCTTGGGGTTCTCCTCTTTTTGCCTTCTAAAGAGTGTGTATTAAACCCTGAACAATTTATCCTTGATTATTAGTCTTCTGTTAATCCTGTTATTAAGTGCAGTTAGCCAAATATCACAGCAGTGACACAAATAGATATATTAATACATTAAGTCTGTCTTCTGCAGCCAGGCCAGATTCAAGCCCTTTTAATAGCCTTTACTCTTGGTCTTCAGGCAAGATTCATAGCTTAAAGACACAAAGATACAAATTTCAGTTTGTGTAAAAAAAAAAAAAAAACCAAAACCAAAACAACATTTAACTGAAATCCCTCTCTATTTATACAGCACTAGTGCCAATTTGCATACACAGTCACGACTGTACTTCTATCTGTGTTATGGAAAGGTTTTTCACAGCCCAGTCAAATGCTTTGACTTTTAAAGAATAACTGCAGCCGGCTTTCTTGTTCATACAGGAGAAAGCAGCTTCCAGATTACCATCTAACACAAATAGTAATACCAAACAAGCGCAAGTCTGTTTTTAAGGAAGTCTGTTATCAATCTATCCTCCTGAATGTGGCTCAGCAGAAACAGCACCGTAAGTTTTCTAAGGCAGTTACTTTATTGTTAAATATTGTCTGCTTCAATACCACCCTGGTTCTTTATTGTCATACTCATCTAGTAAATTAGAGCTCTCTACAAGCCTCATTCAAAGTAAGTGCATATAAGACCTGAGAGATGCTAAACCATTAAGAGCGCAATAAACGCCCCTTCAGTTACATTGCAAGTTACATACATTGCTGAAATTGCACATAATAGCTATAGAGTCAAGTGCAATTAAAAAAAAAAAAAAGTCCTTTTGAATCAATTGCAAATTTCTGCATTCAAAACTGGGAATCAGTTGTGAAACAGTAATTTGCTTATCACGAAGTGTTCCAATAGTAAAATTAGTTGTTAATATAAAATACCCAAGGAAATAGATATATTTCCATTAAGAATAAACAGATAAATAAGTAAATAGATCAACAGTTGTTTTCCAACACGTCATGTGAGAAAGGAAAATGCAATGTTTAAGTATTGCATACAACAATAACTGACTGTAATAGCTGACAAAGCATCTTTTCTCTATACTTACCCCTGTACGAACAAGTAATTGTAGTGATATCCTTAATCCTCAGTTACAGGGTTCAACTGTCATACAATTCCTTCCAGGGTTAGGAAAGTACCATTAAAATTAGCCTGCAGTTTAAGAGTTTCTGCAGAGGGCTATAAATCTAACAGCTTGAGGATGTGAATACTGAGATTACAGAAAGAGCTTCTTTCCTTCAGCAGAGGAAGGAATCCTTGTCAGCAATATATGACAATTCCTGACAAACAGATCTGCTTTGAAAAGCATAATCCTGTGAGTATACCAAAATCAGCTCCCTGATTCAAGTAAAGCTATCCTCATAGTGTTGCAGCTGTACCAGTAGCTTAAACAGGTTCAACCTACATTTAACAATAACGTACCTACATTTATCATCACTGCCCGAAGGAGCACAATATGTTTAGAGAGAAACTACAGTAGGGGAAATAAATGGAAGAAAAACAAGGTACGGATGTGAAGCTTTTCTTCCTTTCCTATTTCTATAGGAAATTTCATGTCTGAAATTGAATGGCAAAGGTGTAATTTTGTAAATTTACAAATCCATAAGGCATAAACAGAAAACTGATAGGATCAGAATATTAACATTTAAGTTCCATGCTTTAATGCTATATGTACAGCACATTTGCCCAGTCGGATCTTTGAGGAAGCAAATTAAACCAGTTTTTACTTCTTCGCACTTCAAAACACTGCTAACAAAAAGGAAAAATTACATCACAGTTTTCAAGTTGGGGAAATGCAAGTTAGAAAAAGTAGAGACAAAGAAACGCCTAAAAACAGATACCCTAAGATAAAGAATTTAACCAAAATGGCCTCTGTTCTCTTTGTATAGAGCTAATTCTCTATTTCACTGTGTTTCTCTTCAGTGTTACTCCTCCATTAACAGTACAGATATAACTATTGCTAGATAAAACTAGGATAACTAAGCTAAAATCCAAATTAAATATAATACCTAAAATTATGTCCTCCTGGAAAAAAAGAAAAACATCCCAAAAAAGGACACAAAAAAGGAGTATTTTTAAGAGCCAGGTGAATCAGTATTCCTACAGATATTTCTGTTTCCAATAGCACTTCAGTTACTAATACCGGTGTTGCGAGCAAGATAACTCATACCCACTGAAAACAGCAGGAGGGCAGAAGAAAAAAAGGAGAGGCTGCCAATAACCTATACAAACACAGCTTTAGTGTGTCACAGAATCACAGTTTAAAAGCTTGGAAAACCACTGTATCAGCACACAAATCCATGAATCCCAATTCCCTCTAAGAGTAACGTAACAAATGCCACCATTCCCTACAGTCTTTTCCCCCTCCTCTCTCTGCTTTACAAACTTGGCATCCTTTCCAAGGATTTCCTTTCAAGTTAACATTTCCTGGGGTGCTGATTTTTCACTCATTTTAACTCTGCATCTTTGTGGACAGTGTCAGGCCAGCCACATGTTGAATATAATCATTTGTGTTTAAACATACGGCAAAGAATGCTTGCATGCTACAGCTAACGAAGTTTTACAATTAAGAATAGGCTGCCATGGGAGGCAGCTGTTAAACAGCCCGGAAACAGTCCAAATCCACGATGGAAAAAGGATGCTACACCCTCATTCACTACCACACTACACCTGCCATTTTCATTAGTTAACTAACAAACAGTTGGTGAAATGGCAGAGATGGAAGGAACAACTGTGGGTAGCAAAATACAAGAACCACTTCTCCAGCACACTTCAACAGGGATCCACTTCATTTTGGGATGCTTTTGGCTACTTCTGGCTTTGCTGCTAAGTACATGTTTTTCATCAATAAAATACCAAGACAAAATACAAAATCTGCATGCCAGTACTTTCATCATTAACTTAAAATTCAGCAAAAAATTGAGGCCAATACTATTGATCCACTATTAATAATCATGCAACAGCCATACATAGGCAACTACTTTGCAGATAAGGAATGTTCAGAGTATATTATCTTCCAAGAGCTGAAAGAACTTACAGATATTAATTCCTACTGACTTTTCTAGCACTACTAAAAGCAAAGGCTGCAGCAGAGGTCCTGGAAAGTTTTTGCTCTTAGTAAGTAACATGTAAAAGGTCAAATATTTAGCCAGTGGTCAAAACCGCCTTGATTAAAGCTTACAGCTAGCCAGTCCCTAAAAGAGAATCAATACTGGCCAGAATTTATAAACTATATGCTTTTGGTAGCCACTCCATGACATCAGAGCATTTCTTCTGAATAAAGTTCTAAAGCAAAACGTAAAATCAGTCATTAAATGGTTGGTTTCCCTGCACATCTGTAGAAGGAAGTCAGATATACCCACCCAGCCCACTAGAAGGAACTCCTGCCTTCCACCTCCAAATCATAGAATGGTTTGAGTTGGAAGGGACCTTCAAGATCATATAATTCCAGCCTCCTGCCATAGGCAGGGACACCTTCCACTAGACCAGCTTGCTCAAATCCCTGTCCAACCCAGTTTTGAGCACTGCCAGGGATGGGACATCCACAACCTCCCTGGCCAACCTGTTCCAGTGCCTCAGCACCCTCACAGTGAAGAATTTCTTCCTTACATCCCTCTTTCAGTTTAAAGCCATTCCCCCTTGACCCATCACTGCATGGCCTTGGAAAAAGTCCCCTTCCAGACTTCCTGTAGGCTCCCTTCAGGCACTGGAGCTGCTCTAAGGTCTCCCCTTCAGGAGCCTTCTCTTCTCCAGGCTGCCCCAGCCCAGCTCTCTCGGCCTGGCTCCAGAGCAGAGCTGCTCCAGCCCTCGCAGCATCTCCACAGCCCTCCTCTGGCCTTGCTCAAGCAGGTCCACATCCCTCTTGTGTTGGGGGCCCCAGAGCTGGACACAATAGTTCAGATGGGATCTCATGAGAGCAGAGTAGGGGAGGAGAATCCCCTCCCTCACTCTGCAGGTGATGCAGCCCAGGACATGGGTGGTTTCTGGGCTGCAAGCACACCCTGACAGCTAATGTTGAGCTTTTTGTCAACCAACACCCCCAAGCCCTTCTCCTCAGGGGTGCTCTTAATCCATTCTCCACCCAGCCTGTGGTCGTGCTTGGACTGCCCCAACCCAGGTGTTCATCATTTCCTTTTGACTTCATCAGCTGAACACAACTGGAGAGGCACAGTAGAGACACAAAGGACAACCTGGGCTAAATGTCATTCCCTACACTTGCACAACATAAACCACACCATTTGCTTTCTTATTTCTTTGTTTGCAGCAGAACTAGTTCCACATTTCCAAGGAACATTTCCCCCACTCCCCAGTTTTACGCTGCCACGGGATCTTGGTCTTATCAAGTGTGTGAAAACCAAAGTTTATTTTAGCACAGGGCTCATTATGCTGGCAATGGAATCTGTATTTCCTCCAAACCAAAAGCTATTTCAGTATTGTATTTTACTTCAAAAGCATTTTTAACACTTCAGTTTTTCACATCCATGGTTACCAAGCCACCCAGTATTATCTGTCTTTGAAAATGTTATCACTTACAAACCACACAACTTCATGGATATGAGACATCTGGATGTAAACTAATCCAAGGCTGAGCTTTAGCAAACATACAATTAAAGCTAACTGAAGAGTAATAGAATTCGGTCCTTCAGAAGTGAGGCAATACCTGTACACTTGTCATCTAGCATCTAAATGTTAGTCATCGAGTATCCAAATGTTAGGACAGCTGAATTAGATATTTAAAGGGCATTTCTTTGATAGCATGCTGCCCTTTTATATATGTGAATTTCATGCTGTTTTCATTTGTTTCATGCTGTTCTAGTAGATCACTTCTCTTCAGCCAGCAACAGCCTTATGGCTTTACTGCACGTGTGGAGCAGGTATTCAATTTCTTTACACAGCACTTCAAAAATACGGAAGTAGTTTTACAGTTATATTTTATTATTCTGAAGTTGTAATTTGTTAATAGAATAATAAAGCTTTAACAAAATGTTGTGTCTTTTTTGTTTCACTTTAAACTCAGACAAAGAATCTACTCATCATGTATTCAGAACTACTCCCAGTAAACAAGTATCTATCTGCACTGACCTGACTACCTCTAACAACCATACCCACCATACCCACGGATAAGGGGGGGAACAAACCAAGCCACTCAAACCAAACCTAATTGGCCATTATGGCTGCAAAATCACAACACTGAAAACTTACAAAGCTCTAGAATAAATACGCCTAGCTAACCCTGTATTTGGGCACTTCACACCTGAACTCAGTAATATTACCTTTCAGGACACTTCATCAAAATCACCTCCGAAGATGAATCATGCTTATCCAGTTTGAGAGACTATAGGAGCTGTGAGTCACTCAGCGCACAAGCATAATATGCTTTGCAATATTCAGAATGCAGATGTGTGATTTTAAACTCATTCTTCCCAAAGGATAGCAAAACGCCCAAGAAAATAGACAGCAAATCCTCAAGTCTGGCATCTTAGGCTACTTTAGTCCTCCTTGGTTTAGGCTACTCCAGTCATCCTTACTGATGCAGCAAAGACAATGAGAAGAAAGGGGCCTGCCTCATGGTGAAAACAGTTAAATGACCACAGAGAACTGCATTTTAGTACTGTCACTGCTCTTTTTATTCTAAAGACCACTCACCATTATCTCTCTGAAATGTGCTTAACTGATGATGCTCTGCATCATTTTTGCAAAACAGGCAAGATTTCTTCCTGATACTGGAACTTCAATCTGTATTTGTGCTCAGGAATCAGAGAGGATTGACGTTCTTCAGTTCCTAAGAAGTATCACTTATCACTCCTGATGGCTGCAGGAAGTCAGGATTCAGAAGTGACAGAGTTTTCAGGGAACTACCTAGGCTTCTTGGCAAGGAGACAGTTTATTTTGTAAGTTTTCTGGAATACTATCAGCAGATTGCTCCGGATTTCATTACAAAAGAAGTTTTTTTAAGAGTCTCAAAATCCCGTCTGTATGGTCAATCTGCAGAAAGCACTTCTAAAGGAGACCTTTCTTTTGCTGCATATAGAACACCGAACCAGTTTGAAATTGCTTTCATGAAGGCCACATCTGTTAGTGTACATTGTGATAGGTTTTATTACAGCAGTGCAGAAGAACTGCATTTGGGCTGTGCTCAACGCAGTTCAGTAAGAACCCATCCTTCAGTTTTGTGTCAAATTCAATAACCCAAGACAGATATATATCTATATTTTAATAAGACATTAAAGAAAGGGTCCCTCTCCTTTTTGCATTGAGTTCTGGCAATCTAAAAGAAAACCATGGTAAGCGCCATGGTAACTCCATTTCAACTCCAGCAAATGTATATACACTATACTTTGTGAAAAGAATTCCAGGCAAATCATAACTAAAGTTTCATTTTTCCCCATAGAATACCTGAATAGCCTTTATGTATGTTCAGACAAAGTGCTAGTATTGACATAATGTAGTTTACTAGTATTTATATTACTCCAGATGCTCAACTAACCTTTCATATCTAAAAACTCCACCTCCAATTTTTAAAACCAGAATGAAATTACAGTATAAATCAATCTGACATAGGGACTAATTATGGTAGCCCTATTAGGAAGTGTTTTGGAACACCACTAGTTTTAAAAGCCATTTACAGCTGAAATATTGATAAATAATTGCTTTATATAAATGACACTTCATATGGAGAGCCAAATAAATTGTAACAGCTCATTTTTCCTTGCCATTACTCTTAGGTGAATTAATTATAAGTCACTAGAAGACATGCAAAGTGCATGCCAGATGAGAACTCTGTATTTATAGCACACTAAGTCAGTCAGCAAACAGAACCTACTAAAAATATCCACAATGGTATGCAGCACACCCACCCTTTGGGGACTATTCACAGGCTGTGGTGGTCTGAATTTTAGATGGAGCAGACAAGGAAGAAGAAAACACCCAGGTAGGTCAGCTCCTGGAGATGACTGAAAGTAACAGCGTCAAATCCCACACAAGATCTAGCTTTCTGCTTGGCAGGCAGGCAGACATCCTGAGCCCTACAAGATTTTCCTGCATGCTTCCTGATCTCTCTGGTCAATGGTATGCAACTTCCATGCAGAAAACAGAAGCATGTCCTGAGTCAAAGTGAGAACCAGCCTCATTCTTTCTATGCTTACAGTTCCATTTTTGCAAGCGTCAGAAATTAGAAGCCTAACGAACAACAGACGTCAAAGAGCTCTGGATGCACACCGAGGAATCCTTATGAAAGTTACAACGATCATGTACAGAGGAAAGGCAGCTTTGGGAACATAGGCACTTGCTTAGGAAATGTCTAACCAAAGAGCAGACAGCAAAAACACCTTCCTGGGTACTTAAGAAGTGCTCCTCTGGTTTTATTCAGGTAATTGTGGGTTTTATACAAGTTGTTTTCTTATGACTGATAAGATACATGTCTTTAAAGATGCTCCAAAAGACAGCACTCGGAGCACTCAAAGGTTTTTCACTATTTCTTTTCATGGGTTGAACACCTGCATGAACAACATGCTCCGTTACCTCAGTAAAGGAACACAATCTGTAGAGATGATCGTGTGTCTCTCCTGAAACTAATTAAACTATTAATGAACAGCACAGACACTGCAGAAAAACCCTGAAAATAATACAAGTTTGGTTCATTTACCTGCAAATAGCAGGGAAAACCTACCCAAAACTTCTCATAGCATTATTCAAAACTGACAAATGTCAAGCAAGGCTACGACAGCGAACCAAGAACATTTACGTGATGATGTTTTCCACGAGCAGCTGGCAAGAACAGGAGGGGAGAACTTACCCAAACAGATGGGTAGGCAGCGTGTTTTAAAAATAGCTTTGGATTTCTAGCAGTGACAAAAGGTTTTCTTTATAAGACAAAGAAATTACTTGGGAGGTTGTTGGAGACTAGTCTGCAATTATGTGAGAGAACACAAGGAGAGAAACACTGTCGGGATATCAGGGTTCGACAGGTATTCAGCAGACATTAGAGGAAGGCCTTTGTTTGAACTGGCACTGCAAAGGCTCAATCAGGTATTATCACTTTCTCGATAGCCAAAAGAAATATTTATATATGCCATTACAACTAGGCTGTTTCCTTTACTTTAGATCATTAACTATTTACTTTTCTCTCCTAAATGCAGTGCTGCCATTTTTATTATTTGGCTTCTCCTAACCCAGCAAGAGAAGAAAAAGAAGCCCTTCAGAGATCCTCTATAACTCACCTCAGTCCTTATTCCAGCGCCCTAAGCCTCTCATCATCACGGAGACCTATCTCCAGCTGAAGGAAATGAAACACAGCTCCAGGGGCTTCACAAGCTCTACTGGACGATGCAAATAGATCTTTTAGCTTTTTTGTCCAGACACTTAACATTTGGGACTAAAAGCACTCTCCTGACTGAACTGGAGTGGGTGGACGGTGGACTTTTTGCTGTTCTTTCCTATCCCCTCCTTAGGAGAGTTTACCTCTGATGGCAACCAGGAACTCTATGCTGCCCGCTGTACGTATGCAGGAATAATAGAAGAGCCCACTAAATGCAGGAGCAGCAAGACCCTGAAAAGGGATTGGATTCCTCAAACCCATCTGTCAGAAACTCCTTATCAATAGATTTGTCCTTGGACTGCTTTCCTAGCACACTGAATTTTTCAATCTGTATTTTGGTTAATGGAATGGAAATACGTTATCTTCAGAGTTTGCAAAAGTAACTCCTCTCTCACTTTGGGGTCAATTCACTGACATAACTGAAGAGAAAAAGCGGCACACGTGTCTCCCCCCCAGTCTACAGTTACTGTGAAGTTACGTGCACGCATACAGACATGTCTGTATTTCCACCAGCTTTCAGACTGGGCTCTGTTTTAACCTTCTTCTACAATCAGCAGACTTCAGCCAGCCTCTCCTTGCTACCGCTCTCCTTTTTCCAGAGTGGACAAACACAGATATGGCTGTGTTTCACTGGTGCAGCCAAGCAAACAGAAACAAATCGAAACACCAGAGAGAGCCCCTTAGCTTCCACTGGTCTGCACCGTGTAAGACCTATGAATTGCAACAACAAAACTATCTGAAAAAGCACAGCAAATAGCAGTGTTATCCTCACCTGCTGGAAAGGGTCCATACCTTTAGAAAAAGGCAGAATTTGTATGGAAAAATTATCGGGTTTGTCAGACTAAAGCCTTACACTCCTTCCTCACATTCTGAATGGTTGGGAAGTCAGAGAAATATTTATTGCATCAAAGGTTCGCTGGCCTTCCTCAAACACAAAAAAAGTCCAACTGCCAGGAGGAAAAGATACATCAAATGGTACCAAGGCATCCAGGCTGAAACTGCAATAGCAAGTTTCACTGCTTCCAACACGGCTCACGCACACAGGATAGCCCAACAGCCTCACTGCAAAGCACGCTCCCCAACACTTATCCCACACCAGGGGGCAAAGACCTCAGAATTACACCTTTGGCTGACAAAACAGGGGCAGCATTGAAGTCTTGAAGCATTTAAGAGCTTCACAATTTCTCAAAGAAATAGTACTTGTGTGATATTAGGACATGGAACTGTTGGAACAAGTCCAGAGGAGGCCACGAGGATGATCAGGGGACTGGAGCACCTCCCGTATGAAGATAGGATGAGAAAGTTGAGGCTGTTCAGTCTGGAGGAGAGGAGGCTGTTCAGTCTGGAGGAGAGAAGGCTGCGTGGAGACCTCAGAGCAGCCTTCCAGAATCTGAAGGGGGGCTATAAGGATGCTGGGGATGGACTCTTCATGAGGAACTATAGTGAGAGGACAAGGGGTAACGGGTCCAAACTTAAACAGGGGAAGTTTACACTGGATATGAGGAAGAAGTTCTTTACTGTAAGGGTGGTGAGGCACTGGAATGGGTTGCCCAGGGAAGTTGTGAATGCTCCATCACTGGTGGTGTTCGAGGCCATGTTGGACAGAGCCTTGGGTGGCATGGTTTAGTGGGAGGTGTCCCTGCCCCTGGCAGGGGGGTTGGAACTGGATGATCTTAAGGTCCTTTCCAACCCTAACTATTCTATGATACTATAAGAGAAGGGTAAGGAAGTGACCAAAAGAGAGTCATACTCCTAAAAAAAGGTGTGAGAAAGACAAAGAGAACCTTAACAACATATTCAAATGTACCATATAACTAAACAGATCAAATGGAAAACAAGATGCAGCATTCTAGGCAGTTCGAGACACATCTAAAAAAGTTATTTTCTGACACTTCACGTCATTCTTCTTCTGATATCTGCTCCCCACAATCCAACAAGAAGTTAGTTATAACCTGAGGCTTTCATGAACTTTCCTCTATGGAATGAAGAATTCATTCATTACTTCTACCAGCTAGTATTACAAACAGATGCTATTATAACATACCTATCAGGTTCTACCCGTCCTGTGTTATGTATGTTCAGCAGCTGACAATAAATCCTGCACTGTAAAGTACTTCATAAAAAAGTCTTATCCTTATTTGACTTGAGAAGAACCTAACAATCTTTCTTCTCCTAATGAAGTTGAACAGACAGACCTTAATCTCCAAATCATTATTCCAAGTCTTGACAGAGGCCTGAGAGCTGTCAACAGTTATATCTGACAACACTATATATTTAAAACCTTGTTTATAAAATTGTATATGACTTATAGAACACAATCCGAGATTCTGTATAATGCTTGTATGGTCCCTGCTCAATCCACATGCATGAAGAACTCGTGGAAGTTTAAAAGACTCAACATGCAACATTTCTGCTATCTTCAGCTGAATTTTTACATATCCTTCCCTAAGAGACTTTGAAAGACGAAGAAAAATATTTAAGGGCTTTATTCTTGTCTTACAACAACATTCCCAAGACAAGATTTAAGTCTGAACAGCAGAAGTGTAATTATATCAGCTCTCAGTACAGAAAAGTCCTCAGTATGGACCTGTTGGACAGGGTCCAACAGAGGGCCACAGAAATGATCAGGGGGATGCAGCATCTCTGTTATGAGGAACAGCTGAGAGAGTTGGGGTTGTTCAGCCTGAGGAGACCTTGTTGCAGCCTTTCAGAACTTAAAAGGGGCCTGCAAGGAAGATGGGGAAAGACTTTTTAGCAGGGCCTGTTGTGACAGGACGAGAGGTGATGGTTTTAAACCAAATGAGGGGAGATTCAGGCTGGACATAAGGAATAAATTCCTTTCAGTGAGGGTGATAAAACCCTGGCACAGGCTGCCCAGAGAGCTGGTGGACGTGCCACCCCTGGAGATGGTCAAGGCCAGCCTGGATGTGTTTCTGGGCAACCTGATCTAGTTGAAGATGTCCCTCCCTGCTCACTGCAGGGGGGGTGGACTAGATGATCTCTGAAGGTCCCTTCCACGCCAAACTATTCTATGACCCTATGAAGAACAAGCTGTATTGTAACTACAGCCATAGCTTTGCTGCAGCCCTGACTGTCTACACAGGAATCTTTACTGCCTAACAATACAGTGGAAAAACTTACTGTGGATCTCAGAGCTAACTCTTCTACACGCTGCTCTTAACAGAAGGTAAGAATATTTATTTGGGGGCTGGGAAAGAGGGGAAGTCCCATTCACCGAGGAACAGAACAGGGAAGCTACTCGTCAAAATTCCTGATAAGTGTTATCGCCTTAAAGGAAGCTGGAACTCAGCACTGCGTTGCAAGAAAGCATCTGAGCGTCACGTCACGCGCAGGTTTGGCCTCTGCATCTGGGAGTGCCGTAAGATCTTAGGGAATTTTGACCTCGCTCTGCTTAATGCTCCAAGCCTGTTCCAGGCAAGCCTGCAGCAAGTTAAACACTTCTTTTTTGGTTCTAATAATTCAGTGAATCGAGCTTTCCCTGATGTAAGACATAAGGTTACACTGCAGAATTTAGTCTGTTATATGTTGATCATAAAGGTGCGCTAGCCTGAGGAACATCAGACCCTCACAGTCAGGAAGTTAGTACCGTTCCTGTTAAAGGAACACAGAAAATAACTGATCATGGTATTTCCAATACATTAACTTATATGTTATATTCTTGTTCAAATGGCGTACTAACAAGCACAGTATGGATATAAGTATGTTACACTGGAGAATTAATATTTATACACTATTTTGGCATGCAAAGCTGCTCAGTAAAAGTGACAATAGAGTGTAATTCACTAATGGCAAGTTAATTACAGTCATTTAACAAATGCAACACCCATGTGTCACTAACTGATGAAGCCAAATAGTTTGCCTAAGAGCATAAATAGTTGGAGATTCAGTTCAACTTATGTTCTTCTTGGTCTTTTTCATTTTAATTTTCATCAAATTGTTATGCTAATCCTCAAAATTCATTGCAGTAGTTTCCAACATAAAAAGAAACAATTTGGCTAATTTGCAAGTTACAAAACAAGGGAGGGGACTTTAAGCATGCTTATGATACACAAGATAAATGCCAGATACCACACCTAGACAAGCCTGAGCAAGTTGCCATCGGGACAAAAACAATGCTTCAAGTTATTTTTCACCATGTTGATGCTCCTAATGGATGATCTCCAGTGGAGCTACCTGTTCCAAGCATCTAGTTACTGCAAGGAATCAAGAAACCACAAATGGAGACAAGTGCCTACATTCAGTGCGATGTGGAGTAAATGTATCAACAACATCACAGAATATTTAAATCGACAGAAAGAATAATGTCTCAAGTGAGGCCTTCCTCGCAGGTGTTGCACTATTATGATTAAACGGCTATTCATCCCAACAAGAAACACTAAGGTTTTTAGAACAGAAGCAGCAAGTAGATTCGCTACCATCTTGTGACTACATAAGGTTAGTGTATTTTCAAACTTACAACTCCTATTCCTAACATACAGCATTCCTTATTTGCCAGTAGATGAAGGGAGTGTACCCTTCCTAGTGCTTTTCCTGCACTCAGAATTTTCCATCATTTCAGCGTCTATCCTCTTTGCCAATATGCCAATTTTATGCCAATAATATGCCAATTTTAGAGATCTGCAAAAGACAAAACATAGTATAGTACAGCAATCAGTAGATTATTACATGCCATAGGAAAGTACGAGCAAACTCAGAGTTATCCTGAAGCAAGCTTCCTGCATCTGAATAAACAGTTTCCTAGGTTATTGATCCTCAGCACTGCATTTACATTTAATCCAGTCCCTCGTGGCAGCCAGGCAGGTTGCAGTAAGTTTAGGCAAGAAAAGTTTTACCTTTGAGCAACAATTGGCTACATGTTTTAACGATTCCCTTGTGCTTAGCACAAACTGCACGATACTCCATGATAGGGCATCCTTTCATCGCTAGGAGAAAGGCATGCACCTTCTTCCCCCACAAACTACCTTGACGGTATAATGAGCAACCTTGCAACAAAGCACTCCTACTGAGCAGCTTGGCACTATGAGAAGAGTTGTGTTTTCTTAAGGGCAAATATTCCTTTATAATAAAAGGGTTTGACAGCTTTCTGTTAATGTTCAACCACTGTGCTGAGGTTTAGATCTAGGAAGTAATAGCTATGCTGTCTTTAGGTCAACACACCAACAACACACAGGTGGCAGGCCCTGAAAACAGAACCCTTGTGCACCCTGTGATGGCCAGACTGGAGAGCTCTGCTTTGGCTGAGGACAGGACGCATGACTGAAAGGAATACCCAGCACGCTACATGGCTCAGAAACACAGGCATTTTACATTAGCTTCCTTTTTCCTAAAGGAGAGCTTTTGGGGAAGTTGGTTAGCATGTAGACAGGTTCTATTATCAAGAGAAGGAATCCATTAAAAAGTCACCTTGCACCTTAATGTTTGGTTTATATGAACAACGATGAACGAGCAGTACTGAAAGCAATCAGCAACCTTGAAAGCAGCTGGCAGCTTACAGGCAGATTTTCAACTTCAAGGCAAAGAACTCAGGCAGTAAAATGCAAGTCCTACACCAGCCCTATTCATCTCAATATCACATGAGACACAAAAAACTATGACAACTTGCTCCACTTTTACTACGCCTCTTACAGCACCTTAGCTTCTTGGTTAATTCAGAGTTTAGCTGCCTCAAGAGCATATCCTTAAGACTCCACCGGTATTGCCAACCCGTGCTTCAACGGCACGGACGGCTATCCTGCTGTACTCATCTCTTATGAGGGAGACAAAGAAACTTCTGCTTTTCTTAAACAACTTTAAAACCCGAGAATCCGAGACCTTACAAAGAGGAACAAGCACCAGCCACATGTTACATCAGTACCTAAAGAGGGGTTTGGTCCGATTTTAGAATAAACGGCGGAGACACATGATCCAATTAAATTCTAATTATGTAAGTAGTAGGCAAGAGTACTTACACAGGCACTGATTACAGCTATTAGAGTCTAAAGTCGCCGGCCGGAGAGGCTCTGCTTCCTCTTCCCCGTCCCGACCGCACTGCCGCGGGGTTCGTTTCATTTTTAACCTCCCCCTTTCACAGCTCTCGTTGCAAACAATAGCAGACACTGCCCTGAAAACCCCATCTCCAAACCGTACCCCCTCTCCAGAGAGACTGGAAGAGCCGCCGCTCTCCCCGGCGATGATTCATCACCCGCCCCATTGGGTAGGGAGGAGCCCCCCCCAAACCATCCCCACCCCACGGCCGCCCGAGCCCCCAGCCCCGCGGGCAGCGAACCCCTCCCGGGATGCCGCTTACCTCCGAACAGGTGCGGCGAGAGGTGAGCGGGCAGCGAGCCGATTACCAGCCGGGGCCCGCCGGAGGAGCCGCTGCCGCCCCCCGCGGGCCGCTCCCGGCCGCCCTCCTCCGGGGTGCTGCTGACCGAGTCCTGCGAGCCGTAGGGGCCGCTGCTGTGGGGGATGTTGAAGGAGGACTGCGCGGCCCGGGCCCCGGCGGCGGTGGCCCCCCCTAAGGACCTGCTTCGGGGGGCCGACCCCGCGGCGGCACCCCCCGCCACTGCCGTCGCCGCTCCTCCTGCCGCCGCCGCTGCCGCGCCGCCGGGAGCGGCGTGAGGCGCCGCCGCCAGGTGCGCGTACCGCCCGCCAGCGCCCGCCGAGCGCCCGCCGGTCCCGTTAGCGCCGCTGCTGCTGCTGGAGGAAGGTAAATCCCCGCCCGAGTACGCCCGGGTGCGGCCATTGGCGGCGGTGGGGCTGCTCTGCTTCGCGCCCATGGTCCCGCCGCCGCCTGGCGCTGCCCGGTGCCCTTCGCCGCCGCCGCCGCCTTCCCCGCGGCGCCAGGGGGTGGTGGAAGTCCTGCCCCGGGGAGGGCGATCCGAGGCGCGGGTCGCGCCGGGGAAGGGGGAGAGGGTGCGCCGGGAAAGGGGAACGGGTCGCTTGGTGGGTAGGTGTCGAGAGGGGAGAGCCGCCCGCCGGGATCCGGCTCAGCTGGCGGCCCCGGCGCGGCCGCTGCTCGCGGGTCTGGGGCGCCACCATGAGCTGCTCGGGACGGTGCTGGCTCCCTCCGCGCGGCCGCTCGGCCCCGCCGCCGCCGCTGTGCCTGCCGCCGCCGTGACCGCTGCCGCCATCCTCCGCCGCCGCTGAGCCCTGCGGGGGGCACCGGCGGCAGCAGCGCCGCCGAGGCCGCTCGCTCGCCCGCCCGCCCGCGGCGCGTCGTGCCCTGTGCCGAGAGAGGCGGGAGGGGGCGGTCACCTCACCGCAGCCGCTCCTCTACCGTGTCGCCATACTGGGGGCGGCACCAGCGGGCGGGACGGGGAGCGGTTACGGCGGCGGCGGCCACCGCCTCTCCTTCCCACCCCCCGTCGAGCGGCGGAGGACCCGGCCCGGCGCCTCCCGCCTCTCCTCTCGCAAGGTGCGGGCCGAGACCGCCGCTGGGGCCGCCGGCGGAGGGAGGGTACCGCAGAGCGGGGCTGAGGAGAGAACCTGGCTTGGGGGGGGGCGTCGGCTGCCTGCGAGGAAGGAAGCCCGTGGGGTGCCGGAGCGGTCGCCCCGACGCGGCAGGCTTTAAGCGGTGATGTTGGGCCGGGCGAGCGGCGCGGCCTTTGAGGGTGGCCGCTGGCGGTGCCCGCAGCCGCGTCCCGCCAGGTGTAGGAGCAGAGCGGGCAGGGCCGGGGCACCGAGCGCGGCGCGCTGCCCGGCGGGGCGGCCCATGCCCTCCGGGTTTGCCGCTGTGGCTTTAGCAGAGCGCCCGGCTGCCCGGGCTCCGCCTCGGGCGGGCCACGCCACGCTCCGGCTGAGGGCGAAGGGCCCAGCCTGCCGCTCCCCGAGCCTAGGCTTGGCTGGGTGCGGCGTAAGGGCTGCTCCCGCCTGCCAGGAGCTCTGTCGTGTAGGGAGGCTTTAGCTGTGAGTCGGTTCTCGTGGGGTATGTGGGGAGAAGCTGGAGGAGGATGAAAATCTCTTGCATCTTAAGGTTCGATGTAGGAGAATCCCATAGAACTTAGTGTCTCAGAGAAAAACTGCCATTATTATTGATGAATGCTTTACCCAAGGATTGACTAACACAGAATGGTTTGGGTTGGAAGGGACCTGAAAGAGTTCATCCAGTTCCAACCCCCTTCCACTAGACTAGGTCGCTCAGTTTATATGAGCATGAGTTTATAGGAACACAATTCCTACCATGGGTCATCTGAGGTAAACTGCTTTTGTGTATGGGTTGTTGTCTGCTCTACCATAAAGCAGTGCTGTACACCATCTTGGGACTCCCCGGCATACCATCTTAGGTAGGGATTCCAACTACCTGCATGCCTGTGTCGCTATGGCATAGTACATAAGCTATTTTACAATTAATACAGTTAAACAGATCAAAACCTTAATATATTAAGCATTATGTAACATTTGTACTAGCCATACTGCATGTACATGTCATTTATTGTGGCTACATTATATGTATTATGTATATATAGTGTACAACTGTAATATATGTGTATAGTGTCTTTGATACTCATCCACATATGCGAAGAGGTGCAGAGGCCTCCCTTTCCGCTTCCTTTCACCATCTCCATTTTACAACTACATGTGCTTGCTTTCTGGCATCAGTGCAGCTCTCAGTTCAATTTGCAAGAAGAGGTTCTGGGTATGGCAGAGGAGGTGACGAGCCCTAACTCTTCATTCTGACACCACTTTTCCGGATAGCTGAGATGCTTTGTGAAGAATCTGAACCCCATATAGAGGATGCTGCTGTAAATGGTTGTCAGTTTCAGTAAGAGGCAGTGATTTCACAGCTGTCTCATGAACAGCTTGGTCTTTTGTGTGCTGAGCAGACAGCTGGGGTTGATAATCTGCCGTCCCAGGCTATGCCATCCCCACTTGTGAATTATAAGCTGCAGTCCGTGCTACCAGTGGTGTGTACCCCAAGGTAGCCCAAGCATTAGCACCGTCTAGTTCAGTTTCCTACAGAAAGAAAACTGGTGTGAATATGCTGTCTGCTCTACCACAGATGCTTCTGAAACCCTTGCCCAGCTTCAGCCAAATCCCTGAGACACAGTATAGAAAATGAGTGAATATGTAGAAAAGAGAGATCCTATTAATGTTCCCACAGAAGGGAAAGTTAACATAGGAATTCCTATCTTGCAGGATTCCAGGAGTCTGCATGGGCAAAGGATGTCGCAAACATGACTCGCACTTTCTGCTGCTCGCAGAATGCCTGTGGCATGCTCAGGTTTAGAGGGCAGCATGCTCAGCTTTATGGAGTTTTTCAAATTTCCACTACTGAGTACTAGTGGAACTTGTCAGCTGCTAGAACAAACAGCATTTTGAACATAGTACATTGCTATACAATGCCACAGCACTTCCTGTTATTTCTTTACACTGGATCTAAGAGTTGAGCAGGTATTAAATACAGGTTATATTTGACTGTGAATAACCCTTTATTACATTTAGGATTAACTGATAAAGTTCAGGCGTGGGGAAGCCCTCAAGACATCCAAACAGTTATTCAGTTTTACAATCAGAAAATTACCTAAACCAGAATATCTCACTGATTGTTTCAGAGGTCACAACAACAGGACAGCCTGTGTTCCCTTCTCAGAGATTGTGGCTATTCCCAGTGCAGCGTTTCTTGGGGGAAAGGGGCTTCAGTTTTTGTTTTGCATATAGGGCACATATTTGCAGCTTTCTTATGATCACGTGTGACTCTAAACAGGACACGTACCTCAAAAAACACCCACATGTTCCAAGAAGCAATGTGACATGCTTCAGAGCCAGCTTTCTTCCCTCTGTCTTTCCCGGTTCCTCCTAAAAATGGTCCAACTGAAATTTTTCTACCTGTGGATATTTGCTTTCTATAGCAACAGTACTGTTAGGTTTTCAAGATAACATTTCTTCCAACAAATGACTGTCTACAGGCTGTTAAGTCTTGTCGAGGCAAGTTCCTGGCACCCTAACCTCCACCCATTTGTTCAGTAATCCACTCCAGAAGTCATTTGCATAAAAATTTCAATTGCCTCCCCAGCACAGAGAATAACCAGTGACAAGAGGAAATGGTGCAGAGAGAAACGAGGGCGTTTTGCTGCTCACCACATTTCCACGGACCTCAAGGACTTAGTGGAAAGCAGGTAGTTCTATAAAAAATTACTCCTGTAGGCCTATTTGGATGAATGCTGTTATTACTCCTGTAAAAGCACATCTAGGGAATCTTAATTCAGACTTAAATAAGCACAAAATAACTTTAGAATCATAGAATAGTTAAGGTTGGAAAGGACCTTAAGATCATGTAGTTCCAACCCCCCTGCCATGGGCAGGGACACCTCCCACTGTGTTTTCTTCCCTCCCTTCTTGATCTTTGTCCAGGATAGTGGGGGAAGAAATGGTTTAGACTGGCAAATACTCACTGCTCCTTATTACAAGCTGCAGTACCTCCACTTCAGTTCTGGTTACACTACCTTGTCCATCAGCAAGGGAAAATAATGAACGTGTTTCTTGACCAGTTTCCTTGAAAATACCAGGTGGCAGGCATGCCCTAAGGATAGGGATTAGCTGTAAATTCATAATATCACACGTTTTGGAAAAGGAGTGCTGATAAATGGAACAGCGGTCTGAATTCTGGTCAACAGGGAGATGTGCAAACAGATCACCCTCCATCTCCCCTCCTGCCCCCTTCTTTAGGGGCTTCTACAAGGAAGCTTCTAGCAGCTTCTCACAGAAGGAGGGACAAGGCTCCAACGCAGGCAGCATCAGCTGGCTCCAGGACACCTGCCAAGGCCGAGCCCATCAGTGTGAAGAACCACGGCCCATGGGAAGGGCTCACATTGGAGAAGGCTGTCAAGAACACCTCTCCAGAGAAGCGGCAGGCTGATGAGGAGCAGCACCTGTGGCAGGGGAGCCTATGGAGGTTGACCCCCCACAGAATGGCAGGCGTGCCTGCCTGCTCCTGCCCTCACCACCGCAGGACACCACCCGTTCCAGCCAGCTCAGGCTCGGGGACATGCGGCTCCGCAGGAGGAAGCCACCCGCTACCTCGTCTGGGCCTGCGAGCCTCACCCCGCTCCAGCCGCCCCGAGGCGGCGGAAGAGGCATCTCGCAGCCCGCAGGCTCGCTCCAGAGCTGCTGCCGACCGCGACCCCGGCGGCACGGAAGGAAGATGGGAGGCGGCCCCGCGCCTCTTGGCAGTCATGCGGCCAATTCCCAGCTCGGGCGCGAGGAGGCTTCCGAAGGAGGACGACAAAACCCAGGGCAAGGAGGAAAGGGAGGGAGAAACCCAGCGGGAAGAGGCAGCGGCAAGCGGGTCATCGGGGCAGGCTCCCACCGGCGGTCCCTCAGGCTGCCCCTGCTTAGCTTCCGAGGTGGGGTACCTTAAGGATGGAGCTGCAATCTGCTCCCCGCCAGGAGGGGCGCCAGCGGCAGCCTTAAACCTCCCGCTTCACCCACCCCCGGCTTCCCCGGCCGGGGCCGGGCCGGCTGCCCCCGAGCCCTCCCCCGGCTCCTCCCTTGGCTCCGCCGCTCTCCTCTTCCTGCAGCGGAGACGTGGTGGGCGCCGGGCGGCCGGAGCGCGGTGATGTGGCTGTTCGTGGCGTTGTCGGCGCTGCTGGCGGCGGCGGGCGCGCAGTACGAGCGCTACAGCTTCCGCAGCTTCCCACGGGACGAGCTCATGCCGCTCGAGTCTGCCTACCGCTACGGCCTGGACCAGTACAGCACTGAGAACTGGCCCGAGAGCGTCAATTACCTGGAGGTCAGCATGCGGCTCTACCGCCTGCTGCGCGACAGCGAGGCCTTCTGCCACCGCAACTGCAGCCACGCCGCCGGGCAGCCCCCCGCTCTTGGGGCCGACCCCGCCGCTGCCGTCGCCTCCGGGGGAGCTGCGGCCGAGCTGCGCCTCCTGTCCGGGGTGCTGCGGCGGGCGCAGTGTCTGCGGCGCTGCAAGCAGGGGCTGCCTGCCTTCCGCCAGGCGCAGCCTGGCCGCGACCTCCTCGAGGACTTCCAGCGCCGGGAGCCCTACAAGTACCTGCAGTTCGCCTACTTCAAGGTGAGGCTCGGCCCTTCGCCCCTCCTCGTCTCCTGTCTGCTGTGTCTCTGCGCTGCCTGCGCTTCACCAAAGCCTTGTCTGGTGCCCTGCCACCCTCCAGCCAAGCCAAGTAAGCCGAACGTGCCTGTCAGTGTCGCGGTGGAGCGAGGGGGACAGTGTTGCCCGTCCCTGCACAGCCTCATTGCATGTGGATGCGTCTCGCACCTGCCCGTGGCGAAGCCCCGACCTCTTGCCTGGCCCTCCGAGCGGTTGCTCTGGGCTGTCGCCTCATTCCCCATCACCTCCTCCACATCAGTTTGGCTGCCAGTTGTCTGCCCCACCTCCATTTCTGTCTGTGGTTGGGCCTCCCAGTCCCTGCCTTCCTGGGACTCTGCGCTTCATCATCTTCTAGGCATGTCTTCAAGCCCCTTCATCCCATGCACTTCGTGTAACCCACAGTGTTACCAGTGTTTGTGTTGTCTGTACCCCTGCTTGCCCATATGCTGCTATCCAGCTCACTCTTCAACAGTTTTTCCCGAGCTCATCTGCCACATGCCCTAGATTGGCCCCTCCAGTTTTTCCAGACCCGCACCCACTAAACCCTACTTCTTGTCCTGTAGTTGGGTTGTTTCTATGCCTGCCCCTCTTATCTTTCCATCTGCCTTATTTGTTTCTAACCTCTGAAACCTTTTTCAGACCTTCCACATCACTGCTCTGCTATTGCAAGCACTCTGCTGCTTTCTGTCCCTCAGCATGGCCATCTTCCTCACTTCCTTCTGGTCCAGTTGTTTCAAGTGCAGCAGCTCCCAGCCTGTGACTCACAGATAACCAAATGCCTGCAAACAACAGTTTTGTTACAGCCCCTGGAAGGAATAAAGGGAAAACTGGCTGCTGAAGCGTGACGCTAATGCTAGCCCTGGAATGGTGTTTACTTTTTGCTCCAGGGTTAGCCAAGGCTGGGGACACACACCTCTTTTAACAGATTTCATCCCATTTTTCTAGCTACTTGTCGTCCTCCTGTCCAGGATCTGATTGACAGTTCTGTCCCTCCTTCTCATCTTCCTCTTCTCTTTCCTAAATCAAGGTCTGACCCTCATGCCATCCTCTTAGGTACTGCGATTACTTGCATTTCAAATAAATGGGATTTCTGGGGAGGGAAGAAAACAAGCTGAACTTTGCTTAGATTGTTTTCTTTCAGGCAATCACTCCCAACACATCCCAGTATATGCTATATAAGGTTGTATGCTTGTGCATTGTTTTTGGGATTGCTGCTTGAAAACACTCATCTTCTTAACACTCATCAGCTTTGTCTTATTGGTAAGAGTGCTGTTTTCTTGTTTAACTATTCAGTTTTTTTCCAAATCACACAAACAGATGCAGGGAAATGTGCTCTCATAAAATATAAACAGTATCCACATGCACAGTATCACGCCAGTGTCATTCTGTGAGTTTAAAACCATCCCTAAGATCATATGGAAGAACTTAACTTTATACATTAAGGCCTCTGCACGCATAGAAGGTATCAAACGGGGGACGTTTCTTTTGGGTAGTAGAGTGGGCAGGCACTCCTCCCATTCTCAAAGCCATATAGGGATACCAAAATGACATCACCGCAGATGTTTCCATTTCTTGTCTGTCTTTAACCATTCATTCCCCCTTGTGACACATACAAAGCTTGCAATTTATGGATCACAGCAAAAATCATTCCTACGTCCTGTTTCTGGTACAGTTAAGTAACTGGTGGGTAGGAATGTGAGAGGGAAGTGGGAGAAACCCCTCCCTCTCCCTTTAATCTGTTTTTCCATCCCATTTGCAGTATGTTTGAGAGGTGCAGTTTGGTGGGTTTCCCCTTTAGTGTCCGTTGTTCATGTTGTCTTTCTTACTAGGTTTCAGTTCAGGTCTGCCCTTACCACTCACTGGGGGAGTTCTTAGTGGACCTTCTAGAGCTAAACTGCTATGCACAAGGGACTTTCTCCTTGCTGGTGGCTTTCTCAAGAAAGGAATGTCACTTTCCCAACCCCCTGGCCCCCCAGCAGATTTTTATAGTACAGAAAGAAGGAAGAGGGAAATGCTTTATGTCATTTTTTAGAGTGACCATGCGTTTATTGAAGTGTGTTCCAGAGTGAAACTTTGCCACGTCTTGGATCCTGGGAGTAGACGTTTGTATGCTCCTGCTTGCTCCTCTGGAGGGAGCTTTCTTGTAGCCACGGATTTCACTTAGGAATGTGTTTCTGCACAGCTTTTCTTTTTCTTAGTGGTGAAAATGGAAACTGAGAGGCCTGTCAGCCTCCCAGCAAACAGGGTTAGAGCATAAAGCACAAATGAAACCTGGTGTTTGACGAAAGTGCAGCTGAGATTTCCCATTGCGTTTAGCACTCTCTGGGACGACTGGAAGCACATAGTTTTGGGACAGCCAGGAAGGGTAGCTGGCAGAGCTCCAGCGCTGGGAGTAACACTCATAGCAGCACCACAGCAGAGAGCTCATGTTAGGGTTGAAGTCGTTTCTTTCTGAAATGAAAGGGCATCTTTTGTGGATGAAGACAGAAAAAAGCATGCGTGTGTTTGCTTGTGATTCTTGCTCATAGTTTTATACGTACGCTTCCAGAAGCTATTTTAGGTGTGAGGTAGCACTCTGTATCACCTGCCTCTCAGTACGCTGAATGGGTTGATGCGGATCTTGGCTTATAAGGGAAAAGGTTTTAACGTTTCACAAATATTCAAGACTTCTGCTTTCTCCTTATCAATATGTGCATATGTACTATGTGGTTTATAAAAATGTGTATATATAAGCAAACTAAAAAAATATAAATGCATGCACACTGAAGTACATACACATTTGGCACGTACAGTTGTAAATAAGGAATGCATGCTTCACGAGGTATTTCTAATGGGGTTTAAAAGTGGGTATAGAAAATCACATTAGGATGCAATTATTGAGCAAGTCCCTGCTGTACGCTCTAACTTTGTAATACCATCAGGAGGATAGATAATTGTAGTATTGTCTTGTGTGCCACTGGGCAAATAAGCAACATAAACATGATATCAACATGGTAAGTGATGACTCCTACCCAGAATCCAGAGCTTAGCATCAGTAGTTGCTGTGAGAGAAATCCCACACGGGAGAAACGGTATAATCTTGTGCCTTGTCAGCTTGCCTGACATCTTCTACCTTGCTGACAGCATCCCGCAGCTCAGCCCCCTGCTGCAGGAGGACCTCCACGAGGGTGCACCGAGCCTCAAGAGACCAGTGGCAGCACCTACTACACTGAGCTCTGCACTGCGGCCTCCCCTCTCACCAGTTCTATCTGAGTGCTGATGCTGGCCACCGATGGGGCAGCCAGAGCACAGCTCCCGGACTTGGCCCTGAGGTGTGTGCTCACCATCCTGCTTGCCTGCCCATGCAGGCTGCCATGCCACGTCCTGTTCGCTGCACTCCTGGTTGCGCACGCTCCCTGGGCCGGGTTTTCACCCACTGATATGTTCATACAAACGTACATGTTCACATGAATTGTTCACAGTGATGCAGCCAGGAGTAAAACTGAGAAAATGACATCTGTTTTACTGTACTGTTGTATCTGCTGAGACTGGTTTCAGGAGAAGTAAGTTTGGGAATATAGAGGCTGCAGGAAAGTTCATTGACAGAAACTGGGAAACTTTGAACTGTTTTTTTTTCCAATTAACCTTTCTTCCCCTGCCTTTCCTTCTCTCCCCATCCCTGTTTAGGCCAATAATCTTCCGAAAGCAATTGCAGCAGCTCACACATTTCTTCTGAAGCATCCAGATGATGAAATGATGCAAAGAAATATGGCCTACTATAAAAGCATACCTGATGCTGAGGAGCATATTAAAGACTTGGAGACAAAACCTTATGAGGTATGATTTTTTATTCAGAGTCTGGTCTTTTGGAACTGTTCAGTTACTCCTCTTACTGTGTGAGATTCAAGAATATCATTTGCTCTCATGTTCTTAGTTCCTACTCTCCTTTCCTTCTTCCTGTCTTCCTCCATCCGCTCTGTTCTGCCTTCTTGATGCAGTCAGTAATTTTCACCTCTCACGCTTTTTACTGTTTCATAAATGAGTCACAGTGAATCATAGATAGTGGCACACCTGGAGGCTGCTACATGCAGGTTGCTGCTGGAGCTAAGCAGGTGCATAGTTACTCAAATGTGGTATAGTGGTCGAACTTAAAATAAGCTGGACATTTGGTGTTAAGTGGTCAACTGAAAATGCTGTCAAAACCTGTGCTTTAGATTCACACTGTTACTGCTGTCCAACAGGCTTTTCTTTTGATCTGAAATGGAATTACGTACTCTGCTCTCTAGAAATACCTGGTAAATTCCATTAATCATCTATATCTGTTGTCCTCACATTAATCAGATAGCAGCTTCTATAGTAATTCAGAAATGCAGATGCATTTTGTATTTGAATTTACACACCAATTTCCACTGATCAGTTACTTCTGATTCTCATTCCTGCCAATTTTCCAGAATCTTTTTGTCAGGGCTGTGAGAGCATACAACGGTGACAACTGGAGAACATCTATCTCAGACATGGAACTGGCTCTTCCTGATTTCTTCAAAGCCTATGATGACTGTACAGCAACCTGTGAAGGTTCCCGAGAGATCAAGGATTTTAAAGACTTCTATCTTTCTATTGCAGGTGAGCAGTTAGGAAATAATAAGGAAAGGTGTCCCAAAGGTGCACTTCAGTTTATCTGTAGGATTGACTACCAGGGTCCTGTTTCTCAGTTTGCAGTGTGAAATGCACATGCTACACCATGCTCAGTTTGGACCAACATGAGTTTATTCGATTCACTGAAAACTGCTTGAATTCTGGTTTGCTTTTTCCAGTAGGGTAAAGGAGGCTGTCAGCATTCAGAACGGAGAGCTTTTACTTTAACATGCAAATTTACGAGTTTGTCAGAATAACAGATGAGTAAATAATAACTACTCCATCCAGATAGCAACAGTTATGCAGATAGGTCTCTTGACCAACATTTCAATATCAATTTGACACCTTTGAGGCTCAGCGTTTAGCCTGCCTTCAAAATCAGCTTTGCAGTTTATGTGTCACTGGTCAGATGTATCTGCTTTCTCATAAGTATGGCGCATTTCTGTTGCCTGTTTTTCATCTTTCCTACAGCAGAGTTTTGCTAGCAGTTAAGATTCCTTTTTTTTTTAGGGTGTAGATTAAAAAAAATCCATTGCTTTGCAACGGAGAAGAGATACCACCTTTTTTTCATTGCTGTCAGATTGACACGTACTCACTTCCTATGCTCTTTCATAGCAAAAGAAACAATTTCTTCAGTGCTGTGTGCTCAGCATTGCCGGCGATGTTGCGTGGAGAATGCTGGCATGCTTTATCAACAAACTTAAAAGCATGAAAAATGCAACAGAATTTCTGCTTTGCCAAAAGGAAAACCAACCCAACTTTTTGTCCTAAAGCCATCAGATGTGTTGCTGAGGGAAGATTTGTGAAATACATAGGTGCACAGATGTGAAGTGCAAGAGCAGCTCCACAGTTTCTCAGTGTGGAACTGGTACCCATCAGTACAGTTGACATGGATCAGCTATTGCAGGCTGGTGCCTAGGACAGTAGATAAAGAGTGAAGGTCCAATCACAGCTGGTAAAGCATGAAACACAGGCCTTCTTTCCCAGTGGTTCAGAGCCCTGACGTCAGGATAACGCCAAGGCCAACAGTGTCCTTGCTTAGCTGTGATTGGCACTTGCTGTCATCCTTCCTCTTCCTCCTTGGAATGAAAGGACAATTCCCAGAAATAGTGGTGAGAAGGAAAAGTAGGAGATGCTGCATGATGTCATCACGGGCATATGCATACATTTCAAGTATTTTGTTCTTGACATAGGAAAATTCACATTTCCTTGCACTGCCTGGGCAGAGCTGTGCTCTTGCTCTGGGGAGATATATTCTGCCTTCAAGGCTTTAAACACAGAAGTAGATGCAGCAAAGGAAGTTAACCAGAAGTATTTGGTGATTGCACTAGGTACGTGTTTATCCCTGAGCAATGAGTTCTGTTTGGAAGCCAGCTGTCCTCATTGCATGGGATCACTTCACTGAGGGACTTGTGTTTCTAGCTTTATGTACTGGCTAGAATTGAATACTACTCTGTTTTGCGATGCCACTGTTCTTGTAAAAGATGGGCCTGGTAATTTCATTATGCCAGTTATTTTTAGTTAGCTTCAGCATTTTCCGTGTTAAGAATTGTCAGAGATGAAAGCAGGGGAAGGGCCGTTTGCTGTTCTTTTGCTTTGGTCAGAGACTTGCCACGTAAGCTTAGATAACTTGGTTTCACCTGCCCAATGTGGCTAACAGGGAAACTAAGGCTTTAAAATACTTCTGTTTGGTGGTGGTGCCTAATGTGGTCTATCCCCAAACTGCTCGAAATTCTTTGTTGGCGGCCACAGACTGCCTGTAGGTGTCAGTGTAACCTAACTGCTAGTGCTCTGGAATTGCGGCTTGGAATCATTTCAAGTCCAGACGGCCCAGATTTTAACCAAAGGGATCAGTACCAGTGCTTGATGCATACTTCATATGGAGCTGTAGACACTCAGTATTTCCAAGCAGCAAGATCCAGCTGCATAGAAGCCAGGAGAGCATTATAAGGCCAAATGTTAATGGGTACCTAATGGGAGGGGTTATAATGATTTGCTGTGCTCTATTCCCATCCTGTGTTATTTTCTTCCTTTTAGATCATTATATTGAAGTTCTTGCATGCAAAGTGCAGTGCGAGAGTAATCTGACGCCCATTATTGGAGGCTTTGTTGTTGAGAAATTTGTGGCCACCATGTACCATTACTTACAGTTTGCGTATTATAAATGTAAGTAGTGATTTAATGTGCTGAAATAACATTGGGATGATGTGGGGCAGTTTCCATTCATAATCTTTTTCTTCTAGTTATAATGCTTTGCAATGTAAGTAGTAGCCTCCAGAATCTGCCTTTTTAACCTGTTCTGGGACAGAAAGTCTGAGTTGCCTAGCATCTTTTTCTCCCTGTATAACTGTAGTTAACAGACACGGGAGATAAACCTTATATATAGAGCCCATGTTCATAAAATTGTCCCTGACAGAATAAATTGCTGAATGTAAGTCCCATAAGGATTTTGTCCAGGTCAGGCCCCTCTGGTTTAAGTTACGCATGGTTGTGACTGGTCTCCATTTGGGTGTTGGAAAAGTGAGACGGTTACAGAGTAAATGTGGTCTGGTCCGTCACTACCATTTGTTCTTTATATGATATGTACTGCCAGCACAAGTTCTTTACACTTATGCATAAATTTACATGAGCTTTTGTCATTTTGTGTAAATAATAAATGCTCATATAAATTATAAATGTTCATAGTATGTATTTGAGATGCTTAAATGATGCACCAATTCTTCTGCCTTTTTGAAGTAACTCAAGACATCCTGGGGCAAAGAGTGCGAGCCACTTCCGTTGGAACCTGTGCAGTGACACAGACCCATTTTGTACGTCTGTGTACAAAAAGGGCATGGTTTGTGCCAAAAAGCCACAGGGGTCAAGCTGTCCGGCCCACATGGTTTCTAAGCAGCTGAATGTATAGCTCTAGCAAATTTTTTCTTATAACTTACTCAGAGAAAAGGAAGATTATGATTCAAGGCAACACATTTAACATAACACACTTCCTTCTATTCAATAAATACTCAATTTTCAATTCATCATTTCTTCCACAGAGAAACCTAGAGAGTATTTCATACCATTCACTTTTCCCTAGAGGATTCTTATAATCCTATTAGAATGGGGCTTATGGAGCTAAATGGATTTTGAGCAAAAGGGGACCACTTCACAGAAACTGTAGTGTTCTGGTGCTCAGTGATTACGTACTTGATAGTTAAATAACTCAGTGAATTTTGCAGTTTCTTGAGGAACTACTTGCACTGTAAAGAACACATGTAGCCCTTACAGCTACTCCTGCAGGCTCTAACATCAGAGGGAAGGCATATTCAGCCATGTAGCATCAAGTCATTAATGACTTCTGCTTATGTTGTTTGACTGCACATTTTACAGATCGACTCTTCCCTCTTTGTCAATTCTTGTACAAAGAAGTGGGGTTATTTTTTTGCTGGGGGGGTGGGGGCATCGTGGTTTTGTTTTGTAATAAATGCCGCAGTGTGGGCTGATACCTCACTGGTACTGGGATACCAGTATCTCACTGATACTGGACTATTTGGTTAGGATTTTCATAGAAAACCGTTAGTTAAGTCCCTATTTTTGAATCATGTTTCAGAAACCTGTTTCAGAACATGGAAGTAGTATATCCTTTCTGGGAAGCAATTTTGTTGGGTTTTTTTTATCTGCAGCTGGTGGGGAGATAGAAAATGGGTTCTGTTTCCATCTGAGTTTTTCAGAGCTTGGATAATAGTAGAATTTGTTCATTTACCTTATCTGAATTTTCGTGTGTGTGTTTATTAATTAGTGAATGACATGAAGAATGCAGCTGCTTGTGCTGCTAGTTACCTTCTGTTTGACCAAAAAGATGAAGTAATGAAACAGAACATGGTCTACTATCAGTACCACAAAGACAAATGGGGACTTAAAGAGGAGGATTTTCAGCCCAGATCGGTAGGTGAATTAATTAATATGCCTTCTAGACACATTCAGATGTTTTCCTGATGCTCAGGGGGTCAGAGGCTGGGAAAGGGGGGTTATCTACTGGTTCTGGAGTTAAATGCATGCTGTTTTATTAAAACCACATAGAAAGTTGTACACAGACGTACTGTGTAATGCAGACAGTGAATGTCATTGTAGTCTTGTGTTGCAGTAGGGTATAATATGATATGATGACAAGTAAATTCACAGTGGTACTTGTCCGACACATGCATATGTATATCTTTATCTACTTTGATGATTGAAGCAGCTGCTCCCCGAAATCTCCTGGTGAAAAGATCACTCCAGTAACATTTAGGCTTTTGGGAATCGCTTATTATTTGCCAACATGCCCACTTGCTTGTTATTTTAGGTTCTTTTGGCATTGAAATGTGTCTGGATACAATAACCCCAGCTAAACTTACTTTCCACTTACTTTAGAACATAGTTGGGTGGTTGAGGATGGAAAAAGGCCCAGGACCATACTGCATCTAATTATCTCAGCTGGAATACTTGCTGCAAAAAGCCCACAGTAAACATCAGGCCATCCAGCAATAATTGTGGTCTCTACATCCTTGCTTTATGTGCCTTTCTAGACTTGTATGTATCAACTGCTGGATATGAGTGGGGTTCTGAATTTATCTGATAAAACCCGTATATCAAGATTCCATATAGTCCTAATAAAAGCTACTATTCAGTTCTTATATACGGAATATATGTAACCAGATTTTATAAACTGAATTGGGATTATACATCGAAGCAAATATTTTCCATGTCTAAGGAGCAGCATTTGAGTCATTGCACAGTTATTTTCTTGTTTCATAATAACAGATACGTAGGATATCATCAACTGAAATATAGTGCTCTAGCTTTGTGGCAGACAACTGAACAGTGCCATTTTTAAATCAGGGTGTATCTGGCCCAGCATACATGCATTCTTTTCCTGTAACTTGCAACTAGACTGAAATTCTTAATCCATATTTCAGCATGGAGAAGAGAAAAATGGAATATAATGATGTGATCTGGCTTTGCAAGATTATTCTAACAAAGGGTTTCTATGCTCGTCTTAAGTTTCCATGCCCAAGGAAGTTTTACTGATAAAAACATTTTGCTGTGTTTCTGGACTACTGCAGCCTGGACTCTGACGATCAAACTGGATTTTCTCATTGCTAGAATTTATGTCATACAACTGAATTAACTGCTTTGTGACACCTGAGTGACTCCTTAGACATCAGTGGTATGTGCTGACACAGTCATTAGTAATATATGTTCTTTCTCTACCGCATGACTTCTCTGTGGAAGAGTCATTTAAGTTAACCTAGCTGAAGCAACAGCGAGCATCCCGCTGGGTAGCATTCCAGTTGCCCTTCCCATGTTGCTTCTTCAGATGCCTCAGTCACCGAGACCTGCACTGGCCCAGAGGTCCTTGATTCTTAATGCTGTGTTGAACTCAGTACATGTGTGCAGTGCTTAGGTGGCTGACTATCTGTATAGCAGCGCAGCAGAGCAGTTCACATACGCACTTTATGGGTTGCGCTGATTTGATAATTATACTCCTTACTCTCAAGCCAGCAAACTCAAGTCAGAAATACCACTGCATTTGAGTTGAATGTTTTTGATTTGTGGACAACTGTGACGTGCAGCACACCTTATCTGCACACTGGAAACCCAGGTCTGCCCTGCAGGGCCGGCTGAGACAGAAGAAAGCAAAAATGCGTTTGGTTCTTTCAGGCAGCAGCAGCAGCGAGTTTGAGCTCAGAGTTGAAAGGGACCACTCCTTTGTCACTGCTTTTGAGGACAGAACTGTGCTTTATAGCCATATTGGAGGCAGTGTTTGGTGGTGGTGGGAGTAAGAGGTAGCAAAGTATAAAACTGCAAACCACAGAGAGATTTGGCATGCATGTGCGGAGAGGATAGAACAAGGGCCTTACATGTTAACTCTGAGTGTTTCATTGATAATTCCTCAGGAGCTGAGGACTACAGATGATTTTTAAATATAAAATGTTAAATGCACACAGCTGTATTTTCTTCTGCTTTGATCCATGTAACTAAGAACAGAAATTACTTGCTATGCTAATCACTTGTCGTGAAAACCGTGATGCCTCTGGTTTATTTTCACAGTGGTAACGGGGTGGCAGCAGCATTTGGCTCTGACACTAAGCTTTAGATGTTCTTGTGAAAGGGGAAGTTTCCTCTTTTCCTCCCCAAAAGGCGTTAAAGGGGATGATCAAAGTAGATTACTGTTGGTATTCACAAATATGGGTGTACATGACTGAGCTAAACAGACAGGTGGGTGACCGTGCAGAATTTCCCTAGCCCAGACTCAGTCTGGGGTGAGCCATTATCATGCAAAATAGCTTCGTGTCTATTTTTCTCAGAGCTGCCTGCTGCCGTATGCCAGAGCGCGGGGAGACAGAAGCTTTCTCACATCCAAAGCCTGCTGGAATGCAGGCACAGGCTGCTGCTCAGCTCTGGCAGTCTCGTTCCTTATTCTCGGACTTGCCAGTACTTTGAAACGTGAGAAAGAGGAGAGTGCTTTGTTCTTCTGACACCGATGGAGCTTGCGCTTAGAAAGGTCCACAGAAGACACTGCATACGCTGCTTGCTCTTCTACTATTTCCTTACACAAACATTATAACCCACCCTGGGTCTACCTTCTACTAAGTCTGGGTGTGACTTCGCTGGAATACTTTCAGGTGACGTGTGATGACACTCCCCTGTCTTGCTACCCTAACGTGGAAATTCTGGTTTTTGATAGGAGGCTGTTCGATACCACAACATAACCACACTCCAGTTGGAAATGTATGACTTTGCAAAGGAACATCTGATGGATGATGATGAGGTGAGTTTGCTAGAAAGGAAATCGTGGTCAAAAACCAGTGATCACATTAAAGTGAAGATGGTACATAGATGGAATTCCAGGATTTAGCTACTATGGAAAAACCTTCTTGTAGCCATGACCATTTTATCATGATTTTTTCTTTTGTAAATGGAATATAAGAAACAAACACAAAGAACATCACATACAGTTTAAAAAAGTATGGATGGTATTCACACCAAGGTAAATGTAACGCACTGAGCCCACAAAACAAAAGACCACCTTGCAAGCTATAACACAAGGGGGCAGAGAAGTAGTGTGTATATATATTTATATATATATATTGTATATATTTAATCTTAATGTTTTTCTGGTTTTGGGGGTTCTTTGGTTTTGTTTTGGGGTTTTTTTGGTTGTTTCTGTCTGAAATATTGTTTAAATTAGATTTAAAGATCCTTAGTATTTTGTCCAGAAGTAACCACCTTAATCTTAAATTTTGTCAAAAGGAAATCTTGACATCTGTTGGGCTTTTTTTTCCTGCATAGTAATATTTTGGTCACCCAGTCTTGCTTCTTCAATGTTTGGAATTCCTGGACAGATAACATAAAGTGACTACTATTAGACTGGAAATATGTAAAGTGGATTTTTTTTGTGCAGGGAAAGTAGTTAAATTGCTGAGAGGGCATTTCTTTGTCTCCCACAGCTGAGATGAAAGTGTAAGTCATGGAGGCTTTGGATTGCCTTTTGTTTTGCTTTGTTTTCACAGTCTTTCATTTAGAGGTTTGAAAAGAATCTTCAAATGATGGAATAGTTCATTGTTGGCATTGGCAAAGAGCTATGCTCAGTTTGGCATGGGGCAGGGTACTTGTAATGAGCACCGCTGAGCTCTTTTTTAGTTAGAAAAGAGAAAGATGGTTTATGTTAAAAAATGAAATCACCTTTGCAGTTTTTATGTTTTCCAGCACATAGGGAGAGATAATATTTTATAGCACAAAAGTAATAACATGTCTATGCTGCCTTCAGTATGCTAGTGACCTGAAAACAAGTCTATACATAAAATTCCATTGCAAGGTTACCAGACTTAAGGAAGACTTTCCATTGTGATAAAACTGTGAAAGACAGTTTAATAAGCTTGTTATAAGGTTAAGCGTAGATGAGGACTAGTCTGTATGGATTTTCATCTGGGTGTGAAATACTTGAGCACTTTCTATATTCCCTTGTTGGTTTGTGCTTTGCCCATTATGTTGGGCATGAACTTAATTTGTAGTTCTTCTCTCGTATCTGCTGCTTCAAAACACAGTGATGAGTAGTTAAGGAAGGGAAGAAGCAGTCTGTTGTGAGGGCTTTCCCCATGTGTTGTTAGAAGAAGGGATAGAAACAGTCTTCAGCCTCAAGTACTGTGTGTAGAATAAACAAGCAGTTATTTGCTGGCATTCATTCGTGTTTCACCAATGCAGTTATAAATGACCTTGCAATCTGCAGGAGGGAAGTACAGTGGAAACCTCAATTAAACTTTTGGGGAAGTGACAAGGAAGTCACGTTACACTGGATTATTTATTTGAGTTAAACAACCAAAATTATTGGGCCTGGTAGCGCCGCAGGTATCCCTACCCCACACTCTCCTCATAACAGGAAAGTTACTGTTCTCCTCTCCCAGGGAAAAGCTGTGCCCTCCCTTACTAGAGCTGAAGAACCTGGGAGGGATGGAGGCTGTGCATGCCTCTGGCTTGGCTCTGGCTTTTGTTAGTGAACTCATAAATCCCTGGCTACCAGAACTTGTCTTTGGCTGCGGGAGCCTTCCAGGGAGTCCAGACAGAGCAGGAATAGCATAAAGGTAAAAAGCGCTACCTTCCAGTTTCTGCTGTATGGGCAGGACCTGGTAGCAGAAGTGGAATTTCTTGTTAATATTTCTTCTGGCATGGATAGGAAAGCTTGTTCCATTGGAATGCTGAAAACTGAAAAACCCAGATAAGGTGTTACAGTAAAAACTTCATTAAAAGTTATTAAGGATGAAGGCAACCTCTCTTTTTAGTACACTACTTATTTAAACCATGTGCATCTTCGGCCATAGGCCATACCTTTTGTGGGTTTCTGTGGTCCATGTTTGCTGTCTGTGATGTTGCTTGCGGGCCAGGAAGCCCGTAAAATAATCTGCAGAAGAAAATCATTCTCTTTCCTTGAGTGAAGCAAAAGGATTCATGTGGCAAAAGGATCTCTTCCTATGTGAATATGTCATCATTCCCGAGTGAAGAATCTCACTTTGTTCAGACTTCTCAGTGCTCCCATATCCCAGATCATCCATGTGTCTTTTTAAATCCAATTAGCAAAGTGAGTGAGAACATGTGGCTTCTTCCAATAATCCATGGCAGTAATTGCGAAGGCTGGAACGTGCAGTAATGATTTTTGCATATGTTGCTGCAAGAAATACTGTCCTGTTCATGTTGCTTTATTAATGTTTTTCCACAAGGAAATGAAAAACCCCAGTTCAAACATTCAGCACAGCAGAGGTGACAGAGAACATTAGCGCCAACTGGCTACAAATTACTTTTTCTTTAAAGTAATTATCATTAAATATCCTTACGGCTTTCCACAGTGAAGTTGAAAGAACATTACACAGAGTTGTCATCTTGGTTGGCCATGGATTGTTAAGCTTTTGGATTCCTGTTCAGATGTGTAATCCATAAAGGCTCTAATAGATACAACTCCTGGCATTGCACAGGTTTAAATAGCAAACGGAAATGCTGTTAAGAGCCAGATACTCAGCTAGTGTAGATATAACTTCAGCGCTGCTCTAATTGTATGAAACATGTTTCTGGCCCATAAAATCATTGTTCTTGAGGACTTTTCATTTATAACTATTTTTTTTCCAGGGATAGCTACTTAGCTGTTCTAAATTGCAGAAGAACCACATGTATTTGGCTGAGATGGTCCTACGATGTGATTTTTCTTTCAGTACTTGATCAGTAGGTGAAAAACTGTTGGCAGCTTTGACCCACTTTATTTGCCGTCTTGTTCTTTTTATTTGTGTATGATGTGTGTGTCCATTTGTACAGTAGCTGAAATTCAAATGCTCCATTCTTGAGTGTGATGCAAAGGAAAGTAAGTGTTGAACTAGTGTGACTGCTGGAAAAAGAACATGTGGAATAGCATCAAAGCATGAGGGCCCAGTGGGCTACTTATAGCAAGTAATGATCTGAATTCAGCCTATTTTTCTGCTTGGGAATCACTAACAACATATTTTGAGCTTTATTAACTCACTTTTTGCATACATTCAGATGACCTATACGAGTGTGCTTGTAATGGCAAGTTGTAACTGCAGACATGTAAAGCCTGCCCTGCCTGCGACCTCAGACCAACACAGCTACAATAGCACTGCTACACTGAGAAGAGCTGGTGGCAGCCATTTCAGAGAGAGTTGGCAGCTAAGTGGCATTGTTCTGGTCCTTGTTCAGCATAAGATTCTTTAAAGAAAGAAGGTTGTTTCTTCATCATTTGCTAGTGGAGATACTGCCTGGGTGGCTGGCCCTGAAGAACCTTCCTGCTTTCCGCTCGTGCTTCTTTACTGTTGGATGTGTATCCTGGTTGAAGATGTTCCTTCTTCCATGTAAACCACCTTCCATGGGAAGCTGGGTCCATGGTTGGGCTTAAATGGCAGGATGTCCCAAAGTTGTGACATTAGGGGGAATTTTTAGCTGCCCAGTTTTTTTTAAGCTTCTGCATGCAGCACAAAGCAGGCAAGAGAGAGTAAGTGGAGTTCAGAAGCAAAGCCACTAGAAGGCTTCTGTTTTCAGTGCAGTGGGAGCAGTGCTGAAGTCGCTTTGAAACTGGGCTGACTCATGTTTTATAGGCATTATAAAACTGTTAAGAGGAAAGCGTATTTATTGGATTACTATAAAATACTATTGTAGTAACTGCAGCGTACTGCAGTCTCTCATAGTGTATGGGAGGAGAACAGTTACATGTTCAGACTGTATTAATAAAAATGAGATGGAAAAAATATTTGAGAAAGCAGTTAACGTACACGTAAAGAACAAATGAGCTCTTTTAATATTGAAGAAAACCTCCACCTAAAAGCATGTGGCAGTGGGGCACTGTGGATTAGGTATCTGAAAAATAAACAGGTTAAGGGCCAAATAATTTCTCTGCACAAAGAATTGAGGGATTTTTTTTTTCCCCCCTTGCTAGAATGCAAGGAATGTCCAGCCTGGTCTGTGCTGCTCTTGGAAGATCTGGGCAGGCTTTGAGGTGGTTACAGTGACCTCTCATGTTTTAACTGAAGGTTAGATCAAGGAACTTTTTCTTGGTCAAAGGCTGAATAAACCTTTCAGACTGAGCCATTCATTGACACATGCCTTACTGTTATCCCGAAATAATGTGTGTGTCCCCAAAATATCACTGGCCAGTGTGCGCTTTATAAGCTCTGTCAGGCCCATGGAGCACATACCCTCCAGGGTTGTCCGCATCAAACCTTTGTCTTCCCTCTTGCAAGATGGTCACTCCTCCTTGAACAAAATCTGCTGGTTTTCATAACCTAACTCTTTGTCACTGCTGTTAGTTATTCAGATTAGTCCCTTGGGCAGTTACACGGCACTTATTAGTTACAGGGCAGCCCCGACTTTTCCTCACACAGGCTACCCCTGCAACCCTTTCCCCTACCACTGTCTTTTCACCCATAGCCCAGTACATAAGGGAGTCAAATCTGTTACTCTCGCTGTTGAGCTAGTTTCCAGTGACTAACATCTTCCAGCTTTAGCAAAATTCCAGGTTTTGCTTTGAGGGACAGCTGGGAGACATATTGTGGGATAAATGTTTTCTTTTTAGATCATAAGGAAACAAAGATCCAACCAGTTCTCCTTGCTCTGTTTGTTGTCTCCCAAGGTACAGTTTGTTGAATGAGTTAGGATAAAGGCTGCTTCTTACTCATCCACAGATAATCACACATGGAGGCATGTCCACAGTAATACTTTTCTGTAGAACTTAATTCTAGAACACTGTTGTTTTAATATTTCCTGCCACTTCCCCAAAGAACAGTACCCCTGCGGTGCATACAGAGACCCTATTAAAAGGCCGTCAACAGATCTGCATGGAATGTATTGATAAGTTCAAGAAAGCTATTTTTTTCCCCAGGAGTTTTCCAGTTCACCCTGAGAAAGGACAAGGACCCATTAACGATTGATATTTTCTATGTAGAAGGCAGTGCTTAGTCTTTGCAACTGACAGCAAAGCATCTGATCTGTCAGTACATCTGCTACGGCTTGCAACTAGATTTAAATGCTGCTGTCAAAAGAAGAGTTGGTGCTGGACTGTCAGTCTCAAGTGGGCTATAACTGAGCCATGTATTGGTAGCTTTTCCTCTTTGCTGTTTATATTAATAACTGGCTAGGAGTCTCCAAAGTACAGATGTTTCTTCTAAAAGGTTGTGTTTTGTGTGTGTGAATGCAGCATTTAACATTGCATGAGGAAGGGCTGGCAACAATCCCTGGCCCACTGTGTACCATGGTCTTGGACACTCAGCTTGCAGTAATAAGTGAGGACTTCTGCATTGTTCATCTTTTTAGCACTTATTTTTCCAAATGCTGTAGCTTCACTTTAAATAGCACATCAGTATCAGTGGCCTGGGTTAGCTTATTCAGAATTGATCAAGAGCTGTGTTTTAAGATCATGCTTTATTATGACCCACCTACTCGCATACCCTCTGTAAAACCTTCTGGAGTTACTTACTGTGGTATAAAACTTGTTCTTTCTGTTTGTGCCCCTGTTCAGTTGTTAATCTAAGCCGAGGCTGCTCAGTTTGCATATCTGGCAGATAATTAGAGGCCCCAGTTGATCAGATCAGCTTCTCTGGCTCTTCCTACCACTCACACCAGTCTGGGAGCATTCCCCTTTTGCTGTTCAATATCATGCCTCCCATATTTCAGGCTATACCTGTCCTGTCTTTTCCCATGCATGCTTGCTGTGTCACTCCCACTTTCCATTCACTGTCCCTGGACTGGGAGAGGGAAGAAGAGGTGGGTAGAGAAGGGAGGTCATAGGGTGCTGGCAGAGCTGCTGTATCTGTAGCATGTACCTGGCTTCCAGTGCAAACCAGGAGGCGAAGACTGTGGACCAAGAGCCAGCTTGCTGATGAGGACGTGCTTTGCTGCAGCTGACCAGGCAGTCCCCACATGCACACTTTACAGTTGTTGGCTGCCTAACTATCAGGCGTGTACTGGTCTGATGGCAAACCCTTCTCTTCCCCTAGCTTTGTCAGACTTCACATACTGATTCACATACCGGCCAGACAGCTGCATCATGCTTTGGGCCATATATTGCTCAACTCTGATTTACATCAGCACTATGTCTGAGCGGCATGTTTATGTAACCTGCATTACTGGCGGGTGGCTGTTGTCCTGTGTAGTAGCTGCAGCAACTGCATGTAAAATTTGGTGTCCTTCCTATTAAGGGTAGATAGGAGCCAAATAGCATTCCAGATAACGGGAGGAACTCTGTCTCACAGAATGGTTAAATCATACCAGAGAATTATTTCAGGCACCAGATCCGTAGGCCAGCACGAAGTTTATTAGATATCAGTGGGCAGGAGGCTTTTTCCCTGGAGTGAACACCTTGCTGAGCTCAGTCATGCAGAATACATTAGCGCTCAAGTGAGCGCTAATGGGGCAAGGACAGTTGGTCCCTTTGGTCATAGCTGCTAGTGTGACAATGTGATCAGCTCTTCTAATGTAGTGTTAGCACCTTTCATTAGGCTGCCAACCACACTCTGGACAACTTGCAAATGTTTTATGTTCTGACTGTGAATGCACAGGCAAAAGTATTTTAACTGCAGGTTTTGCTTGTCTTTAATCCGGAGTTTTTGCCTTCTCAAATATAACCAACATCCAGGCAATTATTCAGTTGCATTACAGTGTATTTTCTGTATGTATATTGTTTGGGCAGCTATGTTTATATTTTTGCTGTATTTCAACCTCTCTTACTCCCCAGTACTTCTCATTAGACCACAACAGCTTCTGACATCCTTTCCTTTAGAGATCAATTTCCGGCTCTAGAGATTTCTGTTTTCAGTCGATTTTTAAATATCCTTTTTTTCCATTTAAAACTTGGGCTTCTTACATGTTTCTGGATGTGAAAACATAGTAGAATTAAAAAACCTGAACTCTGTCTGTGATCTATGCCTTCTGAAACACCCTATCTAACTGATGAACATGACAATAATATGAATTGATATTCCATATGGTTGAGTTACCAAATGTACAATATTGAAATCCCTATGTCTTCTGTATACTTCCTTATTCTGGGTCATTTAGTCAGGTGTTTGTGCCTTTCACCCTGCCTTTCATACTCTTCAGTTTTTAAGGATTGTCTTTGGAGGTAGAATGAGGGCAAAAATCCTTTTTGTTGTCTGTTATTCTTTCATTAAACTGTGATCCTGAGGTGTAAAGCAATTAGTCTGAGCTAGATCTGGGTCTCCTGCAGTAGGCACCGGTATTCCCAGTCTCCTGACTCTTCAGAGTTAATGGGACCTGCCCGTCTGTAGTCCTTCAAGAGGCACGCAAATGCTTGTGCCCAGTTTTAGGAGCTGTGCTATAAAAGTTGACCAGAAGTCCCCTGCTCCTCTGTTCCTGTATCTTCCAACTGCTTGTATAGTGACTGTTGGACCTAGTGGCTATTTTCTTCATGTCCATTTGTGAAGTGGTTTGGAGTTCTTTCCACGATTTGGCTCCTTGGGCAATCAAAATACTTCAAACAAAGGAAAACGTGCAGAAATGTCAAATTCCTGTTTCCCAATTGCCAGATTTCCTGCAACCAGTAAGACAAGTAGGGAATATGAAAACGCTGGCATTTTTTCCCATGTTTTTTATTGAATTGGATGCTTAGATGTTTTGAACAAATTCAAAGCAAAAAGAAATTGCCATCCTTCAGGACTTGCTAAAACCACTTCATACATTGCAAAAATTCAGCAGCCTTTTGAGCTGGAACTGTGAAGCAGGGTACAAGAGCCGCAGTTATTCCGGACAGCTTTCCTCCCACTTGCATTTTTGGTTGCTGGGTTCTCGTTATTTCTCTCCTTGCTACTCATACTTTTGAAAAATGTGATGTTAACATTTGTAATCACCATGACCATAATACAATTGCTGTATTAAAAATAGACAATTCTCTATTTCCTCTTATTATTTTTACTGACAGAGGTTTTCATGTCCTTTCCTTATCGGAATAGAAGGAAAACTAAGATTTTGGGTCTCAAACTGCATGTCTGGAAGGTGCTGTCTTCCTAAGGAATACCTTTCTAGGCAAAAACATGCTGTAGCAGTTACTGCAGCTCAGTTGACAGAGCAGTAAATTCCAGCTGGTGGGGCTGTATCATCCCAAAGTACTCAGGCTTGACTGCAGAAAGACGTTTGACTACGGTATAGGACATAGAACTACATTAGGAGTAGTTTAAAGTCAGATTGTTGTGTCAGTACCCTGTATTCCCAGAGTGGAGCTAGTAAATACAGTATTTTTCTGGTCTGAATCTATATGCAACATACTTGTATCCAGTGTGGAAGATACTGTGGTGTCTCTGGTTCTTTACATTGTTGTTTCAGGTCATAAATGGTTAGAGCAGACCGATGCAAAGTCAGAGTTACAGTTCTACAAAGCGCTTTGGCTTTGAATTTTGAATCTTATCTTTCATGGTATTTTAACCATCTCCTAATATAACAGGTGCTTTAAACATTTATTCTTCTACTTTCTGAGTCTGGGAATTTCGTTGTCTGTTTAAATACCTGAAAAAGTACAAGAGGATTTATAGTGAGTGTAACATTTCCTTCTTTGAAGATCTGTATGTCACTGCAAGTACTTGTGCTTCGCCTCTGTGGGTCATTTACCTGCGTTTTATAGGCTTGTTGGGCTGGCTTCTGTATGAAGTGTGTTAAAAAATACTTAGACACATTATTACAGTTCATGCTTTGGTTAAATAGTTAAAGGTTTTCATTGATTTTGCAGTACAGGGTTAACTTGTTCCTGTTAAATTTAATCCTTTCTAGGGTGAAGTTGTGGAATTCCTTGATGAGCTGCTAGAAGTAGAGGAAAAGAAGGAATCCTGATGAGTGAAATCACTATGACGTATTTTATGAAAACGAAGATTCACCATTGCTCCTTACTATTGTTTTTGGTCACCTGTAGTTCCAGTTAGATATACCTCAAAGCTGCTCCTTTAAGCTCCACCTTATGTCACAAGATCCACTCCTGAAAGATCACTTCCATGCTGCACTGACTCTTCTGAGTGTGGCTTTTCACTGTGCATTTACAGCACATTTAGTTGGTGCATATGGGTTTTCCCCCTGAGCTTTCTTCCCATCACGCAAACACAACAAAACAGACTGTTTGTATTTTCTGGGCTAACACTAAGGTTCCTTATTTCAGTGATGTTCTACTGAGTTGTAACAGCACAGCTAAATTCCAAAGAACTTCTGGCAGGTTATGAACCAAGGAAGACGTAACGGTTCCTCTTGACTTTCTGAGCTATGTACTGTATTATTTATATATGTCTTTTTCTATGATGAAGAGTAAAGTGATACTGAATCCCAGTGCACCTGAAGGACATGGCAATACAATTAAATAGCTGAAATAAGTTACCAAGCACAACCAGTGATCTTATAAGAGTTGCTTAAAGAATTCTGTATGCAGTGTTGCTGTTTTTTAAGATCTAAATTAAATTCCATGATGTGAAACTGAGGTCACTTAGAACTGAATAATAAAGAATTCCTTTTTCCTATGAATTCTTACTCTTTCTGTTGAAACAACTTGTGCTTCCTGTGTGAGGTGGGGCCAATCTTGTGTAAAATAATGCTGATGGATGTATTTAGCATTCTTTTCCATAGAAAACAGTTTGCTTTTTTTTGTCTTTCAGCCTAGTGGGACTGTCTCTGCAGTTCTCATCCAAAAGTAACTGCAGGTGGAGACTGAGGCAATTTCAAGTGGAATACTTAAACATTTGCATGTGAATTCCTGACATTTTATTAACTATGTGGTGGAGCCTAAGCAGAAGTACTTTGAAGGCCCCAAAAATACAGTATTAGAGATGAATAGTGAATTGGTGCACAAGACTACTGAAGAGCAGAAATCCCATTGACATAAGAGGAGGATCCAGGATTTCATCCCTTGCTTTCCCCTTTCTTTTTTAAGGATCAAGTCCTGCAAATGTAAGCATCCTGCTTACATCAAAGGGAGACAAGAGCATTCAGTGCTCCTCTGACTGAATCCTAATTCAGCAGAATGCGAGTTGCAAAGCCAAAATCTGCTTTAGGCAGTTAAGAAGGCAAAACATGAACTACACGGCCTTACTGAGTTGTTGCTGCTGTAGCTTATGTATGTTGTGGAAGTATAGTGTCTACACTATTGAGTGTCTGCAGAGAATAAGGGGAATCCACAGGATCAGGTTTAAGTGTCTTCCAGCCCATGACAGCAATGAATCATTTTAAAATGTTAGAAGTTGTGTGTGAAAGACGTTTGGAAAACCAGATTGGTTTTTAGCTTCATTAGTATAAATCACAGTTAGCATGCTGATGGGAGTGTTTATTCTCAGACTGAAAATCTATCAAGAGCCTTTCAGCTTTAGGAGATTTACCCAGCTCCACGTGTGGTAACAAAACCAGAATCTGGCTTGCTCTATGCCATTATACAGAGTGAGTATCAGATTTCCTGGAGCTTTTTGTTCCACATAATATTAGCACTCCATTTATTGTAATTTTATGTAAGAATTTAACTTTGCTTTTTGAACTTAACAAGCAGTTGATCATAAACCATCGCATCCCATCCCCATGCAATATGTGTATTATAATACCCACCTGGGGTACCTTCTCAAGTTTGTTCCTAGTTTTCTGTTGCTGGAGGTGTGTTTGTGCTCAAGGGAGGGGTTACTGCTCTGGAGGACTCTTACCCTCCTGCTTTCCAACCTGCATAGAACAGCTCCAGAGTTCCCCCTCAGAAACCCAACTGTTTATGTTAAGATCATATGCCCAAATAACTTCATCTTTAATACTCTTAACTTCCGAATCCAGAAGTCCTGCCATTGAAGAGCATGGAGCTGGTTGGAGGTGGATGTATCCATCTACACTGCCTTTACTTTACAATGTTTTCCATTTACTTTTTTCTTATCACCTTTTACCAAGCTGACTTAGGAGCTCTGCCAAGCACTGGCTATTGTCTGTTTGTTTCTGTAGTGTCCCAGCTCTTGTGTGTTGTCTGTAGGTACTGCAGTGCAAAACCTTAAAGTCTCCTAAAAGAGGTGTCTGTAATTCAAGTTCCTGAGCGTGAGGTTTTCCATATCTATGCATCGTGGGTGGAAATAATGTGTGCAGAAAGCTTCTGATCAGATTTTGCCTGTTGGTGAAGCAAATGGCATAGACTATAGTAGGTATGGGAGAACAGAAAATCAGTTCCCGGATCTCTTTGGTTTGCCACCCAGGTTTATTTCTTTCCTGTTAAAGAACCCCCTTTTCCTCTCCAGCATGAATTAGTGGAGACTGCTGTGATATTTTTAAAGAACAAAGTACATGGTATAAAATAGTGTTATATTTTCATTCCACCGGTAAAATGCCGAGCACCAGAATCAACCTCTTTTGTGATTAATTTAACTTCAATGAGTTACACTGGCGATACTTAGTGCCTGTGAACCCTATTTTTCTCTCTTCGTCAAACAGTTATTCAACCATTGCAAGTCTCTTGGGTATTATCAATGTGATTCCGTCTTTAAGGCTTCCTTAGCTGATCTGTTTTCATGTTCAGCCTTTTCCTCAGCTCTAGACCTTACAACTCAAACCCCCTGCCATTGCGCCTGTTCAGGTGGGGATTTCATGACTGACTAGGATGTCTGTTAGCCAGTGATTTATTTGTCTTAAGCCCACATTAGGTAAGCCTGATGTCATTTACCATTCCCCTTAAACTGGGAAGGCAGCTGATACTCTTGTGGCCTCCTGAAATGGCACCGTGATCCCTTTCTCATTGTGTTCAAGTGCCTGTGGATTTTTTCTGGCTTTTTTAATTTCCACTACATATGGTCCCAAGCCAGTTCAATCTTAATAAGTACAAGTTGTTCTTTTCTAATGAGAAGTAGCTCCTCTTCCAGTTCCTCAGTATTTATTGTGGCTTTTTTCAGCATTCTCAGGTTCTTTTAACTGATTTTTCTTTTGCTGCTGCTATTGTTAGAAGCCAACATTTACATGTGACTGCAATAAATCAGTGTCTTCCACTTCTCTGAGCCTGCCAGCTCTTCTTGGGAGGCTACAGGAGCATAGTTCTTGCCTCTCTTCTGCCACCCCAAATTCTCTCAGTTGTGAGTTGCCTGCTTCAGATGTTAGCAGCATCTGCAAAACCTGAGGGGATGTTTAGGTTTTGTCTCCATTTCTTTTCTTTTTATAAGGCTTACGGTATGATGCTGATGCTCAGGGAAGTGTCATTTTGTTGACGCCACTGTGTTCATGTGACTTAGTTTAATGCAGCATAGGTGGCATGTACCTGCTGACCCTGGGCTGACCAATTCATATTGACCTCAGTAGTAGAATTGCTTGTTATAGAGCCATACAGTTAATTTTCTTAGTAATTACATTTCTAGTAACAAAGCTGGCTCTTTGGGTAGCTGATGTTGGCTTTTGATCCTCTGGCAGATAGCTAGCACAAGGGCCTGCACGCAAGGCAAGTCCAGTGCGTGGCCTCTTGATGGATGGGGTCCTGCGTGATGGGGAACTGCTGGAAAGCTGAAGATCAAACCAAGTAAAAAATGCTGGTGCACTGAACTGGGTACTTGGTTACGTGAAAAACGTGACTGCTGTCCATCAGGACAATCTTCTTTATGCAAGAACCAAAGCTTGGGCAAGGGAAGAGATTCGCAGGTGGAAAATCGGTGCATCTGACAGACTCTGCCAAGCATATAATCTTTTTCAAAGTAATATCTGCTCTTACTGATAGTAACTTCATGGATTTCCAGCTGCTTGCCTCATTCATCCTCAAGCACAAATGTTGATTAAAAAAGGAAGAAGGGTGGTGGGTGATTTTTCTTCCCAAAGTTTAATTCCGTTCCCATAAAACAGCAATATAGGCTCCATACGTCAGTGTCTCGTCAATTCCAATAGCCAATAAAGGCAGCTATGAAACCCAAATACCTTTAGAGTGATCAATTCTGGCAAATTCAGTGGGAATTTGAATGTCTTGCTGGGCCCTTTCATTGTGGCAATTCTGCAAGCAGACCTTCACTGCTTCTGTTGACAAGGCATGAGCAAAAAGCAAATTCCAATGGCTCTGTTTTTCCAGAGGCTTACCCCTTTGGAATGCTAAGATATAAACTGAAAACATAGTCGGATGCTGTTCTCAATTCACCTGGAAAGCCCATCTGACCAAGGGATGCTGCTTCTTCCTACTTGCCAGAGTAAGTCAAGGTGGAATTAAAGGTGAGGCTCGTCAAGACAAGTTAGTCCCCTGAAAATCCTATTGCGTGTCCTGCTTTATGATGCTGTTTCTCAATAGACTGTTGCCAGTAATACCCACCGTGTATCTTTGCCGTGATTTATTGGTCTATATTGATAATGAAGGCAGACTCAGATAATTTTTGCTTCTAGAGTCTTCACGAAAAATGGTTTAAATAGGATGCAAATTCTACAGCTCTGAAAATGGAGTTGTGATTAGGCAAAGATTTGTTGGATTATAAAAGTACAAGTGTTTATTATGGCTGGTACTGAGGATAAACAGTTGCCTGCATATGCCTGCTACTATGGAAATATGTTTTTAAGTTCTAATGTGAGCTGTAAACCAAAGCTACTTCAGTTAAAAAAATTCAATACTTAAACTGTGGGGAGAAGTAGTCAGTGCCAGAGAAAACATTCCCATTTAATAATGTTTGAACATAGAGCTGTGATGCAGTTTGTAGCAAGGCAGTGAGAAAAAGCCACAACTAATCCTTCATTGCAGCTGTCTGAACTTTTGGTCGTCTGCCATGCTTTAAACAGCGACTTCTTTTTTCTGGTGACTCAAGACCTGAATGACCTAGTGTGGAGAGTTTAAGCTATATGAAATAAAGAAGTTAAGTAAGAAGCAGCCATAGCAAGTTGGGTTGCGCACCCCAGCAAATCAGGGGTTTGTGTCCTAAGTCCTTTCCAGGGCCTAGGAAAAATATCAAATAGATACCTTTTTATTTGTTTGTTTTGAAATATTCAGTGGTTTGGACACCCATCCCTCCTGCCTGCCCTCTTCCCTCTCCTTAGACTACCGATGGTCTATGGAAACTGCCTTCTGTGGAGTGCTGAAGTTTATAAATGGTAACGTTATCTGGAGAAAATCTTCCTGAGTTGAGTTTTCTTTGACTGTTTTTACCTTTCTCTTCCCTTTGGTGTACATCATGGGTGGGCCTTTTAAGCAGCATAAAGTAACTTCTTCCCTGATTAATTCTTTTGCAAAGAAATGGGACTTGCTGACTTTCAAGTAGAAATATGGGGATCAGAGGCGTAACTTTAGGTGGCTACTAACTTTGAAGAAAACAATTGGGGTTCTGCCTTTGCCCCCTTCTTACTATCCAAGATCTTACCATCTTACTATCTTATTTATTCTAAGGGATCAAACATTTAAGCATTATCCTGAGCTACTGGTAACCCTGTAGTTTGACAAGCCGTATAGCTCAAATCATTTTTTGTTACAAGTGGGTTTTCAAATGGTCCTTTTTTGGATCTTTCACAGTGATGTATTATGTTGTATCATTGCATTGCAAATTACTGGATATAAAAAAAGTAGATTCTTTCCATTGAAGAAAAAATATTAATCTATGCCGGCTTCAATGCCCATGGCAATAAATCCCCAATGGAACAGCTATTGAGGTAAATTATGCAATAAGGCAGCGCAGCACAATAAACTGTATATTGTTATCTAGCTGGCAAATGCAAGGACAAGCACAGAAACCAGACGTGTTTCAGCCCAAGAATTTACTGAATCCCTAAAATCCATGATCCCAGAGTTTCTGTACAAAGGGGAGTGAACACCTATTGGCTGCAAGGGCTTGAACCCCCAAACACTGCATGTAGCTTCAGTGTTACAACTCACAGTGAATTCTCAGCCAGCCTGACAGCAAATCCATGCAAGGCTCTGCCCAGACACAGCAAACAGCGCATGGTCTGTATGAAACAGGGTCTTATTTAATAGGTAGTTGCTAATACAGGAAAGGAAGAGAAAGACATCATGTCAGTCTGAACAACACTGAGCTCGTTCTAGCCAGCTTCTTGTAATATGTGGCTTTCTGGAAGAGGATGGTACATGACTTCTATCACAGAGCAGCAGATCAATCTCTTAATGACTGGATGTCACCATCACAAAATCACTCCTAATATTTTCCCCTTTCCTTTTACTTTTCCTAATTTTAACCCATAGCTGTCACTTTCAGCTCTTAATTCCTGTAATAAGTGACTCATCCCCTACTATATTCTGACCTTATCATCTTCAGATTTTACTGTACTATACTGTTCACCATCCCTACTGCCCTTGGTTAGCCAAGTTTCACACACAAAAGGAGATCTAAGTCAAATGTATCATTCTTGGGCTGTTTACCCCCAGCTGTTTGTTAGTTTTCCCAAACTCCCTGAATCACTCTGGTAAAGTGAAAACCGTGAGTACAAACAGATGCTGCTGCAAAAGGGGGTAGATGGTATTCTGAGGCAGAACCAGCCTGGCAGCCTAAGCGAAACACTTTTCAGCTATGTCTTAAACTGTCTTTGACAAGACTTATCCAAATGACAGACCTGTCTTTCCTTCATAAACATGTAGGCAAAGTGGATGATTTTCACGAGAACATACACAAATGCTTACTTTCCCTTTTGTTGTACCTTGATCTTTATTTAAATACCTCCAAAGCATTATATTAATGTACATTTTCTTCTGGTTTCCTGAATAACAATTATTTCTAAGGCTCAAATAAGGTCCCTGTACAATTTGTGGTTTTAGTTCTATTCCGAGCCTCATTTTCACATGTTCAGTTCTTGAGCCAAATAGTATTGACTTTTCCTTTTGAACGATGCCACACAGAGCTGTAACACATGCTTGTATCTTCCAATGCGACAATATTTGTAATGGATGTCCCCGTGTTTAGTTTTCAGCATGTTCCCGTAAGATTTCCGATGGTATGTTTTAGCTGAATTAGTCTCTATAAAGTTGCATAGTGCGAAATCCATTGGTTTTTTGGATTTTTTAAAATGTTACTGCATAAAAAAATAGTTTACAACAGAAATCCTAGGTTAGTTCATAGTCTAGAATGCATTAAAAGCATCAAGTCATGCATATGTCAAAGAACACAATATTTACAGATTTGTACAGTTTCTGTCCTTTATTTACTGTGGCTCTTGCCACTCTTACCACTCTGAGGTCAAATTCCTCATATGGCCATCATCTAAAAATGCTCTGTTTTCCTTATCAGCACTGAGATTGATGGCTGTGTGTATGCCGGGCCCAATTCTGCACTCCATTTCATAAAGTCTACCTTCTGTGGAGTTAAAAGATGGTTACCACTGACTCAAGGCAGCACAGCTCAACTCCCTCCAGTCACCTTTTCTTACTCCAGTATTTTGATGTGTTGAATGACTGGCATGTTTTGGCTAAGGCTGTGCAATAGAGCGGCAGATGAATTTATTTCTGACCTGCAGATTATTCAGTTGCCAGTCTTTCTCCTGTTCATTCAGAAAGGTAAGGAAGAGCATTTCATACTAAACTCACCAGAACTATGTTAAGGGATTCTAGACAACATTCTCTTCTCTCTCACTGCTTATTTTCAGGACTCTCGGAAGTGGAACATGCTGTTGGAAAAGCCTCTGTGTTTTTACACCAACTCCCAGTCTAAAAGTCAAGTGTTTGCATTGTATTAACTGGATGCAGTTTATCTCTTTCCCAGGTTCGCTCTATCTTTAAAACCACAACAAGCAGCATTCAGTATGGATACCCATCTCCCACAGCCAGTGTCCACCCCAGGCACCCCTCCAGCATGATGTAAGAGCAGAATGGAGAAAATCAGTCCTTCCACAGAGTTCACATGGCAGAAGTATTCTGCATGGCTTCAGTTGCCAGAGGGACACCCGGCTGTGAATTCAGTATCCTGGTCAGTCAGTATTGTGTTCAGAAAAGCAGCCGACTTTATATAGGGTGTCCCTGGAAAGTGCTTCATCACTGTTTGGCTCTGTAATAAGAGGCTATTCATCATAACACCTGGAATCAAAGGTGCTCTGACTCCTGCTGATACTGGAGGAAGAATGGCACTTACTGTATTCTCTGAATTCCAGGGAGACATCATGATTTCTATAAAAAGATTAGTATAAGAATGGTACTTCTTCACTAAGGCTAAAATAACACCTTCCAGAAACCTAGCGTGATGACCCAACGCTTGTGGCTTGTTAAGTTCACAACACTGACGAAAAGTACCTTAGTAATCATTGCAGTACTATCCATTAAAGTACAGTAGCGAATAGTTTTTCATTTTAAGACACATCAGGTAATAATTTGTTACGGTGGTTTATCCTGACCAGCTTGGGCAGGTTCTAAAAAAGGAACAACACCAAATATGTGGTTGCTCCAAAAACATCTTTCTCCCCTCCTTCCCTCTTTCTTTCCTTCTTCCGCTGAGAATAGACCAAGAAGGCCTGACCAGCCCTGCCATTACATTATAACCAGGTAACACAGCAATTAATCAATTAATTTATTATTAATAGGAGCAAAATGTAAAAGCGGAACAAACTGTAAATGTACTACCAAGCACACGGTGTCCTGTTGATACCTCCAAAAGACTCCTGTGATAAAAACACACAGATTCTTTAGCTCTTGATAGGTTGAATGTGTTAAACTGTGATTTCAAAAGGATGACATCTTTTCTGTCTTCTATGTTCTTTTAGCATTCTTCTGCTTTCTGCACTGCTGGATTTTAGCATCCATGAGTCATGAGATCCTTCTAGCATCAGTATGTTTTCCTTCCAGTTTCTAGCATCTCTGCCCAGAGGCCCCTGGTTAGACCTTCTGCATTTCGATGTGCTGGTGGTGGCAGTGGTGGTAGCAATGATGCCTGGGTTGACACCTTCCATTGAGTTTATAGACAGAATTTTTCTGCTGCCGTTTTTTGAAGAACCACACAGCCAGTACAGCTGCAACCAGTAACAAACAGAGAAGAATCACAATTACTGCTATGATAGCACCTTTACTGGAGCTGGGACAATCCTCTTCCTCACAGGGATCAGAAGTGGGGACGGGCTTTTCTCCAAGGCCCTGGGTGAGATTTTCTTGCTCAGCTAATTCCTGGGATGACGTGTCAGTAATGATATCTGGAGCTGGTGCAGTGGTTGCTATTTGTGCAGGGTAGGTGGTTGTTTCTTTTGGTTCTGCATATGGAGTGTGATCAGAGGGGCTGACCATCACAGAGGTTTCTGACATGGATGTTTTTAAGTTGGTTATGTCAAACAGCATTGTTGTACCAGGCTCCTGAGTCACAGTTTCCAGAGATGTAGTTGGGTGGTCCCATGCAGTATCATCATAACCTCTGCTTGTGCTTAAGTTCTCCAGACCACTCACTGATGTGAGTACTACTGGTGTCTCTTTGGTCCCTTCATCATCTACTGTTGTTGTTGCTGCCATAATCTGTGTTAAACCTTCATCTGGAGCTGGGCTACCATTGCCTGATTTTCTCACTTCAGCATGATTTGGTTGGTCAGTTGTGAGGACACCATCGTCTTCAGTTCCCATCGAACCATCAACTTTATCCCCTTCCTCTTCATCATCCTCTACCACTTCTTGCGTTACTGGATAGCCGTCTAACCATGATTCATCAGTGATGGCAACTGCATCTATCTCTGCTATTGTATCATTAGTTGTGAGAACGGGTCCAATGGGGAAATCCTCACTGTCGTAAAACATTTTGGCACCAGGTTCCTCATAGGGTGCCTTCACTCCAATGTGGTTATCACCTTCAGAAAGCTGTGTTTTAGTGGAATCATCTGTCTCTTTCTCTGATTCCGGCTCACTGAAAGCCTCTGATGGAAACCAGAACAAGTTTTTTTGGCTTAGGAGTGACACAGGGGATTCAGTTGGTGCCCTACTTCCTTTTTCAGAAGTGTCTGTGTCCTGAGTAACACCTTTGGTACTTGCAATTCTTCTTTCCTCTGAGCTTGTGCTGAAGGAAAGCTGTTCTTGCTCCTGTTCGATTTCTTCTTTGCCGTTGACGTGTTCATTCTCAACAATAGGTATTGATCGGTCATCAGGAAAGTTATCTTCATAGTCAATGTGTGCCTCGGTTTCATCTGGAAACATTAAAAAAATCCAACACAAAAGACAACGCTTAATTTCTCCAGAAGAGCACGGGACTCATTTGTTACAAGAAGCCAAGAAGAAAGGTGCAATGAGGAGTGACTTCTAGACAGTAATTTTCATTCCATGTGAGCTCTTCAGAGCTGCCCAAGGAAGACCCCACCACCAAAGCTGATACCGAGTTTTGCTTATCTTCATCTGAAGGAAAGAAGATGCACCCATGACTGCAAGGATAGAAAACTCCAGCACTTAAAGCCTAACACCTAGGGATCAAGATAACACCATCTGCAACCAACTCTCAGGCTTCCAATTTTAAGAAACTTAACGTTACCAAAAAGGAAAGAGGAGAAAAAAACCCCAAAACCAAACTGGCAAAACCCCCCAAAAACCTGAATGCAACAGAGGGGCAGATTAACCTCAAAGTTTGAGTTTGATTTAGAAATACTCCCCATGCCTCAACAGACTTAACCACTCATAGCAAAATAGACTTAACTCAGAGCATGAAACGGAATGTTTGAATTTGAATGAAATAATGCATTGTAATTTATATTTCTATCACTCCTCTAAAGGACCTTAGCTGAATGAATTTTCCAAACCAGACAGGGTGGTTGATTTTCAGCTCACACAAGTTTTACTCCATAGAAAGTTGATGTAATTGCTGAGATTTATGCTGGCATTACAAGCCCTAGAAAACAGTGCCTTAGGATGTGGAAAATAAAACAAATGAATCATGGTGAGAATTTTTCTTTTTGAGAGAGTGTTTAACCTTTCATGAAGACGGTGAAGCAATGGACCTGGCATGACGTGGGAAACAAGAAATGAATAGGCAAAGCTGTATTACAAATCAGTGCATTCATAAAGCCTTATCTTTTTTTGCCTTTTCACACTCAACCAACTTTGAATCATATTTTCATCTGGGGCCCACCTCAATTTCCGAATGAGTCACATTCTCCTTGGAGACTGCTTCCCAGACTTCTGGCAGAGCCATATTTCGTCTGCTCTTAAGAAAGATCAGAAATATTGTCAAACCAGTCTGACCAAAAGCACTCAGTAGTGATACAGCTCACACCAGCTTACTTTTTGCCAGAACAGCTTAAGCCAGGTGCCAGAACAGAATGAGTATTAGCAAAAGGTATTTTTCTTGCAATAGCATCCGGTTCTACCAGAAACCAACGCAGTTATGCTGAGGAAACCAAAATGTGTGAGTTAATACCTCTGTGAAAGCTATCATGTTGGAGAACGAGATGTTCTCAGTAGGTCCTCTCATCTCACAGCAAGGGTGTAGGGTGAAGCCTGTGCAAGATACGACAGTGCCAACAACAGACTTTTCTCCTGCCTGGTTCTGGTGTCCTTGTCTGCTTGTCTAATTCTCTAGATCCTCTCCATCCTTTCCAAGGCAGGAGAAAACTTCATCTGGTGCAAAACCAACTTAACAGACGGGGGAATCCATCTCTTAGAGGGGAAACCTTCTTGGTAGGATTCGCACTTTTCTAATTCATCCTTAAATCTTTTCCAACGATATTTCAGGCTTTTGTTAATGACTGGAGGGTCCCTATGAATGCCAAAACATTTTAGCAATGTATTTATGAAGCTGTGTGTGGCACTGCCCATCACTATGCAGCACTTATAATAGCCATCAAATGCTAGCCTCACTTTGCCCCTTGTCTTGCTTCCACTGAAGAATTTTTCTACCTGGCACGCTCTTTGCATGGAAATGGTGCTTCAAGCCATTTTGTCCTCTTACCAGCCAGGCTCTTGCTAAAAGCTGGCATCTGGCATGCCTGCTTCACTGAAGGCCGCTGCCTCCCAGGACAGCCTATAGGATGTATATGTGCACTGGGACATGGTAATGTGAGAACTCACTGTTTACCAACTGTGATGGTCATTGTTTCCTTTTCTGAGATGAATCATCAAACATGTCTGTCTTCACCTGTACCTCTATTTTTGCCACTCGTTTACTTTTGAGGCTACAACAATCCAGCTGAGAATAAAGCATTGATTTTTATGTTACGGTGTTCTAGTGCATGCACACACATCCATGAACAAAGATTACATTCATATGCTTGGGTCGTTTCCTCCAGACGTATTCTTTAGTTAGCAGTGTGAATGGGCAGCTAGTATTCATCTTATTTGCCAGTATGGATCATTGGTGAATGCTTAATGACTGTAATAATATGGTTTTTATAGAATTGGAAGCTCTTCCCCTTTAGTGCTTCTCCTGCCATGTGCTTTCAGCCCTTCAGATGAAAGTCCTATGGAGACACATCAGGAAAGAGAATGCGCTTCTAGGAAAACACAAGTCCTCAGTCTATCAGAACATATTAAGTGTTTGCTGAACCATCAATCAAGTCTCCATCAAACCTGCTGTCTTTGGGCCTGATCCTGCATGTACAGAAATGAATTGGTGCTTTCTTAATGTTCAGCTGAGAAAAGAAAAAGCCCATTGTAGTCTGAAGAGACCCTGAGATTGGAGCTCATTATACACTGCTTGTCACTGCATAAGGCAGTCTTGTTCCTTCTGACAATCAGATTGTGGCCCGAGTTGTAAAGCTGCTGTAATGTATTTTCATATGCAGTCTCCTGTATTTGTATAGTTTGTAGCAAAGACTATCAACATAACTAATGTTTGTGTACGGGACGGCAGAATGAAAGCAACTATTGAGCTCTCTAACCATCAAAGGAAATACAGACCCCCTGAGCCTGAAGCTTTGATTTATATGATCCTGAATCGACTTACACAATAATAATACTCCATTCTTTCTTCTGGGTCTCAGACCTTCAAATGGGGCCTGGACTTTGTGTTTAGTGATTTGGTGTTGCCATGACAATTTTTGAAGTCAGCCCTGAGCTTGATATTGTACAACTTCTGCACTTCTTTTTGCTCACCTCCTCAGCACTCACCTGAGCTTTCCAGCTCCCTGAATTTTAGTCTCAGTACCGCAGAGCCACAACCAAACTAGATTCATCTCCACCTCTTATCCAAATAGGTGTAATCTATATTTATACAGTTTTTAAAACTGGTAGCAACTGGTTTAGAAGCGGTTGCATCTTCCCTCCTATCCAGGCAGGTCTGTGCTTAGCAAGAGCCAGCACTGAAATGAATTAGTCCAAGACCAAAAGCTTCCTGTATTTGGTCGTTGTTACACCTTACCCTTACACTTCTCTGGCAGACTCAAGGATCAGGGGGTTTTGATTCACTGTCTGAGGGATTACTGAGGCTGAAATGAACATTTTACAGCAACAGCAGCTGAAATGGCACACTACGGAAGATGTGAAACTCAGTTAAAAGGTAAAATCCTTTTAATTTAGCCTTGTCTTTTCTGAGTAGCATCCCGGCCTTAAAGAGCTTTCATCTCCTTCAGCTTTTGATCCTAATGTGAAAACAGTGACCAAACACAGACACAGGCAAAACCAAAGAGCGAGCCTGGTTTTCCACACTCTAGGATCAGGTTAATTTTTCTTCTAGATAGCATATTGGCATCCCAGCTGTATTTTGAGCGTTGCTATTTTGGACAACCATAAAGTGCACTGCATATTTTGAGGATGTATTTTTGGAGTACAGGAAGTTGAAACTTGATTCTGTGTAGACCATCATCATAAACATTTCTACTGTATAAACCCAGCTTTATTCTATGAATCCCAAAGTAGTTACAGTGAACACTAACAAGAGGATATGTGTCTGAAAGGGCAGGAAGGAAAAGGGCATGTAGCCCAATTTGCCAAGATCAGAGTTGTAAACTAGAGCATCTTGAAGAATTACCCATTTGACTTGGATCGCACTTCTCTCAACCAGCCAGAGTACGCTAGACAGAAATTGTTTTGCCTTTAGTCTTTTGCAACAGCTACAAGAAGGATGACTTTTTATTGAAGCAGAAAGCCTGCTAATGTAAATAAATAACCCATCATCATTTTTCAAAGTAATTCCATTTGGCAGAATCAGTTCATGCCTGATCAATACCTTCCATTAATCTAATGGAACCGCTCAGTGACAGACCTGAAAAGAGAACCAAAGTCTGTCGTAACCATTGTTTTGACAAGGCATGGGCATATTTTGTTCTGACTTTGTCTGTCACAACTCTTCCTTTGCACTCTCAGAAGAAAACAAAACAAAACAGCCCCAGATAAGATTGGAAGGCAGAGACATTTTGCTTTACTCTGCCCATTAAAAAAGTAAAAGAAAAAGAACTGAATGGTGCTGGCTGGTCATGCGTACAGAGCGCATGAATGTGAATCAACACTATTCCTGAGGACTCAGAAAGCAATGTTTGAAGTAATGGGAATAGTTGAACCAGGCAAAAAGACTGGGAGCTGCAGACGAAGCTTTCAGAGGTGGTCAAAGTCAGCCGAATCCTCCTCACACTGAAATCAGAAGTCTGGTCCTCAGTGTGGAAGTCAGCTCAGCTCTGAACACACTAGACAATTATCCAGGTGTTGACACTGGAGAGATTCTTTAGGTGTGCAGCAGATATGACCTCTCCTGCCACAAGCTTATAGCTGGAAAATCCCAAAGCAGCCAAGGGAGAAGGAGAAATATGAGACATTCCTCTTAGCCAGTTTCAGAGCAATGACATGATTTCCCAGCCACCTAATCCACCTTCTCTTTGAAGAAGCAAACTCTCAAGGACTCAGCCTAATGCAATACAGCCCTGCCCACCCTCCTGAAATGTTAGTATTAATGCTTCTGATACCGAACCTATGGTTCGTTTTGGGAAAGAGAGAAACCAAAACACAAATGGCATTTAGCAATGGTCACTTTGGTCTCTGTGCCTGCAGGACAGCCACAGCATGGCATGTCTACATCTGCTTTCAGACCCTATTACAGTGCCCATCTTCAGAATGTATTTTGTGAAACAAATGTGTTCTCTCCACAGAAAATAAACTGCAAACCCCATCTATTTCCCTGTTCTCTGCTTAAGGTTGCTTTGTTGGGTTGAATATCCCTGTGTTTCCAGCTAGAACACAGCGTCTTTTCATGACCAGAAACTGCAGGAAAGACGAACTGTACAGAACCACTTTTTTCCTTAAAAAGCATCTTGATTAAAAATTACCATCCATTGCCTGGTGTGCGCAATGCACACTAAAGCCATTTGTAATGTACCGTTCTCTTCATTTCTTACGTAATTTACTGTATCCAGAATCCACTTCATATAATCCTGAAATGATTTTGTTCAGTTATGCCCACAGCCAGGTTTTGCCACGTATTTTGGATTATCTATGTGTATTGATGCATGATACATGTTTTCATTTAATTTACAGGTTTACTAACTGTATGGTTGTACACTTATATCTTGGATGCCAGGATGGATTGTGTCTCTTCTAACTGGATCAAAACAGAGAGGAAATATGATCACAAAGCTACTTCAAAGAACATGTAAGTGCTATATTTAGACACTGCTATGATGATATTTCTTTGACTCTTTATTTGCTCTGGGTGAGCAACTGGGAATGTAGTGCAGGCCTAATGCTTTTACACAAATAAGAGAAAAGCCCAATTGTTGCTGTTTAGTCTGATACGCTGCTTGGACAGCTGGGCATTATAAGGTGGCAGTTACCAAGTAGTACAGTAATACACATCTGTAACATCTGCAAATCTCAGCTTCGCGAAGCTGGATAAACACTATCACTCTTTCATGGATGAGGTGGAGTAAGCAGCAGAGAGCAATATAGTGACTTGCCCCATCTCAGAGACAGTGCAAGGTGCAGGAACAGGCCTTGTTCTTTCAATCCTGTGGCAGGGTTTTTCTCCGCATGGTCCAGTTGTGTTGGCACAAGAGCACTGGGACCACTTCACATTTCCAGTTGCTCGCCTGGTGCAGATGCAGAACGAGGGATCTGTATCACCTTACCAGCCTCTAAACATAGTACTTAAATGTTCAATGCAGTGGCTTCGCCACCATTTTCCTACTGATGTCAGCCAGTTAGGACAGAAATGGCCCACCCTGCCTACAGGGGTATAAACTGTCTTGTCATTACCCATCATAAGAGGGAAGTTACTCTTTTGCCTCAAAGCACTTAAAAAGCAGCATTCGTGCTGACTTCTGGAGTACTTAAGGAGTAATTATTCTCCTTTCTCCTGTGACCCTAAAATACCAGTCAACCATATATCAGGTTTCTTTTAATTAAACTCCCTTTTTTGTTCTTTTTCACTGAATTCTTGCTTTTTTAAAACCAATGAAACCTAGTATCACACGTCAGTCTTCTGTAAAACCTTCTTTCTTAAAGGAACATGATCAGGAGGCTCAAATAGCTAATTGTTAATTGGACACATATTGTGTGGATTCTGTCCCACATCTTCTCTTTCAAGTGTCTGAGGAACATTAACCAAAGGAAGCCCCTCGGCATGAAGTCTACATTCAAATAGTCCGTACAGAAAATTCATAATCCACAGTATTACCTCTGCTCCCACGTCCCAGTGTTGATGTTTGTGATTTTACAGCCACACTTCCCTATTTCTTTTAAAAACATTACCCTCTCCCCTGCGGCTGTGTGAAAGGCTCAGGCTAAACAGGGGAAATAGACTATTTATCCAGGGGGAACAGCGAAACACACACAACTTAAATAGCCTGATTCTTTCCCTTCCTTATTTTGGTGTCGTACAGTTTTATTTCTATGTGTGATACAGTCAGCATTTTCACTAACCTCCGTGAAGGCAAAAGAAGTACCAGTTTGGTGCGGATTATAGGAGGTTCAGACCCACTGGGTTATCAGATGTAGATACTCTTTTCCTTCTCTCCCTCCATGCTCCTCCTCCACTCCCTGCAGTATTTCACTTAATCATCTGAACTGCTGTTCGTAAGAACAGTTCTGGAAGATGAAATAGTTCAGAAAGATGTTGGAATGTATTTGATTTTATTTTGTATCTCTCTACCATTTTGATGGGTTTCAATGTCTGGTTCCCTGGTACGCAAATATGACCCATTTCTACTAAGAGCAAGTTTGACCTTTTCTCATGATTATGCCCTGCCTGCTGGTGTATATTCATGAGTAAAAATAACTCCTTGTAAGCCCCTGGGCATTAAGGAATACATAGGTTCTGAAATAGATATGCTAACTTGAGAACATATAGATAGCTCAGCTACCCGACAGCTGCCCATTCCTTTGCTGAAGATTAAGCTGCTTTGCCAGAAATATCATCTTAAAGGTGTGATATCTCTCTGGAAAAAACCCCACCATAACATACTCTGATGACTGTTCTTGAATATTGGAAAGATTGTGAGCTTTATGCATGGAGCAGGGTAACATGAGAAAGAGAATGAGAAAGCAGAATTCAGATTGCATCCATGTCTGAACTCATGGTACTGTTTAGCTTATGTTTAAACAAAGGGAAAGTTCAGATCATTGCACAATTTAAGTAACATAAAAGTGGATTTGAATTGAAGGTTTAAATCAAGGAAACGTCGCTATTATAGCTTTTACGTTATGTTCTTGTTTGTTTGGGGTTTTTTCAGTAAAAGCCCAATTCCTTCAGTCGAGTTGTTTGGTAAGAAAATCCACTTTCATTCCTTTTAATGGAGTAAATATCTGGGCAGCTGCTGTTGTGTTTGTAGACAAAACTCCTGCAAGCATGGTACAAGATACAGATTTCCCTTTTTATTGGGGCAAATTAAAGAAGAATACTTGTTTTTTCTTTATTTGTAACTTTTCCATCCAGCTGCTTAGCCCTAACCCAACTGTTTCTGCCACTCTGTCACAGACTTCCATAGCGCAGGCAGCTCTGTTAACTTACACAGATCTCTAGTTTTCCTAACCTACCAAAAGGAAGTGGTATTTACCATATGTGTAAGGCCAGAAGCTCAATAATGCTAAAGCAACTAGGAGGAAAAGGCTAGTAAAAGCTCAGATCAGCCAAACTAGCTTCTTACAGGCCAGCGGAAAAGCCTGGGGCTTACAAGATGGGCAGCTATTGTGTTACCCATTCTGCATCCCAAATAGAAATTCAAGAACACCTAAAGGATGGCCAGCTCAACTCAACCTAGAAAATGTAAAGAAGCAGGGGGAGTTGCGTATGGGTCTGCTGTGCCCTTGAGAAGTATTGACCCCTGTCTTCATGGGGCCACAGTACTACTGTGGCATCTTGTCTTTTCTGTAAGGAGGATGCTGTCTCAAGGGTCTCAGCATGTACCATCACATAAAGATGTAAGGGTGGTGACTGGGTGCTAAAATCATGGGCAGCCGCAGCATGTCTATGGTAAGGAAAGATGTTTATCATGTGCACGCCTACAAAAAGACACTGACTTTTCTCTGTTCTTGCTCTAGGTTCCCAAAGGTGAGAGCAAACACCAAGTTTTCATTTCAGCAGCTCTGTAGCAACTCTGTGGCTTCATGTGAAAATAAACACAGCAGAAGATAGACAAAACCTGCATTGTGCACTCTATCTGGTAAGCAATGTCTTTGGCTCTCTGATGCTGCCTGGGAGCAGCTTTTGAACTGCTCTGAAGAAAATACCTCTGGCATTTCTTGTACCATCTGTAGGAATCCCATACCTTGAGTAAACTAAGTAAGTACATAGAAAGGTTATAAACCTCACCCAGTAGTAGAATGAGCACACACGCGGTTATAAACAACTGATCTCCAGAAAGGGGCTGATTCTGATGTTAAATACACAGGTGAAGGATCTTCCCAAAGGTTATTTTCTAGTAATAAAAATGACGTTCAGTACGAAAGAAAAAGGGCACTGGGGGGGAAAGAAGGAAGATGGTGGACTGGAAGGCAGGAGGTGAATGCTAACCCTGGGATAAGACCCGGTGAATCCCTGAAATGGGGTTAGCAGATGCAGATAAAATAAATATGGCAGAAAAACTCTGATTTTTTACTTTCAGTGGCTCCTGCTACCCAGGAAAAGGCCTTTACGCACATGTGAGTATGACTACGTTATCCTCTCCTGTGGTTCACTAGAGATGTGTGCCAGCAGGGCTGGAAAAGCCCTGTTGAGCCAGCTAAAACACTGATGCTGTAGTCACCAAGAGCTTCCCTGGGGCTTCATGTGCCCAGGAGGAGGCACCCCTGTAAGCCTGAAACCGTCTCTGTTGGGCCGATGGGAGGCTGTGACCTCCTGGAGGGCTGCTCCATGTGCTGGGTGAGCTTACCTTTGACACAGGCCTGAACCTGCCCGTACCACTCCCCGCAGCTATTGCAGAGCAGCGTGAACGCCGTCTCCTTGTTGCCCATGATGTACCCCGGGGCGCAAACATACAGCAGCTCGTCTCCCATTTCAAAGCCTGTGTGGCCATGCAGGATGGTGTGGGGGAAGGACGGTGGGTCCCCACAGGGCTTGTCTGGAAGGTAAAAAGAAATGAGATTGTAGAGACCTTGCAAAAGTCTTTAAATGCAGTGCTAAAAGAGTTACACCAAGGACAAACTTGCACATGTCCACGGAACTCATGCATCTCATCTGATTCATGCCCTTATCTCCCTTCATAACTCTTTTCAGCTGTAATTGTGTAGGTATATATTAAGCTATAGCTGTGACATGGTAACTGTGATGTTATTGATGTGTAACTGCGATGCACCTAAAGGGCCTTTGTTTCCAGCAAGTTAGCTCAGGATGTTAAGGTACAGCTGTCTTCTCTGCCTGCTTCTACAAAGGCTAAAAAAGGCTTGGGAATGCTGCGACTGGAAAGCAAAAGTTTGGACACAAAAGTCATTTTTCTTAACTGCAGAATTCCTTATGGAATTGTTTAAGACTGGCACTTTAATGCAAGCAGGCAGAGGCTGAGTAATGCCTCAGGCTGCCTTCACAGAGAGGAAAGTCCGGGTGGTCACCAGCCAGTTTTTGGACTATTCCTTCTACTCTTCCTCAAAGTCAAAGGTTTCTTCCCAGATACTCAAATTCCCCCTATTTTAGGTTAAAGACACCCTAAAATAAACGGTGACGTGTGCTCTTCCACGACACCCAGGGGTAACACGGCTCTGCTCTCTCTGAGAATACGAAGAGCTGAATTTTTCAGGGTATAAAATCTAATGAGGTGTTTGACAATATTTCTGCTGATAGCACTAAAAGCCAGGAAGCCAAAATTACTATAAACCATGACAACTGATCTGAGTTTTTTGTTGCATGAAAGAAGTGCAGAGGGGAGGCAGACAGGAAACTGCTAACCTCAGTGTAAACTGGATTTTAACCCTTTTTCTCAGGTTTGAACAATCTTGGCTACTGTTAAAAAGGTGGGTCAAGATCCAAAGAACTTCAAAGCATTGGGGCATCCCCTCACTTAAAGGTCTTTCTCTCTCAGAGGTGCTTTTCAAGAGGTGTTTGTCATGCCTCCCTTTACTCCAGATTTGTTACGGTCTCTTTTGGAATAGGCGCCTCTTGGTTACAGAAAAAACCAACCCAACCAAACCAAGAAAGCCTATAACGCAAGAACATGGTCTTACTAAAAAACCCAATGGACAAAGTGTGCCGTGTTAGTACATACAAACGCTTCCGTATTCTTTCTCACATCTGTGGTTTTTCCCAGTGGTTCTAGAGCCCCTATTGACTGTGGAAGAAAAACCAACTGCTCCACTTGCCAAAGTATCTGAAGATTCAAAACCTGCTTTTGTCCAGATACGGGACAACCAAAAGTGAGATGGCTAATAGGTAATAGCTCAAGAGTTCTCGTAATTACACGGGGTAGGGAAACTTAGGGCCAGGCCTGTGTTCTAGCACTGATCTTTCCTGTTGAAGCAGTTGGCCTTGGTACAAAAACCTATTTACTTTGTTGGCTAAGCAATGATTATGTTCCTTGGAAATACTTTTGCTTGGAAGCTGAAAAAATGATCTCCAAGAGTATACTCCTATACATGCAGAAGGAGAAACATCTTCCGAGAGCACCCCTGCTACTTCACTGAAGTCTGCTTTTAAGACAGCATCAGCACAAGATGTTACAAACAGCATTTCCATTGACACCAGTTCATGTCTAGGGTTTTCCATGGGCAGTAGTTTTGACAGAAAAGCTTTTTTCCACTCTGCTCTCTGCAGAAGCTCAGGCTTTCCTGCTTTGCTTTCCTGCTTTTGCCCCAGGGACACTCTGCAAGATTCTTGTGAGTCCCGGCTGCAGCTTTTCCCATCATCTGCTCACTTCTGGCCCAGGCATAGGTAACTCCATGTTTGTTTGGAAATACGATGTATTTGTGTTGCCAGTTGTTTGCCTTGCAGGGAAATGAGAATCCTACGATAAACATCCCTGCTCTGTGGAAGTCCTTTTGGATCAGGCTGTCAGGAATTGTCTGCTAGATCTTGCTGACCACTTCTCAGCCAGGTGTGCTGAAAAACATCTGCCACTGATTTAAAGGATACACCACCAAAGTCAAAGCTTTGAAGTCTATTCTCCGTAATGTACACACACATATATATACTGTCTAACACCTTCAGAAGTTAGTGGGAGTTATGCACACACACGCACTGACAGAAAAAACAAGCTCTTGGGGCTGCACAAAGCTCAGTTTATGTACAGTCTTATGGAGGCTTGGCATCCAAGGAAGTGAGGAGCAGTTAGCAGCTAATGCCTTTCCTGTGAACTGGTTGGATGAATGCAGATTGATGTGGATGAAAGGAGTAAAAAAATATTGCTTCATAGTAGAGCAAACTTCGTTTATGTAGCTGCTTCCATCAGTACAAATGGGAGCCATGTGTCTGCTCTGAGGGAAGTCTTGAGCCCAAAGCTGCATAGGGTAATTATACATCAGAGGGTATTCTTATCTGCAAAGCCTTGTTTCTTAATCGTGTGGCCAGAGGAAGCAGAAAAGTAGCAATTAAATCAGTTAAATATGGGGAGCACTTTCAAAACGAACATTGTAACCTACCAGGAAAGAAGAAGGCTGAAGGGAGCTTTACTGTAAAAGCTAGCAACAGACGTGGTAACAGAGAATTATGAGATACTGAAAGAGAGATCTGACTGATGTGCTGGGTAGAAAGAAAAGCAGAGATTTAAAAGGTATTAACGGATGGACACTATGGGGAACTTTTGACACTCTCATAAGAGACTCTGTTAGGTCTCGTCATTGCTGTAGAGCATATTGAGTGACAGCTTGGACAACCATGAGTGAAAGCTAATACCCTGCAAAGACATACTGAAGTTCCTGCATCCATTTTGCTGCTGTCCTCATCTGTGTAAGATGTAGAGGAATTTTCTGGGCTGCAGCATCTTATGGCTCCTTGTCCTGCTGCAGTCTCAGTTGCTATGACGATTCCTGCTCAGCCTTTTGCCGGAGCTTTCTGGTACAGGTACAGCAGTAACACTGGCACAGCAGCTCATCAAACTGAGCCACTCCTGTGGACAGGCTTCAGGTTTTGTCTGCAGCTTTCATACCAGGAGCTGGCAAAGCACGGGCTTGTTTGGATCAGCAGCCTGTGCTCAGAGCTTTCTTTCCTTACTGCTGAAAAAGGCAAACTGAAATACATACATAAGCCACCAAACTTTGATGGGTGGCTGGAGCCAGCAGTCATTTAACAAAGCCTGATTTGCATTTACCCTCTACACACTGCAAGTCACTGCCTGTTTTGTTTTTCTATGGTGGCAGCAAATCAAAGCCCTATGGAATAGAGATCTTACTTGTTGCCTGTAAACATCAGTGGGTCACTGAAAGAAAGAACCAGGAGAATGTGGGAGCTATTAACGGAGAGAACTTTCCTTTGTTGCGTTTAAAAAGCAATAGAAGAAAGGGAACCAGGAGGATTATACACATGTGAAGTTGAATGGCATGTGGTCCTACAAAAAAATATGATTGGTAGGGAAAATTCCAACATTCTGTTTTTCTTGCTTTATCTCTTTTATATCTTGAGGCGTTTTCTTATGAGCTTTGATCGAAAACAAATACACACTCTGTGTGCCAGATCTGACTTACTTGGTGATGCTCCATTTTCAGAGGAGGCAGAATCTAATGTATTTTTAGGTAATTTTTGCACTCAAGGCTAAGGGAGAAACTTTCTGATCTCAGCAGATCCTGGGCTGGTATAGAATTGTCTTCCTGGCCCTGATGTCCGCGTAAAACAGTTGTTTACAAGGAACTGAGAAGACAAATGTCTCTGGACTGCGAAACCCATGGCTATACTCACAGCATTCATGAAACATTGCAGCTGCATCTTTCCCTGTCAAACATAACTCTCAATACCGATTCCCTGTCAAACATAACTCTTAGCATCACAGACTGCTGTGATTCTTCTGTGAGTACAGAGCAAAACCCATTTCAGAGGCACAAAAAAAGGTGTCTCTCTCTTTGGGATTCTTATTTGTAAAAGCCTGATTCCCTAAGCACACCCAGAGCTCTTGCTAGCATCTGACCACTGTCCTGGCTGTTGAGGCGTACCAAGGTGTACACTTAAGCAATTCAACTGAACACATTAATGCCCTAAATGTTAATTGATTAAAGCTAGATTATAAATCAAGGCCTAAGAAGGGAGTTTTATGATGGTTTGTACTAGAAAATTCATGGCAGTTCAGGACGCCTTTCGCACAACTCTATGAACTAATTGTTCTAAGACAGAATTGTGAAGAGTTGCTATCATCAACTCAGTTTCTGAAGAAGACTGATGTGACTGTTCCCTCTGTCTGTCCTCAACGTGCCTGTTTGCCTGAGCCTTTGCTGAGCTGATCTCAGTCAAGTCTGACCAAGGCAAAGCTGCTGAGTGCCCGCTCATTTTGATGAGATTAAAAGAGGAAAGAGACACAGCTAGGCATCTTTTCCATTGGGATAGGCATAAGTAGGACTCAGCCCTTACCCATCCCCACAGGCAGAGCTGGCCAGGCAGGCAGCATTGCACATGGGTGGACAAACCAGCATATAAGGCAGCCGCAGCACATGCATCCCTCAGTCAGGCCAGCCATGCCCAGATCCAGCAAGGAGCTGAGAGTGCCCTGAAGGCAGGGAGATGATGGGTGGAGGGTAAGAAATACTGGAGAAAGAACCAGATTAATTTCATATAGGACTGCAGGTTATTGGTTGGACGAATATGGAAGAAATGAAAGGGCTTGCTGTTATTGTGAATGGGGACATAGGTCTCAGTGTAAGGCACCTGGGATTTATCATGTTCGGCAGGGCAAACCAACTTGTTATTTGTACTTGATTTCAATGCACAGGTCTCAACACTAATGTATTACTGTACTATAATTGAATTTGTATCAGTTAAAAGCAATGTCCACTTTTCTAAAAGAAAAAAGCATACTGGAGAGGTTTCAAGCAAGAAACAACTTACTGATCGTAACTTAGACATGTAGCCATTAGCCACATGTATAAAACAGCAAAGCAAATCTGTCTGAGGCTGTGATGCAGGGTTTGCTGCTGCTGCTTCTTACTGGATATTTACTTCCCAAAACTACAAGTGGCATCCCTGAGGTGGAGGATGTTCTTTCAGTCAACTGCTTTGTGCTGGTTTGTGTTCCTGTGTGTTACACTTGCACGTTAAAGCTATTTCCTTCCTGGATTTTGGTCTTTTCATACCCACTAGAGTCTAGGCTCTGCCACACAACTTTGCTTTAGCCTTTCTAGTCAAGCATCGATGATGCATCCACAATTTTTCATGTATTCAAATCAGAGGGGACCTTACTGTCATCAGAAATGCTGCAGTGTGTAAGGACTATTTGGGGAGCGCATTGGCATGATCATCTCATTCTGTCATCAGGAAACTCCCTGCCTTGTACAATACAAGTTGTTCGTAATGGTCTCTCCTTTGCAAATGATCCGAATTTTCCCCCGCCACAAGCAGTAACCAAATGCAAAGGGCAAAGACAATTCCTTTCCCAAGATCCGGCATCTACGTGTAACCTCAGACGCAGCAGGTGGAGACAGACAGGGGAGCACAAGGGCACAATGGGACAATAGTGACCGGAGCAATGATTTCAGCATCCCACAGCTGTCCCACCCACTGCAAGGTTTTTCTCGAGGGGGATGGATGATGACAAAAGAGAGATTTGAAAGAAGACAATGAGAGAGTTCTGCAGATGTTTACAGGGAGCTGCTCCTACATGTGAGGAGCTGCATGGAAGAAAACACAACGGTGCTTGTGTGCCAGCACTAGCAACTGGGTGATGGAGCTGGCATCGCTCATAGCAGCACGGAGCCTGGAGTTGGTACCACGAGGTTTGCTTTAGAGGATGGTCAAACTCTGACATTTTTGAATGACTGGGTGCACATCAAATAATGCATCACCTCTGCCACATTTCACTTTAATCGTATTTTCATTCCCCCTGCTGCCACTGACTATCAGAATGCCACCTTGTGTGGTGAACTTACTGTTTCTCGGTAAATGCCGTCTGCTTGCCCCTGCTTTTCTTGGAAATGAGATATGAAACTTTGCTGCCAACAGCAACAATCTGTTTCAGGGGTTCCCAGACTTTTTTACACAATCCTGCCTACCAGTAGCAATTTACTTTTGGCCTTGAGAATCCATCTTTGCTTGCAGGTTCTGGCATTTGAGTATCAAAAAGCATCAATGTAAATTGGAAATAACTTGGTTTTCAGACTCATCCATGACGTATCAGAGTCCCTTGTGGGCTGGTCTACACTTGTAAACAGGAAAAAACCCAAACCAAACCAAAACTGAAATGAAGGCCATGAAGTTATTTCTATATAAATGTTGTATACTGATAGATATGCAACAGTGTGGTGTTTTGCAGTTGGGAGTCAGCTTTCTGAGTTACATTCCTTTACATGCTCAGTACGAGAGCTGCTTCAGGCATCTCTGTTGCATCGGTGCCAGATATATTCTTTTCCATAAAGTTCTGTGAACGCCAAAGTGGGTTCTTCCAGATCAGTAGTGCTGTTTGAACTTGCTAAACTGCAGCAAAGACAAATGATAATGCAATTTGTTTTCTACAACCAATGTCTTTGCAGCAGTTGGCTCACTTAGTGCGTGACTATAAAGATATATTCCTTAACATTCTCTCTTTGCTTCTCAGCAGTAGAAAAATCTAAGGCAAAACTTTTGATGTTGCAAGACAGCGATGACTGTGCATTATTTCGATAGTATATCAGTGCTGACCTTCATCCTTTACACAAAAAGCATCATAATGGTCATTCACAAAGGGATCGGTTTCAATTTTAACGTCAATGGCTTTCACGCTCTGCTGTTTGCTGCCCGTCTTTCTGCATATAATTGTCCTAAAATAAAGAAGAAGAAGAAAAGGTAATCAGAAATCTTCTGGAGCTGTACATGCAGGTGACATTTGGAGATCTTTTATCACAGTAGTCAGGCTTCAGCCTCAGCTTAACTGTTTAAGAGTTGTCACAAAAGGCATTAGTGTGGGAAGAGCTATGAAAAACGCTAAAGGAGAATTAGAAGTAATTCAAAAAACGTCTGCTGGAGATCAGTTCAAGGCATAGGAAGCAATAAAGTGTGTTTATCTCATCATATTCTCTAATTCTGCTAAACATCAGACGAAGTCCCAGAGTATTTTAGGTCACATTCTGCTCTCACATTCCAGCAATAGAAATTGCCACCAATGGCACCTGGATAAAAATGAACAAAAACCTCAAGAGTTGATCCCAAAGATTATAACTCATTGGCATTTTACATCAAAAGACCATTCAGTTTGCATATGGAACTGCTCAAAAGCTGACACAGGCAAGCTCAGAAAATTCATCTGGAGTTCTTGGAGGAAAAACTGCTAGTCTTTTTTAACAGTAATTTCCAACCTTTGTGTCAACCCCATTACTTCTGGTTTGGTACTCCACAGTACCTAATCCATCCTGCTGCCCTTTGTAGGCATGAACAAAGGTAATAGATCTGTATTTCATTTTACAACTCCATAGATGCTGAACGTGAAGGAAGCGATCAGTAATTATGTCTTCTCTCAGCTGTGCTGGCTGCTTAAAGCTAACACATAGAAGACAGATTGTTGTAGGAAACACTGGTTTTACTGTTACACTGAAGGTTACAAAGGCTGGGAAAGCGAATTGAGCCCAAATTTTTGCAGCTGGATATTAATGGTGTGGGGTTTGTTTTTTGTGGAAGGCAGGTTTGTAGAAGCATTGCAGGGTCAGCTATTCTAGTGAAAGCAAGACAAAAATGCTTTCTACAGAGGAATCCTTCCAGTGGAAGAAATTTATCATCGTGTATTGTGCAATGGCTGAGCTAGTTTTGCCGTCAGTTCCACACTCAGTTTGGGGGGGTAAAATAACTGTTGCCCATTCACTGACCGTGGAAAAGATCCAGTGGAAGCCCAGTGTTTGAGCGTGTACTTAAATACTATCTCACCATCGATTTACACAAGTGGGCTGAATTATGTCTGTACAGACCATCTTCATTCTGGCACGTGTTAGCTTTGGAACAGTTAACTACGCAACTTTCGTGTTCTTTTAATGTAAACAAACATAAGCAATATGAAACAAGCCATAGGATGGTGGTCACGCATATGTACCAGAATGGTTCCTACCACGCTTCTGCTCTGGAAAACAACGTGATGACATCCCCTACTGAAAGCTCCTTTATGATATCAAATCATATGTTTCTTTTGTACGAAAAACACCCCTTGATTTTTTTTGGGGGGGTTGATTGATTGAAGAACAATATTGGCCATGCAGGTTTAAAATTAAGTTCTTTCAGATTTTAATGCATTTAAAGTCCGAGTCCTCTAAGTCAGTAGTAATCAGGCACCTGGACTAAAGTGACTACATCTGATCAGTTCAGATGACTGGAAGAATCAGGCCATCAAGCAGAAAGTTTTTGTATGTATTCTCATATCATCGCCCTAGGTCTTACAGGACCTAAGTGAATGGAACAGTTTTGCCTCCTTTCAAAGAGTTACTAACCAACTTTAATCTTGCCAGTTACTCACTTAGGCACTCGGATCGGTTATGCCTTGCAACACCGAGTAGACACATACTGACATGTCCTTAAAACTCCGTGCCTTTCATCTGTGATCGTGCACTGAAGACTTCCGTCTCTTTTAAAAAACAAACAAACACTAGCAGAGATTGTTGCCATCATGTAATTCTGGTCTCTGACAATCAGCCCACATCCCCTCCTGTGCTCAATCAAGGGAGCCACTTCTGACGATCTTATCATGAATTTCCTGGTTTCTAATTCTAATTTCTACACAATGTTTTGCTTCTCTCCAAAGCGCTGCCATTTCTTCATCATTTCTTCAGTAGGCTAAAAAGTTATCTGTGGGTGATGCATCTTTAGTACAGTCAGGTCATCTCCAAAACAGGATACGTAGCTCACGTGTATGATTGTGTATTTGAAAAGCAAGGTTTTCTTACTTTTTTATCCCAAGTATTACACGTTTGTAATTGATGGGCTATATTGATTGGTGTATTAATTTTGAGAGCATTTCTTAGCTGCTATCCAATGAGACCAAACTTGCAAAGGTTTGTCTTACATATAATTTTATCATTACACATAAATAAAGGCTGTAAATGACCTTAAGAGTTTTAAAATGTATTTCTCACTGAACTAAGTCTCCTGTGATGAGAGAAATCATGTCTTGTGCACGCATAAATAACAGAAAAAAATAGCCTATTTCATGTCTCTCATTCCTCCTTTTTGTCAGTGGTTTCCTACTACAAGCTCAGTCTTGCAAGCTTTAAACATCTTCAGGAAGCTGTTATTACTGCTGCTGAAAGGAGCTTCAAGAGTGCTCAGCATTTCTGAGTAGTGGATCTAAGGACCAGACCTGCAAGGGCTTTGGCATAGGAATAACCTCTCTGCAGTTACTAGCACTCGGGGCATAGTTAAAAATACACAATGATAGTCTCTTTTCTTCGAGTTCTTGGGGGGGGGAGGGTATAGATTTCCCTAAACCCTAAAATGCTCGGTTTTCATCTGTAATTATAGGTTAAATACATAGAAAGAGCTTTGTCTCAGTTCTAAAACATAGGTTCTGATGCTTTTACCTTCCTTACAGTTTTCAGTTGAGGACTGGGAAAAGGCTATCAATTCAGAATTCAACACATTTGAACATTTCTTGAGCAGCAATGTTGCCATGCTGAAACAAGAAACAAAACATCATGTATTTTTCCTGCTCTTTCTAGCACCCTCCTGAGTGCTTGGGGAAATACATTGCCTGGTTTGTTTCTTTCCTATCTTGAATAGTTGCACTGGGGCATGCATCATAGTTGAGAGGGTGCCACAAACTGTATTTTTCTTAGGGATACACCCACCTACCCAGTCATTTAGAGGAATGTAGTCATGCAGGGAATTTTATTCCTGTTATTGTTGCTTTCATGTGATAATTGAACTTCAACAGACTTGCTCATTACTCAGCATACATTGTGATCTGATGCTTAGAGCAGCGTAATGCATGATTTTGTACCCTGTATTTAAGAAACGGATGCAATTTCATTTTTCCTTCTATGGAGAGCTCTTATGAAAGTAGACATGCTCAGAAGAAACATATCGAGTTCAGACTGCGAATCACCCATAATAATCCTCTATATTAAATGCACATCTGCATGAAACATGAAACGTCCATGCATCCTGGAAAATGACTCTACACAGCCATGAACTCACAACCTCAGCATAGAACTCAGACATACTATCGCCACAGACTGTGTAAGTACCATATATTAGCATTAAGTGGGGAAAGGAGGGGGTTTAGTGGTGCTGACAGCAGCCACTGCTCTCTGATGGAAAGGGGAAGGGTGTCTGATGGTATCTCCTTTGGTTCCTTGAAAAGCCAAGCCAAAAAGTACTGAGAATCTTCTCAGTCCACTGCCACCCAGCCTAAGAGAACAACCTCCTTCATGATGCCTCTTCTCCTCTCACATGAGTAAACACAGAGCGCTGTGTTGAGCCTCAGCTTAATTCCTGCCGTATGATATGACTCATCCAACTAAGAACAATTAACAGTCCTTCTGTACCTACCCCAAAAGAAAGATCAAAGGTTGGCTATACTGATCGTTGTTTTCCTGTGCCATGGCTCACATATTGCATTGATCATGTTAACGCACAATGAGAAAATGTAATATATAGCACAATGAGGTACAAACCAGACTTCCCAGGAGCCTTCAACTTACCCTTGCACTGGTTAATTATTTTCTATTATATTATGTAACCAGTGAGTAATTGGTACATTTTGCCCTTCTAATTCTTCCTTTCAGAGAAGGAAATAGCAGAAAAGCTGGCAGCAATAGCATTTATTTCACAGTATGCCATAATGTGCCATTATGTAATATATATTATTAAATATATCATAACGATATATCGAGCCATGGTAATGATACCTAATTTTATATAGTGCATATATGCATGAATAATAAAGATATATATATACTAAACACTTTATATATATATATAAATTACAATTTTGGTTGTAGTAGCCTCCACTGATACTTCTACTTTCTAAGATAATTATATAGCAATTTTGTAATACTTGAAAACTTTTCTGTGAACCCAAGTTAAAACATACGGAGTTAACAGCTGAGTTTATGTGACATGGTGTGATCCATCAGCACAGAAACCAGTATGTGGGACCGGGACGTTTTGTTGTCACTACTTTATCTGCCAGTTGATTGTAAGTTTTGTAGTCTTAGTCGATAAATACACTGAGTCAGAGTGGTCTTATGACATTTATTCATAGCAGTATGAACTTGCATATGAATATATTCAACTCAGAACATCATCAGCAATGTGTTATCTGAGGCACTGTGAAAGTCTGCTTCACAACATAATATAACAAACCTTCCCCTAGTTAGAAAGGTAAAAGCTTCATCACTTTTCTTAGTCATGATAAACCTTTAGCATCCTATGCTGATATTTTTCGTGGGTCAGCTTTACCACTTGTGTTTCAGTAATTCGGTAACAGAAAAAGAAATCAGGAGTCTGGAAGCCAAAGGAGAGGAGTTTTGTTCTTAGTCTTTCCCTTCTGTAGTTTGGGAAACTGCAAATTATAAAGCTGGCTCTGATGAGGAAAACCATATAAATGACATGTTCACAATCATCAAAGGGAAGAAAATTTCCCTGAAAAGTCATGAAGGGGAGCACAGGTGAGCTTTGGAAAGCCCATTGACTGGGAACTATAGAGGCTAATTTTGGCTGGATGTGACCCAAAGAAAGCAGCTGCTAAGTGTGACATGAAGACATTCCAACAGCAAAACTGCCACTGGAAATATCAAAAGGAGGTCTTACCAAGGCAGAACCAATATCCTTTAGACTCTTAAAAATATACACCAAAATGCAGCCTTTTGTGCTTAAAATTTTACATATGACTACTGAAATAGTAAGGCCTCTGTTCATCAAATAAATATGTCCCATTCATGCAGATTTTCATACTGTAGGCTAGTATGGAAGATTTTACATAGCCATTTTACTATAATATTGCTATGTACATATAATTTGGGCATTCTTAGTTCATGTAGAGGAGGATCGTGTTGCTTCCTGGCCTGGACGACTTGGGTGCTCAAAGACATGTCAAGTGTCACTAGAAAGTTGGGTTTACCCGATTTCGTTTTATGGGCTCCAGTTTAATTTATGGTTTTCATCAGAGATGTTACTGATTAGTTACCGAGGGCTTAATAAAACCCCCAAAATGTGTGCTGAATGCTACTAGTTTATGAAGAAGCTCAATTCTTAGACAAAAGGCTTTCACATAGGACAAAACATTACAGAAATTCTTTAAAAAGGACAAAATATGTGAAGTTCTTCTGAAAATTAGAAAATAAACCTCATTAGAACTAACTGGCAAGTTGAAATCCTGGCGTTAGTCACTCCTTTGCACTTGCTAAGAGTAAGTCTTTCTTAACCCCTTTCTGTCTTCATTTTGCGAGGCTAAACAAAGCGATCACCTTCAATCATTTCTGATGAGAGAGGAGCTTTATTGGACTCATCCTAGTCTGAGCTCATACCTCCTGAGCTTGGATGCCCAGAATTACATTGTACTGGTGCAGGAGGTGTCTCCTCAGTGCCTTGTTCAAGTCCTTCAGTACTGCCCCTCTCTCCTGGAAGAGCTGCAGGATGTCTGCCTTTTCCAACTGAACTGCTAGTTTAGGGAAGAAATTCCTATTAGTATATATAATACTTGATATATTATTATTCCTGTTAGTATATATAATACTTCATATAATACTGTTACATTGAACCCCATTTCTGTTATCCCATCTCTGAAGTCAGGCTTACCTTCCTGTTCAATACTGTGATTTTCCTTGGTCTTAATAATGAGTTCCAGCATTAACTAATTTCACTAGCATACCTCTACCTTTTGTGCCAAAGTTTGCTAAAGTTTTGCTAAAGCCCTCAAAGTTTGTTAAAAAACCCCTCTCCCAGTAAAAATACAACTTGAAAGGATGAGTCCCAGCTAAGTAAGTGGCTACTTTACAGTTTACAGGTGGTGTTTTGGGTGCTTGTCCTAGACAATACATCAGAAACGTATTTTCAGTTCTTGGGTTGCCTGTTTCACAAGGGCCGTGGCTGTCATACTTTGCCCCTGCTGTCCTCCCAGGTTGTGCCAAGAAAAGGTTCACATCCCCTGCAGATCTGATGCAAAGTGGCTCATATCCACGTGGCTCAGTGGTATCATTCCTTGGAGCAAACTGGCCACATCTATACAGTAAATTCAAGTCTCTTGACTGACCTTCATGTAGAAACCCATATTCCTGAAACGCTTTGGGTTTTTTTCTGTATGAGACTTCCTGCAATGATTGACAAGAACCAGTGAGAAGGCAAAGTCATCTTCTAGCAGAGCATGACACTGTGTGTGGGCTGTGGGACTGGAGTTCTGGACATGAAGGCATTTCAGAGTGCAAGACCTCCTCAGACATTTTCATAAGCCATTTTAGCATTTTGAATCGGACCATGTCCTGTTAGCTGTGTCTGGATTTTTCTCTTGAAGGGAATTAATTGACTTACCTCATACACATGCCTGGGAGCAAATTCATATGCATTATCATCAGGCAGCAGACCACAGCCTTGAAATAAAACAGAGAACTCTCCAAACTGACATATCATTAGGACTGCTTCTCTGCAAATAAACGAGTGGGCCTATTCTAGCATGTACACCTGGACAGATTTCTTGGGGGCCACAAATCCAAGGGTTTGCACACACAGATGAGAGGACTGGCAAGGGTTAGTGACTTGGATTGCTGTTTCCTTGGATATTCCTTGGATTCATTCCTTGGATATTTCTGTTTTCTTTCCCAAGAAATGTGCTGTTATTACCCTACTGCCAGGTGCTGGGCAAGTCCTACGCAGTAGGCAGGAAAAGAAACAGGTAGTCCTGTGAGATGTCATTTCTGAATCTTATTATTACGTTTCCCACTGGTGTCATCTGCAGTGAGGGCCCTGTTGTGTTTGACACTGTAGAAGCATTCAATAGGATTCAGTGCAAAACCTAAAGAACTAACAAAAGGAAGGAAAAATAAAGATGAAGTAATTTTCCTAGCAGCAAACATCTGGTCTGTGGTCAGCCAAGAAAAGAACTCCAGTCTTCTGACTCCCACAGCAAGGCTTATTCTGACTGGCTGCTTGCTTACTCCAGAGTTATCCGCTCCGAAATAAATCCTCCAGGGACTGGGTAGGAACCAGCCCAGGGCAATTTCATACAAAGGAATGAGTTGACAGCCCTTCTGGAGGTCTATCATAGAACAGAAAGTCTATGCAGAGCTTCAAGTCCCTTATAGAAGTGATACATGACTTCATTCTTTTGTAGACAAATAAGCAGTGGGAAAAAGCTTTTCAGTCCTAGAGAAGTGATGGAAATCCGTAAATTTGCTATGAATATCTCAATACAAGCTGTTGATTGCAATTGTTGATTACAATTTCTAAAACAAATAGCTGCTTTCTAACATTCTGTGCACAGAATATTAAATCCAATGAAAAATTGGGTCATGTTCACTTTCCAAATCTCAGAAGCCCCAGAAATGAACAGAAGACCCTATGAGATCCACTGCCCAGAGCTGGAGGACTCAACACAAGGTTTTCCAGTACAACATCTGAATTCAAAAGATAGCAGAGAACTCTGCCACCTTTTTTCATTTATAGTCTGGCAAATCTCTTGCTGGTTTGACTGACTCACTTGTCTGACATGCAAAAAAGTCCTAAGAATGTGATTTCTAGTCTAAATAGCTATTAGGGCTCATCTGACAAGTGAGACCTGCCTAATGACATTTCATTTCCTGGAATGTAACAACGTGTTATGCTTTATAAGTTGCACGTCAGGACTGACTTGTAAATGGTGTTCTTCTGGGCTGCTGGAAGAGGTTATCCCTTATCCTCTTACCCCTCTTTACTTGTCAGTGGCTCTTTAAAAGTTCCCAAGCCCTTGGACCTGTCAGCAACCTTCTGTACGAACAGCCCTGAACCTTGCATTGGGTTAGTTTGAACAACTGGAAGTGGAAGACAAAGCCATCCCCTTATGCCTGTGAAAGAGGTTCTGTCCGAGGCTGCTCAAACCACAAAGCCACCCACTTCATTGTCTCTATGGATTGGCTGGCAGGGCTCGATTTATTTAAGCAATTTCCATCCTACGTTAGTTGAACTGAATCATATTTGTTGAGACCTGATGCTTGGGCCAGCCCAGTCTGCAGGGACTGAAATGGGCTATGAGCATCAACATGAGCATCTCCATCAGCAGATTGCTATCTGCTTCCACCAGCACCACTCTCTGCAGAATGATGCTTTTTAACACCTATTAGCTCTGTGCTCACCCTGTTTGATTCTAACTTAAAATAGAGAAGAGATGAGCCCCTCTACCAGCTAAGGAGGCAACAGTCACAGCAGTGGGTCAGTAAGAAGTAGGTTGGAGTGAGCTGGGCGGCACAACCTCATTGGATCCAACAGAGGATGCCCCATTATAATCTCAAAACCTTCTCATACTTGCAAATAGACCCATATTTACATACATGTCATCAGAAATTTGACAGTCACCCAAACTGGGCTGGCTCTTCTGAACAAATTATCTTCTTTGCCCATATAAGAGGTATAGCCCAGAGAGCAGGCACTATAAACATGCTCACGCTGCCTCAGTCCAACTGAGGCACAGTGATGTGGCAGGAGAAGCTCCCATGGTTTTCCAGGCCCTGATTTGGCTGTAAATGATAATGATACAACAGCCAACAGTGATGGACGTATTTTCTAGGAGTGGAATTGTGCTTATTCACTAGGACCATAAAATAGCCATCAGAAGTGAACAAATCACTGACTTGTGCTGGAAAATTGATCTAGAGGTAAAAAAGCCCTTTACATCTCTGCTAGAGCTCTCCTTCAGTCTGAAGTCTTGTGTCAGAAAATCTGCAACACTGTAATGAATTCGCTCACATAACTTGTTTGTGTTTACTTCTACTGCCAGTGTCTCGTCCATTTTTCCTCAGGGGAAAGATTAGGATACTTTCCAGGCATCGAACAAATAAACCATACTGCATTCTTCCTGAAATTAGGAACTTCTTTTATCATGTTCCCTCCTATTCATCTCCTTTCTGATGTTCACGGTCCAAGAGGATATGGGAGAATATTAGACTAAAGCTCTGTGATCTGCACTGGATGCCAGTCAGCTGCTGGGAAGAATCCAAGGTTTTAGATTCAACCTGAACAGTCCTAAACAGTTTTGGACCAGACAGACGTGGGGAGGTCACTTCTCATTCAAAGATGTGGAGGTCCATCAATATAAATAACACCAGGTGTGCCCAGGGAAGAGTCCTTTGTTTGGGGAATGATTTTCACTACTTCTGTATCTTTCTGAGCATGACTTCTCTGCAACTGGCTTAGGAAAAAAAACCTTAGGGTTTAGATCACCATCTCACATCCTGAGGGATTTCTGTTTTGGCTTTGTTTCAATGACCAAAGGAACATACAAATAAATGTTCAAATAGTTTTTCATCTGGGATAACAAAAAAAAAGGATCACTGAAACTTGTTGGGTTTGCTTGATGTTGTTGAAATATCGCCTTTCATTAAGAGTGGCAACGTTCTGTCCTTTGGAAACTTTATCCCTAAAAACACACAAAGAGCAATGCTTGCTTAAATAACTGACAACTGCCACAAAATCCAATCTTACAGTAGAGTTTGGGAACTTGGAAAGAGTATCTTGGTAAAACAAAACCTTATCACCATGGAACAGGGACAGAGATTAGATATTGCCCTCTAACTCGTGGGAACTTTGTACAGCATCTCAAGGGGAAGAAAGGCTGTGGCTGGTAAGCCTTCTGAAGGAAAAATCCAAGAGAGAAGGGGCTTCAGATCTACTCATGCTTCTTCTGGGCAATTCCTGTATGGTCCCAGCTTCAGTGACACAAGACATTCCTGCCAACCCTCAGCTCCTCCATGTTGCTGTTTGTTTTCTTTTCAATTCAATGTTCTGTGATTTGGTCTCTTTCTTTGTCAAATCTGAAGCCTGTCAGTATGTTCCTGAGACATGCTATGAAGACTTCAACTTCGGAAGAGACGAGCACCTCAACTATTACAGTTCAGCACATCGAGTGACAGTATCAGTTCCCTGGTGAGCTTCCTCAACAGCCTCTCTACCGCATGTGCATTATCATAGCCAAGTACATCTAAAGTCATACCTATCTGAACATGCCTATTGTCTGTTCAGACGTGTAAATGCCTGCCATAGATATGTGGTTTCCATGAGAAGCTCTCTTTGCTGAGCTTCTAATGGAGTAGGAAGTAACTGAGTCAGTGGGGACACTGACACTAACTCCAGCACTGTGCCCTCAGCCTGCAAGCTCCTTTAGGGCTCAGCACCCCGCTGCAGGCCAGGTGAAAAGGAACCACAGCAACATAATTCAGAAAGAAAGAGGAAGAGAAAATTGCTTCAGATGTGTGCAATGGGTGAGAGACTGATACATATTTGTGTCCCTGCAATATTAGCTGTACAGATTGCTTCTGTGGGGAGAGTGGCATATTTAGCTCTATGGCATGGTGCTTGAACAGCCAGTGTTCAATACTCTTAGTGAAGGAGGACTCAGGAGGGGTTAGGCTGTTGTCCTTACCCGGCAGAGCCACCGTCGAGCCATCCTGTGGAGCAGCCAGTGAAAGAACAGTCCAGAACAGCCCTTCTCAGTTCTTCCGCAGTTGCTAAGCGAGCATTCAGGTCAACACAAGCTTTCTTAGCTTCAGCTAAATCCAGACCCTGAGAGTTGTTCTTGGACTCAAGTGCAAACACTTTCCCTGCAGCACCAAGAAAGGACATGTCATGGCATTGTACCCATCTCATATTCAACAGAAGTATTGCAAATTGTTACCAAATGAAGATTTTTGGCTCTTTACAGAGTTCATTTTAATGAGCATCCTACTTCTTGGAATGAATAATTTTATCAAGACTGTAAATACCTTTGTCTTAACTTTCAGTTTTGTTCAACAGAAGAGCAAATATTGCTAAGCCTCTATTCTTTCCTAACTCGTATGAGAAATTAGTCTTGCCTCTGTAGGTCTGTGCTCAAGATCTGAGTGAGAAAGCATGACACTACCTCATATGCAGACATGTAGTCAGAGCCAGAACATCTCCTGTAGGCTATAACCCTGGAATTCATTCCTAAGCATTTTACAGCTACATTTCTAACAGTTACACCTATAAATTAAGTACAAACCTAAAAGGCAGTATTGCAACGCAGGCTTCGGTATCAGAAACAGATTGATACCTATTCTCTAAAATCTAAATGATGTAATTCTATGGCAACTTGTGCCTAAATGGCACCACAAAGACACTTTGTGTTCATATCTTTCTGGAAAGACGGATTTTTTTCTTAATGGAAGGCTTTTTTGAAGGAGCAGGAGAATGTATTTAGCAAAAGTCTTTCTTGTGTTACTTGCATTTTTAGTTCAGTTTATTTTACTTTAACACTGAAAGCTGTAAGGGTGAAAGTTGGAGGTTTTGGCAAATGGGAACAGGGCAGTTGGGGTTTTGGCAATGAAGCTCGAGAAGTTACCAGGTTATGGAATAAACACATTAGCTAGATGTCTCCAGAAAAGGAAACACATAATGTTCACAGTGCTGACACTTAAATGGCTGTATCTGCTTTCCGAAGATAACATCACAGAGCATACCTTCCAAATTTCAAAGGTACAGATTGAGGTTGCTTGCAGGTGCAGGCAGACAACTTTTAAACACTGTTCAGTCATTAAATGCCTGGAAACACTCACGTCTTATTTCAAAAGTAGATTAGTGGTAGTGGATATATGAACGCATAGCTTCCAGCACGTATTGAGTGTTCACTATGTAGCTAACTTCATGCTCACAGGATATATTGACCAGTATCATGAATCCTTCAGGCTGATTCAGCCTGATTCTGTACCAAGTGCCACCCCTACCTCATATTGTTACAACAAATGGATAAATCTGAATCGAATCCTAAGTACAGGGAACTGGCACAGGTCTGTCCCTGACAGCTTGCTGCTCTCACCTGGGCACAGTTTAACCCACTTGAACAATCACAGTCCTTACAGCCAAAAATGTGAAGTTTCTTTCAAGTTAACGTGTCATTTACATTTATATTATCGAGTTAGCACAGAGGGGTCCTGAAGTTTCCTACTTCAGTGGGAATTCTGCATCGTACAGTAAGGAGTTGTCCTGGCTTGGGCAGACGGCAATTTAAATAAGCATTCCAGCAGTGATGAGAAGGAACAGAAATCCAGAGGGATTTTCTCAGGGAGTTAACAGTAGCTGAACAAGGAATGCAACCCAGAAGCACAGATGGGTGTCCTAACCACAGGACTGCGTTGTCTCTTGATTCTCAACGATAAATAAGACCATGAACTGTAAGTAGTACAGGAGAGTTTACATCGAGCAGTGAAAAAAAGCAAGCCTCTGAAGTCCTAAGTACCAAAATACCAGGATTCATTGCAAAATGTCCTAAATAATGCACATGCGACTAACAAAGGGCTGCTGTTTCCAAATCCATGAATGGATGAAGTAAAGTATGCATGGTGTAGGCAGAAAGATAATGCAAGCAGAAATATGATGGTTTTAAACAACCATTCTTAAGTTGTGGAACAACTTCTGTTTGTAAAGGTAAGCAGTGATTAAGTGTAATGCTCTACTGAGGCTTTGTCCCATATAAAAGCTTGTCCACACATTCCACATTTCATCACTTGACTGTCAGGATTGAGGTGCATCATCAAAGAGATACAGGGCAAGTTTGTGTAGCATCTGACTTCAATCATAAATGTTACCTTGACATGGCAGTAACCCTGATTTTCCAGCCATCAGGATTTCAGATAGAGGACTTTAAAAAAGGAAAATCATTAATGATAGGGTTCCATGTAGATATAATGAGAAGAAATTAAGGTAATCATTTAGTGTTTGTACCAGCAAATAACAATTACAGTTTTAGAGGATTTTAGCCAGCCAAGACTGAGGGTTGAGCTTCCTTAACTGCTGTTCTGTGTTTGCCAGCACTTCAGATAAATTACCTTTCTACTAGAAACTCCAAAGATACGGATTCAAAACAGAGTTTTGTCCTTCAAAAAGATATCTGGGATGTCCAAATTATGCAGACAAATGGGGTTTAGGGTAAGCTAGGAAGGACTTCATGGCTGGGAAAATTACAGAGAACTGCTTTATAGGAAACTCTGGTTAGCCAGAAGCGGATAATGGAGGCTGACCTGCTTGCCAGAGCAGCCTGAGAATCTTCTCCAAAGCTTTAGATGCTCAGTGGCTATCTGCCCAGTTTTAAGATGTGTCATCAGCTATTGCCTAATTTCTTACTTAGAAAATATCAGTTCACTTACTGGACACTTGACCGATGGAATAGCTGGATCCCTGTATCCTGAGCTGCGTCACATTACAGAGCAGCATTTACAGGGAGAAAATAAAGGAGACATGCTAGCCCAGTAAAAGGAGAAACACAGAAGTACATCAAACTAGGAAATCCCCTTAAATAAATAAGATTACAACCCTGGAACTGAATCTGCATCTTACAGTGGCATGGCTAACGTGCTTGAGATGTTAATGTACTGAATTTTTTTCACTTCCCATCACAAAAGTGCTGTCATTTTCAAGCTGGAGACCTCAGGATCCTTGTGAAATATGTGTGTAATTTTTATTACTGCTAGTTCTAATGAAAGGTTTTAAAAATACCACATGCTTGGTCTCACAGTCATTTTGGGTACTGGGGCTGTGAAAAGTTCAAGCGGCATCCCCTGGTATCCCCTTTCTCTCTAGCACATTACGGCAGTGTGGAGTAGTTGAAATCAGTTTTCTCTGTGAGACAGCATCAAGAAATGTATTGTCATTCTCTTTTAAATATGCAAGTTTAAATAGGAGACTGTTCCATGTTTCTGTAAGGCACAGGAGGAAGGATGGTGTCTTTGTGCTTATTTGTGTGAAGAACATAGTACGCCTTTGGTTGTGGTACCTTTGAAGAGCCACCATGTTTGAGCTCCCGCCCAACTCTCTCCCTTCATTTCTATCCCGTAACATGTTTCCTGCAATGTGAGGATGGGACAGGCGCTGTGCAAATTCGTTCCCAAAATGCTACGCACTTTTCTGAAGCCTTTTTAAATAAAGCCAGGCCCTTTGGTTTCGAGATGAAGCTAAAAATCCACGCAAAGTAGTCTCTCGGGAGACTTAATGCACATCTTGAGTTTAGCAGGCTCAGAATGGGAAATGCCCTCGTTACAGTAAGCTTCTTCAGTTTCCCTTTGAAAACAGTGGAAAAGTTTTAACTTCCATGGTAAAGACGTGAATGGGGAAACGTAATTCTTCCAACTGTTGATTAACAGCTGCATGCGTAGTTCGGAAGCGAAAGTCCCCCTCGAAACGAGTCTTTCTTCAATAAGTGGCCTGTATGATATCGCTGGCCTCTACCACCACCTGATCGCTATTATTACAAAAGATTTCTTCTGTTTTGATCTATTTTTCTAAAGATATATTTTATATATTTTAAATCTTTTCATTATTGCTTGGCACTAAAACTTTGTAATCAAGCACTAGGTGAACATAGCTTTTACTTCACCCCAATATATTCGGGTTGAAAACATACCCATAGAAGCACAGATCTCAGGGCTTCTAGGATTAATTCTTATCACCTTGTTTAATTCCTGCATAACCAGGCTGGAGATTTCCCCCCACAATTCCACCATCGAGTCCAAAACTTCACGGTTGAACTAGAGCGTGTCTTTTCAAAAGGCATCCAGTCATGATTCAGTGACTCCAAGTAGCGGGGAATTTACAGCACGCTGTCTAGCAAACTGTCCCAATGGTTCATTGCTTTCACTCCACCTTATTTCCAGTTGCAAAACTCAGCTTCTAACACCTGGACCTTTTTGTGCTTTTGAGACTGAAGAGCTTTCTACAATCAGATGCATGGAAGCGCAAAAAAGGGACTTTTCAAGAATAAGCGCAGCCCAAGCCCTGTTTCTTCATACTTTTAGGGATCTTAGTGGAATTAGCAGAATTTTCTCAGTTGCCAAGACAACAGAATTTGGCTAATTTATTCTAGTGCAGTAACAGGTACAACAAGAAATTCTCCTGCAGCATTCAGGCACCGTTCAAAGCTCACTGAAATGAGTTCAAAGATCTTCATGGCTTCAGCAGGATTTGCATCATGCTTGAAGAAACCTAAAACTGCATAGCCAAATACACTCTGAAACACAAATGTCTCCACAAGTAACGGAAAATGAAAGCACTTGAAAAGGCACGGCCACTGTGCTGGTCTCATGACATGATACTAGATCAAAGGACAGAACCTAATCGGTTCTATCTGAACCGGAGAATATCTGAACCAGTTCTATCTGAACCGATAGATAATAAATGGGGTGAAAGATGGGCAAATGAGGAATCTAATTTATTTTTACTGAAATGTTAAAAACTTCCAATTGAGGTAAAAGAGAGCAGAGGAAGGGCAGGTCACTTCTGTACTTCAAGAGCAATATAATTTTCATTTCAATGGCTGTGTGTAACAAAAGCCTTCATTGTAATAGTGATTTGCAGTAAATCTGTACAATTACAAGCAGAGATTTGGGTAATTACCAGTTCTGCCGCTCATTCATGAATGTAGAGTTTATTTCTGTGAGGGACTGAAGTAATGATGCCATACTCAATTCGAATGACTTAAAATATTACATCATCAGGAAAACAGCAAAATTGGGAGGTCGCCTTTAAGCTCCTCCTCAGCTAAATTCAATTTGACCTTAAGCCTTATTTTTGTTACGTGCTTTAGGATCAAATAGCTGGAATCGTTTAAGTATTTGGGTTTGCCTCATAAAAGAATACCTGCTATTTGCAAGTGGGAGCCTCAAATCCTTACACACCTGCTGCTCAAATGTAAGTGTCCAGACAGAAGAAGTGCACTTTCTTCTTCCTCTTTACAAGAAAAGGTGCAAAGCAAGCTAAAGGAAAGAGTATAGTAGGATTTTTTTCCCACCTTTGACATCAGACATGTCTGGGTCTAGGTCAGAAGTATGCACCTCAGATCCTCACCTAATTGTGCCTAGCTTTCTGCGTTCAGGATCCTTCCATTTGCAACCTCTGCAGTCACTACACATGGTCACTACCAGTTGCCTGGCTTCACCTATACATCTACCATATAACCCAAATTCAGGCAACTGACCAACTCCGCTTTGGAACAATGAGTGAAGTTTGCAATTAGCACATTTATTCAATTGAGGAGTGTCTTAGTAAGGCAGACAAATGGCCATCATTCTCGCCTGGCCTGCTCTGTCTCAGAGCAAGCACTGCAGAAACATATGGTTCACACTTACGGGTATTTTAGCAGCTGTGAAAAGGCAAAAGAGTGAGTCAAAAAGTACAAAAAGGAAGCAGAGGTGATCCCTGTGCAGGATATATGAAGCTGCATCCCTGTTCTCCTATTCCAGTGCAAATGCAAAGGACTTAAAAAGCCTGCATTTGCATGGGTATAATTGAGACCCATCACAATAACCTGTATTATCCTCCGGTAACTGCACTAACCCTAATGGCACACTGTGGTATGTCAGAGCAGGAACAAGCCCTTGAGAAGCCTTCTGTCCATCCGACCCCAACCTAAGTAGCTATAAGCAAGCACATTTCAATGGTAAAAACCCTGCAAAGCTAAACAAAGCCATCTTTTATTTCAGCGTTTACCTTGGTCTGTCTGGAGTCTATCTGCACCACAGCAATATGTGCTGTGGCAAATACAAGGCAAAAGAGATCAATTAAGCTTTGAGGCTTTACATCTTCACCAGACCTTGATGGTCTCCAGTTTCATTGCCTGCTCTCTGTCATTATTTGTGTGTGAGATGATAATAAAGTTAAGTCTTCCTTAGGGAAATACACTGCAATCAGTTTCAGAGGTTTGCCTCTAGCAGGGGCCAGTCTGAATTTCACAGGGTTTTTACAAGGTGAATTCAGAATCCCTTCAGCAGATTGCAACACAGCCGGTTAGGTTGAGCTAAAACTAACAAATACACACATACATGTGTCACCCGCGACGGTGCTTTGGCACTTGAGTGAGATTTACACGTATTGGAGTAGCACAATTGTCTTTTCACCTACAACTTAAGCAAATGAGAAAGTTGTTTCCTGCCTGGATCGGGCCAGAATCTGTTATAAAAGAACACATTCGCCCTGTTTCATACTCTCAGATCTTCTTAAATATGTAAAGTACACGTAGGGGTAAATGTTAAAGTATGAACGTATAATAAGCCAGATAGTTTATAGGACAGTGTTACAGCTGTCTGCTTGAATATTAATATTAGGAAAACATACTGAAGAGCATGTTAATGAGGACTTGCACATTTTTACAATGATACTGTAATGCAAATGGAAAGCACACTGTTATAGTGATGATCTACAACTGTAATATACTGCAGAGATTCTAACCCTTACTTCTTATAATCGCTGTACCATGTGTGAATTCAATACGAATAAACTGTCGAATAACAACTAGAAACTGTCATGAACTCTGACATAAGGTGATCTCCAACATACTTTTCCCTTTGTCTTTTAGAGGATGGCTGGTTCGGAGCCGAGAATATGCCATTAATCCTATAGAAAATCAGTCTGTGCTCTTGAAAAGGTAAGGGAATTCTTCAGGTGTAACATTATTAGCAAGAGAAATGACTTGTTCCTGTCCTGTCCCTGCCTGTGCTCAGTGGAGAGCACTCTTTCAGGGGTATGCATTGCTTTTTAGTTCATTTCAGAGGCACTTTGCTAGGGAAGGAGGATCTCCTCAAAGCGGAGTCGCAGTTTTGCCTCCTGTAACGCAGCACAGTTGCCCGACCCCTTCATTTCCCTTTATTCTTAATGAAAAGCAATTTTCTTCAAATTTACAAGACTGCTCTGTTCTATAAGGGGCATTTTAAGCGAGGTGGTGGAAACATAAAGGTGGGATTCGCTTTCTCCCTTTCCTTTGCCATACTTTCTCGTCAGCTGACAGAAATTTAGGTTAAAGAGGAAAAATATTCTGTGAACAAAAAGAAGAGGTTTCTTATTGCCCCGTAATGTTTAATTACATTAATTAATGTAATTACATTACTGTAATTAATGTTTAATTACAGCCACGGACAGGAAAGGATTAGTGCATTGAAGTAAACACATCGTGAGACCAGGCATAAATCTGTCGCAGCTGTGAAAGTGAAGAAGTGGCCATTCAGCATTGCTCTCCCGGGGGAAGACCCGGTTGTCTCAGAGAGAAGCCGTGTCTTTGCTGAGGCAAGTTGGTCATCGTTATTACAGGCTCAGTCGCTAAAAGGCTACTGGAAACTTGCAGCTATTCAGGATTCCTGTCAAGGATAAGGTCCCGTTTCAGAGTGAGCGGTAGCTGGAGCTTCAACCAAAGCCATGTCCTGATCACATCCCTCGGCAGTGAAGCGCAGATGAACCTCATGTGCAGAAAGGTGAGCAGTCACCTTCAGCGTGTGTGGTACTGAGCAGGAAAGGTTACAAAAGCCCTTGACTTCTTGTCTTCCCTCCTCAAGTACCTGCCTGTATAAATCGATGTTGGGGGGCGTCTGAAGTGGGCAGATGGGGAAGTGCTTTGGAGAAAACATACTTTTAATTATAAAGAGAGCTCACCTAAAACGTAGCTGAGTCTTCTTATTTGTGTTCTGGCTTTGTCCTATTATTCTTATTTCCTCTGGAAAAGTTCACTCTCCTGTCCTTTTGTTGTAATAAAATAATCTTATCCTTCTGGGATCTTATTTCCTCTCTGTGCTTAACCCCAGGGTATTTGCAGAGTCCCACACGCTCTGAATCAGACATTTCCTACCCCAAACTTGGGCGTGGGTTTAAGTTTCTTATGAAAAAAAAAAAAGAAGTTTGGGTTTGTTGGTTTGGGTTTTTTTTCATGCAACAACGCGTTTCAACAGACAGCTCTCATTCCAGCATAGCAACCCCAGCCCGCGCTGAATGGGGAACTCACCATCAGCCTGAACAGAGATGATCTGAAGGATGAAGAAGGCAGATCCCACACCCTGGAGGAAGGTGAGCGAGAGCCTCTGAGAGCCTGAAGCCATTGCCCTGCTTGCAGAGCCCTCAGCCGCAGGAGGTTGGCTGCCAAAGCTTTTCCCCTCTCCTCCTCTGCACTCTCGCAGCGGGGTCTGCGGTGATGATTCCAAGGAGCACTTTCCCTCGGCAGGAGCCTGCATCTTGGGTTTGCACTGAAGGCGGGAGGGGTGGAAAAAGAGGGAGGGAGAGAGGAGTCGTCGGCTTGGCTGATGTGAAGGGGAGGGGAAGGTGTGTGTGTGGGGGGGGAAGTCCAGCCAGCCGGGTTTGGGGAGAGGCTTTATCCAGCCTAGTCCGCAGGGCAGTGCACGCAGAGAGCTGGTGTGAAAAGTCACATCGCCCTGCTGGTGAATACCTAATGCAGCACGGTGTAAGAAACGTAAGGGGGGAGTGAAGAGGGGCAGGGGGGGAAGGACAAGAAACCCCTGGCTGAGAGGAGGAGGGCAGCTAGGTAGCTGATGCTGGTACGTGGTGAGCCTGTGGCTTTAGCTGTGCATCTCCGGAGGGATGGGTTCAGATGTGGGGAGTGTTTTCTCTCCACAACATGAAATCAGGCAGTGGTGCTGCTGAGGGCTGCAGGTCAGGGCGGCTGCAGCAAGAGGGAGAGTCTTCAGGTAAAGGGGACAAATAGTATGGGACCGTGGTGGCCGAGCCTCCCTGAAGATCAGGATTGGGATGGGTTAATCCTGCTGTTTCAGATCCCAGGTTCCGGGTGGGCATAAGGAACTGAAGGTTGAAGTGGGAGTCTGTCAGCTAGTCTCTGTCAACACTCCTGGACAAGCTGAATGGTGCTGGTCAAATCTGAATGCTCTGAAAGCAGCTGATGAAGGGAGTTTCCAGCTCCCACTAGCACTTAACGGCACTGACATCTGTCCTTTGTTCTCATTCATCCTATAGTTGTCCCAACACAACTCAAAACAAACCCCCACAATAAGAGGAAACATACTGGTAGTGATGCCAGGATTTATTGCGCTGAATAAATAAACGGAATAGTTTAGTGTTGCTGTTGGAACGGAGCAGGACCCAGAAATGCTCTTTGCATGTTCCCATCCTATTCTGCTTTTATTTCAGCTTCTTCACATTTTTTCCCTTAGAAATTTGAAGCTGGGATTAAAAAAAAGGAATAAAAATGCTAAACCTGCTCCAAAGCCTGAGCCACCCGACCAGGAGTGAGGAGCTGACCCTCCTCACTGCACACCACGAGGTGCTGGGGGGCAGCTGCAGGCATCTTCTGATAAGAATGGACCTGCCCGGTGTTGGTTTCGGTCCGACTGAAATGACTGAAGCTCAGGAACTTCTCGATCTGATGCTGAAGGAAGCAAGCACCATAATCCTAGAAGCTTTAGAAATACCCGTTTGACTAATTTGGGCAGAAAATGCTCTGATCCCATTGGCTTTCAAAGAATCACAGCCTTCTCCCCTGTCTTTATCCCCCCTGTACATGCTGAAAGCATTCAGACTGGTAGCTTTGTGTTTTCTGCTTTGCCAGAGAACAGGGATGGAGCAGGGTTTGTTACATCGCCTTGCCAGCCTGACTGGTAAGGAACACCTCCTGAATGAGAAGGATGGTCACTTTCTTGCTCACTCCATCCTTAACAGGGGACAGTTAATGTAACCATGTAAGTGCATTTCATTCCAAGAGAAACTGTATGCTCTGTACAACAGAAATTAACATGCAGCATGACAGAAGAGGAAAGGGAAAATGGTAGCATTCTTTTAATCTGTGTTTCTTTCACTGGTGGCATATCTAACAGTGCAAAACGCAGTTTTAACCCCCGATATACCAATAGTTCTACCCTTATTTTAACAAGCCATGGACACAAACAGATGAGAGAAGGTGATGAATCTACACACATTCAGAGAGAAAGCAAAGAGATGCTGTGAAACCGAGTAATTACCCCGAGACACACAGACGTTAACAGAGACTTGATGTGACCACAGCAATAGCTCCAGGTTTCTTTGACACTTGTCATAGGGCTGACAGCTTTGTTGGCCCTTTGCTGTCCACATGAGTTTGGACAAAGCAGCTGGAGGAAAGGACAGCATCTTCGTGACTTCCCCCTAAAATTCCAAAGGTCTGTTGGATTAGTTCTGCTATAACTGGATCATTTCCTCGTGTTGATATATGTAAAGGGCATGTTGCCACTCTGGCTTCTGTCTTGGAAAATCTCAGCTTGTATTCTTGAGTAGAACACCTTGCTGATTTTAAAGAATTCCAACAGGCCACGGGATCTTTTCCTCGTTGAAGGCATGAACAGGTCATAGAATAATCTGGCTTCTTCTTGTCATCCCATCTCAACCCCAGAGTGAGTGTGGAAAGGTAAGGACACTTAACAGTTATTAACCCCTGGAAGGTAAGTACCTCCCTGCCAAACAGTTGTCCTTCCAATCTAATATTTCTAGCAGCACAAATCCCTGCTCCTGCTGCGTTTTGGAAGGTTTACATAAAGCTGGTTAGGTTTTGTATGGAAACATATGATGTACACATTGGTTTTTCTTGAAATCAAGATTGATCAGGCAAAAATCCTGCCTTTAGGTTTTGGCCTTCTTGGAACCAAAAGCTCAAAATGAGATTTGGAAGTTAAGATGGTTAGAAACAGATATAGCCTTTTGCTCAGAACCTCTGGCATTCACTGCACAACAGGAGCACGCTGGTCAAACTATTCAGTGTACGACGTACAATGCATTACGACACATTACAAAAGATGAATTGTACGTGCATCTTTACACAGCTCCTAGATTGTGCCTTCCCTGGGAGTAGCGAATGTGCCAACAGTGATGTTTTACAGAACAGTGCTTCACTATACGCAGACTTTTACACAGGGAGTAAAACATGTGAAGGCAGCGGGCCATAAGGTATGTACATACACAAATGAACGCACACACACAAAACACTTAAGTGCTGTGAAGCGCACGACAACAGGGCATCTAGTACCTGAAGACCATCTATATACCTTTACATCTGGAATATGTCATTGACGCTAGAGTGAATTTTTCAGTACTAAATAAACCACTTAAAGGAAATACAAGTGAACAAAGACACATCTGAAAATAGGAACACGTGTATTTACAATAGAGATTATTGCATTTGGTTTCTTCATATCTACTATGAGGAATATTCACTTTCTGCCATTAACAATTCACATACTATAAACATTATAGATGCAAGGGCTCCAGTTCTGCAAATTCTAACACATGATCTTAAGCCTTTGCAAGGTAGGGACCTACGATCCTAAGGCCTTGAGCAAATAGATACTCTCAGAAACATTTGCAATCTCAAGCAAAGCAGGGAAGATGTTGGCAGATTTGTTAAAGTGCTGCAGCTGGCAAAGAATCTGGTCTTTGAGGAATGCTGGAAGGTCATAGGGAAGGTCACTTTTCATATCAGAATAAAGCACAATAGAAATAAGTCTGCTGGTCAGTAAAAGGTACCTCTCTGTCACTAAAGCATGAAACGCCGCTTGTTTCTCTGCATAATGCAATAGCTTCGTATGATGCCAGTCTGCATAATTCAGCTTAAAGAAATTCATTTAAATGAAATATAGGCTTCGGGTTTAATTGTCGTCCTAAATTGTAGTTGTTTTTCTCTTTTTCAAAGAGATCAACATTAATACGTGATCAAGGTGGCGACTGAACGGCTGTGACCAGCACGATTATTACAGTTTATCGTACAGTCTGGAACTTCTGAAGTACTGTCTCCAAAGGAAGTGAAAGGAGATAAATACAATAATAGCTGAGGCATACAGCCACGTGCCAGACACTCAGCTGCAGAGGCTGCACAAGATGATGGCTCTACTGGATACCTCCAAAACCTTTTATTGTGAGCCATACCCAGGTATGAGTTATCATATCCAAGCTTTTAGATAGCTGTTGATGCACGTAAATGACATGAAATAGTTGACTTCCTACAGGGCAGACATGCTGACGATGGCTCTCCCTAGGTACAGTGGTGACAACTGTGGAAACCAAGAGAATTTGGGTTCTACAGCTTGCTAATGCTTCTGCACAACCTCTTCAGACTCCCTTCACATATGAATGGAGATCACTGTAGCCAACTTTCCATGCCATTCTGATATACTCTTAGTAAATCAACCTAAGTTTCTTTATGGATACCTTTGTAGTATGATGTCACCATTATGGGGGATGAGAGCTTTCCTGAAGTCTATGACTTGAGCTGCTGCTAGAAACAGGACACAAAGAATTATGGTTTGGCTTGCCAAGCACCATGTAAAGGAATCTGAAATACCTAATAGACAATACAGTATTTACATACAAGCACTGCAATGACTGACATCTCCTAAAGGGGATGGAGACTGTGTGACTGAAAGGCAGGCAGGAAACCTTGGCAGTACTGTACACCTATTGTGTTCAAGGATAGTACACCTACTGTACGCTGGGATCCAAACTTATTCTGCAGCTGTATCCAAGCTTCTAACCCCCAAAAGCCAACTGGAGAAGGGAGAGCAAAAAAGAGGGAGAGAAAGATTTCTTTGTTTATAAAGAGTGAATTATTAAGCAACAGGAAGAGAGACAAACATTTTTCAGTGTCTGGCAGCCTGCAACAGCCAAGTGGCTGCAGGGACCGTTCTGTGTTATTTATACAGAGTGTTTGCACCTAATGAAAGGAAAAGGTAGAAACGTGCAGCACTACCTGGAAGTAATTCAGGGAGCTGACAGGGGAAAAAGGAAAAGGCATCCGCGCCACTTTGTGGGTGGTGTGTCTAACACAGGGACCTGTGTCCCAGCGCTGCTGACCCTGGGACAGAGCGATGCTTACACTTACATCACGTTAGGTGTGTCAGGTGTTGTCATACAACAGGCCACGATTCTCATATCAGTCATTGCCATGTACACTGTAAAAATCACACTCCATTTCTTGACGGCGGAGCAGTCTCAAGCAAAGCATGAAGGAAGCTGGCCATGCAACAGCAGCCACGGTAGTAGTGATGCACAAAACTAACTCCCTTCTTCTTCCTGGTGAGCAGAGGTAAACCAAATGCCTGCTGTCTTTGGTCGGTGTTATCTGACCGGGGGAAAGCAGTAATTTTTACTTCTTTTCCTGCAAGCTTGCAGCAGTTCAATGGGTGAAAATTATGTAGCAGTGTAAAACAGTGCTCCAGTTTTGTGAAAGGGTTTCTCTTTGGTCCCTGTGGGCATCTGTAAAAGTCTGGGTAGAGACAGAGTCCAATACCTTGCCTGGATTTCCTCCTTCAGCCTTTAGACGAGCCACCCCCGTTCCAGTTTCGCCCTCCTCACGCTCTCTAACCTTCACCAGCCATGGTCTTCAGTTAGATGAGAGAGAGCAGTTAAATTCAAGGTTACCTGCTGTCTGCCTCAGGCTGCGGCTGTGCCTCATCTTCTCCCTGGGCACCAACCAGACAAAAGACAGTCCCTTTGTACAGATCTCACTGATGCTAGGAACCTCCTCTGAAGCAGTGTCCGCACAGACACCCATACCTGCATCAGTGGGGTGCCACACTGCAGGCACTGCTCTGAGACATACTTCACTGGACACACACAGTCAACATGGGCCAACAAGCAACAGCTGAACTTCAGCATTTATCACAGACCCCCAGACCTTCTCTATCCACTCCCATCTTGAGTCCCTCCAGGCACCCCTGAGTCCCATTGCACAGAGGCCCGGGAATACTACAGGGCCAGGGCACCCACGGCAGGAAGAGTTTGCCTCCAGCAAATTTATAAGCTGCCACCTCTGTGGCACTTGGCATGGAGTTGTCTTCCTGCGGCAGAATTGTGCTCTGGCAGCTCAGCTCTGCTTTCCAAAGGCACGAGTCCAGTTCTCCTTTTGCAAGCAGAGCCCTGCGAATACGGGGGAAGGAGGTGTGCGGAAAGCTACGAGTGGCATCTCTCAGAACTGCAAATGCTCCCAAGCGGGGCAGTGGGAAGCACGCAAGGCCATGGCTGTGGTGTTTGTCATGCTTCCAGCACTGCAATTAATGCGCCGTTTATTTTACCAGGCACCTCGTATTTTGGCTTTTGTGTCTCAGCCTCCTAAAAGTTTGTTTAACTCCACTATAATGTATGTTCCCTGGGCCTTAAGGCACCCTTCATTTCTCATTAGCTGTTAGCTCTGCCCTCTAGTGCTGCATGCGACACAACTGGATGCTGCGTTAGGGAGCCATGGCTTTGGATAAAGCCCAGCTGCTGTTTGAAAGCTGAGTGGCCAGATGTTAAACGGCCAAACATGTTGACTCAATTCGCTGGACATTTTCGTGCACAGCCTCTGAAATGCAGCCCACCTGAACCCCCGCATTTCACAGTACCAACTGGGCCAACTGAAGTTTATTGCATGCCTGTGTGGCTATACCTGCGGCTCTGATCCACGCCACAGGTTCTCAGCTGCTGGGGATGTGACCAAGAGCAAATCGCAACTGAGGAAGTTCTTTATCTCAGTGCCTGTAGTTCAAGGTCAAGGTGGAGCAAAGGCTGGGCCAAATAGAGCACAGGGCTCTGCTGAAGCAAAGGGTGTCTGTGGCAGGCTGTCACAGTAAGCAGAGATGATATACCAAAATCAGCATCTGGGAGGTAAGATGCTCAGTTCCACTCTCCTCAAATACCTGCATATCTTGCAGAGAGGTATGAAAGAGGTCCAGCTGTGAAAGCTAAATGTGCTAACTGGAGGAAGGGAAAATGGGGAGTGCGGAAGGGTATTTCCTTCCCAAGTATGAATGAGCATCTGTGACCAGAAAGACTCAAAGCTTCTTCAGTGGTTGCCTTTCTCATGCTCTATTGTCTTACTAAAAAGTTAGAGTGACCTTAGTAATGGCATGCTTGGCGTCTTAGCTCCAAGATGCTCAGTTCCACTCTCCTCAAGTACCTGCATACCTTGGAGAGAGGTGTGAAAGAGGTCCAACTGTGAAAGCTGCTGAGTGATATGCTAGGGTTTTATTCAAAGATCCTTAAGGAATTAGCATGAGAGAGAGTAGATCGGAAAAGCTAATGTGGATGCAGATGGTACCAAACCGCTGTGGGAGTCTGGGGCACTGATGCATGGAGAGAAGGAGAACAGAAGGAAAAGATCAAGCTCTTCAGGTCTTTGCCTGGGGCAGCCGGATTCCTGTTTTCTCAATCCCCCACCTACATCCCTGCCCACTGTGGCTTCCCATCTTTTCAGGAAAGACGTTTATCAAGTTTTCCTCAGTCTCTTCTCCTGCATCTTCTCTCCAGCTCTTCAGCTTGTGAGACTTATGCGGACACTTAGCTCTTCCAGCAGGAAGAAGGTTGAAGAAGGAGAGCCAGATTTGCTGGACAGACACAGGGCCAAGAGAAGTGCAGTTGACTCAAACCCAATGTCAGGGTCCTCTGCAAGGTGATGGTATGAGCAGGGGGCAGTTGTATTGGGCTGCATGATGATACTGAGAACGTTGTTTCAAAGATCAAATACCAAAGCAACTGACAACAGCAGACCTACCTGCCATCAGTTTTACAGTGGCTAGGTTACACTTTGGGAACACCATCTTGCATCTTCTCCCTCTCACTGCAGCGCTCCAGTTTGTGTCAGGGAAAGTGGATACACAATATTCAAACCAGAATCACGGGCCAAATACCATCCACAGCGTCTAAAGTTCCACCCTTACAGTAAGTCCAGTTGTCAGGAGCTGATTAACACTTAAACAGCTGTTAAAGTGTACCCTGCAAGCCACAGTGACACCTGGGGCTGGGCACCAACATAATTTGTGTTCCAAAACCAGTAACTGGTTTTAACAGTCTGAGTTGAACAGTGTGTGAGTCAGCCCCTTGAACCGGTCAGCTCTTGTAAACAGGTCTCAGTTGAATAACGTGAAGTATTGTAACTGGTGTATCCACAAACGCAAGGCTACTGACATTGCAACCATCATGTTCTATTGCTCGCTACAAACATAGTAGTGGGCTATTACTGGCTAAAAAAAGACATGTATGTTGTTAGATTAATTTTAAAGTGGCATAAAAACGCACGCTCTGAGCAGCGGAAGTAGCCAAAATATTTTTATATTGAAATGCTTATTCAAAAGAGAGCTATTCTCCCTCATTTGGGAAAAGACAAAGCAACACTGTGTGTCCTCAAAGAGCTGCTCATTTTAGCTCTATGAGTAGAAGTAAACCTGGAGTAACTCCGGGTTCCTGGGCCAGGCCGGGGGTTGAATATTGCCATTGAGGAGATGACTCATTTTAGTTTGAGTATATAAATCATATATTTCACTTGCAAACGAAATCGAACCGTGCCCTGAAGTTCGGAACATCTGCAGTGTGTAACTGTACAAAGAGGCTGGCAGAACTGAATCGAAACAGAAGCTTTTTGTGTGGATGTGCGTGCATGCGTGCGTGCGCACGCACACATGGGTGTGCTCGTGCGGGTCTATGAGACAGGGGCAGGGAGGGAAAGAAAGAGAAGCATTTTCCTTGCTCCTTCACTTTTGCAGCTCAGGACCAGGCAATAGGTGATTTCCAGGCACAGATCTAATGTTGCTCTAAGGCATGAAATGAGGCTAGAGTTAAAGCTCAGTGTTTGCAAACAAAAACGTTATGGAATAGGAAGGTCATTTTTCAAGGTAACGGATAAACTATTTGAATATATAAACCAGTATTTAATAGTACAATAAATATGATCTAATTTCACTAGCTGAGGCACTGCTGACCAAGCCACTTTATTAGAAGCTGATTTGAAATCAGCAATGTATTACTGACCGGTGGACAGTGCCTAAAATAAGACCTGCTCATTCTGTTTCGGACTGTGATTATAGAGTGTTTACCAATCTGTCTTTTCTCTTTATCTGACCAGTATTTTGTGGTGTCTTTCAGTTTGTTTGTTGCCCTTGTGGAGCATATACTTGCTAATAAGACAAGCAGTCTTCAGGAAGGAGAGATGAAGGCATGAGAGCTTTGCAGATGAATGCAAGTCCAAATAATCTGTGCCTCTGAATGCAACAGAGAGAGGTTTATTGTTCTAGTGTTTCAACATTCTTTATTAGTCAGAGTTGTACCACAAGAACATTCTTGGCTATCCATCCAAGTCACAATATCGCTGCTCTATGGGGCTCCTTAGACTTCTCTGGTTTTCTGTTCAGCCCTCAGTGAGAATCCTTCCACCCAGGTAGAGTGTATAAGAAACCTTTTATTTTGGGCTTTGCATTTTAAATCTGGGGGATAAAAATTCCCCATGTTTATCCTCCTCGATTAAATGTGACCAACTAAGTACAGCAGAGGTAAATCCAACCTCCTGAACTATGTAATAACTTACTGACGGCGCTTTGTTGCACAGGGACACAGGATGCATAGGGTGGCTAACAGGGAACTAAACATGACGCATCTATTTCACAAGCTGTAAGAAAGAGCAAACGAATGTTATAGCCAGAAATCTTGCAAATTCCCTGAGAGATTTGAAAGGAGATGGGAGGCAGTTCAGTGTACATTAAGGAGGACAACTCGGGGTTTGGGGGCAGAGGGAAAAACATCTAAAAGTCTAATAAAAGAGAGAAGACTGAAAAGACAATTCCACATCAAATGATAGGGATAGGAATGCCACAAGAGACACACTAGCAAAAACTATACAGAGGGATAAAACTGGAAGAAATGATAAAAATGAGAACTTTCTACTTTGAAGAAATAGCCAGAATTCAGTGTGTTTTGCTGAACGGTTCCAACCCAACACTCAAAGATCTCTGAATTTCAAGTTAACTTCGCCCTCCAGAAGACACATATATGCAGAACAACATGAGTGTGGGCATTTCAAAGCTTGAGAACACCTAGTCTCCAAGGGTCCACATGCTGCTGACCATTTGCTTAGGCAGGGCTAATCCTTGGTTAAATACTGGCACAGCTTCAAATCATTAATTACAGATACAGAGCTATTTATAGTGCTGATAGCTTCCAGAGCCCCAGAGCAGCTGCTGCACTAAAAGGGTAGGAACATGCAGAATGATGTTTCCTCTTTGCTTTGCTTGCTTCCTTTTGCTATCTCTGTGAATACTGCCAGCCTCCCACTTCGTCTCTCTTTCCACCCTTGTTTTCCTTTGTTTTCTATTTCATCTATTAAGTTGCTACCCCTCCTACCCAACGCCTAACTAAAAACTCCTCATGTTTTTATTCATAGTAATTTGTTCACTTTCTTACTTCTGTCATTCCAGCCTGACCTACAAAAATTAAAACCAAATAGGAAGGAAACAAGATGAAGGATTGTGACTCCAATGAGTTATGGCACATCTCATGCTGTTTGGTACGTGAAGCCTTAGCATAGGGCTGGGGCTTGACTTGGGAAATAGCCATTTCTCTTTGGAAAAGAGAAAGCAGCTTTCTGGCACACGTGGTTTCTGAGAAAACATTATCTGAGCATACCCTGAGGGCTAGGAAACCAAAGGCAAATAAAAGGAACCTCAGATTGAGTCTTTTTAAGCCAGAAGGCAAATAAAAAGCAACTCCAAATTGATTATTTTTAAGCCACCCTCATCCCATACGATTTTGGAACACTTAGCACGGGCAACACTGCAGCACGAATCAAGTGCAGGATTTGCCAAAACTCAGTCTGAGCTTCCTGCATACATTTGCTTCCTCTCCTACTCTTACCTATTTATTAGTGCCGGTTTTCTAAAGGCTGTTGAAACCTATCAGCTACAAACTAGCAAAACAGCAGTGCCCACCCTGAATACTGGTGAAAAGAAGCAGCAGCGATTGAAACAAGGAAGAGAGGAATTTTGTGAATGCTGTGCTTCCTCCCTTCTCAATTCCTAAATGAGGATGGGTTCTGATTTCGGCTCAGAAACCAACATGCTCTTCCACCTCATTTCTAGGGCACATGTCCTCGTGTGGCCACAGATAGCAAACGATGACAAAAAGGAGCGGTACTGTGACAATGCAGGCAAGTGGTGAACATGATTTGTTCTCAGGTTCCCAGGGCTGAGAAGGGCACATGCCAAGCCAAAACACCATCTTCCTCCTGGGTCTGGAGGGGATTTGGTTTCCTCCAATTTGCTTGGACTTGCTTTTAACCGCCTTAACAATGTCTCAGAAATGGCCTAGCTTAAAGAAGAAACTCCTCCAAATTTGACTCCTTGTGATGTATAAGAAAGTGTTTAACTCTCATCTTCTGTTTTGTTTTGTTTTGTTAGGAGAGGGAGCAGTGGCATCAATAAATAACAGAAGTTGCAGGTGTTCCCTGTTGTTAGTTGTTTCCCTCTGTTTGTGTAGCTAAGGTGTCTGGCACCCTGGCAGGTGTCAGTACTTTTTGTTTGATTAATGTGCTGGAAAATACACAACGTGCTCCTCTCTGTGCAGCTTCTACCTAATCTTTCAATCATTTACAGGCAAGAACCCATCCATTCCACTCTAAGCTGATCTAAAGCTCAGGAATCAGAAACAGTGAAATCCGCACAGGAAATAGCATGCAATGAAGAAAACCAGCTATTTACAATCACAGAGACTGGGGTTTTCCGAGAAATTCTGATTTGTGTATTCTTCTGCCCACAGTGTTTCAGTTTCTGCGCTGGATATTTTGATGGATCTGAGCTGGAATGACGTTCGACACAGAAGAGACAGAAACAAGTGCAGAAACCTTGGCAGTGCTGCTGTTGGCTGTTTGCTGGTGGCGAGGATATGCAGACTAATCAACAGCGTAGTTCAGGACACGGTGAGTTAGGGCTTAATTCCTGAGAGTAAGCCATGGAAAGGATTCAGCAATTCCTGTCCAAACTGAGCCTAACACAAGAGATTTATGGGTGTATCACAGAGATGCACGCCCGCTGTGAACGCAGGTATGTTGTGAGGAAGCTGAAGGTTTCTGAAGTCTCAGCAATACTAGGAGAACCTATTCAGGTTCACCTTTCCACAAGCTCTTTCTGCATGTTAGCATCACCCTGTTCCTCCTCTATGTGCAGGCACACCTATCTCCCTCCTGAACCTTCTTGTCGTTTCGAAGCTTTCATGTTCCTGGGTAAACAGAGATAAAATGGACTCTAAACTTATCCTGTCTCTTTAGGTGAGATGCACAGGAAGATAAGGTGCTTAAAATGCTTAAAATCAGCAACAATATCTGAGCCTGGATGGTGCATTTAGGAGCGGGCAGAACCTGGCTTTTGAAGCAGCATCTTTTTGAGAGTCAAAGGGTCTCAGATACAGCCAAACTGTTTGAAAAATTCCTGACTGTAATGCTCATTTGTCCAGTTCATAAATCTGCCTTTCTGTTCTTCAAAGTGCCAAAAGCTATCTAGCCAGACATCCAGCTTTTATAAGACAGTCTAACAAGCTGTCTGGCTCAATTAGTTGAACTCTGGTGGTGCTCCAGGTTTTCAGTCAGTAGACCACTTTGTAAGGAAAATATCTACTTGCAGACCCCATTCCTTTCCGGTACCGGTAGCTCAATCTACCGTGTTATAGTTCTAAAATGCGTTTTGCAATGAACCACAAGAAAGAGCTCTGCCATCCATCCACACATCACAGTTTCAGGCCCTCAGTTCCTCAGCCTTTTTTTCTTGGCCTTCTTCACTGGTGGAAGTGATACTCTGTATGGGCTGGTTGTGCATAACATGATGTGAAAAATAGGAAAGCTGCATACTTGGTAATGACTGAGAGTTCTGAGTACAAAAAGTACCCTTTGGGATTGCTTCAGCCTGAGCTCACTCTGTTCTTGGATAATCTCCTAACAGGCTGTTCTATATGATTGCAGATGTAAATGGTCTCACAGAAGCAGGACTTGGTATTACCAGGTTAGGCTGTATATGGTTATATCCAATTGCTGTTTCCTTTATAAACTTCTGGTCAAAAGCTGGTGTGGCTCAGTGAAACAGAGGCAGTCCTCATCAAAGCACAGTTAGGGCTTTTAGTCAATAAAGAGTAAAATAACCACTAGAGTTACAGTTTGGTTGTGATGCCACTTCCTACAATATTACAGTGCTTAAGGAAGTAACCTTTCCCCCTCCCAACTGCCCAACTAACCTAATTCTTCAGGTTTGATCCTTGGCAGTCAGCGTATATACAGAGCAATTTCTTCCCTCCTGACAGATGCACAGAGGCGTTCTCACCTTTCTGTGTTTCTGCTGTTGGCCACTAACAGCTTCAGCAACATTCCCACCAGTGCTCCCAAGACCTTTGGTGATCCCTCACTAGTGATATAGGCATCAGTAAGGCAGCCCCACAGGCAAGACTTTAAGGAACAAAATCCAACCAGAGACCTGAAAAACTGGAGCCTCAAAATGAATTGCTCCCCACTGATTTCATGCACAGTTTTCCTTTTTTCCATGTTGGCCAAGCAAAACTTCTTCAAATACGCTCTATTATGTGACTGAAAATTGACAGTGATAAAGTTCCCAGTCTTGCAACACAGAGAAAACAGGTAAATACACAATGGGAATGCAATGTTAATAGAGCTTATATGCTTTTTGGATTTGCTGCACTTCAGCAAGCAAATTCAGCAAAACCCTATTTTTGCCTGTGCTTAAGCTTTGGATTTTGATCAACCTCTACCAATACCAAATTAATCCTGTCGAGATTCTCCTTCTGTATACTACGTGCTTAAGTTAACTGTGTACAAAATTGTCAGCTAAGTGCTTAAAGCACAACTTCTTACCCTACTGTACGAAGCAAATACGAGAGAAGAAAAGCTATTTTTAAAGTAGTCTCACTGACTTCAGCACGTTTTAGAGCAGCCCTTATTTTCATAAACTTCACAAGTTAATATGCTATTTTTATGAGAGATAATAATCAGGGTTACATAGACAGATGTTGGCACAGTAACACATACAGTAAATCATTCCTCAAAATACCAGTCATTATTCTCAATGATGTTTTCTGTTTGATTGCTAAAAGCCAATCTTGTTGACCCAGCAATATACAACTTGGCTTTGCAGCCACTGTTGCTGCTTAGTAATGTCCTGGGAAATCCTACGCCTTTGAAACTCTATGCAAATAATCTAAAAGGAGCCAACGTTAACACTCAGGTTGAATTAGAAAATAGGAAAATACAAGAAGTAGTTTAAGGACAAAGCTGTCTCTCGCTAAAATTAAGCACTGATTCACAGTGACATTATGAAAACACTAAACTGTACATTAAAATTCCTAAACATCGCTGCTATTCACAACAGGCCAATGCAAACATTCATTGCTTCTGTGTCTGAGAGTGAAGTTAAGTTAGGAAAATGATGTCAGTACCAAAGAATTCAAAACTAATTTTATCTGATTGGCAAGTGAGTTCAAGTCCTGAGATACTAAATAAATATTTGACAGCACCATTCCGTAGTATAATATATTTCACATATGCACTAAATTAAAAGGAAAGCGTTTCTAAACTGCAAGCAATTTCCAGGCAAACCACTAAGCAGGACGAGGGTGATGGCTACCACTGTGTCCTGGTAGAGCACCTTCTTACCCTTGCAAAGGTCACAGGAGTTTAGGGCAAATAACCAAAACCACAAGGCAGAGACTGTTACAGGAGGTCCACTTCTGTCCCATTTGTGACAGGGAATTCGATTTTATACCACTGACTGCTCCTGCTCATGGAGGAGGAGGGAACAATGCTGAATGCCTGGCCTTGTATTTGTGTCAGTAGAGCTACCACTATGGATAAAGAGTGCAGAGTTTTGCCTAGCAAAATTCATTCCAGTGTGATAGGGCTGTTGTAAAGATCCTATTTAAATCTATGATGTTTTTCAGTGACTGCGTGGAAATGTGTTATTTGTCCACTGACTGATGCGCACGGGCACGCAATGGCGCATGGAGAGACACGAGGTATGCAAGAACTATTAGATGTGATGCACAGACACAGAGCTCAGACATCCTTCCAAAGAGGAAACTGAGACAAAATACGCACCAGTTTTGTTGTTGTATGCTGAAAGAGAAGTTGCAGAGACACTATGCTTGGAGGTCCCCACAGTCTTGAAAAGGTAAGTCTATTCAGTGATTCCTACCGAAGCAAAGTTTCTATGAGAAGCTCTGCTATTTAAGATTCAGGCAGAGAAGGAAGAGTTTCACACAATTCCAAGAATATAGAGTTGCATTTTTAATCCTGTCGTTATGGAGATGGATAATCAACCTGGCTTAGACCTTTCTGAAATGCTAAGGTCAAAGTTAGAACTGAAACTCCCTCAAACTGAGAGACTATTATGCAGAGGTTTTCTTTAAACCCCCCTAGAGACAATAAATAGCTGCGAAGTTCAGCTGCTTTATATCCCAGAGGACTTATCAAGGGCCAGGTTCATAACTAATCATGAGGAAATATAGGTAACATTTAAAATGCAAGCCTTACCTATACGTAAAACCATATGCTTTTAACATGCTGCAAAGTACCTGTTACTACAAAGCTTTGGATGTTAAATGCAAACCAAATAGTATTCAGTAAGAGTTACACTTGCAAAACGATTGAGAAAAATCTCTTGTGTTTCCCCCTGTTAAAGAACAAGGAGGAGAGTTGTAAACATCTATTTGTCAAACAACAAACAAGTGAAATGGAAGTGCAAACTCAATTTCTGTGGTGAGAGTAGATTCAGAAACACGCTTTTCAGGGGGGTTTATAGTACATTTTATGTTTCCTGCTTCATTCTATCCCATAACATAAAGACGCCTGGAATATCTACTGATTATTCTACAGATCATGAAACCTTAACTAATATGCCATTAAAATACTTGAACTATTAAAAGGAAAACTGATACAGGCAATATTGGAGGTTCTACATTAATATTCCATCTTGATCTAACAAGTTCTATGTGAATATGCATGCTTTCATCTTCTTGATGTACTTCGTCATGTACATAGGGTCCTTTTTGTCTCTACGGAGTGCTAATACAGAAAGATGCATTTGTTGTGAAGCCTCAGTAATACAATACAGAGCCTGTGTGGCACTTTGGCATTGTTCTGCATGAAAAGCACTACATGCACGTAAGCTCTGTCATTAAAAAAAACCATTTGGGAGCTTAGAAAGAGTGAAAGAGAGAAAGAAAATAGGGGTGCTAGGAAGTCAACATTTTCTCTTCCTAGGCTTCCAGTGCCACGTAATTACCAGTGTGAAGTAACTGTTCACCTTATTTATTTACCACTGCAAAATAAACTCTCTTTGTGTGCATGGATGTTCCGTTGCAGTTTGGAATTAACTACAGTTCATGGCTATTGAAACACCAACAATAAACCAAAAACCGAGCATGCAGGGGGAGTCGGGCGGTTGACTCACAAGTAAGTACTTACTCAGCTACCTACCTGCCTTGTTTCCAAACTTCAGAGGTCTCACCATCTTTGCAATGTCTCCTGTTTTAAAACCTTCAGTGCAAATGTTCATGCACAGGCGCTACCACGCAATCCTGTGGGCAGGTACGCGTGCCCCCCGACTGGGCACAGATTGGATACAACTGTTGGGTTTGTAGATGTTTGAGGAGGTTTTGAATGACAAGTTTAGGTAATTCCATGTGTAATTTGTAGCAGAAGTTTGGACTGTCTGCACTATTTCAAACTACAGGGAAATTAACTGTTAAATTTAATGGTATCTCTCAGAATATGAGTGTGTGGTATAAAGCTGTGGCATACTGAATGACTACAGAATTTAATAACACTACAATTAAACAGCTGCTGTGATGCCAATACATTATTCCAAATCATGTCCACCTAAATTGGTGAAATTCAATTAAATATATTACAGTTGCATCTGATTCTGGCCACGCTTGTTTTGAGCTGAAGTGTGACACAGCCTGACATCAGACAAAGCTAAGTGCCAGTCCAGAGCTGACTTACTCTTTGGTTACTATAAAATTGACAGAAAACACCTTATTTGTGCCAGGAAATAACTTGAATAAAGGAAATAATATTTTATCACCCCAGTAACTTACTGTTTTCAGTGCAATATTACTGAAAAATGCGGTTTTAGTAGGTGAAAAATTTTAATATGGGATCTAAAGGCAATTGCACTGCTTTTCTTTCTCTGATCTTTAATTGCATTGACTTTCTTCCAGCTTTTCCTCCTTCGTCACCTCCTGTCATGACCCTAGCCCTGTGCTGTGTTGTCCCTCAAACTGTACTGGTTTCTCTTCTGGCCTTTCTCTGAGTACAGGCTCCAATTTCCTGCTGATCTACACAGCGCCTGGAGAACTGGTTTGTTTTGCAGTGAGGTTGGTTTACCACCCCGAGCTGAAAATGCGTCTCTAAACAGTGCAGGCACGTATGTTGGTTTGGCTTATCTGTGTCTTTCAAACCCCCAGTGTTATGCTCCAGTAAATTTTACCACAGAACCTTTGCAACAGGCACATTCCACCCACATGAAGCCTTATTCTCTACAAAGATGCTCACGCAAATGGCTTCCTTCTCAACATAATTTTCTAGTTCATTTCTGTAGCGTGCAATGGTCATTCTTGCTGTCAAGGGTCATTTTCATCTAGAAAGGGTAAAAAACCAAGCAGAGACCAAAATATATCTACAAAAGTACAGATTGATCAAGCAACTGGAACTGATAACATTTGTTCGGTAGCAATTTCAGATGCCATGAGGGTGTGAAATTAAGATTCTCTGACTTCTCCTCAGCTGAGGAAGAGCAAATGATGGAAGCAAAGTGATTGCTGAGGGAAATTAAGTCACTGCCTCAATCTGGCCTCACTGAGCAAGGAGCCTGCCTCCCTTCGTTCATTACGCAGGGAACACAGACACCTTGTTTGTAGACCAAACACATCCAAAGTGTGTACTTCTACTGCATCCATTACACAAAGGCTGCAGCTCATCTGACAATAAGTGCAGCCCTAGACTACCTTCCCCTTTGTGGGAAGAACCCTTCTTTGTTCCTTCATCTACAGGACCGCTGGAACCTTCAGGCTCCAGGACCACGTCGTAGAAGAGATTAAGCCAGAACAAAGTGGCATCTCCGTTCTGTGGGGCACAGCTCTCTGGAAGGGACTCTGACGGTCTTGGGGGTCAGCAAGCCAAAATGTTAGCCAGCACCAAAGAGCATCTGCCCTGGCAGCAAAGGTAGCTAACTGCATCCTGGGTTGTATTAACAGTTACACAGCCAGTAGCTCCAGAGAAGTTGTTCTCTCCCTGTACTCAGTATTCATTAGACCAGATCTGGAATGCTGCATAGTTCTGGATCCCCAGTACAAGCTAAACTGGAGTGAGCTTGGTGAAGGGCCACCAAGATGGTTAGGGAGGCCTGTGGAGAGAGGCTGAGGGACCACAGCTTGTTCAGCCTGAAGAACAGAAGACTGGGTGAACCTACCAGAAGCCTGCCAGTGCCTCTTGGGAGGCTGCTGAGAAGATGAAGCCAGGCTTTTCAGACAGTGGTGCACGATGGAAGCACAAGAGACAACAGGCATGAGATGTTTTTACTGGATATTAGGAAAACTTTTTTCTCTTTATCTTCTATTAGGATAATCAGGCAGTGGAATATGTTGCCCAGAAAGACTGTGCCATCTCCATCCTTGGAGGTTTTCAAGATCAAACTGGCTAAAGCCCTGAGCCACCTGCTCTAATCTCAGAGCCAATTCTACTCTGAGCAGCAAGTCAGACAGGATGACTGCCCGAGATCCCCTCCAAGCTGAATTATTCTGTGGTTCTGTAATTCTCAATCATTATGTGTACTGTTCAGAAAAACATCTGCTGGAAAAGGCAACGTTAGTTACCTCTTACGTGTTGGGTTTAACCCTGACATTCTGCACTCAGATGAATTCTGGGTTGCAGCCTGAAAGATTTTAAGGCTAGCCTAAAATCATGGCTACCTTCCCGACTGTTGAGCTCTACAGGGCTGACTCTTGAGAAATGTAGAGGCTTCTGCTATTTCCATTTGATGTTTTTATTTCCAGCATCCTATCTCCCAAATCCATACATCAGCCCCCTAGTGCTGCAGTAGTTACTGAATGCCAGGAATACAGCAGGGGGATGACCATGGATAACCTGAGTGCAACCATGTAAAATCGGAGAAAAAACATCAGCGAGGGGTAATGCTGCAGAACGTTATAAAAGGAGTATCTGCAAGCAAAGTAATTTAATTGGCATGTAAAAAGCTTTCTCTGCCTTCCTTGCGTAAGATTAGCTTGTTTGCCATCACTTCAGGATGGAATCTTTTTCTCAGAACAGAAGCGTATACTACATAAAGTTACAGTATATATTATTGGTAGTAATAGCTTAGCATCAATGTCACACTTTAAACAATAACTCTTTCTGCTCGACACTTGCTATTGCTTCATCCAGCTGTCACCGCTCCTCTGTGGAACATTTGTTTTTCATCCATCCTCACTCTCCTCCAAACTCTGACTTTTCTCCCAATAGTTTCAGAGATCCTAAGCCTCCTCATTTCCTGACTGTTTTCTGCCTCCAGTGTTAGTCAGACTGTGACTGACAGGGAGAGAAACACATAAGGCCGTCCTGCTGCAGAAAACATACACAACGGATGCAAAAAATCATCAAATCATAGAATGGTTTGGGTTGGAAGGGACCTTAAAGATCATCTAGTTCCATCCCCCTGCCATGGGCAGGAAAATACACAAGGGCTGGTAATATTCCTGTAGATGAACAATATAGGAGGTAAGGCACCTCCAGCAAGTGACCTTAAGCAATACATTAACCAACACAAGAAAGGAGATGTTACGCTTGAATTGACCAGCTGGGAGAATGTGAGACGTGACACCCAACATCCATGTTGTCCATGGATGCCACTTGTAAATCTGCTTCCCCTCGTGGCAGGTGATGTTCAGGCTCTTCAAAGAATAACCTGGAGAACTCCTGCCTGCTTTCTCACATGGGAGAAGACAGTCTCACCATCATGGGAGATCACATGGTCCAAGTGATGGGACCAAGAGCAGCTATTCAGACATCAGGGCCTCTCCACTCGCAAGGTACAAGCTTTTATACTGCTTAGTACTGAGTGTTCATGGACTTCCGAGGAAATCTTAAACCATGCCAAAACTTGACCCACTGATGTCAGTGTCATCTTTCCGATGGACTTAATGAAATAGGGGCTCATTCTGGATCTCTGAAAGACTTGCTCTATTTGAGGTACACTGCGTGTATACTTTTAATTCTGGCAAATCTTCCTTCCTGCAAAGAGCTTGTCCTCCAGAAAATTAAAACAGCATCATAATACATGTACCAAAGTAGTATGTATTGCAATGGATACCCTCTATGAAAGCAGACAGCATTTCACTGATAACGTCTAGAAACCCCCTGGACTTTCTTGGCTGCTTCTATTTTCCATATAAACTATAATTAAAGGAAAAAGCTTAGGTGAAATTCACAGTATGAATTCTTGCACTAATTTCATTGATGTCAGTAGAATTACAGTGGAGATTATTTTAGTTCTGTGACTGTCAAGGAAAGAAGCTGTTAAAGTTATGGATGTTTTTCTGATGTGCCTTTGGTTTTTTTGATAATGAACAGACACAAAGATATGCTCTGCATGGATCCATATATTGTCTTTATAACATATCCAATCTGAAGTAAGTATGAAACACTCAAAATCTATTATTCTCTTCACTAAAGTGCTTATTACAACAGGTAGTTGAAGGGTTGCTGTTATGATTTTGTCACCAAACCAAACTGATAGTTGTTTTTAGATCTCAGGTATTCCATATTTTAAATATATTTCCTACATAAAAATGCAGATATTATGGAAATTCTTTAGAAATATGGTCTTGGCCTTGATTTTGCATGCTTTTCTATGTTATTGCACATTTTTCTGGGTATGTTGCAGCATTTCCAATCAACCATTCGTAACAGGTTTAGCAGTTGTTTCAACCTCCATCAAAATTATTGTCCTCATTTTTATTCCATAGAAGGCAACTTAGTGATTCATTTGCAAACACTTGCTATCCAAAGCAGTGCTTGCTGCCGTTAATAGTGAAATCAAAGTAGCAAGTACTTTACCTAGGAATGGGAGTCCGTAGGATTAGGATTGGAGCTTAGGTTGCAAACATTCATTTAATTTTGGAAGGACATTCAGGCGACCCATGATTTGCACTCCAAGTGTATACCATGTTCTGTAACTCCTGCTTTCTAGTTCTAACACTGCCTCTGACCAGCTGTATAGTGTTGAACATGGGCCATACTGTCCCCATGCTTCGGTTTACTGGGATTTAGAATAGAAACAAGAAGTGTCCCTGGGTATTTGGGAACAAAATGCTTCATTAAGTAATTTGAGAGCTAACTGTGCCAGTGACAGAAGTACACCGAGGTCTTCAGTGGAAATGTGTCTTCTGAAGAGTCCATGAAAATCAAAATTTTCCCTAAGATCTTCCACTGAGCACCAGAGAACATCCTTATAACATTAATATTTATGCTTTACTTGGTACCTGTAACTGTGTTTACACCTTGAGGCATCTAATTTCAGGCTCCATATGCAGTCAATATGGAACAGGTAGATTCTTAACTTCTCATAGGTCATTATTAAGGGAATCTGTTCTTCTGATTTAAGCTGCTAAGTTAGATGCCTTTAATTCAGCTGGGTCCGAAATTGTGCACTCAAGCAACTGAATACAAACAAATCAGAAGCCTCAGGCGTCTGGTTCAAAGTGATAATTTGGGAAGGAATTATCACCGAAAGGAGCAATGAGTCTAAAGGAACCAGAAAGCTGTACAAAATACCTATCTATGATACTTCTGTCCAGGTTCCCTACTGTGCTCCAACCTTTTGTTGGTGAGCCAGATGAGAAGAATCTCTCTGTGTTTAAGTCAAATCAAAGTCCTGTGTTTCACGGTGTTTACTTTTTCAAAGGATCAAGCACCTTTTTTACATTTAATACATGATAAGAAAATATGTGATAATGGAAATGGCAGAGGCATGAAATATCTGCTCAGTTAAAGCAACAGCGTGTATTCTAAGTTTAGAGAAAGCAGAAATGCTGCCAAGACATTTGACCGCAACCATTTTTATTCTCCACGTAAAATTCTAGTCTTTATCTTCTCTTCTGCTTTTATCCAATAAAACTCCACTCAGGTTTCTACCTGCTGAGACAACACAGAAGCAATAATTCTCAGCTTACCTGACCAAAGCTTAACTACATTAAAATGCTTTTATTTCACAGTCGCAAAGTAATATTATTAGAAAATTCCCAGACACAACGTACAGCGCAGCACAGGTTGAACAAACTTCATTTTCAGACTGCGGACTTGTTGGATGCTACCACACACTTAATCTAAACTCAAAGTAGGTCTACTAAACTTTACCAGTAATACGAGTGTAACAGTAAGAAATATCTGTCTGGTACTTTTGTGCAAATACATATCCATACTTTACCCCAAAACACAAAGCTCAGACAGGAATCTCTGCAAAATACCTGTAAGAGGTCACATTTGTATCTTTTAGTGAGTGGCTTACAAATGTCTGTAAATGAAAGGGAAAAAAGCAAAAAGCACAGCAGCACAGCGTACGAGCAAAGGATTTTATTGCACTTTGTAAAGGGTGTCCTATTCCATCACTGCTTCTCTCATGCTAATATGTTTTCACATGAATGCAACAAATGGGAACAAAGTCAAAAAAGTATTAAACAGTAAGTTTTATTGACATCTATTTTGACACAGAAATAAGATTAGGACACGCAGTAAAAGCCACTCCATTTGTGAACCTAAGTTTTCTTTGCAACCACACAAATCTTACTACAATGACTTTTTATTCCTCTAATTGTCACTTCAGTTTTTTGAGTGCAGCTCTAAGCCAAATACATACTAAGCTACTGGGGAAGCCATACATGGTCAAACAAGTCTGTGCTGCATGGAAAATTAGTCTATATCTGTGTTCTGTTGATAGATCTATGCAACAGCAGTTGAACGTAGGTACTATGTCCTTGTCAGGAACACGTCAACCCTCCAAACTATTACCAAACTAGTTTTCCCAAACAAGGGTAAATGTAACAGATATTTCAACACTTCTTACTTAAACTAGAATTTTCAACACTTACTTAAACTAGAATTAAATTAAAAGCACCTGAGCAGAGATCCTTCTGCATGGCAAATGAAAGCATGCTCTGAGAAAACACTTCAAACGTACCATGTTAGAAGAAGTACACATAGAGAATTCTGGAGCTGGTTATGGAGGAATTTCTATAGCAGCTCTCTGGTTTTGTGCTTACTGAGCTACACCAGTGGGTGAGGATAACCAACCGTATATGCACTTACAGGACTGGTGCCATGGCTTATCAAACCCTCACACATAGATAATAAGTGTCAAACATTGCCAACCCATTCTTTCAGTGACTCTGTTGAAGTTCAAAGACTTTATATGGATGAATCTTTGCTCTTTGTTTATATAAAGTAATTCTCTGCTGCAAAGATTCACCAATATGGAATTGAGTTTAAAAGCACCTCTTCAAATTGTTTTGAAATAATGGGAACATAATGGAAGGGCCAACCTTCACCTCTCAAAACTAGGAAAAATGGGTTTATGGGAATGTCTTAAACACAAATCTGACACACCATCTTTCTCTGACTCGAAACACTGTCTGGCTGACATTCAGAAGACTTCCTTATTTGTCTGGAATTTCCCGATGTAGGGCAGCATGGTCAGAGCCACTGTACAGGGACAACAACCAGGCTGCCATGCATTACGACCACCTGGGACATACCCATAGCTCTGCCCACCTGGGTCAAATATGACCTGTGACCAAAATATGGTCATGTGGCCCCTCATGCCCTCAGGACTTCAGCTTCCTCAAGGATGCAAGTCCTGATCCCAGATGCAGGACTTTGCGTTTGTCTTGGCCAAGTGTCCTGAGACTCCCATCTGCAGGTTGCCAGGATCCCTCCGAGTGGCTGCCCTGTCTGACAGCAAGTTACGTGCTTTTCACCATCCAGGAATGAGGTGGCTGCGGATGCACTGTTGTCACTTTCTCAGGTCACTGATTTGGACACCCACAAATCATCTGGACAGGGCAGGATATTCCCAACCTATGGCACGCGACTAGCGGTATAAAAGTAACTTTTGAGAAGGCAACAGAAACACAGAAGTATAAATCCTGGCACAAATCTGGCATGTCCTGCTGCTGTTCTTGGGGAAATAAAGCAGTTTGGGAAGCCTTGATCTTTTAGTTCTTACAGGGCACTGCATGAAAAGCCATGTCAGACTTAAAACATCATCAGCATATGCCCTAATGTGAACATGCAGAGCATAGCAAAAAAGCATCCTAGAAACAAGATCACTGACCATTTGTTACTCATAATGGTTATCAATAGATGTGGACTTTCCTGTCCCAACCATTTAACTTGAGGAAAGACGAGCTCCTTTAGATCCAGTGTAGTTTAAAAAGTTAATTGCCTACAACCACATTGTGGTTTAACCCCAGCCAGCGACTAAGTACCACGCAGCCGCTTGCTCACCCTTTCCTCTCTAATTAGAGCTAGCTGGGAACTTTTGGGGATGAAAAAATCTCCATCACAAACTACTACTATGTTTTGCTTGAAAATAGGACACTGAACACGGATATATTCTCTTAACACTTCAGATGTACATCCTGAGCCATTCCACAGACAGGAAATGGAGAAGACGGGTCAGGATGTATACACTTCTGTACACAAGTCCCATTTCCATAACTAACTGCTTATACTTGACAAAATTCAAGTCAATCTAGAAGGGGTTTTGAGTAAGCTTTTCTTGACTCTTCAAGGGATGCCACAACAAAAGTCAACTTGCACATTTGCCTCCTGTCTTGCCTCCCTTGCACAAACACATCCCAATTGGATTAATCATCCTGAATTTCTCTTCATCAAACATCGTTTTTATTTTGCAATGTGCCCTTCGCTTTGCAAAATGATTTTATCTCCAGGTTGCTGCAACTCGAAATGATTCTCGTTCCCGAAATTCCTTTATTTTTACTGGACTGATAGGAAAATCTGTCATCTTTATAACACTGCCCAGGCATTTGCATTGAACTAAAAAAATATATCATGGGGTGATATTTTTTGTTTCAATGCTTCTGAGTGTGAGCCAACAGGATGTTGGAGCTGCTGGTCTGGGCATTCTGCAGTTCAGCTGAACATGGCCAAATTGTTTATATGTATTTCACGTTTCTGAGGCTTTCTTCCCTACGACACAAACCAGATCAACTGCACGAACCGGGTCATTCTCTGAAACACAGTAGGTTCAGAGGTGTTCAGCCTGGAGAAGAGACGGCTGCATGGAGACCTCATAGCAGCCTTCCAGTATCTGAAGGGGGCTTATAAGGATGCTGGGGAGGGACTCTTCATGAGGAACTGTAGTGAGAGGACAAGGGGTTCAAACTTAAACAGGGGAAGTTTAGACTGGATATGAGGAAGAAATTCTTTACTGTAAGGGTGGTGAGGCAGTGGAATGGGCTGCCCACAGAAGTTGTGAATGCTCCATCGCTGGTGGTGTTCAAGGCTGGATTGGACAGAGCCTTGGGTGGCATGGTTTAGTGTGCGGTGTCCCTGCCCCTGGCAGGGGGGTTGGAACTGGATGATCTTAAGGTCCTTTCCAACCCTAACTATTCTGTGATTCTGTGATGCCAACAAATGGTATGTGCGTGTACCAATTATTTCCATGCAGGTTCTGAGAAAGGACACTTGAGTAAGAAACTAGTTTTTTTCCCTGTTAATCAGAGCAGGATGTTTCATTCCTTAAAGGAATGAATGCAGCCCATCACAAAGAGCAAACTCCAGTTACTCCGCAATGGCCACTTGTGTTTCTTAGAAATCTGAAGGACTGAGTCAACAGAAAACAGGACGTGCTGGGATAGTTTTTTCTCCCATCTCCTTGTTTTTGCATGCGGTACTGTGACTGCTGAGCAGATGTGCTGTCAACGATATTGTATTTGGCTCCGGCAGCAGCGTTCACAGGAGCAAGCCGCACTCTTACTGACAGCGCGCGTCGCTTCAGAGCGCTTCGTTCTCCGACACACAAGCTTTTGTGGGGCTTTCCTTGTCAATTTAGGAGGTGATCACCCCCAGCAACCCCTCCGGTTTACACGGCCAGCATCTCGGACTAAGCATGTCACCACACGTGTGACATACGTACCAGCAGCCAACACGCCAGGCTGCAAACCGGAGGAGCAGGGGGCGGTTACGCCTTCAGGAGAGCCCGGCACCGGACCCACAGCCTGCTCCAAACCCCGAAAGCCGACTGCACACGCCCCACCACCGCGAGGAAGCGGCGGGAGGCGCCGGGCTCCCTCACGGAGCTGCCAAGGGAGCCCCACGAACCGCCATGGCACCGCCTTACCCCTTCCCCTCACGGCACCACCTGAGGCGAGAGGGAGGGGCGCGCGGCCGAGGGGGCGGAGCCGGGGCCGCCCGGCCCCACCGCGCAGGGGCGGCCCCGCCCCGGCGGCGCGCTCGCGCAGGCGTTGCCCCTGGCGCCCTCTTCGGGGCTCCCCGTCTCCAGGGCAACCGGCCCCGGCGCCGCGCCTCGGCCATGGTGAGCCCGCCGCGCCGCCCCGCTTCACCCCTGCCGCCGCCGGGCTGCGGGGGGGTCCGGGGCGGCGAGCGGCGGCGCGGTGGGACGGGAGGTGATGATAGGGCGGGTGGGAGAGGGCTGTGTCGGGGACGTGTGGAGCGGCCGCCGGGCCCCTCAGCCCGAGGGGAGGGAGGGGGGGTGGCGGCCCTGCCGGGCGGAACGGCTGCGCTCGGCGGGTGGGGTAGGCAGGGGACGGGTGTGCGTGGAGCGTGGCGGTGCGGATGTGGTGCTGGGCGGGCTGTGTCGTCCGCAGCTGTAGCGGTGGAGTGTCTGCCTGTGTGTCTGCCTGGGGCGCGGAGGGGCTGCTGTAAGCGCAGGCAGGGCGGGCGCAGCCTGCGTGTGTGTGGTGAGGTGTGGAGGGTGCGTGTCGTCCCCGTGCAGCGCCGGAGCAGCCGCGGTTGGAGTCCGGCTGTGTGTCGAGCGGGTCAGGTGTGGCCGGGGGGTGCTGTCCCGCTGTGTAGAGGTAAGGTGTATGGGTGTGTAAAGCGGCTGGGGCGCGACGGAGGTGCGGCGTCCGCCCGTATGGAGTAGGGAGGAAGGTAACGTGTGTGTCGGTGCGCAGGGCAGGGGTGGGTGTCACACTGTGGGTGCATGGGGTGCTGTGCTGTGTGCTTATGCATGTGCAGTAAGCCAGGGTGTGGCCTGGGATGTGTATGTATAACAGATGTACAGTAGGTCATGAGCATGATATATAACATGTCTGTGTGTGTGTGTGTGCATCTGCTATGATTTGGGCTTCGGTTATGTCTGTGTTTGTATTGTAGCAGAGATTAACATTGATTGCAGGGAAATGACATGGCATCCTATGTATCTAGTTGTGTTTGTATACTGCTGTCTGATATAGTCTTATGCCTCTCTGTGTATATATAGTGAATATTGGGTGTGGCATAATATGGGGATGTTTTTATAGGCACGTATGCTGTGGGTGTGGCAAGGATTATCTGTGCTTTTTATATGTATGTAGCAGACATAGGGTGTAGTATTTTGTGTCTATAGAGTGCCAGTTGCTTATATGTTTAAGTATGCCTAGCTGTAATGCTTTAATGCACAGATGCATTTATAATGGATTTGTGGGGTGTGTGTGGTGGGCATGAGGTTTGTTGCATCTGTATGTAGAGATACAGTGTCATGTACGTGTGCGGAGAGTGCAGCAAAGGAGGAAGAGTGGTTGGTTGAGGTTTGCTCTGTGGGTACAATACATGGGGATGTGATACAGTATGTGTACACAGTGAGTGGCAGGAGAGAGGTGCATCGTGATGGCTGTGAAAGGAGATGGCAAGGTGTGTAAGGGGGAATGAGTAGGAACAGACACAACGTGTTTGGAAAGGGCGCTGGTATGATCCCTGGCTTCAGTTACAGTTTAAGTGTTTGATGCCTTACTGCTTTGTAGTGGTAGTTACAGTGATAGATACAGGAAGAAGGCATAGTTGCCAGCCTTTCCCACATAAAGAAATGCACAGTTTTTAAGGCAGAAAATCACTTCATGTGTATTTATGTGTGTGTAACAATAGGAGGTTTCATGTGGCAAGTTCTAGGGGGGGAGCACTCAGCCTTGCTAAGGGATGGAAAGAAGGGGCAGCCATGAGGGGAGAATGAGGGATGGCTGTGAGGGAAGAATGTGAGGGGAAAGGAGGGGTGGCCATGAGAGAAGATCATGAAGGGAGAGGTGGGATGGCCATGAGGGAAAATTGTGAGGGAAGAGGGAAGACAGCTGTGAGGGGAGGGAAGAGGTGGCCATGAGGGGAGAGCAAGGTCAGCCATGAGGGGTAGTGGCAGCAGCTGTACAAGTGTGGGCCGCTGTGGGGGGCAGATGAGAGGTGGCTGCAAGTGGAGATCGTGAGTGGCAGCTATAAGGGGAGGTCAGTTTGTCCATAGTGGCATGGTTTAGTGGTGGGTTTGGTAGTCCTGGGATCACGGTTGGACTTTGTGATCTTAAAGGTCTTTTTCAATCTAGTTGGTTCTATGATTCTATGGAGCATGTCCCTGTCGTGGTGTAACTTTTCTCCTCTTCCTTGCATAAAGGCTGTTTGTGCTCCCTCCCTTTAATTTTAAGGTGTGATCTGTTGCTACATGGAGGAGTAAATAGTGAATGAGGTTGTGGATGTTATAATACTCATGATTATGATGTTACTTAATGAGATGTCCTTCTTCACAGTAGTATTCCATCACACATCTTACCCCACATCAGAAAATATACAGTACCTTAAAAGTCAATTGAATAAAATGGATTTCTCGTGTTCTAAACTTAGGAAAATTGCACCCTGAAAAACAACAAACAAAATATTTATAAACTGTTTCACAATATAAGTAAATATTTTCCATTTACCAAACTCCAGATATGGAGTTTTCCTTCGTGGTCCATTTTGGCATTCCTGATTAGAAACCTGTAGCAATCTAAACTCAGCTGACACAGAATCTGCAAAGAGCACTGAATTGTTGTAGGAAGGACACAGGTAAAATTGCAGAAATTATACTGGATAAGCCTTACTGCTGTGCAGGTTCTTATATTGGGCATCTCCTTAGTTGCACATCACAAGTGGTAAGCAAAGGATGAAATAGCATCATTTTAAAAGTATTTTCATATTTTTCATATATTAAATTCAATGAATGCTTATACTTGAATTGCTCTGTTATAAAGTTAGTCCTGTTTAGATTGCTCTTTCCCTCTTAATTCCTCATAGCTGCGTAGTTTAAAATTGAAGAAGTGCGAGGAAGGAATTAATTGTGGCCAGTTAACACCAGCTCCTTTAGTATAAGGAATGCAAATGGTCCTACAAATCAGAAGGACCCTTAGCTTATTGCTTGTTTATTTTGACAACTGGAATATTTAGTCATCTCAGTTAAAATGAGGGATAACACTGGGCTAGCAGATGTGGAAAGTTTAAAAGTCAGATTTTTCACTGGAGCATAGCAACTATTTTTAGGTTAGTGTAGAAAAATAGTACTAATCTGGCACTGTGACAATATTGATCTGAATGCCAACAGAAATCTGCACATGAACAGTACTTCAGCTGTTTTGTCTATGAAGAAATCAGAATAACTGCACGAATTTAATATTAGTTGTTATCAACTTGTGTAATAGTTCTGGTAATGTTTCTACTGAATGAGAAATACACATACATGGGGTATGCTAAGTAGGACAAAACCTGATGATGTTGTGACACCTAGAAGTTCTTCCTCGCAGTTCAGACACTAGCCTCGAGCTGGGTTAGATGAGCCACAAATTCACTTGCATTCTTTCTAATAACCTTTATAGGAAGATGATCCTCTATTGATTTCTTTGGGTTTTGTTTTGGTTTGGTTTGGTTTTTTTTTTCCCCCTTTATGTTTTAGCACAATGCAAAGACTGTTACAGTTTCTGGTTGTACTTGAGCTATGTATTTTGGGTGACTTGATTGGAATGTAATAGGGTTGGAGTCCAGTTGTCTGAGCTTTTGCAAAACAGCTTTCCCACTTGAACTTTTAACACAGGGTGGGATATTCTAATAGTAAAGCTTCTGAGTGGGAAGACAGTGAGCAGAGTAGCTTCTAAATGGTGAATCAGGTTTGCATTGTTAAAAATGCAGGAAATCTTTATCCACTGTTACAACAGAAAAAGGTACACTTGAGGCATTGAAAGAGTATAACCATGAACTTAAAATTCTCAGCATGGTGGTATCTCGTCTGTCAATTTCATGTTTATTTTTCAGGATCAAGGAATTAAGTGTATGTCTATTAAAGCTTAAACTAGTTGTGCTTTAGTTTGAAGTTGTTTTTTTTTTCCCTAGTAGCTTCTAAAGATCAAACTTCTCAGACTGATTTTTCGAAAGATCAAACTGTGTTATGAGTGTCTCTAAATCTGTGTATATGTATAGCCTGATTCTACAAGACTGCATGAAACCAAGTGGATTATTCTTGTGATGAGATTGAAATTAATTTGAGTACGCTCCCTGGGAACGATGTGGTGGAAGCTGCCTTACCTTCTATTTCAGTATGTCTTGTATAGAGTTGTTTGAATGGTCGAAAGTAAGTACCTTTCTCCTGTGTTTTAACTGAGGCTTTTGCTAATTGTGTTTGAATATCTGATGCATAAGGAGGAATTTGTACCTGACCAAGAAAAAGAAAGCACAGAATCTGTAAGATGCGTAATTTTTGCTGACTTCAATGACCTCCCTACAATGGCTGCCAGGCCCCTGTGTCCACACTCCACCCCCACCCTCCAAAAAAAACCCCAAACACAACCCCAAGCAAAACTACAGTATGAATATGAGTGTCTAAATTGGCTAAAATAATTTCTGTTGGGTATGGAGAGGTAATGGAAATGCAACAATAGTTGCATTGTTTAAAGTAAAGGGCACCTCAGCTGATAAAATCAACTCCAGCCAATCTCTTGAGTGATTCCCTCTGGGTTGTTAGCTTTGCCTTGGAGGAACCGCTGCACTCCTGCTAGAGGAGGACTGGAACTGGAAATGTGCCCTTTTCTCAGCTTGTGCATTTATGACTACTTGGAACCACAAGCTACTGCTCTGTTGACCACAAGAAAGTACTTTAAATTTGATATCAAGCTGCTACCCTTAAAATATTGGCCATACTTCATGGTATACTTTCTTTCTCTATCCCAGTGTTTTCCTGTGTTCTCCTTCAGGCAGAAGGAAATAGTAAACTCTGTTTTTGTTGGATTTGATTGCTGTTCAACTGGTTAACCAGTATGTTCTGTAAATTTAAATCAATAAGGAGGCAAGACATCAAATCTGCATAAATGTGGAACTCTACCCGTACGTCAAGTTTGTCTTCAGAGGTTGAAATTGAGGTTAGAGCTTCACAGAGGAAAGGCATTTCCATGTCATGAATTGAAGTTACACAGTAGCTATCTAAATATTAAGGGGCAACATGTCTGCATGTGCTTGTTGTTCTAAAAAATGGTCTATAGTGTACTTCTTAAGCAGAAGTATCAAGGTTATTCTATTTCTGCAGAAATTCAAGAACCATAATCTTTGGAAATACTGGCAATTCAGTGAGTGTCCATTTTCTCTTCTAATTTTCAACCTCTTTCTTGGAAGAGCTTGAAAAAGATGTTTTGGAAATGCTACTGTGATGCTGTTTCCTTTGAAGTCAGTTATTATTGCTGCTTGTAATCCTGAAGAGGTACCTAATTTTGTCTTTTATAACTGAAAGCTATTATTAATTATATGCTACATATATGGCTTGTGCAGCTGCAACACAGATTCTGTGTCATCTTTTTTTTTTCTGGTTCATGCTCTAGGGAAATTGTCTCACAGAGAAGGTTTTCTGTTCGTAATTAAGATTTCACACGCTCAGTACTAGGAAACCGTCAGTTCTGACAAAGTGTTTATGATGCAGATCAAGCACTGCTATGAAATGGATTTGTAGAAGCTATAGAGTAATTTCTGTGATGAGCTATAGCTTTTAAGTCTCAAATATATTTTTGAAGAGCAGTTACATGGGTGGAAATATTAGTACTCAAATTTTTTGTTTCCCGTATGCTTAGGAGATGGGATTCTGCGTTTATCCATGCAGTCAGGACTTAAGCTGTAGTTTCATTTACAGTTTTAGCTGAGTACTGTAAGAATAAGAATTGCCTTTCAGGATTTGGGGTTGTGTAGCTGGAGGGAGAACTGTGACAGTCAGAATCAGGGTGGTGCAAACTCCTGGGGAAATGGAGCTGCAGAAGAATCTCCATGTACATGCTCTGGGGTGATTTGAGGTCTCCATTGTTATGCTATTGGTGTGTCAGTGCATATGCTAATATTGGAGACTGTGAGTAAAACTTAGCCATATGTATGTCAGTAAAAACAGCTATATGCAGAAGTGATGATTCAGAGCAGTTTTGAAAGGTGTCCTCCTAAGAGCTCTGAATCTGTGATGTGGATGGCTCTGATGAATCAGTCTGTGGACAGCTGAGACTGAATGGCTGTACCTAACCAGATACTGGTGCACCAAAACAAAGGGACACCAACTTTTGTCTCAGGCTCGTTTTTCAGAAGCCTATCGTGCTCTGAGGATCTGAGAGTGTGTATTTAATGGCATAATTCTTCAAGACTGCATGAAACCGAATAGGTTATATTTATGATGAAACAAACTGTAATTTGAGCACACAGTCCCAGTGAATTTTGTGATGAAAGCTGCCTTATAATCCAGTCCAGTATTTCTGCTTACAATTTCAATGTTACATGAGTGGTCAAAGGAAGGTAGCTTTCTCTGGTGTTTTGAGCTTAGGCTTTTGCAAATTGCATTTGAGTTTCTGCTTGATGCTTAAGGAGCGATTTATTCTTTGCCTAGTCAAGAAAAAGAAAGCACAGAACCTGCAGGATGCACAATCTACCCTTGTGATGGTCTACAGTCAACAATTGTTGCTTCATCCATCTCATATTAATTTTCTGCCACAGGTCTTTTGATCTCCAAGCCCATAAAATAGATGATGTGGGTTTTCCCATGTTCTGCTTTAAACTGATTTGTAGATTTGACTGTTAATTGAATGCTTTGTTCTGGTTTATAGGAATAATATCTGAATGCTTCATCATTTTGTTTTTATTTGGAAGCGCATAACCTTAAAAAAGGAATAATGGATAAATATCTGAAGAAGGAAACAGTCATTAAAAACATCTTTTAGAAGAAAAGAAACTGAAGAAAAGATTTACCAATTAGTATATGACTAATAAAAGATGAGGATAAAACTATGTCAAACCTGTTTTTTCACCTCTCTTTATGTGTGTTTACAGAATATGCAGGGATATAGTTAACAGCTTTTTCCAAATTTCTTACTGTTTAAGCAGTAGTTGTTGGATTACTTGTTATCTATTTATTTATTCCCCACACTGAGCTGAAACAAGTCTCTAGTTATGAAAGATTAGGTAAGAGGTAGTTTATTTTGCCATGTAGTTTGGGTTTATTTTGCCATCTCTGCTAGTGGTTAGAACAAGATGTATCTCTTTGGTTTGTATCAGAATTTACATGAATTAAGTGCTTATATAAATCTGTGTCACAGCACCTTAAATAACAGCACTGGTAAGACAGCAGTATGTGAAAGTATGCTTACTACCTGGAGCTAGTTCAGAGGATTGCTGTCTCATTGGTGACCTTATGGGTGATGAGGCTAAGTCTTGCATTAACGAATGACCAGCTCAGCTAACAGGTCAGGCTAACCTGTTAGGCTTTTCTACCTTGGCTACTTGCAGTAATTAAGTCATACTATTGAAAGGGCTTGATTGGTGATTTCCAAAATATGTTGTTGGCAGTAGGTGACAGCCCTTCTGAAAAACACAGAAAAGGGTGATGTGAGCTGTTAGGTCAACTGAGAATGCTCTTGTGTGCTCAAGACAGCAGTCAAAGCAGCCTCCAAGCACCTCCTACTCCATGTTAAGAGTTGGAACAGCCAAAGGCCTTGAGCAGAGAGAGTTGAGCAGCTATGGACATCAGCTCTGAAGTTCGCAGATGACCTTGATAGTCACCCAGTGAGAACAGGACCTTGCAACACCAGACTGATTCCCTCCAGTAAAATGTGAATGATGTGGTATGAATACCAGTGCTGGCAAAACAAGAATGATGGGTCTTCTGGAAGAAAACCAAGCAGCAAAGTGGGCAGTGTGGCCAGCTGCTTCTGCCTGGCAGGTTTTAATATACTGGACAGTATGTACTTTGGGGAAACTTTAAAAGCAATATAGCTGTTACAGGCAGCCCTAGGTCAGTAGAAGGCATTATTGAAAGAGAAGTTCCCAGGCATATTTCATAGAATCACAGAATGGTTTGGGTTGGAAGGAACCTTAAAGCTCGTCCAGTTCCAACCCCCTGCCATGGGCAGGAGCACCTTCCACTAGAGCAGCTTGTTCAAAGCCCTATTCCGCCTGGTATTTGATCTTGTTCGCTGAAGGTGGGCCTTAATTGTTTAAGCTGACCAATACAGTAAGTACAGAAGTATTTCATATGAGGTACTAGTTCCTTTCATCAGTCAGTTTGTCACAGTGCTGGAAGAGAAGACATCCCGAGGAAAGACCAGCATTAAAGACCCCAGTAGGTATCTATCTGACAGCAAGAAGAAAGCTGTGAGCCTACTGAAGACAATGCCCTGAGCTCTCATAGAGGGTCCAAGGGAAGAAGAGGTTAGTGACCAAAACAGACCAGAAAGGTTGGGATTTTAAAGTGCAAAAAGTCAAAGCTTGTGATGGAGCATGGTGAGCAGCTTGAGCATGGGAGTGAGAGCCTGGAGGGCACGTAATGTCTGTTGTTGAAACAAAAGACTTGGCCATTCTGTCTCTGCTCTAGGCAAGCTTGGTTTGAGGTGGGATTGCCTTTCAAGGTTCACTTTGGTATGTCATAATTTTATTGATACAGAAAGTTTTACTGTGAGTTCTAATGTAACACCAGTCCTTTGCCACCAGCTCTTGTGTCATGGGTATCACTTAGTTTGTTCGATTGGCAATGTGCATCCCTTTGCTTGTCTGACACTCCTTTTGTTGCCTGAATACCTTTATGTTTTGCTGCTTGCATAGAGTTAAATGATTCTGCCTGTCCAATGCTTTAATTGTGCATTTCTGTAGAAAGCATCAGCTAGCAGCAGCTCTCTGACCATTAGAGAGCGCTCTATAGTGTCACGTGTGAGAATACAAACTTTATAGTAAAGCAAGATTGTTTTCCTTTTTCTTCCTCCTCCACTTTTCTGTTGTATTTAAATACAGAGCTTTTTAGAATGGTGCTCCTAACTTTAGTGTGCTTGTGAGCTGCTCTGGGTAACAAAGCTAATCAGCTGGCTTTCATGTCACTATAGTGAGAGGTGATTACAGCAGCATGGTGAAGGGGAGATTGCCCAGGCAGCAATCAGGTGTCTCTGTTGAGGAAGAGAAATGTGCAGCAAGCTTGTGTGGTTTGTGTTTGGTAATAAAAATCTGCACATCGGGGGAACTGAGTAGAAGTTTAATTTTATTTCATCAGGATTTTCCTTTAAAACACCTTGTCCTTGCAATGGCTATCACTGCATAGATAACAGTAAATAAGGACTGTTCTTGGCAGTGAAAACCTGAAAGACACTATGCTTTTTACACATGGCAGTATTTACAGTCTAACTAGGATGTTTGCCCTGTCAGCCACAAATGTATGGATTTAATTCTAAACTGCTGTCTCCTTTGGTGACAATGACCCAATGTTGTGTTTTGTTTCTGACCTGATAAATAATTCAGCCTTATTTTCAGTATGTGTGTCTTCTCTTTTTGCTGATGTTCTTTTGGGTGTCTTGGACATAATTTTCCCTTTTTCCTAAATATATCCCTACTTACTTGCTTTAGCACACTACTAAGCAAGTCTATTTTTGAGTCTGGTTTTTAATAACTTCTGATTTGTAACGTTGACAGGTTGAAGGTCCTTATTGACTCTGATGTCAGTGGAAATTAGATACATAAATATCTCCATGGAGCTGAGCCATAATGCCAACAGAACTGTTTCATCTGTAAAGACAATAGTCTTCTTCAGAAGAGGACTGAATAATAACCAAAATCGCGCCACTAAAATAAAGCTATCACCAAAATCATTAGTCTAACCTTGTTTCAGTCTTAAACTTCTAGTTGGAAGGAATTTCCAAATGTTTAAGATAAGCGTAATAAACTGTGGGGAATATTCCTATGTCTCTTCATAGAGAAAAATGTACTTTTATGAGCATATTGCAGTTTTTTGCCAAACTTGATACAAAACCCAAGTGTACAATTGCATCAGTAATTCTGGTGAAAACAGGAGAGCTTTATCACCAACTGTTAGAGCAGAAGAGACGAATTTGTGATGCTTTTAATAGTGGCAAGCCGACTGTGGTGTACCAACAAGTTATGTTCCAGGACTACTGGTAGTTAGTGTGTGTAGCAATCGGGAAGGGGAAGCAAAACTGGGAGGTTATTTTTTTGAATGTGACAATTTACTGACTTAAATGCTATATTGCCTTCATACAGTGAGCTCGTATCCATGTTACTATACATCTGAGAATCTAGAGTGTAAAGAAAAAAAAGGTGATAACCTTTGTACTGGCAAAACGATGGCACGTGTTAACGAGTAGCAGTCTGCAAAGTAGTAAAAATACTTAGGCAAGTAAGTGGGAAGTGTATAGTAGGTGATGTAACTTTAGAGGAATTACCTGCAACTGTAGAATAATTAAGTTTAAAGAAGATTTTTAGTGGTCTCTGATACTGAATGCTCAGAATCTGGGCCAGAATTACTAAGAGCTAAGTTTACTCATTGGTTTTACCGTAGACCTAGTGTGCTTTCACAGAGGTAACTTCCTTCTCTGCAACAGAAGTATTTCCTCACTTCACTTTTTAGTGATGTTCAATTCTATGAGGATGGCATATATGTCTTTTTCTAAATGAGTGCTGCAGTAAACACAGGACTGTGTTTTGACTGTTCTTCTAAAAAATTATCCCAATGTACAGTACTGTTTTCAGGCTGTAAGCTGAAAAGCATGAGTAGCATATAATACTAAAATGGCATACATGCAGATAATTCATAAATTAGTGAATTCCTAAGCTCAGACAACCACTTCTGAAAATAGTGTTGGTGTACATAGTGTATTTCAGCATCAGGTCAGCATACTGACAGTGATGGGTGTGGGATGTAAAGCAGAACCTCCACCTGCAGTCATCCATGTAGAACTGCTTAAAGCCATGAATATTTTTCTCCTTAAGGAACTAGAATTGGGGTTTGATTTTCTTTGGTTTTGTTGCTTGTTTGATTGTTTGGGTTTTTTTTTGTGGATTTCCCCCCCCCCCCCTTATTTTCCCAAGAAGCAAAGCAGATAGTTGCCAAGTAAGTGATAATGTGTGATGGTAGGATGGACAAGGGATAACAGAGTCAGGAACAGCATACTCTTAGTGAAGGACAGGGGACAGATTACTTCTAGTTTACCTTTTAGCATTCAGAAAGCTCTTGGCTATATTGGATCTCTTTCTGGCTTTTGTTTCAGGTAATGTAGACAGCAAATGACTGCATAACGGTCTTCTCTTTGCAGGGGAAGTGATTGCTTGTGACTTTGACTTCCTCCAGTCTATACTGCGATTCCTTAAATTGATTGCAAATCTGATTCAGTTTGTTTTGTTCATTGCCATTTTTCTGTTGCAGAATTTCTCAAACCTGCCTATTTACAATAAGTTATCAGTATCTCCTTTCTGAAGGCTAGCTATTTAGCTGTTGACTAATCCTGTTTTGTCTTTTGCAGACACTTTTTCCTGTGTATTGCCTGCTTTTTCCTTCGGCATTTTCTTTCAGTTGCTCCACTTTCTTTCCTTAGGATATCTGTTAGGAAATTCTGGGTGAGAGGTATTTTCAGTTTTTCAGGTAGCATTTTTTGAGGCGCTTCCCTTGCTTATGTAGCAGTTGCTGTCATACCTGTGGCAGTAAGTTATTTAAATTTAGATTATTATATTTTATCCACATTCACATACCTGTGCTGAAGTATTTACACTGCACACAATGAAGGAAGGGACCTGAATAACTGGAAAGTGTCCCCTTTCTGTTTTCTATAGTAGGACAGTTGTAGCACGCTAACTAGTGTGTGTTTGTATGTGTCTAGCTATTTCTAAGAGTTTCATTGTTGCCTAGAATACTATGGAAATGTGTCTTTGTATTGCTTGTTTCATGACTGTCAAGTTGCTTCATGATTTTTGCACAGTTACATCTTAGCACTAGTGAATGCCAAGTGTATGTGTGAGTGTGGCCCTGTTGTGTATACTGAGATAATTTTATAGTATCGGCAACTGACATGTTGAAAATGGGAACAGTAATTTAAAAGAATTAAGCACCAAAGTAGAAGGTGAAAAGACTCTCTAAAAGCTTTTGTCTTGTAGGTCTAAGTGATGATTTTTCTTTCTGTTTTTAGGTTTTCTCAAATAACGATGAAGCCCTTATTAACAAAAAACTACCCAAAGAACTTCTGTTAAGGTAACTTTATATTGTGTTAAGGGATAAAAACATGAGGATCATGCATTGCTTAGGTAGCTTACAGGCTATCAAGTGCTATTTATTCTTTCTTAAATCTGTCATAAAAAGTAACATATGTGGTTTAATTCTTGGAATTGTTGAAATTGTTACCTTTTGGTTAGCCCTGATTTGTTTTAATGTGTTCAAATTATACTATACCGTGGCAGATGTAATCTAACAGTGATCTTTTCCTTGCATGTCAGAAAAAGTGAAATAAAATGTCCAAAAAGCTTTGTTGTACAGAGTAGTCAACTCTTCCGCACTACACAATGCTTTATCTGTCTGAAGAGCCTGTAATCCTTTCTGTAATGTAATTCATAGTCTTCATGTCGTGAATTTTGTTATAACAAAAAGTTCAGCTTCAAAGCTTTCATAAAATCACTGCAGAAAAGTTCTGCCTGTTAGCATTACTCTAAGTTAGAACCAGCAGGAGAACTTTCCTTACTGTAGTAATTTGGTTAGTCATAAATTTCATCAGCTTGCCACTGTGAGTAGCTCACCTTTAGCTACAGGAGTTAGCTACAGCACCAAGATCAGTTCAGTTCAGCCCATGGTTGAGATGCTAAAGGATGTCTTTGCACTCTCATCTTTTTTAAGCTGATTTCAGGCCAAGTGTAAACTGCCATATGTGATGATACGGCTCAACTGGATGTTATCACATCAGAGCTGGAACTGAACCAGCTTAGTGACGTCTTCTGTAGCTGCATATAGGGTTTATTAGAACTTCTCTTGGAGGGGGGAAAAAAAAAGTGTTCACTTGTAATGCTATAATTATAGATTTAAGTGATGGTGTTAACAAAATTTAGCTGATGATTCCTTCTTATACACTAAGGTGTTTGGGTTACCTTGTATGTATGTCATTGTATCCAGTCTGATGTGGAAGAATGTCTCAAATAATGGTAGTTTGCATTTTAGAATCATAGAATAGTTAGGGTTGGAAAGGACCTCAAGATCATCCAGTTCCAACCCCCTGCCATGGGCAGAGACACCTCTCACAAAACCATGTCACTCAAGACTCCATCTAACCTGGCCTTGAACGCTGCCAGGGATGGAGCATTCACAACTTCCTTGGGCAACCCATTCCAGTGCCTCACCACCCTCACAGTAAAGAACTTCTTCCTTATATCTAACCTAAACTTCCCCTGTTTCAGTTTGAACCCATTTCCTCTTGTCCTGTCACCCAAAGCTCTACACTGCAGCCTCCCCTGTCATCAGTTCTGTCTGGGTGCTGACACTGGCCATCGCTGGGGCAGCCAGAGCAGAGCTCCCACACTGGACCTTGGTCCTGAGGCGAGTGTTCACCATCCTGCTTGCCTGCCTGTATGTGAAGAAAGTGCTCTTAAAACATGACCTAGTGTCTGCACTATTGTGATGCTCTCTTGGTGGTATTAAAGAAGCAGTCTGTTGTTAAAAGAATCGGTATTAAAACTGTTTTTTTTTTTTTTTTTTTTTTTCATTTTTCTTGAGAAACACACATTCAATATGGTGACAGTGCTGTAAATTAGACTCGTAGAACTGTTTAGAAAGTGTGATTAAAACAGACACAGAAATTCTAATAACTTTGCTTTGTTGCAGTCCATGCCACACATGAACCACAAGGTAAAGTCAGTTTAATATGCTGCCTCCTTAGCAAGGTATTGTAATATGCAAATGTCCTGCGTTCAGCAGTAGCAGTCATTTTTCTCCTTCTTAGTAGCTGGTGCAGTGCTGTGTTTTTGACTTGCGCCCAAGAACAACGCTGATAACACACCAATGTTTTTAGCTGTTGCCAAGTGATGTTTACTCCAATCAAGGACTTTTCCAGCCTCATGCTCTGCCAGTGAGGAGGGGCACGGGAAGCCGGGAGGAAGCAGAAACACAACCGCTGACCCAAACTAACAAAGGGGTATTACATATCACAGCACGTCATGCCCAGTATAGAAACTGGGGGAGTTACCTGGAAGGCCTAGATTGCTGCTCGGGTTGGGCTGGGTATGGGTCGGTGGGTGGTGAGCGGTTGTATTCTCTCTTCTTGTTATTTCTCTTATCATTATTGTTATTTGTGGTAGCAGCAGTGGTTTGTGTTACACCTTAGTTACTGAACTGTTCTTATCTCAACCTGAGGGATTTACATTCTTTCCATTCTCCTCCCCATCCATCCGGGAGCTGCGGGAGGAAGAAGAGGGGAGCAGGCGAGCAGCTGCATGGTTCTGAGTTGGCTTAAACCATGACATCAAGCACTTCTTTTCTAGCAGTAGGACTCTCCAGATGTTTGTGGAAATGACTGTGCTTTTCTCTGTTACGGGCGCTTAGAGTCCTGTTTATTTCATTCAACCAAATTTGTTGATGTGGTTTAGGCAGTGAAAAGTATCGTGCTCTGAAATAGTAAAGGCATCACCTTTTGAAAGGACTTACTGATTCTGTAGTATGCTTCAGTTTTCATTATAGGATAAAAAGAAAATATCTGTGACAGTATATAGGTATTAAATTCCTAAATTATTGTGTCTACGCTAATGACAGTATCATCAATAAAATTAATGTGTTGAGCTTTATTGTGAGAATTCCTGCATTTAACTTGTAGGTGTCAATTTCCCGAATTGTGTATTTCGACACCAAATTTGGTAAGTTCTTTAAAATGTTAAATAGGGAGTAGCTTAACTGTTTCATTGAGCTCTATGTTTATTCCAAAATACATATTTTAAAGGATGTTTTAAAGAACTCAGCAGGGGAAAAAAAGTGCAAGAAATTGGGTAATACCAGTGGCTTAGCTGTTAGCTCTTGAATACAAGATAACTTATTGCAGAGCAACTTGGAGGGATATGTAGGCTTACCTTGGATTATACCGACTGAGGAAGTGATGCTGCTAAGGCACTGCCATTGCACTATTGTGCAGTGTCTGAAGAAACCCTTTGCATGGTTGAAGTGCTCCCTGGGGATGGAAGGACAAAATGAAATAGCCCAGACCTAGCATACACAGAAGTGATTTAGCCAACCATCTAGTTCTTGTGTGTGTATGTCCTCTTTGCAGTTGCACAGTGATCTACCAAAGTAGATCAAAGCTGTAGCCAGAGTAGTTGATTGAGAAATTTAATTGGGATAGTCAGCTTTCTTAGTAAAGACCATGATGATCTCATGCTGAATGCTGGGACTTGGGTGATGGTCTGCCCATAGCCAGAGAGAAATAAAGTCCACATTTTATAACGCGCACAGTATTGACACAGACTGTCAGGACTTTGGAATGGCGAGGAAGGGGATGGGTGGGAGAGGTGCTCTGTAAAACTCCTTTTGAAGTTTACTGCTGCAGAGACAAACTCAACAAGGCCAGGGGCAGAGCGTGTTTGAGAGCAGTATGATGGGACACGGGGTCTGAGTTCTCGTCCCTGCAGAGTCTAGATACCTGGGGAAATTTAGGGGCACAAACCTGGTGTCTAAAGGATTATCAGTGGGGAATTTGTTTAATGCTTCTGCACATAAATGCTTTTGCAAGACAGAGCCTGAAAGTCTTTCAACACCTAACAGTTAATGCTTGTGCTACAATATGCTTTAAAATTGTCTTGCCATATGGTTATGACAGGAGGGATTAAATATTGCCTCACTGAGTGTAATTAATATCCTAATTATTTTTACTGTATTAACTATGCAGTCTACCTTTTAATTAAAAGGAGAGTAAACCAGTTGCAGTGGAAACATTTTACTCATAGTAATGGAACTGAATAGTAAATACTATTGAAAGTGTCATCAAATACACATAGTTTGTTGCTTGTTTATATCAGATATGTGTGAAAACTGTTGGAAAACACTGCAGCTCTTAAAAAAACAGGAAAGCTAAAAAGCCCCAAACACCAGTTTGACATGTGGAAAAAGGGTGGTTAATATTTTGTTACAAATATCTGGAAATAGAAGCACAATTTCTTGTATTGCATTCCTGTTTACATCAAGTATTTAAACTTCCGTAATCTGACTATAACAAGCAATCCAGATTTTCTCTAAAATGGAGAAGCCTTTCTCTGATGGTAGACTTAGAAAATACTGCCACTGTAAAAATTTTACTCATTTGTTGATAACAGTTGCATACTCTAAAGTTGACCAAAGTAAGCCCTTGGTCTTACTCTGCAGTTCTTGCTCTTTCTTATTATTTATCTAACAACCAGAATTAGATTGTAAGGTTTTCAGGGCAGTGTCATGTCTGTTGCACATTTTCTACACATTATCTGCTGGGCGTTTAAGTAAGTGACTAAAACCCTCAGCTTCTCAGGCAAGAAGCTCATTAGGATACAAGCCCAGAGGTTATTGTTCCTTGTCAATGAGACCCAGATGACTGTGCAGAGGAGGAAAAGGATATATGACTGATATGGACAGTAGTGGTTTTGAAGAAGGCCCTCGTTTGGAGGGAGCAGTTATGCTTTGAGGCAGGTAGAATAGCTTGAGTGGAGAGAGGGAGGAGATAATTTGTAATTTTTTCTGGTTTATGTGCATTTATTTTTATTTGTAATGTTGGAATAATTTTATTTTTGTGGAAGAAACAGGCTGTTTCTAAAAGCTTTGACTTGTAGTACTGTTCAAGCTAAAAGAAAAATGACCACCACTGTTAGCTGTTGTAGTGCTGTTATTTGCCAGTTAATAAGGAATGCTCCGTCCACTCTGCTCTTATATATTGCTGGAAGTAAAAGGTTGAATAAATGCTAAATTGTATGATGTTTGAGTAAGAATCCTGCAAAGATGTTATAAATCATGTCATTTAAACAGTGGTTTTCAGACAATTGCAGTATTTTCTTTGCTTAGCCTGTGTTTATAGAAAAGCATTGTATGGATTATACAGGGCATCCGTTGTGAATTTGCCCTGGTATCTAAAGTTAGTAAACCCATATCTAACTTCAGAAGGATCAGAAGTAAAGTCAGAGAGAGACTGTTGTGATTTTAACAGTAACAACTGTTCCAGTAAGATAGAATCATAGAATCACAGAATAGTTAGGGTTGGAAAGGACCTTAAGCTCATCCAGTTCCAACCCCCCTGCCATGGGCAGGGACACCTCCCACTAAACCATGCCACCCAAGACTCTGTCCAACCCGGCCTTGAACACCGCCAGCGATGGAGCATTCACAAGATGTCTCAGCCTTGAGGATGAATAGTTTTCTTTTTTTCCTTTGTTTTTTTTTTTTTTTTTCCTTGTAAATTGCTGGGAAAAACAAATGGATTTTTAAAGTTACCGTATGAGTCTGAAAAGCATTGGGAACAAAAAAACCGAAGTGAATGTAATATTAGAATGTTCTGACTTTCCAACAGCTTCCAAAAATCTTTTCCTTTTTTTTTATTTTATGCTTGATGAGAAGCTTGAAAACATGCATGTTTGAATTCAAACATACACATTTGAAAGTGGGGATATAGCCAGTACTTTTGGCATGTAGAAGGACAGATAACACTTGTTCATTTGTGTTTTAACTGCTAACCTTTGCTACAAGATTTTGCGCAAAAATGGCAAGCTTCAGAAACAGAGACGTTAATGCCTTTTGACCCCTTGAACCATGTTATGTTCCCTTCTGCCTTCAAAGTACCAACTTCGTAGGTTGGACCACAAATGCAGAAGCTGTTCTGAGTTCTGCTATAAACCATATGTACTTGGTGTATGTACTGGAATAATAATAGGTCATAGTCATCAGGCTAAAAATTTGATTGCTCAATCAGGTTTAAAAGAGGATAAGCAAAGTTTTGGGGCTTAAATTAGAAGAAGAACCCAGGACTTGTGTTCCAGTAGCTGCTTTTCTTGTATGCAAGAATATGCATCTTGTGAGTTGGCTAATTAAGTATTATATATGTTTTCATGTTTCTGTTCTTTGTTTTTAGTACTGCACACTGCTTTTTGCTCAGCTTTTAGCTTGTTACTACTGTAGGGAAGAAATTGCCAGAAACTTAAAATTAGTGTGTTCACGCATAGTATTTGGTATATTTGAAGTGATGCTTTACCATCTGTGTGCTTAACTGTGGAGGAAATAGAAAAAATATAGGACAGGTTACAAGAAATTGTTATAATGCAATTGGTATTTCTTAGCTAGGTATGGTAGACCCACAGTCACTGCAAAATTTGACTGCTGTATCTTATCATACGGAGTACTGACTGGTGAGTCAAAGAACTGAAAAATACAAACTTGTATATAGATCTGCTCTTAGTTGCTAAGAATTCTGTAAACAGACAAACTATGTGTTTTGAGGTGGGGGAGAAATCTGTCATCTCACACATAGAATCACAGAATCATTGATATTCTTAGGTTGGAAGAAACCTTTAAGGTCATCAACTCCAACTGTTAACCCAGCACTGCCAAGTCTACCACTAGACCATGTCCTGAATCGTTGCACACACATCATTAATTTTCCCCACTTCAAGGATTTGTATAATAGGGCAATACTGCCCTCTTTGAAGGCCTCTGTAGTAGTCTATATGAATGCAGTTTGTGTACTTGTGTCAATTTGGTTGTTTCTGATACTGTAATTGCTTGGTAGACTTGCATGTCTGTGTACAGCTTTGTTGATACTAATAGCTTTTTTAATGCTGCACATGCTTCTGATGTCTACATTTGAAGAAGCATACTGGAAAAATGAATGTGCAGAGAAAATGAGATTCAAAGAACTAAAGTAGAAAGACTGTCAACAAGAAGCATTAAAGATGACATGATAAGTGCTTTAAAACTTGGTGAGGGGAAAGTACTAACTGCTAATGTACTCTAACTTGGTGGTGAAAAGTAGAAAAAAGCATTAAAGCTGCAAGTCAGACATTCACCTTGGAAAGAACACAAATGTTGTAACAGAGTGATTAAGCAGTGGAACAGACTACCAGAGAAAGTGGTGATTTTCCATTTCTCGAAGGCTTTCAAATCAAGAATAGATCCTTTTTTGGACATTAGGCTTTAGTCAAATTCATGTTTACCGTAAGGGAGTTGAAGATCTGTGCACTTGTGCTGCCCACTGTGCCTTTGGCATGGAGCTTATGTGTACTGCAGGTACTGTTAACATTGTAAGATCTCCAAGGCCAGACTCATGTGTCCAGACTGGTATGTGCCTAGAGATGGAAAGTCTTGAAGAGCTCTGGTTGTTTGTAAGGGGATTCTCCTTCTTGAACTTCATATAGGATAACTATGGAGAATTGAATAGCCTGGGATACTGGAATCAGAATAGATGATCCTAAACTTTCCTGTGGATCTATTAACTTAATTTCCAGTTTCCCCGTACTCCATGCCGAAGGCTTAAGTGGAAATTAATCCTCCTGCTGGCTGCATTAGCTTCCATCTGCATAGCTATGGTCATAGAGGACAGAAGTGCCATAGAACTGTCAGCTGCCTTACTTGGTAGTTTTTTCCACTTTTTAAAATTACAGGTGCCTGCTGACATCAGCCTTCACTCTTAAGTGCCAGACAATGTCAGTGTCTAATGCTAACGGATGACTGACAGTGTCATTGTTGCCATCTCCCATCTCTGTTGGTTGCCTTTGAGGTCTCTTAAAGACTTTAAAAGACCTTAAATTACTTTAAACCTTACAGTCTTGTGCCTTGTTGGCTAGTTTCACTGACTGGTGAGTGTTTCCTAGTAGTTCTGTGTGGCTGCAGTAGAGAAGCAAGTGTGTTTTAGTGGTGCACATGTAAGCCTGTACTATAGAAGGTAAACAGAAAAGTGTGGGAAAAAGTACCTTCAGGCAAGTTGGCAAAATGAGTCTTAGGAATTTACTGGCATCTGTTACCTATCCTAGTATTTAATTCAATAATAATTCTGATTAGAATGCATTGTAATCCAGCAAATATTATTTTGATGGGGACATTTTGGAGCACCTTGCAAGAAAGTTTCTTCTTTAGAATAAAAATAAAAACTGAGAGCATCATGAATGTTTACACTTACTGAAGTATTTTTCCTTTAAACACCAAATGACCAGTTTTTGGTTTTGACTTTTTAAAAAGTCACTTCATACAGAATGGAGCAAAAGTAAATACATGTGTTCTGCATTTGGTTTTCATTTGCTTTTAATCTTCTAACAGCAATAAACAATCAAACATGAAGACAGACTGCCAGACAACTCAGTCTGGCAGTCTGAAATACTCTCTCTTCAACATCTTGCATTTTCTTCTGTTGTTTCATATTTCAGTGTAACTAGATACATCACTTTTAAAGCATGTCATGTTCTTCATGCAGGCAAGAGTATTGTGTCACAATGTGGTTTGTCACAAACCTTCCTTTGTAACAAATAACATAGAAGTTTTTTGTGCTTCAGCTTCTGTAAATCTGAGATGACCTTCTGATTACACTCATACAGTGGTACTAGGAGGAAGCTTCTACAGACCAAGAAGCTTTAGCAGGTCTCCAGCATCGTCTCTGACATTCATCTTCTGCCACTTGCCTTATGCTGGCAAGTCATGGGTTATAGAGGGTTCATGATGGGCCTTGTTATAAATGCTGCTCTTGCAAAGGTGAGAACACTTTCAGTGCTCATCTGAACAGTCCAGCAGTTTTGCTGAGCACATTAGGATGTACTTTTTGCATAAAGCGCTGCTAAGTTTCTTGGAAGTAGTCAGACCTCAGAATGGATGTTCAAATGACAAAAAATAGATGCTATCCAAATGAATGTTATCAACAGGTTTTATAAATTGTTTCGTAGCTTTTGAGAGTGTCTTACCTTCTGTTTTCATGGCTAATGGTTTTTGAAGACAAGGTATTACTCTACAGTGAAAAAGATAAAGTATTTCCATGTGTTAATGAGTATTGGAATACTAATTATCTAAAGTGATCATAATAAGCATCCAGAAGGCTGTTACATTTAAGAAGTGCTTCCATTAACTTCCATTACATTTCCTGACTCTTACCACAGCTAAAACTCACAGTGCTTAAGATGTAGGCATCCATTTTGAGCTCTAACTTGAGATTTCCACTTGGAAAATAGTACTTTTACATTGTTAAATTCAGCATCTTTTACTTGTTGTTTGCCCCTCAGTGTTCACATCTCATTAAAAGATGAAATTGTTATTATTGCTATTAATTGTTCTGGTAACTGAAAAATTTCATTGGCGAGAAGGTAGCAGTTTATAAGTGAATCACAGTAGCGTCTTTCATATGTTTCATCTTCATCTCTGTAATAGAGAATTATTTTGGAGTAGGATCTGTATTTTATGCTTAAGCTATTTTTCTTTTCTTCACTGAGAACATCCTTTGAAACCGTTTCATTGTTGCCTGGGAGTGGTATTTAGCAAAAGTCATTTTGACAGTGAAAAATTTCTTTAGGAAAACTATGAAGAGTTGGCAGCCTTGAGGAACTGGTTCCATGCTCAGAATAGTAATGCTGGATTTTCAGTTGTAGTTGCTTCTTGTAAATTTAAAAGTAAATACTGTGTTAGACTTGGTAGTCACTATGAAAGCCCTTTAGAAGTTTGGGTAATTTTTGTTAGTACTTAGATTCTTGAGTTTTTCTCCATTTCTTACTCTTCCCCAGCCTCTGAAATCTTCACCTGTATTTGTGTGAATTATTTCTTTAGTTGCAGCCCAATTAAAGGTATATAAGCTAGTTTCTCTGAATTAAAAAGAAGAAAAATAATTAGTTATCGTTCATTTATGTTTGGGTAGTAAGGAGGGGGAAACAGAAAATAGGTATTTTTAGAAGAAGCTGGTTCTAATATGTTGATGTTGGCTGTCTTTAGATGATAGATGTGATATTCCTTGAGTCTTGATCAGCAAAATAACTTGATAAAATGCTCATACTGCATTTAACTTGCTTTCTTGTGCAACTAGTGCTTTTTTTTATAGAGCTACAGAACTGTGAGTCCATGTATTAGTCTGACTTTATAACATTCTAATTGTTGTTCTTTGCCTTTCTTCCTAGAATATTTTCTTTCTTGGACATAGTTACTTTGTGTCGATGCGCACAAGTTTCCAAGGTATGTATTTCTGCTGGGGTTTTTTGTTTTTCTGGGGATGTTATTTTCTTAGTTATATGCGAATCATGGGCTTTGGGGCAGTCTGTTTCCTGTCCAAAAATAGCCCCCAAACATTAGTTCTCTCAGTCTATTTGGTTCTTAAAACAAAGGAACAGTTTTGCATTCATATGTGGTCTTAGTTGCTATGTACTGAACTTCTGTTTAAAGGCTACGGAAAAGATAATCTAGTTATGTATGGTCTGTATCTGGAGAAAGGATTAAGCCCAGTTTGGTGTGATGGCATTTGCTTTTTATAAAGCATGTGGCCTCATAACACTATTTTTCAGATGTATTTTCTGTTTAAAATTCCATGTAGTTCAGTTAATGTGCACCATGTGTCTAAGAAGTACATTCATCACTTGCTTGCCAAGTACAGAAAGGTGTTAAGTAGATGGACTACTAATGGAGGAAAAAGGCAGCAGAAGATACTAGAGAAAGCATGCTAAGTAAGCTTTTATGTTTAGCTTGTATTGATTATTTTTCTTGAATTAAAGAATGGTAGTCTGTTCCCACATCACTGTGTACAGTGAAGTGTATTCTTATATAACATGAATGAATGTGTTTCTTCCTTTTCTTCCTTCTCTTGATGAGGATTGGGTTTTATTTTGTTCGGGGTTTATTGTTTTTTTTGTTTGTTTTGCTTTGTTTGCTTGTTTTAATGTAGAATTGTGTAACTGTTTAATTCCTACACCCATATCACCGTGGCCTGCAAGGTCAGTAAGCTTTGTGTTAACATCAGGTTTTGTTAGAACCTCCGGGTAAAGCCTGCAAAACTGCGGAAGAAAACCAAAGCGATTGAATCAATTGTATTTTTCTCTCAGGACTACCTGTCAGTTGGATGCAGTATTCTTTCCTTTTGCTTTTGAATGTATTTATGTTTCCCTAGCTTTTTTGGTTTATTTTACTTTGAACAGCTTTTGCTTCGGCAGAGAAGGCCAAATTCTCAAGCATGCACGTGTAACTTTGCACCTGTAAAGGAAAGGCCGGGTTCTAACAGTGGAAGGTCAGCAGTTTTCTGAAAGGTTTCTGTTTGTCTCAGAATAGTAACTAACAAGCTTGAGGAACTACGGTTTTATTGGACAGAATCTCATCTGCAGCTACTTTTCTCCATATAGATCTAGCAAAAGTAACTTATTAGACAGAATTTACAGAAGCTTTTTAAAAATGATGGGTTAGATCTTCGCTGTACCCATGGGTATACTTTGCATTTAATTTCTTGCTTTCCTACATGTTTTACTGGCGTAAATTAGCTTCTGCCGTGTAATCCATTTGGGAGATGTGAGACTTATTTCCACAAATTCAGTGTTTTTAACTACTTGATATTGTATGACTACCAACATATACAATTATAGTTCTTTTAAAAAAAATTGACCTGAAATTGTGTGTTTTTATTATATTTGAGTTGCGGAGAGGAAAGCGAAGGGAGCAGGCAGCGGAGGTAATAAATGAACTGTGTTTGTTTTCTGCAGGCATGGAATGTTTTAGCTCTGGATGGAAGCAATTGGCAAAGAATAGACCTCTTCAACTTTCAAACGGATATAGAGGTTAGTGTCCTTAGTTTTTTTCTTTTCCTATGGTGATGTTTAAAAGCATAGCCCATTTTGAGTATCCCATAGACTGTGCTTGTGCTCACATTTTAAAGGCTGAAGTTCAGGTTAGTACTGTGGAGGAGCAAATGGAAAGTAACTGTATCTTTTTTCACACTGGATGAGTGTTTCAGTTTTGGTTGCCAGCTATGTATCACATAATTGGCATATATCGTATGCATACAGGGTTCTTGAAACTCAAAGCTGCTCATTTCCAGAAAGTAAAGGTATAAATGATGTCTTTGGATGGAGCGAGATCCTCAGAATCAGTTTCACCATCCAGACAGCAATTTTGCTGCTGGTCGAGCCTCTCTGTGAGGATGCCATCTAGTGCTAAAAGCTCTCTGCACACTTTCCTGTAGGATTTTGAGATTGAAACAATAAAATGCTGAATAACTTTTCTTAACCGCTTACATGCCTAGATTTGATTTGGTGTGTATCTGATTACGTTTTATGAATGTTTGCTTTATGAGGTTTGGACCTTGCCTGAAATGCAGGTACATGTGGATTAAAGTCCTTTTCAGCATTTAATGAAATTATTAGGGCAGTCTTGTCTTCTATAAGAAAAACATATCAGCATTGATGCTTTCATAGGTGTGCTTAACAAATAGGGCATTAGAAAATTAAGACAAAAATCCGTGGTGAAATACAATTCCTACATTGAATCTGAACTGGTTTCTTATTTGTTGTTTGATACAAATCAAATTTAGAATACAGTAATGAATTTGCTTCTGGGTTTTATGTTATAGTTTCTTAGTTGCATGAATAAAATCCAGATGGATTTCATTTGGTATATTTTGCCAAGCGTGGTTTGTAAAGCTTTACAGTAATATATAGCACAAATTTTTTTCACCACTCTTAAAAAATTATTGCCAACTCCTCTGCTATACTGATGTTAAACATGAGGATCTTGCAGAGGTAGGAGAAAGAGTTTTGGCATTTGCCTGTATCTAAATGTGCCTACGAAGACTTGGAGCTTTAACATAATCCTTTCAGTTACTTAAAAGAGATTGTGTTTCTCATTGCTAAGAAATAATGAAGAAAACCCCATGGGTCTGTGGTCCTTCTATTGGTAGGTCTTTTCTGTGTCTGAAACCTTTCTTCTGTTTAAAAACACAGTATTGGATTTTAATGTTTTCGATGTATTTGTCTTATGTGGTATGTTTGAGACGCTGTGTTGGTGTTGCCCTTTGAGACACTGTGTTTGTAGCATGGGATTCAGGAGAAGGGATGAAATTAAATTATGATCCTCTTTTGCTTTAAGAAGCTATTGTGGTTTGTAGTGATTTAGTTCAGTATATTATATTTAAGTATATTTGTAATATAAGCCCCTTACATTTCTTCATAGGAGTACATTAAACCAACAGTTATTACATAAGGTAGGTTTGAACATGGTACTCTCACATTTAGTGTCTAAGAACTGTCTTTTTCTTCAGCTGTTTTGGAAACATTTTTTTTGTCTATAGATTTAGGGCAGGTAAAAGCTGCCAATTGGATCTAGCAAGTTTTTGCTCAGCTCGACATTGTACTGGTTGGTGATGGTTCACGTAGCATCAAGCAGTACTTGATCTGAGACTATCAAATAAGGAAAAATAAGGTTTTGTGAAATCTTCCATATTGAAGACCTTATGTGGTAGAGAGTAAAGAGGGAGGTGGAACTGTAAAAAAAAAAAAGTTTATTTTCTATGATGAAGCTGTGTAAAGTTCATCTTTAAGCTAAATGTGCCTTAGGATTTTTTGGTATGTGGAACAAGATGTCAGCTGAGGTAATTTGAAAATCTGGGGGTTTGAGTGACATTGAATTATTCAAACAGTTAAACACGTTTGAATGCCTTTGACTTTTTAAAAACGCTGTTTGTTGGGGTTTTTTTACATGCTCAAATAAATAAATGGGTTTGGGAAGACTTTTTGTTTCTATTTTCTTTGACTAACGCAGTAGGGTTTGGCTTTTTTCTGCAGTGTAGATTCAACTCGCATTATTCATTGAACACTATCTGCACAGTGAAGGTGTTTGGCCTCTGCTGAGAAAGAATTTTGTCTAATCAGAAAGCTTTAAAAAATACATAATTTTGTTTGTATAGTGATTTTCAGTTTGTTTTGGTGTAAATTCTTCTGCTATAAGATAAACAATGTTGCTTGTGGCCTAAGAAACAAGCTCTGATAAGAAAGTATTTTCACGTAGTGATAACTAGGACTTTTGTTATTGGAGGTGAACAATGAACAAAAAAAATCCATTGACCTGTAATTTTATAAGTATTCCTTCTTAAAAACAGAAAGGAAAGAGAGCAAAGAAAATGAAAGATGCTTTTAGCTATTAGGTATTAGTCCTGTTTGTTAAATGGTCAGTGTTGATTTCTCTTACCTTACCTCCCTAAATTGGACGCAATGCGATGTCTAGTATCTTTTTTGCAGTAGCCACCTGCTTGTTGCTTATTTTTCTTAAAAAACATTAAATAAATATAAAACCAAATGAGTATATTTTTATTGGCATTTAAATAACATTTTTGCCTAGTGCTACATTCAGACTGAATATTGGAAGTACTACGCTATTCAGCATACTCCTGATTTATAACAAAATTTACTTTGGGGATGTAAATAAAAAGCATTTTATAGCAAATGTGGGGTCATATAGGGAGTTTTATGTGTAAACTGTGCTTCAGCTTCGAACAAATAAGGAGGCGTAAAGCCTTTGTCATTCCCAAGTGTTAGGCACAGACACACAAATATATATGACATTGAAGACTGGCAGGTGGGCTCAGACAGATTCCTGCAGGAGGAACTGTAAAACAGGACGTACAGAGGCTGTAGCTCAGTGATGTACTAAGCACGTCTTTGTGGTTAATTTCAACTTCGATGCTGTAATAGTAACTGTGATCCTTGAGGAATGGGCATGCCTCCCAGTCAGCCTCTAGGGCAGTTCTTCAGGTTCCCTACACATCTGACAAAACTTGAAGACGATTTCAACAGTCTTAATGGTAGTTATTGCTGAGACAAAACATTGAGTCGTGTGATGGACTGAAAAAAAGGGAGATGGAACTAAAGCTGGCATTGAATAGCACTGCAGTGTGGGTGGAGAATCTCATCAGGCAACTGTTTTTCTTTAAAGTAGCAGAAGAAATTCATGGAGGTGTAGCTGTGGTGGGGTAGAGTTGGGGTGGGTGTTCACTCCCAGCATCTTTCATTTGGTTAGAATGCTATGTCAGAATAAAACTCAACAAAATCTTCCTTCTATTTGGTTTAAGGGTCGAGTTGTGGAAAATATATCGAAAAGGTGTGGTGGGTTCCTGAGACAACTTAGTCTGAGAGGATGTCTTGGTGTTGGAGACTCCTCCTTAAAGTAAGTAAAGTCCAAGATTGAGACGTCACTTATTTCCTAATGTCTGGACCAAAAGCAATTATTGTTACATTTGTTTGGATTTCTGAGTACTGACTAATGGCCAAAATGGGGTACCTTAATAGTGACTGAGATGTCCATTCTAGATCAAAGTATAGCTACTGTTATTTTCTGAAAATGAACTAAGAAATGAGAACTGTGATCTTCAGAACTGTGTCTTTTTTTATTCATTAGTATTATGTTGATACATTCCATTTTCAAGTAATTAAAATGTTTTCAGACCTATACTCTGGTGTCCTACAACACTTAATTTCATGAAGATTAGTCAATCAGTTTATACTTTATCACCTAGTCTGTACAAGAGGTGACGCAAGCAATGGGAGGAAGAATAAAGACTGATGCAACTTAGTGCATACAAAATCAGGAAAAGCCTTGGATTCTCTTCTGGCTCTAATTTAAGGACAGGCAGGCAACAGGGTCATCTCGGGAGTCTCCAAATAGCGACAGTGGCCCTTTTTTATACAGTATATAAACTGAACTGTGCAGTTTGTTCCCAGAAGATTGTTTGAATCCATGTAAGCTTTTTCTGTACACAAGCTGTTTAGCCAGATCCCTCTGTGAATATTTCTCCTGAGTATTAAAACTCAAGGGATCCTACCTCCAGCTGAAGCGTCCCTAAGCCATGAGTGCTTTAGGGCTCAGAGAGTATTTGGCAGAAGCCTCAGGGTATGGCTTTTTACAGGTATGCTTTCCTCTGCTGTCACAGAGGACTGGGCTGGGTGGTTTTAGGTCTGATACAGTGTGGCCATCCTTCAGTGGAAAATGCAAGCACAAAGAGTTTTGTTAAGCAGTGGGCATTTAGTGTGTTGTGTCCTTTAGGTCTTTCTAAAATTTAGAAGTAAGTCTAATTCTCTGGATTTTGTGTCTAGGGTAAATTAATCCAAAAACTAGTTGAGCACTAGATTGCTTTAGGAACCCAAATAAGCATCCTCGCTTCAGACCGGAAGATTTCCTCTAAGCTTTCCTTGCCTCTAAGCCATCTCCCTGACTGCCCTGTGATGTCTCCACCTTCAGTCAATCTTGCTTCCTCAGGGGAAAGTGCATATTATTGCAATCTCCCAGATTACTGGCAACTGCTGTCAAAAAAGAGGTAGCTCCAACCAGAGTTAACTTTCTGTAATGCTCCTCCAAGTTTCCAGAACATTCACACAGATGGTTCTTGTGTCCACAGTCGGGAAGGCAATACCAGAAGTGGAGGACAGGGGAGAGGCAGGCTCTGAGAGAGGTAACAGCTACCATGAGGAGGAGTTAGCAGGAAGTCAGTGAGAAGGGTGTAGGAAGAAAGAGTTAGGACAGTAGGTAACAGTTTTCCCCCCAGTAATTCCATTTTCCTGTTAGGTTTAGGCTCCCAGTTGTGCTTTTCAGGGTACTAAGGCTAGAAGGCTGCAGTGAGGGTTGTGAATAGGACCAGGTATCTGAAGTGAGTTCATGTAGTAGTGGCATTTGAGAAGATGGGGAGGGCTGGAGCTGGGATATTTTGAAATAGTGATGTATTCAGGGAACAAATACTTAGAATAAGGATACAGCAGTTCAGTGTGTAGCATGTGTACATCGTTGGGATGAGAGAGTTAGTCCTGCCAGCAGGTAATAGGACTGGCTTAGCTGAGACTGGCTACCAGAGTGTTACCAGCATTCACACGTATGTCTGTGACAACTCACTGGTGCAGGTGGTGGTGCCTGAGACACTTCAGAAAAGAAGATGGTTCACCCCTGAAATACAAGCAGGTTATATTGAAATTAACGAATGATAAATGCATGAGCTTTAAGACTTTCAAAACATTAGCAGGAGAAAGGTGGCATTAATTTTCAGATACTTGTTCTAAAAGCGACTTTTCCTGTGAGCCTTCTCATATGGTTTCCAGATCCATTAGTTTTGTGGGTGGTATTAATTTCTTTCTTTGTCCTACTTCTACATGAAATTTTGTTTAAAAATATCCAATCGTGGAAGTAGGTATTGGCCATGTAAATACTGGATATCTGTGGTACCTGTCTCAGGACATGCCCCATGCCTGAATCTTGGGAGCAAAGTTTGCTGTTCCTCCAGTGTAGCATCTTCCCAAGTGATGTGAAGAGCGTCTCAATTGTAAATCTCCCTCCAGTACATGAATTTTGGAATAGCTGTTTTGAGAATTCAAGTGGAAACTCTCACCAATATAACTGCTTGCTGGGGTTTTTTTTCCATTGTTTCCAATCCACGCTGGAGAGCCAGGAAGTTGTTACCAGCCGAGTGTGTAGTTGGATCTGTTAACTGCGGCAGGCCTCCAGACAAAACTGTTTTTGTGTGTTTCCTCCACCCCTGCCAATAAAATCCATGCAGTTGGAGAAAACATGGGCATAAAACCAGTGTTCTGAAATGCAACACAGCTGTAAATATTACTCTGCAGAGATGAAAAGAAAGTTCGTGTGTTTCTCCTGGGTAATTAGTATCATGACACATACAGGCTTTTAGCAGTATAATAGCTCCAGTCATCCTTATAGTTCATACCCCGTAGTGCAAACAGATGCATTTTAATTTTTAAGATTATAAATAACTAAATTGCAATCCACAGGGCTTTCCATTGGTAGGTTGATAGGTCCCACTTCTGCACAGTGTAAGTTACGTTCCTTTTCATTTGATGCGGGAGCAAGCTCCTACAAAGACCTACAAAGACTTCAGGAACAAGATGTGCAAAAAGTCTTCCCAGCAGCTTAATATTTAACTGATGTGATATTTAAGCCTTTCTGTTTATGCCCTTAATGTTTTTAGTTAAAGCATTTGAAGCAAATCAGTTCTGGCTTATATACGACAGAAATAAACACCTTGCTCAAGTGGTATTTGAGAGATGGACAACACTTGGTTTCAGGAGTTATTTAAGTCAGAAACTTACAGTAAGAAAAGGAAAAAGCAAGAGGCAGACATATTTGAGGTGTACTTTGTAATCCCTCTGTGGCTTGAAGATTAAGCTTCTTGTCTGAGGTGAAAGGTGGTAGGGGACATGAGCGCACTCTAGTGATTGTATTACAACTTGTGAGTTACCTATTAACTCCAGCTTTTTGTTGCTGTTTTAGGACCTTTGCACAGAACTGTAGAAACATCGAACACTTAAATCTAAATGGGTGCACAAAAATCACCGACAGGTAAGTCAAAGTGGTTTTTTGTTTGATGGGAAAATTTGGAAGAAGAAGTAGCTGAAGGTATTTTTAGTGTGTCTGCTGTTTTGCAGCACGTGTTACAGTCTTAGCAGATTCTGTTCCAAGCTGAAACATCTGGATCTGACATCTTGTGTAGCCATCACAAACAGCTCTTTGAAAGGCTTAAGGTAAGAAAATTCAGTGTTTTGTATTAAAGAAAAGCATTTAAAGAGCTGTTCAACATTTAATAAAGTTAAAAAAAGTCACTGCTGAACCTTAATGGTGTGTATCAGCACTGACCGGATTCTATATCTAGGACTTCTTGGGTGTAGACTGCAGTGTTTGTGTGTGGTCTTTTCTCATGACTTTTCTGTGGAGGCCTGGCACAGTCCACTGGCTATCATTAATTCCTAACAGTGTGTTTAATTTGGGTTTCCCACTGTTATGACTATTTGAAGGCTGGATTTAACTTTATGTATTTTTTTAATTCTCCCAGTGAGGGTTGCAGAAATCTGGAACATTTGAATCTTTCCTGGTGTGATCAGATTACGAAGGATGGTATTGAAGCACTGGTGAAAGGGTGTAGTGGACTAAAAGCTCTATTTCTTAGAGGTTGCACACAGGTACATAACTGCTTGGGTGATCCTTTAGGAATAAAATTTTATTTTGGGTTTTTGAAATCTCCATGAATTAAAAAATACCATTTTTGTTATAGTCTTTTGTTCAATGTTACAAAATGTGTATGTTCTTTGGACTGCCTTGCTGTGCTTTTAATTTCTTGTTTCTTTTCCTATGTCCTGTTTGATTGCTGAGCACAGTTAGAAGATGAAGCATTGAAACACATTCAAAATCACTGTCATGAACTTGTGATCCTGAATTTGCAATCCTGTACGGTACGTATTTGGAGCTTCAAAAGATAGGTTCTCTAAGAATCATAAACCTTTTTTGAATGCTAATGAATCGATCTGCTGCACACTTGAATAATTCAAATGCTGTATCTTTGCACTGTACAAAATTTTGTGTGGGAATCTTAATCTTAGAGATCTTAAATGAGCTGGCTTCTTCTAAAGGTGAGTGTAGATTTGGAGTGATGGGTTATGTTTTTTTCCCCTCATTAAGTCTTTTAACTTAGCAAGCTCCAGAGTAAGAATTAACTGCATTCATTCAAATCTCATGAACTGTGTATGTGCTAAACCCTGCAGTTTCACAGATGTAGATCTTGTTCTCCCATCCATTGAGGCCAAACGTTTTGGTCTGTTCATAATTTTAAGGTTTCTAATGTAGCCAAAGACATATTGTGGGCTACATAATTGAGAGTAAAACGTGTTGGCATCAACTGAATATTATTCAGAACCATCTATGTATCAGAAGGGCATGCTTTCTCTGTAGAAGAACATATGCTTGCTATGGCTTAGAAGCATGCTTCCAGAAGCAGCCAGGGTCTTTATGATTAAAGGTCTAGCACTGATATTTACACAGCAGATCTCCTTGTGCTTTAGATGATCCAAACTTTAATTCTAGTGGCTCTGCTTTGTGGACCTTATAAAATGCCAGGCCAGCAGCTATGAAGTGAACTGATATTAACTCTGGAAAATGCACGTCTGATTGATAGGTACAATCTTCAGAGAAAGGTCTTAGAAAATTGGGAATTGCAGACGTTTTTGTGTGTTTCTCTTTCCCAAGAGAGATGTAGGCACTGATAAGCAATTTCAGAATGGAAAATTTTTGTATATAACTTGAGGGTTTTGATCATCTGCAGCAGGAGCATAAAATTGACATAGTCCTTACCTCCAGCATGGTTCCTGTTCCCAGTAATGGTGTCATGAGTGTCTCCCAAAAAAACAAGGTAGTTCTAGAAAATAATGTTTTTTGGGAGTCAAATCCAGAAATAGCTGATTGATGTTGGACTTTTCTTACCTGTGTATGATGCAGACCCTTCTAGATCCACAAAAAGATGACAAGACTTCTGGCTTTCTATCTAGAATAATTTCTATTTGACAGAACAAATAGCAAATACAAACTTCGGATACTAAAGTGCTGGGTTGGGGGAGGGGGCATAAGGTGATCTCAGATCCTGCTTTCATCTGTGAAAGGTAGTATTTATGGTAACAGCCTCAGAAATATGCTCAAGTAGTATTACTGTACCTAGATGTGTGGCTTATAAAAAGAATGTGTATTTTCAGTTCGAAATACAGTAGAGGTCTTTGTTGTTATAGGAAGAATAATGGTAGGCCAGGAAAGAAAATAACCTGTTTCACCATGAAGGATTAGTCATTCAGCAGAAAAATTAAGTTCTTGGAGTTAGGAGTGGGAGAATACTTTTTGCAGAATAGAAGACCTGTAAGCAAAATAATATTTGCACCCCCCCCCCCCCCCCCATTAACCCAATTCCTGTTACTATTTTGTGTGCAGCTGCACTGGGGATATTTCTTTTAGTTCCTGTTTCCAAATTTAAGAGTTACTTCATTTTTTTTCTTCCCAGATATGTAGTACAAAACAGTTTTGCAAAATGAAAACCCCTCTTTTGAGTTGAGTCTTCCAGCTGAAGACAGCTTTTGCTTTGAAAATTATCCAAAGATGAAGGATTTTTACCCTTGGGTCCTACTGCTCCAGTGCAAAATAGGTAGTTAGCTTTACTGCTGTCTAGCTTCAAGCTCTCTCTTGCACTGTTCCTGGACTTACACTGTCACTGGAACAAAAGACCTGCACCCTGCAAACATATAAGCGAGCTATTTAACACAATAATGACAGTTAAATATAAATAAATTCAAAAAAGAGTGAAAATTATAAATCAAAAGCATAGTGAAAGAGGAAGCCAACAACAAATAACTCTCCCTCTGTGCTTCCGACTGCCTTTGAGCAGTACTTGAGATCTGTGGAAAAATACATAGATGAGTAGGAATTGTCTCTTGATCGTTTTCAGTGTTATTAATGAACATGGTTTCATGACGGTATTTTTTTGGTTGAAAATCCACAGGTTGCCATGATTACATACAGTGTGGCACTACCAGTTCAGTTAATATGACTTGATTTTATTCTTAGGTGATTACTTGATAACGGAGTAACTTCAGCCTTCTTCTGTGTTGCAGCAAATTTCAGATGAAGGCATTGTCAAAATCTGTAGAGGATGCCACAGACTTCAATCACTCTGTGTTTCAGGCTGTAGCAACCTGACCGATGCTTCTCTCACAGCACTTGGTCTAAACTGTCCAAGGCTGAAGTGAGTATGTCATGAGCCTGTTGTGAGTATGTCATGCTCTTACTGCTTGGTCTGAGAAATTCACTTCTGAAGATAATCAGCTGATACCCACAGGTTTGATTTAGCTTTGTGTTGCTTGCATTACCTTTGCAATCAAAACATTAAGTTAGAAGTACCAGCTGAACGGAAACTTGAGGGCTGGCCCTCTGTAGCTGTCGTATTAATGTAGTCCACTGTGTATTGAAAAACAGATTTCACAGATGACAAATAAGACATGATGAACAGAGCAGTTCAATTCTGTGTTTCTAGCTACATATTTAGGTACTAATTACAAGCCAGAAGAAAAGGAGCTATAAAGCCCATTTTTTTAAAAGGTTAAAATATCTGTAGGTGTGTCTTGTGATGTTTGTACACTGCTGTGGCTTTATGCAGCCGTTTGTCTTGCCAAAAAAAAAAGCTGAATCATATCTGTTAAAGATTTTGTGGGTTTTTTTAGTGTGGTTTTAGTATGCTCTGCAGTATATCCTGGCATTCTTCAATTCTGATATGGAGTGGGCTAAAGTCTGATGTTTATGGCATATATTTTGAGTAATAAGGGCTTATCAGTTAAAAATAATGTTAACTTTTACATTGGTGTTACTTGTGCTGACGTGTAGGTTATAGTGGCAATCTCAGAAGTTGGGGACAGCTTCAGCTTTAATAAGAAAGCTCAGCCATGCAGCACTTGTAGAGACATAATTCTTCTTGTGAGGTCTGATTTCACTGTAAATCAAAAGATTTTTAGATTACACTAAATTGCCATTTTTGACAGGAATGTGCAGGAGTCAGAGTTGTCATACTTTAATCACAGATAAATGGAGGGAAGTGTAGATCATAAAAATTAGGGGAAGCGAGTGTTCAGTATACTGACACGCAGTGTTCCTTCAGCGGATTGAGTGAAGAAGAGCTTTTGCTACTGTAGGAAACCTGTCCTTAAGAGAATTCCAGAGTGACAGTCCCTTTCACATAGCGCTTCATACTTCCTAGAGCTTATATATGCCAGTGTTGGGGGCTCAGGAGTCTTCTGACACGTTCAGTTGTGTTACTGAGAAAGCTGTGCTGTTACTCTGGGTCTCTTCCCACGATGTCTCTCGTTCTCTCAATTCACAGCTCCGATTGGAAATAGGACTTCTAAAGTGCTATTAGTTGTGCAGTTCTTTCCTGTACAGCTGCCGCAGGAACCGGTTTGACTTTGGTAGGTAAGCTGTTAGCTCCTGTCTGTGCCACGAGGGGGAAGGCGTCTGCCGTTCTTCTGTCATGAGGAGCAGTGTAAGGAAAGAGAAGGATCCTTTGCAGTGGTTACTGCAGAGGAGTGCGTGATGGAAGGACAGATTGTACAGCTGTTTACATCTAGACTTTTGGGATCATGTAAGGAAAGTACTTTATAAAAAAATACATTGCAATCAAAGGGAAATGTAATTTCACACTTGTTCATACCTAATGAATATTTCTTTGTTGAGTATGAAAGAAAACTCTGCTGCCTCTTTTAGAAGCTTTTGTTTCTGTTCTTTTGTACTGTGCTACTCACTTCACTTCAGGGTATGGGAGCCCTACTCTGCTGCTTTCCATGATACCACTGTGTTCTGCAGCTGTTACCACTCACAATTACATCTCCTTGAAACAAAATACTAAGCTTGACCAACTCCCTTCGGCTGCTTTTTCCCCTGTGTCAGGATGCAGCTGCCCCCTCGTCTCTCTTTATACCTGCTCATTTAAGCACTTGCTATCTTATTTTTTCTGATTTTTAGCACTTTCAAATGTAAAAACATTGGTGAGAGTTTTGGTGAGGCTTATGGAGAAAAGCACCCATGAAGGCCTTTCTCTAGGTGGGGCTGTGAAAATTGGGATCCTCTTCCTTTAACCCCACCAATGTAATCTCCCACCTGCTGCTAATTCAATATGAGTAGGGAGGTGCTGTGTGTGGAGACACTCCAGGTGTACCTGCATCTGTGAGTGCTACTGGGAGGTCTGTCTTGGAGGACACTGCTTTATAAGAGTGATGAATCTGCTTTCGGTGATCATTTTGCCTCATCAGCTCGCATTCTAGGTCCTTTGTCTTGAATCACTGGGTGGGATATAAATGTCAGCCCTATCTGGAAAAAAAATAAGAGCCCCCTCTAATTAAGAACAATCACTGAAAGCAAGAATTAGAACTTCGCCCATTTTCATGCTGAGCAGTGCCTTCCCACCTGTTTTTCATTTGTGAGCTTGATTGCTGCAGCATGTATATATACAGCTTCCTCTCCCCATTCCCCTCTTCAACCTAATTGCACACTCAAGTTCAGGGTAACTAGAGCTGCTAGTCTTCTGGTTTCTTACTCCTCTGTTTCCATCTTCTTCTCAAGCAGATGTAAGTACCATCTTTATTATTCTGCACACTTCAAATGTCTTTTCCTTCTCCCCACTTTAAAATCAGTAATGTAATAGTGTTGGGGATCCAGTGGTTGTAAGTGAGGTGGGGTTGAAAGCAAGGAATCAATGAAAGGAGTAAGAAGGGTAACATGTGACCTGAGTCATATTTTGTGGTGGTGGTGGGTTTTTTCCATTCCTATTTGGTATCATGGATAGTTTTCAGAGTAGCTGAGAGTATTTTATGGTAGGTTAGTAACTGCCCTTGATGGAAGGGAACAGAGTTCCCAAATGTGAGTCTGTAGAGAAAAAGGGGTGTTACAGACATCCATTTGAGAAGCTGTACCTGTGTTGTATGTACCTCCTTGTTGGATGCTCTTGAGTTTCCATTGTACATTTGAATCGTGTCGGAGATGAGCACTCTGGAAGTGATTTTCAAGGGTATATCCTGTGAGGCTTAACCTCTGAACTCTGCTGTGCTGTTGCTTTTGGCTTGGAAGAGACTGATCCAGCAAAGTCATAGTCAAGAGTCCGTCATGGTTTAACCGCAGCTGGCACCATGCAGCCACTTGCTCACTCCTGCTGTGTGGTTTCTGCTTATTCATCCTGATACTTACTCCACCTGCAAAGTAAAAAGGTTTCATTAAAAGAAAGAAAAAGAAGACGATGACAAAGATGGCAAAACATTAATGGACTGAAGGCTCATTCTGCATATTAGTGGTGCTGTTTGGGGCAGATGACCTTTCTTTTGTCAGTACTGCTTCCCAGGTCCAGTGGAGAGAGTGTTAGGTTTATCTTTCCAAAACAGTGTGTTATTTTCTTTAAGGTTGTGTTGGTGTAGTTCATTGTTTTTACGTGGGCTTGGAGACTTTTTGATCCTTGCTTTCTGGTAACTTCCTTGACTGTGCTTCATGCTCTCAGTGAATTTCTAGTAAGCAGTTTCTCAGTTTTGTGGCTTCCCAACATCCTGTGTTTATATGAGGGGTTTTAGATGCAGGCTTCATCTGTGTTTTCTTTAACTTGGGGTTTGTTCTCCCATATCTTTCCTCTGATAATACATAAAAGAACTTGAGCATTTTGCTGTTGTGCTGAAACGAGGTTAAAAAGCCTGTAATTAGGTGTAATTCTACACTAAATGTTGAGAAGATTGAGGATTGAACTTAGTCTGGTCTGTAACTATTAGAATCTTCTGACAAGCTGGATGAAAAGTCTGCCTAGTGTTTTTTAATTGCAAATGATTGAAAAATAGGCATATATGTGTACATTTCCTGTTGAGAGCTGTAAGTTGCAGAAGACAGATTTGTATCTCAAATGCATTTGCTTTACTCTCTGCTAATGCTTTCTTTAACATTTAAAACTTTTCCAGGATTTTGGAAGCTGCAAGATGTTCACATCTTACAGATGCTGGTTTTACCCTTTTAGCACGGGTAAGGGTCACTTCAGAAGGTTAGAGCTTGCCTTGTTTTCATTGCTGCTGAGCAGCTGTGAATTGATGTAGTGCTGCTGGGAAGGCGTGTGAGAAGCAGAAAAATAAAGTAGAAAGAACCCAGTGGAGGAAGGGACTAAAAAGTGTTTTTATTTCTGAATTATACGTAGAGCTGCAATTTGATCTATTTTCATAGTATCATAGAATAATTCTGCCATCTATGGTTGAATGTTTCACTTTTTTGTATGTTTTGATGGAATTTATTATGCTCATCATAATTCAAAACTTGTGTTATGTATTCTAGCTAAATTTCCCCTATAAAGACAACGCATACCCTGGTGATATTTACACCCAAAGAGTCACTGTGTAGTAGATGATTCTAAGCATACCCTTAAGTTACAAAAATACTTACATTAGAAACTGTAAACGCTTGTACCCTGATTCATGCTGTAAATATGTAAAGTAAGCATATTGATGATACCAAGTGCTTCGAGTTAAGACTTGTCTGCTTGCTGGTTTAAGACATCTGAACACTAAAATAATAGTTAACAGGATTCGTTTGCACTGCTGATGTTTAGTGTGAATGCAGGGGCTTTTTTCTAGCCACAGTGGTTAAACAGAGTGGTTTCTAATCATTCACCACTGCAGCCACCTCAAGCTTACCTTTGGGAGCTGCAAGTTAAACCATTTCTTCCTGTGCCTGTAAAAGATGGGCTGGGGTTTGGGCTGAGCCATAGCAGCATGTGGTCTGCTGTGGGGTCACAAGGTTACGTTATTTGCTTGGAATGAGGCATGATCAGATACAGAAAGCACTTTTACAAGAGCTTGCTGGGGTTCTCTCAGTGTATTGGGGAAATTGCTTGTACAGATGTGAAGTGCACTGCTTTCTCTCAGCCTTGAAGTGGACCATGTTTTAATATTTTCAGCATTCATTAGCAAAGCACACTGTTTTTAATGCTGCTTTATAACGTGTGGTGGTAAAGAGAGATGTTCCGTGGGCTTAAGTGTGTTTCAGATGAGTTTGATGCAGGTTGGTGTATACATCTGTATGCAGGTTGGTTATCTTCAGTGCACAGGTTATAAATACCATAGGTTTGAACTGAAGTTGATTCCAGAAGTGAAGCAGGGGTGAGTGAGTACTGGTACATACTGCTCAAACCTTGCAGAGCAAAGGGGAGACATTTCACTTAGCAGGAGAAAGGCTGAAATGCAGAGGTTTGAGAGGGAGGTGTTGTGTGGCTGGTGGATATTTAATCTTTGTACCATTTTTTGTCTTTTGATGGTGATCAAATACTTGAAGGGATTTAGCTCATGATTTCCTCTTGAAAGCTGTGCCATCTCCTGTCACTACTCCTGTGCATGTTTTTACATCTATGTGTTGGTTTATTTCATCTTTCGTTTATCTGTTTGCTTTTTGTTTATTTTAGAATTGCCATGAGCTGGAGAAGATGGACTTGGAAGAGTGTGTTTTGGTGAGCTTTAGTATGAAAAGGAATATTGACTGTCCAGTGTAAGAATGCAGTGCATTAGCGCTTTCAGCTGGATGTGCTTTGGTTTTTTATGAGTAGTGCTGTGTTTATAATAGGAAATAAAAATAATTATTGGGAAATTCTATAGAGGGAAATACTTGAAGAGTAGCAGGGGATTGGGTGTTTACCAGGAATAACAGAACCTTCACCTGGTAGAGAAAGAGCTATCTTATTTGAGGGTTGACTCTCCTACCGTGTGTTGCTGATGGTTGGTTGGTTTCTTTTATTTCTAGATAACTGACAGCACATTGATACAACTTTCTATACACTGTCCTAAGCTACAAGCATTGGTAAGTTTAACTCTTTGTTTGTGGATTGTAATGCATTTCCCAAAACTACACACATACACAGCTCCTGTTCACTCTCTATCTAAAGTTCCTGATGTACTATGATACTGTGCAAAATACACATGCTTCATATGTGGTCTAAAGAAGATTACTCCTAACATATCTACATCGTGTGATAAAAAAATATTACCAAATCAGTAGGTAATAACCAGAAAGCTTGTATTTTTGTGGTTAACATCCTTCATATTTGATTACTTATAGTACTTGGATCCTTTATAGATACCCTTGAAGTGTTCGCTAATGTTTTTCTTAGAGAGTATGACTTTGCATCAGATACTGAATAAGCAAAACCACCCAGTGAAGATAAATGTAACGTGTGTGATCCCTCTGATACCAGTTTTGCATGCAGGCAGTTTTTTTCCCCAAGGATTACATTTACATAGTTAATTATGCAAGGTCTTTTTTGACCTAGACCTTTGAATGCAATTGGAGAAGATTGAGATGCCTTCCGTGGGGTACCCTGCGTACTTCAGAGAACTGTTTCCTAGGGAGTGCTTGCTTAGATCTTTCAGAACATCAGAACCAATTTCAGGTGACATAAATTCGGCTGTTCTTCAGACAGGGTACTGCAAAATTACCAGGCTGCCCTTAACAATAGGAGCTCCTGTATTTGGAGCAGTTGTGCCATGAGGGTAGATTTTTGTATCTACTACTACAGATCTACATGAAAGAGCAAGTATCTTTATTATCTGTTCTTAAGATAGGATTAAAGGAAGGTTTGCTGCTTCATTAATTAAATGGTGTTATAATTAGTGTTACTCAGTGTTACTAAGGCAGCAACATGAGGAGAGATGGCTTTTAAGAAGGAGCTTGTTTGCTATTTTCTATTGATGTTGGGTTTTTGCTCGTTAATTGCCTGGCCTCATTTCTGTACCATAATTCTTAATGTTAAGCCAAACGAGAGTTGTCAGGAGATGTGGAGCCATTTATGTGGGACACTTTCTGCTCTTCTGTGATGGCTGTGTTCTCGTATTGCAATCACAACTGTAACCTGTATTTGCAAGAGCTCCTTTGTACCAGTTGTGCCAGTGCTGCACGGGAGGTATCATAAAACCCTTATAATTTCCAAGTATCTTTCTGAACTCGCTCTTGTTTGCTGCCTCTGTGTGTGTGCGTGTGTGCGTGTTAGCCCATGGGCAGGGAAGTGTGGCACTGGTAAAATAACATAGCTTTTCTAAGGGAACAGGGAAAACTTACGTGTTGATTTGATTATTTACCCTATGTGTAGGAAGGATACATCCTCAAAGGTGTGAGTGAACAGTGATGGCTCAGAATTACAGGGAAGGAGAAAACAGCCTAGCAGGTGCCAAATACCCTGCATGAACTGATGTTAGCTTCAAATATGAAATCACATTGTGGATGGTTCTTCTAAATCTTGACTAGCTGTGCTTTAGCATATGTTTAGGCATATTTAGAGGTTAAACAATCAGTTTGGAGTTGTAGAAATCAACTTTGAATTTGTTTCTTGGTGTTTGGAGACTCAATAGATAGTGGAAATAAGGAAAAGCACTGTTAGACCAATTATAACCAACTGCTTATGGTCATCAGTATCAGAGTACTTAAATGCTCTATTACTTACTGGACTTAAGAAGTAATTTCTGTTGAAAATGTCTAATAATTGCACATTCATATCATTGGAGAAACTGAAATACTCATTATTGGAGATGAGAAGTCAATCAAATTCTTCAGTTAAGTTGATCATATGTCACTGAGTGTGATAGGTATTTGATTTACAGCATTTAGTAAGGATTAACAAAAAGATTAACAAAAATAATGTGTTAATTAATTAAGAAAAAAATTCTTTGGCTTGAATCCATGTATTTCAAAACCTTTGGAACCTCTAAAGGTTTTAAGCAATCGTCATTGTAAAATTGCACATTATTAACGCTTTCTGAGAGGCTTATGAAGTCAGAAAGGTCAGGTAACACAAAGTGTGTATCATTTGGCATATTTGTTTTGCCAAGTTCTAGGAACTCAGCTGTACATCCTGTATTGTCCTTTCAGGACCAAACACAGTGTCTCAGGAAAGCTGATTTTATAAGCTGCTTACTTCCTGGATGGAAAACTCTTTAATTAGCCAGCAGGCTGCTGCCATAGGCAAGGGCTCCACAGAACCTCCTGTCCTTCCTTGAAACAGCAGGTCTATTATAAATGTCCTTTAACCCTGCAGCTGCTGATTGTTTCCAGGCTGTGAGCCATATCAAATGCTGAGACCACGTACATAAAGGAAGTTAGGTGTAGGAGAGACCTAAAGTATTTAGAGGATTGATGGACTTGCAGAAGGTGAACAAGTTGTAAGTTAGAGCAGCGCTGACTCGCATCGTTATGGGAGACAGCATGCGCTGGTTGTGGTGCTGCTTGGAGTCACTGCCAGCTGCTCATGCTTGCGGAGTGGGTGACATTGGACCTGCTGGAGCTGCCGGGGGCACCCATCAGGCTCGGGGATGCTGCAGACCTGTCTCCCAGCCTCTTCTCTGGTTACTTGCTCATCCTGTTGAGCGAAGGAGGAAAAGGAGCTGAGGGGCAAGTTGTTCTGCAGGACGGACCTGTGTGTGGTAGCAGGCAACGCTTGTGAGTTTAGCTGAGGTAAAATAAGGGTAAGGTTGGTAATGCTCAGGGTTCCTTGTCTGGCTGAAATAAAAGAAGATAGATGTGTTGTACTGAGAGAAGGGAAGGATTACATGTTTGATTCGGATGATGAGCGGGAGGTTTGCTTGCTCGGAGTTAAAAAGTGCTTTTAGATTGCTGCGTTTCTTCAGCAGCTGCTGTCTGAAAAAACACTGGGGGCAAGGCAGGAACCAGCCCCCGTTAGGCTTGGGTACAAGTATGGGCTGAGCGTGAAGCAAGGAGCTATGGCAGAGCCCAGGGCAAGAGGACTGGAGTTCATAGATCCTGCGTGTTCCTAGCGCAGAAGACTTGAGAGCATTCATTCAACTGGTGGCAGAGTGCTTGTTAAACCTCCTGTGAGGAGAGTCTGTTTTCTGTTGTTGGCATCATCAGACTTCTCCAAAAGCCATGAATTTCCTGAAGGAACCAGGAAGCTGCTTTATGTGGTGCTGCTGCCCGAGGTGCTGCAGCTCTCCCCATGCCCTTGACGTTCAAGGGAGTAAGATAACACGCTGAAGAGGAGCAGAACCTCTTGGTTTATTATGCTGATGGCTGCAGAAGAGCCTTGCTTCTGCAGCTGTACGAGATGTTTATTGCTCCTTGTACATAGAGCCTGAGGCGCTGAGCGCTCACGTGGTTTTGAAATCACTGTTTGGCGAATCAGTCCAGTTTGATTGTTCTTTATCTCCATGGACTTGCATAGGCTTGGTCCCGGTGGCATGTATGGAAACGTGGTAGCTTGTGAAGCACTAACTCCTGATCCTCACCTGCTCCTGCATGTCCTTGAGCATCTCTTTAACGCTGTCTCCTGTTTTCTGGCACAGCACGTGTGCTGTTTGTGCGCATTGGTAGCGGAGGTGCCCGATGGTTGGACCAGAATTCCCCCATTCACATAGAACAAAGGGGCAGGAGGCATTTTGCCAGTGGCCTGTGTTTTGGGGCTCTGCTCATTTTGAAGCCAAGTTAAATACAAAGCACAGCCCTTTGGTGGAGCAGAGGTGTTTCTTGGTGGCTCTTCTGGATTTCAGCTCTGTACTATTTGTAACTGTTCAACCACTAGAATGAAGTAGGTTGAAGAGTTCTGATGGTTGGAGGACAGAGTAACTGGGACCTAGCAACATGCTAACTGTTTGCCTCTCTCATTTAGAGCTTATCGCACTGTGAATTGATCACTGACGATGGGATTCTGCATCTGAGCAACAGTACTTGTGGTCATGAGAGGCTGCAGGTCCTGGAGCTTGATAACTGTCTCCTCATCACTGATGTGACTCTGGAGCACCTGGAGAACTGCCACAACTTGGAGAGAATTGAGCTGTATGACTGCCAGCAAGTGACGCGAGCTGGAATCAAGCGGATCAGAGTACGTGTTCGCTGACTTGTGCCGGTAGGAATGAGCTGCTGATGCTGCTTGAGGTTGTGTGAATCCTGCGCATGTCCCAGGCAAGGGAGGATGGACAGAGTCTGGATATTGTTCCGTTAGTTCCTCACCTCTAGGAACTAGATGGAGCTTTTCTCTATGCGCAGTAATAATTGCCTAACTGTAACTCATGACGCTTTGCTGTTGGAATGATGAGTGCTTTATCTCTGCTTCTGTGTTTTCTAGGTTGTGTAGTGGCATAAACTAAAATATATTTTATATATTTAAGTTAACATATAGCACCAATAGCAAAACATCTGCATGGAGATGAAGGGACTGTGGCTGTTATGCCCTGAAGTCCAGACCCAAACCTTTCCTCCATGCACCTGCCCTGGGGGAGCAGTGGCTTTAGCCTTACTCTTATACCTGTCTGCAGCTTCATCTCCCAGATTCCTGTCCGAACAGCTTTGTGACTGGAAAGCTCCCTGACAGTGACTGTTAAGGGCATATGCCCAGGTCTGCTTCATGCTGCTGTCTAGGATGAGAGAAGTAGGGAATAGGGGAGACAGGATGCAGCAGCTTCAGTAGCCAGTCTCCTCTCCCCTGCAGCAGAACACGTCTGCGCTGATAGAGCTCTCTTGGGCTGAGCCATGCTTTGTTGGGAGGGAAGTGGGAACACTATGCAGGTGAGAGCCCAGTCATTAGCGTGCCTCAGCTGGATGGGACAGGAGCATTACAACAGCTTGGACAGTATCCAGTATACAGATGCTTCCTTTTTAGCTAACCAACCAGAGTGGGCAGCAATTGAGGCGTGCTGCTGCTCTTCCCTGGGTGCATTTCTTTCTCTCCCATTGTAACGCAGATTTCTCACCCTCAGGCTCATCTACCTCATGTGAAAGTTCATGCTTACTTTGCTCCGGTAACTCCCCCGCCATCAGTAGGAGGGAGCGGACAGCGCCTCTGCAGATGCTGTATCATTCTCTGACAGTAAGTGCAACCACACAGCAAATGTCATTGTTGATGTTGAAGAGAAGGGGACTGCAAGACAGTGGAAGGAGTTGGTTTCCTGACAGTCCTAATGGTGGCGTTTGGTCATCCAGTTCTGTGACAAGAAAAGTGTTTTTTTTTCCAGGTAAAACTCTTAACCATAATGTGCAGCTGTGGATTAAGTTGGTGATGCTTCAGTTTGTATTAGCAACTCCTTCCTTCTGTTGGCATGAGAACTGAAATGCTGTGTAAAACGTGCAGGCCTTCCAGCTTAGCAGTTACTTGGTGGAAGTTCACTAAACTTGGAAGTTAATTTGCGTTTGTAAGCACTACTCGGTGTGAAGTTGTGTAACCTGACGTGGGGCTCTGGTCCATTGCACCACAGGACTGAACCTGCTGTTCTGTGACATGTGTGGCAGATTAAACACCAGGTTTAAAGACAAATCAGCTTTAGCAGATGTTGACCAAAAATGCAAGGTAATCATGAGCTCTTGCAGCCAAACAGCTTATACTTTTTCATGAGTCAGCTTTGTATTTATTTACACAAGGGGACACGATAAATAATGGCAAAAGGTAAGGTAGTACCTCTACGTAACTATAGAGATACTATCCAAGTTCTTGAGCTTGGTTCAGTTGGTGTAATGCTTGCCTGTCACTGAAGCATGTTTTACACCCAGTGCCATCAGCCTATACAAGGGGAGAGCAACCCACTGTGGTAGAGCTGAGCGGCTGCTGCAGCCACATGGTGCTTCCTGCAGCACTGCTCCTGCTGTCCTTAGTTACCTCCTTGGGCTGTAAGGGAAAGATGCTGCTGTTCTAGGAGAGGGTACCTGTGCTTTGCTACAGCTGAAGGATGAAAACCAGGTTCAGTTATGGGAACTGGGATTGATGGAGTAAGGAATTCCTGGTGTTTGTCACGCCTGTTCTTGGGGCACAGCGAGCAGATGGGCAGATAAAGCTGTAGGCAGGAGTTGAACCAAACCCGTGGTTTTCAAATGTAGAAAGCCAAAACTCTTCACGTTTCGGTTACTTGAGGAGCTGTCAACATGTGAATTACAAGAATAGTACCATCTATGTATTGACTCTTAAGGCCATGCTCCATCCTTAGTTCTTCAGTGCTAGAGGATTAGGTGAACTTTTTTATCTTAAGCAACTTAATTATCTGAGAAACTACGCAACAGTTGAGAAAGCTTTTCTGTGTAAGACTGTGTGTGTGTGTCCTAAGAGTTCAGGGCCTGTGTGTTTACTGAAGATTACTGGAAGCACAGGCTCAAAACGCAGTGGCAGGAGCTGCTTCTGGGTAGTACTGCACTTCCCCCCACATATTTAAGGCTACTTTTTAGAAGAAGTGTGAATGTGTTCCAGATGAGGACAGTAACTGGAAGCCTCAGCTTTGAGGTGAAGTTGCAGGTTAGAGTACTACTATAAAGGTGGTCAGGGCTTGTTTTACACAGCAGGGGAGTGTGTGTTGTTACCATCATGCTTCAAGTTCCATTAGGATACATCCTGCTGTAATAGTTTCAAGCAGATTTTCTTCTCAGCTGTACCACGAAGGTCACCAGTATGTCAAGTTGTATTGCCCTTTGTTGGCTCATCTTTTTTCTAAGGCCATAATGACCCCTGTAAGTCTACTGCATTAAAGATGTACAAACCCAAACAGAACCTACTCTGATATAAGCCACTTAAATAAACAATCAGCTGATGTCAAATTTGAATCTGTTTCAATCATTTCAAATTTAACTCAGTTTTGTATTAGAAACAGGAGATGGATGTGGGTGGCTCAGGTGCGGGACAAACTACTGAGCTGGTTTTGCTTTACCCACTGTCAGCAGCAGGGCAGGTCTTGCAGTTAATCTGCACACCAGAAGCATCTCTAATGGGGAAGTAAAGGAAAAGAAAAGCACATTTACAAAATTATTGAAAAACATTTATTATACTTAAATTGAAATGTGTACATCTCATTAAAAAACAAAAGCAATTTGCTGGTGCCATAATTTAATTCCAATGTGAAGTGAGCTGGACAAACCGCTGTACAACTTTGAGTGTTCTTTCAAATCAGACACTGGGATACTTTCCAATCAAGGATTTTTCCACTTTCATCAAACATTTGGATTTGAACAGGGGGGGAGCTGAAAAGGCGGTGTCAGTTCAACAAAATGCTGGGACCAAACAATACCCAAACTTGAACAACTTAACTTACAGGAAGAAATGCTGAAGTACATAAAATGTTACTTTCAGTGCAGAAAAACCAAGAACAGGAAAACCCAAACCCCTCTAGCTTGGATGAATGTGAAGTTTCAGGATGCTACAGCTTTAGGAAGCTTTCGTGCTGAAGCACTTGAGCCGGTTACGGAAGAGGAAGGGGAAAATCGAAGTTGCTTTTTTACACGCTGTGGCGGTTGCTCGCACTGAACGCTGCAGCATAAAAAGCAAAACTGTTCCTAAGCCTTTAAGCCAGAGATCGCGGTGGAGCTTTCCAGAGGCACAAAATGACAGCGACACGAAGCCATTCAGTCCCTCTCCGAGTACCGAACCAGCTGCAACTGAATGTTAGCATGGGAAATGCTGCGCCACATCTTCACAAGAGAGGCAGATAGCCAAAATAGCGAGAAAGCACAACTCCTGGCTGAAAGAAAGGAAGTATTTGGTCATACGGCAGAGGCACTGTAATGTAACAGCGGTTCAGCGCGGCTCCAGGGCAACAGAACAGGTAAGACACTACTTGTCCGTAACAGCCACTAGAGCGAGGCCGTTCCCTGCTGGGGAGGGGAGTGACATGGAGCAGGTTTAGTATTTCTGAAGCGGTGTATGTGATGCTGCTGAGAGCTGCGCCAGCCCCGTGGTGCCTGCGGCTCCTCTTCCCTCAGCAGCACAATTCCAGTGAGTCAGAAACGTCCCCCTCTCGCAGCGGTATTTTAAACCCCACAACTGTATACAAGCAAAGAGTTAAACTGCAGCAGTGCTCCGCAGAGAACCTAAGGAACTAAACATAAAGGATGCATAGGCAATTCTTTTCCATTAAATCCGTTAAAGCAAAACACAATTACTTGGTACCTCACAGGATTTATATTAATCCCTCCAGTAAGGTACTACTGATAATGCAGTTTGCTGCATGCATATATTGCATCTGTCCAGGGCTGCTTAAAAGCCCTCTTCTGGCATTTACACTTCTTACATACACTCTTATACACAATTTACACGGGAAGCTGTTTTGACAGCTTGACTCTCGAAGACCTAACAACCTGATCACTATCAGCTTAACTACTCGTCTCCACACAGATTAACATGTGCTCTGCTAACATCAAAAAATAAAACCAGCGTCAGGTACGAGCACGGAATAGACAAACTGGCACAGAAAGGTAAATGCCCCAAAATAAGTTTACATTCATCTCCAACTGGATACAGGTAATAGAAACCACTTCTAAAAACTGTATCTACTGGCCATAATTTGCCTTATTTCAGTGAAGGGCAAGCACCTTTGCTTACATTGTCTTTCATGCCTGTACGTAAGCTGTCATGGCGTTATACCTCTCATGAGGACACTTAGCTATGGCAGTGATAAGAAAGTTCACCTATCAAACAGCTCATTAGAAAGGTCATTTTGTGTTTTCAATATGAAACATCTTATACAGTGAAGTTAGATCCTAAGGTTTTGGATGATCTTTGTAATCTTTAGGCAGGACTTCATTCTGCGGTGGAGGATCAGTGTAGCAGTTGTGTGACATCACTTCAGAATTATATGGAAGCCTTCACCGTTTTCAGCTGGAAAAGAAGTTGTTAAAATCATAAATCAGATACCCATAAATACACCAGCCAAAGCCCCAAAACAGCAAAGCATGGGCTTAGGCTTTACCGTGTCGAAGTGGTTCACTTCAGTGTAGTGGTATTTCACTACTACTATGAAATAGTAAAGTCAAAACAGCTACATACCAATAACTTACTATTGACACTGAACACCTGAAGCGTAACTTCTTAAACATCCCTTTGGTCTGCAGTTATTTCTGATCACTTCCTACCATATATTGAACCCACCTCACCTGTGACACTTCCTATGACAAAATGAAGTTAACTACTGCAAAAACAATCGAAATCCTAAGTATATACTTCCAATCATCGATTTTGTGATGCTCAGCCTTACACTAGAAAGCCAAAGGGAAACCGTTAAAATCAAAAGCCCCTATGGCTTTATGCTTAGAATCAAGCAGTACCACCAGAGGCTTCACAAGCAAGACAAATGGGGCTGTAACACTGAACAGGTTTTACACTACACAAACTATACACAACAACTTTTCAGTCTCAGAATTTCAAGCCCGGAGGCTGGCTGAGTGAAACGACTGCGAAACCACCGCTCATCGGCAGGAGGAAACAAAGCAGCAAACGTTTTCCTACTGCTGCTGAACAAAAATGTGCTGATTAACCATTTGTTTGTAACTGGGTCTTCACAGCTGGGACAGGGTCTGTAGGTGAAACTTGCACAGGGCCAAACTCATCCATGGATTACAGCAATTTACTGGCACCTTCTCCCAGAACTACACTGGATACTGTAGGAAGGGGTGGGATTCATCTGAAGCCCCAGGGTTCAAACAGGAAACGCAAACAACCAAAGTTGACTGCAGGTACAATTAAAGTGGTTCCCCCCCCTCTGACCACACGGGGGTTGCTGCCATTTCTGCTGTAAGCAGATCCTGATGTGTCTGCACATCAGCCTTCTCTGTATCTGCCCTTACTCTGCCTGGGGAGTTCCTGGACCAGCATTTTCCTCTCAAGGCACCTCCCTGACAGACTACACAGTTGTGTTTGAGACGGTACCTTTTATTGTGGTGAATAAGAAACAACTCTCATCTTGGAAGTTCTGAACCATCTACGAAAGCAAAAAGAAGTTTTAAAAACCTGAGTACAACCAATACCAAACGTGTACATCAGACACTAAACGCAGCCTGTTACAAGCATTGGGTGTTTCTGGGTTTAGTCAGCGAGTGACAAGCACAGAACAAATGAAGTTAAAACATGTCACTGTCAAACTACTGCCCATCAATAATGTGACAACCAGTGTGGAGCCTACTACTGCTGGCTGTGTCTTCAAACTCTAAATGTGGGGCAGATGCTGGAATAAGCTGAGTGCACCAGTACTGAACAGCTCCCTGTTCAAAATGAATACATTCTAAGTCATTACTGCAGCATCTCAGAACTATACCGACCACTTGCCTTTCTCTTCTTGTAATTTAAATTGATTCAGGTAGACAAAGAATGACACTTACTTAAAGGATCCTTCTGCTTATTATAATGTAAAGGAAACCTACTCTAAATACCAGAAAATACTAGGCTGCATTATCAAACAGCATAAAGCAATCATGAAGGAGCAAGCATAGGAAAATCCACCACCCGATCTCATTCATAAATAAAATGTCAAGAAAAGGTAACTCCCATTACCTGATCGTTAACAAGGATGTGGATACCTGTGGGACCCTGTCTGTAAACCTGGTTGATCTGATGCAAAGGAATATTGAATGCCAAAGCAAGCTTGCGTGTGACTTCTGAGGCTGCCATTTCTTCCAAGTAGATTGCATGATAAACTGCAAGAAAGAAGAAGTACTTACGTAAGCATGGTACCGTCTGGTAACAAGGAACTATGTGGAAAAGTAAGGTGAATTTGTTCATAACCAAGCATTAAAGCATTTTAAAAGCTGAAACTCTTCATTCTCACTCTGTTCTCACCAAGAAGCATGAACTGCCATGACTTGGCTTTCAAGGTAAAGCCATACGCACAACTTTCTGACAAGGGGGGGGCTTCCATGTGCTCTAGTACCAAAGGCAGATTCCACATCTGTGTCCTGTATCCTCCACAGAAAGGCACAGTCACATTAACCAGGTCTTCAGGGACCATCGCCATATCGCCAGGTAATACAAGTGACTTACACCACCACGCTGCTGCTCGCAATAAGGATGGAGGTGGTTTGGGATTGTTGGTTTATTTCTTGGCAGAGCCTTTCTCAGCTGTCTGAATACATTTCCTACAGATCCTCTCAGAGCTAAAGGATGGCAGCAGGAAAATACAACACAGTAAAGGGAACAGTAAGCCAAAGCAGCTGGTCAGTTTGATGCTGTATGTACAGTTGTGCAGCTTAGTAGTGCTAGAAGCCCTTGGCAGCTCCATGTTCACACAGTCTTCCGCCCCAAACCAAAGACTGAAGATGGGAAACATATTTTCCAGAGGGAATGCACATAATTTGACAGAAACAGAATCCTCTATGGATCCTCCTCCACCTCAGTTCTTGCATGGAGAAACACACAACTACTATTATGGCAGCAGCCTGTACAGAGTTCAACTGGTTAGGGAGTGATGGCTCTTCACTCAAAGCCAAGAGCAAGGAAAGAATGATTTCAAATAACTCCATTCTCTTAAATGTAAGGTTGACAGGAATTTACAATTAAACGTTATCTTCTGGTCTGCATTGAAACAACAGCCATTCCCAATACTCAAACTGTTGGCATGTACACTGCTTGGCTGCTTTTCCTTGCCCAAGCTCTACCAGCTTCAGTTCAGGTGCACAGAAAATGAAAGCAAAAACGTAACAGAAAATGGGAAAGAACTGAAGTGGTTTATTTGCATGGAGCTTTTACATGCACTGCCATTTGCCTGGTTAATACCTTGTCTGCAACACCACAGCACAGCTAAATTGAGAACTCCTTCGTTACCATATAACTGCTGTTTTCAGTGGACTGAAAAAGAATCAACCGTTTAAGCTGGAGAGGTTTTAAGGTGTTGTTCACCCCCTGCAGTGTTCAAAACAGCAGTGCTGTTGTGAATACACCTTCCTATGTTTTCTCTGTGTGCCAGAAACAGGAATTCAGCCTCCCCACTAGGTACTCTTACTTTTCCCATTTCTCTTGTTTTAGGCATTCTAAGACACACGAATGGTGCTAAAAGACCCCAATGTGCTGTACCATATATTGCACCGTTGCTACTGTCACCATTGCCTGCATCTTGTCTTTCCAGTTGTAGGCTCCTCAATGGCTCCTGACCAACGTAGATTGTTAGACGGGGCCTAACAGACCTGCAATTGCAAGAAACCACACATCAGAGGAAAGGTTACAGGAAATGCTGTGCCACGAAGGCAGATCTGTTGTGCTCATACTTCATTTGCAGGGTTTTCTTTAACTGATCAAAAACCCAATAGAGAATGCAACAGCAAGTGCTGTCTGGATGCTGCTGCCTGTTGTAACCCTGGAACATAACTACTGAGTAACAACAACAATTCTTGCAAAGGTCAGTGGAGACAAACACCCTTTTCACATCAGAAACATCATGTGGGATGCTGCTTGGGTTAGCACTCTGCTCTTGTGACCTCAGAAAGCCTCAGATCGTTCCTAGCTCCACTAAATGTGAAGCCCCAAAGGTGTATACGGGGCGTCTTTTTACACTAACTGCTGCCAGTTCCTCAGACACACAAAGGCATCGAAGCCCCTCCTGATTCTAGCTGCCCAGATCTCCCAGTGCTAGTAAATGACAGAACGGAACCCACTCAGCCTCACATCCAAGGTCATACCTGGATTTCAGTGCATTATACAGCCGAATTCCATCAGCTGGACCACAGATTTGTACCAGATCTTCTCTTGTCAGCTTTAATAAATCAGCACCTGGAGAAACACAGGAGGAGTTTGTGAAGATTTTGTTAGAACATCTGTACTTTTGAACATTTCAACCAATAACAACAAACTCCTCCATTCTAACAATAGAATCCTGCCGAACAAACAAGCTTCCCTTGCACCAGCAGCCTCTTCCAGCTCATCAGGACAGATGCACTGAGGCTCCCTGGTGAATCAGTGAGATGATGGTTTTATTTGCAATACACGACACGGGCCTAATGGAAAAGCAGAATATTTTGTAGTGAACCTCTGCAGTGTCAGAAACTGACCAAAGTCCTCACAGTGCCTGTGCACAGGAAAACATCATGGAGCCCTGGGGTCTCAACGCTTACTTTTATTATACTACTACATTATTACTAGCAGTAGTTTACAAACGTTTGGTTACTGCTGCCCATGGTGTCACCAGAACTATACTGAAGTCATCTTTATCAACACCATGTTCCCATACTGTTTGCTGAGGAAGGCAGTGCGCAACCCTGGCTCATTTGCAGAACTTCTCGGGGCTGGATGACACCTTCACAGCGTGTTCAGAAAGGCTGAACGTGAGCTTGTTTCTCACGCCTTGCATATCCCAGCAGAAAACAAGATGTATTTTAGGCAGAAAACATTCGGCAGCTGCAAACAGAATTAAGCAGCTACAGAAAACATAAAGCTTTGAGTCTCACAGATTTCAGGAACACCACATTAGAGTCTGTATTTGTGGGGACTGCAATCCTCATTGACCAGGGAAGATGCTGGGTACAGAGGGAATTCTGGCAGGAGCATGAGCTAAGCTAAGAGGCAGAGAGAAGGCCTCATTCATCATATGTATTTACTGTGAGGGTGCTGAGGCACTGGCACAGGGTGCCCAGAGAAGCTGTGGCTGCCCCATCCCTGGCAGTGCTCAAGGCCAGGTTGGACACAGGGGCTTGGAGCAAGCTGCTCTAGTGGAAGGTGTCCCTGCCTGTGGCAGGGGTTGGAACCAGATGAGCTTTAAGGTCCTTTCCAGCCCAAACCAGTCAGGGATTCTGTGATACTCTCCCCTTCACATGTCAGCAAAGACAACAAGGAATTTTTCTCATGGTGTGTAAGTGTGTCATCCCACCCTTTGCACAGCTACGTGGAAGACTAAAACCAAACAGCAAAACGTAGCTCCACATAACTCATCTTTCACCACTGCTTGCTTCCATATATACAGTGGAAACTACACTGACACACATCACATTTAAGAATAATCAGACATTCTGCTGAAATGAAGAATAGTTATAAATATGAATATTCAAAATAATAGTCATAAATATGAATATTCATTAGACAAATGCACATAAAGGAATTCTGCTGCTGCATGGCACTGAAGCAGAGTTCGATACAAACCAGGATATTTTGGCTGATGAGAAAATGAACATGAGCCCACTGCAGTGTGCGCTCGCAGCCCAGAAAGCCAACCGTATCCTGGGCTGCATCAAAAGGAGCGTGACCAGGAGGTTGAGGGAGGTGATCCTGCCCCTCTACTCTGCTCTTGGGAGACCTCACTTGGAGTATTGTGTGCAGTTCGGGTGTCCTCAACAAAAAAAGGACATGGAACTGTTGGAACAAGTGCAGAGGAGGGCCACGAGGACGATCAGGGGACTGGAGCACCTCCCGTATGAAGATAGGCTGAGAAAGTTGGGGCTGTTCAGCCTGGAGAAGAGAAGGCTGCGTGGAGACCTCAGAGCAGCCTTCCAGTATCTGAAGGGGGGCTATACGGATGCTGGAGAGGGACTCTTCATTAGGGACTGTAGTGATAGGACAAGGGGTAATGGGTTCAAACTTAAACAGGGGAAGTTTAGACTGGATATGAGGAGGAAGTTCTTTCCTGTAAAGGTGGTGAGGCACTGGAATGGGTTGCCCAGGGAAGTTGTGAATGCTCCATCGCTGGCGGTGTTCAAGGTCAGGTTGGACATAGCCTTGGGTGGCATGGTTTAGTGGGAGGTGTCCCTGCCCATGGCAGGAGGTTGGAACTGGATGATCTTAAGGTCCTTTCCAACCCTAACTATTCTATGATTCTATGCTGTTTCTGTGGATAAGACACTCCAGAGAAAGCCTCATCTACCACGGTGAAATCCAACTCCTATGAAAGATCTAAGACGGAGCAGATGTTAGCAGTGTCTTGCACTGCATACTGCTGCCATCAGGAGCCAGCCCAGCAGAACAGGCAACAGCCGCTGCTTTGACTCACCAGATTCAGTCATTTTCCCCTAAGGACTAATCAAGGTTAAAATGATATCGTGAACTGCCATAGTGCAGTGCAAACAGAACCAGCTCCACTTTGGGGGCTTAGGGTGAATTTGCATGAAACTAACAAGAAGAAAATGCCTTCTAATACAAATTGAACATTTAATAGTAGAGATACCTGAGAAATTTGAGAAAAGCCTTGTATAGGTAGAAAACCTATGCTTGAGCAACCACTGCTGAGTTTCCTGGATTGTGGCTGAAGGATGAAGCTGCTGTAAGAAACAAGATTAGAGACGGTGATTTGGAGATGAAAAAAGCATTTAACCCCCCCCAGTTAAACATTTCCACAATAGTATCAACAGCAGGGTACGTATATATCAAATGTTCTGACACATAACACAGATGCAGCCATGAGCAGTACCAGAAAGCAAACACTCACATCTCCAGAGCCTTGAGAGCTTCCATCTCCTTGATGATTTGGGGAGGAGGAATTGCTACAGATTGAAAAAAGAAATAAAAGAATTACTCCAATTTTATTACGCAAAATACTTGAGCCTTGCTGCAAATTAACTTGAATGAGTTCAAAGTACACAGACCACACAATACCACTGCAAATCATCCCTTGCTCACCCAAGTTTGATTATGGCAGTTTAAATGTCTCAATTCTAAATGCTTTTACCAATACAACTGCTGTTGAAAAGCTTGTGAAGATTATTGTTGGCTTTTCTTCTTGCAAACCGTATTAATTGTGTATGAGGGGAGTGAGGACTTGGTACTGGAAGAGGTTGAATCGTTTCCATAGACAAGGACTAAATCAGAACACTTCAGAGGTAAAGTATTGCCTACACGGCAAAGGACAAGAGAAGTTTTCAACAACGTATAGGAAGAAAGAAGAACGCTGAAGCAGAACTACTCTGGGTAATGTCAAACTCCAAAATACATCTGCAAAGTCAAACCGAGCCCTCGTTCCCCAGTGGAACCAGAGAGCAGCTGCGTTTACTCAGGAAACACCTCGGAACCACCATCGTCTTAAAATGCAATCTTTAATGAGGGCGCATAAAAGAAACCTACCTGTCTGGGACACTGTAGGTGTTATGTTGAGCAGAGGTAAAGGTTGGAGCAGGAGTAGGACTGTTGTTTACAAATGTTGTAGGAGTATCAGGCCATGGGGAGCACTGAAGATAAAGAAGTACAAGTTAAGTTTCTCTTGGCAAACCAGAGCATGTTTTACTCTGAGGCACACTTTAAATGAAAGGCAGGGGTTTATCCACAGAGAGTTTTGATTTGTCATTCCAAATAAGGACTCCCTCCATCCCACGCATAACATGCAGGTAAAAATCACTTCTGGTTTATCTTGTTCTTTCATTGAGACTCCTATTTATACTGTCTTCCATTAACAAAGTGAAGGTATTAATGGTGGAACTGACAGAAGACTGATCCAGATTACTCAATTTAAAACAAACCACCCCAAGCCATCTGCCGAAAAGCTTTTTTCATCCTAAAAGGGGTGAAGGGGCTGATTAAACTGCAGGTAATCGTGTCCTGACAATAGGTGCTCAGCAACAGTAGGTGAAACTATGAAGCTAGAGTTAGCCTTGTGGATAAATTTGATGTCCAGCTGAAATACAAGCAGAATATTCAGTAGAAACCTTGTGCATTTGAGAAACTGCAGGACTAGAATGATGCCCACACGTACTGCTCGAGGACTCCCTCAACTGCCTGGTAAACTGGAGGGTTTATACATAAATATAAGCCACCACAAGTATAGGATGAGGCAGCTGTTTGATTCAGTCAGGCTTTTTGGGGATATTTTTCTTAAACCATCATGAGTAAGCCCTTCAAAATGAGACCAGCATTTGGTGTCTGCAGCACCATTGCAAATCCAGGGTTTTAAAGAAGAATAAAAACCAAGCAGATTTTGGTTTGTTCAAGGACAGACAGGATTTAAGACAAGCAAGCTGCCCAAGATCAAGTAAGCTAAGACCATGCCTCTTCGAACAACAGGGATTTATGACATATATCATGCACCAGCTAAACGCCCTGTAAGGAAACTTCTGGAGTTACAGCATAGTTTGGTGGGGGAAGAAGGAGACCTAATATTAATGGAAACATGTTTCAGCTACTGTGTGTTGAAAAACCTTTTCACTATCCAGGGGAAACAGTAAATAAGCACAACACCAGCCGCAGTCTTCTGTAAACCAGCCCATGACACTTCTGTGCTGGACTCCAGTGGTCAGAGCAGGACTGTGAGTTCCCCAGCATGGCACACACAGTTTAAAACACCTAGTCTTGTATGCCCTGCGTAGCGTAAAGGCTGCCCAAGATGTGATTCGGAGCAGTATGTCTGCGAGGCACCGTGCACACACTGCCTTTGATTACATGGCCAAAGCCACCCGTTACACCACAAACAGTGCAATCCACAAGAGGCGTGCTCCACTATGACCCACCAGTGTTACCCACTCTTCCTCCTGTTCTGTATATTCCCATCTGTTGTTTCTCTTCTCAAACTTCTTTTAACGTTCATCTCAGAAGATGCTATATTACAACAGGTAGTTAAGAGACCTTCATTCCCTAATGTGGTCCAAAGCCGTAAGGTAAAAATAAAAGCTCAACATAATCTTTGTTCTTTCTGACATATTTGGAAAACATCATTTCTTTGGTGTGTTTTTCCATTCACTCCCTAAATTTTAAGGCAAGATGTTTATCAGGACACACAGCTGCAAGCTGCACATCCTCAGCTGCAATTCCATTACAAGATTCCGTTCAACACATTTAAAATCAGGGGCAGGGAAGAATGCATTCCTGCCAGAGAACAGCTTCTGAGCCATTCCCAAGGCATGCACTGCAGTTACTGATTCTGGCCTTCAAACCCAGCTGAAGTTGTTCACAACAAAACTGAGTTTAAAGGCAGGAAGAAGCACATCTGAAATGTCTGGATAAAGAAAATCCCACCCCAAAGCAAGAAGCCTCTCTTCTGCTGGGAACACTTTCTTACCTTGTGTTCTCTTCCAACAAAAATGTTACTACCTACCCACTCAGACTGAACGAGTTGGTTGAAAAAGGAAACCAGGTAGTAATTATACTACTACTGCAGCATGCCTAATTGACTCAGTTCTCCTGCTTTATACATTGTGGAGGGGAAAGACTAGTATTTGAGCATTGAGATGACAAGGTGCAAGGAACAAGAAAGTCTGGTATTAAAAGAAAAAAAGGAAAGAAAAAGGCACCACCACACATTCTTCAGGTGTCTTCAAGCAAGTAAGCTTGAGCTGCTTCTGCCTCTGGAATCGCTCACATGCACAAGTAACTGTCCTGCATTTCACAAACCCATCGGGTTCAGAAACAGGGTCAGACAAATGCCTGGGCATCAAATCCATTAACACTACAAAGATTCAGCAGGGATTCTAACATCTTTCTAAACCCGCAGGGAGTTTCTGGGCACTGGAGAGTTACAAGGGGAATGGATCACAGGCACAGCCTTCCTGAAACAGCATCTGCAATTGCCACTGCCAGGAACAGACAACTGGACTTCAAAGACTCATGGCCTGATCAACCAGGATGTTTCTTATACTCTTAAGCACATCATGAGTTAAGCAGAGGACATTCAGCAGGCTAATGATACTAATAGAGAAGTCCCTGGCCACTGGACATAGAGAGAAAAATGTCGCCCTGCCGAACAGAAGCATCCAACTCTGTGAAAAGCCGCCACAGAAGAGAAGAAAGATTGGTATTAAATCTTTATCTGTAATGAGCAATGAATATATACTGGTGAGCTTGCAACGCTGGTGGCTTTGGTGTCTCGAGACTAACTGCCCTCCATTACCACTACACTGATACAACTCTGCTCCAGAAATTGTGCCTTACTTCCAAACACTGATTAATTCTTCAAAAGGAGAAAACTATTTTTGGTTATAGATCTTTACCGTCCTTCCGTATAAGCCAGGAATGAAGTTATACAGTGTTGACCAACAGCTTCACCACGTTAAAAAGGAAGACAGGAAATCTTGGCAAGTAGGACTTCCAGATTCAGGATATGCAGCATTTGAGCTCTGAATGTTCCTAACTTCTGAAAAATTGCAAAACCTCAAGTTATTCTAAGCCACTGTTTGATGTCATTTCTCTTCCTACTTCCCATCTACCTGAATCTACCCAAATTCATGCTTTGCTATAGAGTAAAACTGGACTTTGGCAACAAACTCCATACTATACTCACATACCAAATAAACACAAAAGCAAAACCTAGTAAGTTGAATTTCGAGAACAAACTGGGCATACAGCATCATCTTTAGAGAACAAAGCAGCAATTTTCTTACAGCTTTTTTACTGGATGCATAAAATATGAGGTTCTTGCCCGAAACAACTGCAGCTGTTGCGTGCAAAAGCAAAACCCTTCTGCACATCTGTTACAGAGGCAGAAGCAGTCATTTCCAAAATGGGAAGAAGCCAGCCACTCTGCATAAGCTGTATGCGACTGACATTTGCTATATGGAGTATGGATGTAAGGAGAAACAAGTTGAAGAAATACTCTATCCTTATGTTGCCAGTTTTGCTCCAGCTGTACTTCCTAACTCATAGCCTCTAGAAGGTTTTATACTCCAAATTTAACTCACTTACAGAAAATACTCAGCTTCTGCACCAATCTTCCATATCCTAAACAATGTTCCAACCTATTTCAAGGTCTACACCTCAAAGTCTTCTAACCTCCCTTCATGTGCCCTGTAATCAGTTCTACCTGAAAGAAATTACCATTTGACCAAGTTTAATCAAATGATGGCTTCATATATTCTAGCTTGAGACATAATATAATGTAAAGTAATATAATGTAATGATAAATATAACATAGTCAATATAATGATATACTGTACTATGCTATAATATACTATATGATAATGTAAGTATTATATGATGTATTATATAATATGTATAATATAAAAATCAACCAAGATACTGCAGACAGAGGAAGTGTCTTTACAAACACTGTCCTGAAGACCCAACTATCACAATACAATGCCTGCTTTTTCAAATTCAAAGCAGGGGAAAGAATCTGGTGGGGTTTTTTTTCCTCTTCTTCCTCAGATCAGCTCTAGCTTCTATATATTCAGAAGAGAAGAGTCTAGATGGAGTTCTTATGAAAATGAACGAGAAGGAAAATATGGATGATGGTAACAGAAAAACAATCTCTGGTTTTTAGGAAGAGATAGGACTAGAGTAGAAAGAACAAACTCTTGTTTCCCCAAACTCTTTGTATTGTGTTAGAATCCCATACAAATTGAACTGGAAAGAAAATACATTAAACTCAGTGTTTCTTAAAGGAAACACAGTAAGAAACCAACCTGGCCAAATCAGACTGTGGCTGAGCTCGAAGAATCATACCAGGGGCAGGGGGAGAAACAAAAAGAAACAATGAGACACATCCACCAAATAGGACAGCAGAATATTGGAGGGGCAAAATAAAAACACCCATGTACAGAATGAGGTGCAAAAAGCAAGGGACAAGAAAGACAGCCTATATACAAGGCTAGGTGTAGGAGGAAGATAACAATACCCAGTTTTGAAAAGGAAGAGAGCTACAGACTGGACCAAACTGAATTCTAAAATTCAAGAAGAGGTCACAGCGAAGTACTTCTGGGCATCAAGGAAGCAGCACTGGGTAAGTAACAGCACTCTTGACTTCGTCAAGAAAAATACACTCCAAACAACCCTGTTTTGCTTCTGTAACGGAGCTACGGTTCCCCAGACACGCTAAATACAAGGTTCCATCTTATATAAAGGCACAATATGTAAACCAGAGTCAATTCTCATACTGAAATACAGGGAAACAGGTCTTCAGTTTTTGTGTCTAAGCTCCTCTGTGACAACTGTACTAGCACATAGGGTAACATCTACCCTGCACGAGGGAAGTCTGCTAATGGCCAAACCTTGCAACGACTACAACTGGGAAGAGAAAACTGCTCAAAGTAGAGACATGCATCATTCCCTGTCCATCTTCACAAGGCCCACAAGAATCCGCCTGTCTGGTGACAAGAGAAGGTGGCTGAGGAGTTGGCCTTCAAGCTGTAGATCACACATTTTCTAAGTCAAGCAAACAAGTTACACTCTCAACTTACATAGTCAAAACCAGTACTTAATGTGTATGGTGATAATCAAGGTTTCACTAAGAACAGCAAAAACAGTGTTTCATGGCATTTTTTATGGGCTTGGTGACTTCTAATAATTTTGCTCATGATAAAAACCATTGTCATGATGGAACAGGTTGTGTGTTACATCTGCAGATGATATCAAGTTAGCAAGGCTGAAAGCATTTCATCCTACAGGAAGTCAACTCAATGAACTGACCAAATGATCTGAAAACAGTGTTTTATTAAGGGCAAATGTCCCAACAGGAACAGTCAACTGCACAATTAAGAGAACTGGAAAGCTGTATATAGTTGTTATTCCAAAACAGTCTGTGGGTTACCCTTCAGCCCAAGCAAGAAGTCAAGAAATAAATGCCTACACATAAAGCACACACTTTGTGTGCTTTGGGAAAGGCAACAGAAGTCCAGTACTACCCGTCTTACCTCAATTCTTCTTCGCTACAAGTACTGCTAAAGGAAGCTTAAGTGTTTCAAGAGATTGTTAAGAACAGGTTGGACAAGTTTCAGGTACCATTTGGCTACAGTTCATCCTGCTCTGGACAAGGGATTTGTTGTATCTTTTAGAAGTGCCTTTTCCTATATTCTTCCGAGAAGTACCAATCACTGAATGAAGTACTTATAGCAACAGAGAGAAGAGGAGGTGGCAGAGGAGGTACAAATCCCTCCAAGAACCAGCTTCGGAAGACACTTCAGACATGTCTTCTAAGTGAAAGTGATATAATCCCCATTTCTCCTGTCTGTACCCCCCTCCAGGGCCATGTGGAACAGGTGACAGAACGTCTGCACTGCCAAAGAATTCTGAATGTACATCTTGAAAGAAAGAAAACCCCAACAGCCAAGAACAGTAGAAGGTAAATTCAGACAGCTCAGTGCTAATAGCTTCAGGGTGTAAAAAGCCCCCAAATCCTCCAAAGAACCCATCTGACTTAACAGACTTAACATTGCCTCTTCTCCCCCACCCGGTTACATGGTTTATAAACAAGAGGCATACACTGAAGTATTTTATAACCTAAATGTGAAACTAATGTCTGAGGGAAAAGAGTCAAGGCAGTCAATGCCTGCACACTGCTGGGAAAGAGCTGTCAGCACGTTATCCCTGTTCAAAGAACAGTCAATTGTTTTCCACAGTCACAGTATTAACTGACATTTAAACTTGCCAAATGGATGAGGCAGAATTGTTTCTCATCTGAAAACGTAAGGTCTCAACGATACTCGCAATAAGAAGCATCATTTAAGAAATCCTGGAGTGTGCAGGATGTGCGCTGAGATTCATTTGGGGGGCACATACTCAGTGTGCATGTACCATGAAGAGGTACTGACTCGTCTGAACTGCATTAAACCTGCTTAAAGCACAATAAGTAGCTGGCTAAAGAAAAAAATCAGTAACTAATGATCAACCACCTGCAATACTACATGGTGTTTTAAAAATACTGACGTACATGGAAACTTACATTGAATCTAAGTACAGATATGGAACAAAACACTAAATTTCACCAGTCTTACTTCTAATTACACACATACAGGAAAGCAAAAAGCTGTTTCATTTAAAGTCACATAAACGGAAAGCTCTTGACTTAAACGTTACACAGTCCCTCTGCAACAGTTTAAGTGTTAGATTTAGGAAGGATTCCTTTGCTGAAAGCAAACATGAAGTAATTGGTATACATAAAAGTAATATTAATACACAGCAATCAATGTTTTTACTTTACAAAATGGAAGTTTCTCCTATATCTAACACTGTACAAGGTATCTTGCACAATGAAAAGGTAAGCAGAAGTCCCTTACACTGCCTCGCTTTGCCAGAGAATCACCGTAGTCTGCTGGCAAAGTCCGCTTGCTGGACTTTTTCTGCTCATGTTCAACTGCATCTTCAATTATAGGCTCAAGCCTCATCTGGACAAACACCAAAGATTTGGATCAATTTCTTTTCATTATACAGTGAGGAAAGATCTAAAAGCCTTTTAGAAACTTCTGAAATCTTTAGAAAACTGCACAGAACTCACTGATGTTTTACATGAAATGCAAAAACCTGCTGAGGCTCTGGCCTGACATTCAGTGATCTCCAAACCAAGAGACTCTGAAGCTCAAATCTGGCAGATAATTAAACTCTAGATTCCCCCCTTTTTGTCCCTCCAGCTGCAAGGTTTTTAGTTCTGTACCAAAAGACTTGCTCTAGGGTTCAGTGCCATCAGTGTTAAAACACTCTCAGATTGAACGCCAGCACCTATCGAGTACCTAAATGAAAGTTTACTAAACAAAGAACTTAAAATGGAAAGTTGCTGTTCACTGGACAAGTTTCTCAAAGAAAAAGTTATCTTTGTATAGAACTAATTCTTCCCCAACCCTTCCAAGACTACAGCTAAGTAATATGCCGTATCTATGTATTTCCTCCTCAGTTAGCAGATGCAATTCTCATTTGTTACCTCTGTGAGAACTGTGGTGTCATATGAAGGCTGATACTTTTCTTTTTCATGTGCAGTGCGCTTTTCCATCTTTTCTCTGTCTGTTTTCTGTTTCCTGTCTGCTCCTTTTGGCTAAAAATGGATAGTTACATGAACAAAAACGCAAGTGGAAAATGGTTTTATAATTGAAATCTGATCTCAGAAGTAGTAAGATAAAGATATCCCCCATCTTTATGAGAGCTTCTGGGAGACTTACTAAGGATATGTTTTCTGTTACCTTAAAAACTTTGATTTGACAACTGGCTGAATGCAGATGATCGGTATATTCTCCGTTTTCAGTCTGTTTAAAAGTGTCAACCTGAATCCTAAAAGGAACTCCTTTCTCTCCTCCATGCTTACGAGGGGTAAATTCAGTGCTGATACAATGTACCTGAAAAAAAACCCCACCAAACAGAAAGAACCCTCAGAAGCATTCTAGACATGGATTTTATAATGCGTTACCAACATCACACACATTTTCTAAGGACGAGGGACAAATTACACAGCCTATCTGAGGACCAAGCTGCAAGACTAACATTTTACTCCTTTTCATGCCCATATTGAAATGAAGCCAAAAACACTGTACTTGAGTTGATAAGAAAGAAGGGAAACAAGGAAGTGTGTCAACAAAATCTCTCCACAAAGCAGAAGTCATTATAGGTTTTTATTAAATGTGACCCTGCTGGATCTTAGGAAAAATGTATGTAGAATCATAGAATAGTTAGGGTTGGAAAGGACCTTAAGATCATCCACTTCCATCCCACTGCCATGGGCACATCACACTAGACCACGTCACCTAACGCTCTGTCGAACCTGGCCTTGAACACTGCCAGGGGTAGAGCATTTACCACTTCTCTGAGCACCCTGTGCCAGTGCCTCACCACCCTCACAGGGGAGGACTTCTTTTTTATTATCTAACTTGAACTTCCCCTGTTTCAGTTTGAACCCCTTCCCAACAGCTGTATCTATCATGAATACAGCAACAACTTTTTCAAGATACTATTGTCCAATGCATTATAGCTAGAATAAACTTGAGTTACTTGTAATAAATACTACCACACTGGGTTTATAAGCTAGAAATACCCTAAAAGATATCTACGGAGAAAAGCAGTGCAACAGAAAGAGTCAGAATGAATCTTACTGGACAGCGCTCCCAACTTTTTGGGGTTTTTTTTCTTCCTTGTGGAATTTTAAGCAAGCCAATGCCACAGTGCTTTTTATTTCCTTTGGCTATCAAAAACAGAGACCCACAGACTGGAAATTGAAGCTTTAAGCGTGAAATCAGTGCTGCTACGCTGTGCTCTCTAGCCTTCAGAGTAAGTGAACTACACTTGCATAACAGTAATAAACAGATCCATTTCCTTCAGTCTGTTATTGCTTCTAAGGAAGTGCATAAACAAAAAAATCCAGTAATTTCTCTCACATTTCTTCAAGGAGACTACGTTTGAGTAATTATGTCATTCTTAGTACAAAAAATGGCTTCAGTTGTACGAGATCAAAGTTAAGGTACTTGCAGTGTGGAATACAACCTGTTCTAGTAGCCTCAGTCAGAAATGCCACTACCTCAAACTTCATACCTACACCTTTTTATTGTATAGTAAAACCAGATCTGAGACAAAAGTAAGCTAAAAATTCCAATGCAAACCTGAACACTCTATCTAAATGATTTCCAAAGATAGTGTGCTCAATTGCCCTGAATATCAAATACATAAAAGGCAAAAATCCTACCACAAGGACGCCTACTGACACAGTAAGGAGCAGCTTGTAAATGTCTGATTTAAAACTCTTTGTTGCACATTACTTTTCATTTTGTATCCTCGAGCCTGAGTCTCTGCTGAAGTTCACTGCTAGGAGAGCGGGAGGGAGACTCAACTAAAACAGAACCATCAGTGATGACAGTTATTTAGAGAGATATAAATTAACTCTGTAACTCTGTGTAATTAATATTTTAACCTTGACAGCTTTATTCACAGAACCTTCTGAAAGCCTCGTTTTTAAAATGACGCTTCTATAAACCCAAGTGAAGTTGAAAACCCTAACTAGGGACCCTTACAGAACTATGAACCTGTGCTTATTGACAAAGCTGGTATTTACTGGCTATCCCACAAGTAAGAAACCAGGAAGCTTCACAGTGCATATATACTACTGTTTGTGACCTGAAAGGCACCAAACACAGACATCCAGTCAAGTAAAATTTCAAACCTGAATAAAAGCAGATGTACATTTTGTTGGATCCCACAAAAATTCAACTGCATTGAGCTGGCTTGGATTTGTCTTGATATCAATGACTCCAACAGACATTGGAATATCTATTAAAATAAGCAGCATATATTTCAAACTAAACATATTCCAAGAAAACACTACAAATAAATTTTAATACAAGGTTACCATCAGCAAACACAGGTAGGGTGGGAAAAACGTGGGCTTTGGTAGCTTGACTATAAGCCTGGAAGCAGTTTCTTAGGACTGATCTGAAGAATCTTTGTAGACTCAACATACAAAGTGTTCAGGGCTTGGGGGTGTTTTCTGATTCCCTTCCTCACCCCCCCCATGTACCCATACACAGCTTATGCACCAAAAAAGAGCAAGTTACTCAAAATACAGAAACCATGTTGGTGCCATTTCCACAATCTACTAGAGAAGTTACTTTCGATTGTGTTCTGATCTCTGTAACATTAAGCATCAAAACTAGAAAGACTACTAAATGTGCAAGGCTGCAGTTGCTACCTTACTGCTTATCTTGCTTCCGTAGCACTTAAAGGTTTTAAAGGAATATGAAAGCAGTGGAACATTTACGTTCAAAATAAACACTACAACAAAGCAGCATACAGAAAACTGGCCCCTGTGTTTTCATGAGCCCTAGCATAAATCTGACCGTGATCCATTTCAATTTGGAAATTGATTTCCTTGAAGTGTCAACAGATAGAAACAGTTATACCTAAGTCGAGAAGTCTGTCCCCAGGGCGGTTCCACTTCCAACCTTCTAGCTGCTGGTGCTCTGTGTATTGCAACCTTCGGTCATGGAACACAACTCTGATAATACTCTAACAAAGAAGAAAACAAGCATCTGATGAGCCACAAAGTTATTCTGTGTTTAGAAACAGCTTGAAAATAAAGCATTAAAACATTGCAAAATAGCAACAGTGCCAAAAAATACATATTTACAGCAAAAAAATTTGGGAACCTCAGTATCTCAAAATATTCCGGATCACAGAAACAGAACTGAGCAGCACAAGAGATTTGAAAATGTAGTAAAAATGCAAAACAGAATTACATGTGATTGCATATTCTGAAGGTCACTATGAACTACACCCAGTGAACTGAGCAACACCAACACTGCGTAGGCAACACCAACTTATTTTAGGTACCAAACACAGAAGACTTAATCTGTCCTAAAAAGCAGTAAGTACAGTCTGACCTTTCTTTTTTTCACTCCCTTTCCTAGTGTTTGTCAGCATATTTACAACAAATCTCTGATTTTCAGTACTAGTAAGAATAAACAACCTCACCACTTTTCCAACTATTCTAGCTGAACCATTAATCTAAAAATGCTACACAATTGATGCCGCTAGAAGCAATTAACCAACAATACGTATTTTTGTGACCAGCTCTGCACTTAAGTCATATTCTGCTGTACATACAAAGCAATCTGTCATACAGAGGGGGAAAAACACTGGACATATTAATTGCTACCAAACAAACAAAACCCCAAGTTTCTATCTTTTTTTTCCCCCATTAGTCTATAGTAAGGATTAAAGCGTCCAAAAAACCCAAAAACTTTTAAATGAAGTGTCTCTTCAAGATACATTGCACCACCTTGGCTTTATATCAAAGCTAACAGAAAGCACATGTGCACGTGTGAGTACATGCACACGCACACCCCCCTGCTCCTTTGTCCCTGCAAACCGGCAGGTTTGGAACATGGAAACACCTGCAACCATCCTTCACCCACAAAAGTACTGGCATTACAGTATTTAAGTAATGGGAAGTTTGTTGACGCAGCACTACAATACCCTGATACGATGAAGCCTATTTCTTTGTATTTTTACACTGCTTTGTCCTATTCTACCTACCAAATGGCTCATCACTAATATATGAACCTGTAAAATTACAGCAGAGACAGAGCCCAAGGCTATAAGGAAACTGTCAACGTGCTTATTACAGCAGGTCAACATGCCAGGTTGTAACACGTTTAATTACGCAACTCAAATCCTAGTTTAATGCTTGTGCTTAACACTTCCTGAAAGTATACCTGAACAAGCATCCCACAGGCAAGAATAAGGCACAGGACTACACAACCAAGCCAAACTTCATAAATTATATAGCTCAAGGTGTCTAGTGACAGCAGGAAAAAAAAGTTCCATAAAATGTACAGTCTGTACATTGGATTTCTCTCACCTAACTACAGGTACCTACATTTGAGATCACTGTTCCCTTCACTGTGTGCTTCCTTTTACTCAGGCTGAAAGACATGGGCACATTTAGTGGAGATTTGTCTCATCTTAAGCCAGATCAGACTGCAGACCTCGTGAAGGGTACATGATGTGATGAGCTCAACTTTAATCACCTAAAGTTTCATTAAATAAACCCTTCATAAATGGGGAAATGCATGCGTGTATATTTGTTTTATTTACAGTAAACTAGAAATAACAAAACTAGGCATTAGGTTCCACTGTGCCCATATCTTTTGCTGGTCAGATCAGCTGGCTACATGCCTCCCTGAATCAGAGCCCAACAAACGGTTAAAAACTACTCTCTTCATAAGCAAGCTCCAGAGTTAGTAACACTATCTAGAGAACTTCACCTTCACCAGCTTTCCATTGATCTCTGGTATGTCTCCAGCTTTCCGATTATCCAGCATCCGTATCTCATAGGACTGACCTTTAAAAAGACAAGATTTTTATCAGTAGAAGCTATTTTGTGATTAATGCACCTCAACTAGCGTTTGGTTCACAAGACACAAGAATACCAGTACCAGAAACTTCTTTTATAATAGCAGGGTTCATTTGACAACACAGGAATTAATGGAACAAAATGACACTTTTTGGTCCCCTTAAAACTACAGATACTTTCAAAGGTGAAGTATTTCATTTCACATGAAATGTAAGCACTTGGTTCTCTAGTATTATTTTCCAAAGCTGTATTCCTTTATTTTTGAAACTGATAAAAGGCAACATACTGAGAACCAGGCAACACAGCCTCGTCTTCTGAAACAAACTCCTGCACCATTTTTATACTCTTCCTGCAACATACATACTACTCGCCCATGTTTCATTTTGTCCACATGCCTGTTGACTTCGTATGATTTTTAGGCTTTGTATGACTTCAGAAATAAGCATCTGAAAGAGCCAGTTACTGGTTATTTGAACAAATACATGAGCAAACCTATCTCCCCAGTGAATGTGATGAACTGGTGTGCTTCAAAAAAGATAAAGCTTGAGGCAATTTATTTGAACTACAGGGATGTTTTTTCTTCTTCTAAGGGGAGCAGCACATACTCATTTGCAAAAATCAGGTTTCCCTAAATGCAGGACAAAACAGATTTCAAAGTCCACTAAGATCGAGTGCACTAAATTCATTACCTTCTACATTACCCTCCGAACTACCTTTACATTCTAGTGTATTCTACATTTAAAAGACATTTATTGACTATTGACTTGCCCTACAAGGCAGAAGTTCAGCTGTCACAGCCCTGTGACGAGCAAAGGATTTCTTAAATTCCTTTCATTGTGTCATAGACTGATGTCACCACCAAAAATGGGCTGCGACAATTAATACCCTACATATGTACAGGCTTTGATCACTGGTGAGACCACTGATTACATAAACCCATACAAAACCCAAATGAACCCAGCGCAGCTGAGTAAAGCAATAGATCATTCATCCTCCTATATTCAACAGGAGAGAACTCCTTTCCTGTTAGTAAGATTTGTTCAACTACCAGCATTAGTTTACTCACACATAACATATGTAAATCCATCTGCATCTATAGATACCTTTTTGTTCAATCTGGCACTATTAATAAAAGTCTGGAAGTATTTCTCTGTTCTCTCTCATCGTTTATTAGAGAGGGGAGAGAAGAAAACAAAATATCAGACTGATTGCTCAAGAAGTGTTGTTAACATTTCACAGGTATAAAACAATATTAAAACTGATGATTTGGTGGAGGTAAAAATCAAGGAATACCTGACTCAAAAACAGCATGGGAAGTTTTCAAGACAAATGGATAGATCTGTTCCAGTCTAGAGTTTTGGATCTGAAAGTGTGAAGTGTGAAAGCGCTGTGGTGCTCGCTGTGTGTGGAAGCACCACAGCACTGATTTTACTCATCTCTGCATGGGAGCTAGGTATGCTGCTTCCTCTGCTCTTTCCTGGAGAGCAGCCAAAGGAGCAAAGCAGCAGCATGTGCAGTATCCTCTTCCATAAAAAACACAGTGGTCAAGTTTGGAAGGGACTTCTGGAGGTCGTCTTGTCCATGCTCAAGCAGGGCTACTTACAGCCAGCTGCCCAGGACCCAACTCATTATGCAAACAAATCTATCAGTACAACTCAGTGGTGCAGACTGCTCCTGATCTTAAGCTGGCTCCACAAGGGAAGTTGGCCAACTGTTTTTATTTTTCCCCATACTTAATTAGGAAAAGGGCATCCCAATCCTTTCATTTTTTGACATCAGGAAAAGTTACCAAAGACACTGAAAACCAGAAGAGCGTCTTTGGAAAAGAAAGAGATTTTCAAGGGGAGATCAAACACTTAGAGTCATTTCAGACACTGTCACTTAAATGGCAAGCTGTTCTTCAAGGCAAGATAGCAAGCACTTTCTTCCTTCAAGCTTGCAAACCTGTGCTGGCGCCCAGCACGGAGCTGAGCTTCAAGGGAGGCTGGATTCTGGCACTGAAGAAAACAAAGTATATTTCTACAGAGCTTAAGGTTTATAACACTTGGAAGCTTTTTAAGCAGTGCAAAGCATCTTGTTGGCCCAGCACACTGCTGCAGTTGTGCTGGTTTTCTCCTGAAAAGAGCACTCAAGCTACCAAGTGGTTAAAAATAAACCTGAGAAAGCAAATGGCTGAACACTGCAGTTATGTGTTTGTAAGACACCAGAAATCACGTACGGAACATCCACTGTTCATATTAGTAGAAGAGTCGAGGAATGTTTAAAGCATATTTAGACTGACTGGATACTGCAAGATGAATTACTTAGCAGCTTTATTCACATGGAAAGCTGAAAATGATGCTTTGTCATCATGACAGTATTAAATTATATGCAATCTATTCTCAGATTTAGGGCTCCAGTACACAGTTAAAGACTTCCAGGCATGACATGCATCACATCATCATGACATGCATCATGTTCACAGTACCAAAAGCATTTCAACTTGAGCAAAAAGGTTATCCTATGAAGAAAACACATGTAAAATGTAAAAGATAGTAATTCCAGCAAACCTAGTAAAGCAATTAGTAAGTTAAAAAGCTCATGAGACTGAGGAAAACTCACCAATACATGCTCTGCACACTAAGGTAGTGCAGTGCTCAGAGAAGCACATGATCTAAGAAAATGAACTGTATCAAACCATGGTAGGATATGGAAAAAAAATGGTGAATGTAATTTTTTTAGTTGTTTTTATTTTACATACAAGCCATTCTGCAGGACTGTGCCTTCTCTTAACTGCTGTCTATTAAGAGGTTTGGGGTCAAAGTCCACAAGGAAAAGAAAAAGCAAAACTAGTGATCCTACAGCATGAGAGCCAAGGGAGAAGGAGAGAGGGTGGTGAGTGTACAAACACTGATGTGGTCCAAAACAACTGATGAATTATACGAGTTTGCCATACCACCCGACTAAGATTAGGACACTGATGTCATTTCCAGAGGTGAGGGAGGTTTTATCACATGGCAGTGACTATACTCATACTACTTTAACAGCAGACAGTGCCCTCTTTAGAAGAAAAACTGAATTTTCATGCAAATCAACTGCAGGCTATGAGGGAAAAAAAACAGCAAGACTCACACAAAATACTTATTGTTAATTTCTGATAAATACAGGCAGAGGATAGTGAAATTACAAACCACAAAGGTAGCTGCACTTGTGGTTTTGATTCAAACATTATACCGTTCTGGGCAGACACGTATAGATAATTTGAGAGTGATTACAGTGGCCTCTGTTATGAAACACTTCGTTTAGAACTCATTTTAACATTTATTATGACTTTTTGAGGGGGTCTGTGTGTGCCTTGGAAGTTTAATCAGACTGTACTTATACAGTCTGATTAAATTGGTATTAATGGTACATATTACCAATCAAGTTTAAACACGAATGCCACATTAATCCTGTATCTTAAGCTATTATTGCTTGAAGTTTGCCTCCTAATAGCTCCATCAGGTTGATTTTACTGGGGGGAAGTGGGGGGTGGAGAGGGGTAACACACAGAGGGGTGAGAAAGAAAGAAAGGAAAAACAAAACCAAAACAACAAAACAGCCTGTAAAAGGGAGGTAATGACAGACTACAACTACGAATCTGCAAGTTGGACAAAACAAGATTACTAGTAAGGTATCCAACCTTATTTCCTACATGCATTTAACTTTGGATGTACCCACATGTATCAAAACATTTAATACAATTCCAGCTTCAGACTTGCACCGGAAGCTGCATGCACTTTAGTTATGCCTGCAATATATGTGTACCAACCTTGATTCAAGTATGTCAGAGTTTCGTCGTATAATTTTACAGCTGGAGATGTTGCAGCACACATAACATACTGGAAGGGTGGATGTTTGGTCTCATTTTCTTGTGGAAGGCTGGAATCTTCCTGTTTGAAAATAGGCAGTGCCAAAACATCACTGAAAAGAACAGAAATAACTCTGTGAGACTGCTGGCCCTGTTTTGCCTGAAGTTAAAGAAAAACAGAAGTTGTTTGTAACTTAAAAAGCCACAGTGGAATACATACAGCATTGTGTCAGTTCATTAGTGAAACCAGCGTGAGCAGTATCCAAAACATTTCCCATCAAAATTTTAGGCTATAATACACAAGCAATGCTTTGGGACCCAACCAGACAATGCAGTTGTGCTGATCCTCTCAAAATTTAATCTGCAGTTCTTGTCTCCACTGAAAAAAGTCACTCTTTGAACCTGTCAACACAGGCAAGCTTGCCTAATATAATATACATGCAGCTCTCAGCTTTGAAATAATGTATTCCTCAAAGTAAATTAGGTACCCTATGAAAGCCTCTCTCCCCATTTAGTACCATTATAGCTAACCTATTAATTCTGTTGACATTGCAGATTTTTCAGTCTCAGCTTTTACAGGGCTTTAGCATAATGAATAGCACAAAAATCATTAAGCAGCAGCTTCACAAAACAGAAAGCACATGCCAAGATTCACTTCACTTATAGAAGACAACCAGAAAAACTTGCAAACTGACAAGTTTCTGAAGAGTAAAGAGCAATCCACGCTGTCCGCAGTAAGAGCATCACTACAGCCAACAAACACATCTGCTTTCTGCAGAATTAAATACCCCGTGTTAGCAATAGTCATATTCCCTGTATACAGTAATGCTGCTAAATAAAATTTCACAGATATTAGCAAGTTGTGTTCAAAGTCTTTTTCTTGGACTGAATTTTTGTTCATAATAAAATTACCTGCAGATCCATGAAATTTTCTTTGAATATTAGTTTCTAAACTGATGCAAGATTTCTCACATCGCCTCACTTGTTGATTCGGGTTTTAATCGACATGCATCTTATTTGTTTCTTTTGCACTGATCACAATCATAACTTCATATATTTTGTAACAGAACTATAAATATATCTGCATTGCACTATTATGTATGCATTGTACCCTAACATTTCTGAAGTAAAATTGCATTTTTTTCTGTTCCTCATTTCTGTGAGAGCCTGCTTTATCTAAAGAGAACTCTATTAATTCCTCTTGATTTCCAGCTCCTACCTGGACAATCAGAAAGTACCAGGATAATAATCAATTTCAAAACTGAATTTACAGCCAATATTTTTGTGTCACAAAAAGTTATAGGATAGACTTGGTCTGTGTAAATATTCGATACAAGCAGTGCGTCTGGGGCACCCTAACTGTTCTTTCAGAGCATGTGCCCCATCACACTCCACTCGCTGCCTGGGAGAAGCTACACTGACCTGGAAGAGGAAATACTTACGAACGGTGAAAAAGTTTAAGACATTTGTCTGTACCTTGTAGGCACTATCCCAAAAATATCAACTAGAAATAAGACACCCATATTGGTTCTTTTCCACTAGGAAGAAACCACAGAAGATGCTACAAACAGGCATGAAGGCCAGGTTGGACAGGGCTTGGAGAAACCAGGTCTAGTGAAGGGCATCCCTGTCCATGGCAGGGAGTTGGAACTAGAGGGTTGGACAATCCCTTCCAACCCAATGGTTGATACCTTCCAACTAGATGCCTGGAACTTTGGGTTGGGCTATCCCTTCCAACCCAAACCACTCCGTCGCTCTGTGAAAGCAGGACAAGGCAGGATACTGGCCAAAAAAGCAGTACAAGCCTGATGAACCATCTTAGCCACTTTTGATGCCAGCTCCTCAAACTGAAGCCCATAAGAAGCTGTGTTCCTTAACTAGTTACAGAGGAAGATAATGTGAAATATCCACTTAAAGGAAGCAGACACTCTTAAAACACTCAGTTTACTTCCATAGAGAAAAGGAACATCATATCCAGAGGTAGGACAGAACACTTCCTAGATGAGTGGACTGCTGCCTAAGGATGACTCAGAAGAAACAAGCAGATGCTTCGCGCCTTGATGTCAGTCAAAAGGGCAGCATAAACAGAGGGCAACCCAACACAAGAGGGAGCACTGCGATCAGCAGAGAAGCATCGTCCCAACGCAGGACAACACCAGGACACAAGCTTGTCACACTCTTTTGGCACATGAAGTACTAGCTAGTGTGTTTATGAAGAGGGACTTCAAAACAGAAAGAACACGGAAACAATAACAATGTTTAAACCACACACATAAGAGTCTAAGTGCAACACAGAAGGCATGCAAAGCACCTCACAATATCAGTGACCTATAATTGTCAACAAGTTCCACAGCACTTGCTTTCACACAACACAGAAGAGAAGCACTTTTGTGTATCTATGAAAAATATCTTTCAAGCCTCCCTTTTCCACAATTTAAAGATCAAAACGCATCTGGTTTAGCTTAAAAACATGTGCCGCAGTTAATGAACTAGTTAAATTAACAGACAAGGTATTGGAAGCCAAAAAAAATACAAATGGAAGACAAATTTAGCCAGCTTTAAACCTGCTTTTGCTAATACTTACAAAGCGGTAATGACTAATTGCCACTGTGGAAGAAAGAAAGAAAAAAGAAACAAAAAAGTCATCCAACTCCTGAACCCTGCAATTTAGTTGTAAAGAGCATAATGTGCATTCTTAAATGCCACCATGCCATAAAAAAAGCTCCAGCAAATAGCACAAGGCAGATGTAAGGATCTTCATTAATTTTCTCAGCTAGAAACATACATGTTTATTACAAGAGTCTTCTGGGTACTAGTACATTCCAAAGGAAAAGGGAAGCCAAAGCAATTTAAAACTCCTTCCTAGACCATCTTTCAATAAATACCGCTTAAATAACATTTTGATATATTCACTCATACAGAATGAAATATCAGTGTTTTCACATTTAAGCATGCACTTGTTCCCACCTAAAACCAGGTAAGAGCCATGGAAATTAAAGAGTCAATAAGGTACGAATAAAGTATTTCAAGTTAAGAGTTTAAAGTTTCAGTGATAAAGAAACTTTTATTGATTTACCACCAGCTATTAATTTCTCTCGAAACCAGTGATGCCTCTTTTCTTACTTTCAACAAGGAAGCTGCTATGAAACACCTGGTCCATAATGCAGTCACCATTGTACAGCAATAGAGGATGACCAGTTTATTTGACACCATAAACCTAAGGTTCAGCAACGCAAAAGGTCTTCTGGGCAGTACTGGCATAAAGGGTTCCTGCCACACAAGCTGCTCCGTGCCTACCCTTCCTCTCTGGGCTGGGCTGGAAGCTCTAACAGTATCTAGCACAGCCCAGTACACAGCTAGCAAGTGAGGGTGATAAAAGCAGGTCATAAAAACCTCACTGTAAAGAAACCCCCATCCTACCAGACACAACTTGAGGGCAGACATCGTTAAGTAAAGTCCATTTCCTTCCTCAGGACTGGCAGTAACAGTGATACAGGAATCAGGATGTCTACGTCTACTGAGGAAATCATTGGAATGGTTTTAAGAATACAAGGAGCAGACTTCCCCATTTGCTGAGGCCAAAGTGCCTGTTCTTTACCCTTACGCTAGTTCCAGAAGAGACCCTCCAAATTTCACAGTGATAGGCACTGTCTACAAAGTACAATTCCTGCTCACACAGCACAGCTGCAGATGTGAGCTGCACTCACAGCTCAGAGGAGGAAACCCATAGCGAACAGAAATTCAGTATTTTTAATAGTCCTCTTTACTTCCACTGAAGAACAGTATCTTGAAAGTGAAAAGCTGCATATAATAGATGCTTTTATGTAGATCACACTCCTAAGGACTATATACAGATCCTAGATGTCAGCCTCTTTACCACCTCAAACTTTATACTGATCCTATTATAAGACACACAGACTCCCCCCTGGAAACCCAAAAAACCTCCCAACAAACACACAAAGCCCACAGAAAACCAGAAGAGCAGGCCAGCCTCCTCAGCTCCAGCTTTTTTTCCTTCAGCCCCCAGGCTCAATTTCTGCATTTACAATGAGCCAATGGCCTGGCAATGCAATCACCTGCCCTCAGCGAATCCCTGTCAGGCCTCCCATTTCTGTACACCTCAGCATCCTTCAGTCATTTTCCTACTCACCCAGTGAAATTTGATTTCCCAATGCAGACAGAGACAGGCATTTTTACTGCCAGCTTTGCTCAGGGTATCCAACATGGCAAAGAACCTCCCACTGCAACTGAAGCCCCCACTGGCAGAGTTGCCCAGATGGAAGAAAAATCAGTTTTCCAAAAGAGCTACTGTTGGAAGTTATTTTGGGCTACAGCAGAAAACAGCTTTAAGAAACTGATTCTGTTCTTTTTCTGCCACTGATAACATTTGATCTTGGGAAGCAAGATACTAATTTAGTGGGATGTTGGACTATATGACCTTGAAAGTCCCTTCCAACCCAAACTATTCTCTGGTTCACTTGTCTCATCCACGTGAACCTTGGACTACTGGCAAGCAAGCTGACACCGAAACGAATAGCAACATTTTGAAGGAGTAGCATCTTTTGTTAGACTTCTTGATATCAACTGAAAAAGCAGATCAGGGATTACTCTCTGGATGGATGGAACTCCGAGACCAAATTTTTGAACTTTTGAGCTCCAGTAAGAAAAGATTTATCTCAGCCCTCCACAATTTGTTATCTAAAGCATTCAAATGAAAGCATTCTTTCTTCCTAGAGGGAGGAGAAAATTTTCCCAGAAAGGCAAACAGAAACAGTCTTCATTCTACAGCAAAGCAGTCAGTCAACACATCTCTAACACCCAGTCTTAGCCAGCTATGCCACACAAGGGCATAAACGAGACTTCACATGACAGCAGGAAGGCTCAGAAGAGGAAGCCAGGTGCATGCTAACCCTCAAACCAAAGCATCCAGAGGGACGGACCGCATATGATAAGCTATGCCACGCTATGTAGGCTACATGAGCAGAGTACTGAAAGACCAGGAAAAATGTAAGTTATCATTTTCCCATGCTTGTGAAATGACTTCGTCAGGCATCAGATCACCTCCTTTCCAAATCTAAAACCCTCTTTTCAACACTGTTTCTGAAAGAAAACCAACAAACCTGCCTAGTAATAATAGAAGGATCGCAAAATGGAGAACACCCTGTCCTTACAAGAACAGGAACTACATGTCACCAAAATTCACAGTGACAGGCCATTAATCATCTGCCTTATCTGTCTTCTGGCTTGTATACTTTTGGGTGTGAGTACTAAAGCATTCAAGAACATGGGTCTTCCAAAACTTTAAAGCATGGTTTACAAGGAGAAATACCTTGAGAAAAATGCTTCTCAAGCAGTATCTGAATTACAGTTACGATCTCAAAGCCATGCTCTACACTGTTAACAGAGGTCTGGGCAAACTATAGGAAAATGTAAGGGAAACAGGAAAGTTGATACCCCATTGTCCATCCACTGTCCAAAACAGGGAGGTTTGGCAGCTGCAGCAACTTGCAGCAGCTACAGTACATACTGCTCTTACGCAGAAGTAATGCATAAGGCTTAAACGAGGGTTAACTTGCTGCCCTGCTCTAATAGTGAGCATCTATCCACCATCAGAGCTGACAGGGGAACACAGAAGACAGGCATGCAATGTGAACTCTTTTCCTTAGGAATTAAATTGGTCTCCTTGACTTTCTGGAACACATTCACACAAATGTGAATGTGAAGAAGAAAAAAAGCAAAACAAAAAACTCCAACCAAAACCAACATCAGTGATCTAGAACACGAGATTTATCTTTCTTTCAACACGTTTTATCTATGGTAACAAAGCAAAGAGGTTTAGGTTTGTGGATTTTCTTCCTCAAATGTCTATTTCCTGACAGTTAGTTACTTAGCTGTGTGCCTGCATAACGAATCAAGCTCCAATTCTAATCAGTACATGAATTCTTAGTGCAATGCACACAAACAGACCACTGCAACAGAAGCTTTTTAATGTATTCTGCAGAAAATACTGTGTACATCTAAAAAACCAAAGAAGAACATGTAAACATTTCAGAATACTTTAAGTAACTATTCCTCTTAAAAAAACCCAACATAACCATTAGCAGAGTCTCAAAAGAGTGGGAGGCATCAGGGGAAGCATAAGCAGTCATTTTGTCTGTGAGAAAGTAACAGCAGTCACAAGGAAAACGGGCCCTGAATGAGGTATCTCCAGGTTTTTATCTCTGCACAGCAACTGTGAATTAAGACGGTAACTGCCATGACCCACTCATGTTCATCAGAAGCCAAGAAAGATGTCGGGGACCTGAAAGCTGTTAGAAGACACCTTCCCTCTCTTCTGAAAACAAAGCTGTAAGACTGGTCCCCCAAATCCTAACAGACCAACTTCATGGTTACTTTACCCTAAACTTTGGAGGAGCCCATACACAAAGCTCGCTCACCATTCAAGGCTCTCCCCAGCACTGTAAGGAAACAAGACTGACTGCAGTAGGTTTCTGCTCTTCTCAACCAGCTCCATTCTCTCCAAAGACACTCTAAGTGTTTGGGAGATGCAGCGAACTGACTGGATTCTCCAAAAAATGGAGGATTGTCTGGACGTATTTTAGAACCATCTTTTACCATTTCAGTACCAAGATCCATCCTTTTCAATCCAGCTTAGTGAACTTTAGGTTTTAATCTAGCAATATACACCAGAACAGCTACTCCTGAAATAATCAAGTTCCATAACGACAGGCTTCAATTTTAGCACTACAAATACCACTGGAATTGCAAGCATATAAATAAATCCATACTCTAAGCTTCCACATGACAAATAAAAATTCAGTCATTAAGATACTTACACTCATTTCACACAAATTAAATCAGTTCATTACACGAACAATGCAATTCTGCTGGAGAAATGGCAGTTCCTGAAGCTCATCTTTCCAATGCAACAGCCTCCATTTTTTAACAGCTCACAGCAACAACCAGTGGTCCCCACAAGTACACAGCTCTTGCTGTGTTAACATGGATATGATGTTAGATTTGTCAGAAACCACTATGAGCATCATTGCCAACTGAAGTTAACAGCAATACTCAAAACTCACTAAAGGTACCATGGTTTTAGATAGGTTTTATACAGGTTTCTGAGGGAAGGAGTTAACACATCTGACAATTACTGTCAAGTGAATTGAATTTTGTGTTGAAAGACAGTTTCTTATTGTATGAGAAGCCATTAGAACAGCAATCAGAACAACTGAGTGTCAAGATCTTAAGGAAATTTTGAGAACTATTTAAAACCATGTGAATCTGCAGAGGAATTTTATCAAATTATATTAACGTTTAAAGCAAATACAGGTCCTGGTTAATGCTCATGAACAGTCTGCTCTTATTAGAACAAACACAGGAGTAAGGATATTCTACTTCAGGGCACTGACTCAGCATCAACTTGAGGAAGCATCAACTGCATTATATACAACCCTAATAGATTAAACAAGGTCTACATGCAGTTCCTCCTAACAAAATGCAGGGGCATATAGAATGATAGATTGAAGAATGAATGAACCTAGAATGATAGAGATGGAAGAACAGTTCTTGAACAGCAGCACATGTGTTACTCATGGGGGTCTGCATGCTGGAAAGCCATCCAGGCAGCTGCCATACAGCAGCCCACAAGAACCAGCACTCCACTGGGTGCAATAAACAAAGATAAAGACAGAAATGGGGCAGAAGTAGAATACAACCTAGAGGAGCCGAATATAAAATCAGGAGTATTCTCATCGGGAGAGGGAAATCACTTTGTTCCCTGAACTGGCAAGTTCTCAAAGTTCATTTTTAACAAAAAATAAAAATCAACCCCCCCCCCCAAACAAAAATCCCCCATTAAATACATATCCCACCATAAACCCGCTGAGCTCACAATCCAAACACTAGGAAAGGGGTCCTCACTTATAACTTCGAACAGAGACACTGCAACTCCAACACTTCACCTGGGAAATACAGCCTTAAAATAACAGGCTGAAACTTGTGGTGGCCTCCAAGTTTCAGGGGACACTGACAGGATGTGTTTTCCATGCATGCTAGGCCATCCAGACTATCAAATGCCAGTGTTTCACTGCTTTTTCTCCCAAAATACCAACTAATCCTGTCAAAAACCTTTGGACTAAGATGTCTCCCACTGCCTCCAAAGCAGCTTTCCATTCTCACGTTAACAAGTCGCTGAGGAGCCATCCCGCTCTGCCCATAACCGAGATAAAATGTGCTCGTTTCAAACCAGCACAGTTTGATCTTAACTTCGAAAAAGCACACCCAAACGGTATTTAAATACCTTTACTGCGAAAACCTGAAAAACAACCAAAAGCTAAAGAAACTGGCGAGTGGATTAAGAACAGAGCTACATGGCACGGGATGGGGGGGGGGGGGGGGGTAGGAGAACGTCACTAGACACATACTACACAGAAATATGGAAGCATAAACCGATTGACTGAAGCACAACCATGCTGCTACTCTATTAACTACCGCAACGCTTACTTACTCGAGAAAGAACACTTATAAGCGGTAGAGAACACAGCTATTGTTTACGATGAATCAGAACTGCGTTCACCGAGTAGCTGATACTCTTACGAAACACGGGGCTTAGGTCTATAGCCGAAAGGCAGAGAAACGGCATTTTTACGGTAGCGATCACACGCACAGGGCAGCAGCACTCCGCCGAGCGCCCGCCCGCCCTTGCAAAGGCCCGTCCCCCAGCTGAAGGGGAGGGCAGCCCCTCACGCCACCGAGCACACGGTACCGGGGAAGAGGCGCCGCTCGCCGCGAGTTTACCTCATGCTGTAGGCACCGGCTCCCAGCTCCTGCCCGATGCCGGAGAGGCTGGCGTCGAAGTCGTGCACCAGCCCAGACTCGATCACTTCGTCCATCTTCAGCACCCACGCCATCTTCCACCGCCCCCCGCGCTCCCGCGCCGCCGCGGGAGGAGCCGGACGGGGAGGAGCCGCTCAGCCCCGACGCTGCTGCTGCGCCGGGAGAGCGCGGGGCTGGAGGGGGGATGTGGGGTGTACGGGTGAGGATCGCCTGCAGACTCAGGAGGCAGCGAGGGTTCGCGCTCAGCCCCGGGGGAGCCCTTTCCCCGCGGCGCGACCAGGGCGCGGGGTCGTTCTCAGCATCCTGCGCTCGCCCGGCCGCCGCGGGAGGCCGGGGACCGGGCGGCCGCCACCTCCTCCTCGTCCTCCGCCGCTTCCGACCGGACACGGCGCGGGGCCGCCGCTGCTCGGACCCAGCCCAGCGGCGCGTCCCGCCGCATCATTCACGGGGCGGGCGGTAGCGCGGGCACCGCGGCAGCGCCGGGGGGGGGGCAGCGCCTGTGCCGGGTCCGTGCCCCGGGGGGGGGGGGGGGGGGGGGGGGCAGCGCCTGTCCCGGTCCGTGCCCCGGGGGGGGGGGCAGCGCCTGTCCCGGTCCGTGCCCCGCGCGGCGCCGCCGCCGCTCACCGCAACATGGCGGACACCTCACCCCCCCGAGCGGTCGCCGGGGCAACGGGGCTGCCGCGATTGGCTGGGCTCCGCCGGACAGACCAATCGGAGGAGGGCGAGGCGGGCAGGCGGGTGAGCGCAGCCAATGAGGGGGCAGTGCCTCACGCGAGGCGGAGTCAGCGCGTGACGAGACCCCCCCCCTCGCCCCCTCCCCCTTCCGAGCGGCACGCCGGGAGCGCCCCAGCGGAAGCGGAAGAGCGGGCAGGGGGGCGGGCAGCGCGGGCAGGCAGCGCAGGCAGGGGCCCGCGGGCAGAGCGCTGTGCCGCGGCGCTGCCCGCCCCTTCCGGCGCTCGGTGAACAGCACTGTGCTTCCTCACCCCCTCCGGGGGCAGCTCGGGCCCGAGCGCTCGGGCGTTAGAATCATAGAACAGGGTTGGAAAGGCCCTTAAGCTCATCCAGTTCCAACCCCTGCCAGGGGCAGGGACACCTCACACTAAACCATGCCACCCAAGGCTATGTCCAACCCGGCCTTGAACACCGCCAGCGGTTAGAGCGCACAGAAGGCAAATTGACATTGACAATAAGGCAGCTCCGTGTTCCCAGCGCAGAGCAGAAGTAGTGAGCTAAAGGTACTAGGGGAAGAGAAACAGCAGTACCTGCAACGCAGAGAAATACTTAGGTTTCATGTCTACTACAGCGCCTGACATACACTGTAAATACACCACAAACACTGAGGAATGCACTCTGAACACAGCATCCCGTGTTCAGAAGTCTCCAGCTTGCTAAACCAAAAGCATTCACAAACATGAAGGCTCGCACAGCACTAACTTGGAAGTGATAGAGGAAACTCAGAGGAACATACTGTCAGGCCAGAACCCTTTCATCTTTGCTAGAAGGAAGCTGTGCATATGGTCAAACAGGTACAGCTGTGGCCATCTGGTTACACTGCGTCTGAGCTGGCGAGGTGAAAAGCACAGTACCTAAAAAGAACTTTCTTTGCTCTGGTTTTGTCCAGCCCTTCATTTGTTTCTTGACTCATTCTGTAACTCAGGTCCTTTTTGTAGGTTTTTAGCAGCATTAAGACATGCCTTTAGCAGGCCAAAACAAGTGAAATCCAGGTGTATTAAAGCAGCATCAATTCTGAGATATTAATTTGTGTTCTGTAAAAATTACTGAAGTAGCTTGATTTAATGCTACTACTAAACTGGGTTATTTTCCATTCTCTAAGGAAAGGCTTGAGGAGGCAGCAAGCTTTTAGTAATTATTATTACACCTTCCCTGTGAGGGTGCTGAGGCGCTGGCACAGGGTGCCCAGAGAAGCTGTGGCTGCCCCATCCCTGGCAGTGTTCAAGGCCAGGTTGGACACAGGGGCTTGGAGCAAGCTGCTCTATGGAAGGTGTCCCTGCCCGTGGCAGGGGACTGGAACTGGATGAGCTTTAAAGTCTCTTCTAGCCCAGGCTGTTCTGTGATTGAAGACGACGCAAGAAGAACTGGAATTGCTAGTGGCTTGTATTATAGTCCTGTCCCCTCTGGTCATAAAATAGTCCAGCAAGAGGTGCTAACAGGGCAGTTCACCCACAGCTCCCTGTAAAGAAGGGTTCTCGAAAAACCTCGAATGATACTAATTCAGAGGATAGTTAAACAGTCTTGTCAGAAGTTTCATTAAAATGATACATCTAGTGAGCAACCTACAGCAAAGTATTGAGACTGTAAAACATCTTTTCGTCACATCATTCCATGCTTAGGTACAAGTGCACAAGTTTCTCCAAAAGATACACCTCGGGAAGGCCCCAAGTTCATTAATGGCTAACAAAATCTAGCTGCTGCTCCAAAGGTACATATGATATCCTCAAAGACAAGCACAGGGACCGTGACTGATGAGTTTTAAAGGCAATTTGTAAGTTAGGAGGACTGCCAGCATCTCCAGAAAATGGTACTGGCATTTTTGCTGCTGTAATTGATGTTAAAGTTCTCTGCCTGCCCATGGACAGAGGAGCAATTCCTCTGCATAGAAAAGGAAGCTTAAAAAGGGAAAGATATGAAGAGGGTATGGGCTCAGGGACAAGTCATAGCACAGGCACTAGCTACCAAATTACAGATTTTAGTGACAAGAACTGAAATTACCGTGGGTAAGACGCCTCTTTTAGCCTGACAAGACGACAACAATACCCTGAATTCATTAATTTACTCTGATGGAAACATTTGTGAGCACTTCTGAAGATGGTAACAACCCAAGTGATGGCATTAATTAATTTCAGTGGCTGCTATGGGATGTTTATGGTCCAGTTAATAAATTAGTAGGCATTATTCAGCATACAACAATAGTGGCTGCAGAATTAGCTCCTGCAATTGAAGAACTGAAACCTTACCCTAAGCAGACTTTGTAGACCTAAAGTGGACTTTACAGAAGTAAGGTAGCGTAAGTAAAACTATAAACCACAACAAAAATACAAAGATGATACAAAAGGAAGTGGTGGTTTGTGGAAAACTAAAAGCAGCACACTTACTATTTCTGACAGTCAGGGAGATAAGACAGGATCCAAGACCAGAGAAGCCAGATAGTTTGATTTATGCAAAGCAAAAGTGGTTTATCTGCTTACTATAGTTACATTAACATAGCTGCAAAGCATTATAGGATCATAAACTGGTGATTTTTATGCTGGGAATTGTTTTCTTCTGACATAAATCCTAATCTTTGTTTGTTTTCCCATAATACAACTTTCAGGACGATTCGTTGTGAAGTTTATATACTGGGCTTATACTTGGGGAGAGTAAGGTCAAGTTCAAGCTATTTTAAAGCCTAAGCAAATAAAGACTAGAGATTCCTATTGCAAAATTAAAGTAGCTGTTCTGTATGAGCAACAAACAGTACTGGCTGGGAAAATTGTCACACTTTTTATGCTTTCTGTATTTCACAGAAACTTGAGTGGGTTTAACCAAATAGGAACCACTGCAAATCCACACACTACGCACACATGCTAGATTTTTTTATGCCCTTTTCCTACTAGAACTCCTATTCTGCAACATAGACAACGTAAGCCTCATGCAGAGTCCCATAGGTTAGGTACACGAGCCTGTTTTGAGGATGAGATTGCAGAATTGGTGCCTAAACTGTTAAATGTCAACATACCAGTAAGGCAGAGAAGAGAGGCTGTGGGACAGAGAAGACCGTACACTACAGAATGACACTTCTCTCCTCCTGGCTCCCTCCCAGGCTGTGCCTATGTGAAATACGTTCAGAGGTTTCTACCTGCCTGGTGGGATTGTCTAAAACAGGCTTGTTCCAAACAAATGCTTGTCTAAACCAATAACTGTGATATCCCAAATAACTTCTTTAATCATCTGAGCAGGCCAGATCCACAAGCCTAACCTGACAGAGATGATATTCCCTGTGGCCCTGCTGTTCCATTTCTGCATGTCCCTGTCACCAGCCCTCTAACTGGGATTGGGGACTTGATACAACAGGGAGCAAGTGCATGCAGTGGGAGCCTGACTCTGCAAATATATCTGCATAAATGTGTTTTACTGAGATGTGGGAAAAGGGGTCCTGGGACACTCCATCTGCGCTTCCCTAGTGCTGGCTGGCATCCTCTCCCACAGCGCTCCAAGGCCAGAGAAGCCAAATAGTTTGATTTATGCATAGCACAACTGTTTTTTCTGTATAAGCCTTACTGATGTCCAGATGTGGACGTCCAGATGCAACGTAAGATGTGGGACAGAAGTGTGGTGCTTCACTGAGGGTGAAGTGCTAAGGAGAGAGCCAAGCAACTTGATGATGATTAAGTCCAGGCTGAAGCCTCGTGCCTGAACTGATTTGTTTTCTCTCTGCTTGTGGCAGTTGGCCTCAGGGGGCAACCCTGTTTACTCCTGTACACATCCCTTAACTTACAAAGGTGTCCCCCTTACGATGTACCTCAATACTGTAACACACATGCAGGCTGCCATCCAAACCTAAAGGCAGGTGCTCAAAAGTGTGTGGGAAGAGGTAACTTCAGAGGGATTCAGATGGCAGATTTTTTGATGAAATTTCATGGAAATTAAATTTCCATTTCATTCCCCTGCATAAATGCAAGGGAACTATGAAAAAAGACAAGGACATGGTGAAAACAGGCCTGAGAGGGGATGGGAGTTGACCTCCCTTCCTCTAGGCTGAGCAGAAGCTGGAGGAGCGTAAGCTGGAGGTGCGAGGGGGCATCCTTGCTTTCCCTTGCTCTTTGGTTCCTTTTGCACTGGGAGCTGTGCATGTCACTTGTGCATGGGATTGCATCAGGGAACTCCAGCACCCATTCTTCACTGCTGCTTCGCTGCCTGAGTCAATAGAAACAGCGCTGCGTTTGCTCCCTATTTGTGTTAGACAATTTACATCTCTAATCACCCTGACCTTTGTAATGAAATGGGTTGATTTTATAAGACGCCACAGTAGTTTCATTGGTTTCACACACTGGAACCCAAATATAGCCTCAATTCCTTTAAAATCTAAACCTAACACATTTCTACTAAACCCATACTACTCAGCAGTTCTACAAGGGCAGAAGTACTGTGACAGAGAATAGGTGCGAGAATACCAATGTACAAAAAGCCGTATCAAGGTACATGGTTGAACACTATCACATTTACATACACTGTATTTAGCCAAGAAGTAATAAGCTAAAGGTCTAACACAGAGAATGAACCACATGATAAGTTGAAACTCAGTTAACTTCAAGATTACCTGGAATTTATGAGCCTGGCTCCTGTCAGAGCATAATAATTTTTGATTATTAGAATTTGAATACTATACACAAATAATATTTTAGTCATGAAGAGGTAAGGTAGCTCACAGCAATATGCTGATGCAATAAGCTATATATTGCATCAGAACTTCAAGGGAGAGTGTTTCGTCAGAGTGCTGGACCAATTCAACAAACAGCCCTAGTACCTGATCCTGCAGATCAGCCGAGCTTCAGCAGATAAAGTAGATGTGAAACATCAAGGTATTTGTATAAGTCTATATTAACTTCATAGAGAGTTTTATCTACAGACTGCACATGCAATTTGAAGGAGAAACAAAAAATCAACATCTTTCATATAAAGCAGTAACACATTCCTGTCACAGCTACTGGCACACACGTGTGGTGGCATGGTTTGTGAGAATCATGGAGCTCCAGTGAAGTAACCCTCCACTATGCTGGCTGTACTGCTCAGACTGTTTTTAAAGGGTCTGAAATCACCACGTCTTTTTGAAAGCTCAGAGTTGTGAATCAGCAAAGGCTCTGCAGCCTGCATTCTTGTTAGCCTTATTGTCATGATCAAAACCCACCCCATTCTTTTCTTACCGCAGGTAGCTGCTGTTGCTGGTGGGATACTGGTGATGGTGATAATGTTCCGGCTGGCTGTGCCAGAAGAACATTTTGGGATGAGGTGAAGCGTTGTGCTCAGCTAAGAGATGGTCACTGCAGCGATGGGAGAAAGGAAAGAGAAAACAAATACATTCAGATTAAAGTTGCAGGTTGGCTCCTCTCACACCTCTACATTTAGCTGCTGGTGCTACCCGCTCAGGAAGAGGCAGGGAGCAGAGGTCTCGGCTGCTCCCCACCTGCCCTCTTCCCCCAAACCTCACAGCACTGTTGGCTGCTGCCCTGACACAAGGCTTCGTTAGGAGCTGATGTGACCTCATCAGCCACCCCCTGTATCTCCTGCCTCTCTCCATGCCGTTGGAGTGTCACCAAGCAGCGCTGTGTGCTAGAGCCAGGAGAAAGAGCAGTTTTACAGCACTTTGGCCTCGGAGAGGCCACAGCTCCCTCCTTACCAAAATACCTGAACACTACAACCTGCCTAGGCACGAGTGACTGAAGAGAAAAAGATGGACCATGCAGTAACCTCTTTAAGGCACACAAGATGTCTTCTCAGCGGTGTTCAGACTGTATCCTTTTAGCCTGTTCATGCTGTTTATGCTCAAGAGGGACACCGCTACAGAGTACAACTTTATAGTCACCTTCTTGCCATTAAAAAAGATTAAAAAACACCCAACAAATGAAAACACTGTCCCACTGCAGCACAAATATGTACTCCACCACCCCCCACAGCTCCCCTCACACACACGTTGTAGGAGAAAGCATGTTCAGATGCAAACCAGTGCTTGGCGCGCTCCTGCCTTGACGCCAGTTGCTTGCCCGGGTTTGCAGCCAGGATTGTAATGCCTGCTGTAAACCACACAAAATCACCCTGGTCGATCCTGCTGAGACCTTGGCGCTCGGAAAAAGGGGGCACACGTCCAAAAACCTCATCTGAAAACAGTTACCTGCAGAGGGCACCCATTCTGCTTGAAGTGGGAAGGATTACTGACAAAGAGGAGTAGTGTGCTGTGGAGCTTGGGGTTTGTGGGGGTTTTGCCTTTTGTTTTTTAACATCACCCCCACACAAGCATACGTTGCTTGTTCCCTGCAGTTCATTCTATAAAAAGATACTTTAAAAGGTATTGCAATATTGTGGCAACACACAGGCTGTGAAAATCAGAACATCAAAGAGCAAGGTTCTGGGAAACAAGAAGGAATTATTTCCTACGGAGTGATAGTAATACGCAGCAGTCCAAAAATAACGTCACATAAAAAACATTGGTGCTTGGGGCTTTTTTCATAGCATGAAGCAGTTCTCCCTTTACTTGCTATTCTTACTCAACATCAAAGAACAGAAAGCAAAGGCCAGAATGATCATAGGAGAGGAACTGTAAATGTGGGGAGAGAAACACCCGCATGTGACACTGCCCAGAAGAGCCATCAAGAATTGGGTCTGCCAGCTTAGCATGTCTGAGAGCTCTCTTCCAGCAGCACCAGGAACCTTGAGGAAGGCTGCTGTGACACAGACCTGCTCGTGTCCCCAAACTAATCTTTGCCCCAGCAAGGATGAGAGCTGAAGGAGTCTTGTCAAGGTCAGCTTTTTCACTTATACATCTGTATGTAACTGCACTCTCTTAAGAAGCCCCCTCCTAGCAGATGTAAAGGGCTGCACGAGTCCCAGTGATTACTATTGCACTTTTTAAGTGATTAATTTGATCTCAGTGACTGTAGATAAGTAGCATGCCTCCTCCTATCCAGTCTGCTCCATCTACTGTCAAGTTGTAATACAGTCTCTGGCCCTAGTCTTAGGCATAGGTGTTAAATGTGTACAACACGTTGTATTTGAACACCCGTTGCCCTTTGCACCCATTATTCTCAAGCAAAGGACCACACATCCCACAAACCACTTTCACCATCTTCCCTTCAGGCTGATGTGAGCTTCCCACGTGGAGGGTAGGCATGTTGTTCTGTGACTTGTATTTGCATTAAATGGAAACAGTGATACCACAGATTCCCCTTAACTTGAAGAGCTTGAAGTCCCTGCCGTTGAATGGCTCACACCTCATATGTATCCCTCAGAGCTCACGGGGCTTCAATTATCTCCCCCCCCCTCTGCCCCAGCATAACCTGTTGTTTTGGCAGATGCTCAGGTGGGAACACTGCAGTTTTGATCAGCCTTGGTTTGTGAAGCCCAGGAGAGAACTTGTGAGCAGAAGCAACTGTGATTCCCAGACTAATCAGTAGCCTATTTATATATAGATATATTTATATATACACACACATGTGCATATGTATACTAAAAAACTGCACTCCTGTTTTTTTTCATCTTTAGCACAGCAGGCTTATTGCGAAAAGCTTTCCTCGTGTCCCCAGTAACCTGTGCTCATCACCCCTGCTCTTTTCCATGTGACTCCTTGTAAAAGGGGAGCCTCCATCTCCCTTGTAGCCACCCTTTAAATACTGGAACATGGTGATAAGGTCTCCCCCTGCTGAGCCTCCTTTTCTCCAGGCTGAACCAGCCCAGCTCTCTCAGCCTTTCCTCACACACTGCCCAGTCCCCGTATCATCTTTGTGACCTTTCTCTGGACCTTCTCCAGCCCCATCCACATCTCTTCTGTACAGGGATCAAAACTGAACCCAGTATTCCAGGGGTGGCCTCACAAAAGCTTTTAGTCTACCGACCCCAGGATAATTAAACATAAAGCACAGGAGCATGGCAGCAGATGTGCCCATTCAGTCTCTTACCTTTGTTTGATTTTTCAAGTATTATGCTTATGCAGACTGAAAATAACTTGAGTCATTGGTTATAGCCAAAGAGCTACCTGAGAAGAGGGTGAATCGGTGAAGGCTATTCTGATCTCAGTTTTCGAGTTCCTGCTTCTTACAGAAGGCAGAAGTTCAAGGCCTGTGTCACAAGTACCCAGCATGGTATGCAAATGCTTTGAAGCTCAAGAGAGCCTGGCCACAGGAGCTGCCACTACAAACCATCATATATCCCCCCACAACCACTGCTCCTGACGAGGTAAGAGAAGCAAAGAACCAGGTCTTGTGCACTTCCATGCAAAAGCACTGTGGAAGAGGAAGATTTCCCTCCCTTTTTTCCCCTTTGAGGGTTGACAAGATGCTGGTCCATAGGAGCTTTGAGGTCCTGGTATGGAAAAGACTAGACAGAACATGTAGGAAAGACGTTATTCAGACTGAAATTAATCACTAAAATCAATCAATCAATCAGTATTTCTTTTCCAGCTCTTTACAATCCTGTGTTTTGCCTGATCTTTGTTGCAAACAGTTAATGGGTAAAACTTCAACACAGTATAGCTTAGTTCTTTAAATCAGGATAAGCTTCCCTGGTTCTATTTAATGGCGGCATTTTGCCTCATGAAACGCTGTGTATTCCCCACATCCACTGCCCTTGACTAACCTCTAGACATCAAGGTATGTGGTTAAATGGTCTTGTAAGTTTGGGGACAAATAAGGAGAGTTTTTTTTCCCTTGCACTGTTGATTGTTAAGGGGCTATTTGTTTCTTGCTTTACGATCTGCCCAGTGAACACTAAGCCAGATCCCAGCAAAGCAGCATTGTATACACAAACCACAAGCCCTTATTTATTTAAAACATCTCTTGCTCTAAGGCTTGTCTATGGCATGCAAAGTCCAACCTGAAACATAAGGTGGGGAGGCTGATGTTTTGCTGCTGGGTGGATCTGCACTGAACTACTTCAGCATATGGTGCCTGAAAACTGGCATTGTTGGATTTTTTTCCACGAGCAGCACCTAAAATGATCAGTTCTCCTGAGGCATCGAATGATGAATTTGCTGATCTTTCTTATAGTGATCAGTGACCCGGAGTTTGGACTTCTATCAGTGTCTCCTTAAACCTAAGAGGATGCAATGAAGGTGCAGGTATAAGCTGAGGAATAAATGTCTTACTGACTTCCCATTTTACGAGATGGAGGCACGCTAGGGATTACCTTTGCTTTCTTCTGCTGCTTTTTAGGAAAGCCTGAAGGCCTCCTGTGGAACCAGTCATATGGAGATCATTTGTGGGCACAAACAGAGTCAGACAGCCAAACTGCCCAGGGAAAACTGTGATTTAACCCATCATGCCATTCCCGATTCAAAACGCAAGCGGGTGCTCGTGGCTGTGGCAAAGGATGGAGCCAGGTTTTCGTAAGAGGTTCAGAAGTCTCTAAAGGTGGACAAGTTTAAGTGCTTGCTATTCTGCTGTTCTGTGCTTGCTGCGGCTCCTACTTGGTAGCCTAAAAATAAGTGTTTGGACTCCAGACTGCTGTGGCAATGCAGGCTTCCCACGTGTTCTAGCACACAGAAGACATCTCCTCCTCATCCGTACTGGACAGAGCCTCTTTTACCTGAGGCTCTGAGGCAGTTTTACTACCTGGCCAGGTCTGCCACTTTCTAGTGTTGGGCTGTCTTGGCTTTGTGGACAAAATCCTCCAGCATCAGTGTTTCTCTTTTAATTCCCAATACAGAACGCCAAGACATTCTGTATTCCAAGAAAATTCCCTCCTGAAAACACTACAAACCACGTGGGATTATTAAGGTTTTTAACAAGAACTACAATTAGAAGGGGATTAAACTGAGTATATCGATCAAGTTTCTGTTTCATAACCCCATCGTTTTCTGCTTCCTAACAGGGCAAAAATCTCCTTTCTTACGCATTTCAAGCAGCAGTGGCTTGTTAACAGTCTTTGAAGAAAGGGCAGAGCTGATGATACCAGCGGTTACTTCCAAAGAAGGCTGTAAAGTTTTATCTGAATATCTGTGAACAATCTGACATCCAATACAGATTTCTTTCCTTAAGCAAATACAGGTGATATAAACTTCTTAGGGAAAACAGTTCAGTGGCAGCACGGCCACAGCCGTCATCTGAGAGATCACAAACCCTATGAACCTCAGAAACTCTCTGCATAAAATACAACTATCTATAATGACATTTAGTCAAGTGTAAAAATGTTTTATCCGTTATCATCAGTTTAAGTTGTGCTCAAAGGACAAAACATAATGGGTCAGAAATGACTGGTTTACCATATTAGAGGCTTTTTGCACTTGTATGCCGTGACAGTTACATTTCAAGTGTATCATTACAGTTCAGCAGATGGATTAATTAAGCATTTTAATATGCTAATCTGCAATTCTAACTGGAATAGACACATCCAGTTCCCCTCCAGGCTTGCACTTCAGCTGGTTAAACACCACTGAAATCACAGGCTTTTTGTCTTCCCTGGCATTTTCAGATGAGCTATATATGCTGAGGCTAAATAAAACGTGCTGGAGAGTGTTTTGGGGTAGACTCTCAAAGCCCAGGAGAGACATTCCTTTGCTTTTGCCAGCATATCTAGCAGAAGGCTCAGATGCCCGGGTGCTGCTGGAGGACCAACCCGAGATGCTCCCCAGTTGGATTTGTCTGGAATAGATAGGGAACTCTCACAAAGCACTCTGCTGGCTCTGCCACAGGCAGAGATGAGTAGATGGTGAGGGAATGAATACCTAGCCAGCCTGGCTGACACTTGAGAATGCGTCTGCAGCATAACCTACATTACATGTTTGTTTTCACTTACGTATCTCTTCCTTGAGTAGACAGGCACTACCTTTGAATCTTGCCTTACGTGTAGTCCTGATTTTAGTATGAATTTATAGAGGTCCAAAGACTTGCACTGGTGGACAACAGCACCATCTGGGAACAGAAGCAAGCATCCTAAAATGGGAAACTTGTTAAACTTTGATGCCCAATATAAAGTTCAGTTACCTTTCTACCTACTGCCAATGGTAACAAGTCTGGATATCAAAGAGTTATATGCAAGCATGTTGCTTTTTCCACTGAATAAATATTTTCCATCTCTCACTGCTATCCATTTTTTCCCCATCTTACTCCCTCAAAACATGCTTCATTAGCATCACTTACATCTACCTAAAATACATCTAATTATGGAACTTCTGTATCTGATAGAAATCATACAGCATTCAAAATGGCTTCAGAAATACCGCCTTAAGGTTTGCAAAAGCTCCTGTTAAACAGCAGTGCACAGACACAGCTGCAGTCCTGTCCCAGCAGGAATTACCTGTTTGCAAACTTTCCTCAGTAGGGAAATTCTCAGTAAATGCACTTATTTATCCAAAAATCCTATCAGGAAATTAAGAAACTTCTTTGGGATAATCCAAGGCACACAGCTTGGGAACACTCTGCTCTTAAAATAGGCTGAAATATACAAACACATACACAGTAGGGAAAACAGTGAGGTGTGACTTCTCCCACCTGCCAGACCCACACCGTTAGCTTCTCAAACATCTCACGTTACTGAAAATCCTTGTGTTTTACCAAACTGACTGCCATTTTACCTGGCAGTAGGCTGCAGCTGTGAAACTCATCAGTTCACTGTTTTAACTGGGAGAAAACTGGGGTTTCCTTTCTCCAGCTAATCCTGGTTCCCAAGCTGCCTGTTTATCCCCATCATATTTACATTTATTGTCTTCTGTGTTTGTGTTTGCAAAGTCCCCACCTGACACAGTGAAGTTACCACAACCGGCTCGACCGTTCTCACCCGTCTATCCTAGGGAGCAACTGCAGCCTAATCCAACAGATTTATTCTTTGAGATAATGTGCTCCTTTACGATTGTTGTCAGAGGAACAATGTCATAATCAGAATTTGAATTCCTTAGCTGAGAATTGCACTGTGAGCGGTTGGGGCCTGCATTCTCAGTAGGCTTTTCACATAGATGTGTTTGTGAATTCACTCCAAAGTTTAAGCACTCACAGAAATCACGAAGAACACGTGAGCATTTCAGGATACAAGCGTTTGTTCTTCTTGCGCTGGGGCTCGGACCACAAATAATAAACACAACTCAAGCTGTTCCAACCTTTATCTTCAGAAGCATGCAACGAACCCAACTCAGAATCTACATGACCAGCTCTCCTTCCAATTTACATTTACTATCCCAACCTTGTTGCTAAGATGCCAGCTGAACACGTTACTCAGTTTCTTAAAGCAAATGACATCCAAGTTGGACACATACAGGATACGCATTTCCCGGCCCGATTCTGCATGTAGCTTTCTTTCCTTCTTCCTCTTTTTTTAAGACCAAGCCCAAACTTTATGAATTACATTTCAGTATTCAAATGACTACAACGACCTCTCTCTTTACAGAATATTAGACAGAACATAGAGAAACTCTTTCTGAAAGAACAGCAGCTTGCAATTGTCCTGATTTTTCCTGGATCTTTATGCTAACCCATTAGAGAAACCACCTCCAGCAGGAACATAAGGCATGACTAATCACTGCTTGAATTTAACTAGCGAGTGTCTATTTGTAAGATAGGAAATGAAGGCAAAAAGCAATGCAGAGAATCTGGGAACAGGCTGCAGTGGAAATAATTTTGTTGCAAATTCTGACATTCTCATCCATGTCATACAAACAGATTCTCTCCGCTATAGCAGCCCCTCCTTGCTGCAAATAGAACTAGTCAAGTTAAAATATCCATGTAAATAGACTGCATTTAGATTCTGAATACATGGGATAGCCACACTTACAACATTGGAGGATGCTTAGAAGCAAAACCGATGGACAAACTTTGTGTAAGTATCGCCCTCACCCCCACCTGGAGCAAAATTTTTCAGTCCTACCAGGGATAAAACTCATTTCTTTCTTACCAACTTCTGCTCACACATTAAAAAATTAGGTTCATCCAGAATATACAGTGTGTGTTTCAATAACTTCCTGTATGAAACAGCATCTTCAGAAAGATGACCAACAGCAGTCATCTTCACATCATCCTCTCAAAACAAATACTACCTGTAGAAAAAGCAGGAATGACATATGGGACTATTAAGCTTAAAATTGGTGCCATTTTTTTACAGCACCCTTTTGTGAAACCAAATGTAAATGGCAAGATTGCAGACAGAAAAATACTTACCATAGAATCACAGAATAGTTGGGGTTGGAAAGGACCTTAAGATCATCCAGTTCCAACCCCCCACAGATAATGCACAAATAACTGAAGTAGGAAACAAGACACCTGCCTTGATGAAGGAACTGGGTGTTCGTATAGACTCTATTCAATATCCAAAATCCTTTTTTGGCTAGCATACCTATAATTCACAGCATGTGCTCGAATGCCACGTCAGATTCAGTATACAAAGAAACGTCATTTACAAACACAAAACATGAAGATAAATTTCTTTTTGAACCAATGTTGTATCAATCACAGTTATAATTTTTCTTATAGAATGTGATCAAATAAAACAGAAAACCAGAACGTATACATTGCTAATTTTTTAAGTAATGTTATGTACATTTTATTGCCAGTATATGCACAATGGTAAGCATAGAACTATAAATACACAATGTAATTAAACAGTAGAAAACAACAAGGATGTTACACGTACAAAGGAAAGAAAGAGGAGATAGTATTTTCTTGATGTAGCTGCTAAAAAGGGCTAGTGGCGAGTTAGGACAGTCTCAGTTTTAAGTCTTTACATATATTTCTACAACTCTTCCTCCAGATAAATCTCTGCAATGGCATTGCTTCTTTAACAACCACATCTTAACTCTTTCTAGTGTATTCACTTCAAACTAAAGTGAAAACAACCTTTCATGTAACTACAAGCATCTGTTACTCACTTTTGCTTTTCAGTTCCTAGCAAGTAAAGTGTATAAGGAGTTTCTTATGATATTTGGCTGCAATGCTGAAGAATAGAGTTCAGAATACACATTAAGTGATAATTTGGGAAAAGAAAAAAGAAAAGAAAGATTTTCTGTAGATAGTTCTCCCACTGGGCGCTATATGCAGCAGCTCGGTCAAAAATTAGTCACCCTGAAGAGGTAGAGAGAACTTTAGCCTAGCACAGATCATCATCCTTGGCACCGCTATTTTCTCTCTTATCAGGATACAATTCCTACAACTAGACATCATCACAGTCACAGGGAAAAAGAAATCAGGGAAATATAAGGTTCCCCCATTCCTGGGAAGGGCAGTTTCACCCCAATTCTCAGTTATCAGCTTGCTGCTTATGTCCAAGACCAAAAAAAAAGACCAGAAAAAGAAAAGGAAAAAAAAAGAAAAAGACAACATTTAGGGACACATTTACTTGATCTTTGTTCTCTTTCCATTATCAAGTTCATAAATACAAAGAACCATTATTCACAATAAACTAACTCTTTTTCAAAAATGGAAAAACAAACCCTGGAAACATTTCCACACCTTAATCCAGATGGGTCTTGAGGATGCTATTCAAGAAAACCATGCAAATAATTTGGTGCAGCTTTCCCAACTCATCCAAAATATATATATTTTCATCTTCAATTAAAAGGTGGCAAGGTCCATAGCAGTTGTGACTATTCCCCTCCCTCCCCCACCTTTAAATTCAATGCAGAAAAATCTTGGTGCTTTTAGGAAGGTAACGAATAAATAGTTTTCTGCACTGTTGTCATAAAATCCCATGTGAGTTACAATACAAGACTACTTGTTCCAGCAATTAGGTTGAGAGGAAACATTCTAGTGATAAAGATAAATACATACTGAGCATGCTTGGGCAGAGCACTCCATTCTGAAGCATCCTGCTTGAAGAACGAAAGGTGACAAGGATGGTTCACGTCCATCAAGTGACCATTAACTCTGCTGCAACAAAGCAGACTGCCACACTATCACCAGGTCAGCAACGCTACCCTGAAAGGGCTGTCTCCCACAGGAAGAGGTACTGGTTGTACCAGTCCTGGGCTGTGCACACTAAATTCTTATTTATGCAACAAACATACAACCAATGAACAATATCACTTTTACAGAACTGGATCAATCCAGCTTTTTTTTATAGGCATATTTCTCAATCGCCAGAATACCCCAAACAAGCTGTAGATAATGATGAACCACCACCACAGTGAACGAGTCTCACTGCAGTTCAGACTAGTTCAGCCTTGTTTCACATCACTTCTTGTTTCTAGTGAAGGACATGATACTGAAAACAGCAATAAAAAGGTAATGTTATCTGCGGCTGAATAAAAGCAACAGAATTTAGAGTTTAACTTCTGAAGCTTAAAGCATACTTTTTAATTAGCATTAAAAAAATCCCTCTTTTTTAATACAGTAACACTGGCAAAAGTTAATGGGAAGACACGGAGGATTGTGAACAGGATAGCTGATGGATTAGATAATGCTAGATTTTATTCTGCTTTGATCAACTGATGTTAATACTGTTTTTCCTTGGATCTGGAGTAATTCTATTGCAACAGTCACATGCAGGCTGAGGGCAGTCATGGGTTAAATAAAAAAAAAAAAAAAGGAAGAAAAAAAAAGAGAAAAAAAGGGAAAAAAAAAAAAAAAAAAAAAAAAGCAAAACCCAAGAAAAAAGTTCCAGAAGTTGTATGCAAGAATTTTCCTTTCACGGCAGAGAGCCGTGCCCTTGCTTTAGGAGACCTGGGTGACTCTTGTCAGCTTCATTAGCTTTGTCCAGCCATATCTGCAGTGGCATCCCCTGGTCCAGAGCCTGTTTGTGCACGTTTGATGTAAAGGTTCAATAATTTCATCTGCAGATTTAAGCCAGAAATTCACTTTGTTTAGTACGTGCAAACTGTACGGACTGCAGGGATGGTACAACAAAGGAGACATTAAACCACCTTCTTTTCCCCAAAAGCAAAACACAGTTGATTCAAAGGTAACACACTTGTCAATGAAAACAACAAACAGCAGAATGCATCACAGGGGAAACTGCTCAAGATTCTTTAAGGATGTAAAGACGACAATGATCTAAGGTAGCTGGATTAAGAGGGAATGTTTTCCTCAGGTTACGATGATGTTCTAAGTAAGGTAGGTTTGGGTTTGTTTTTCATCTACGTTGAGGTTTTGGGGCTCTAACTAAAGTTGTCAATGGTGGTACTTACTGCAGCTTCCAATACTGACTAGAATCAACATTAAACACAATCACTGCCAGAGAGTATTTAAGATAACACTGTCTTCTTCAGAGACATACAAAATAAATTGTCCTGTTTTATTCCCAAAGACAAAGAGATTCACAATTAATATACAGCTGTTTGCATGCAAAAACTGCATGTAAGAGGTATCAATATAATCATAAGTATCCTGAACCAAAAAAGAACACTATTATTATTAATTTTCAAATTAGAGGTACTAAAAGGACTGATGAAAACAAAACAAGGAGGCAGAATAAATAAAACTGCTGATGCAAGAAACTACGTATTACATTTACTGCTTTCCAATCAGAACTTGCATGAAAAATAAGGCAAGAAATACTGATAAGAAAAGCCATGCTGAGTACAGCCACTATCACTACTACCAGTGATACACCAGTAACTAAACCCATTAAACAGCAGTAAGAAACATAATTTAGTATTTATCTTAATGCTGAAATTTGTAACTTGCATAAAGATCTCTGGATTTTCAGTTCTGACCGTTTTATGACAAATACATATTCATCCTCAGAAGGTTTCTGTAGCCCTGACATACATTCAAATATATACTTTTATGAAACTTCCTGGCAACTGCAACTGAAATGCAAATGCATTCATGGAATTAGGACACAAGATTTCTCTAAATGGTATCTTTTACTTACTTTACTGCCAGTGAGTTGACTGAGATGTGGTTTTAGTTCATCGCCAATTACTGCATGAATGGCTACAAGGCAGAAAACACATGCCTTACGAACGCTGCTCTCTGAATTATCATAACCCTAGAAAGCAATAAAATTAACATTAATACCGTATCAGTTAATGATTAAAAGTCTCGGAAAGCTATTTACTTATTTACTATGATAAATACAGTGAAGTCTACAGTAAATTAATGCTAGCGTAGCCCAATGAGGCATTCCAGCATAAAATCAAACATGCAAATTCAGAGCATGCACTTGCAAAGCAGGCTGATTATTAATCACCATTGATAATCATTTTCCAGACTGAAACCAAACCCCACACAATCCTGTACGTAAGGTACTCTGAAAACAGAGCTGCTGTCAGGCAATAGGGGAGTAGGCAGGATAAATTGTTCTAGATCGTACAGATATTTCCTTAAAGCAGAAGACCACTCAGTTTAGAGCCTCTTTACTCTAAAGGAGGTATTCTCTTAACAGGTACAGATTCTCTTGTTAACTCCCATCTCCTTCCTTAATGATTTTTGTTTCTTTGCCCCTTTGCCAGTACCCCATATGCCGGTCTGTCTCACAGCCCCTTCACAGAGGGTCCCTTCTCTGCTTCTCCCTTCCTGCAGATTAATGGGTCTGACCTGATCATACAAGACAGGAATCTGCAGAATGCAGCTGTCAAGCTCTCTTTATCCATCACATGCAAATTAATGTATCTTGGCTCCTGATAAGGTAGGAATGAATTTAAAGACAGAGAAACCTGTGATATCCTTCAGATTTTATTAAACTTGCCCCCATCAACTGCTTCTTTCCTCTTACCTCCCCCAAACCATAAATGATAAAAGCCTGCAATTATACATGATACAACACAGGCAACTTCAGACCAAATGATTCCAACTTGGAAAAGATACAATCAACAAAAAACCCTATCTTATAACTAAAAGTACCTACCAAGCTTATCTGTAATTAGTACTTTATGTCCTACTGAGATTTCCTTTGAGTCGTAACTACAGTTATAATTGAACTACCTGCCAATCAAGAGTTTGTTCCCACTATCTGAGTTATTCTGCATCAAAGCAATGTCTTTGCAATTCTTATATATACCTACAGTGTTTCTTCTGTCCTTACCTGTATTAGACCTGGCACAATCTCTGGTAAAAGCTGAGTAAGGGTTTCTTTAGATACTCTTTCTATAACTTTTGTCTGCATTTTGATTGCAGCCAGATTAATGGGGTAATCTGCAGTTTGGATAATCGGACAAAGAACTTTGATGCACTGATCTGGGCTAATGGAAGTGGCCAGCATGGAAGCAGCTTCTTCAGCAGATCTCACCACCTATTGAAAGAATAAGTAAAAGACACGGAAAAATGGCGTACAAGAGACTGTTACTGTGGTCTGTTATCTGTCAGTAATGGTCCTGAGCACAAGCATTTCCTACAGTATTGTAGAAAGATGGGAATCAAGAACCCTTTTAGAATCTGTTTACAAGACTCCAACTGCTGGATATGCTTTCCTAAAACCAAGACTCTTGTCAATATTCTGGGGCTAATCTATGTCCTTGGCAATGTGTGTGTTAGCTTTTCAAACCTGCTTGTTGAACTGCATCTGAAATTCTGCAACTACACACTGAAATATCACCACCTCTGTAAATCTCATTTCTTGTGCTGTCATTTGTTAGGTCAGTGATCACTGACGACATGTTTTCACATTCATCTCATAAACATATTTAATGACATGCCTGGATTGCTGCTTCTACAAGTCAAGCTAGCTGGTGTTCTTCCCCTCTAAGTCTGAAAGAAGCTATGACAAGACAGTGCTTTAAGCCTAAAGAATATGTGGAACAAGCAGAACAAGAGTACTTAGGAAGATAATAGGTACAGAATCTCAGGATACAACGTGGGCACAACAGAGGAAATTAACATCTGATCTTCCTATTAGAGCAGCTAGGGCACCTGCCTTTTTAATGAGTCAACCACTGTACAAAGTCAGTGATGTACAAACCCCTCCATAATGATTTCTCTCCCTCCCTGTCCCTTTCACTCTCTCTTTTTGTATACCTGAAACCAAGAGAGAGAAAAAGCACAGTAACAGAGAAGGACAGAAGAGGACAACACACTGTAATAGATACAGTAAATGAAATAGATCAGGAGGGTGCAGGGAAGAATGAGTTTCAGATGAGTGACAGAAGTCATTGGTATGGGAGGCACTGCAGTCAAAAGTCCAAGCTTAGTACTATACAGAAAGCTCAATATAGAGTAAGTGCTCGTGCTCGTGCTTAGAGAGGGCAGGAGAAGATGCGACCATCTGGTAATATACCTGAACTCTTTCTGTAGCATCAGTTATACTGTCGGGAACTGTTGAATATTGGGGCAGGTACTGTACTTATGCTTCTTGTATCTACAAGCATTATCCTTTCTTGTGCATGCATGCATCAGAAAGACTTCTGGGCAAGATTACAGTTATCCTTCTACTTCTGAATCCCCTCACTGTTCTTGGCCACAGCCAACTCCTCCCTTTGATGCACTCCTGTGCATTCTACCCTAACAAAACTCAAAGCCATGATCTCGAATGGTGCAAAGCTGCCTAAAAATGGAAAGGCTTGACAATTCCTTACCATGTTCAATCCCATCACTAAACCATGAGACAATGAAATCCAAAAGCTTGTTGTAGAGCTTCATGACACCTATATATTGCTTAAGATGTCATACAAGGAAAAAACTCCCTTCAGTTACTCCCTGAAGAGCTATGATGACACACCATTGGTTACAGCACCCAAGACAATTGTTATTAGGGCTGATATTACGCATTTGAGAGTTCATAAAACAGCAGTTCTCTTCTTTCTTGCATACCTCCCTTAACTAGTAACAGCTGAATGCTTGATTATTACCCGAATTGCCTCCTCAGTAAGATCTGGCTAATTTCTCAAAACACTTTTTGGGGCAGCTGTTTCATTCAGTAGTCATTTATCCTAAACAAATAGAATAACTGATTACTCACCTCCTTATGAGGATCCTTATGTGCTTCTAACGTCTTCATGATGGTGAGCTCTGCATAATTCTTAAACCTTGCTGGCTGGTTCCTTAGAATTTCTCTTAGAACTTTCAATGCCAGAGCTCTAATTGCATGCTAAATATCAAAATAAATGAGTTAGGTGTCTTTAAACAGACATACGGTTTAACATTTATTCAGTAGCAGAAGGTTTTTGACAATGGAAAAATATCAGATTATGCACCATGCGTATAGATAGTATGAGCCCAATGTTAACAAATCAAGCTAGGAAAACAATCTTTAAGTTTCTCACTCTTCTGGATCTCTCTTTTTGCAGACAGTGTAGGTGGCACATCATAAAAACGTTGCTACCTAATGGAGTAAGCTATGCCACCCAGGAGTTCAGTTGCAAACAGTTTTACCGTTCACGAGTGCTGACAGAACCTACAGCATCACATCACACAAATACATTTTTTACTTTTGTCAATGCCAAGTATTAATGTCTTTTTGATCCAGTTATGTAGAACTTGGTCTCTTCACAATGAGCGTTATTGTATTTTAGAAATACATTTTTAACTGCTTTGCCATACATGATGTTGTGATATTCTAGACTCCACCAGGGGCTGTTAACAGAGAAGTTCTGAATCTCAGTGAAAAATGTTTCGTTTACTCTATTTTATGGGAATGGACAAAAAAGAACACTTGAGAAGGTGAGTGCTACTGATGCCCTTTTCACTGTCAGGACATTCAGACTTCATGACATCTATACTTCCATAGTTGTTTGTTTTTCGAGACTAACTGGAATTTGTGCCTTTCTGACAACACATACAAAATTCAGAGATACTGAGAGTAAACCATGTGCTCTGTAAATACTCATAACTGGATTAATCTGAATTTACCTCCTTATCTCCAAGTGTTTCAAGCAGCAGAAGTAGAATTGTTTTGAAGTGCTCATCCCAAACACCGAAAGACTCTTCCTGAGTTAACTTCATGAGCTCATACAGGGCAGCCTTTCTTTCCTCAACTCTCTCATTATGGTTTGATAACTCTTTCAGTAACTCTGCAACCAGGTCAGAATGGTCCATAGGAGGTTCTGCCAAAAAGGAGCACACAAACACAATTCTCCAGTCACTGCAGTTAAGTATTAGTGCCTGCTGTGCAACTGAAGGATATTCTGTAGGATGGCTATCTGGCTTCCTAGCATACTTTTTCTCCCCCCAAATTTGTCTGCAAAAGCTGCAATTTGGCAACTCTACTTTTTCTGTGCTGAACAAGCTTACGACGACAAAAAATCCCCTACAATGATATTACAAAACCCCCTGTAAACTATTTTACTGCAAGAGATCTTACGCTGGCAACACCCACAAGTGGCAAGTACTCTACATTCTCTTAAACCTGGTCTATACAGAAAGTGCCACCTTTCCTATATGACTCATCCAAGATGATTAATCTGTCTTTCCTCTGTTGATATCATGGAATTGCTCAGGCTTTTGGAAGCCATGGTTCCACAGCAAGGAAAAAAACATGCACAAAAAACGGTGCTTGGTACACAACCACTGAAATGGAAGCAAACCAAGGCCATGAGTCCCACAGAGATTCCCAACAGCAGTCATTAGGAGATGGCCTGAATTTTAGTTTTGATAAGGGAGAATTCCATGGTAATGGAAACATGCATCAGTAACACAACGCACATTTGTGAACACTGAAGAGATGTGCAAGCAGTCAAAAACCTTAAAACTGGTCTTAATGAAAATGAAGTATCAAGTTGCTGCCTTTATTCCACCATCAAGACCCACCGAATCCTAGACTGGTTAGTGTTGGAAGGGACGTAGCCTTTAAGAAAGAAAAGCATGTAGCTTCCATCTCTGCACTGAGACTCTTGGATAAATTAACAAACACATTTTTTCTGGAAAAGGTTGAAAGTATTGGCACAAAATGTACATGTTCCTGCATTACCTCTTTCCTAAAATTATCCTCTTTGTTAAATGTGAAATACATTTTCCATAACAAATTTATTAGGTCATATAAAAATTATAAAACCATTCTCCCTTATTGACGAAATTCTGAAGAAATTCTCAAAGTAACAAATGCAAATGACTGAATGCATGTGGCATAACTAAATCCTCAAGGTGAGCACAGGAATGAATGCAAGTGCTTTGTTAAGATGCATTAAAGAGCAGAGCTCTTTGCACTACTGCTCCAGACATGACAAACTAATCCTGGATGGGGACGCTTCACCCCAGCCAGCCATGAGTTTTTGCAAAGCCAGGACATGCTGGTGCAGCACAGATCACATTTGATTTAATGCAATATCCAGAAATATGCTGTTGGAAGGTACAAAGAGGCTTATCCCATGTAAAACAGGGTCCCTGTAACAAAGAATCTCTACATGGCAAAGGTATTCAATGATTGCTATTTACATGACATGATCTGCAAAACTTGGCTTTCTCCTCAGTCTTTTTCAGAAGAGGATGACTGGCCACATGCCTCTTCACTGAACAGAAAGCAGAGACATGCACCTGACTTGGATTTGGTTTAGGTTAATGTAAACTTAAAGCCAACTTAGAGAGCAGCTGAATAAAACACCATGTCAGAAAGCAGCTTTGGCCTTCAACAGTTTAACACATCTTTGCTGGATGACAGAGTTAAAACCGTCAGAAGGAGGAAAATTCATTTGTCCTTTACTACTAAGAAACTTCTTCCCCTAAAACCTGATTTTCCTCTCTAACTGAATACGCAATATCAACAACAACAAACACCAGATTATGAGCAGCACCTACTACTTTTTAAAGTAACAGTGGCAGCAGTGATACTTTTGAACCTTCCCAACATTTAGAGATTAAAAATTACCAAAAGATATACAGAGAAGTATTAAAAAGTAGCTTTAGAAGCCTACAAACCGACAGCCCGAGCTCTGCGATTCACATGGGCTGAATGAACCTCCTTCCTGGTACAAGCAGGTTTGTTTTGTGGTGGTTTTCTTACAGAATGTTTAGGCAATAAAGAATGCCAATGCCATGTTTCCAATACAAATACCTTACTAACAAAATTCTTCATCTTTCCCCTAGTTCCCAAACTGGTTTGATGCAGTTTTACTTCCTTACTGTAACTCTTCCCTTCCCTCCCTCCCCCCTTTAAATTTCAGTCATAAAGCAATCAGGAAAGTAAATTTATATTGACAATACTGCTACAGGATGTGCTACCAGAAGGGTACAATACAGTTCTGTATTTATCTCATTTCTATCCTTAATCTCTACAAATACCAGGCAATGCAACAAAAGGGGTACTAACAAATAAGCTAATTTGAAATGCAGCATTAGTAAAAACCTCTCCGAGCAGCAGCACTGGTGATACATCTGTTGCTAATCATAAATTCACAAACTGAACTCAAGGATGGAAAACCTCACCATTTCCTTTCTATTCTAGCACAGAATGCAGTCTGAAGCTCACCATCAGGAAACTGCTCTGCATCATCATCAAACATGGCTTCTTTCAAAGCAGATTTATTAAATGAACTGATACCATCTGAATAATTGTATGGGTTATACTCTCGTGAGCGTGGTGAGGAGTGGGGAGGCATCGTGTTGAGTAAGGAGGTTTTGTTATCCAGAGCTGTCCGGCCAGTGTCACTCACACCACCTCCTGCTATTCCTGAAGCACTGCAAATCTGCAGGGAAAGAAGCATCATAGGAGCATATGAAAAGCACACTCATACATTTTGGTTAATGACAGGACTAATTCATCTATGCAGCAAAAACTGGGTTACTAATTTATTTCAAATTAGCCTTCAAACAGAAGCCTTAAAACCAGTTCCCTAAACTTTGCTTTCCTTCAAAACCAGGAAAGTGCACATAGTCCAAAAGAATTCATGAACTAGCAGCAGCTGTCAGTATTTTATCTCAGAAGTCTAATGCGAAGTAATTAAAAAGATGTTTAAGCACATCCATATTTCACAAGCTCAACAAACCTGAAAGCTGAAGTCCATAGAAACAGAAGTATACAACACTGCACATAGCACTGAACACCCACACGGTCTGTACAGAATAAAGTCTTTGGAGAAATACACATTAAGATGCAGACCTCCCAGAACCTGAACTGCAGCTGTTTTGCAAGATAACAGATTTTTACATGGCTAACATTTTAAGTAGACTAGATGATCTTAAGGTCCTTTCCAACCCTCACTATTCTATGATTGTATGATTCTATGGAGAGCTGGTGCTACTTAGAATTAGCATTTACATTCCCAAAATGTGGCTCAAGACCAGGAATAGATCTTTCTAAAGTTCTGAAGTAACTGAGGAGAAACATTCCATTTCAGAAGCTGTAACATACAAACCTACTGAAAATGATGCTTTACCGTCTCTAACAACTAAGTCATTGGCTTGGTTTGCTGGCACCAAAACGAGTTTACGTACTCACCGAGTCACCATCGTCCTTTTTGGAATCCCTTTTTACAGGCTCATTCATATCTTCCTGACTGCGGAAGCTGAAATTCTGAATGGCTTCAGTGACTCCACGAAGAGAGCTGTAAATATCTTCAGAATTCATGTTTTCAGTGTCATAATCAAATGCACTGTGCACCAAAGAGAGGGACAGAGGAATTAAAATGGACTGATTTTGTGACCCCATATTTTTAAGTAACATTAGCATGGAACTACTAAATAAATTGATTATTTTTCTTGAAACACATTAAGGAAGAGATCTGGCTCTTCACATAATAAAACCGTGTTATGATAGACCTTAGCAAGTGTACTGCCACAAGAGAGAGCACTGGGAGTAGCTAGCAAAGGGATACATTATGCAACAGCATATGCCTGAAAAAACAAATGACTTCTGCTCTGTTTTCCTCTTGTGAATATAAAATAACTGGGATTTTACACCATTCTCTCTAAAAAAAGGTTCCAAGTAAAGAGGACCAATACAACCCAACCCTTCTCTCAGTTGGCTTACTCCTAAAGCACCACAAGGCTACAATACCTTGGTGACAAAGTGTTCTGCGATGTATTTGTTGGGGATGTGAGAGGACTTGACCAACTTGCTGGGGAGCGTGGAGTAGGTCTCGTTAAAGGACTTCCCATTGATCCCTGGAAGGGAAGAGGTGAGAAAAGATACTCCAGGAGTACCTCAGCTGTCCTTTTAACTTCCTGTGGTTATTTTCTAGTGCTCAGAAATATTTAAAGAGCTTCTATTTAATTTCTTGGATTGGCTGGCCAATTACTAGATACTTCTACCAGGTACAACTTAGAGATGAATAAAGTAAAAGGTAAACTACACTTAAAAAAGCACATTCAAACTTATTAAAAGTCACTTGGAAGCAACACAGACTTCGAAAGTATCATTCTCTGGAGGAAAATGAAAAGGCATTCCATAAAGAGTGGTATCTGCTACTAAGAAAGACTTCTACATAGGGTTTAGTTTACTCCTCCTCTACCAAACCTCCTTGGTCTTACCAGTAACTCTACCAAAACGGGCTTATGTTCAAAACAGCAATAACTTCAGAAAGAAGAGAGCTGTTGATACCTGACCACTGTTGCCTGTATTCCGGAGATGATTATGGAGAAGTTTTGTGGCTCCATCCTGAAATGTTTTTGGTAAAGCACCCAACAGCATTGTAAACTCTGGAGTGTTGAGTTCAAAAAGAGAAATCAGCACTGACTGTGCAGCCTAGGAGAAAACACATATGAAGACATCAATTTCAGTTTCTAAGGTAATTTTATCAGCAAGAGATGCTATAGTGAGTGGTAATCACAAAACACGACTTAGGTCTTGATCCAAGATGTCAAGAGATGTGAACAAAAGCAACTCCTATTTGCTGGTAAGCTGGAGGTTCAGATTTTGATAAATCCAGGCACACAACAACAAGCTTGCACAATCGTTTTGACAAGCAGTGTTTCAGTATGTGCTCCTCAACACCCTCCCCCCCCAGCCCTAGATCCCCACTTGCAAAGAGAAGTACTAAAGGAATTCCCCAAAATGGCTTTTTAAAGGGTTTGGCAAGTTCAACAAATTTGAAGAGAATAATGGAACACACCAGGCAGGAACAAGCCTGCAATGCCTTCTCCTGAGTTCTGCAAGTGGTAATTACAGATGATGGGTAATCAACACACTGGTTTGAAAAGGAGAAGTTCTCATTTTAGAAATTAGAAGAAGAGACAACAACAAAAACCCACCCACAAACAGACACCCTAATTCGGAATGAGACAGTCTTGTCTCTGAGTTGTGATCGTAGCACTTGATGATCCTTATAACTAATCCTACAGCCAAACCAGTTAATGCACCTTCCCCCCCTCCCTGCCCCACCTCCTTTCTCTTGTTAAAAGATAGGCAAACACCATCAGGAATTATTTAGCTGACTACATAGTCCAAAGATGAAAACTGCTAAGTACTGGAGCTTGTAGTCTAGTGGATGTCATCTCCCACACCCTCAATTTTAAAGTTCATCTTTAACGTCATCCTCATCCTACAGCATGGTTTACTATTTATTTCCTTTTAAATCTGAATCAGAAAGACCAGAGCTCCTCACTGAGAAAGCAACACAGCAAGTTACACAATGGTTGGGCTCCCTCCCATCTCCAATAAAGAGATGTTGACTGCCTGCCTTAGTTATGTTTGTACATTTTGATGAATAGGCACTGGATAGTCTAACAAACCTGGCAACACAGCCGCTAAACACAAGCAATGAAGGGCTAGAGGTTAAGTTCCACAGGATTGATAGTTTCATTGTAGTACTAAACTGATTCTAAGATTAACCTACTCTGTCTAGTTTATACAGCTCCCCACCAAGCTTTGCCATGCACTGGAGAGAACCAGTGCCTCATGCTAGACAAAATAATAGGCAGCTTGCTCAAGCAGCAATATACTTCAAGCAAGCAGTGTAGAAAATTCTTCTAAGACATTTATTTCCCTTATTTTGCTTCCAGAGCAATGAACTGTAGCATTTTTTAATTAGAAGTGGAAAGCCAAGGTACGAGCACACATACCAACACACATCCCAGTGTTAATGGCAAGAAACTATGTTACATTGCCATGAATTATCTCTGCACGCTCGTGACTGGCTGTTCCTTTTCATTTTTATTCCCTGCTCCCTCTGACAGCCTTCCCTTCAAGTGAACACCCTGAATGCCCTCAACAATCTGCTGTTAATGTTCTTCTTTTCCTTGTTATTCTTAGGGTCAGTTGTTTAACAGAAATCGATACAAAGCAAAGCAAAACCAAACCAAATCCAGCAACTGAGCAAAGGCTTGGGAATTAGCACTTCCCTTTTTCTGTCCCATTATCCATGTCTCTGCTCCGTAACACTCTATTTAATATAATATTAGAAGAGACGGTCCAGGGTCATGTTGGGAAAGAAACCTGGTACCATCAAGTCTGCCCAAAGCAAAGCTCAACCTGAATTTTCTACATTGGTACTGACTCACAGAAGGTTTCCACCTTTGCCATTACCAATTTTCTCTCTCCCTTCCTTGGGAGAAAAAAGAAAAGGCATTTTAGAGCATTTAGAGGACTTTCTTCTCCTCAGCATAAGGTCTCTCTTGAGATTTACGTCCCGTCACACAGAAAACAGCTTTGAAAGTCTGCAGTGAGGATTAGCAAGGTTTTGTTTGTTTTGTTCTTAGAACTACTCCAAGATTCCAATTCTTTCCAGCAGAATTCTGATTTTAGAATTGGACATTCTGAAACACAGAATTTGACCTTCCGGAAAGAAGCCCCATGTCACTGAACTGCACTGACTGCCGGACTGCAGACGTCTAAAGTAAGAAAGGATTCTTCACAATACTGACTAATGGAAATGCTTTGACACTAACCAAACCAAAACAAACCCACCCCAACCCATCAATTACACAGAAATACACGTGGCAAACCCTTTTGATTTGAAGAAATCATACTAAATGCTGTGAGCTTATTAAAATAAATGAATGATGAAGCCTGTAATAGCAGGCTCTGAAGCCTGTCAAGAGAACAAAATGCTTTATACCATCAGAGTAACTCTTTTGACTCCGTATCAATGAAACTGTATTTTCTAGGGTTACTGGAGGCTTTTGGCAGTTGGCTGGCTCTAACAGTTGTGTTATGGAAAGAAAAAATAAAATGAGAGAACTTTGTATAATTAAGATGTTCCAGATAATTAAACTCACCAGCAATTCCTTCCACGATTCAGTTACTTACTGACATAAAAATGCTTATTAGAGATATGAGCCCTCAGATAAGACTGCTTGCCACGTGCCTTAGTACTAAAGCTTCACTGATTCAGAAGATAGTTCTGCTTCATTCTCTGCCTGTTTTATGGTCTTAGATACGTCACCAGAACATGATACTAGGCAAGAAAAGTCAATAGGATATAATCTGTTGCTGTTTGCTCATACCCATGAAGTTATATAAGAAGAGAAAGACAGAAACATTACCTCCAACATAAACTCTCCTATAGGTTTTTTATTACATATTACAGGTATAACGACGGTGTGGAAGCTATTTTAATTTTTGTTCTATTCACATTACACATTTAGTGAGACAGCTCCCACTATTTTCTCTCTATATTCTCTCCTACAAAACATCCCTCTTACACAAAGGAAGCTTTGGTGCTGTTTCCAGGAATGATAGATAGCAAAATGTAAGCTTAATTGAAAGCAGTAAAGGAAATCTAAACAAATGAATTGTTTCAACTCTTCAAATTGCAGGAATGAACAGAGAAAAACAAACACAAGAGCTAGTTCTCTGGTCAAAGATGCTTGCACTTGTGAGCCACAAAGTAAGTGTGTTTATTTAGCCCTCAGAAAGTGTTAGCATGCTGGTAATAGAAGTTAAGATGGAATAGAATGGCTGGTGAGAATCAGTCAGAACAACTGAACAGTCAGAACAACTGAACTCCATTCCATCAAACCGCAAACAAACTCCAAAGGTTTTTGCATTCTCTAACTGGAAGGACTATTCAGAAACTCTTTCCAAGACTGCATCAGTACATTTCCCATGGTTATTCAATACCCCTGGTATATGTATGGAGCTCACAAATACTGATTTTCACTGCACAACAATCATGTGGAAAAAGGAGTTTTGCACTGGAACTGCAATGCTGAAAGAACAAACTTTTGATATGGCCTTACTAAAGCACAAAGGATCTGAGAAAATCCAACAGGGATTGAAGCCAGATTGCTAACAATGCTCCTGTTAGGAACACACAGTCAGTATCAGAGGGTGGTCTCTGAAGTAATGTTAAAACTGCAAAGGAAATGCCCACTGAGGTGATTTTAATACCAGGCAGGTGCTTGAAACAGTGATTCCTTGTATTATGAAAGATAACCTAAACTTGTTAACATACATGAAAATACAACCCTAATGCAGTTTCAAGATGTGTTAATTTCAAATTTTTACTTCAACTCTTACACGTACAACTTTTGTCAAAGTTTTACTTTGTCACTTCCAATACTCTATACAGAAAATCCAGGTGTGTTTGATGAGAAGGATATAAAAGTACCTTTTCTCTACGAAAAAATGTTTGTTTTTAAAGCAATTTCTTTGCTTGTTTAGGCAAGAAATACTGGCTTCTCTGATGAGCCAAAACACTTGGAACGCAGTGCAACTGTAAGCACACATTAACAAACGTACCTTCCTAACATCTGAGCTCTTAGGTTCTGTGGTCCAGGTGATGATTCGAGACACTGCTAACCTAGTTTCACTTGAGTTCACAAAATCTCCCGGATCCATCTGTTGTGCGAGAGTCTCTATGTATTTAAGGATTGCAACTTTGACCTGCAAAGAGAAAGAGAGTCAGGTGGACAACGGAAATGGTGGGCTGCCAAGAACAAGCGTGCTCACAGAGCTGTGTTCATTCCCTAAAATAATGGTTATTTTTTCCCCCCAAATAAAGTAAACATCTTTTCAGCACTGATATAAACCCTACACATAAATCAGTGTACAAATGGATATAACATTTCAAGAAGGGAATTATTCCACAGAAATTTGAATATTAATAAAAACCTTAGATTTCACTGGTAGCAACTAAAAGATACACAGATCACTGCATATGCAGAAGCTTCTATTTAACAAGAAGAAAAGCAAAGTACTCAGAATATTTAAGAATCATCAAGACTCTAAAGAACCATTCAGAACCGTTAAGAACATTTTACAAGTACTAAAATGAAAAATGAACATCATCTGACGCACCAATAATCAGTTCCTATTAGTTCCTACTATACAGCTAACACTCGGGATTGATTCTTTTCTCAAGCACCAGAGCTGAGCAGTTCCCAGCCTTGGGGATGAGCCCCATGAATCTTCCCATTAAATACTAAAAAAGTATGGAACAGAATTCCTATAGAAGACTTAGGAGGGGTCACATGCACACTTTTCCTTTGATGATATTTGGAAGATGGAGACATGAGAAGGCTGCGTGGAGACCTCAGAGCAGCCTTCCAGTATCTGAAGGGGGCCTATAGGGATGCTGGGGAGGGACTCTTCATTAGGGACTGTAGTGAGAGGACAAGGGGTAATGGGTTCAAACTTAAACAGGGGAAGTTTAGACTGGATATGAGGAAGAAATTCTCTACTGTAAGGGTGGTGAGGCACTGGAATGGGTTGCCCAGGGAAATTGTGAATGCTCCATCGCTGGCGGTGTTCAAGGCCAGGTTGGACATAGCCTTGGGTGGCATGGTTTAGTGGGAGGTGTCCCTGCACATGGCAGGGGTGCTGGAATTGATCTTAAGGTCCTTTCCAACCCTGACGATTCTATGAATTTACCAGGACAGAAAATCTGCCTCATTCCCTCTTTTATCTGAGCACCATTCTCCTACTCCACTGTTTTGCTGCAACCCCTCTCCAGCTTCTCCAAAACTGCATCACTGCAAAGCTTTGGGCAAGGGGCTGTTATATCAGTATCTCCCTTACATACTCATCTCCTCAGCGCCTGCTGGCCCAGAGATTTGTCACACAATCCATCAATAAAAGTGGTGAATGTCTCTTTAGGCCACCTATTTGAATGAGCTACTTTTTATTCCCACTAATAATTACAGTGAACCAGAAATACCTACCAGGATGGAGACACCTATGTCCATCATAACCAGAAAGAGAGCTCTGGGTGTGTTTTCATTGTTCATGGCTTGTAGTACAACTGTTCTGAGCAAAGCTATTTAGTAATTTCCCTTGGTCATGAGAACTTGCAAGCTATTGAAAACTCAAGACACACTGACATACACATTAGTAGGGACAGCTGATACACGTAGATCAATAATGAAAGCTTCACTTTCACAGCAGCTGTTGAAGCTTGACTCCTCCGAAGTTACACAACAACCAGCAGCTGGAGGCTTTCATCTTATACAGACCAACATCAGCAAATACAGGAAACCCCACACTATTTGTTAGATCTCACCAAAGCAAAAACCCCCAAAACACCAGCCATCTCCACAGCAAAACCCCTCAGGACACGTGCTTTTCCAGATATGAAGTAATAGTTCCAACTTCTAGATTACCAAATGGAACTACAGTGCTATGTTTCACTGCTCATGATTTACATTTATATATCACACCTTAAAAAAATGACTGTTAAGAACTGGGACACTGGGAACACACAGAGGCATTTCTCCCAGAGAACAAACTCAGAGCACTCTATCTGAGAGCAGTGTTATTTAGCGTTTAAAGTACTCCCACAGAGTAAATCTCTTCTGGACACTCTTCTGGAGAGATGGAGACTCTTGAGAGACAGAAGAGCACTGAATGGAAGATGAATGGAGAGTTCACACTCATAAACCTTTTCACAGTGACACAGATTCAAAATGGTTGTCAAACTTTGGGTAAGAGTGGGTTTCACTGACTGCTTTTGAAAGAAAAGCTTGTGGAAGTGGTACCTTGCTAAGCTCAAATATAGTGAGACAGGATCATTAGAGATACAAACTCCATCCTGGAGTAAACTCCAGAATAGCAGCAAATCTACTTACAATGTATTTTTGGTCACTATTTTCAGTAAATATGTACAAGGTTGAGATTTAGAAATAAAAGATGTAACTGAGGACTAGAGGACTAGATCTTAGAGGGCTCCTCTTTGGGAGAGCAGATTTTTGACTGCAGTGAAAGCAGCTCTGGATTCTTACACTGAATATCTGATCAACTGCGGCAAAACCCTTTGTCAACAAATCAGCATTCTCAAAGGACAGAAAGGTTCAGAAGCTGCTAATGAACTTTGGTCACAATGCTTGAATCAATCCCTCACCAGGTGTGAACCATTTGATATTCAACCTGAGAAACATGAAAGTGATGGTTTGAAGAGTATTTCAGGACAACCCCCATCCTTTGGGAAGCACATGCTCTGCACCTGCAAAAATAAGCTTAATAGATTATATCCCATCCAGAAAATTTGCCTCCTGCGCCCATCCGTACATGTGACCAAAACAGATACATGCATCTGGCACCTCTAAAGGTGTTTCAGCAGTTCTCCACACTTACATGTAACAGTATAAGCAAAGGGAAGAGGGACAGAGCACAATACACTGTGCTGCATCCACCACGGATTAGGTTAGTAGAGTTGTATCTTCCCTACGTTTGGTCCTAGCTGTCCAAATCCACCTCTGCAGCCACGCTAGAAACTCGACCTCTACTGTCCAGGACTTGGCTGTGTTTGTAAGAATGGCCATGACAGTTTAAAAAAAATCACGATTTCTTACTACAGCCATGTAAAAAACAGAGGGAAAAGTCATTTGTAGAAGACAATCCTTCTATGAAGCCTATGTCTTATCTATCATCCTTTCTTATATCTGACCACCTTTAAGGATGCCAAAAATCCTTTCTCTGGATTTTCCAGTCACAGTATTTAGCCCAAAGGCACACTCTGCAACAAAATAATCCTTTATCAGAGCAAGAAGAAAAGCTGAAGACTTCAAGAAATGGAGCAGCCCTAGGATTATCAATTAATCTGTCAGCAACCTGGATGCACTGAGGATGGCACTTAGACAAAATATTCAAGAAAGCTGACATTACATAGATACTTCTGCAACTGATATTCAATGACTTTACTGTCTGCATCCTGAAGTTGTAGTTACCTCATAAAGATGGGAGCATGGGGTAGATACCACTTTCTTCTGATAAAAGATTACCCTCACTTACACAGTTACATACTTTACTGTCCCCAAAATTAATTTTAAATACTGGAAATTACTTACAGAATGTCTTCCCATTAAGTGTTTTGAGATTTCTTAAGCCCTTCTAGGTCACACAGTGAATATGACTGAACTTAGCCCCAACTCAGTCTAGTAGGAGCCCATATCTCATTCCAAATCTGTACTCTCAGACTTTGAAACCTGATTGATCTGTGTTTACCAGCTGTACTAGTGCATGGAAAAAAGAACATCTCCACCATCAAATTCACCTTCCTGGGGAGGAAAACCAAGTGAAACCAAACCAAACCGGTTCCAAGGATTTATTTAAAACAACCGATTTTTACTCCCTCATTTGCTCTCGTCAATAAATGACAGCAGTCCCTTTTTAACACACGAAGCAACAGTGCTCAACGTATCAACTGTCCTCAAAAGCTTAAAAATGTAAGTTTTACTGTATTGTAGACAAAAAAAGGCATAGTCATGAGACTTTCAGTTCAATGTAATTTGGGAGAAGTCATATTCTTGTGCAGAATCAAACCATGTAAAAATATTTCAGGCAGGACAGAGCACAAAATGCCAGTTCTCAGATGCTTGTCATTTCCCCATTTACACCACTTGTAAATCATAGGATTTGATGCACTTATCCTAAAACCAACTCTTCGGCACAGTAAGTGTACTACAGAATACATTTTTCATTTGCAGTTATGCTGGCAGGCCTCCAGACTAGAGATTCCTATGTAAAAATGAGCGTACTCATAAAGCTACACACTGCTTTCAGGAAAGGAAGCGTACCACAAAGGCAGCTGATTTTTAATATAGGAACTCCAGTTCATAATAATATTAAAATAATTTAAATTCATTCAAGACCTATCAGGCTGAACACATGAAAAACAAACAAAAAAAATGAACTAGGAGAACAGGATTGGGAAATCACAAACATAAAATTAGAAGAGACTTGAGAGAGTGAGTTTGCATAACCAGCTCGATGTTAGGCGGCCACGCTTGTGCTGCTCATTTTTACTGTTCTGTGGGTTTATTAGCTCTCCCTTGCAGCCAACGTTTTCATACCAGTGTCATATTTAAGACTGAACAACTGCATGCTTCGAGTTTCTCGCACAGGTTAGTAGCGGCATATGAATGCATTCAAATAAAATTATTGGAAACACTGTAAGAGCTTGCCATAGGGTTAAGAATAAAGACAATAATTCAGACAAAAACCTTTGAGCTCCAAAAAGAGCGAAGCTGGTCCTGCAGTGCTGGCTTGACTGTCTGAAAGTTTACAAAAACAAAATCCACTAATTGAAAACCTTTCTTTTTGAACAACACAGAAATCACAATCCAAATTCAAAGATTAAGACAAGCAAATGTCTGCCAGTGAAGAGTTTTGCTTGTAATGCAAGCCTGAAAACGCTTACCTTCAGGCTAGGTGTTTGGGTCTGGTCAACAGTAAATCTCATCAAAATACTGAACTGGAGGTCATTTGGAAAAGATTCCCTGTAAAGCAAAAAAAACCAAATCAAGCTTCAGCACTTCTAAAAGAACACCACATTCTGCCAGTTTTGTTGGTACTTATTGTATCTGACTTCCAGAAACGTTTACCTGGCATGTGAAGGACAAACTGCAAGAAATCCCTGCTTCGAACCAATTACAGCTAAATATATAATGCAAATAATAAGGGATGACATAATAATAATATGGTAGTATCCTGATTCTGTGCCATCCTCAAATTAACATGCAGCAGCACTGCTAAAGGTGCTCACTTCTCTGAATCAATTCTGTTCCACCCCAGCTGGCCCCACGCTCCCATATGGCACATGGTGCATATGACCCTCATGGGCTCTGCTGCAGCAGATCCCACTCCCTCTCTCTCACAACATACTCCATACCCTTCCCCAGACTTCACAGCAGATCTGCCATGTGAACAGGTACAGCAGAGGCCCAAACAACTTAGACTGTCCCCTACTTCAGAGAACAAAAGATGAAAAGTAGGTCACAGAGCCGCTCCAATTCTAAAACCTAGCTTTCACTTGGAAATAAAACTGGCTAGGCAGCATAGATGGTCCCAAAATCACTCAAGATCATTTTATAATCAGGCTATTTACAACATTTGGAGAGAAGGGAGGGAATCATAGAATGGTTTGGGTTGGAAGAGACCTTAAGATCACCCAATTCCAACCCCTGCCATGAGCAGGGACACCTTCCACTAGAGCAGCTTGCTCCAAGCCCTGTCCAACCTGGTCTTGAACACTGCCAGAGATGGGGCATTCACAACTTCCTTGGGCAGCCTGTGCCAGTGCCTCACCAACCTCACAGTAAAGAACTTCTTCCTAATATCCAACTTACATCTCCCCTGTTTAAGTTTGAAGCCATTACCCCTTGTCCTATCACTACAGCCCTTGAAGACAGAATGGAAATCCATTACTGCTCTGATTCCTTCAAAGCCTGCTAACACTGAGAGCTGAATACTGCACAGTACTTTTGTATCAAAAAGAAGACCAAACACAAGCATTACATCACTGAGGACAAGGCAAGACAACAAACATATGTGGCTCAGATGCACAATCTGGGATCAGCTAAGCAGTGTTCGGCATTAAGGTTTCAAACCCTTTCAACTAAAGAGTCATTTAGGAAACCAAAATGCTTAACCAGTGACATTTACTGGAGTTTCAAGATCTTGTATTAGCTCTGCATTTCCCCAAGAATCTCACAGCACACACACACACACAAAACCCCTCAGAAACCCAAACACCCCAAAACTTGAAAGCAGTGTGAGGGTCTGCATTTGTTTTAGGGGATGTTTTAATTCCTTATGTAAGAACACATTACCTCGTGACATCAAGAGCCTTCTGAACTTTTGCTTGCACGGAGCCAAGCAGATCAGCACCCATCTTTTTCAACAGCTGTGTCAGCAGCACAAACAACCAGTCCTGCAGATCTTCTTTATGGACCTGGATGAAGTCCACCAGCGTCTCCAAAAACATACTGAACACCTAAAAGGCAGAAGAAGATGGAAAGAGGGTAGGATGGGGCAAAAGAGGAGATGACACTGACATATGCTGAACTTACAGACAAAGAAGAAAGCAGTAAGGGAATCAGAGGCAGAGAAAGGCAGTGTTTTGCAGCCAAGCAGGAAAAGGAAGAAAATAAAAAGAAAAGAAAAAGAAGTCTGTCTTGCTTTCCCATTGGATTTTGAGACGAGAGTACATTGGAAATGTTAGCCCACTTCTGTAGAAGTTTGCCCATTAGGTATTCCATGCAGTTTCGTCAAGTAAAGAAATGCTTACTGTGATGGCTGGCGCAACCTCAATGTTTGTTCAGTAAAACTTCATTTTTTACCCTTTCAAGCTTTATCATTAAGTCGATTTGACATTCCTCAAAGGCCACAAAACCACTTTCTCTCTACAACCAAAAAAGCTGCTATAATTCTTTAGCAAAATAATCACTGTAAATATCTGGCTTACTAAATACTGCAAAATCAAGAAAGTGAGCCAGTTCCTTTACATAAAATATCTGTGGAACAGAACAAGATTCTCCTGCTATTGCAGGTATCCAAGGACAAAACTGCTCACCAGAGTAGGGTAAAAGAGCCAGGATGCGTTTCAGATTAGCAGATGTTTAAAACACGGAAGTGGTTTTGTCTTTTCAAGAGGATATTATCCACTGCGTTCTTTTCAACAAATAATGTTGCATATAATAAATACAAATAATGGTGGAAAGTCTATATTCAGTAGGAAAAGCCCTGCTGTACTTCTAATAACCTCAGCACTCAGACCAGGAAGAAGGGCTTTTTGGAGGGACAGGCTAAAGCAGGGCAGGACAAATAGGTAACTGTTGAAACAGCCTTTCTAGTATCTCACTCATGATTCCTTCAAGGCCTACGGCGATGTACATGCTCTATGCTTGTGTGGCCTGTGGGTTTTCTGTTTCTCTGACAAGAAAAATGGATGTTCGGGCAGAAAAATCACGACTGATACTCACTCCAGCTCCAGCACATGGCTGTGTACAGAAGCAAAAGTATTGCTAAGAGGGGAGGAGAGATTTTGTCCTCCTGAGTGTTTATGATACGGGTACACGGTTGGAAAATGCTGCTGCAGAGGAAGGGCTGAACCCCACACCTTCTGCCACTGACCTGCCTCGTCCTAAGCCCAAACTCTGCTGCCGTCTGTGAGTGGATGATCCCCAACTGCAATCAGACCCCGTACGGCTGCAGAAACCAGCTTCCTTCCACAGCACTGACCAGGTACAGAGGAGTGGGCGCACGCTGCTGCATGCCTTCATCACTGGGGAATTACATCTCGTCTCATGTTGGTAATCAAGCCAGGGTGAGCAAATTCGCGCCATGAAGTGAAAAAACCCACACAGGTACCTTTAAAAGAAGTGCCTCAAAAGTTGCATTAGAAATAAAAAATAGAGCTCAGATTCTTTTTGCCAAGAAAGGCTGGACCACAAGATCCCAGAGGTGCCTTCCAGCCTCGTATCCTATGATTGTTTGATTCTTTCGGGATCTAATAAAGACCAGGGAGAATCTTTTAATAGACATCTTAAATACTGAACAGCTCTGTCACAAATAAACTGATACAAAACCTACTCAACATAAAGCCCATCAGGATGAGCTACTTTAAGTAACTTCTCTTTTGGGACAAGCTACATTGAAAGTTGTTAAAAACAACAACAATAAAATACAGCTAAGTCTCCTGCTATCTTCTAGGTTTGTATCTGTATTTGCATTATGAGGCTTCAAAATTACCCTCCCAGTAGTGGGAAGAAGTTCTTAGGCTCAAGACTGGAAATGTCTTCTGTATTCATCTGAAAATGGAAACAACATCCCACGTTGTAGATGCACAAGTAGTGGGCACAATTATAAGACCCAGGCAAAACCAAACCAAAAAGTACTTTGTGTATTGTGACATGACAGTCTTTGGATTTCACAGCCCTAAAATAAAGGGAAAAGATATTGGGCTTTGGCAGACAGCAACAAAAATTCTGGTGCTGTAAATTACACTTGGGGTCTTACCATTGTATTTAAACCCTTCAAAGTAAACTGTACAGCTCAGCAAGAGTTAAAACTGTACTGGTTTCTCTGAGTTTGCAGACACTGACACACACGTCTGTCCATTAACATGTGCAAGCTGGACAAACTGGTTATAACCTCCTGATGAAGAGGTTTACACTTTAAACTTGTAAGTGATTTAAACAGAAATCATTATGAAGTGACTTATGAATCACTGCGGCAAAAGCACTCTGAAGATCCCATGCCGAGGTTTTAACTGTTAAAAAGACACACAACTGAAGACTCAATTTTGTTTTCAAGCTTTGTTTGATTTTAGGTTCACCACAGTGAGTGTCTGGGGAAAACTCAATTAAGTTGAGTCATAACGTTCCATTTTAAGACACATACAAATCGCACCAATTTGGTTTAGGACAAAGTATGAAGAATTCAAGGCGGTTGTAAGAGCATCTCAGGTAAAGGATGAATTTGGAATGAGAAATGGAACTCAAGCACCACGTTGAACGATGTATGTGTATGTCTGCAGCTTCCATTTTAATGATGTGAATTAAAATCCTGAAATCAAACATCTGAAGTTGAAGTTTTTAATAATTTGATAGTGGAAAAAAATAAACAGGTATGAAAAGAATTATACATGATCTGCCCTTCAAGTGAATTATTTCAGATGTGCCAACCACCACAATACAAAGCAGGAATGCATAACCAAACAATGTCAGTTCATTAGTAGAGAAAGCACATCTCGAAACTGAACCACACAGTTTACGTAATTGTATAGAGCATTTTATGATTGCAAAAGGCTTGACACTGCATGAACTCTTTGGGGAAGAAAAATAGAGAAAAAGGGTTAATTGCACATCCATGCAAGTAAGGTTAGGTTTCCAACAAATATTGAACCAACTTACTCTCTAAAGAGAGTTCCAACACAGGGGACAGCATGCAAAACGAAACGAAACAGAACAAAACAAAAAACAACAAAAAAGGGAAAAAGATAAAAACACACAAATTAGTGGCCATCGATACAAAGTTCCTGTATGGAATAGAAACCAAAATAAAACAAAAGATGTATTTCAAAACTTTTATGACAAACTCAGCAACTTTACTAGGATACCAATAAGCACCTGGCACGTTCCTCAAATCATTCTCCCGTTTTCTCCTCCACACGATATCACTCTCTTTTTCTAAGCAATTCCCTACATCCAGCTAGCATGTAAAAGTAAACCTCTAAAAAAACAAAACAAAAACCAAACAATAAAAGTGATGACAGGAGAATTCCTACAGACACTTGAAAAGAGTTGAAAATGAGATTTGTGCAGCCACGTGTGCGTGATACAAAAAAATCACAGCTCATGAACTCTTAATACTCAAAGGATCCCCCTGACGATAGACCGATAGCTTTCCATCGTTTTGCAACACCAAAAGACAGCCAAGGCATCAGTGACCAGAACAGTTGTACCACACGTGCTGTAACACACGCCACATTTGCAAAATCATGGCAACATTATTCTATGTCAGGATGCCCGGTAAACAAAATAATCAAGTAGAATAATTCAGTGTAATATCCCTAAAGGCTTAATGAAAAGATAAAATGCTCTTCTGACACATACACCTGAATTTTGGAACATTTTCAATATCCTTCCCTGGCTCCCCCACTACAAACAAATCTCCAGGGTAGTTCTGAACCATACAGAGCTGCAATACTAATTAACGCAAGAACAAACAAAATTAAACCAAGCTGCGAGTCACAATTCTGTCATTACTTCATTTAAAACCCAGTAATAGTTCAACATTTTGTTTCCTGTCCTCTCCCCCGACTTAACCATTGTTTTTACGGAATGCTTTCTGCAGTGTAACTGCTTGGCTTCAGTCTCTTCTGCACTCCTGCAGTGCATCAGCAACTTTAACATCATGCTGCTGTGTACAACACAAGTGTCTTCCAAAATACATGGTGTTATATATATATGCAGATAGCAGCTCAGTCACCTCTTTACCAGGAAAAACAAGGAGGACAGACAAACATTAAGTGGACCGGTCTAGACCTCTCATCAGTCTGAATTTAATTTCACATTGCAGCAATAAGGAAGACTTCAAATACGTAAAATGTATTGCACAATCAAACTCCTTTTTCAAACCTCTGCTGGGAAAACCCAATACTTACAAAGTAACTACTCTGCTCTGAATTTTTCTGGGTTATCATTTTACCAGCTCTTAAATATGGACACCAGGTGGGGCACGTTATACTCAACATGAAAGATATGGGCTTTTTCCAAGCAAGCCTATAATTCAAACAAAATATGAAGTTGCATGTTCTTAACTTTATTCAGCTCCTTACCTGCTGCAGTCCTTTTGCTATGAGAAACTACTGCATGTACGAAGCCGTACTTGTAACCCACCTCCCACAAAAACTGTATAAATATTATCAAGTGAAGCAACGCTGTTAAAAAGATTTTAATGGTCTTAGAGAACAGAAGGGTTATTCTCCTTGGGCCTTTACCTAAGTAAAAGTGAATAAAACATCACAATTTCTTTTATATTAAAGCGTAGTCTCTACCTTACTTATTGAATACTACCAGTGATGTAAAAATTACACAGCAGTCTCGACTGCAGTCCTATCTATGACATTTGAGGAAGACATCACAAGCTATGATACTATAAAATACCCTGGAAAAGAAGTAAATACACATTTGGTATAATTCATTAGACTCATCATGTATGATTTAGTCAGACCACTTTCTTTATGGTTCACATTACTGCACCAGAGCCTTTTGTTTTGAATTGAGTGAAAAACATTATTCATGTTGAAGTGTCCTCTGTAAACATGACCCCTTAAAAACACTTGCGAATTTTAACACAAACTATTGACCTACTTCAATGCATTTCAGATGAAACTAACCTTTCCCATATTTCAATTATCCTGCAGACAAGGTGGAAAATTATCTTGGTCAAAACTGCAAATTAAATGGACTGAAATTTGGTGCTAACTGCTTACAGAAAACAGCCTGTCCAGTTCTGACATGTGCAAATACCACTGACATATTTTACCACAACTGGCTTTCTATTACAGTGTTCCAACCTTTACTGAAAGTAAGAGGAAGCTAAACATACCTTACTGTGGGGATCAGCAAACATCCTTGTGAAGATTTCACACAATCTTTTCAACTCAACACGACTGCCAAAGTGACAACAATACGTTAGTCAATTCCCCTGCTAGTGCAATCAGTGCAATCAACTGCAAATATTGAATCAAATAATCTAGTAAACAAAGTAAAGCATTTTAAGATGTAATAAAAACGTAATAGGTTTTGTCTAAAATGAGACTTTCAACCTAGAAATGTCTCTTCAAACTAGTTTGTGTATTATAACATTTTCGTATTTTAACAGAGCAGATCATGAAAAAGGTAAACTTGGTAGCTAGGGGTAAAGAATTTCTTCTGAATAAATACCCTATTAATAAGAAGAATATTAATAATGACAAGAACAACAAAAATCATAGAGGCCTTCCATCAATACTAGATGCAAGCACTTCAGGCACTTTTTTTATTGCAAGCATTGTATCGATTTTAAATTCCATTTCTTAAACTGAGCTTTCTAAACAGATCCTATATGCTGGTGGCCAGAAATGACAACAGCTTCCTCATTCCTTCCCCCATCTCACTCTGAGATGCACACCTTGCATTCCCTCTCCCCAGCATTCTGAATTCTTTGGAACATGAGCCTCCTTTCCTACTTTCCTTCCCACCCTTCTACTCTAAAATCATTTGCTTTTCTACTGAAGTTTCTTCTTACCTTAAAGTTCTCTGGTTCTTTAATAAGTTTTGCAGGCCTAGAAGGCCTTCTTTTCTCTCTGACCAGTTGGAGCTGGCACAGCGATTTAGGACTTCAGCCACATCTTCTGTCTGTCTCATGTATGTTGGTATGCTTCCATTCCTAGAGCTATAGGATCTTTCTGAACAGGCACTTGATGCATCACTGTTGGCATCATCATCCGAGTACATCCCATAAGTCTCGTATCTTCTTCGCACGGGCTTCTTCTATAGTACAGAAACATCCTGTGTTAGCACTGATTTTCAAAGAGAGGGTATACAGAGCCGTAAAGAGAAGAGACACCAACAGTTCAATTTATCAGTGTGACCCCTACTCCCTGCACTGATAAATGGCTCCAAGTGTTCAGTAGGTCTAACCAAGTTAATAAAAACATTTTCAAGTACGGCTTGTGAGGTATTCCAAATATAAAAGCAAAGCAGATGCCAAGCAGGCATACAGTTGATGGAACATTCAACTTAAGGTTTACTTGTAAAAAACCATAGAATTGCATGATAGGGTGACATAAAGACTGTAATGAAAGTTAGTTATTTCTCTTAATTGCTTTATATATGTTACAGGATGTAAGATTCAGGTCTAAACCCACAAACTCTGTCATTTTAACTTACTTTGTATCAAGCATGTTAATAGCAAAATATTAAACTATTGAAGAAAGAAAACAGTTTCTATACCTTAGTCCGCATGTCTCCTAAGAGCTGTTAGCAGTAAATTATTGAAAAGAAACAGAAATTGAGAACAGGAAGGTAAGGCATAGCAGCATTGACTATTAAACTACCTGCTACTGAACAACACATAGTCTTAACCTAAATTTTGTTCTTAGCTCTCTGCATCTCATTACAGTATCATGAATTGCCAAGCAGTTTGCTAAGCATCTGGTTCCAGGGAACTATTACATATCATCTGCTGGTTGGTCACGAAGTCTTCTCCGTCAACACCTTTGTGCCTCACACAGTAGTATTTAAGCATGAAGACTTCACACATGCACTCAACTGCCATCTAAGTATGAGACAGTAATTTATTTTTCCATCAACTTCTCCACCTCTGTCTTTAACTTCATTTAAATACCTAAATTTGGTCATTGCAACAATTGCTACAAAAACTCCCAAACCCTAATGCAAAAACCCAGATCCCCTAAAAACAAAACCAAGCCAACAAAGCACAACACAACATGCCAAAGGCCAGACGGAAAAAAACCCAACCAAAGAAACGCTATTTATCCTGAAAGGAAGTCCACATACCTCTGCAAAACAATCCTGCCATTCAAATTTCGGAGTTGAAGCTAGTGGTTAAAATCTGATTTCATTATACACACACAGAAGCAGCAGCGTGACTGGTTTCCCTTTGACTGGTTCCCTTTAAATACCATTCCCATTTGTACATTCTCATAGAATAGTTAGGGTTGGAAAGGACCTTAAGATCATCCAGTTCCAACACCCCTGCCAGGGGCAGGGACACCTCCCACTAAACCATGCCACCCAAGGCTCTGTCCAACCTGGCCTTGAACACTGCCAGCGATGGAGCATTCACAACTTCCCTGGGCAACCCATTCCAGTGCCTCACCACCCTTACAGTAAAGAATTTCTTCCTCATATCCAATCTAAACTTCCCCTGTTTAAGTTTGAACCCGTTACCCCTTGTCCTCTCACTATAATCCCTAATGAAGAGTCCCTCCCCAACATCCGTATAGACCCCCTTCAGACACTGGAAGGCTGCTCTGAGGTCTCCACGCAGCCTTCTCTTCTCCAGGCTGAACAGCCCCAGCTTTCTTATCCTATCTTCATACGGGAGGTCTTCCAGTCCCCTGATCATCCTCATGGCCCTCCTCTGGACTTGTTCCAACCGTTCCGTGTCCTTTTGATGTTGAAGACACTGGAACTGCACACAGTACTCCAAGTGAGGCCTCCCAAGAGCAGAATATTGCTCCCTATCCCCAAATCCAGACTGACAGTCAGCTAATGAGCATTCCCCATCAATGCTGAAAGCTTGCTACAAGTTTACAGTATCAGAAAAGGGAAAAGCCACACAACCTCACCATGACTTCTTAGGCAAGATTTCACAGATATCCTGGATCTCTATGCCAGTGAAGACACACCAATATTAAAGTGATGTGCCAAGAAGACAGTCTAAACCAGGGAATCGATAAATCACCAGATTAAGAACATGTCAGAGTTCTTCAGATGTTTTCCTTTGACATCTTATTTCTCCCTGTCCAGTCATATCTGCCCCCACTTATTTATTGTAGAATCTTATTTGTAGCTGGTTTAAGAAGAAGATTATTTGGAACATTAGTAAAAAGAGTAAAAACGATTTGCTTAGAGCATCCTGACTGATCAATAGGTAACAGGTACTTATATTTTTATCAGTTAATGTATATTATTTGAGTATCATTAAATATTTGTATCTGATTCGTAGTGTATTTGACATTAACTGAAGACTTCAGCTTGATGATGTACATGTCAGAATAGCAAAGGACATGATGTTTTCAGCTTGGCTCACTGGAGCAGGAAGGTCAAGGAGCCAAACACTCCCTTTTTGAAGAACAGCAAAGGGTAAGAAAGGGAATGGCAGAACCGGGTTTAAACTCAGTGTGACAGTTTGAAAAGAAAAGAAAAGAAAACAAAGACTGAAGTTATGAAACAGTGCTTGCCAAGCCATCATTAATCTCTTCAGCATCAACCTTGCATGTTGACAGACAGAGAAACTTCAAACAGAACCCAGGCTTATGAGACACTGACTGCTTCAGCTGCTACCATTGCCAGCTCTAACAAGCCTTCCACCTAGCCAGAAGTTTGGCTGTTGTGGCCAACTGCTGGTTAATGCAACCTGCTCAAGTGGCTTCCATTGGCCCTCCAACAGAGCAGCCCAAAACTATTTCCTGTCTGCTATGAAAAAATGTACCTGTCTCAGAAGTTCAGAATTCCATAGGGACCAAAAACTCCAACACTTTGCAGCTGTACCAATTCTTTCTTCCCCCACTTAGAAGCCAGTAAAATAATGACTGACAAGTTCTTTTGCATACTTTAATACTACAGGTGCCAAACATTTGAGGTCTGCATCCTACACAGTGTAAATGCGAGATTCTTACCAAAGCATCTGCTACTGCCTCTTCCACATCAGAACCCGTGTTCAGAACTCTCATAGCACTAACTGATGATGACAGTCGACTCGACTGACTAATTCCAAAGCTGGAACCTGCTATAACAACAAAAATGAACAGAAAGAATTCAGTCAGGAGAGGAATATGGGACATTAATATCACACTCTCTTAACAAAAAAAAAACCCAAGCAGAAGAAAAGCATTTGCTGAACATTTCTAACAAATTATGTAGTGCCTGAAATACTGGTTATTTCCATTCTGAAATCTTTAGTGGTGCAGCGAAAAGTAAGAAATGAAGTAAAAAGCAAAGTCATATGCACACATTCTATTCTAGTACCACGGGGAAAAATCCCACAAAACAATGGTTTTAACCGAAAGAACCTTTTCTATTAGATTTTTTTTTTTTTTTTTAAGGTCTTCTTCATTTTGGGTTTTTGTTTTCATTTTAGAAGGAAGCAGATGGAATGGGAAGGCTATTGAGAGCGCTGATTAGAAAACTACATGCATAAAGAAGGCTCTACGCGTACTGAAAAATGGAAAACTAAAACAAGGTCTTCTGCAAGTAAAAATAAAATGGTTGTTAAGGAAGAAAACGATTAACACTGGGGGGGGGTTGGAGACAAAATCTAGCAACATAAACACAGCGACCTGGATTACTAAAACCACGAAACTCAAATCAATATAAAGAGTGCTTTAAAAAAACTGAACTATGAGAATAACCAAGTGGGTGGGGAAAAAAAATATCCAGGATGACTGCACAGATGACAGCAAAGTGTACTCATCCTTCACCTGTAGCCCCATAAACATCAGGAGCGTAGAGGGCACCAGTGGATCTCGAGTGATGTCTGGAAGCTGCAATAACAGGATCATACAAACCCTATCTATTACCATGGAATCAGAGTACTGCAATAGTTGCTTAGGTGAACAAGAGAATACTTCTAAAAATGATTCAGCTTTAGCAAAAGAAACTGAGCATTACACAGAAGGAAAAAGCTCCAGAGAAGTTCTTTGATCACACAGAACAAGATTACACAGAATTATATGGGTTCAGGTACAGTGGACATTTCATGCATGATTTTCTTTTTAAATTTAAAAGATTAAACAGCACATTAAAAGCAAATATGTTTAAAGAAAAGATGCGTGGACACATGCACACAAACACACAGAGAATCCTCAGCAATATCTAAATAGCTCCACTGATACCGGTCTTCTGCTGCAGTTACCTCAGTTCTATGTGCTTACATACATCACCTGCAAGCAGGGCCTCGTGCATGAACCTCCTGTCCTGGCAGCTGACAGCTTGTGTAAAATTGAGTTCCTGCCTATGTGCAGGTAAGTCAACCTCGGTTAAAACTCACCACTACGTTGAATGAAAGTTAAAATCAATTTTAATTAAAGGTTTAAACTAACTTAATGCTATTCATATTTCACATGGGTATTCTTTTCTTGGAATAAATCAAATGTGAAATTGAAACATTCATGTTACTTGTTCATTAAGATTCTTTAAAGTTACGGAAAGCAGGAACCAATGATCCTGAAGGACTCTGAATAAAACTGAGCGCTCTCCTCCTGGCACTTGCATAAAACTGGTCTTTCAGAGACGCTAAAGACATTGACTCACTATTGCCAGTATTTTCTTCTCAAACCAAGTAATTTTAAATACAACAACGTACATCCAACAATTTATCTTCTTTCGTCGGTTCACTCAAGTTAAACAGCCACGTAAATGACACTAGGTTTGACAATCTCAACTTGAATTCAAATACCCACCCACAGTGACACAAACCCCAGACAGACTGTTATGATTAAATAAATAACTACAAATGCAAGTATTTTGCACCTTTTGGATACACAAAATAGTATAAATAGAAACCATGAATAGTTCTCTACTCTGATGAACACTGACAACCTAAGAGTCCACTCTGAACCGAATTACCCTGACACAGACCAAATCCCATTTGGGAAGCACACCTCTCAACCAAAACGATGCAAAGTCCTGTAGAGGTCCCAGGAAGACCACTGTGGGTTTTCCACATGAAATTTTCTACTCCTTACATAAGGCATAGCAACGTATTTCATTTCAAACTAAACCCAAATGAAATTCCTTATCTAGGAAATTCTATTTTGCAACTAATGCTTTGTGGAGTCCTTGGTTCTTTAGGAGTGCATCTCAGCATGGAAAAGGAGACAGGACAGAGGATGTCAAACCAGAGGTGTCAAGGCTGATAGAGCTTCAAATACAAGCAATAATGGGATTAAACTTTTCAACTACTTTCCATCAACAAGCCCTGCAAATTAAAGGTACAAGTGAAAATTCAAACTTCAGGCACAGAATTCAAGACGATCCTGCCCCCACAGAGATGTGAAACATGCTGGTCAAGTTTTTGAGACAGTAAAAGGAAGCGCTATATCGGATCGAACATACTTAATTCCAAAGCATATTCTCAAGAATATTCTTTGTACCCCTCAAATGGCAGAAATCGTGCCAGTACTGACTTTTGTTGTTGTGTTTTTTTACAAATGAATTAAAACAAGATTTTAAATGGGCTCAAAATAACATAATTTCTTAGGTAAAATATGAAAGTTATACTAATCTGATAATTAACTGTATGTAACAAAAAAATCCATTTAAATGACTAATCCCTTGCTTTTCAAGAGTGGTGGTATCCCCCCAGGTTACAATCTGATACTGAGATGTGAGATGACACAAACACTTCATACAAGCGCATACGGGGCAGCAATTACGTAGCATTTGGGTCATCTTACGCCCCAAAAGGGCTTAGCATTCCAAAGCAACATTGCTGTGCTGAGAATCGGACACAGTACAGAATACACTCCCCCTTCCAACACCATGTAAAACTGTCTCTAGCTACAATCACAGACCTGAATTTGCCTTATTTCATCTTCTGCCCTTGAAAAACATCGCATTTAGTATTTCTGACAGAATAGCATCTCATGAGACAGAACTGCTCCAACAAACACTGAATGACACTCAAAATTACTCAAATAACTCATCATGGAAGAAATCCCAGGAATCCTCCTTTATTCCAGGTACAGCTGCTGCTTGGGTTTTTTAATAACACTGGATTCCTATACATGCTACTTTGCATTCCCTGCGCTGTCAGACAATTCAATCTGTTGCATTTCTATAGGTACCTGTTTTGACATCTGAAGACAAAACCTCAAGTAGCATCGGTCCCAAAGACCCATCTTACGGTATTAGTTTAACACAGATTTCTTAGAATAACAAACATTTGATCAAAACTGAAATGTAAATCAGGTCTCACACGGATGCAACTGAAGTCAAGCTGTAGGGTAGCAAAAGCAACACAACAAGATCTGGAAAATAGCCTCCTTTGTGAAAGGAACAAAGCTGTGTGTGTAGTACAACAGTGCCAGCTGTGTTTTGGTAAAACCCATGAGTTTACTAACGGACCCTGCATAATGTCCACTTTTAATTTTATTTCCCAATTAAACAGCATCTGGGCAAATTAGCATTAGTTATTGAAACAGCTTTCATTCAATTAATCTGTACTTTGCCAATGAACCCACGGCTGACAGGAAGCATACTGACTTACCAGACCACAACAGACTTCCAATGCTAATTAGGAATACAGTTGGGTGCCTCAGTTTGAGATAGAAACCAGAGATTTCCTATTTCAGGCTATGTTTAACAGGTAGTATTAACTGCAAGCTACACATGAACAAACAACAGAGGGATACATACTGAAGACTAACTCAGATGAAAATAACACCCCAAAAGATCAGTTTCAGATACAGTTGTACAGAACTTTGCATTACCAATAAAAAACCCCCAAACACACACACCCAATACGACTATCAAATTTACTGCTGACTTCCTAGCAACCTTGGCAAGGATATGTAGAGAGGAGAAGCTTCCCTAATCCTTAACCTACATGTCAAAATAACTGTAAACCAATGTTCCTGTGTCTGACTGACATTTCAGGAACAGACACAGCTCAACAAGCTTGCAAAACCCTTCAAGTGTCAGGCCGACAAGCGGGAAGACTAAGTGAAACCAAAACTTGTACTTAGAGCAGCTCTGGAAAAGTAGACTGAATGTAGCTGTACATGCAGGAAAGTTCTAAGTTTTTGATTCCTCTTCTTCCCTACTGAACAACAGCCGCTGCCTCAGCTGCTTCTCGCTTGTTCCACGCAGATTAAAAGTAAGCTTCAGAAGGGTACTTTGCTCATCTACTTGTACAAGGACTTTGCTATGGGCGCTGCTTGTTTTTCCAAAATGGAAAGCAGCCTCATAACACTGCTCCAGTAGTTTGGGTCCTGTATCTGCACCATTGTATTTACTCGCTTTAATAGCAAAAAGTTACAATTCTCCTATTTTTTCATATAATACAGCGATAACACTATAGCTGAGGAGACATAAAATGAAGCGTATTTTCTTCTTACACATAACATAGTGATGACACTATAGCTAAGGAGACATAAAATGAAGTGCATTTTCTTCTTACACACCAAAATGATTCACTGGCTGAAGAGCAATTTTGAACAGCTACAGGCCCTAGCAGCTGGTGCAGGGACAGGCAGAGGATGACAGCCACACTGTACTCTGCTCTAGGAAGTCACTGAGAAATGGATTACCTAACTGCACCCAAGCCATGAGTGCTGTAGTAAGGAGAGAAACTTCTAGTTTCAAAAAGCCCTTCCAAAAGCAGAACTGCCCTTTCACAAAAGGTACCTAGATGCTGCGCATCACACACCTTTCCCAGTGTGGATTTAAGGCAAGACTAACGCTAGCAAAGCGTTTGGTTTTCAAGTGTGCAACCCATTCACACATTGGTCAGCTCTCCATGGAAGGAAGAGGTGAGTGAGCCAAAGGAAGGGAAAATAATGGTGGCTGGCTATAAGCTAAATGAAGGAGGCATGGACTTGTTAGGAGCAGTAATGAAGGGCAGGGACAGCCATGCAGGACAAGGGGCAGAGAGTACTTACCCAGGGGTGGGAAAGAGCGGACAGGGCTCGTGTCCCTGCTACTTTCACGGCTGGCCTCCCGACTGCACCCCTGACTCACACTAGGGCGAGGAATGCGGCTGCCTCGTGCTAGTATGATTCAGGGTACAGACAAACAGCGGCACAGAAGGGAGAAGACATAAGAAAAGTTGCAGTTTTAATGCAATTGTGTTTTTGAAGTAAGATCAAAGACGCATTTCTAAGAACAGACACTGATGATTACGTTGTATAGTAAGTCATAGCTGTTTCCACACGCTTGATTGTGCTGGAGCATACTACATGTAGCCCATTCAATGAAGTTATTGCTTCACACAGCTCAAAATGGGGATTTACCAACTCCTGAATGAATGGCTGAAAAACCTCTTAAAAAGGATGAAGAGGGAACAAGCATTGAAACAATCTGCAGAGAGTACTGATTCAGAATTTGTACTCAGATCAGGCTGATCAACAGTAACACAAATTAAAAACCCCACAGCTCTCCAAAGATAGAACACAGAAAATGAATGCAGCTAAGGTAAAAAATCAAAATATAAACCAAAGAGCAGCAGCAACGCCATTAACATCAACTGATATTCTTCAGTAATATTGTTTGTAATAATCAGGTTATCCCATGAGGTTTAAGACATATGGCACTCATTTTTCTATCAATGAAATATACACGTGTAAGCACACATACAGAAAACACAGAGAAGTAATGAAGAAAGTCATCTTTTCAAGATGGTATCACACTTTCATTCAATGGATGTGTGTATTTTGGGGGTAGGGATAGCAAGTGAAGAAAAGGGAAAGAGGAGGAGGAAAGGGAGGTAAGGAAAAGAACTACTACTGCATTCTGACAAATGGCAAAAATTTGAAGGTTCAGCTTAAATTTAGACCTGGTGAAGACAAGCCTCAGAAAATAGGCATGGTTTAGATTTTTACTGATATGCATTCCAGTTTTATCATCCACCTATAACCAAACACAAGCTGTGGGTATCTGGCACTTGCAGTAAGACGGGCTATAGAGAAACCAAGTTATTCAATGATTCTTACCTACTGACAATCTGGAAGGACTTGCTTCTCTACTGCACCCCTGACTTCGTGGGATTTTGCTCCGCTTTTGTGCGGCTGCAGGATTCACTAACACCCTCTGAACTCCTGTGTTCATAGTGGAAAGTGTGGTTGTTGTCAAAACTCTTCCAGGAGAGCCAGATCTACTGCCAGCTGAAGGCAAAATGAACAAATGTAAGTAACCGCAGGAGAAGACACACAACTGTGGTTAAAAAGAAAAGAAATGCTTAAAGTTAGTAGGGAAGTGGTGGTAGACTGAAATGGTCTGGAAAACTGACAAGGTACAGATATGACATAAATACCTTGTTCCAAGTTCTTAGAGCACTACGTACAAGGTAGGTAAAATTATCAATTCAAGGAAGCACTTGACATGGTATTTAGCGCTAAATACGCTTAAGAAACCATGAACAGTATTTCTAGCCTTCATCAACAGTTCCAAAGTCTCTAACATGAACTCTGTTCACATTTTCCGTTAAAAAAAAAAAGAGGAAAACCAACCCAAACCAAAAACAAACCCCCAAAACCTGCCACAAAGCTAAAGGGAGCAACTTTAAGCTACTGATTTTGTAACTATCCAGCTCTTCCAATGCAACCAATGTCACAATAAAATAACATATTTTTCCTAATATTTAAACTCTTCTCTCTTGCTTTTAAAAGCATGGGGTTTTCAAGCATTATTGTCTGAGAAGTTAAATAAAACATCCCTGAAGACAACTAAAGTTCTTATGTTCATTTTTGAGGATGTTATCCCACAGACACAAATGACAATCTTCAACTGGTTTTAAACAAGCTAAAAAACCTGATCAAGACATATTTAAGAATCGCATATTTTTATTAATCAAAACTGTACATTATGGAGTGCTATGAATCTTCAACACACTGCACTTGCTACCAGAAACTGGTCTTGATCCCCGATTTTGATATTTCAGCTACAGGAAATTAAAGTTCTAAGCCCTAATAGGGAATCCATTCTTCTCTAGTTATAACTCCTCTATACCACCAGTTGCTATAAGTATACTGCCTCCAACTGCAGGATTCAAGAAGTCTGATCAAGTAAAAAAGGAGAACATAATTTTAACCCAAGGTTATTTCCTTACAGATACAAACCTTTCAGTCGTCTCTAACAAATAACCAGGTAACTGTATGCCCACAGCTATGCTATCAGATCTACAGACTTCACATGCAACATCTCAAGTGAGTTTCATGGGTTACTTCTTATGAGGCACATTTAAAGAAAACATACAAGTGGATTAAAGCTTGACCATGTGGGAAAAGAAACAAAATCCCAAACAAAACAGACCATGTGCTGGGAGGAAGGGTAGGGGAAAAGTGGAGCGATGTACCATGCATAGACTTTCAGATTCATTGTTTGAATTCGAACCGGAAATGATCATTTGGCAAAATCCCTTTTCCAAACTATGGGCCTATTCAGCAGAAATGATAAATAAAATATTACACAGCCTGCAGAAATCAAGTGTGACTTCTACAGCAAAAAAGCCACAATGGGCAAGTCTGTGGAACTGCTGTGGGCTGCAAAAATTCAGGGTTAAGCAGTTTCTTCATATCAGGGTATTCCAACTTAGACCTGCTATTCCTGTACCTTTTTCCTGACCTCCAGTATTTTATATCTCTTTAAAACAACTAAAATACTTCAGAAGTCTTCACTGTGCTGGAGACGCTTTGAAGGTTTTATTCAATAGTTCAAACCCCTGAAAAACTTACTCGAGTCTCAGAATATATAGAAGAAATGCAACCTCTCATTGTAATGCTTTATCTTCCTATTGTCTGACCTGCGAAGCCCAAGCAAACCAAATGAAGCTTAATATCCTGAAAACACAATGCTGATAACAGCACTGGCACACTGTTATCAGTACTAGCACCAGCAGCAGGTCTAAGGGAAGTGAATGACGAAAGAAGGATTAATAAAAAAGGCATTCCAAAAATGACCAATACCTCCCAACCCTACTGCCTTCCAAATAAGGATTACAACCAAGCAGGTGAGAAAAGCGAGCCAAAGTTTCTGCTGAATAGGGTCCTCAAATGAGAGATGTCAAACAGGTGATCAAACAATGATGAGTACACAAATTCCGTAGACTCTTACCACCAATGGGGTTAGCAGACTGTGATCCTGACCAAGTGTAAAGGCAGGATTAGGGTAGGGGTTTATAATCCATGAAGAGGGAGGGAGCAGAGCAGATTAAAGAAATGGATGGCAAATGGAAATAAGAAAGCTTTAGTCATTTCACACAGGAAAAAAAGCCACAGGGGGTTATGTTAAAGCAGTGCTTTTAAGTAGCTTCCACAGTTGAAAAATTAAACTCAGATGCTATGCACAAAGCAGATGAAGCAAAGCTGCACAAGCAAATTACAATTCTTCAGCTTTCTAATCAATAACTGGATAATACTGAAGAATTCCATTTCAATTAAACATGAAACTGTAGCCTTCATATCACTCTCAAAGAATACTGCATTGCCAAAAAGGTTCAAGAAGTTCAACAGCTGAACAGAAAAAAAAAACCACACACAAGGCCAAAACTTTACTTTAATTTAGAGACAGACAGTAAAGGAACTGAGCTGCAGGTGCGGTGGATGACAAAGAACCAACTCACAATGGCACAACTGAAAAGACTTGCACAGAATTTCAGATTTTCCTCTTTAAAATTCATCTGAGGTATAAGAGTAAGAATTTGTTCCCATTCAGAAACTTCATTCTTTTTCTCTGAATGAAGATTGCAATGTCATTTTTGCACATGTTGCTGAATGACCTGACAACCAAACAGGAAAGGAGAGGAAACAAATGGAGCTATTTTTTTCCATAGAGAAGAATAAGCCAATAAGCTATATAGATTGTATAGACACTTGTTTTATGCTACAATTTAAAAGTAGGAGAGTAAAGGGCTTCTGAGACCCTAAAAAAAAGCATTCAAATTTGCAAGTCTTTCATAAAATGATCTTTGAACAAAAGCACTGAATAGTTGTAACCTAAATTGACAAAAGCATCTGTGTTACAGCAATTATTAAAACATAAAAGCAAAAAGCTTCAATCTGATAGGAAGCTGTTCTCCCACTATCTGCTGGGGAAGTAACCAAGCATGGACACATAGAGCACTTTGCTCCCCACAAGGATGAGACAATTTCCAGTCAGATAAAGCAACCCCAAAGCTGGCACATGGTGCCACAACTGCCCTTCACCTGCCCACTTCTATGTGCCTGGGTATCTTCCTTAGAACATCTCAGAATTCTTGTTCTCCCCCACTGACAGGTTCTAATGAGCTATCTGGAGCCATCAGTGATGAACAGAAACACTAATGAAAGGCTGTAAAGATGCATTCATGCATTTAATTTTCACACATCATCGCACGTAAACAAATCTACTTATTTCAGTACCAATTCAACTTATCTCTTTAGACATTAATACTGTGCGAAAAGATCCAAGCGCTAGAGAAGTGCCCAGCTTAAAATGAAAACAGGTATGTGTGGCTGAAAAACAAGGCTTTTTGAAAAATGACAAATTAGGTCTGGCAGGTAACACTGAGGACACCATTCAGTGGACCCGCTCCTCTGTATTTCTCGTCCATGCCTCATTTGTGCCTGACACAGAAGTTAACTGGTCTTTTGTGTTGGGGAGGTCAGAAATGGGGGGAAAAGAATGTTGAGAAGTTATAACTGAAGACAGAATTTAAGGGTAGATTTAGCTTTCATTTCTTGTTCCAATATCTAATTTAATTGGCAAATGAAGACCTAACCTATTATTTTGTCCAGAGAAAAACAACATGAATTAGAAAAGCATGCAAATACCACTGACCCAAAACACTGAAAAAATACCTTCATTGCTGTCTGGCGATGAAGAACCTAAGGCACAGAACAACAACTCAGTATGCAGCTATGTTTTAAAGTTAACTTTGACTGTAGCCATTGGTCAATGAATATATGCTTAAGCATTTGGCCTCTTTATCAGGAATAACTAACAAATAGAATATACATACGCTGCGACTGTGACACCACTTTGGTTCTACTCCGTCCTCTTGAATCTGTTTTAGAATTGCCAATACCAACAGAAGGTGTCGAAAGCTTTGTTCGTATACGACCTAGAACAGAAAAAACGGCATTAGATCAGTTTTTCACAGTAATGTAGAAAGCAAAGCATCAGTAGCATTTACTAACATTCTCTTAAGTTTCTGCAGATAAAAAAGCAGCATAACATAACTCAACTGGTGAAGATTCACTTGGGATAATTAGTAGAAATTTGAACAGCTTGAAGGACTTAACAGTGGAGGAATCAAAGTACTTCCCCTCTGATGCTGCATGTTTCTGTAAATGATTTACACTATCACTTGAACACCCTGACTCTAGCCAGCTCGTTCTTGCTTCCACCATCAATACGTTGATGACATTAAAAAAAGGGAAGCTTATTAAATACAATAAGCAATGCATATGCTAATGCTGCTGTACCAGGTACAGTCTTCTCAGGATTACTTGTGCTTGTAATTCTACCTTTGCTGTTAGAAACCTATAAAAATTACGTTGACTGGGTTCTGAGGCTTCCTCCTAACTTCACTCCTCAGAAATCTAAATACTGGCTTTCCTGTCAAGGAAGGTTCCACCATTTTAGCCTGGCCACAGTTACACAGACTTCTACCTGATTTCCCAAGCCTTTCACAGCATTTTACAAAGAGCAAGTACACTTAAGTACTTCTCAGCGAGAACACAATATAAGGAAATGCTACTCTCCTCAAAAGGACTAAACCAATCTATTCACTTCTCCCTACAAAGCCAAACCACCTTGGTTTGGGTTTAACTTCTCTGCATTATTAGCAGTGTTCCTCATAACACCCAGCATGTACAGTGAAACTGCAGAAGAAAGGAAGACCCCAGTTGGATGAATCGTAAGTAACTGAAAGATTATTCACAGAAGAAAATAGTAGAGGTATATCCTACATTTCCTGAGCCAATCTCTGCAGCAACAGGGAAAATTGAAGTTAAAACCATGCTAACTAAGTTCTCACAAGTGGCAAGAACAAACCCCAAAAAGCTTATACAGGGTAGATACAGCTCAACAAGCAATTCGCTTTAAAACCAGCATCATTAAAATATTTTCTAGACATTTAGAGTCAATACTAGACCCAGAAGAATTAGGTACACAGACTGGTATTAAGTCCTAGCCTCTTTAGGCTTTCCACAGCAGAATTTGGAGACCAACCAAGTTAATATTATTCATCCAAGTAGAGGGAATAGCCATAGATGAGAGTCTATAAGAGAATCAGGATAAAGGAGGTTATTCACTAAACTGTTAGGAAACAATATGCTAGCGAGAACGGTTAGATTAACTAGTCCAAACTCTACTAGTTATCCCTGTGCAATAGCAATGTTTTCCCACTGAGTGCTGTGAGACTGCAAGGCATGTAACTGCATTCAGAATCTGGCCCAAAACCCTGGGAATACAGAGTGCCACTATTTCGATACCACGTTAAATTACCACTTGGAACCTGGTTTAATTTTATCAGAGTATAAAATTTGTGCTTCTGAAGCAAATGAACTGTTAACTCACTTGGAGTCTCTACATGCCTTTACTGATGACAGGTTTAAATGTCAATAGCGTTTTGAACATGAATTCTCAGGTCTCAAAGACATGAGTAATAGTAGCACCTGCTTCCCAGAACACGAACACATCTGATGAAATATTCTGTGACAAGACTGGCTTTAAAAAACAAATGCAAAATTATAAAGCTCCTATGTTTTTTACGCTAAACAAAAAGTTAAGCCATGGCACTTCTACTGCAGATGAGCACTTGAGAAATGAAATAAAAGCAAAAGAACTCTAAAGAGACTACATGACAACCAAGTATTAGATGCATAAGCAATCTGGACTTATGAACCTCCACAAAGCCCCGGAAAGATCATATTCTACTTTTCAAGCTTAATTCGTATCAATGAAAAGATGAAGCTGAAAATATTAGCCGGTCTAGCAAAATATTTTCTTACCATCTTCAGAAGCTGTTCCTAAACAGAAAAAAATAATAAAATACATGATATTCCAAACAATATTGTGTCTTTCCAATTCCTTTCTGAGATTAATTTTATGAACCTTGACAAATTTTACCCAGAGGGCTAAAGCTTTTCTGTTGCAATTCTATTACTGAACTGCAGAAACAGTATCAAGAAACACCAATACTATACTGCTAGTGAGTTACAGAAACACAGTATTCAGCACTGGCTTCCAAACTGGTTTACAAAATCACCACAAAAAAGAAATAGGGGAAAAAATCAAAACTGAGATCAGTCAACAAAATGCCACGTACAGATGAAAACAGGCATTAAAAATATCTGAGTGCAAGACCTTCTGAAAATGAAAACATACTATTAAACATTATCGGGGGAAAAAACACAGCGTTTCCCACACCGGAGAGTGATAACTGGACAGGGGACAGCAAGGAGCATGACTCCAAATTGAGTCCGTGATGTCTCTGAAAATGCACAAGATGGAGTTTTGCTCAGAGAAGTAGAAGCAATGAGTTTGCTGAAACCAGATCACACATGAACAAGTATGCCAAGCTTAAGGCTTGGTGATGACAAAATGAGAGTCAGACAAATCTCTTTACTGACATCAGTACTCAGGAGTTGATGGGAAGCGATCTCAACAGCAGTCCTGCCTCTCTCCAAGTTCTTTTGAAACAAATCTGATCGTGGAATAAAACACGTACTGGTAGTGATAAAAATGCTGAATGCCTCAAAAAATCCCAAAGGGTATTCCCATTTCTATTTTCACTTTCTGCCGTTTCTGCCTTGAAAAAGAACTTCGATGACTACAACATCTGTCAGTGCCTTTGGCTGGCCTCAGCTGAACTTCCTCGGCAGATCTGGCCTTGGCTTCCTCATCTTACACTATCTTCAAGGTGTTAGTTTAAAAACCTCCCTCTGAAAGATTAATTCAGTGTAAATTTCAATGCTTCTTCACAAAAACCCGTTACAGTAACATGTACATAGGAGTGCCTCAGTTTTCTAGTTCAAATTAGCCAGTCTCTATCAAAAAACCCCAAACCCTAACGTATCCGCCCACATCCAACACTGTTCCAGAGCTGGATCTTGGAAGGCAGGTTCTATGCAGCACCTAAGCAAGGCTAACAGCTAACTGCTCCTAAAAAGGGATCGTTTTGCTTCTCCTTCTTTATGCTACCCCCTGGTTTGGATGGCTAAAGGCTCACTATCTGCTCCAAGAGCTATGTGACAGAAAACTACTCACTTTTGGTTTACGAAATCAGTTTTCAGGTGTTTGTTTGTCTCCAGTGAATGAGAGTGGATTATTGTAAGACACTAGCAAAAGAAGTGGTAAAACCACATGGCCAAGATTAGTGGAGAAGTTAAAGAACGTTAGTTCCTCCTGGTGGTGGTGAGATCAGAGCAGCTACAGTTGGAGAGCTAAGCTGTGTTCATCCTGCCCCACACATCACCCCTACAGACACCCTCTAGAAAAAACCCTGTTACACTGACCAAGTGTGGGACACTTTCCCTACTGCTCTTAAAATGATGTGTGGGACACCAGTAGTTGTGACTCCTGGTCTTAGCAGAAGAAAAAGCCTGGACACACGGCCCTAAGAACCTTTGTTGCTGGTGACAATGTGCAGAAGCTCAAGATTAAGTGTTTAGCAGGGACAGTTACGAATAAATCCTATTATACGCAACATAAGGGAATCTGACATGGAAATATGCAAGACTTATTTCCCATACAAACTCCCCTCATTCTATTCAAGCAGGCTTGCCACCTGCATTGCTCAAATTTTCATGTATACTCTCAACTGCTTCTCAAGAAACTGATGATCTGTGCTTTAAAATGATTCGGGATTCCGGGTTTGAGGGATCTACCACAACACGCTTTATTATAAGGGAAGCCAAACTTAAAGACAACTGCTGTGAGAAGCTCGATTTTCAACTGCTTTGCAGTTAGGATAAAAATACATGACAACTGCCTCCATACATTTAACACAACGAATTAAGAAAACCTGAGCGCTAAAACATAGCTGGAATATGTGGTAAGCTATTTTAACAGATAGGTCTTCTTAACAAACTATTGTTTAATAGAATTGCACCTTCTACTCTCCCACTGCTGTTCTGCCACAAAGCCAAATAGTTTGACTTTACAGGTAAAACTTACAGGAGATGATGGAACTACAGCTAGTTTTAAAAATGCATGTATTGATTAGACTTGCTCTGTAATTAATAGAGCTTTTAAAACAGAATAGGAGCAACAACTGTTTCTGAGAAAGCTTTTGCTGCTGACAGACCAGTCATCAAAAACATTGATAAATACAGCATTAACACAACACATATATGAAGACATCAAGATTACATAAGGGTTAATGAAAACAGCATACTGTTTTGTTAATGACAAGAAATACATTAAATAACAATTTTACATAAGACACTTTATTAAGTATTTAATAGAATTAGAGGACAGACTAAATGATTTCTTACCATCCATCTTGTCAGAAGTATCCTCTTTGTTGAAAAAGCAGGCAAAGAAACATGGAAAACTTAGTGTGTTAGAATAAAGGTGTTCACAGCAGAGTCATAAAACATTAATTAAGGAAAATACATTAATATTAAACACAGCAGACATGTTTATCTAATCCATGCATGTTTAAGCTACCTTAAGTAAAAGTAGGTTTCTCCCAGTACAAGGTACAAAACTGTGGAAAGGGGTAAAAGTATCCTGCCCAGCCATGTGGAATCTCTCTACATTACCCAGATTGAAGAAAATCCTCACAAGTTAAATATTTATGATCTGTTTCAGGTTTGGTATCAAGCACTACTGAAGCCTTAGCACATATTTATATCATTACTGAGCAACAGTATTTATATTCCTCATAAAATTTGCTCCTGAGCATGAAGTTCCACCTGGACTAAGGAGCAGCAGGAAAAAAAAGACATGACAACAAAGATAGGGCAAATGGATGGAAGTTCCACTCTGGTTCAAAAGCATTAAAGAATCACCAGTTCAGCTGGAAGGTAGCACACATGTATTCTGACAGGAACAATCAAAATCAAGCCATTTAGCTTGACAGATATAATTACAGCTCCAATCTCCTCAAGAAGGACATTAATAGTTGACTATGTCAGAGGCAGTCAACATTTAGAATAACTGGAGGATGTCCTCCTGCTTCTAGAACAGTCTTTATAAAAATAAGTCATAAATAAGCAAGAGTTCTATTAATAATAAAAATGGGACAGGCAGAGACAACTTTCAGTTACTAAGTTCATGAACTTGTGGTCCTCTGAGGCTCTAAATCTGGCAGCTCTTTAAGCAAAAGGTGGATGCTTCTCTGTAAGGGAGGGTGAAAATTAACCCAAGCTTCAGGAGACAATGTTTCTTATTTGGGTATTGACTGCAACACCCGAGAAGATGCGGAAAGCAGTGTGGGAATACAAGAACATCTTCTAGGCATTTTAGCAGCATGGTCAGCATTATCTTGACAATTCTGGCACTTAAGTGTCCACATTTGGACTCATATAACGCAACCCCCTTGCCATGAACAGAGGGAAGCTTACAAATTAGCCCATTTTCTGAAACATGGCACTTGCTTGGATCCACACACAATTATCTTAAGGTTACCCTTTGAAAACTAAGAGCAAATAACATTTTGAGGTGGATTGTGTGGTTAATGCATACAAACATACAACAGTCACACTCTGCATGTGTAATTTAATTACCTTACCAATATTAAAAATACAATTAGGAGAATAAGCCAAGCTCCATCAAGCAGTACTGTGCCTGTGTGACTGCAAACAAACCTGGGCCTCCTTGACCATCACCGCCCTTATAGCACCTGCACAGGATTAGCCTTTACTGTACATTGGTAGCATCACATTATTGTGCCCTTTCAAACCACCACTGCTTTCTTCTCCATGTGTGATAGCATCTGCTAACAAGGCAAAGCTTTCCAGCTACTCAAATCCTTCAAAAGAATCTGACCTGGACTTACTGCCTGCTTATTCTGCTCCCCCACCCTCACTCATCAAACCCATAAACTGTGAAGAGAATAAGCCATTTCTTTACCTCTGTTTTTTAACCCTACATAAACCCACGACTATTCACTTCCCTGAAAACCTCCATGCCCTCCTCCCTCAACCCTTGCTTATTACAAAATCCTGGGCATGAATCCCATACTGCTGAAAATGTTCTGAAAGCAAACCAATACCCCCATCGAGAGCTAACTTTCTGTGAAACAATTAAAACCAAAGCAATCCCTTCATTTCAGCAGCATCAAGAAGACAGATTAACAGAGAAAGACTGCTCCCTTTTCTGTTTTACTTTCTTTCTTCTTTCTACCACCACACTGTGTGCCACTTCTACTTCTCAACACCAGCTTTGTCTGACATTCAGAATATGTCTCCTTGCAAATCAAAACAGACCAGGCAATGATCTGATCCTGGAGAATAATCATCCCTCCTGTTTCAGGCTTTTAGGCATTAAGTTAGGAGGACCTGAGGATTCCACAAGCACCTCTCCTCCATCCAGCAAACGGGTGTCCGCCTGCTATCCAGGTTCTCCAATTCCCCTCCGTGGGCACTAGAGGGACCTCACACCCAAAATCGTTATTGCATATAGCAAGTACTCCTTTTAGACAGCACTGCACACATTCATAAACCTAACCCTAAAATCAGTGGTGTTCAAACCAGTTCAAGTAGGACCTGATGAAAAAAGAACCAGCTGATTTAAGCTAGTTTTCAACTCCAAAAAGGACAACAAACAACTTTGGAAACCATAGCCTATGTGTATCCCAACATTTCCCCAAACACAAGGTAAATCAGAACTACCTGGTTTCTCTGCCTCTCCTGTGATCATCTCCAGCAACACTGACATTAGGACATGCTTAGACAGCGATCTCGCTGGCACACAAGCCAAGAAGAAAATGCTAACAGTTTCCTGAACACTAAATCTCACTTCCCCCATTGCTACTCCTACAGTATCGATAACCTGAACAGACAAAACCCTGCCCATATTCCTTTACCCTTCCCATTTTGTGGAAGTTCTAGCATCTACCATCAATACCACCCAATAGTCTTCTGCACTCTTATCAGCTGTAGCACTATCTATGTCCAACAGCAAGTATTCTTATCAATGAAGACTGTCACCTACATGAAAAACATCCACACAGTTCCACCAACATGCTTAGGGAAAAAAAAATCTATGAAATCAATGTCATGCATCATTGTGTAAAAAACTTCTGTATTGTGTGAAGAAGCCACCACTTATTGCCAGGACGTCTCTTTAGCAGTGTTGTAAAACAGTCAGCTAAAGAGCTGAGAAAAATGGGAAATCAAAGAGTCCTAACACTCATTTCCTTAGTACTTCTAGAAACAAAAAGCCATGATTTCCTGGGGGGACATGGTTTAGTGTGAAGTGTCCCTGCCCATGGCAGAGGATTTGGAACTAGATGATCTTAAGGTCCTTTCCAACCCTAAATATTCTACAACTCTATGATTACCATCTGCTGTTAAGTGAGGGTACCACTCCATCCAGTGTTTAATATTAACTCCAGACTAACAAATGTAAAGACCACACTACAGACACACTCTTTGCAGTGCATTCTCCCAGCACAAGACAAATAAAACCTCTCGCTAAGCTGGTCACTTGCTCTTCTGCAACATCCCAGCACCACTGAAATGACCATTTTTCCACAGGCAGAAGTGCTTTCCTGTAACCCCCTGATAAACCCCTCAAGGGGAGGATGTCTCCCTTACCTAGGGATGCGTAGGAGCCTGGGGGCAGCCCGGCTGCCAAGAGGCGCCCGGCTCCGGTGGGCTGCCCAGCAGCATGGCGTGCCTTGGCGCCTGCGGCAGCGTTGACATCTATGTCACTGCGAGACCTCTGCAGCGCGCCCGGGCCTGCAGCGCTCTTGCTGCTGCCTGAAGCTAGCAAAGGAAGATTAGGAAATCAGTTGGCAATCAATGAAATGCATTGTATTAAACAGGTCAACATTCTCTACTACCGCAGCCTACCTGCGGAAAGGACAGAAAGCCACGTTTAAAAGGTGTAAGTCAAGTATTATGGAAGTTAAGAAAGAAACTAGACCTGGTATTGCCTTGAAATTCAGCTAAGGAGCTATTTATTTTACAGTAGTGTTCACCTTCACTCACCGTGAAACTTCAGCACTGTGCAGTAAACACTATGTGCCCTCACCCTAGTACAAATCATGTCATTCTTAACATTCATGTGATTTATTCTATCAACCTAAGGAAAGTCACGGCATCCCTTGTGATCCTGAGGGGAGATAATATCCCCAACACTTCAGCCGAGATACAGCCACCAGCAGGCTGAATGCTTACCTTGAATTGCTTCAGGGTCCCATCTTCTGTAAAGTATTTCTAGTCACCTCCTATTATGAACTGAGTATTAACTATTTGCTTCCATTAATTTTAACCGCTGTTTTATGTCTTCAAAACTTGACTCCCAATTTACCATCTCAGTATCCAGAAAAGAAGCACCCTCAGCTACTGGCCATTTGTAAGAAGGAGCTCAGTGATTTACTCCCAGCCAATTTGCTACTAATTGATCATCTGTGTCTTATACTTGCAGCAACTGGAAATACATAATACATGAAGCAAGTATGAGACAGCCTTAGCTCCAGATGTAGTCTGTAGTGACATGTACCATCGTTCAGCTTGTAAACAAGGGAAAAGCTTAAGACAGGAAAATGTTAAGCTGCATTTAAAGCTTTTAATTCAAAGGACACAAGGAACAATCATTGTGCATTATATCACATTATATTATTATATCACTATACTGCAACCACCTCACCTCTGCCTGCCAGGCTTGCTGGGTTGGCTGCAGACCATTTCGAAGATAGAGGCCGACTGGAAAAAGAAAACAACAAAACAAACCCATAAGTCTCATATATCAGATGCAAAAGTCAATAATAAAAGAGAAAAAAATCTTCTGTTCTTTTCTCCCCTTCAACTTTCTCAACATATTTTAGATAAGCACATTAAACACAGAATGAAAAGAAAACCACAATCATCTTATCTTTCATACTTCATAAAATCCCATTTTCTTCACAAAGCATTAGTTCTTTGGTTACCAACAGGCACGCTTGGCTAACACAAGGTTCAGACATGGTCAGTACAAAGTTTTAACCACAGGGCTGACCGTACACATCAGCTGTCAAACAAGAATGGTGGAAGCTGCACAAGAAGTGAGTTACAAATGACAAAGGAAAAGGCTGAATTTGGAAGCAGCTAGACTGAACTTCCCCTGTTTCAATGTGAGAGACTCCCGCAATTTACAAAAGGAGAAAAAGCCCATGTTTAGTCCTCTGTGGTTTTGCTCCATTTCCCTTTACTCTTACTGCAAAAAAAGAGTAGCTGCTGAAGCAGAATCTTTTGGTCTACTCAAGTTTAACTGTGAGCCCTTCCCTCCTGCCTGGTTCAGAAGGGTAAAATGCAGGCAGAGGGAGCAGGGAAAAGCAAAAGGCTATCAGAAAAAAGCACAATACTTTATTCATTGATTCCTACCTACCAATCTAAATATTCATCTGACCAGGAAGGTCTGTATTTACTGAAATAGTTGACTATTTCATCAACAATCAAATTACCACCTCAGTTGAGAGACTCAGCTTCAGTAAAAATAATCCCCAATTTTAAACCTGAAAGCAGAGATATAAGAGATGCCTCATGTGGTGCATTTACCTGAGTTATTAGCTCAGGTGCTCGATGACAATCCAGAGCTCAGCACTGTCACCTAACTTCTCACAGAAGATCACGTATTTGCAGCTTATTATGAGTAATACCTGCTTTGCTACCATTACTCACTAGTGGTTTGGAGGCACCTTGCTGCAAGTAAGTTGAGGAGGCTGAGGCAGATCTCCTGGGTCATCCTGACCATATAAAAGATGCTCCAGACAGAAGGCCCAGACAACTATTACAATCTATTGCAAGTAACATTTCACTTGAGCAGTTTCATGCAGGTAGGCACAAGTAACTACATTTCTAGCCTTTTTAAAACCATACTTGATCAAATGATTTGTCAGAACTGCAAATTCAGAGGGTCAAAAATTATGGGGGATCAGACTTTTGGGAGAACCATACCCACACTTCCTATGGCAGTCTACACAGGGAGAACTCAACATGTGTATCAGAAGTGAGAAATACAATTTTGGGTAACGCTGAGAAAACAAAATGCATCTAACTGCAAAATTAGTGAAAAAACAATTAAAAATTAGTTAATTTCAATATTATAATCTCTTCCGTTCATCTCTCCTTTAACTCTTCCCTTTCCATACTGTGGCACTTTATGGATCTACCAATACGAGAAGTAGCACTCGAGGATTTAAGAGTATTTTAAGATTCTACTTTCTCTGCCATTTAGTTTTTAACATTTTATTACTAAGAACTCATTAACAGCACTGCTTTTCAGACAGAGCATATAGATTAAATTAAACAACAGTAATTAACCTTTGAATAAACATTTCGTTGTGAAAAATAAAGTGTTACCAATAGCCCACATTACAGACTTATTTTTAAAGTGGTTTTTCTAATCACAAGTATCACAGGAAAGATAAGCTAAGCTTCTGGTATTTGAGGCAGCAGCCAAAAAGAGTGGAAAAGATTAACTTCCAATATGTTGGAAGCAGTCTGTTTGCAAGTCACAAGCGAGAGACAAGTTCTCTAGCTTTGGAAATGAAGCTTTGGAATTGAAATCATAACAGGTTTAAGTACTTTGAGGAAGCTTTTGAGAATTTAAAGACAAAAATCACCACGTACTATTTTACATTTCTACTAAAAAGCCAGTAGATTTCTACTGCTATTAGTACCTAAGCAAACTTTCAATTGTTTAGCTCAAGAGTGAACATTTTAATGCTCCACCGACTGCAGCACAGAGCCACTCTCCAATAATCACCATAGCTGCAAAATACTAGTAATGCATATTCAATACTGTGAAGACAGGAAAAAAACACCAGTCTCTGATCCGAATGAGCCTCCCTGCCCATGTGTCTTTCTTGTACTTCCCAGCAAAAAGGAACAAGAAGAGGGGTAACACCGCTATTGCTAGACACATTCATTGCACCAGGACACTGGACATCAGTATGTGAACCTTGAAGATACTGTGGTTTAACAGAAGCTGTGAAGGAATAAATACATGCATAAGAGCAGCCAGCTAAAATGCAGTTCATTGACTGCTCTTCTTTTTCATCTTGCTGGGGTAATACTGTCATACAACAAAATACAATGAAAGACTTATTGTAAAAACAAATATTGTGACAAAATGCAATTGCAGCTTTCCAGTACACCACAGACGTCTGGCTTATATGCTTTAGGGAAACAGATTTTATTTGTTTGTAGGCTAAGAGACAGTGAAGTGACCCTTACTTGAGGCTCTCCTGTGAGCTGGAGGATGACCTGTCTGACTGAGGGAGAGATGCAATACTGCCAGAATTCTTCAGGTAGGTCTGGAGGCTTCTTTGATAGGGCGGCTCAAGAGAATTGTACAGAGTCTCAGCTTCACTAGGAAAGTGATTCCTAAGACCCAGATAAGCCCTGAAAATAAGAGAATAACCACATGGTAATTCTTCCATATTTCACACTGTGGAGTCAGGAAGTAGATTACAGAATGAACCAGGGATGGGAAGGGAAGGAACTCAGGCTGAAAATATGCAATGCATACAATAGTGCTTATCAAATCATTAAAGAAACCAGCTACACTGACTGAATGAATCTTTGGAAAATAACAAGTCTATCCTCTGGAATTCTCACATTCACCTACTGCTTCTGGGGGGAAGCAAGATAAATTCTTTTTGGCCTTCTCACTAGACAAAGTGATACAGCTGTTCAATGACTTAATTGAGGGAAGGGGAAGCAAGGAATGATTATCTAGCAATATCAACCATTACAACTCCTGTTTCAGTAGAACCCTCAAATGCTGCATGACAGTATCAACTGCCTCAATTTTCAGAATGCCTTCTGCAAAAGAAACTAGACATTAATTCAGAAACATTCATTTTCAAGCTACTTGAGTCTTCTCCTTCAGCCATAGCTTGCTGCTCACCTTGATTAGAGCCTTCTATCACTTATGTAAAATATACAATTGTTCAGAGCAAAACGTAGCCCAAACTCACTTTCTTGCCTCCACTCTTGCTTCTGCATCAGCATCATGAATGCCCTTCTTGATCGTTTCAACCAAGACAGCTGCGTGCCTAGAAGACAGACATTCTTCATGCTCTTTTGCTACTCCACATTCTATTTGAAGCAGGCAAGTTTTACACTGTAATTGACATTTCTCTAAGATGTAAGCACCAGCTGAGACACTTCTTCCCAAAATACAAAGTAAACAAAGGCTCCAGCACACTGATGACACAGCTGCACTTTCGGTGAAGGTTTAGGTAAGCTTCCTCCTTCAGTCTAATCGAGTTATAATCTACTTTTTAGACATACATCCACGTATTGCACTGAAAAAGCTACTTAAAAATACCATTTTTAAGGCATCTGCTTTCCTGAAATGGAAAAGCTATTTCCCCTACTATACTGGTAGTAAGAAAAAGGAAAAAGTTAAGATTAGTAAGTCTGGAAATACCTTTGACAGCTTTTGGCCTATGAGTTCTTATCTCAACACATACTCAAAAAAACCAGCAAAGCACCTATCAGAACAACCAAAAATTGTGATGATAAACAGACTTGAATTCAAGATGGGGGTTTTTGGAGGGGATAAAGGGTTTGGTTTGGGTTGTGTTTGTTGTTGGGTTGGTTTTGTACATACATACACACTGTGACACAAATCAGGTGATCCCCCCATTGCTCTCTTTCTCAGGAGCACCTTGAGGGGTTGAAAGGTAACTATGCAGCTGGGAAAGTTCTTCCAATCCTTCTCTCTGGAGGCCCTGCAGACCCCTTCCTATTACTCCGTGCTCACAGGATACATTCTGCAGACATCATGCACACAGTATTTTCCTGTCTACCCAGAGAAGCTACAGTGTGCTTTTAATCATTAAGAGAAGAAGTCTTCCAGCTTAATCCTGCCTGCCCTCTCCCATAGCAAATACACAAACATCCTTCCAGGATAAAGGACAGAAGCTTCCCAGTGCATCTTTGCTACACAGGATACATGACATAAATGACACTCATGCTCACACGTGGCGTAGAAGAGGCAGAGGGTAAGGAAAAGAAACAACACAAAGTCAAGGTTATACCATGGTTTAGAGTGTGGTGTCCCTGCCCATGGCAAAGCAGCTGGAACTAGATGATCTTAAGGTCCTTTCCAACCCTAACTATTCTATGATCATACAACTCCTGTCTCCCTGCACTTGAATAAGCCACATGACCCCCTGTACTAGAAAGGCTGGCCAACACCAAACAACATAATCCAATTAAAGGATTCAATGAAAAGATTTCTGTCTTGAAATTCATTAGTAGTTTATTTTAGGGAAAAATTATACTGGTCCATACCTTTCCAATGAATGTGTCTGCCACTCCTGTAACAACAGGTCTAGAAATTCAAAGGAGCGCCTAGAAAGAACAAAAAGTTGTAATTAATACTCATTTCTCTAACGTGCTTGGGGAATGAACAGTAACTTTATTCTTTCCCCCTGAGAGAAACAAATACTTAAATATAAGTACATTTATCTGGCAAATAAAAGCATTGGTTGCCTTACTGCAAAGGTAAAATATTCTGTGGAGAAAGCACAAATGCAGGCTAACTGACCCTGAACTTCACAAAACAGATGTGGTTCAATTAACCATCCTATTGCTCAAGTCATGCTATTACACATGCGCTTCACTAGTTTACTAGCCACAAAATAACACACAGAAGCCAATCCAAGCATTCAAGTATCAGGTCCTTGGAAAAAGCAACATGCTGGAAGTGCCCCTCAGACATGAGAACACACTGATCCCTCACACCCTACCTCAGGTAGCAGCCACTGTCCCAGTCCCAGAGTCCCCAGCATGGTAGGATTGTTATTTTGGGCACACCATCAGACAGCCTAGCTCCAGGCACACAAGTTACTAAGTTCTGCTGGCATCAGGAGAGCAAGGGGCTGGCACACAGCCCATGCAGAACACTGCAGTGCTGCCACAAGAGCTAACCTCACAAGGTCTGTCAGCTCTAGCCCAGACAGCCAGTAACTCATGGGCTCAGGCTGGTTCTTTGCAGAGATACATGCAGCTGTTTCATACTCTGCCAATGCCTCTCCATACCAGTGCTGTTTAGTCTCATTAGACTGAGCAACACAGTTTCAACCACAGCTTCTTCTTTTGTCTTCTGCTTTTGAATCAGAAGGCACTTTTCCCAAGAAGTGTTAGGAACATTTTAAATCAGAATGAAATCTGCTGAAGGATACAGCGTACGTCCCCCCATATGGCAGAAAGGACCATTCCTCAACATCATCCAATCTAACTTTGCTGAAATAGTTTTTGTAGTTCACTGTGTACATCAGATTTGTGTAATCAGACATAATGGCCACAAGTCTTCAAATCTATTTCCAACATATGATCATCAAACATAAGAATAAACAGCTTAATGATTTGCTGTTTATTATGTACTCACCTTCTAACTGCAACTGATTTGGAGGTACAGTTGCTTGTTATTAAAGGTATGAGTCGTGGCACATGAGTATGCTAAGGAAAAAAAGGACAAAGCAGTTAATGACAAAAGCATTCCTGAATTTGTGCTGCACTAAAGTCAAACAAAATTAACAACATAATAAAAACTGCAGTCATCTGAAACGCTTACTGAAACTAAATGCAGTTTCTGTAACAAGAAACTTCTGCTAGCACGTCAATTGATTAAACCTACTTTTTAACAAAAGGTCAAGCAAAAAGTATTTCCAATGCCATCAACAATCACATCATCATATGCAGTATTTAGCTGTCAGAAGCCATGTATGAAGGCTCAATGTAACTGTCTCCCCAAAGGGCTTGTAAGTTGATGCTGTTTTAGTTTTGCCAGGGAAGAAAAAGCCACAGACGCAGCAATCTTACAAACAAGCTGTGAAGCAAAACGTAAATCAATCAATCTGAAACTATGGGCATTCTTTTAGCGATCAATGCTACCAGTGCTACAAAGACCATCCTTTTAATGCAAAACATGTCAATAAAATGAAAGCATTTACATGTAATATAAGCAAGCTTATGTGTGTAAACGATGTGGAAACACCAAACATCCTCATAGGAAAAGAAAACTTGAACTACTGTAAGGTAAGTAGGTAAGATAAGCTACCTGAAAACCAAATGCAATACTTGAATTCAGAATTAAAGCAGCCTTGCTTCAGCTTATCTTAATTAACTGTAAACACAGAGTATTAACATTTTAACTCCAAGTAAGAGTAACATGGTTCAGCAAATCCATTTTAGTTCATTTCTTTACTTCTTTCTCGATTAAATACACAAGATAACTTCTAAACCAGTCCCAAATACAGTGTGAAACTGTGGGCTATTAAAACCTGCTTAAAAAGTACAGTGCTGAGCAATTCCCACTATGTCATGTATCACACTTTCTCCCTAGGTTATTGTCCCAGGATGTAAACACACAGATCACCAAACAAGCAGAGCTGATTATGAGCTCTCAAGAGTACTGCCAACTTCAGAAGTAGGAGAGAATTACTCCAAAAATCTGGAAGACTCAACAGTTGCATTTGCTCATACTGATACCTTTTTGCACATGGTTTTAGCCTTTTGTTTGTGTTTTACATAGTTTTAATTTGAAAAGCAGTATGTGACTGCCAGGAAGGGAACAATAAACCATATCAGGGGAAAGAATAAGATGTTTTTACAGATGGAGAAACCTATATGTTCCAAGTCTTTGGAGCTATTGACATTGTAATTTCTAGAAAGTCTTTTGCAAAGGAATCAAAGCCTCAGGCTTGCTTTCATTCGGCTTTCAGACTGCACATTTCATCTGCTACCCTTTGAAGCTATCCTGATACATGCTTCCTCCCAACCCACTTGGCAGCTCAATTGCCCAACCTGAATCCCTACTCCCTTTGGAAGTGTTTTTCTGCCACCACACCATCCCATCATGATACACCCCCCCCCCCCCTTCCCCTTTTAAATTGGTTTCCTGATTTACTATGAGTCAAGAAAGGGTACAGTAAGAGCTATCTGGAAAAGAAAGAAGAAATCCAACAAAGGCACAAAGATGATGGGGCTCTTCAAGATCCCCAGTGTAATAGAGCCTCCCTCTTTTTCTGTAGACTCATCATCTATTGGTTGGGTATTTGAACACCACAGGGAGGATTTCTCACTTTTATATCCCCAGTGTTAAATTACAGCTAAGAGTAACAGAAGCTTAAACAAAATGAGGACAGCTGCAGCCAATGTGCAGGTTTGTCTCCAACTGACCTGAGCCAACAAAGCCAACTTAATTTAATCAGTGAATTTTAACTTCATGCTGCTTTCCTGATGCCTGATTTGTTCCCATAAACAAGAAGACAGGGTTAGTTTGTACATGCCTGAGCTCATCTACTACAACTACACACGGTATTATTATCTTACAACTTTAATCATTCTGTGTAAGGTGTATTCCTCCCTCCACCATCAACTCTGTGCCATCAGCCATCTCACTGTATATTTTAAGAGTCTGGGATAAAAATACCAATGGATCTTAGCCCAAGTGTTGATGCAAAGGTAATGCAGAAGTCTCAGAGCACACTCTCAGAGTCATGGGCAGACTGAGTAAGTACAGATTCCAAAACATACAGAGGATGGCAATAAAAGGTGTGAGTGATGAAATCACTTTGGTTTCCAACAAACTAAACAATTAAAACAATGGATGAGATTGTGGTGAATACCAGGAAGTGCCTAGCATTAAGAACACTATAGCTTTTCATGTAGAAACTACAGGCAACATCTCACTTCTATTTGAAAATAGCAGTACAAATCCCAAAACTCTAGCTAAATATCTTGTCTCAGATACCAGTCAGTACCAGCTGCATAAGGAACAGACAATAAAAACCAGCTAGTATACAGTATTTCTTTCATCTATATGCTAGAGCTTTAAGGACTCAGTTTATAAAGTTCTTAAACCCAGAGACTAAAATCTCTATTGGGCTTCTCTTCCATGAGCTTGTGCTTTCTGAACTGATCTGCATAGGTCCGGCCTTTTCAACACTTTATCATTAACTCCATGGTTCCAATTTGTTTTTAATACTGTGTCTATTTTTTTCCCCTTCTAAAAATAAATAGTTTTGTTTTGTTGTTGTCAGGAAAATAATAATCTTACTAGCTCCTTAATTACTAGCTTAACTTTGCCTTGTAAAAAGGCAGTTTAAAGCACTTACCTTTGAAATACATCTGCCTTTTTTACAATGAACACATTACAGACTTATTATGAAAACAGACTTGCTTTTCATACCTATTCCTCCATCTTTATCATGATAATGCTGCCAGGTGGTTTCAATGGTAAGTAACATTTGTCCATCTGTGACATAAAATTACTTTCCCATTATAGAGTGATTTGTAATCCCTTATTTCAGAAATGTTATCTCTGCTAAGAGCCACTACCTGAATACTCCCCAGTAAGCAACATGAGAGAGGAACACCTACCCGAATAATGAATCTAATGGCTGCACACCCAGAAGTTGCCATCACTTTGGCGCTGTTGGGAACCAGGTTAAAAAGAGTAGGCACAATAGCTTCAGCCCCATGATCAAATTTGTTTCCCAAAACAGTTGAAAGGTGGCTAGTTAGGAAAAAGAAATAAAACTTGTTAACAGAAACCAATTTCTTAGCCTTAAGGTAACAGAGTTGACTGTACATTTTAAAGACTTATCTTTCAGAACAACAGAACTTAACTTCATGATACCCAAGTCCTCTCCTCATTAGAAATGCAAGATTTGCGGAACGTTTTTGCTACTTAGCAGACACGTTAAAGGGTGAACAATAATAACTTTATTTTGCAATGAAAAAGAAATACCATGATTTGAAAGGCAAAAATTCTCATGTCCACATAAAAAACATTCCTTCTGCTTTCTTAACACACTTTGAGAATACAGAGATCTAAAAATCTTATGAAAATTACTGAGATTTTTTGCCTTTGAATGCAGGCAAACCTACTGAATTTATCATAATGAGCCAACTATTACATCTGACTCCCTTGTTTATTAAAGGTTATGGTTTCAGTTTTGGCAAATTGTACAAACACATACAACATACAGTAATTTAACTGTCCAGTGGTGACAGAAAATGCTTTTTCCATGCAGAAGCTATAAAGAATTTGCAGTCAGCACCAAATGACACATCCAAATGTATCGAAGTTTTAGGGCTCAAGTAAAATTCCAGGCTTTTAAGCATGGATAAGGACATTTCCACAGTACTTTTAACATTACTTTTGACTTCATGTTAGGAAAGGTCAGCGTTATTTTCTCAAAGCCTCAATCTCCCTGGCAAGGACAGTGGCACACTCCAACAGGTCTCCAAGGTAGCAATGGTGCTTTTACCCCTGTCCTTGAATTCAGTGAGTGCCCAAGATGATAAGGGTGAAGGTCTTACTTCTGTGAAGCCATGGCTTCTAAAATTACCATGGACGTGAACAAAACCACCTCCACAAAACATGCAATATTCAAACCACCATAAGGCAGCTCACTTTGCTACTACAAGTAGTCACAGTGAAGTCCTGTGCCAGTCACCAAAGCATAAGTGCTCCTAAGACAAGCCCCCAGTATTACAATGCAAGTTAATACAAACTGCTGTAAGCACTGCTAAGTACACAAGGCAAAGATGGGAACTTGTTCCGCACATACAATCTGTTATAGGGTTATCAGCGACGTATATGTCCTAAAAGAGCAAATCTCTTTAAATGTTTTTCTCTCTAGCTTCAGCCACTGACTTGATTCTTTCTCAGTCATAGTGTACAGCAGCCCCACAGGATACTCCTTCCTGCAGCACTGCTAAGGCACTTTAACTCAAATTAATCATTCAATGCAGCACCATACACAAGCGCACGCAAGCGGTACTTACGCTACAGTAATGCAGGCTTCTCTAACCACCTGGGATCTCAGGTCCTTGGCCGACAGCTTGAAAGCACCATCCAATAAACGTAAATGCTGGAAAAATCCATCATACTGTGCAGCTCCAGCAACAAGCAACGACCGAACTTTCTTCAGCTAGAAAAATGAAAGGCATTTCATTTAGGACACCACCAACATGCACTGCGAAATAAAAAAGCAACAACTTCATTGCAGGCAAATGCTTTCAAAACTCAAACTCAAAGCAAAGCATCATCTTGAAATACATAGCAGTAACTTTGAAAAATGTAAAAACATTTTATTACTTAAACTCTAGTGATAAAAAGTCTCATATCCCAGTCCGCAAATGTACCAACACATAAACGCTGTACAAATACCTGCTTCTGAACACTAAGACTCCATAAACCTAATAAGAAATAAAAATGCTACACACACACATTTGAATCCTGCAAGTGCAACTTATTAGAGCCACACTACAGAGGTGCTACTGCTAGCAGTTCACCTGCAGAATACGCAGGTCTGCATCAAAACAACAAGCCCGAGGAAGCTGTGGCCTCCCCATCCCTGGCATTGCTCAAGGCCAGGTTGGACAGGGCCTTGGGCAACAGTGTCCAGTGGCACGTGTCCCTGCCCATGGCAGGGGACTTGGAATTAGGATCTTAAGGTCTTTTCCAATCCTAACCATTCTATGATTCTATCATGTCAGCTGAAACCTACATGACATGATGGCTTTTAGAAAAGCTTCCACTTAAATGCCAGCAAAAATGTGTTTCGGCCTTTTTAAAATACCTGCTCAAACTCATTTTGTATACAAGATGCAAGGTTTGAAAAGGAAATATCGTCAATTATCTTCAATTACTCTTGCTTCAAGAAAAGCAGTTTAAAACACCCAGCCGCCTCTCCTTTCTGAAATACACCCAGACCTGAAACTGCCCAAGTTTACCGCATTGGTTCGCTGATCCCAATCATGCTTGTCATCCGAGAGAATTTCCCTGATTTTGTTCAATGTTTCTTCAAGTTCTCGACTCGAATAGATCTGAAGTATTAAACAAACAAACAGAAAAATGAGAGACTGTTAATATCCAGCTAACCTGAAGGAAAGGAAGCCGAGAAGACTGAAAATACAATAGTAATTATGAAAACCTTGCCCCCAAAGTTCCAGAGAACTGCCTAAGAGGCATAAAGAGGCTTTTAAAGAGCACTGAGCAGTGAATAGCCATTAAAAGCTGAAGAATCTACGTTTTCCTCAAGAGTTCAACCTAATGAAACTCAACCAACAGCTTTTAACCTGATGCAGCTCTTTCAGGGCAGGGAGTCTCTCCTGCATTCTAAGAGCGTGAGGCTCTGTGAGGCTTTAACTGGGCTGGCCAGTCAACACCAAAATAACACCTTGTCTGGAAACACATATTAAAAGCTTCAGCAGTTTCTATATGTATTACTACTCCAAGCCTGTCATTTATTAACTTAGGCAGTCAGTATGTAAAGGTAAGGAACAGCCTCCAGAGTTCATGCCACACAGTAACTCCAGCAAAACTGAAGCCTGACCCACCTAACCATGCGTCAGTCGCTATCTGGTAACACAGGAATTAACACATTTATTGATAACTGCACATGCACAACAGGGGATTTCTAAAGAAAAAAGTAACAAGTCCAGAAGATTTGTCGTTAACATCAGAAATTAACTGATTCCCCTTCTGTTCTCTTTTCTGCTTTCACGGTAGATGCAGAACTTCAAGTTCCCTCACCCCAGATTGAGGACAAGTTGAAGAGGGTATGAAGCAAATACTAACCAGAAGCTTGATCTGCCCACAGTTTTTTCTAAAGCATATTTTCAGCTAAAGATTTCTAACATTTTGGATCAAAAACTGTTTACACAAACCCATTGGGCAGAACACAGCTGCCCATACACACGCATCTGGGGCCACCTGAGACACAGCCAAGACATCCACATGGGGATGGCCAATACAATTCAGGACTTCAAGGAAACTCATAACTTTCTAGAGTGTAAGCTTCAGGCCAGCAGGACAAGTAAATAGCCATGTCTGCTGCTCCCACATGACCTATTTAGGTCCAAGACACAACTTTTCTATATGCAAGAGCATAGACAATGCAGGGAAAGCAAGAGGTTAGGGCACTGCTTCGCATGAATTCCTGAGAAGCTTTGCTGCTGGTCTCCTGAACACACTGTTCTGCATGCATGTATGCATCTTTTATTATAATATGATTTAGGAACGTATTTCTTCTGTTCTAAACTTAAGATGAACACTTACTTTCTACAAAATACCTTATTTTCCTGGGCACCTTGAAAATACTGCAAGAGTTATTCCAAATACAGTCTAGTTTTCCAAACCAGTGGCAAGAAGTTGGACAGCAAGAAATCCTTATTCCCAAGACCTCCTAGTCAGCAGGTCTTTCTTACATTCTCATCCATTAAATAAGTGAGCTATTTTGGGGCCAGTTACGCATTTCTCCCCTGTCTCCTCATCTCAACTCGAAGGAGGTTCCTAAAGACAAGTGTGTCTTATCCTCCACCTCTCACAGTTTGGGGATGAGCTGCCTTCTTAGGTCATCTAGCAGCCAGAAAAATCACATACACTGGTCAACAACATACAGTTACCCCACTTTTGTTCTTGCGATGCTATAAACTGGTTGCAGTGACTAGAGAAGTCTGCTTGGGACTGCAAACACTATGGCACTGAACTATAGGCAGCACACTTTCTGGGCTGAGGAATATGGCTTTGTTCAACATAATGGGGATATGTAACAGTAAGACCTTCATGGTTTTGCCCTCTAAAGAATTCTGAATTTTGGAGAGGCAAAGCAGCATAAAGCTCTCACAGTGTAAGACAAAGATCTTCATGTGACAGGGATCATGGAAATAAGAGGGCACCTTCATAAAAGCAGAAAGTAGTTCTGCCTGCAGCAGGAGATCTAGCAAACAGCTATGCTATCGTCTTAGGAAATAAAACCAGAACAAAAGTACGCATCACGACAAAGGAGTCACACAGAATCCTTCTGGTGTTGGGGAGCTATGGCTGAGGGAGTTCTCGTTTGTCTTCCACACTTCTGCGGCTCAAGAAAAACTTACTCAAAACAGGTCGAGGAAGCTGCAAGCAAGTTAAATGACTCAACCGTGTGAAAGCACCAAATCTGTAAAATTCCCACACTTCAAGAACAGAAATTAAAGTCTGATCTTTCAACTAAGAACTCAGAATCCAACAGGTTCATTAGTATTTAAATAAGGCACTACATTCCTCGTTTTGAAGTACTGCTAGAGATGAGGACACATATGCTAGGTGCACATCATTCCAATTCAGGCACATCTGAAAATACAATTCTTGCTTTGTAAATTATTTGCCTATACTATTATTACTTGATTATGCCTTAAAATTGCAGTCCTAAATACTTCAAACACCATGGAAATATTCCTCTTATTAAAATTCAAACACAGAATTATTTGCAATATCCCCTGGAAAAGATGAAGAAAAGCAATAATGTATTTTAGCTGAAACACAATGTGATAATGAATAGGACAGCAATGAAAAACAGGTGGATTTTGTAACTAACTGGAGCTTCCCATAGTAAAGAGCTTCCCATAGAGACTGTAAATTCAGAAGGAGAAGTAACACTTGCTTAGAAGACTGTAAAACTACAGAAGTTCGAAAGTAGGCTAACACATAGCATTACAAATAGCGTATTTCTCCAAAGAAACATGAGTATACACAACCTCTTTACCTGTACAGTAGGAACATCTGTAAATGCCTTAATAAAATCATCCTCATCCACAGCTCCAGCTCCTCCTTCTTTTGAGGAACCTAAATAAATATAAAACACTGTTAAACAGGTATGAAGCGTACAGAGGTTTTCAAAGTGACAGAAGCACCTTTCACAACATCTGTTTTCAAACATTTACTACAACTTAGAAAAATCCTGAACATTCACCATGTCTAAAATTGCAAGATCTTGAACCCTCATTTCACCATGAATAAGGAAGAAGTTACTGTCCCCCCAGATTAACAATTCTGAGCAGTTTCCAATTTGACGAAGTTAATGGTTTCATTTTATTACTTTTAGAACCATAGAATCAGGTTGGAAAAGGGCTTCAAGCTCATCCATTCCAACCATTCCTCAGCACTGCCAAGGCCACCACTAACCCATGGCACTGAGGGCCTCGTCTCCACGGTGTGTGAACACTTGCAGGGACAGTGACTCCAGCCCTGCCCTGGGCAGCCTGTTCCAATGACTGAGCACCCTCTGGGGAAGGAATTGCTCCTCAGCTCCATCTAAACCTCCCCTGGTGCAGCTTGAGGCCATTTCCTCTTGTCCCATCCCTTGTTCCTTGGGAGCACAGCGCAGCCCCCTCCTGGCTCCATCCTCCTCTCAGGCAGTTGTAGGGAGCGATAAGGTCCCCCTGAGCCTCCTCTTCTCCAGACTGAACCCCCAGGTCCCTCAGCCGTTCCCCATCACACTGTGCTCCAGGCCCTGCACCAGCTCTGTTACGGGTTGCTATTTCCAAACACCTATTTCCAAAAGAAGACAAATGGTCCCCATGCTTCCTGCTTTTGCTTGGCTTCAGTGACGCAGGCAGGAACCATTCTTACATCCCTTCCCTCTGCCAAATTCCAAATTCATTTCTCTTGCTTCCCACTGGAGTCAGAAAGAGACTGTGATGCCTCCTAAGAGCCCGTGCCTTCCCTGCCTCCTGCCTGCACTCACTGCTTGATTCCCCCTTTCCTCGCTTGGGTGACCGAAAATAAGGGTGTCACACTTGAAGAACAGCAGCTCCTACACAAAAGCAGTGGAACTGTGAGTCCCAGTCTGCACAGTTCAACCTCACACTTATTCTCTAAGCTTCCCCGCTGCTCCAGGTAAACCTGGGCTGTGTCTGCTGTCAAAACAGCTACAGAAACACCTCCCTGTCCAGCTCCACACTCAGCACCTTCCCACATTAAAGTCATGTCCTACTTCCTGGTTTGCATCAAGAAGGCCTCGTTAGGGTGCTGGAGGGATCCTGAAGCAAGTGTCAATGCTGGTTAGGAGGGGACAGAAGAAAGTTCTGTTTCACCTGTGATGGCACCTTTCTTGTGTGCCATGGTGTTCTTGTGTGCCCTACATGATCCCTTTGCCTTGTGCTTCCCAGCTGACTTGGGAGCATGTAGTAAGAATGAGGTGCATTTCTCAGTCTCAAAGTTCCAAGAACTTCAACAAAGAAAGCAAGGACATGGTGAAGAGAACTTGTGTTGGACTTCACTGATTAAGACTCTCCTTTCTCAAAGCACTCATCCCCATGGGTACTCGCCAGTGGGGCTTCAGCATTGCATCACCTGCAGGAAGCTCCCCAGAACAGCCCAAACACACGACTAAAACTCTGTCCTAACAGGAATGTTTTCTCTCCAAAAGCTTCCATGACACCTGTGCAAGTAATAGGGCAGTTACTTCTGCATGAGGGAAGTGATGGAACTATTCTCACCTACCAGCAAAGATGTCCCAGATCCCAAGCAAAAGGATCAGGGAAGAACACTAACAGGTAACCTGCTGGCTTCACACTGGCATGTGCTTGCCAAATTTCATTACAATCTTGTGTAGGAACTAAGGTAACCCTAAAAGCGAAAATAATGTGAAAACAGTGTCTGGATTTCACTTTTGGTTACCAAGAAAGCCCTTTGTTCAAAGGAATGAACTCAAGTCTGCTTTCAAATCAAAGACTATTGTCCTAGGATCCAGGCTGTGCTAGAAGTCAAAAACTCCAAGTACAAAGTGAAGCTTGGCAGAACCCTTAAGTAACTTCAATAATCAAATCAGGCAGCTAATACAACGAGACGGGTTAACTGCATGGAGGTAACCAGACCAGCAGAACACCTCCTTCTCGAGAGGTGAAAAAGATAACCTCTGACAGCAAATGTGCACTCAGGAAGAAGGGTCTTGTCTCAACTCTTTCAGAGTGAGGCCAACAGGATAGATGGCAGAAGGTCGTCCCAGACTCACAGAGCACAGCTGAAATGGTGCATTACGCAGAGAAGGCATGTATTTACTAGACCTAGAAGAAATAAAAACTGTAAGGAATAAGCATTTAAGGCAGAGGGGTCAACTACACCAAAAAGCTTGGAATTCTCGAGAAATCAACCTCTTGATGGCTGCGCCCTTAAAAAACATTTCACAGTCTACAGTCCCTTACCTCCTATTTATAGTGGAGGGAATTATGTCTGCTCTGTTGTATACTTGGGCAGTTTGGAACATGAGGGTCCACTATTACTACAAATTTGCTGGCAAACTTATTAGATCTCAACACGTCTATGCACAAAAACATCTCTCACACGCTTTTGTGGCTGCTTAGTGTAAAACCACTGAAGTGGTATCTAGCAAAACTCGGACATGATGCCTGCAGTAACATATAGGAACACCTAACAGATTTTGACAGCCTTAGCTCAAGGATGTTGTAAAGAGATGCTCTACACAGCACATTTCTACATGTGTATCTCCAACACCATCTGTCATAAATGCCCATGGCAGCCAGAAGGGAAAGAAGACGTAATAAGCACCTATTTCTTCTCCAGACAGACAGTAGAGGGAACAAGTCCTTCCACAAGGTGAATGAGTATCAGACCAGCCAAGAAAAGAAGAAGGAAAAGATCCTGTTTGTACCCAGAACGCACCCTTTGCCACACAAACTTGTACAGCTCCTAAAGGGAAAGATGCCCTGGTCAGAGCATAATTTTATAGAGAGGAATCTTGAGAAGAGTTCATTTGGCACAGGGGTACCATGCTAAACTAGGTGGTACAAAGAGATGCCTGGATGTTCAACTCATAACCTCGTATGTCCCTCCCAAAAAAACTCCAACATGCAGTACATACTCAGGGAAAGTAAATGCAAAAGAAAGCTTAAGTAGCCAAAATGTCACCAGAAAACCTCACTTTTAAAGGTTAAAACAGTTCTCACATGGTCAAAGAACTCCTTTTTAAAAAGATGTTTAAAATTCTGTAAACAAGGTTTCTGTTCTTACCAGAATAGTTCAGTCAAACCTAACCCACTGTGTTAGTCACAAGGAAGTAAACCTCTACGAAACTCGTACTACGTGTTTCTTTGCGAGCTGATAAAATACGAAGCCCAAAGCAATCCTGTGTCGTGAGAGGCAAAAAGCCCTCAAAGCTGCATTAACAGTTTCTACAGGTCCTGTATTATTGTTATTCAGTTACATAAATACACAAAACACCACTGTTACAGCAGGGGAAAAAAAGTACTCTTCATTCCCATCCATTGCTCAACAATTATCTGCAAGCGAATAAACTTACAGAAATCAAGTACTACAAATTGGCACATACAGGCCATGAACATACAAACACAGAAAACGCTTGGATTTCAAGTATTCCTAGTGCACTCCTGTACACTATAAAGATGAAAAGGAGATGAAGTTGCCTTTCCTAATTAGTGTTTTCTTTAGTCTGTTTCAAGGTATTAATTTGAAAAACAAAAACCAGCACTGACTATGTTTTCCGTCACCTTAGCATCATCCAATAATGCATCCTGAGGAATATAGAGTAGGTCCTGCATCTAAGGATTTATTACTTTAAAGAGAGAAAGAGGAACAACAGACTCTTACTTAAACCCCTTTTGACACAGCCCAGGCGCACAGCACTTCCCACCTTCCCCAGTCTCAACAACTAGTTCACTTCTACAGACCCCTTTTCTTTGAAAGTAATACCCCCAGAAAATAGTGTGGTTGCCTCTTTGCTGGTAATAATAAAAGGTTATGTGGTGGGGTGTCAGCAGTTCACACCTTTGCAGTTATTTCTAAAAGAACACCCACTGCTATTTCACTGATCTTTCTCCTCCGCAGCTGCATGATCCCATGTGCACACCAAAATAAAGCGTGAAGTGTCTTCTCTTTAAATTGAATACAAGTCAAAAGTCTGTACTGCAAGAGGAGAAAGAATATTGTCCAACCTTTCCCTTCACTTCCCACTCTCTTCATAGGTATGTTTACCAGTCCTGTTTGCAAAGTCATTTTTTCTGTAGAGAGTAACCAAAAATGAGAGAACTCAAGCTGCTGTTTCCCAGTTCAGGAGAAAGTCTTTTACTACACTGAAAAGATGTATCAACAGTCACACACACGCAGAAGAACTTCTCAGGCTTTTGTCAGGCTTGACTCCCCTCCACAAAAGCAACAGCAGAGCTGTATGGAGCTCCCATTTCACATAGTACTGCATACAGTCTCAAACCTGATGGATCTGGCAGAGCACACGCATTCTGAGGAGCTGTTTTCTTGTTCATTACCTTCTCAGAACAAGCCATGATGACAAATTTCTTAGAGGTAGCTGTCTTGAGTGTTAATGCCTTACAGCAAATGCTGTATGTTCTTAACCTTACCCACAGAGCACAAAATCCTTTGCCCAAGTACAGACAAGTTCAACTACTGCAATCCTAATGGCAAGAACACTGTAAGCAATTCTAAAGGGCTGTGACCCTGCTGCATTTAACATCTTTAAGTGCTCAGCAGATAACTAAAATCCAGAGCCTCATCAACTCGCTTCTTCTTAAATGAATGTAATTCACATTACCTGCGGACTCAGCTCCCTGAACCTGCTGGGCCTCCCATGGCTGAGACCCAGAAGAGAAACGCATCTGAAGAAGAGGGAGGACAATCCACACAAGGCATTCATCTACATTATCTGTTAGTTTTGATCCTGACCTTTACTTATTCTTACCCTTCAAACACTCCGGTTAGACAAGATCACAAAGAGACCTGTAAGTCCAAGTTCCACTTGAGGAAGCTGGTGAGAATCCACTGGACATAACAAACAGACTTGATACGGAAGTAAATTACCAGCTGAAGCAGCTCTGAGTTTTAAAGTGGGTTTGTGTCTGGGGTTTGTTCTTTGGTTGTTTTTTTGCTGTTGTGTTGTTGGTTGGGTTTGGTTTTAACTCAAGCTCAGTGACTCTGGGGATGGAGATTTCCTGCAGACTACTGAGAGAGATCACATCTTCGTAAGTTAAATTTAAGGATTTCTAACACTTTGTGAGGCTCCAGGAGTCTTTCTTTGAAGGAAGTGTTTTCCAGTCATAAGGCTTTCAGTTCAGCATTGTGAAGGGCTCAACACCAGGAGGGTACTGCGTGCAAGCAAAGAAATTACCTAGTCTTTTGCACAATCAGTTTTCTCACCCAGGAATTAACTCCTGTGGCAGAGCTCTTCCCCTCTAACTGAAACATTATTAACCTCCCCATCATATCACAACAACTTTGGGCTGCTTCAATTCCTGCACCATCTTGATGCTCTCTCCCCACAAAGCTGTACATCACGGAGTAACAAAACACCAGGACAACACTCTATGGGAGAAGGAGGATGTCACGAAAGTCATACTGGACTGGCATTATTGTTTGAAACCAAGAAATGTTTAATCAAAGCTTGTTTAACTGTTTTGTAAAGCATACAAGCCCTGGTCTTAAAATGCTTGGTATGGATTTGGTAGCACGTCTTTACTAGTCCAATTCTTTTTCTTACTTCTATGGGTCTTTTGACAACAATTTCCCTGTTAAAAAAGGGGATTTCAAACCTGGTACAGCAACTGAGGAGTAACATAAACTCTGAAACTTGTTTCACTCTCTGTTTTCGAACCCTTTTCTCCAACACACTTCCGTAATATATTTGTAGCTGGTTTCTGATACAACATGCATCACAAATCAAATGTTAGTTAACTTTGAACAGCGTACTGCCACACAAACATCTTTTATCCCTCAGAAATTGAAGTGCATGCAGTAACAGCATCTTACTGAGCAAGACATCGAGAGTAAAATGATGGGGATTACCATTTTCTTCTGAAACAAACCCCACCGGCACCACCTACATCTCAACTGATTTCAAAGCTTCACTTCTCATCTCCCAGAGACTGAAGAAGACGCAGATCATTCTGGATGTAAAAAGTACTGTTACCATTTTGACCTAGTGGAATAACCAACACTGAGCTGTACATGAGGAACTGTCAGCAGCTTCAAGTCAGCGCAGGGTAAGTGGGCAGGATAAGCTCAAGCACTTAGTCAGCTTTTTGTACAACAGATTAACTGGCAGCCCCTGCTCACTCCTACTGACTGCCCTCAATCTAGCACTAGTACATCTGAATAGTGAATTACAGTGGGGAGTGGCTAAGCTGAGAATAAAATGAACTGGCCAAGAAGTTTCAACAAGCAAGTTTCCTGCTCCTATTCCCTGTTTAATTGTGCTGGTGTAACTGTTAGAGTCGCTTACTGGCTTTGCTCTACAAGAAACAGATCATGCTGCGAACTGCCACAGCTCTGCCAACAAACATTAGAGAAAAACCAAACCATGAGAAGCTTTAGTGATCCTAGCTCTGACAAAAATTTCCATCAACAGAATTCCATCTGCCTGGGTCCACTTTCTGAGGAAAACAACAACTGCATCTGTAAACAAATAATCTCACATCCTCAAAAGACCAATCTGTTATTATAAACTTGTCTGTATGCCCCTTGGGTGAGTGCACACCTTGCCTCCCAAACCTTGCACATAAACCACAGGAAACCATTGGGAGGTTACCTTATGGGATTGCTCACCACATCTGCCTGATAGCAGTTATTACATGTATATAGGGGAGAGAGTAGGGGTGAGAGGGACAGCAGAGGGCACATGTACTGGGCTCTTCAGCCACTGCAGTTCATCATATATTAGCTCAAGCTAAAACGCTTTTGACTGAAGCTGAACTGCCCTTGACAAACACACTGGGCAGACAGTTAGGATCAGCAAGCCTTGTTCCAACACAAGGCATGGGATTTTTTTGACGTAAGTTTCAGAAATAGATTATATTTTTAAGTCACCAGATACAACACTAAACCCAAACAAGCCTTTTATTTTTTTGGCAGAGCCTTAACTGACAAAGCCTTCATGCTATTCTAAGACGGCTTAGAAGCAATTCAAGTTATAACCAAGTGACCTGCAGAGTAGAAAAGCCTTTGCTAGAGAACCCACTTTAAGAAAACTGACAGATGAACTCTGTCATGTCAGCCTCAGTGACTGACATTCATTCTGAACCAATGTGTCCACCTCTGCTCCTCCAATACCAAAATCTCTGTCCCTGAGGCACCCAAAGTCATCCAAGCTGAAACAGCTGAAAACCTGAACAAAATCGCAAAACACCTTCAAACACCTTTCTAATACCTTCTGTTCCTCACTTATTTGCCTGCGCTGGAGATGTGGTAGACGGGGAACTTCCCTGGAGATCCCACCTGTATCACACCTGCATCACACCTGCTTCATTAAACGATTCCTCCTACATGCCAGAGATGCTGCACTTGAACAGAAGATTCTGCCCAGCAAGCGAGTGTGCTGTCTGAGCAGAGCTCTCCATACAATTACTCACTGCAGGAAAGAACAGGAGCAGGGAGGGACAAGAAGAGATAAGGCATGAGCTATGCTGACAAGGAAGAAGGTGGTGTGGGGTGTTCAACTACTAGGACAGCACATCTCAATAGTCCTTGAGGTGTGCCAAAATAGTCAGGGGCAAACACAGGACTCGTGTACCAAGACGAAGCACAAAATAATTCTTACATGGACTGAAGTTTTCCAGTTACCCGATATTTACCTAAAAGGAGATATTTTTAATATCTTTTCAACAAACATCAAATTTTAGCGAGTTTTTTTAGCTTTAAGAATGAAGACCATTCTAAAAGTGAGGGTTATTTCAAATAATGCCACCATCAGACCTTGAACTGGCACATTGAGGACCAGATCCTTGGAACAGTTTAAGAAGGCAACATCACCATTTTTATGTTGGAAATAAAAAAAAAAAAAATGCTTTTTGCATCATTGTTTTTTGACAGGAAAAAAAACCCCAACTTTTTGAAGAGCAGTTATTCTGCTATTTAAATGAACAACCCCCCCTTTGCTGGTTTGTTACTGCCTGATTCATCCCAAAGCAACACAGGTTGTTTCGGAAAGTGGAGCCATGTTACTAGTGTTGAACAGTAAACAAGTTTAATAAGGCAAGTACACTATGGATTTAAAATGGGCAATAAACTGTAGGTAAAAACACAAGATATGGTATCTCGCTACTGAAAACAGCAGCAAAAAGTAGAAAGAACATCTTTTTCCAAGTTACAACACTAAGAATAGTGTTCCAGCCTTACAGAGGTTCTTATAAAACAAACAATGGGAAGTTAATACAAACTTGTGCCATGATTATAGCCAAAGAGATCCATGAAGTCTCCAGATAAGCAGAATAGGATGCCCTAGCTGGACTCTTCAAAGACCATGGTTCTCTTGAGGAATAAAGCTCCCTAAACCTAGCATTGTGTCCTGCAATGACAGTGCGCTTCTAGACACTTGTCCTGTTCACATACATTTCTCTAGTAGCCAGATTTCTAACTACTGTCAGATAGGATGGTGGACTGTACAGACCTCTTTTCTGACCTAGTATCACTGCTCCTATGAGTAACATATGTGAAACTCCTCACTTCTGGAAGAGTCTATGACTTGATTGACTATAAGATACATTTGCTATCTACACGAATGTTCTTTAATATGCTAGGAGACGCAGGACTTGTAAATACTGTGTAGAAGGGTAATGCTCTCCTAGGGGAGACATTTAACATTTCTACCTGCCAGCAAGCTTGTTACTAGACAGAACTAGTTTAAGCACCGGTAACCTCAGGAAAAAAAAATGTATGGAGATGGAGGCAGACACTGAAAGATACAAATAATGAGCAGCAGAAGTAAAATGAAGACAAATACTAGCTGCTAAAAATGAAAACAGTGGTAATGGCCTTGCTGATCAAGGGTGACACACAGGAAGTGCTAAACACACGGAGGGTCAACTCAAGGAAAACTTGATGGGAAAAAAACCACCAAGGAAGTACTTCTAGGAAGCATACAGTACATGTAATAAAAGAAATGTGAGCACAGATCTGTTAATCTGTAAAAGTCTCTCCTTGGTATACAGCAAGAGAAAAAAGTAGAGGTAGTCATGAACAACTGAAGACTGGAAGACAAATTTCCACTTTCCAGCCATTTGGTGAAGAATACAAAGCAGAACATCCCTCCTACAAAGTATTAAGGCAAAAATTCCCGTGGTTAAGCACCTGATCAGCCTGCAGAACCATACATGAACATTCAGAGAACGATTTCATCAACATTATACAGGCCAAATGTTTACTTCTTAAAATTCTGACTAGAGACATACTGACAGAAGGTAAAAAGAAGGGAAACAGATAACACACGGAAACAGACCTCAGGAATTTCCAGACTTGAAAGGAGATGGTACAAAGCAAGGAGTGACCAAAGGCTCTGCTCCATTTTGCCCTTTTTTCATTTTAATTTTTTTGAAGATTGGCAATACAGGAAAAGAAGGAAAACCAACATAATAGTTTGGGGGTTAATGTCCTTTACCACTGAATTTTCAGATTAACTGTGAAACCAGTTGAATGATTATTCTCTTCTTATTTGCCTTCTGCTGCTTTCCTATCTCCATGTTTTTACTGCAGAGCATGTAAGCCAAAATCTCCACGTAAAAATAATTTTACATTAAAAATCATCTATATTTAATAAAAGATTATTAAAATAGACACACACTGAAAGAAACCGGAACCCTTAGCATTCAGTTCTACTACTGCATGTAGCGGGTCTTTCATGCAAAACCCACCACGCTTCAGGTTAAAGGAGATGCTATTATCAGTAGTAGTAGCAGCAGCTCTTTGTGTAATAATAAAAAATACTAAGAGTCAATTTCAAGAGATCATCTCCTTTAGGAAGTCTTTTAGGGGGTACTTCCTGATTCACACTGCTATCAATTTGGAGTTACACTACAGCAGCGTTGATCCCGCCCTATGGGAATCTTTTCAATTCATTACAAATTCTGAAGCTGACATTAGAAAAACAATAAATTGTCAGAACATTAGATACATCTTAGTAACATGAAAATGCTTAAGGCACCTCATTTGGCATGTGTGTCTTCTCTCAAATTTAGCTTTGCAGTTCACATAAGGGAATGTTACATGAACAGAACCATGCAAAAAACCACTTCTATTAGAGAAATCCTTTACTGAACCACCTGTTCATAAAAAAGCCACCTGAAGGCTGGTACATTTCCACTTAATCATGTGTTTTTCTGAATGAGTACATGAACCATCCAGAAAGCTGTCACTTCTTTAGCAGTGAACCCTTGCTTTTGTGAGGTTACCCCCGCCCTAAAAAACTGCAGATTTCCATACTCAAAGACTGTAATTAGTAAGCAGCAGCAGTCTACCATGCAAAAAAACACCAAAAAAAAAAAACCCCTGGCAAGGATTTTGACACCCCTCTTTTATCTTTCATAACCAATTTCACAACAGGTTAAGGGATAAAGAGAACACCCAGGTGTAACATGCACCTCTGATGAGCTATATGACTGATGGCTAGTCCCTTCCGGCCACGTGCAGCAGTGCAGACCCACAGTAGAAATCTCACCTACCCAGACAGAATTTCACAGTATACCTGTATATACAGCAAGTGAGGTGTGGATTCTATCAGAGATACCCTTATATTCATTTCACCAACACAACTGCTATCTCCAGATGTTAACTGCATTTATAACGAGACGCCTTTGTAAGCTAAATGTACATTCCCACAGACATGCACACACCTTTACATATGGATAACCATGTAAAACAAAGTCCCTTACTGTTCTCAGCCCTGCAAAAATACTGCAGTCATGAATTAAACATCATCTTCCAAAGTTCTCTGGGCTGTCCCTGCTCTGGCAAGGTTTCTGGGAACACCGATTACAATCTGAATAGCTTTACATTACCTCCAACCTTAGGCCCACCAGCTGATCCCGGCTTCCGTGCACTATTTGAAGGATTTCCTGGCTTTTTAAGTGCTGGAACCTTGAAGGCTGAAGCAGCTGATGATGGCCTATTTCCATCCACTGACTCTTCATCATCGAAGCTTTTGTCTAGAAAAGGATACATGAAATAAAAATACAGCTATTAGAATGGATGCATATTTGTTTCCTAATCAACTATTTTGCTTCACATTTCACAGAAATCTACAAAATGCATAAATAAAAACAAACACATCACTTTGTCCTCTGTCTCTGACCTAGGAACAAAATGACAATGAGAAATAAACAGCATTTTCTACATCTTATGTTCTTATAATATAAGGTTATAGTATTATTTTACCTTCATAATTAACCACTGTAAACCTGAGAATAAAGATGAATCCTACACATTCACGCCCACAAAGGGAAAACGTCCTTGCACGGATGGAGTATTTTTGCTTATTTCTGAGTATTTTCCCTAAAGAAAAGCCCTTAAAATCAGTTTCATCATTCCATTCTACCATAGACAAATGCTTCTCCCTTTTCTCCTCTCACTCATGCATGTTCTGCCACACACCCTCCCACAATGTCTCTAACCAGCACTCCCTGTCTCCTTCCTTCCACCCTGATTTTTCAACTCACAATCACAGATCCTCTTGCAGATCAGCCGCCTCATTCCTCCGACAGCTCTTCGATCCCTCGCCCTAGGACAGACCCAGCACCTCACATGGCCGCATGCAGCCAATTCTCAATGCTGATCACAGGTTCCATCAGCAGCTGCCCGTGAGCAGCCTGGATCCAGCACCGAGCGTGGTGCCGGCATCTTGCTCTGATCCCCGCACCGGGAGCTGCGCAGCCAATGGGCTGCGGGGTGACATCATCTGCTGGGGCCACCACCACCAGAGAAGGTGGAAAATATCCATCCAAATACATTCATTCCCACACACCATATCTGCCACTATCCCAGCCCTTCATTAAAGACACCAGGCAGGCAGACAATACTCTGGGGTTTGCACTCCTCTTGCCTTGGAATTCCGGGTGTGTGCCTTTTTAATCAAGAAGGCAATTAATCTCTAGTTAGGAAATAAAATAGTCTCAACACAAAATGTTTGGGCTTAAAACTAAAGGAACACCAAAACCACCAAAAAAATACCCAGCACTGGAAGGTGAATGTTTCCCAACCCACTTGGAGGAAGAAGGATTTATCTATGTGGCATGGAAAACCACATCTGCCTATGGTTCCTATGGTAAATAAATGGGCGAGGCTGCATGACAGTAATGAAGGACCACTCGAGCTTGTTACTTGCTCTACACCCTGCCCACTTCTAAAAAAATAGTATTAATTACAAAGCTTGATCATCCCTGCAATGGTAACCATTTACCCTGTGCTTATTCCCAACCCTCTCCCACTGAAATGTCAGCTATATTTAACAACAGCCTCCCTCCGGAAGGCAGCTTGCATCAAAAGGGTAAAGCAAGGTGCTGTCCAACAGCATCTGCAGCACCAAACACAACACCCTGCGTTTGACATGCCCAAGAGCCCTGCTGCTGCGGTTAGGATGCTTTCCCAGCATCGGTGCAAGGCTGCGTGCTGCACTAACAAACCTGCACGCCCTGAGACGCACCGCACCACCCCAGGAAGCGGCTGGGAGTATACTGACAATTTCCACTAACATTATCCCTTTCTCCTCTACAAACAGCCATTTTTAAGATAACATTGCTGAGCAGAACCGCATGTTATGGCTGTATAAACTCTGGGAACTGAGGAAGAGGCACCAGCCCCCCCCCCCCCCCCCGTGTCACCATGGGAACCGGGCTGAGGCAGAGCCACTGAATCCAAGGCTCCAGCCCACAGCATCCCACGTAGAGCCAGGGAAAACCACTCACACCAGGGCCAGATGAGCTGCAGTGAACTAAACGCAGTAGCAGACGTGTAGATAGCCACAGTTAACAGCTAGGTAGGGTACCTGCAACATCATAGGTCACTGTAAAATAGCACTATGAGACACCTTATAGGTTTTTAAACAGCACGAGCAGATCAACACTGACACATGAATATGCTGCCACGGAAGCTGATTAGAGCACGCATTTCAAATAAAAATGGGTTTGCTGCTGCACTTTTAAAGTCTGATAAGGAAACGGGCAGGTCTGTCACGTCCAAACGCATGACAGTGCAGTGCTGACGGGCAAATACTGCCCAAGAAGCCTCTGAAAATTAAGGTATTTGCAGCTCAACCCTAAATATAGTAAGTGAGCATTCGCTCGTTTATGCAAAACCTCCTCATGGAGAAAAACCTCAGCAGCCCCAAACACCAGCGTGCTTTGGGAGCCAAAAGCTCTGATAAAGCCATTTCACTGTTACCAAGCTACTCCTCACAAAGGAGTGCTGAAGATGGAGAATTGCAGAAGTTATTGCTCAACCCCTGCATGCACAAGTAGAACATCAGCAAAACGCAAAGGCAACAGTCCCAAGTTGTGGAAAATTATACACGTTGTGGAAATTATAGGACGATGTACTGGACAACAGCCTTGGTAACACTGCCACATTACACTGCCTAGTTAATAGAACCACAGAACAGGTTGGGTTGGAAAGAATCTTATCATCCAGTTCCAACCCCCTGCCATGGGCAGGGACACCCCACCCGAGACCACATCACCCCAAGGCTCTGTCCAACCTGGCCTTGAACACTGCCACGAATGGAGCATTTAGCGCTTCTTCGGCAACGTGTGCCAGCACCTCACCACCCTCACAGCAAAGAACTTCTTCCTTATATCCAACCTGAACTTCTCGTATTTTAGTTTAAACCCATTACCCCTATTATTTTTCATACATTTAAAACATGCTTAACACTGGATTAAAAACATACACTATGAAATAGTTTCATACAGGTTCTCAGTCCGCATAAAATCTACTTTTAGAAGATATTCTTTTTCTGGTTTTAAATTGCTAAGTGTTTTTGAGACACATATAACTGATCTTAACCACCGATACACTGATGTCCACAACTAGACTTTGCATAAATTCTGTTAAAACACATTAAAATTATAGCACACTACCATAAACGTGTAAAGTTAATGGGTGAAAAGGACCGGTATTGATTCTATGAAGGCTCAACTGATAACACAGCTGAGTTTCCTTTGTTGAGTAGTTGTTGGGTTTTGGTGGGTTTGTTGGGGTTTCTTTAATAAACATGAGCAGGAAAATTTTGTCCTGTCCTTCCCAGAAACCAGAGATTTTCTCCATCCCTTTGGGCCTTTAGACTTTTATTTCCCTAGGCTTTAGGCATGATATAACTGGAACTCCTTGCAGCACCACGCGGGGTATGATGATACTGCACTTTCAGTATCCAGTCGTGACTGCAATTGGTTTCATGCAATTTACACGAGTCACAGAAGCCTAAATACGAAGGATATTTCACACCAAACTTATCTGAAGGATGCAAACACTGCTTCATTCTACAATGGCTAGGTAATTTTCATCCCAGGTCATTTTAAAGGCTCTACACATACAGAGTATCCCATTTACATACGCAAATACACCTGAGAAGTATCATCCCAACAGCACTGCAGAGCAAAGTCCCAAGGGATAAAAAAAAGGAAAACAAAACTGTATGAATTGCTAGCAATGTACAGATCATCTTGAATGAAAACCACAATTAATGAAAGACACAACCTCAGTGAAGTCTCGCAGGACTATTCTTGCACTCAATATTGCCTTTTTAAATCACAGCGGGTCAGAGGAGCTTTGGAGGTAAGCACAGTCCACAGAAAAGAGCTTGGAATCTCCTATTGCCAAAAGCTCCTCAAGAGACCTGATGGGCTGCAAATGTTCTCACTCTGCTACAAGTTCTTTTCCAGATGAACAACTTCAAAGCACAACAGAGGGGAAAAATATTCAAGAAAAGGTTATTCTTCTATTCAGAAACACATGATCCCAATTCCAAGCATTAGAAGTTCTCTCTTCTAATAGCGAAAAGAGATCTGTACTGCAGTGCAGTGTTCTGGAGGTGCTGCGCAGCAAGTGAATTGGAGTCATGAACTGCTGTGCATTGCTACAGAGCATTCAGTGAAGCCAAACGCATGTTCTTAGTAACTAACACTCCCCATAACCACCTGTGGGACATATCAGCCCCTGGTTCTTGCCACACTTGCAAAACGTGGGGTTTACCAAAGTTATTAAAAGATTAAATCCAGACACACCTAATCAGTTAGAAACACAAACCAAACCCCAAACCAGCCCAGGGGTCTAAATACTGAAATTCTTAAGGAACAAACTATGCAATTTGAACCAAAATAACCACAAGATATGCAACATCTTTGTGACTTCTAGCATTACTGGGGGGGCCAGATTTACAAATACGTAGTATCTGGTTTTTAAAGCATTCAGAGAGATCGAAGGACAAGCATTTACAATCAGACTTGATACTCAAAGAACATTCTAGTACCCCAATGCTCAAAACTTCTGAACAACCTACTTAATGTGATTTGGCCATAGAACAACCAGGGTAACTACAGATGTACCCAGAGAAAAACGAGAAACTAAACCTGCTCGTATCTGAAGAAAATAACATTTAATTTTTAAAGAAAGTTAAACACATTTATTGCTTCTGCAGCTCAAGACTTTACCTTAGTTGGGCTTAAGATTCATAGATCAATGCGACATTTAATATCTAACAGTTGGCAAGTCACAGTCAATAACAGAAGAAAGAAATATCCAATCCCCTACACGGCTGTAAAAACAGAAGATCTTTATCCTACTTGTGCCAATCAGAAGTTAGCTGATGCTAAAGCAGATCCCCAAATAACTACAGTGGGGAAAAAAAGCCGGATCCCTGCAAGTAACACGGGACTAAATCTGGGCATCAGGGCAAATCTCAATACTGCATCGGTACTGGCATCCTACACATCTAACACTACTAGGGCTGCATGTACCAACTTGCAGTATGTCACAGTAGATTGACAAGAGTCAAACCAGAGAACATAGTATCTTTTATAAAGCTGCTTTTAAACTTTGACTTTGGTTAAAGCTTAAAGTGAAAACTGTTTGTGATGACACGACTGCAAACTGTGACCAAGCAAAACAAGAACAAGCAGATGAACTCCTCACATCTTCTGAGCTGGTCCCGCATCCTGCGCCCACCGACACAGTGACTGCTCATCTCTCTTCAGTGATTTACAAACACAGGCTGCATCAATCACTTGGAACATCAGGGACTGGATCACTAGCTCAATTCCACATGAACTGGTGCAGCCTACGACAACGCTGTCAAGCATGAAAATGAAGCCACGAGCACTACAAATGCATCAGGTTAGTTGATCCTTCTAATCCACACCTCAAGCCAATGCCCCACATTATTTAGTGAGCACTTTATCCCTTACACTGAGGCGTTCCATACAGCACAAGTCTGTTCATCCTGATGCAAAGGACAGGGTTCATTTGCCTAGGCACAGTCACCTAAAACAAATATAGATCCTGGGTTTAAGGTCTTGGGTATCCCATCTGGCCCCAGCTGACATTGCAGAAGGGCACGAGTGGCACTACAAGCCTAAGCCTGGGCAGCTGAATCACACCCAAGTGCTTTAGATCTACTAGAAAAGCAGTAATACCTGGGCATTCTCCCTGTGCCGTGGGACACAGAGGGATCTTAGACCATAAGAACACAAATTCCCAATCAAAACCAAAAATTCGCTTCCCACAATGAGGAAGCAAGGTCCTTCAGAAGGTGACAGTGTAATGACAAGAACATAAGGCCACTTGCTGATGGGTTTAACTTCACTTCATGGTACCTCCTCTGCTTGTCTTGGCATTCCTCAAGAAGAGAGCTGTATCTAGCATTCAGTGCTGGCAAGTGGTTCTCATGGTCTGCGCAACTCGTTCTGATGCTCATCAGCAAAATCTCACACGCTTACACAAGAAACAAGTCCCCAAAAAAACTCCAATGTACTAAAGCCAAATGTGAAGCTAAATGTATTCCTTCACATGGCAGCTGTTTGGGCAATTCCAGTGGACTATGTGGACTCCAGTAAAAGAAAAGGACTGAAAAGATAGCAAGCACCTGGAGACGCAGTCAGTAACAGCAATAAGGCAGGGGAAGTTCAGGTTAGATATAAGGAAGAAGTTCTTTACTGTGAGGGTGGTGAGGCACTGGAACAGCCTGCCCAGAGAAGTGGTAAATGCTCCATCCCTGGCAGTGCGCAAGGCCAGGTTGGACAGAGCCTCGAGAAACATCATCTAGGGTGAGGGGGGTTGGAACTAGATGATCTTAGTCCTTGCCAACACTAACCATTCTATGATTCTACTTATCAGTTAAATGTATGCTAATGATATGACCTCCAATTCTGTTCAAGTCCTCCCAACTTTTCACCAACCAAAGTGGAATACAGCTCTCCCACATCCCATCGACCAGCTGCAGCATGCAGACTCACGCCGGGGCTGCCTCTTCTTTTCCTACCTCACCTGTTCAGAAGTGGAGCTAAAGAAATTATGGCAAATTACATTTAAAGGACTCTCAATGCTGCAAGTTCACTGCAGGTGACAAAACCTGTGGCTTTAAGAGGATAGACTCCAGCAACCAGGCTTTTACAAGAAGCTAAAAAACTCACATCAGATCTGGAAAATCCAAAGTGTCTGGTACATAGCTGGACAGCCTTAATAGCTGTCGTTTCTCTCCTCCTCTTTCATGTGATCATCCACCCCAAAATAATACCTACTGACGGCTTCCCTCAGTTTCCAAACAGTTTGCAAAAATCAACACCACAAAGAGGAAAATGACCTATACAGATAAGCTGTCGACCTTTAAGTCCAATAGCAAACCTCATATTGTGTAAGCTGATGGACCACAGGACTTTATCAGGTCAACACACAAAACAACCTGAAATGATAAAAGAGTGTTTCGTCAAATATAAACCTACTCATGTTAATTGTTCAGGTGACCATGGAACACGGTGGAGCTCTTGACTTGATGAAAGCAAATATACCTAATTTGAAGAAAGTCAGTTTCTTCTGCAGGCTGTTAAGAGCTTTGGTTCCCCACCTTCACCCCTTCTGCCCACCTTTCCTCAAGCTCCAACCACCCATAATTTTAAGGGCTTTTAAGTGTTTTGTCAGTTGAAGAATTTCCATGTCAATTCAATGTACCAGAGAAATTCTTAAACAGTAGCCATGAAAATCTTGTCCATAGTCCAAATAGCTGTGAAACTCCTTTCAGTCTTAAATTGTAGTTACTACTTGTAAGAATCTACAGGCACAGCTGGTTTTCAAAAGGCGCTTTCCTGCTGTTGCTACAGAAGTGTATGTTGATGAAGGAGTTGGGAAAGGATGGAACACACAAACCTCAAACCACAGTTCTTTGAAACCAAGTTACTTTCATAAATACAATTCACAGAGTAGAATTCCTGACTCCAGTGAATATTACAGCAGAACCTTCATCTCTGAAGGCACTTCAGACACCTTGCTCATCAGTATTTACTACAGGAAGGCCTTATTAAAAATAATAAATAACAGTAAGGAAATATTCCTCATATCTATATGAGGAGTATGTATATACTTATAATATATAACAGATAGCAAAGATGAACATTAACCCTGCAAGGCAAATAGACAATTAGTTATGCAAGAGAGTCTTGTAACATCTGTCAAAGAAAATCCTTACTAGACCTCAGATTTCTCCTTGGGCTGTTGGCAGTTCTAATGCTCATTTCAAAACACAGCTTTACTTATTTATTTATTTAAGCAAAGAAGAAGAAACCTGTAACATTAGCAATAGCCTGGAATAATCAAAGATGTTTCAAAACCAATCCTGGTATCAACTGAAACACCAAAGGAGCTTTTTTCTTATGATAACTTGCTCTTGAAAACAAATGGAAACAGACTCCAAAAGCAACCAACACTTCTGGATGCCAGATGAAACGTGGAAATCTTTTCAGTGGGCTGGCGTTTCCCATTTAATGAAAACAACCACCACCACCACGCACAAGTCCCCCAGAACTGAGCACCAAAACACCCTTGATGCTTCAAAAATGTCATTCAGAAACTAGAAGACAAAACTTACTGGTAGTTATTATTCCAGAATACCAAAACCCAAATGCAGTTATCTCTCTAGAATCTACAGTGGTTTTGAGAGAACTGTGTTTGTCATACGATTGCAGCTTTGTTGTTTAAGAAACGGTTCAAGTTCCACATTTGAATTATTTGGAATTATCCCTTGAATTGAGTTTTTAATTCACATCAGTGTTAAACCTCACTGTATTCATCCGTTCTCTGAGTAGAAACTGTGTCTTTTCATACAGCCCTTGGCTTGTTTACACATTCCCCCCCCCCCCACTCAGTTGTTTCACTGTCCCACTGTTCTTTTACTGCTATTAGCAACAGTACATGCACTTTACAGACAAAACACTACTGAGGATCCATGTTAATCACTGGGACCAGCATATGACCTTACCATGGAAAGCAGCTTTGCCCTGGTTTGGTTCAGAACAGCAATCGAATTCAGATATTCACAGTATCTGTCCTTCCTCTCTCAGGCACAGTGAGAGGAATTCTCCAAACCAACATGTCCTGCTAATAACGGAAGAGGAGGGGAGTGGAACAACGACAGGAAAAGAAGCCAGTGCAGGCACAGTCAGCAAACTGAAAAACAGGCCCAAAGAGGAACATAAAAGGGAACATTTCTGTTCCCCAGAAAAGACGCCTGCTACTGTCTAGAACTCTTTTCTTTTTCCAGGAAACAGCTCTGAATGGTACAAAGCACCACAGTTACATCCTGCTCAGCTTCTAGGCCAGCTGCTTTATTGCCATCATTCACAGGACTTTCAGTTTAAAAAAGCCTCCTACCAGAGGAAAGGAAAAGCAGAAACGCACATGCACTGCAATCGTAAATATATATTAAATCAAGCTAACGTCCCAAGATCACTATAGCCTTTGTACCTTTATTATGTCCAATCTTTTTGTCAGACAAAAGTAAAGTACTAAAGCTGTACAGCACCCACATTTTACAGAAACTACTAATCAGATTAAAGCCTTAGGAAGACAGCCTTCCTTCCAAAGAACATCAGGGAATGGAAGCTAATTGTTCTTGTGCTCTAGGACCACGCATACATTAATGAAGCATTTCGAAAGAAGACAAAACCCACAATTTGATATGCATGTGTAGTAAGATAGAAGGATAATTCCTATTCATGAACCAGTCACACATGCTTTATCACCTGAAATCTGACGAGCTCAAGGTCATCATGCCATTTAAATAAAATTCTACTAATAAACAGATTTATCTCACTTGCTACACAATTCAAAATAGTCTACTTGGTATACGTTAGTGCAACATGTGTGCACCAAATATGTCCTCTTGCAAAGCTGATTATATGCTTTTAGATAGCCCTCAAATACCTTGTGTCTGGTTCTGCAGCGTGTTTAGTACATCTTAAGAAAACCCACGTCTAATCTTCCCTTCATGGCTCCTCACAGTTTTAGGCAGATAATTGTGTCCTTATTCAAACTACCTTGCGCAACTGGGAGCAAGAAAGTTCCTTACCTACAAAATAATGAAGCAACAAAGCACAAACTGCCGATAAGGTGAGCAAGCACTGATAGAAACCACTGAATGGCCTCTCCCGAGGAAAATGCACAACATGATGCAAGCAAACCCCTGAACACCCTGATCTGGGTATTCATGGATAAGGATACAAATGCATTATCCACTCCAAGGAACAAGAAATCCAAGGAGAGGAATGGCTCCTGACTGTTTTTTCTCAGCAGCCTCAGAACACAACCTGCAGGTCCAGCAGAGACCTACATCCACACAAGTACATGCAGTGCCTTTATGACTGAGGTAGTGCATCCCTTCCCACTGGCACGTGCTCCGTACAGTGGAAGGAATGGTCCAACTGTTGGCTGGGCCACACACACAGTACTGCTTATTTTCCTTTACATTCTTCCAAAAGCTTGGAGAGCTTGAGACAGATAACATGGGGGCAAACAGAAAATCTGGCTCTTCCCTTTAAGCTTCACGTGAGAAATCAGATTAAGATTCAGCTGTTAAGCACTGTGTTTTACTTACATTTGTGCTTGTGCTCAAGAGCACTGACAAAAATCCTAAAGGGCTACAATAAGCCAGTGTGTATTATATTGAAGAGGAAACGCTGAAATTACCACCTCCGTATAGTGTTTCCAAGCGTACTCTGGACAACTCCGCAACATATCTAGGCTGACTGAGTAAACCAAAATGAATAAATAGATTAACAAATAGCTGCTCTCTTTAAATATCAACACCTTCCAGAAAATCAGCACAGCCTCACAAATAGTAAGTAGAGCATTTATACTGGCTACAACGAAGTGACATTCTGTCAAGAAAAGACGTTTCTCATAGGCTACAGCATCACTAACCTTAACAGATTGTTTATCCTGTGTTGCATATGTTAATTAGGAGGATGTGCAGGATATTTGCAAAACAAAAGACTACGGCAAATCCTACGTTAAATTCAGGGGGAAAAAAAGATAGCCAAGTTTTCTCAGCAGTAACTAGGGTTTTGTTGTCCCTAGCAGTTTCATAACGCAGCGTCAGAAGACTGAATTCCTTCTAAATGCAGTAAGCAGTAGTTTAAAGAGAGACCAACAGCTACACAATCATCCTACACACTGTTAATTGTATCTGGCATTACTGCTCAAAGCTCCTACACAGAGCGTCAGCTGACTGCCTGCGCAGCACTTGGTTCTTAGTGCCTTTGTTAATGACGAATTCAATTATACAGCAGAGAACTCCACAACTGCCCTCACGTTATAAACTTCGACCATTACAGAGCATCAGAAACCCCATGGCTTTGCCCAGGGAACACAGTTATTTCTCCACGTGCCAAAACCCGCTCCTCAATCTGCAAATCACCAATGTTTACACCCTGTGGAGAATTGTGCTGCTTCACAGGAAGGAAACAAACTACTCCTGGGGAAACCCCTCACCATGACAGACCTTACTCTACATGTTCAGCTCTACAGAGACCAAGACCTCGCAGCTTGCGGGTGACAAACAACAAGTACGTGATCTTTATAAGACCATCTTCCCCAGTGTTAGTTAGAACGATACCGCTATAACCACCTGTTAAAGCACAGCCCTCCCACCGCGCTCCCTGACTTGCTGCAAGTCACACCAGCACTTTGCAAGTTTCTCTGGAAACCATCGTGCACACATTGAAAGTCATCATGACAAACCAGGGGCTGTGAGGAAGGTAAACCCTGCGTCCAGCCCTACAACACAAGGACAAAACCCGTGTCTCTTTTCTGACCTACTTTCCACGGGTTTGTGTAAAATACACTGCGCAGCGAAGGAAAAGTAGTAACACCCTCCGTCGTTATCAAACAGATACTCCTAGCCATAGAAGCAATGCATTCCCTCTGTATCTACACTCAATTACTACATGTTTCTTCACAGAACAGCGCAGATGAAAACATGATCACTTACAATGCGGTGCAATGAATTCTGCCTTGTCTCACAGAACTGCTGCGTGCTACACCGGGACAGGAGAACAGAACAGACACGGTGACACCGGCACAGGAGAATAGAACAGACACGGTGACACCGGGACAGGACAACAGAACAGACACGGTGACACCGGGACAGGACAACAGAACAGACACGGTGACACCGGGACAGGAGAACACAACAGACACGGTGACACCGGGACAGGAGAACAGAACAGCCCACACACGGTGACACCGGGACAGGAGAACAGAACAGCCCACACACGGTGACACCGGGACAGGAGAACAGAACAGCCCAGACACGGTGACACCGGGACAGGAGAACAGAACAGCCCAGACACGGGGACACCGGGACAGGAGAACAGAACAGCCCACACACGGTGACACCGGGACAGGAGAACAGAACAGCCCACACACGGTGACACCGGGCCACAACAGCCCAGACACGGTGACACCGGGCCACAACAGCCCAGACGCGGTGACACCGGGAGAGGGGCGCGCAGAACGCACACGGTGCCACGGGCGCGGCCTGTCCCGGAGCGCCCCAGCAGCCCCTCACGGCTGACACCTCGCAGAGGGCCCATGGCTCCGCGGCGGGAGCGCACCGCGCCGAGGTAAGCCGTCAGCCCGCCAGGCGGGAGACCTGAGGCGCTGAGGCAACCAAACCCCGCCGCGGGCGGCGGAAGGCGCGGAGCGGAGCCCGGCCCCCGCTTCCCCCCTCACGGCCGGGCAGGCAGAGCCGCTGCAGCCCCGGGGCCCGGCCCCGCAGCCCTCGGGGTTACCCAGGGCCCGCGCTGCCGCACTCACCGTCCCCCACCGCCATGCTGCCGCAACAGCCGCCCCGCTTCAAAATAGCAGTCCCGCCTCAGGCGGAGCCGCTCCGGACCCGCCCACCGCGCGGTCACCGCGCCGGGCACGTCCCCCGCCCGCCCCCCCCCAGGCGGGAGATCCCAAAGGGAAGCGGTGGAAGGAGGAATGGGGATGGGAATGGGGGAGAGCGGAACGGGTTGGGAGCAGGGAGCGGGCTCCGTACAGCACAGAGGGAGGGCGGGACAGCGTGGAGCAGAACAGAGGTAGAGTGGAGCAGGCGTAACCCGGACGGAAGCAGAAGATGGCTCCTTGAAGGAAGGCGAGGGAAGTGCCCTCAGCGCGTTAAGCAGCAATGGATGCAGGGGAGCATGCTGCACTGCGGGGGGAATTACAGTGCAGACCTACCCAAACCCTGCCCTTCTGCTGATGGATTATCCCCGCGTCGCTGCTTCGGGTGACATACTGATGGCAGAAAGAGTGCGATCCCATAAAGGGATTAAAAGCACTTCCAGTCCCAATTTACTGCGTCTTGCCTAAGGAACAGTTTAAGGTGCAGATGGACACAGCCACAGCCCACCCCAGCGCTCACGGGTCAGGCATCAGCGGGAGCACAGTCCCTGCAGTACCAATGCAAACCTCACTCAAGCTCCTTACAAACCAGGGGAAGCATCAGCCTTCCCTTCCAACATGGGCTTGGACCGAGCCTTGCGCACCGCTGGTCGCTCCATTTCCCCACTGACAACTCTAACCCAGCAACCGCGGCTACACGCTGATCATCCGCATCGAAGAAACGACCAAAGCCCCACCAGCGATCACCGCGCCCCAGTTGCCTGCACTGGGCCGAACTGGTGCGCTGTGTCTGCCCGGGGGTGTCGTCAGTGTCTCCATAGTAACTGTATCCCCAACAGGAAAACAGCCAAGGGAAATAAAAACCCGGAGCCTAATGTGGAAAAACACGCGCTTGTGCTATGGATTTTAACTGCCTTTTTAGCTTGGTTTGGGGGTTTGCAGCAGAACAGACACCCTGACCCGTGACACAGCTCCCTTCCAACTCCAATACCAACACCCCTGCATCCCTGCCTCTCGCACTTCAGGTGTGCAAAGCTGACACCATGAGGCATACCATTAAACGGGGAAAATTGCCTGGGTGGAATGGAGATGCACCAATTTATATTCAGCTCAAACCATCCTGTCTGCTGAGCGAGGAGGAGAGCTCGATATTAACATTTCCCCTGCTTCTCTTTTGATTCCCCGTCTCAAAATTGACACTGCTGCCCGATTCAGGGGTCTGTTTAAATTCTCTTAGAGAAAACAGTATTTACAAATCTCACACAGCAGAAACAAGTGCTCTCACAGCTTTGGGATTGGCTGCCAGGCCTGTTTCCATAGAAATGAACATTCATTTGCTGGGAAATGGGGAAGTGCTTTGAAGAACCTTCTCTGGTTCACAGGGATATGTGTATTCCTGGTGGCCTGGGAAGGCAGAACCAGCAGCGTGCAGAAGATTCTGCTCACCAGGCAAACATCCTTGATGGGGTTCTCTTAATGCACAACGTCCTTACAAACGTGAACAAGGTTTTCATAGCAGCTAACTCATGCACATCATTCGCACTACCGAAATGATCTCTGCTTTTCCTCTCCACATCCGAGGGCAAGGGAAGATGAGGAAAGGGAAAAACAATGTGAAGGGAAAAACCCAAAGGAAATGAAAGGCGAGTTAGCAGTGTGGTATTATTGAAGCCTGTAAGTCATCCTCACCAAGCAAAAGCACTAAGACGGCTTCCCAGTCTCCTTGTTATACACGGTGCCTCCTCATCTGCTGGCTTTTGAAACTCCTCGCTGCATCCTGCCCCTATTACCCCATCCACACTCGTTTCAATGTAGTTTCACCTTGTCTACCCTCCAAGGGGATCTCTCAATCTCTAATGGTAACTCCTTGGCCTCCTCCTCCTTATAGCTCCATCAGGGATCAGAGTCTATAAAGGAAGATGGTAACACAAGACTAAAGGGCTTGTTCAGGCCAGGTCCACCCCAACACAGTCACAGGGATAACAAGGTACTAAATCTACCAGCGTGCGTAAGACTGCAGCTCTGAGAGGCTGCAGGCGCCTCTCCTCCCTGTTTCTCTCCCACACACCCAAGCATACCAACACAATGCTTTAAATACCTGTCCCGTGTTTAATCATGTTAGTAGAAACATTTGGGTTTTTTATATATGTTTTGATTATTAAAATACTCTGGAAAACCTTTTTGCATTCAGATTGTTAAAAGCTGCAAGTTTTGAGGTTTCTATTCTTTTTTGCTTTCCCTCCTAAGAACATGCTGAATAAAGAGACTGAACAACTGACACTGGCATTCTTTGATACAGGAATCCTCAGTCACATCTCTGGATTCTCAGAAACTAGGTCAACATAAGAGAGCGCCAGCCAGGGCTGAAGAAGCTGACAGCTTCCACGTTGTGTCAGCAAGCCCTTCCCTATCCGTGGCACACTGAAGGGAACCCTCATCAGTTCAGTTAACTTACCTGGGAAGGGCAAAAAAACCCAGGGCTTTTGCTGGTAAAAAGGCCCAACAGAGCTGCACCAGTCTCATTATAGTAAAGCCTGTTTAAAGGGCTTTTTCCCTCCCTTCTATGGAAACAACCCTACTCCTCTCCTGCCATCCCAAACCCTACTCCAGAATATCAAAAGCACTAAAACAATCCTCAGCACTGTAACAGATGTGTGTAGACATTAAACCTTGGCCTCTACCCAGAGATGTTTGATAAAGCTCCTGAAAGAGAAGTTGGTAACAAGCCTACAGGAATTCAACAGTAACTTCCAACCTACATGTGCAAGCAGTAAACACAAACCGTCCTTCAGAGAATAACGAAGGACAAAGCCAAGAGAAAGCACTAACAATGGAAGAGAAGCTCTTCAATAACACTAAAAAAAATCCCTAGATGGATGCAACAGATAAACTAGGTTCAAGGAAAAACTGAAAGAGGGATTCTGCCAAATTGAAACAGAGTAAGAGGAACTTCGGCATAGAAGTTGCCTCTTATGAGACAAAATGAATGGTGTATGTACTGTTGTAGATCAGCATTAAAATCTGCATGGTAAAGATGGGCTAGAAATGGCTTTAAAAACCCCCAAAACTTAATCAACTCTCTTAAAACAAAGACAAAAAGCTCAGAGGTGCTGTGTAAACTAGTCCAGCAATGTTGTATTTATATTTTCATATACATTTAAATGACTTCAGTGCATTTACATTCCCTCTTCTAACTTTCTCCATTCTCCTGAGAGCTACCAACAGAAAAACACACACTTAAATGCACCTCTCAACGTCTCAAAGCTGTGCAGCAGCTTTAACTTTGAACGCAAAAGAGAATGGTTTACCAAAATCAGCATGTTTTCTTTGGTTTTTAATATTAATCCTTACAAACCTATCTTTGTAATCCCGTGTTCAAGAGCAGCAACGTTGTATTTCAAAGCAGAATGCAGCACAGAAACTTACTGCCTCAAAGGCTGTAAAAACACATTCCTTTGAATCTACAGTCTTTGCTGTTTTCTCACTAAGAAAAGGGTGCGAATAGTTATAACTAAAAGGTGTATTTGAGGGTATTAACAAATCATATGCTTTCCTCTGAATGCTTCTCTTGCACGGTTACACCTTTTAGATCTAGCAGAGCCTTTTCAGTTAACATAGTTGCTTTGAAAGGGAGATGGAAAACCCTCCCCTGGAAACCAAGGTCTCCTCCTTCCTTACATAAGGCAACAAAGCTTTCAAAACCAACTCTATTAAGGCCACTTCCACCACCCCTCCACTGTTGTGCTGTTATGTAGCTTTTTAATTCTTATGGTTTTAAGTAAGGAAGAATGATGGTCTTGCTCTTTCAGACTATAAAATACTACATCAAGAATACAGCAGAAAGCACCAAGGATTCTCTGCACAACAGGATTTCTTTTTATGAAAGACTCCAAAAATAAAAAGCTCAAACTCAGTTAGGTCTTAACTTCAACATTTACCTTTGAATGCTGCACTCACCTATTTTTATAACTTAAACCCCCATCTATTATAGTCATTATTCATCATTTTAACTGAGAAGAAATAAACACATCCATTAATAAATTACCATTTTCCTTTAGAAGCATTAAGGATAACAGTTCATCTGATCTGTTTCCCCCGTGCATGAACACTCTGCAGCATTCTTGTATCCTCCCCTGGGCACATGTGTAACTTGTTAAAGATCGACTGCTCCTTTCCATGCAGTTTCAACACCTTTTCCACTTGCATTCTGGCTGCAGTCCAGCAAATACTTTCACTAACACACTAAAAGCTTATTTCACTGTGTCTCGTTTTCTTAGTATTTACATGTTTCTATTCATCCACCTCGCACTGAAAATGCTAGTTAAATACTCCGTTAATCTAAAGCTGATTATAAGTATATATTTCATACTCACCACTGATGCTATTTATACTCATATTTCCAGAGTTTCTTACTTCATCAAATTTTGCAAAGATTGTTTGCAACCTGTGAACAACAACAACAAAGTAGTTTACATCTCTGAAGTCCCCCAGGTTACTGGTAAAACCAGTTCATTGTAATCTATAAAGCTGTAATACAGAATAAACAAGGGACTAAGAGCATCAGGAAGCAATTCCTAAAGGACTCCTCCTTAGCTGAGCCCCTTCACACAACTGCACAGAAAACCGAGTCAATTCAGCAAAGAACAAAACTGAGCATTGTTATTAGCATGATTAAAAATAACTAAAAGGCTAAATTCAGGTTCAGTAATCATATATACAGGGTTCAAATGACTGCGATGTCACTATTTATACACAATACTAAAAGGCAGTAATTCGAGCTATGGAGCGTTCATGCGGAAGGAAAAAATGGGGGTTTAATTTGCTGTGAGACAATTACTAGTTTTCCTCGGAATTGTTGTTCCTCAGAATTTCCTCAGTTTTGCTATGAAGGAACTCCTGTGGTAGTTGGCACTTCCACAGCAAGAAGAAAGGCAAGACTTCTTCCTAAGCTCAAGGTACGCTCAAGTCCTCAGTTATGTTTGACAAGCACAGCACTGATTTGAACTCTCACAACTGAAACCTCTCTGCAGGTCCTGAGCTCTGTATAAATAGGAGAACAAGTAAAAAACCCCAAACAGACAAACAGAATAAATGCTAAACAAAACCAAACCAGCCCCCACTAAAACCAAATCAAAAACCCCGAACACTCCTCACTTGCAAATCAGCCCCACAGGGCAGGAAACGCTATTCAAGCAAAAAAGCTGGCTAAAAGAGCCATTTCTGATCGCTCCTGTAGAAAACTCAGTAAAAGCAGTGAAGTACCTCCTGGAACAAACGTGACCCCCACATCAGCAGCAGGTTTGTCCTGATGTAATTCCCTGTTCAGCTGCACAGAGGGATACCTGAAAGTCGGGACCTTGCGATGCAGAGGCAGAAGAGCACCACTCCCCTGACTACAGCAGGAAGTTAAAGAAGAAAGGGTGCTGGCCAGTCTGTTCTCCATATCCAGAGCGAGTCCAAGGCAGGAAATGGCCCATATGAAACCCTGCACTCAGTTCTCCTTACTTCCCCCTTCCAAAAAAAGGAAAGAATAGACATCCCAACCCCCCCCCAATACGATCTTGCACAAACATGTGGTCACATCTGGACACGCAGATGGACCTCATCTACAGTATGAACTAGACAGATAAGTAGGATGTGCATACCGCATGAAATGTGGTATACAGAAATGCGCCCTGTGATATGCTTTAACTTTTCAGGATGTAAAGTTGTGGCCTTAGACATAAGAACTAAGCGAATATTTGGGTTTATTCATTTATATCTCTCAAGTAACAGTGGGAAAAGCTGTCAGATGGCTGCCTGAAAAGCCTTTAAGAGCTTTTAACACTCACACCAAGCAATTGCTGTCCAGAACCACATACACCATTGCCATTCAGGGATGGTCAGCCACATGGATTCCACACTGTAACAAGTTCAGTTTGACCCATATAGAACAAAACCCATTCACTCTTCTTGACAGGAACAAGAAATACAGCATCCACTTTCAGTATTCACAGATTTATTAGCACTAATACTTCCAGACCCAATAAAAGACCATCAAACCTCTTTGGCAGCAGCTTTAACCAAAGGGAAAACCGCATCCAAATTTCCAGCCACTGACTTGATACTGCTTTTCCTGAGGCAGGACTGTGCTTCAGGCAGAAAGCACAATGTTATTCTGAGACTTGTAAGTTGGAAAAAAATAAATACAAAGAGGAACTCACCAGTTTAATAGATAAATTCACAAATTTATCTTTGTAAAGTATGAAGATGCACTGGAGAAAGCTACGGTAATAGCAAAGAAAGCTCCAATAGCAAAGTAAGATCCAGTCATCATTCACTGCCTACCTAGACTCCAGCAGGTCCAACAACCCTCTCTAGAAAATCCAGTGTTTTCCACCAAGGCAAACCCAGCAGGTGCAGATTACAAAACCTGGTAAGCCTACTATTATTAAATGACTAACTACATTTGGCCTTATATAGACCCAAGATGCATATGCCATTTGCATATTTAAGGAAGTTGAACAACTCAGAACAATGCCTGATCGACTTTCCTGCCTTCCTTCCAGCAGACATGAGCTCTTCTTTTCAGTGCTTTAGGGCAGAGTGCATTCAAGCAGCAACACACAGATCTCGAACGTGTAATTTGTTATGGAAACTAAACGAGCCTCCATTCCACTCAACCACATGTGCAGCAAACACTGCACTGATAGGGTCTTCTCTTAACAGTTATGTTTACACACAGTTCGTCATGCAGTGCCGTACACCGAAGGAGCTGCAGTGCAGTTCTTTCAGGCTGAGCTTGACAACTGAAAGCAGCCATGTCGGAACTACAGATAATCCGTAGTACTTAACCTCCTTAAAACTCATCCAAACACACAAACGTGAACACAGATTTGCCTCAAAACAATAAGATGATATAACACATCAAAGGGGTTTATTCCATAGACTGTCGCTCCTGCATAACCACATGAACGTTTTAATGCGTCTAAGGGAATGGAAAACTTCTGACAGGCACTGGGAAGGAAATAATCTTACAGTAGAGGTCTGCCTCTGAAGGAACAACAGCCTGAGCTACCATAGAGCTAATCTGTCCTGAGCTTTGTCAACCTCCTTGTTACTTCTGTGAAGGAGGAAGAACAGACTACAGGGACTCTGCCTCCTGTCAGCGATGGATGGGACAGAGACGTGTAAGTCAAGTGCATCGTAACTCCCCCCTTCATCCCAGCCCCAAAACTGCTGCAGAGGACACAGCACAGACTCAGCCCATGTATTATCTGACAGTAGCCTTGACTGCAGGTACAAGACGGTTGAGATTGAGTGGCAATAATCCATTTAAGATTCACTGAGTAGAGCCTTGCTTCTTTATGCAAACACAAGTAGTACAACTGTGCTTGCTTTCAGATCAGGGGGAATTCTGTACTCAGCTGATTCAGACAGTACAAATAACAACTTGGCACCTACTGCAACTAAATTAGAAGCTGTTGATTGCCCTGAGAATACAAAGCTCCTATGATGTTTAATCCCATTTGGGTCCCAAGAATTACTCAGTTTGTATCTCATGGAGATGTGAACATGATGAGTGCTGAACCTAAACTTATGGTCAGAGCCAATGTTCACACCACAAAGGCTGTTAACTGCACTCTTTTGCTCTTATTTTCTGCTCCGAAAGATGTCCAAGACCCTATCTTAGCGCAGGAAGGATCTTCTCTGGTATGCTCCAGTTATCTGCCATGGAATTCAACTGTTGGAACTGTAGTAATAATGCAGCCTAAACTTCCATGCTCACCATAAAAATCTCTTAATCGTCTAAAATTGTGACAGCTATTAAATAGCAGAGAATGCGTACAAGTTCCCATAGGCAGGGTAAGCTTTAACCCAAGCAAAGTGAGCTCTCCCTTGGAATGTGAAACAATAAATTCAACACCAGTCTCCTATGATATTTTGACACCACACAAATCACCATTAAAAACTAGGGCTAATAGTTTTTTAGAAGGGTCCGTGATGAAGCGCAGTATCCATCCTGACATGCTCTATGACACCATGTAGTAGATACATTCAGCTTTATCAAAATCAAGAAGCGAGATGAAGACTCACGAGTGAAATGGTACGTTAATTGTTATGGGGTTAATACATCTTAAAATGTATTAACTGTTTTAATAAGGAATTTGAAGGATTTTATTGTCTCAACAGAACTGCCCATTCAGGGCACTTTCAAGCTCTGTCTAGCTTTCTTAATTAAACAAACCTTTACCAAAGTAGCAACAAAACAGCAGCTACTTTTATTGCAGATGAGCCAGTCTACACCCAACACAGACCAGCTCTTAAAGTTCAGAACTGCTTTTCCAAAAGAGAAAGGGCCAATGAAACATGCATTTGCAAAACTTCCTTGCACCTTTTGCAAGTCACATCCCATGTCCTGCGACAGCACGTGTAGCAGTTAAAGCAGCGAACACTCCTCCTGAACGCCACTTTCTCACTGAGACCCAGAACTGCAACTTCAGAACTGGGAAGCAGTTACTTTGAAAAGCAGCTCTATCATCTAACCGTATCCCATAAGCAAGCATCTAGGCTGGAAAGGATTGGTCTGATGTACTTAGCAAGAAGCAAGGGAGGTAAATTCTTCCATTATAAACATCTTCAAGAAAGCAGTAGCTTGTTGGTTTGCCACGCTCTCACTGCACACACATGCTTGTTCTCTCTCCCACATGCACAATATATGTAAGTGTTGATACAAGTGCTTCAGTTGAGACTCTTTTACACTGAGGCTGAACAGCAGCTCTAGAAGAAGGCACAAGATGTATACATTGAAGTATTTTCTATTTCCCCACTATGCTCAGTACATATTTGCTTAACTGTGAAGAACTTCTCTATTTCTGTCAAGCTCTCAGCTTCTCTTCAAGTCAGGGGATTTTAACTGCTGACTGTGAGGCTGCTTTCCATCGTACACTCGTAGGCCTCTTCCAAGCAGGAAAGAAACCAGCAAAAGAAAGTCAGGAGCACTAGGAGCATCACGATGGAAGCAAAACTAACCAGAAGATAAAATGCAAATTGTAATCATTTTAAGCCTAAGTTCTTAGTGAATTTAGAGTCGTGATAAAGAACAGTAGCGCAGAGCAGCTCAGGAGTACCAAATCACAACAGCTAACTCACCTTCCAGGAGGAATTCCTCTCTTCGTAAGATCTAGTCGTACTTTCTCTCCCACATGCCGATAAACCTCTACAATGGCTAGTATGGCAGCATCTCTCACCTGTGGATGCAGATTACATTGTTCACTTCAGGGTTACAGAAACCAAAACAACACTTGCTGACGATCTTCCAGTTTCCATCCACCTGCATGCCAACTCCTTTCACAAAACACTTGCAATGGTAAGGATGGAAGTGAGAGGAAATACAACTGTTATTTCGAGATGGTATTTGTTCCAAGTCAGAGCATCTCCAGATGGTAAATGAAAAATCCTAGAAATAACAGCTCTAGAGGGAATTTCTGGGATTGACATAAGAAGAATATTTGGGGAAAAAAAACCCAACCCAACCCCAGTGATTCATTTAGGACTCTCACAGCGGGCAGTGCTTCCAAAAGTTAGTCCCTGCATTCAGTCCTGACGCTCCACCTTGCCTTCATCTATTTCTATGTGCAGCGAGGCCCTTCTGGAAAACCAAGGACCTGACTGCCCGCAAGAATCAGTCAAATTGACCAGCGTTTCCTTTACTTCCTTCGACAGGCATTGCCATCATATTAGCACAAGAAAGGGAATAAGGCAAGACAGGAAGAACAGCTACAGCAAGGAGACGGTGCTCTTTAAGAATCTTAAACCATTGTCAGCAAAGCAACTGCCAAAATGCATGTTAGTAAATGCCATTATTCTCTATAAAGAATTCCTGGAATTACTTCAGTATTGTTCTTTGCAACAGTTTGAACTAAACCCACACTTGCTCTATCAAGATACGAACTACATCTATTCTAGTGACCAACAAACAGAACAATCTCCTAACAGATTTTCTCTACACTAGAACAATGCTACGCTACACAGGAGACAAGGACTTTGCTGCATCCAGAAATTAAGCATAAAGCATATCCTGTTTATTTGTCCATCTGCTGCTAATGCTGCCTTCTTCCTTACTGTATTCTTGGCCTTTTCTCTCAGATACACCTTCAGATAAATGGAGATGTTATTAATTTCCATTTGAAGGTTTTCTGAAGTTCAGCTGTCACCATTATAAACTACATCTTCATTTGCACTGCAAGATGCTTTTGCTTAATGGACTGTTTTTAACTACAGTCCTTGCATGTACTCAAATGCCATTTGGGTCCCATTTAGGAAATCATTACACATGATAGCGTTAGCAAATGTGGCAGGCTGTTACAGGTTTCATGCAGGGGCTCCTCCTGGAGGCAATTCTTCCCGTCAATGTGTTTTATTCCTTTTCTTTCAACACGCTCTATAAAAAACAACTGGAATGACAAATCTCAGCCTCTGAAGACAAAACTGATGGGGCCAGTATATCACAACACCGCTGCCTGCACAGCTCTGCTTTCATGGGCCAATGCATAGACTGATTCAGAAGAAAATGGGTTTGTTGTTCCTCATGGTAGAAAATAATGATCTGTTGTATACAAGCAAGCGTATTGGCTGTTCCTAACTGCCTGCATTTATTTTCCTTTCATCCCTCTGCCCGGCTACGGCTGTCGAAGCACCAGTAAGTAATGAAACCCTTACCTGACTATTGGAGTCACCAAGCGCTATACACAGGTGCGGTACCAACTTGCTGAGAGTTAACGACTGTGCGCCATAACTAAAAAGAATGAAAAAATAAAAGTTAAATTTAAAAATATAAGTTAAATGTTGGGGTTTTTTTTGTTGTTGGTTTGGGTTGGGTTGGGTTTTGTGTTGTTTTTTGAACAGAAAACACTTCATGCAGAAGTAAACTTTTAGCTTAGCACTGATAAAATACAAACTTGCATCAGTCCAGCTCTGTCTTTCTCTTACTAAGTCCTCTGTCTACTTTCAAATAAGCCAGAAATACTATAGCTTCAGCCTTCCTTTCAGAAAGCTCACAAGTTAAATGGTTTGATTTTTCCCATTTATCAATTTAATTGAATCAGACTTCTTAAAGTATTGGTTTCAGAGAAGAACGCCATTCAGAAGAAGGGGAGAACCATTACATCTCCATAGAAACACAAAGCTTACATGTTTAAGGTAGCAACAAGACACAAACACACTCCTTCTCGGGATCGGTAGTTCTTGTGTTTAAAACCAACAGCAAGGCGCTCCCATATGTGCTATAAAACAGAAAGAGTTGTCTTTGATTACCAAGAGCACAAGAAGACATAAATCTATTTGTATTTCATAACTACATTCATAACAGTTGCAAGGAACCAACAGAAGACAGGTCCACCAGGGAAGTAAAGGCACTTCTCGGATAAAATGAAGTTACAAAACGCACAGCATGGAACACAACACCAATTACTCCTATGCCAAAAACAATTAGTAAAAACACTTCAGAAATGTAGCTGAGCATTTGTATTGTTTGAGCAACAGCTCTTAGAAACATACAGCTTTGTTACAGTTAACACACACCAGGCAAACGCTAACACCACAAACCACTGACTCAAGCAGAAGTTGCTATATTCCTGCTTCATATTCTGTTTCCCTGCCAAAATCTCTCCTTCCTTTCAGCTCATCCTTACCCACACTCCTGCTGTCCAATTCTCCCCTACTTCAGCTTTCAACTTATTTCTTCCTGTATCAGTTATTTCTTGTCGTCCATTCATGCTAATTCCCTCGCTTCCATTTCTGCTCTGCTTTCGTTCCTCCTTTTGTGCTGTGCCGCTTCCCGTGCTGCGTCTCTACGGCTCTCTGAACCCCCGTTTACCTTCTTGCGCACTTAGTTTTTCACTGCCTGCCTTCAGCCCTTCCCTCCTCCGTTTACCTTTGTCCCTGTCCATCTCCTTGTCCTTCTCTAGCCGTACCTTAGGGTGCAAGAAGCACAGAGGTGAAGCTTACGGGGCTGGGGATTCCCGGCAGTGCTCCGGCGCAGATGCGGCGGCAGCGCTGCCATGACAGCCCCAGCAGCAGGGAGCCTGCCGGCGATGGCTGCACATCGCCCAGCCCAGGCACCACCCTCGCTCCTGCTGCCAATGGGGCCACTGCAGCGTGCGGTCCCTCCACGCACATCTGCTGAGGTGCGCTGCGTATGAATGACTGCAGTCCCGTTCGCCTCCCTGAATAAAACCAACCCAAACCCCCACCAACAGCAACTCATCAAAGACAGACAGCCCAAGAGCAGGGAACGCCGCAGCCCCTCCATTCAGGAGGCAGCACACTTAACAGCAGATGTAAAAACTCTCCAGTTAGAGCCCTGCTTGATCACTTTGTCCCATCTGTGGTTTCTGGTCTGTTTGTTTTGTATTTCATTACATTCTGCTCAAACAAGCAGGATACAGCTTGTGAAAGCTGCACAGATTAACAACAAACAACGGGATTCCATGGAAGAAAACATCCTTCCAGCTGACCCACTGTCCTGGAAAAACATGGGAAAATGGAAGTCTCCATGCTAGGGGCACAAAACATACAGCTAGGGAGGGAGCTGTAGAGTGCTGAAACAAGCAAAGCAGGCTGAAGAGGAAGTCACTGAATTGACCCTACTTTCATAACTCAATCCTTCTAAACAGAGAAATCCAAATGGCTGCTTAGAAATGTCAGCTCTCACAACTCGCTAGCAGCAGTCGATGTCAACCTTCCTCTGCCCCATTCATGCATTTATACCACTTACACTCTTACTTTGATGCTTTCCTGCCCATAACCAGCCGTGTCTAGCTCTCACTCATACAAAACCCCCCACCGAACAAAAAGACCCGAACACATCTAAACCAAGAAAAGGGAACTGGCAACAGAACAAACTCAGTATCTTTCAACAACACACTAGAACAGACAAGATGAGTTGACTGGAAAGAAACTTACAGGGCTTATCCCCAAAAGATTACTCCACCCAGTTCTTCCAAAAGGATGTTTCTCTGCAGCAAAGGGAGCCTAAAACTCTGTATTTCAATGTTGGAGGCACAGGAGAGACTTCTCTGTTTCTGTCCCTGCTGCGAGGATGATTAATGCTTTTCATCCACATTTTTAATGATACACAGGCTGTCCTGAGAGCAAATGACTGAAGCCGGGTTTTTTCCACCCTAGGGGAGTTACCACAGGATCCATCCCTTCTCTTACCCACGTTGCTCCTTCCATGCCACAAACATAGTATACTTTCTGACGCTGTGAGTAAGCTCCAAAGGGGGGGGAAGCTTCCTTCCATGATCTCAGTGCACAACCTTCAGCCTAACAACTCTTCAGAGCCCAGAAGATGGACCAGTAATCTAAAGCACTTCCATGATGAGGGCCTAGCATGAAGCAACTATCACCAGTTTTTATCAGCAATGGTCCAAACGAAGGTGTCTCCAAGATGCCCTGCATTATCCAAATGCTGTTACTGTAGAGGAAGGTGTACTTTCAGGTCTCAATGTCAGGTACTTCAGAGCATCCTCGGCACAGGAACATGTCACTCATGAACTACTTGCTCTTGGCCATGAAAAACTGCTGCGATGTCTCTTTGTCAATGACTACAATCAAAATGGGACCTTTTGAAAAGGTCAAGGCATGTCTCTGTGGATGAAACCACTGGACATTGATGCCTAAACCCCAGTCAGATCCGAGACCAAATCATGCGAGAAAATGCCTCACACTGGAAGGGATACAAATATGTTTCCATATTTGCCAGATATGCCTCGTTTTCCCCATCAGGCAAACAAAGCAACCAAGAACAATTTCCTGACTGCAGATCGAGTCTGCAAAATCTTACTCTCTGTCCACAAACATTCAAATCTGTATCTACGAATAAAACAAGACAGGAATTAGCACACAAACAAACCTTATTTTTGCTCACAAACCCCAAGATGTTCCCTATAAACTTCTGCACTTAAACAGTTTTCCTTCAGAAACTAAAAACTCCAATTGTAAGTCCCTATTGACAACCCGGATCCACAGCGTTCCCAACAACATCACTGCTCCAACAATATAACCCTGTTAAACAAGCCTACGTTTTTCAGGCTCACAGAGTAGAAACTGGAAGATTCAGCACCTAACTTCCTAGGATGGAAGCCACCTAATGCTAAGAGCTGTAAATTTGCTTAACTCAAACTTCAACCTGAGACAAATCAAGAGGGTGCCTTATCTTCCCCCTGAGTTTGCCCAAGGCTCACACAGAGCATCTGTCACACATGAGAAAGCCATATTTTCTACGCTAGAATGGACGGCCTCAACTGCAGGACTACTCCTTCATGTTCAAGTACAAAGCTAATTGTAAAACAAAATCAGAGCTAAACAAACTTACTCATTCCCATTATGCAAACTCAAAGCCAGGATGCTTCAAACATGCTTTAATTGACAAAGTTCTGCCACATGACACAAAAACATCTACTCAGAATTCAGCTATGATATGCAAAGACTGCAGCACTGCAGTGCCAGACTCTTATCTCCAGCTGAATAATGCGTCAGTGTTACCCCAAGAAGAATATCTTCAGCATTTGCACCATTAACAGTCACCAAAACACTGTCACATACTCAAAGGTAAGCTCATGCACAAGTCACAAGCTCACTGGAGGCCTCCACCTGAACCTACACTAAGTAATCATACCATGGGTGGTGCTGCTTCGTCCATCAATTTCAATATAAGATTCTGTGCTTGCTCCCGAACTTGGTCTTTGGCATCTCCCATACGATCGATCAAAGGCAGGAGAACTGCAAAAGAGGGAAGAAAAGAGGATTAAACACCCAGGGAAGATTTTTCGGATACTTAAGATTTCCTGAAAGAGATTTAAAACACATCTCCTATGAAAATAAAAACTGATTTTAAGTTGGTCAAAACATTCTTAAGTCCAGCTAAAAATCACCCTTTGCTGCATTTGGCGCTGCACTTCTGAACGCTCGAGGGTCTTTTACAGTGACTGCTACCAAATTAATTGTCCTATTCTACTCACGTGGTAAATAACAGCATTGCTCTATCTTTTTTGAAAGGGAGATCTGAAAGGATTTTAATAGCACGCCATGATTTTAGAGTACTAACCAAACAGCAGAGTTGCCAGCAAGAGAAAAGGGACGGAATCAGAAACTCAGGATGTCTCCTCTGGTCTACCATTAAAACCAGCAGCCCTTTCTGTGCCATGAGTATTACAGTACCGAGGTTTCAATTTCCCCTCCTGCTGTATCTGAACACTTCCTAATTGCCCTCATCTGAACCTTGAATTCTCCTGGCTCCCCATATGTTTTTGTGTTTCTCATCTATCTTCTCCCCCTGTTCTCCTTTAAATAAATGAACACCCACTTTCAGTCTGTACTTTGAGGAGTCTGGAGTTATTTTGTTGGGGTTGGTATTCCTGTTGGGGTGGAGCGTTGAGGTTTTGGGGGTTGTTTTGCTGGTGCGGGGTGTTGCTTGCTTGCTTTGGGGTTTGGAGGGGTGGTTTGGTTTTGTTCGGTGGCTTGGGTGGGTTTTCTCCCCAGTTTGTGAGCACAGAAGAAATGTCCAGAGCTCAGTAAGCGATTTGAGCACAGAGCTGACCCCTGCCCATAAGCTCCCCATCACTCCTACACTTACTGATTGCGTCTTTCTTGCCGGTGTTACTTTTCATGACTCCCTTCAGCACTTCTAAATGGACCTTTTACCCGCGGGCACTGAGGTCTGCTACCTCAGAGCAGCCTGCTGCGCAGCCGAGAGCCTTTAAAGAGAGGGAAACAGCCCCAGCCCCAGGGAAGCAGAGGGAAGCACATGGAGCGCCAGTCCTGCGGGAACAGGGCTCCTTTGTGACCGCTGAGCACACTGAGCCAGTTGACGGAGCTGCAGATACCAGGGCCCCGCTCGCATCACCAAGGCAAGTACAGAGAACAGCTTACTAGGAGCTGCAGGACAGAGATGAGCTCACTCAGTTGAACTAAGCCGTGCCTCAGCCTACGGATTTCAGAGCACACGGCTGCTGAACACGCCAGCCCCTCTCACAGAGGGACAGCCTGCTCTGGGACCCAAATGCAGGCTTGACTCCCCCCCTCAAATCTCAAGTTTCTGTAGGATGCCATGCAAGGCATGATACATTCTTTTTTGCATAAGGAAAACGAAATCAGGCTGTTGTATGCTGATATTCAGTTTGGTATTTCATCCTCTTTGTCAGAGAAGGCTCCGGTAGGAAATCACTGGTTGCCTACTGAAGAAGTTTCAGAGTGCTCGACCAGAAGGGAATCTCCATTAAACATATTTGAACTTGAATTTCTAATGCCTCCATCGCTTTTTCTCCAAACATTAGACACATCTAGGGAGAGCAGCAGAGAAAAACAGCTGAATTGTGTCAGCTGGGTCCAGGTTTGAGACACTTGGGTCCATCCCAGCAGCCTGGTTTTGCTGATCACCCTTCTCCTCCCCCTGCTCCAAGCCTCATGGGCCCTCCTTGCTCCTCTCTACTCCTGCCCAGCCAAAATCACAAACCACAAGACACTTTTCAGTTGTCATAAGAAACCTCACCTGGGCCTACAGCAGCAGTTACAGCTCAGCATCAGAGATGACAGACCAACACAGGCTTCTGCTCTGCAGCGGGATAAGCCAGTGTTGTCAATAGAAAGCAGCACCTTTGCCCACTCACTGTGCCAACCAGTTGCCCCCTCGCAGCTCATACCACCCCTCGTACCAGTACTTGTCTGTTTGCAGAGTGAACTGAGGACATGCTCAGACATTCCAGATGATCCACGTGCGTCAATCAAGAGCACGAGCCAGGAGTTACATTGGAACTGAGCCAACAGGAACAGCCTTTGGAGGTTCTGGCACCTCGGGAAGTATCGACTGGATGTGTGAGCACGAAGGTTCTATAGAAAGATTTTTACCCTGGGCAGATTTCTACCCCTACCAGCAGCAGCTGAAGTCACACTTGCAATACAAGGGCACCCTTTATCATAAATGGAGCCCCGGCTTTAGAAGATTAGAGCACTACTACATCCCAAAAAACGGATGACAGAAAACAGATCACTAAGAACGATGCTCCCCCCCCGCTTCATTCCAAATACAACTGAACAATCACTTTGGCTGACACTTTTCCTCTAGGTTTTATGCATTTCATTACCATGACTGAATTAGGATCCTTCCTTATGCAGCAGTGCCAATATATACGTATGGTTGTTTCTAAGCATCACTCTGCAACTAAACAATCTCAAATAGATGTTGGAGTTAAAAGGAAGGAGAGAAAGGAGAAGCAGGACCATACATGAAGGCGGTATTCAAAGTTGTAGTCTCAAAACAAGTTACCCAGTGAACTATACAACTTGCTGTATTCAGTATGGACTCACTACTATTCTGTACTATTTCACTATTTGGAAGGGACTCTGGAAAAACTAACATATGACAACTTTCTTCCTTTTATTCATTTATTTCTGCCAATAGGAAGAGAAACATTATATTAAATTCAGGAAACACTGGTTCCCTTTGCAGTTGCTGGTTATTTTTGCAGAGCCAAGCAGCACTGTATCCCATTCAAGTTGCCTTTTCACCGCATTGCCAAAGTTCCCTATCACTACCAGCTACTCCCGAGTTTTTCCTGTTGAGATGTCTACATTGTTATACCACAACTTTATAGGGTTTTATTACTGAAGAAAACTTAAGAGCATTAGTAAAAATAATCTATAGCACACAATAATTCTAGAGATCTACATCAAACTGCCCTGCTATTTACATCTGAGCTGCTCTTTATGCCTTTTTCCTTTCTACTATATCCCTAACAGAGCTTATTATCCCATCGGTTTCTCTTCCATTCTTTGTCTTCCTTCTCTTGGTTCAGTAAGCCTAAATTGATTTCTTTTACAGGGAATGAAGCTGATGAACAAGTAAATCCCAGAAGTCAGTGCCTAGAATGCCACCCAATGGGTCCTTAAGAATCCCGAGCAGCTTAACTGTATGACCCCCTGCAGCTGGAATGCCACTGGAAGCACAACAATTTCCTTTTGTTAAACTTTAACAAGAGTTCCTTCTGTTGTGACACAAACATGGAGCTTTTCAGTTTGTGTTATCCTTCACAGCTCCTTCTGTTCCTGCTCTCCTGCCAATTACACCTGCTCTTTGCAAGTGCCCGGTTTACCGCCTCTTACCCTCACATCTGCCCATTTCAATGGCCCACATTTTGACAGTCCACGGCTGCTCTGCTGCAAAGACTTACAAAAAAGCATTAAGGTAATAAGAATCTGTGGCAGGGAAACAACATCAGCACCGGCAGAAATTCTGGTACTAAAACGTCTAACTGCTTAGACATTAAAAGAAAAAGCTTTGAGGACAGACACAGATTATACCGAGGCAGCAGTCCGTATCTTCCTCATTTTCTCAGGAACCGCCAGCTCAGGCACAGCATTAAGCAGCTGCACTGGAGAGAAGGAGGACAAGGACAGAAAAAGCAATCTGTTCTGCTGGGTACAATGCATGGGAGAGAAAGGAGCCCCGGAGAGGCTCCTACGGGGCCAGCACTAGGGCCACAATAACAGACCCACGTGGCCAAAGGCTACTTCTAAGCAAAGAACCATTATCAGGCTCTCCCCTCCTCAAGATAAAGTCCAGTCCCCAGTAAGCCTAATCCAAATCCATCTCAGACATTAATGTGCTTCTTTGGGTCTCTCCAGAAACCACCTAAGAAAAGCAGGATTAATGAGATATACTCTTTTTCACAAGCAGTGGAAGGAAAACACACACTTTCTTTGTTTAACACAATTAATTCATCAACCTATCAAGGTTTTGGACTCAGGAACACAAGGCAAGAGCCTTCAGGTCCAAAGAGTGTCAAGAGCTGTACCAGACCAGCAAGAAAACCAGAAAGCAGAGAGAACAAATATTCATGTCATCCTTTAAAACTGTTTAGCTCTAGGCTAGCTTTACAGGACTAGTATTAACGAAAACCAAACAGAAACCAAGGAAGGCTGTGATTTCTCTCCTCTTATTTAATGGCACTGCATTTCTGGGTGTCATACAGCGACGTGTCCACAGACAGCAAGCAGACGGCACTCTAAATCACAGCCTACCACTTCAGGCATGGATCGCTTCAGGCAAAATTCATTCCCACTACTACTGAATTCCAGTGCCGGCCAGGACAAAGAAAAGCTTTAAAAGGCTGCACAGATTTATTTTTTTAATGTTATTCTTTTTTACTAACATTTGAGAGAAACTGTCACCGAGACGCAAAGAAGTTGCAGCTTCCATCAGCTACGGCAATCAGCTGCCATCACTGTAGAGGGAACCAAAGACAACGTAAGGATTTCCTGAGATGCTGCTGGAAATTCACCTTTTTGTTAAGTCTGAAAATAGAAAAGCAATTCAAAACACCTATTCTGAATTAAAAACCAAAAGAACCACCCCAAATAATGAAGTCTCCTCTAAAAGCCTCGGCAGCATTTTATTGCTTAAGCAAATCCTACAGTGCATATCCAGACAGCTTTTCCTGAGCTCAATAAGCAATAAAATGAAAAGGCAGCATCAGACCCACCTGACCTGCAGTTCGGTGCAAGAAGAGACCTTTGAGACAAGACTCTTTTCACATAAATCCAAAAGCTTGCTTTACATTGTCTGAGCAATTAAATTTCTTGAATTATAATAAAATATTTATAAGTAAGAATAAAACTCAGTTCCTCGAACCCAAAGATCCCATATTCTTCCACATCCTATACATCCATGGCAGCTCATGGTAAAACATTGCTTTCATAGCGTTGAGGAAAGCACTTCTCTACACATCATCAAATCCACTTATTGAAGAGTCACCTCTTGATTAAACTGTGCATTTAAGCATTTTCCATCCCAAAATTCCAATCATTAAGCAGGAGAGAGAAAAAAAAATCCAGAACCTGGGCGTCACTTATCTCAATGCAGCCTTACTCAAACAAATACTTCCAAATTCTTGTACCAACCGCTTTTCAATCCAAGCACCCTCAAAATATTAATGCACATTTAAAGCAGTCGTAAGGACTTGCAAATAAATCAGGCAACATACTTGAAGGCTTAATTGTAACAATGAATTTGAAAGAACATCTAAACTGTTCTGAAGAGCCTAATTCAAAGGTGGTTCCACCACTTCTAGAAGCCTCCTGGGAAAGAACTTGAACACTTGCAATTGGTTTCACATCTCAGTATATGGCCCTACAACAACCTCCCAGAAGTATTTTTGCCCACTGCTTTCTTTTCACATAAGAATTTGAAACTGTTATTACACATACATAGAGATCTACATGCAGGGGCTTTGTGTGTAAAATGTGTGTCTAATTCAGACTTATACATATATGTACCTAAATATAACATGAGTATCTGTGTTTTGCCCTGAAATGTCAAGTAGCTTTCCTTTAGTCTGCAGATAACTAAAATACATTTTGCAGTGTATCTTGGAAAGATGTATATGAAAGCAAATGACAATATAATTATATGATAGACTAATGGGCAGTTCAATATATGCAGGAAAATGTCTTGATAAACACCACATTAAATATCAAACAGGGCTCTTATACCTTTATTATACTTCTTTTCTCATTCCTTTGAAAACAAGTGGGCAATAAGTGAGGAACATTCACTTCTTTTACAAATGAAACTGAGTACAGACTTTTCCCATAAGCTCTATTGCCATTACATTTGCCCATAGTTCTAATACTCTTTCATTTCTGATATATTTTACTAATTAATGCCGTCACCTGGGAAAATAGATTGTGACAGGGTAATTACGAACACTTATGTAATCTCTTTTAATCACAGAACAAGGAGCAGTTTTAAATATTGAAAGATGTAACACTTAAACACTCCTTAATCTGCTCCAGTTCTTCCAGAAGACAGCCACATCATCTCAGGAACTAACACCTACCCTGAGATTCATTGCTTGCAAAGTGTTTTGAAGCATCTTTATTACAAGTACCAAAAAACAGATTCTAAATCTGTGTGTCCAAGTCCCCACAACACCGATGCCAGCTGCAGAGAGCGTGCAATGTCATTAATCATAAGTACATGGTTCAGTGGTGGACTTGGCAGTGCTGGGCTAACAGTTGCACTTGAGAACCTCAGGTATTTTTCAACCTCAATGGTTCTATGATTCTACTTTCTTCCGGCATCTGTGAAGAACCCACTATAGTCAGAGTTAGTACATGCACAGTCATCTATGGCACAGAGGAGGCAACACAGATTTCATAAAAAGAAGTTGATGCTGGAGAGGAACTCTTCGCCAGGAACTGTAGTGAAAGGACAAGGGGTAATGGCTTCAAACTGGGGAGATTTAGGTTGAGTATAAGGAAGAATTTCTTTACTGTGAGAGTGGGGAGGCACTGGTACAGGTTACCCAAGGATGTTGTGAACACTCCATCCCTGGCAGTGCTCAAGGCCGGGTTGAGCGGGGCTTTAAGCAACAATATCTAGTGGAAGGTGTCCCTGCCCATGGCAGGGGGTTGGAACTAGATTATCTTAAGGTCCTTTCCAACCCAGATCAGCCTATGTGGTTCTAAGTGGTACCTCACTAACTTGTAAGGGCGCTCTCTGCAGAAAGTAACTCAGCTGACAGAGTGCAGCTGGATTCTCACATAGTTCTCAAGAAAAGGGGTCTTACAGGAAGGAAGGTACCACAGTGATAAAGGCACACGGAGGAAGAGACACCACCCTGGACAGCAGACCCTAAATCTGCTAGGAATCACAGAAAACAGGTTGTTGCAGCAGTCTCATGAATATATTAGGTCTATTTTCAGGAAGCAGCTAGGTAACAAAAAGAATAGGTTCTTAATCATTACAACAGTAATAGACACATAATAAACCCAAATGGGATTATGCTGCTATAAACATACACTGCATCGGTGCTGCTATGGCTTCCTCAACTCAAAGCCCTCCAACAGAAAGGCTCTGAAAGGGAAAACAAGAACAATAAAAACTATGGAACCATGTGTATACAAGGAACAACCAGACTGGGGCTGTTACCCAGGGCAGGGAGAAGGACAGCAGAGAACAGACACAGAAGAGATCTGTGAAATGAGGATGGTGGTCAAGAAGTCACGAAGTGATAGCTCATCTCTAACACAACATCTAGCAAGCATCAGGTTATCAGGCAGCCTCAAACCAAACATTTCCCATAATTAAGCATTATTACAGAACACTGTAGAAGCCAAATGTCTGTGTGTGCTCAAAACCTAACCAGATACAGCTGTAGAATACAGGGTGACATTGGCCTCAGCCACCCTAAACTGCAAAGCTGCTGACAGCTTGGGAATCATACTGAAGGGGTTAGCACTGCGTGCTCGTCGTGGCCTTAAAAGACCTTTCAGGCATCTGCGGATCACTGTCAGACATAAGACTTTGGTCTGACCTACTGGAGTCATTCTCAGGTTATGTTAGAAACCAAACCTATGGAGCCAACAGAACATGCTTTGGGAAGCTGCTGGGTCTTCAAGTTTTGGTGAAGGAAGCAGCTCGCTTGCTCACCAGTGTGCTTTTACTTGCTTTCATAAACCCTGGACTACCCCCACAGCCAGACATTTACAATGAAGGTTTTGTGTGACTGCTTCACTGACAAAAACTGAAAGCTATTCAAATCATGTTATAAGACTTGGAGAGACAGCTACTGACTGAAGAGAACGCATACCATAAATCACTCTCTTTTAAAAGTCATCTAAAACAAAGATTGTTTTGTGCCTTTACCGAGACTAACATTGTGGTGTCTGTTAGGCTTACCTAAAAGCTGACCATGCACAACAGTGACTTCCGTATTCAGCACAGTGCACTCCACGGGTCTTGATTCTGAAGATGCTCAGAAGACCAATTTCAGTAGAAGGCGCTACTACTGAGCTCTTCTAAAAGGTACTTGTGGAATACACTGCTTCAGAGGCCTACTGATGTTACACATGTTCCACGGTCACCCAGTGCCAGTACTCCTTTTGGATTTCTAAATAGAAACGCTACAGGGTCATAATCTCAAACTACTCAACTAGTGGGACAAAACCAAATAGTATTTTCAGTCTCTTCTGAAGGAGTTCACGCTTAAACAAAACCAGAGAAATGAATAAAGCTTTCCAGCCTTTAATAAAGCTGCTGTCATTTCCAGTTACACACACCACAATGTAAATCAAAACAGAAGAAAACTCTGCAGCCCAGTGCTGTGTGTAGTGACAGAGACCATCCAGAGATCAATATTCTGTACAGCACAATACACCTTCAGTGCCCTTACACTGCTCCAGTACAGAACAAGGCACAGAAAAACCCTCAGCAACAACAGATCCCAACTCTGCAGCACCCTGAGAGAGCCTCCGAGCGAATTTGGTCAGTTTCTTGTCAAACTATACTTTGTGTTCCTAAACTTTCAGATGTTGCTGGTTTCTTAACTCTTCAATACAAAAGTAGACACAGAAAGAAAAGGAAGGTTAACATTGTAGCAGAAAATCCGAAGCAACCCAAGATGCGGGAACAAGATGTAAGTACACAACCTTTGGGAAAGGACATTCAGCCAGGAACTTCTGCTGGCAAGAGCCAGTGATACACCACCAATGTCAATGCTCCAGGAGCACCATCTCTTTTCAAGGACACCAATAAAATGAGTTAGGCAGCATCATTTGCTCACACTTCCTAGGCACAACTGTTTCATACTCAGGCACACGCAGATCCACTAATTTGAATGTCATTCAAGTAAGTATTTCACGCAAGAACAACGGTCCTTTTTTCCATCCCATAAAATGAATACTAAAAGCTACAGTTATCTCACAGGAGGTAGGCCACAGTGTCCTCAGAGACCACAGGCTTCAGCAGACATAAGGCTCTAATTAAAGTGATCTCAAATAAAACCTTCACTCTTCAACATAAGTTATGTTCCAATGTAATTTGGAGACGACTGTCTTGGGGACTGGTAAGCGGGTACATAGATAGCATGGGATTGGTGAGCAACTACACAGCATGAACCTAATCACTGAAGAGATGTTCCTGGAACCTTCCAAAAATCCCAACCACCGCTTAGAAGACAATAATTGCATGAGAAATGAACACTTACAGGTTCATATAAAATTACCTAAATTCCAGCAGTAGCAATAAGATGTCTACCGCTACATTATGATCAGCTCAGAAAGCTTTCAACATGTTTGACTTCAGCTGCCGGGGGGGTGAGAGTGCGGAGAGGGGCAAAGAAGGAGAACGTCTTTTACTTCTTGGTTTTAATAATAAAGTTGTATTTCACTTACCAGTTCCTATATAGGATTTAAAGCGTCCTGATAATCTGTCGACAAAGGCACCTAAAACGTCTAGTCCCAGTAGCGCTACCTGTTGAAACAAAGGCATGAGATATATAAAACAGATCACTAAAGAATTCTTTAGAATTCATTTTAAAGAAATCAGACATAGATATACAAACATGCTGAAAGACTGTATCTTAACCCAAAGAGAAATTAAAGCTCCAATTACAGAGCTGTTAATTCCTTGAGGTCTTCATGAAGATGAAGTCATCAGAATACGTTTGGGATGGATCAAGTGTATTTACATATACCAGAGCAGTTCAGGTTTTTTAGTACTTGCCTTAGAACGGAAAGACTATGAACATTTTTTTATTTTCAACTACAAATTATTCAAATTTAAATTAATAATTATAGAATCACAGAATCATAGAATAGTTTGGGGTGGAAAGGACCTGAAGATCATCCAGTTCCAACCCCCCTGCCACGGGCAGGGACACTTCCCACTAAACCATGCCACCCAAGGCTCTGTCCAACCTGGCCTTGAACGCTGCCAGCGATGGAGCATTCACAACTTCCCTGGCCAACCCATTGGAAGAAGCTTCTTTTTTTCCTGTCTAAATGATATGTTAGGGTCTGCAGTTCTGTCCGTCCTCTAAAAGATGACTCTAGAAGTCTAACTTGATAACAGATGAAAGAGAGAGTTCCTTTGAACCAGGTAACAGAGAAGCTTTAGGCCTTTCCTCCTCTACCAGGTCTCTAAGCTGCTGAAACAAACCAACCAGAATGCCTTAGCAAAACAAAACCAGAAAACAAAACAACTCCAAAGAAATCCACAACCAAAGAACCCAACCAAGGGACAGGGATGCAGTTACAAGACTCAGAACAAGCAAACTTAGAACGCAAAACTAAGCCCCCAAACGTAAGTACTAACACAGACTAGGAAACCTCCACGGTTTAAACAGTTTTCCAGATGCTAAGAGCTTACTTCAATCTGGCTACTTAGCTCATCCACTAAGGTCATTACACGGTTTTCCAAACTCCCAGAAGAAAACAAGGGAGAGAAGCCAATGTTGCCTTCCCTGGCAGTTCAGACCACACCATTTGTCCACCTGCTTGTTCAGCTTGCGAAGTTTCCTTTCTCTTCATTTGCTCTTCTTTAAAAAAATAAAAATAAAAATAAAAACAAAAATAAAAATAAAATAAAAATAAAAATAGAAAAATCAGAAAACAAGAGGCAGGTCAAAACACTGCTGGGGTTGTGAGGAAGTTCCCATCTACCATCAGAAACCAGGTAAGAGAGCAACATCCACTCACAGAGAAACAAAAACGTGATCAGAAATGATGGGTTGAACTGCATTATTGTAACAAGTCAGGATGCTTTCTTTCACCCTAACACTACCCTGCACAGTGTTCCAAGACTTCATTCCTGATGTCCCGTCACAGTTCATAATGAACACCGGAACTGCATTTCCCACACCTTGTAGTTAGCTCAATTTGCTGCTCACGAAGATGCAAATCCCAAAGGAAGGACCTCCGGATGCTTGGGCTTTTGTAACAGTTTTTTCTCCTCTGGATTTTCTAGTTAAGGCACTGGAATTTTTCCCCCGTGAAGCCTTGAGCAGAGCCACTCCCCTCTATCAGCTGTTTATATTCCTATAACTTGGAACCACATTTTCTTGGACAATGCTGTTTCCGCCAGATCCTTATCTGTCACAATAGTCCACAGCAGACAACAGGCCAAGGAAAATCCGTCTGGAGGTGAATGTGAATGCACATGGCCCACGCACACCAGATCCCATGAGTTGTGCTCCCACAGGAAACTAGACAAATATGGTCCCCAGAAAACCTCGGATCTGAAGCAACCACGTAATTAGGGGGGTTTTAATCAAGTCGTTCTTAGTACAATAGACCTCCTTTTAAACAAGGGGAACAAAACTTAGGTTCAGGTTCTTACGTGGAAATTCACACCATTTTATTACATACTAAAACAGAGAAGAGCAAATACAAACGGGTGGCATCACTGACTTGATATATTGCCAGCAGGTGACTGCATCTGCAGCTTAAGGGGAGAAAACAGAACACTATAACTGGTAACTTAGACAAAAAAAAGCAGAAGTCAGCTTTTACGGTAACATCAAGGTTTCCCCTTTAATGTTCTTTTCCAGACTGTCAAGCTTGATGAGACCCGAGACAAAAATTCAACCTAGAAAGCAATGCCTGAATGCAGTAAGGAATTCATTCTGGATATGCATCATTTTCCTATGCTTCTGTTTCCTGATTACAAGCTCCACCTTAGACTCGGCTTCCAGTGGCAGCTTTTTAGATTCCCTTCCTATGCATGTGCTTAGAGGTCTATTAATGCATAAATCACAGCCTTTTCCCTCTGCAAAGGTACTTACAGAGAGTCTCCCTCTTCTCCACACATTTGATTATCTTTCTAAAATCCCTCTTGAACACTTCTTCCACTCCAAACAGCAGCACCTCAGAGATTTAAAAGAGTAAAGCACACACGGCTTGAGCTCATGCAAAGTCCCCTGTGGTCTGCAACTTTGAAATGACAACAGGCAAGAAATGTCATGATACCTACAGAAAGTACGATGGGACCTCAGGCTTGAAGCAGTGGGAAACTGCTTTAGCTACCAAACTGGCTCTCATCCCATGTTTCAAAACAAGTCAGCTGAAGCATACCCCTACAGAGTACATCAAATAAACCACCTCACTGGTTTTGTCAATAAGTCTTACATTTCTCTCCTCTGATACACAGTGTCCTGAGTTTCAGTATCTCCTGGTAGATATGATCCAAGCAGACCTTTGGAAGGAGCCCTTAAGGACTGACAGGGGATCAAGAGAGCGGCATTCAAGCAAAACCAACAAGAACAAAGCAGAAGACAGGTAGAGCTGATCTGCAAGAAACAGGGTCTAACCCCTCAGACACTGTGTGGGATGCTGTACCAACACAGGCTCTCCACTGTGGACAGAAAAACCTCACAACAGCACCACGGCTCTTCCCACTCACTTCAGTGAGGGGTGTATCGCTTCTGGGATAAAAATCATTGGATCTCTTTCTTACTCTGCATTCATTAAGCCTTCTTGCCTGCTGCCTAGAAAGGCCTTTGTATGCTGAGGCCAATTCATCAGCTCAGTATTGTTTAATGCATTCAAACACCGCATTTGAGGTTCACAAAAGAAATTTGGACTCATTTGAGCTGCAGTTGATTGGTCGTTGAGCTGTTCTTTAACAAACCAGCGTTCAGGACTGCCCTTGACTTCTTGGATCACAATAAAATTGGCAACCTGACTGAGAAACATTTTCTCTGCTCCGGAAAGGACCAGACTCTCCAGTGAAGTTGAGATGTTCCAACCAAAACGTGATTATGAATTGAGCCTATTTCTTGCTCTGCAGCTTGCTCCTTTTCCAGCTCTCCTGGAAATTTCTTATGCAGTTCTCTTTACTCATCCCCCTGAATGCACTTCTCCCCTAGTCCACAGGATACTCCATCACTTCTTGCTCCTTTACTGTTTCCCACTCCATTTTTTTCCACATTGCCCACTTCCCTGAGATCTACCATGTTCCATTCCCTTCCTTAATCCAAAAGCTTGCACAGATACCAAAACCTGCCCCAGCTCCACAGGCAAAAGGACTCTTCCACTTCCCTTGGTTGTTTCTTCAGCCCAGGTGGTTCTCCAGTCCCACCCAGGTTATCCTTAGACTCCGTTCTCCCTGGGACAAGAGAACTTCAATTCTCCCCCTCAGAATCAGTCGGGCAGCTGCCTCTGCTGACAGCAGCCAAAACTGCAGTCACAGCTGCTGAAGCTGCCACATGTCATCTATACCTTAGATATCTCAATTGACAAGACAGCATTATTTCCATTCTCGTGCTTCTTCCATCTTCAAGGGTACAATGGCACAACGCCAAAGATCCAAGATCTGTACCATCTTTTTTGGTTTAGTAGTATGTATATCACATCACTTCACACTGCAGGAAAGAGGATTGCTGGTAATCTACCATAAAGTCCCCAAGCTCAACAATTTGAGCTGCAATTCTTCAGCAAATGCAGAGCCTCCTCTACCTAAAAATCCAAGTACATTGACTTCAAAGCAGTGCTTTGCAACTATCATTTGGACTACAAGACCCTGCTGAGAGTATCAGATCTCTGCTACTGTTAAAACCACTCATCAGCTGCAACCCTCGAAGTCTCAAAAGCGGTACAGACTACCAAGCTTCCCAGGATAATCTCCCTTTCACAATCCTCCTGTGAGGGCCAAGCACAAATCATTCCAGCTCCATAGTGCAAGTCACCACACCACGAGAGGATTACTGAATGACTCACCCAGATTTACCCACAGGCTGATGAGTATAGCCCAGCACTGAAAAAGCTTGGTTCCCTCAGAGGTCCTCCTCAACAAGCATGGATCTGGGAAGTCCTTGTTGTTTTGACCTCTCCTGTACAGCAGCCAAAACAAGCAGGCATGGTGCCGTCATAAAAGTTTCAGAACTTACAAAATCTGGTTTACTGCCCTTCCCCCAGGTCAGGAACAGGAACATTCCCCCCCCCAGCATCAGTGAAGAAACATTTACCTGCTTTTGAAGAACACATTAGTGTAACACTCAAAACCATTTACACCTTCCTGTTATTTCAGAGTCTCTCATGATCTTCAAGCTGACTGGAGTTCAGCCTGAAAGCGGGATCTCCAAACTGTTCTGTATTCTGTGACAACTCAGCAATCAGTATTCTACAGTGTGTAGTGCGCTGCCTCCAGCTTTGATCCATTACAGGAATATCTACAGTTTGCTTCACACATACATGGAGCATTCCTCCCTTCACCACAGTCATATGTTTTTCATAGACACTGCTCCGAAGACAGTGAGCACAAAACAGAACTATACCGCAGAGCAACCCCTCACATTTTAAACCATTTTCTTTTTGTGATTGTCTGGCTTAAACTCTACGTGCTGCGGTGCAATAAGTTGGAAGACAGAGCCTCTTTAAAAGCAATGCTCAGTGGGAAGACAACGAGATGTAAGTGTTGCCTTTCTCTTTAGAATAAATTGGAAATAAATTTTTAATTAAAAGAGAAAAAAGGAAAAAGCTTTCCACCCCCAACATCACACTCAAAAACCTTTCTAAGCTGCTTGATGGAGAAGAACAAAAACCACTTGACTTTAGGACTTTGTTCTTCCAAACGAATATAATTCTTTTCGTGCCCAAGGTCTCTTATTTCCCTTCCCATTTCCTCTCTGTTAAAACTGTATTAAACACACAGTGATTTCTCCCTACTCTGCTACTTGCTCATACCCCTGGCACCAGCTCTTCTGCTGTGAGGAGACAAGTATTCACACAGCTGAAGAGTAACCTGCTTTAGAAAGCCAGCGCAACAAGTGAACAAGAGAAAGCATCTCCCTCGCCAGAGGTCTTCCCTAAGCCTGTCCACTGTACAGCCTCCCAGGCACTCACATTGGAGCAATGAAGGCAGAAGCACCATGGCAATTCAGCAGCCAGGGAAAGAAAGAAACTGCTCAAACAGGCAAAGCCACTATGAGCACGTGTGGAACTACATATGGCTCATGTGTCAACTGCTGAGAACTCCATTCTGCAGGATGTACCGCTCTTGCATACCGCACAGAGCTTGGAAATGGTCTCCAGTCACACCCAAATCAAACTGCAGGCTAAAAGGGACAGCCCCATTCTCCCTCTTGACCTGCAGGCATATTTGACCTGGCACGCACTTCAACCTCCTGCAGAATCAGTCCAGTCAGCTTGTTGAAATGCTGGAAAATGAATTCAGCATCAACAGAAAGGGAATAGCCTCAGGAGTGATAGTGGTAATGCCTGGCCAGGAGAAGCACGCCTGCTGTTTCAACAGGGACTACAGTTAGGCTGGATTACACAAACTGAAGCTGCAAAACTACTGAGAACTGTCAGTTCCACCTCTGGAGGAGATGCCTGGGAGTTTGAGACTACATGTTCCACATTCGTAATTAAATGCTGGACAAAACTAGTTTTAATTACACTTCAAACAATTAAAACTTATTGCAAGTGTCCCTTGTCTTCTGAAGATTTGTTTATTTGGCTAACAGTTTATTTAACACTCTACCAACAGAACATAAATAATACATGAAAAAATAGCAATTACTACTCAAGAAATGATCAAATACTTGAGCTTGAAAACTAAAACTGGACTCATACATGGACAGGTTGAATCACATTCTCATTACATAGTCCCACATAGCCAAGATGAAACAAACCTGAAATAAGGAATAATGAAGTTCAGCAAAGAGCTCAAAGTCAAACGCTGCTCCTCCAACAAAGACATTCAAATCACCACTATTTGCTAACAAAGGGTAAGGAAATACCAGGGTCTATGCAGTAACTGAAGAGTAAAGGTTGAGGTGGGACCTCTGTTCTTCCATTTTTCTGTCCTGCAAGTTACAGTCCTACAACTCAATACAGCATTTGCTTTTGTGTAGCGTATGTTGGCTTGCGTTCAACCTCAGCTCAAAAAGAGCCCACACACTTTCTTCCTAAGGACCTTTACTTAATCCCACGTCCCACACCCTGCATCATTTGCGTTCAATTATTTTACTGAGCTGTGGGATGTCACATTTATTTCTAAACCTTCTTTTTTCCCAGATCTCATCTCCATTTTGTTCAAATAATTTCAAATCCCAGCTCCCGCTTCACACACTTATATGCAGTCAATGAAGTTATAACGACTGCTACCTCTCTGCGCAAGGACTTGAGACAAACATCCTGACCACTTGTCTTAACCTATCTGCAAAACTCCAGCTCAGATCTTCCCTTCCGGCAATCGAAAGCTCCTCCTGCCGGCCTTCTGTTGAACTGAAGACAACCCAAAACACTTGCCAAACTAAGGAAACACAGAAGTGCAACAATAACCTCCCTGGCGGGTCAGCGTCTTTCAGCACTCGGGGTTGAGACAAACAAAGCAAAGGAACAAATCTCACTCTGCAGGGAGCATAGAATAAAAGTTACTTTCAAGGATTTGCCTAAAAGAAACAGATTATCCACACACTATCAGCAAAAGACTCTGAGATACCCAAGTTTTTGTTTCTGCATGGCAAATGATCTGCTCCTCTGACATAAACCCAGGGATTATTAGGATTACTGGTTATTTTCCTGTTGCAGCTGAGGAGTAAACCAAGCTAAAATACTGACTACAAAGGTAAGAAGCCCAAGAACGGCTCCCAGCCACAAACACTGCCGACCGCTCTCACAAAAATCATCCGGAGAAACTACCAGAATTTCAGTCGTTACTTTTTATTCCTTCTGATGGGGTGGAATTGGCAGAAAGAACTGAAAGGTGGGGAAATTTTATGAGGGCAACTATTGGATTTTGGTGGGCTTAAAAAAGCCAAACACAATATGCGAACAGCTTGCGAAGGTGCTTCTAGAGTAGAGTGTTTCTTCATCCCACACCTCTTTAGCAGATGTTCAAAGCAGATTTCCCAATTATTTGGGTTAGACGCAGAACAGTTCCAGCCACCAGACCGTACAAAGTCAGGTAACCTTGCAACTGCTATCTAGCACCAGAGAGACATGAAGATATGGGGTAAAACTCACATGTACATAGCTGAACACCCAGGTTAACCCAGTAAAGCCAGCAAGTATCAGTTGTGATCCCCTCACAGAATGAGGAATTAATTTACTGCTTGAAGTTTGCAAACATTAGCACTATTCCAATTTGCTGAAGTTGCCAAACAGTTCAGAGTTTGAGGAGAACAAACAGCACCAGAAGAGTACTAGCACCCATCTCTTAATACTTTGCATCCAACTCACCTACTCCTTAAAAAGCTTTCATACTTCACCACACTCACTTTGTCTCTCCACTGTTCCTCACAGCCTTTGGAAACGAGTCATTGTGGGAGGCAAAACAACCCAAGTCAAACTGTAACCTCTAAATTGTAGGAGGAGAGAGGTCAGTCCCAACCAACCTGAAACAAACGAGCTCATAATACCAGGACACCAAGCAAACAGTATTTAGTTCAGTGAGCAACTCTTCCATTCTAATGAGATACAAAATAAATCTGGATGCTCCCTGGCCTCGCAAAGTTTCCAGCAGTCATGGAAGGTGGTAATTCATCCTGACTGCACAGACCTGGTAGCTGAAGTCCCCACGATACATCATTAAGATCAGCCTTTAATGACTCATATCTCTCTAGGTTACTCCCTGTGCTCCACAACCAACTTCCACCAGAACTCCATTTGCAGATGAGTCAACACGTTCTTACTCCCACCTTTTTGATTTACCAGTCACTCAGCCAGGTAATTGCATTTTCCACCTCGATGAGCTAGATAAACTCAGAAACTCTGCTATCTGCTTTCTTAGGTTGGAACTGCCAGGTTGTTGATTAAACCACTATAAAGAGCTGCAAACTTCAGAAAATTAAAAGCACTATTTGGATAACTAAAACTTGTTTGAGACAAGTCAATTCAACCTCAGACTGTCCACACTGGCTTACTGAACACCTCTTCCCTTTTTCCCCACTCACTATCAAGTCTGCCAAAATTCTCCTATTTCTATTCCCTTCAGACCCTTTCCCTTTTGGTTCGGTGAGACAGAAACTTTCCAGGGTGGCATATTATGGAGTTTTCTCTTCTCAGGTACAGCAGAGAGTTGATCCCGAGAGTTGAGCTCCAAGATCATGCATCTCCTCTTTCAGTGTGGTTATCACTGTGCACTGCATGCAAGAATGGAGTCTACACACAAAAGCAAGATAAGGCATATCCTGGCCAAGCTACAGCAGTTATTCCCTCATCATCCATACCAATCACCTACAGTGGCAATAATGCCCACCTTAAAATTCCCTCCAGTATTCCCTACTTGTCACTCAGCAAAGGAAAAGGACACCAACAAATTACTAAAAAAATACAGTAATCAAAGTTGAAGATTACTTGAATATTTTCCTTAAAAATAAATGTAAACCTTGGGCATTCATAACCTGATTATAACATACAGGTACTGAATTTAACAGCAAACTCAGATTTAACATTTAAAGTTACACCTATGTTTGCATAAGATAAAATACACACAGAAGATGCAAAGCACCGTTTTCCAGAGTATTTTTGTTCTGAAGCAGCAGATGCTGCCACCACAGCCAGGAATACTGGAACTGATCATGAGCAAAGCATCCAAGATCCTGTGCTGCTGCAGCTAACACAATGCACATAACAAGCTGTGAAATAGAGCACTGTATATGTAAAGAGCCCCCGGTAAGTGGATATAGAGAAGAGGTAACAAATATATTTCAGTTATTATGCAAGTTGGTTTTAAAACTCATCTTGCACGACTGAGGCTTGTGCTCTGGAGTGCCGCATATCCTCATCTGTCCTGCAGTCCTAACAGCCAAGGAGCCCTATCACCTTACCTTAGCAGCAAGCAGAATGTCTTGCATTACAAAACACTCCCCAATTCTGACCATTTAAAAGAGCAAAAGGAAACTTCCGTGTTACCTTGTTAAGTAACATCTAGTCCTCTGTACAAACCTCTCTAGGTTTCACAGCAATCACTTACCACCAGCAACTGCCCTCAGATGAGGAATTTAAAGGCAAATAAATTATACTTGTCCACGCTATCTTCTCAAGCTAACCCTTCCTTCAAAGACGAACACACTTCAAAATAAAGAAATCACACATACAGAGTTAAGCCTTATTGTTTTGAGACTTAGAAGGGAACTTGAAAGTTAGATGGGCTACGTGCTAACACTGAAAAAAATACCCATTTAATGAACAATCTGCTCCAAAGTTACTCCTATATCTGCTTCCTGAGACTAAGCAGACGGGAAAACATTACAATAACCTCACGACACCGAGTCCAGAGGCCCAAAGTGCAAATCAATTATCCTACAAGGCAAGACAGTGAGAAGGGAATGAGCCCCGTCCCTGCACTGCTCAAGGCAAGGCTGGACGGGGCTCGGAACAACCTGCTCTAATGAAAGGTGTCCCTGCCCGCGGCAGGGGGCTGCAACTGGATGAGCTGGACGGCGCCTTCCACAACCCGACCTGCGCCGTGCTTCTAAACGCGGAGAGAAGGGCGGACCTGCCCGGGCTTAGAGAGCCCAGCGCAATCGCAGCCCGACACCGCCGCCAGCCGACGGGAGCGCGGACCCAGCCCAGCGGCACGCCGAGTTAATTAATTAATTAATTAACGCAACTCGCTAATGCGAACGCGGCCGTCCTCGGTAATAAAACTACGCTGTCAGTCGCCTTATCAGCTGGCCGGCGTCACAGCTACGGACACATATCACAGGCGCAGTGTGCAGGAGCAGCCGCCGCTTCGCGGCAGCTCGGTCTGAAACGCTCACACACAACACGCCACGAAACGTGAGTCATCATCCTCGGCGGCTGCGGAGGCACCGCACAACTTCCCACGGCCGGGAAAGTCACCTGGAGACGGGAAAACAGCTTCAGACTTCCAATGGGAACCCCCAGCAGCAAATTACCCATTACCCGTGTCAAACACGGCCGGTGCGGCACAAACCCGGTGAGACAGCACTCCTACGGCCTACAGAAAGCCATGGCAATCCAGGAAACGCTACACCCAAGTACAGAGAGCACGGAACGGGAGGGGGGAGGGAAGGAATCATCCCTTATCTCGCTTCAGAATAAGCAGCACACCCCGAGTATGTAAAGCAGTTGTGTGGTTTGGTTTAGTTTTGCTATTACGTCCAAAAACGTTCAACCGGCAATAAAAGCAAAAATGAAACTCACATTATTGCGCCTTTCAGAGCAGAGGAACAGAAATAAGAAAACGCTGAAAGCACACACACACAAACTATCCGCGTTTCCCTTTGTCGGAGCAGGGATAAAACCCGATATAAACGCAGTTTTACTCCTGTTCGCATCCGATAACGAAGCAGCGCGGAGCCCCGCACCTCCCTGCCATGATGAATCATGGTCGCTCCCGCACCGAGCGTCCCCGCAGCCTCACCTTGAAGTTGCTGGAGCTGACCCACGCGGTCAGCTCGTCGATCACCTTGTCCAAGCGCTGCAGGTCCTGCTCCACCTCGGAGCAGCGCGCCGGGTCGCTCAGGTACTCCAGCAGCTCCTGCCCGACCTGCATCCTGCGGGCCACGTCCCTCTGCTGTACCTGCTCGCAGAAGTACTCCAGACCGCACGGATCCATCCTCGCCCGCCACGGAAAAGTTTCTTCGGAGACGAGAGGAGCCGCCCGCCCTCAGCGCCGGGAGCCGGGCCCGGGGAACGGAAGGGACGGGACGGGACGCGCCGGCAGGGCCGCTGCCCTCACGGGGCCTCCCCTCGCCCGCTGCACCCCGGCCCCACGCCCGCCGCCCCCATGCGCCGCCGCCAGGGGCCCAAGCGGGGGGACGCTGAGGGGCGGTGGGCGCAGCGGCCGCCTCCGCGCCGTCCCAGGGGGATCCCGGGAGGGCTCCGGCCCGGGAGAAGGGAAATCGACAGCAGCCGCCCGGTCTCGCCCTGCGCGGCGGAGAGAGCCGCGGGGCGCCCACGGGAGCAGGCGCCGATCCCCCTCACGGCCGCGGGCACCGGCCGGTCCTCCCACGGGCGCAGCAGCAATGGCGAGGCCGGGGCGCGCCGCTCATGCTCCCGACGCCGAGGTCCGCGGCCCCTCCTCCCCCGCTCGCCCGCGGGGCAGCTCCGAACTTGGCCGCGGCGGCTCCCGGCTCCGCCGCTCCCCCGCCGGCCCCTGCCAAGGGCTCAGACGCGCCCCCCCCCCCCCGCCCCGCGGCACCGCCTCCGTCCCGGGGAAGTCGCGCCCCCCCCCCCCCCCAATCCCCCGCGGGCCGCCCCTGCCCGCGCCACAGGACCGGGGCGTGGCACAGGGAGGCCACGCCCCCTCCCCTTGGCTCCGCCCCCTCCCTTACCTCCACCGGCCCTGTGGTAGCGGTTCATGCGCAGTGCGTCCCCGCGGCGCTGTGAGGGCGGGCGGAGGAGGAGGAGGAGGAGGAAAAGGAGGAAGAAGAGGAAGGAGCAGCGTTGAGAAGCGGGGAGGAGGGTGCTGTGGGCCGGGCTTGCGCTGGGAAGGCTGCCCGCGGGTTCAGTCTGGAGAAGAGAATGTTCAGGGGGGACCTGATCGCTCTGTACAAGTGCCTGACAGGAGGTTGTGGTGAGTCGGGGTCGGTCTCTGCTCCCAAGGGATAGGGCAAGAGGAAACGGCCGCAGGCTGCGCCCGTGGGGGGGTTAGAGGGAGATGAGGAGAAGTTCCTTCGCAGAGGGGGTGCTCAGGCACTGGACCAGGCTGCCCCCGGCAGTGGAGGCATCACCGTACCTGGAAGCGTTCGAAACCCGTGTAGATGCGGCTCTCGGTCACGCGGGTTAGTCCTATACAGTCCTTCCCTTTCTGACACCGGAGCTGCTGTTTATTTGACTCCCAGGTAAACAATTCAGGGAGATTTTATGTTCTTATTGTTCTCCTTTTTTTCTTTCCCAGCAGAATTAGCTTTTTGCTAATCCAGATTCCTAAACTGTCTCAGTGCCAGATTGGGAGCAGGGAAAGTAGAGCAAGACAGCCAGAAGCTGTATGGGGGAGAGGAGGGTTGGTGGGGCCTCCGTCTATGCGAGCCGTTATGTCATAGAATCATCGAATAGTTAGGGTTGGAAAGGACCTTAAGATCATCCAGTCCAGCCCCCCTGCCATGGGCAGGGACACCTCCCCCTGAACCATGCCACCCAAGGCTATGTAAAGCTTAGCTTAGTTCCAGGTCAGCCCAGTCTGCCTGTTTCTTCCTTCATTAGTCCTGACACTGGGGAAGGGTGAGTCTGCAGCAAAGAGAGGAGCTCCCTTCATTTGGCTGCAGGAATGGATATACAGGTGCAAACTATATCGATATACAGGTATAAATGGATTTACGGGTATAAACTGACGGAGCAACCATGCCTGCAAACTGCAGCTTCACAGGAGTGTAAACCAAACTGAAGTGGTGCTACAGTGGTCCTGCTTCTCTCCAATCCCATTTTCAGGAGTTCTGCACTTCCCTTCTGTGTGCTGCTATCCGTGTGACTTTGCAGAGGGCTGCCTCAGGGGGTTCATCCGGCAGAAGAAGGGATCTCCATCCACAGGCATAGCAGAAAGCAGGGCCACAAGCAGCCTTCTGTTGATTTTGGTGTGGTGCGGCAAAGTCAGGATCCCGCGCTTGGTTGGTCCCTAGGCATTACAATAATGAAGATGGTTTAAAAGATTGTTATTAAAAGGTCATTATGGTTTAAAGCAGGAATGTATGTGTGGTTCTTCAAGCTCATTGTAATTTTACGAAAAGGTTATGAACTGCTCATCATGTTTTCACGGTGGATTTCCCTCTGCACATGTAAAGAACCATCATTTTGGATGGAGCTCAATCCTTCTTGTCCTGCGTGTGCAGTGGCATTTAATTGGTGTGGAATTTTCTGTTATTGAAATGGCACTCGGGAAACTGCTGGAAATTGAAAAATGTGTGTTAAAAAAGTAAAACTGCACTGTTACGTTTTTTTAGTGCACGTTTAGAAAATAAACTTCTTGCTGTGAAAGCTTGAACAGTAACTGTTGATCTAATACGATTGGCTCAATAAAAAAGAGCTGTGTAGGTGAATACTGGACTCTTGGAGTATCAAGAACTGTAAATGGTTTCCAAACCACCCAACTGTCTGGGAAAACAAAAACCAAAGCAAACAAAAAGCCCGGCGTGATTTAAAATGCACCTTTCATTTATTATAGTCCAACTTAAAGTCAGCCTGTTCAGACAGAAAATCCTATGCAAAAAGAGGGGGTTAATCTCGTGGTGGTGGCTTTTCTCTTGATTCAAAGAGGCAATCTCTTGATTCAACGATTCATACACTGATGAGGTAATCTAATTGCTGTGACTAGTGCTGAAGCTGAGGAGAAGGATAAAGTGTAACAAGACGCACACTTGAAATGCTGAAACTATTCTGTCAACCCAAAGACGGCACCACAAAGCTATGTAAAGGGCAAAAAGCCATGCTGGGATATGTGGTGGGTTTTTTTTTTCCTTCCATGTTTTCTTTTTCTTAGAAAACACAGGAGAAAATAAGTGTCTCCCTGTAGAATCAGAGGTTTAAGCTACCGCATTTCATCTTGTTACTGCCTGTGGTGACTAGTGCCTTTATGCTATGTGAACATTGATACAAAGCTGGAAAATTGGTAGCCCTTTTTAGCGTAAGGTGTTCTGATAAGATCAAGGCATTCTCCTCTGAAACCCTAGCAGTGAGAAGAATAAAGTTTCTTGTGGGATCAATAAATGTTGGTTGATGTTTGTTTTCCTCTGCAAACAAATAGCATTTTGATTTGGCAAATAAAGCTGCTGGATGCTTGTTTCTTCTAACAGGGCAGGAGCAGTGCTGTAATGCTGGGTTCTAGAGCAGCCCCCAGCTTGGACCAGGATCAGGGTTTGCAGTTAGATGTTCTCACCGAGTCCTGATGGACTCTATACCTCGGGATGTGGGCTAGGCTCCAGAGAGAAGGCTTTTTTTTCCAAAGATCTTTTAAAGCCTCTTATTCTCGGTTAAGGAGATTTCTTCCTTTGGAATGCAATCTTCTTTTTGATATGCAAGCATGTGAGTGTAAATCCACTCCTCTTGTGTATTTGTACAATGTGTAATATTTTGTAGAGCAATTAAGCCCTGTAATTGAATGCAGAATGAAGATTTTCTTTGGTCTTTTTGATATGATTTGCTTGCTAGCAACCAGAGGAGTTACAGCAGGAGCTGAGGTATGCAACACTAATCCAGCGAGGCACTTTTCCGACCTGAACTGCACACCAAACCTGTTTCTACACCCCCCCGTCCCATGCAAGGGTGCTGCACAACAATCACAGGTAACATCCTGTGCTGAAAAAGGCTAGAATCCTACAGAAAAACAGGCTGGAGAGGGAGAAGGCTGTGCTTTTCCTTCTTTGGGCTGTGTTTGAGGCTCTGTTTCTACCTTCTGTCCTTTCCTAGTAGTAGCTTTTACAGGCCAAGACTTTATGCAACCCACTCATGGATCTTTAGCAGACCCGTCAGTCATTCCAGCAGAAAAGTCACCTCCACAGACAGACTCCCCCTTCTGAAAAACCCCTCCTGAACAGAAGATGTAGTCCTGTCACTGAAAGGACAATAAAAAACCCTGAAATCCCCTCTGATGAAAGCGTCTTTTTATTACAAGTAGCAAGTGCAGACCATAGTAATAAAAATAGAGTGAATTTAAACATGAGTCACTTGGAAAGCTCCCGTAAACTGCCCTTGCTGTAGCCTAAGCTGACCCAAGAAATCTGTGAGGAAGTTGTGCTTGCATTCCTGTTGGATTCCTCAGCAGCGCGGACAGTGCTTTGCGTCGAGTTCCACCCAGGAGGCTTGAGGGAAATGCTCGGGCTGCATCTTGGAGGTGGTGCCCTTCAGTCATATACCACCTCCTCTTCATGTGCTCTGCAGTAACCACTGGCTTTTGTGTGCGTGCAGGTTGGTCACCAGTACATTGAGGCTTTTCTTAATACCGTCAGGAGGTGAAATACCATCATGTTGGGCTAGTTTAAGCAGCAATGTGGCATTTTTGTTGCGTGTGCTGCATAGTATCTATTTTACATCTTTTCTAACATTAATTTCGGAAGGATGAGCTGTATCTTTTCAAGCTGAGTTTATCACTGCCGATAACTTCTAAAACTCATTTTAATATCTCCCTCTGTGATAATTAATAGCAGATTAATAATACATATTTCCTGAATTCACAATGGAATGTTCCAATAATGATGTTGAAACGTGTACCAAGCTAGCTGAAGTATTGCCCCTTTTTCTCCGAAGGCCTTAGAGATGAAACTCGATGTAACTATTGCAAATGTATTCAGTGAACTCTGCTACAGTTTGGCTTGTGCGGTGGTTGTTCTTGAAATTACGCATTTAATCTGGATCACTTTCATATACTTATTTATAAACCAGAGGTTGAAATCAGTAGTCTGGTATTTTTCTTGTACGTAGCCAATTTAATGACTGAGGAGATGGGCCATGAGGTGGGTCAGGCTGGAGCCCCATTACCAGCTTACTCTAGAGTGTTAATTTGTTCCTTACTGTCAAATGTGTTTTAACATGTAGATGCTGCAATTAAATAATTCATCCTGATAAACCTTTTATGATTCATTTGCTAATTTTCTTGATATGTGTGACACAGAGAAGAACAAATTAAAAACTATGGGTAATGAAAAACAGTAATAACAGGTCAAGAAAATAGTGTCAGAATTACCATGGAAGTGGCCTCTTCCCTTTTATCCTGTCTGCTGTAATCACTCAAAGCACTGCTACCTAACGTGGTATCCTTTGTGTCATTTTTGTGGCAGAGGTGTTTCTCTCTCTCCAGTGCTATAAGTATTTAGCTGTGGCTTGTTAGGTGAGTGACTGCATGGTTTGTGCAGCAGGTTGGTTTGCTAGACCTTGACTGATTATGCTTTCCTGTCTTTAAATGTCCGTGGTGCGGTCTGGTATGTCAGAGTTCAGTGTAAAACCTCTGTAGAATATTGCTCTGTAACGATTTTGTGTCATGCTGGAAAAAACTGGGATGCAACAGCTCAACATAGTAGTCCATCAGTTCAAAATTTTCTATGTTGTTAAACGTAGGAAATTGATTCAGCTTTTAGTCAAAATACCTATGAGAGCTGTTTTGATATCAATGCAATTACCTTTGTATTGTCACGCTACTGTCTGTTGCAGAAAAAGGATCCAAAATATCTGATCCATCTGACCTGAAGGATACAAACCGGTGAGCACACTGATGTGTGGCTGGTGAACTTTGGTCTTGGGCTGGCAAAGTCTCTGTTCCTGCAAAACAAGCCATGGCATTTTCGTTATCTGCAAGAATCTTGCGAGGCTGGAATGTGAAAACGCTGTAGGAGGGTGTCCTTCACATGGCACAGAAACAACTCCTCAAACCAGGTGGTGTTGATACCCATCCCATAGCAGCACAGGCACTGCCCACGCTTACATAGAGCAGCCCACAGCTCCCTTGCTTGGGAATTAGAAGGGAAAGGGGAAAACGTGTGTGAACTGTTGGTGCCTTCTTTAGCTTGCTTTTTCTCTGTAATGCAAGCCCTGCATAGACAGGACCAGACCCCGCAGTGCTTTACCACTGGAGTAACTCCTGTATCACCAGAAAGGTTTCTTCCTAGGAGAAGCAGCCGCAGGGTTCCTCCTCAGGAGAAGAATAAAGTTTTCCTTACATACTTGTAGTTGAATGCATACTTAAAGTTACAGACTTAAAACTTTATAGCTTAAAACTCTTTTTTCATACAGAATTGGGCGTATTTACATTTTGGGATTAAGCTAACCGAGTTTTTTGCCTGTGGCCTTATTTTGACACGCTTTTCCTCTGTAGGCTGATAAAACCTTACCTTGTTTGGCTGTTTGAGAGCTCCCTCTCGTGGTAAAAGTGCCCTAGAACATCGTGGGAAGCGTTCCGGTCCAAAGGCACCGAGTTGAAACTCCGCCTACCGTCTCTGCTACCGGTAGAAAGAAGCCAAGCCAGCCGCTGACATAAGACGTATTTTTTGCTTGTCTGCCCACCGTTTTCACATAGAATCCCACTGATTTGGTTTGCATGCAAACACCAATGGGTGTTTGGGAGGAATTTCTGTAGATGAGTATGCACATAAGAAAAATGAAGTGTTTGTCTATGTTCTACAAAACCAACAAGTCACAGGTGGGTTTAATTTTCCCCCTGTAAAGAATAAAGTACTGTCATTGTCTAGAATAGTTCAGAACCTCTACTTGGGTTGGTGGTGCTGAAGGTGCAGTACAAAGCAGACTGTACCCACCATGGCCACCACCAGCTTTGACCAAACACTACTATTATGGGTCCAGCCAACATTCCTTAGGGCAGTGTTATGAATAGGGGTTGTTCCGCTTTGGAGCCTCTGTCTTCCCACTGAGAGCACTCACTGGGGGAAGAGTCCGGGGAACTATTTCACTACAGACAGATGAAGAGGAATACGTGATTATCCAGGCAACAATGGAATATAACTTATTTTCTATAAAATCTCAAGTAACATCATGCAGCTTTGTGGCAGCAGAAGTGGAGTCTTTAATCTGCTTTGAGCTGAGTAACCAACAGTATCTGTGATGCCTCGATCATGAGTCCCCCTCTTTATTTTCGATACTGCATGACTCACAGCAGAAACATTCTTGTCATCACTGCCAGCATGTAGAGACAATAACCAGCCTATTTAGAAGTCGTTTCCTATTGGAATAAACATTTCTGCATCCGGGTGTTTCTGCACACAGACATATCCCATGCCATGGGATTTCCAGAGCATATATACCCAGAGGTAAGCATGGAAGTGTCAGTGCTTGCAGTGAAGGCTATCCCCTCACAGTCTTTGTGATGGTGTCTGAGCTGTCCCCAGTACCGATCTGTCATGGTTTAAGCCCAGCCGGTAACTCAGAACTATGCAGCCCTTCGCTCAACTCTTCCCCTTCTTCCCCCCTTGCTCCCAGAGGGATGAGGAGGAGAATGGAAAGTATGTAAACCCCATGGGTTGAGAGAAGAACAGCCCAGTAACTAAGGTGTAACACAAACCACTGCTGTACCACCAATAATAATAATGATGAGGGAAATAACAAGGGGAGAGAATATAAAACTAGAAGGGGAAAAGGAAAACAATAAACACAAGTGATGCACAATACAATTGCTCACCATCCACCAACCAATACCCTGCCCAACCCAAGCAGCGACCTGGGCCTCCCAGGTAACTCCCCCAGTTTCTATACTGGGCATGACGTGCTGTGGTATGGAATACCCCTTTGTTAGTTTGGGTCAGCGGTCCTGTCTCTGCTTCCTCCCGGCTTCCCATGCCCCTCCTCACTGGCAGAGCATGAGGCTGGAAAAGTCTTTGATTGGAGTAAACATCACTTGGCAACAGCTAAAAACATTGGTGTGTTATCAGCGTTGTTCTCAGACTAAAGTCAAAAACAAGCACTGCATCAGCTACTAAGAAGGAGAAAAATGAATGCTACAGCCGAACCCAGGACACCACCCCATGGGTGTCCCAACAGACACCCATAAAAGTGGAGAACACACTCAAGTGAGAGCCACCAGCAGAGCATCAGATAGAACCAGACTTTCAGCTCATTCCATTCAGATACCTGCGTATGTTAATCATGTTAGAGTAGTTTAAATGCCAATCCATAGCCGCATCCTTTGGGAAGGACAAGGCTGTACAACCTCAGCTAAAATAGTTTAGTGACCAGCTGCTTGTTTTGTGCCATAAACCAACAGTCTTCATTCTTAGGGCTCAACAGTGTAATTCTTCTTCAAGGATCCTACGTCAAGATGTTCCAGATGTTCACCATCTGGGATCACTGCAGCGAGGACCGCAGCCAGAGCAGGCTGCTGCTGAGGGGAGGACCGCCACCAAACAAGGTGACAGCAAGGCAAGCGCTGGGGGGGGGACACCCACGGCACCTGTTGCTGAAGCAAGGGGAAAAGAGGGGTCCCCCGGAGCGAGGGCAGCAGGGGGATCCCCTGGCAGTGCCAGGCCCAGGCAGCAGCCCTGTGGCTGTTGGGCAGATGCAAGGCAAGTCCCCACTCCAGCCCTGTGTCTGACCTAGGGAAGTGCATGACTTGAGCACAGGTTGCTCCAGGCAGGGGGTATTCCTCAAGCAGAACTCCTCCTCACTCACCGGCTCTCCACAGGGTCTGATCCACAGTGACCTAGCTGCATTCCCTCAGTGCTGGCCTCCAGCAGAGCCAGTCCCACGCTACCGGGGGCTGCAGCCCATACTGGGGTTTAATGGTCAGCTTGCAGTCTCTGATTTGCAATTACAGGTTTGCCATGTGGTCTCTGGTTGCAATTAAAATAAACTGATTTCTTACCTCCATATATACCCCCTGGCTTTCTGAAGTCTAAAAACCCACGCTGCTTTATGTGTACGTGAACAGCAGCATTCTTTTGTCTTAAATGCTTTAAACACCTGGTACTGAATGTAGGAGATCTTATAACCCACTTCTGTCATAAAGCTGTGTAGTGAAGGAGGAGTAAGAGCAGTAAAACCAGTCCATCTGAACTGCAGATCTGCGACGGACCTGAATGACAACATCTACAGTTTCAACAGAGTTTGATTTTCCACCCACAGCTCTCATTCATGGCTGTGGCTTTGCTGCGGACCATTGTAAGCCTAAGGACCAGTTCCAAACCTTCAGCTGTAGACCCAGGTCGAGATTCAGAAATCCAGAAAATCCTGTTGGGAGGAGGCACAGTGTCAGTCCTACCTAAGCACTGAGTGCCGGGAATGTTGCTGAAGTAAGGACCCCCGAAGTATGCCCAAAAATAGGAAGGAAGCACATCTTGGCAATGGCTGCAATTCCTCCAATGCAATCCTGGGGCATGAAGACATTTTCAAACCCAGCATCCAGTTATGTGTATTTCTGGACCATCAAATGGAGACATCCTTCAGCAGAGGGTAAGAATGTAGTGTTCTCCCAACCTCACACTGCGGACTCTGCTCCCAGGCCACTACAGGGATGTCCATACACAGGGACACACTGTAGGATATACACATATTCTGTGATTCAGCGATGGAGTTATGTAAAAGAAGTCAGCCCGTTTGGCTTTGAGAGCATTTTTGAGTGCGTATTTATGGAACCTTCTGTGCTTAAAGATGTGTATTTGTGCAAAATAAAGCTGCCTCTCAGGCACCATGTCAGGAAGCGTAGCATTTATGGAGTTATGTGACCATATTCCTGGTCACAGATCCCAGGAATTTTGTTCAAGGAGTGTTATTCAACACCAAATACTTTTGCTGTTCTGACTAGGGCAAGCTGTAGCCGGAGCCTGTCCCAGTCAGCTCCAGAGTGGTGCTGGGCACTGCTTGGTGTCCAGGGCCATGGCTGGAGGAAGGCCTGCAGCTGCAGGTGAAAGCCGGTGTGAAAACAGGTACAGATGCTGTGGCTGTGCTGGTCTACCACCAAAGCTGCTTCCACTGTAGGTGCAAGGCAGACTCTGGGTCCAACAGACCAGCTCAGACCTCTCTTCCATGCTAAGAAGGATCATTACATGAAAATGCAAGAATACAGTTATCACAGAGTTTTCCTGAGCCATAATTGCATCCATCAGTCCATGTAGGTGAGTATTTAATCCAGTGGTTTTCCATCAAAAGATGCGCACTGTATCTCACAGACACGGGCAAAGGCTATGGGATCGCTGCTTGAATCCAGGCAGTCGTTATCAGCTTTAAGGTGGGTCTGTGATCTCTTTCTGTAAGCACATGGATCTCAGCAGGTGTTTGGCCTGAAGGGCTGTGCAGCAGTTTCCTCTGGAGGGGATCCAGCCAGATCTCAGCGTACGGGTTTGGTAGAGAACTGTTACTGATGTTTTGAATATTCCCAGCATTAACTGATCTTAGCTGCCACAACTCACTCCCATTTAATGTGCCACCATTCCAGTTTAATTGCAGACTGACTTTCTGTCCATAGCCACTAATTAGCAGTTCGTTTTATGAGCCCTGTTTTTTCTCCCGCTCTGACAGTGGGAGAAAATACAAGTCCATCACACAATAAAATCTGACTTAATGTCAGATGTGTTCTGGTCTCTGTGTTCTATTTCACGTGTCAGTGGTAATAAAGCAGAGAGATGATCCTGCAACACAGAGAAAATCCAGTATTAAATTAATACACTACAGCTTTGCGCAGTACAAGCTTTTGACAGTGACAGATGGACTTTGTCAGTGTGGCAGTTGCAGTTGGTAGTAGACTGAAGAGATACGGTGCTCCTCTCAGGAAATAAGTCAAAAGCATGCCATGAATATTAGTGCTTTCAGCTTTATCTTGTGGCTAGAAAAACTGAGCTCCCTATCACTCCTGTCAGTACCCCCGCTTATTTAGGCAGTGCTGAAGGGTGAGGCTGGAAATGCGATTTACATGTAATTGGTTTTGGAAGGTTTTTTATTCCCCTCTAGCAGTGAATGTTTAGAAGGGAAAAGTGCATTTTGTCCTGGACCGTGAGCTCTTTACAACTGCATGCTGCTTCAGACAGCCGTTTTGTATTGGCTCGTACGGTAATTCATGCAGCCGCGTTCTTCCTCTGCAGCACTGACACCACCATAAAACTGAGACAGGGTCAGACAGCTCAGCTGCTCCCAGGTGCAGGGCAGAGCAGAAAGCTAACACAAAAAATCCTTACTTGTCTCCATTCTGAAGTTGCCACAGGCCAGTTAAGTCCCTGGAAAAACTCCGGCTACCCTAAGAGCTGCCCTGCCTCACACCGTAATTGCTGGTTCCCATGGGACTTTTCAGCACAGAGCATGACAGGTACTAGAGAACATCTCGGCCACACCTCAGGCTCCTCTCATGCACGGACAGATCTGCAGCTAATACTGCCAGCCCAGTAACTGCTTCATTTGCTGGGGAGACCTCTTCTGCGAATGTGGGGATAAATGAAAGGGGAAAGACAGGGACAGCTAGCGGCCACAGCATGAATGAATTAGCAGAACCTCCTGGTTCTTCTCCTGGGTCTGGCATGAGGCTGCTTCTGGCAAATAACTTCTCTAGTATATTCAGGATAGGCCTATTAATAGCTGATTGCTTCAGTTATTCTCTAAATTAATTTACAAAGTGCTCCTAAATCTCTGCACAGACCCTTGCATGCACCTGAGCTTGGTGCTTCTTCACAAGTATCCATCACCTCAGCCACAGCCCTCCATTCTTTACAGCTTTCCCGTTCCATTTCCTAGAGTCACCTTGCTTAATTCCTCTGTTTCTCTGCATACAATCAGGCTAATATGCCATTTTCAAACATGGTTTATTATTTTGTGCGAGTGCATGGCAAAACAGGAGGGGAAACGAGTCTGAGCCAACTTTCTGCTTCTCACTGATGAGATACGGGGTCAGCACATCACGGCCCAAGAGTGCAAATGACTGCGTACAACTATGGCACCTCTGAAAGAGAATTCTGGTGAGCCTTAAGTTTTCAACTTTATCTTCACACTTAAAGAATACATCACAAGTGAAATTACTCATCTCTCACTGAGCTCTGTTTTGGGCACATATTTTGATGTGCACGTATTTAACCTTACATGAGTTTCATACGGAGATGGCTCTGTTGAATCACTGCATACATTTCTGGCCAATAAAACACAACACTTCAGTAATTCACATATAAACACTAGAGCCATTGAGTAAAAAATCGTACTGTGTCATCTACATAGCAAAGAAAAAATTCTTTAGCTGCTTCATCCTTGAAAATAGGTATTGCATTAATCACTGACAAACCGCCCTGCCAAGCAGGTAAGACTGCTCAGATGAACACGGAAACAATGACAGTCATGAGGAGGAACAAACCTGCCATGGGAAAGTGCACTGAGCTGCTCGGGTTACTCAGGTCCAACTAAGCAATCCCAAGCACAGGGTTCTTCAGCCCTGTGAAAAGTAGAGGAAGCAGATGTAGAAACAAGGGTAGAAACAGAGGTACAGGAGGGATACACAAAACCACAGGCCTGGAAGTGGACAGACCATGCACATCTGGTGTTACAGAAGCACGAAGGATTCTGCCTGTAAAGCAGGGGTTATTCTTTGCTTCTTACTTTGTGAAATGCACTTGCTGTTCTAGAGTGATTCCAAGGACACTTTAATGTCAGTTATGCCTAGTCATTGTCACACTCCTACCGAGTAGTGTGTCATCAGTGCCAGCCGATTGCAAAAGTGACCGCTGCGATCAGCCTGTCCATGCTTGCATGGAGAATGGATAGTAATTAAGTGTTTATTTAAACAGAATAGTCGAAGCAGGAATATACTATCTCATGTTCTTTGAACCGTCTCATTTGCACATGTCAACATCTCTGAAAGGAAACACTGTTAAGTCGCTGCGCATGCTGGTTTAAAAGGAACATGACATGACAGTTCATAGCAGTCAGTGTGAATGGAAGAGTTGTGTACACAAACCAGCTGAATGTTTGATCCCACAGAAGAAAACATCAGTTAAGAAAAGGGATTTCTTTTCCCCCTGAGAGTGACTCATTACAAAAATCTCAATCTATGCACATGGCAATGAGAACTTCCTGGAACTTCAGAGGGAACGTCAAGCAGAGCAAACTGAGGATTCATGAAGCAGGCATTAGGGGTCATCTCCTGAGCTTGCAGAACTTAATTTGTATGCAAAGTTCCTTACAGTAGCATTTTAGGCACTGCCATTAGTCAGGCCATGCCCAGATGCTTCATGCCAGGATGAATCATGTTTGACAAACTGCACTGAAATCTGCCCCGATTTGTATAGCTTTTGCAGAGGTGTTGGCTGAAGCGCAGCCTCATGACAGAAACTGGCTCGCCCAGTGTCTCCCAAACTCTTCCCTTTAATGTCTGAGTCAGACCTGTGATGTCCTACAGAAGTCCTACCACAGTGAGAAACGACTTGCGCCACAGTTACCTCTTTTGGTGGAAAAAATAGCAATCATTAGAAGAAGGCATGTATGTAAAAATGCCCGTGATCAAATCCTCCTCTCTGTCCCTTTTTTGTGCAGAAGTACGCTGCTGATGCCGGGTTTGCTGCCTGCTCGCACCACATTTGCTCATATACAGCAGGAGAATGATGAAATAGAAGATTAAACCACACTTTTTGCATCTCGCTTTTGCAGACTGCGCTGGTGCATGCTTGTCTGTCGTTTCTCCTTTGAACATTGCAAAGCAAGCGTTTTGAGGAGGAATCCTCTGACAGTGCTGCCAGCAAATCCTCTGGCCATTTCTTTATCCCCAAATGTTTGTGGTCAGACCAAACTTTGCAGAAGAGCTGCCTGTTACATTATGTAGCAGAGACTTGGTTCTGATTCCTTATGCTCGCAAGATAAAACCCTCGTATCATGGACAAGTTCAACAGCAGGACATAAGGAACCTCACTGCTGTCAGCAGCAGGTTGCCTGTGTCATCATTAGAGGTGACCCTCTGAGGGCCCAGCAGTATGTGCATGAAGAAGTTGTTCTGAATTGGGAAAGGTCATCAGCTGCTCCGTGAATGGACCATGGAACAATCCTGAGCTCAGACTCCTCCATCTTTATTTGATCTTTCCATTTTTTGTAAGGTCTCAAACTTATGCATTGCAGTGGGTTGTTTCCAGAGAATAAGGACCCCAGCTGCTTTTCCTGGAGTCTGCTCCTTGGAATGATCTACTCTGTTCCCACATTAGAATGAGAAACCTCAAATTTACAGCTTTTAAATCAGATCCTTGCTTTCCTCCTTACATACTTGTCATCTGCCTTGCGCCTGAATTAGGTCTTGGCCCCTGCTGTCATCTCCCATTACCTCTCCAGCAGCGTGGCTCTCCGCTGTTCAGCATGTAATGACAAATTCTTCCCCCTGATTGCAATAGGTTTTTATGTGAGATGCCACCTGTATAGTGGCAGTACACACAGATGGCAATACAGACTAGCCCATATGAGCATGCTAACAGTACATCTGGCTTCAATTCACCTTGGCTCCAAACTCTCCACTTTACCAGTGGGCAGAGCACATTGTCTCATTGTTCAGCTGAACTAGTGAGTAGGTGTCAAATACCCCAGAGAGCAGCAAAGAGCTGCACTGCGTGTTTGGGCAGCCACTGCAACAGGCATGCGAGCAGAGACACATGCCCCAGCACAAGGACAGATGCTTCCTGCTCCACATGCGAGCAATGAGCTTGCCTCTGCTGCGGCATGCAAAGGGGCAGAATTTATTAGTGTCTTCTCAAAACCCCAGACTGCTTTGTGCAGTGAAGGAGTTCTTGATATTTGAATGCGGACTTACTACAGGCTCTTCTCCACCTGCAATTCGGAAAGCAAACCAGTTCATTGTCAATAGAGAGGACTGGTTAGTGGCGAGAACCTCCCCCTTGCTATAAGAAGGCTGTTGAACGACAGAACTGATTTTCAGCAATGTTTTCAGGGAAATTTACCAAGTGAATGTATTTCTGGACCTCATTTACAGTCCTGCTTTGTTTCTGTTGCAAGAAGCTGTGTCTCTATACTTGCGTTATGCTGTATGATGACTGGCTCCCTAATTCCCTATGTCCATCCAGACCTATTTCAAGCTACGTAAAATTGCTCCTATTTGAATATTTTCTAAGATATTTCAGGATAAGAAACACTCCAAATGGAAATACTATTGAAATAAATGCTAACTCAATGATGACTTATAAAAGATGCTCCTCAATTAACCAGATTTACTTTCTTTCATATCTTGAATGTAATGACCTAGCAAGTTTCCTCGTCAAGTCTTGTAATTGTAATGAAATGCACAGGAAAAGAGATTCTTCTTGCACTGAATATACAGGCAAAAGCAATCTAAAACGTATTCAAATATTGTACAACACCAACAGATGAGAAATGTTAATTTCTGCTTCACTTAAGGCTACTCTGCTCTTTGGTTCAAAAAGGACTGATGTATTTGAACAAAATTCTTTACCAAGTGCGAAATACAATGCTTTAAATAAAGAAAGCAATGTCTTAAAGCGAGTAAAATAAAGGCATTGCTTTAGGTATACCCCACGTTGCAGTAACTATGACACTTGGAGTTACGCAGGTAGCTTTCATCTGTTTTGTTACTTCCCCTCGTTGATACATTCGCATTATTTAGCAGTACAGAATTTAAGTGAAAACTTTCTGCCTTTCACATCTTAAGGGGCAGCTCAATTAGCCAAGCTTGTAAGAGCAAACTGTGAAATAAAATGACTCTTCTCTCTTCTGGAATGAATAAAGAATCATAGGTGTAAGTTTCAGTTGTTTATTGCTTTAAAATCAGAAGCAGCAAAACCCCAGCATAGTTCGCGGAAGCATTATTGCAAAACACTTCATGTTTCAAGGTCATTAATCCTTTCTTCTTTTAAACTGCACTTCAAGGTGCGATAACATAAGAACACTACCCATCTCCAGCTGGGGCTTCTGAAGTCCCATGACAGTTCAAGGAGATGTTCACAGCAAGAATAAGTGCAGAGTAAGGCAAAATTTGGTCCACTATCATAAGAAGCAGATGTTTGATTTTTCATCTGCTTTTAATACAACATGACAAGTACTTCGTTCTCCATTCCTAAGGGTACGTAAAGCAGAATTAATGATTTACTAAGTCGCATCAACGGTTCAACACTGAACAAAGGCAGAACAAACCTTTTCATTCTTTCAACAGACTTGCAGAAGGCAGCTCCGAGCTTTGTTCAAACACCATACCGTAAACCGCACCAAAACGTGTTGATTACCGAGTTCCCGTGACAAACCCAAAGTCAAATACTCATGCGTGACTTTGGATGTTATATGTAAGGCTGGATTCAGTAAATAGCTGTGCAATCTGCCCATTCAATGCACTGTAAGAAAGCATGTTATATGTTTGTATTTAGACATCTTGCACTAATCCTGACCTTCAGCTTTTGGGAAACATGTTTTAATAGCCTCTCAGCTATTTCTTACTGACCTGAAAGCTGCTGCTGTCTTCCAGAAGTTCTGCTTTGTGAATCTTCCCAGCAATAGGAACAGTATAAACAGCAAAAAGAACATGTAAAAAAAGTCTTATAAATCCTATTGAGTGGGATATAATTTTACCACAGATTTTTAACAGGACATACGAAAATACTTTAGCAATACTTCCAGTACTTATTATGAAGACCCACTAGTACGAACCATGACGTGGGACAGTGAGGGCTGCTCATTCCTGTTTATGTGGTGTGTTTGAGTAACAAGCAATAGCACTGTCATTATGTGATAATGTAACATGGCGTATTTCTGAAGCCTGCTGAGACGTGAGGAAAATTCTCGGCCACATTCTAATTGGCCTAATAGTTAATATTCCTGCAATCATTTATGGATAATGCAGGCTGGATTCCTTGTTTGCTCTGCTCTAGTCCATCTACAATGCGGCGCGTAAAATTAGTTACCTGGGTCAACAAATTCCAGGCTTTGTGTAATCTCTCTAACATCTCATCTAAGTTCACAGTAGTTCATCTCTATCTTCTCTTTAACCTTCTCACTTCAGCACCTGCTTACAATTTAGTTCATCTATAAGGTTCTTTTCTGTGCCACCAGCTATGCATGTGATGCCCTTCTTATTCTAGACCATTCTGGCAGCACCCTCTCCTCAAGCAACAATCAGACAGTCACTGTCCTTATTTAGCTTGTGGTTGAAAGGCAACTTTGTTGTAATCACCACTACACAGAAGCATCTATCCTCAGTCAGTGTACTGATGGTATTCATTTAGACCTGTCCTCTCCCTTCTCCAGCCTCTCATTTCTTCATCCTGACCTGTATCATGTCTGGAATTTAGACCGAAGATGCGTCTGTCTCATTTAGCACTGGAACAGCAGGAGGATGCTCTATCTAGTGTTCCTGTGAATAAGGCTCTACAAGCACAAGACAAGCACAGCCTCTGCCAGCTGACTTTGCTACCACTGTTATCTTCTGGTTCAGGTCCCTCCTCACCTATGGGAAATACAGAACTCTCTCTATATAAACACACATTAAAGTTGAGGACAATAGGATTAATAGTTCCTCTAAATTTTGAAATAAAAGGTAAAGGAGTGTCATAGGTGAAGGTAATGGTCAGAATTCCTCCTCTTGCTTCTGATTAGGGACTGTAGGGAGAAAATTCATCCATAGGACATAAGAATTTTACACATTCTTCTAAATGGGCAGCAGGACCAGATGGGTTATTTAGATTCAATCAGAGCTTTTTCTGACATACAACTTGTTTTCTGCATTCTGTCATTTTGGCAACTTGATGATAATCACTCCTGTAACTCATGGTCAAAAGATAATGGTGATAAAAGGCTTGGCCCTTATGCCATGTCACCAGAAGATTATATCAGGAGCATCAATATGGGGCTGCACCCGAGTGACTAAATGAAGCTTTATGCAAGAGGACCGTCAGATTTAACAAAACGACCAACTAGCTGCCTTACCACTTCCTTTTGCTGGTTTTTCATTTGTTTAGTATAGCAGCTGTTTGCCAATTAGGGCAAATAATGTACAAATAAAGCAGCAGGATCAAACTCTACAGAATAAAATGGAGCAAATGCCGAATAAAATCCTGCTTCAATGAAACACCTGTACACAGGAATTGTGAATAGAAAACAGGCATAAAATAGAACATCAGAGTTCAGCGAAAAGTTTTCTGTTTAAAAATAGGAGACAAACCCCCACGAAGCATACAGACAAGCCAGTTCATGTATTGAAAGCAAATCTTTCAGAAATGGTTTTGCATCTATGTATACGGAATGGCTGTTCAGGAAAACAAGAGGAAAACTGGGAAGATCTGATGATATGCCTACACTAAAATATATCAGGAGTGCTGTTAAAGCTTAAACACGGCTGTGCAACCTGCTTATGCTGCACTACTTCAAACATTTTAGGAGAAACCTGTTTTAAAGTGGTTCCTTTAGATATTATCACAAGTTTCTTGAAGGAGGCATGTCCTGTTGCTTAAAGCACAGGACTGAGTCACAAGACATAGATTATGCCCCCCTGAACTGGTAACTACTATGCGGCTTCCTCATCTCTAAATTAGGAAACTTAACTAGTCAGAGGTTACAAGGAGACAAGCCATTACTGCTTATAATTGTAATAATTGCAGCAAATCCTTCAGAGGAGTACTAATTTACGAAGAAACGTGTGGGAAAGAAGCCAATCACGTAGATGTTTGCAGGTCTGGTAACTTATTCTAAGGCAAAGTGAAATTCCTGTGCCACGTTGGTGGAAGGAGTGCAAAGTATCAGCCCTTGCATTTGTTAAGCAGCAGCCGTCTGAAGGTCACCATGGCTCTAAAGTAGCGCTGTGATCTCATTGCTGCAGTTTTTGCCCTTCCCTATCCACACCCTTTCCATGTTTATGACTGTGACGCTGGAAGGTACTGATGGCTTCCACCTTCCATATATAGGCAGCCACGGACCTTGTAATGCTGTGTAGGATAACTATACCCTGCATGGTCCTGATGCTGGAAATACAGGGAGGCAACTGCGCCGCTGACTGTACCTTAAGCCTAATCAGAATCTAAACTTGTGAGAGTGGAGGTTTTGCCTGGTACAGGAAAGTGCAGTCAGTGCAAGGCTGACTCAGGCTGAGACCAAGCACTTACAAGTGCATGTGGGCAATAAAACCTGGGGAAAACAAAAGCAGCGAGGAACTCACATGCATGTAAGGGAAGACAGCTTACTTTCCGTATTCATTGCTATACTTGTACCATACAAATACGTACTTTTCAAAATGTAAAATTAAGTCAACTATTACTTGGTTTTGATTGAGCTATGAGAAACGGAGCTGGGTGTTCACCCAACACCGGCAGGCAGGAGCGCACCAAGGAACTGCTAACATACATCCACTTGGTTGTGAATCCAACAAAGGTTTGGAACAGGAGCACCCTGGCCAGGCTCTCAAGAATCACCACTCGGACACCACCGAACACTGGAAGCAGCGGAACAAGGACAACTCCATCGCTCCCTTCCCTCTGCCATTGCACTCCGGGTTGCGGAGGGGCACGGCTAACGCGGGAGGATCCGCCCCTCCCAGCGACGGCAGCAGGAGCCAGGAGTCGTTTCCCAGGGTCTACCCTTCCCCTGTTCGGATGACACAGACAGCTCTACTTAGTGCAGTACACTGGCAGAACAGAGGGATTACGGGCTTTACAGAACTCGCCGTCACCAAACCCTTACGTGTAATTTTAAAAGCACTTTTACCACTCTTTGTCACGGTATCTTCACCTCGGGGCGTACGGGTTGTAAAACAGCAGGCTTACAGCCTTAGCTACCTGGAACACGTGCAGAAGGAAGGAAGCACACGGGTTGAACATCCCCTGTAGGCGCTCAGGCAAGCCAGCCGCGCTGGGTCGGCACACGCGCGGCGGGACGGCAGATCCGTGATCACAGCTCATTCCAGCGGGGCGTCAGGGTCGGGCTGCCGAAGCCTCCCTTACCGCAGCGCCGCGGTCAGGTCCTTCCCTGAACGGCGCCCCTCCGGAGGCGGCACGCCAGCTCTCCCCTGCCTTCCCCGTGCTCCGAACACTCTCCCGCTCCCCCTCGGGAAGGGGCGGACCGCGCGTTAAAGCGGCGCTGCGGCCCTCACCCTCCCCTCAGGCCGCCATATCCCCCACCCGCCGCGGCGGCGCCGAGCCCGCGCGCGGGAAAGGCGGGGCGTGCGTTACGTGAGGGCGACGCGGGCGTCCCGGAAGCGCGGGGCGAGGGCCGCGGTGCGGGCTCCGGGCTGCGGTGGGTGCCGGCGGCCGCGTCCCCCCCGCTCCCTGCCGCGGCCATGACGAACTTCATCTCGGTGCAGCTGAAGAAGGCCGCGGAGGTGGACTTGGCCAAGCCGCTGTGCAAGTTCATCCAGCAGAGCTACCCGGGCGGCGACGCGCAGGCCGAGCACTGCCGCGCGGCCGAGGAGCTCGGCAAGCTCCGCAAGAGCGCGCTCGGCCGCCCGCTCGACAAGCACGAGAGCGCGCTGGAGACCCTGCTCAGGTAGGGCCGGGCTGCGGCTGGCCCCGCCGCGCTTCACCCCCCACCGTCACTCCGCCATCCCCCCCCTCTTCTCCTCTTTCCGGTGGGGCGGGCGAGCGCCTCATCCCGCAGAGCACCGGGAAGGGGGGGGCACCCTGGCGGCAGCTCCGGGCATGGGCCCAGGGTGCGGCGCAACCGCGGCCCGGTCCGGGCGGGCCCAGGTGGGGGTGGCCCGGGCGGGGCGGAGGGCTCGCCCGGGGGAAGCGGCCGGGGCTGCCGGGCCGGCTCCGGTGGGCTGGGGGCTGCCGCTTGCTTCCCGGCCGCGGGCCCCAGTCCCTCGGGTGGTGCGAGCGGGTAAGAGGCCTTGTCCCGGCCAGCTTCCCGTTTGTAATCCGCCCCTCACCGCTGCGTCTGGGTAGAAAGCACAGAAAGACTGGTTTAAAGGGGGAGCAGGTGTGCCTTTTATTTAACTTTTGGTTTAGCTTTATTTATTTATTCACTTACTTGTGTATTTACTTACTTACTGTATGTTTTCCTTCCTTTTCCGGTGTTCTTAATGTGTTTGCAAAGTCACATCCGTGTTTTCCGCTTAGCACACTTAGGTTGGACTTGGAAAACTTACTGGTGCCCGTGTTGTGCTGGAATTATCGTACGTTAGAGGAGCATTAAGGTTAATCTGTGCCTTCTGCCTGGTAAACTGCATAAAGCATACTAGGGCTAGCTGCTCGGTCACCTGCAGAAGCACTTTTTCCTACCTCTGTAGAACATCTATGGATTGCAGTATTGCTGTGGTAATGCTGCTGATCTGTTCTCTGTGTTGGAAGTATTTTGAGCCCATTTCTTTTAGCTCATCCACTCACTGATGCCACTGTGACTCATTTGCTGGAGGCATGCTAAGTACACACTTCTATTTGCAAAGCTGGAAGCAAAGATTTGTACTACCAGGATGCGAGTTTTTACTTAGTGACAGCAACTTTATCCTTTCTTTAAGAAGGAAAAAAGATAGAGGGATTTTCTAGTAGAGGGAGACGTCTCTGATAGCATGAACAATTAGAAATGCATTTGGTGTTCATTAAAACTTCTTATTTATCAGCTTGAAGAGGAATAGAAAAGGAACAAGTGACTTATTGAAAAGAAAGCAAGATTTGTAAAATGAGTTGCTGATGTTTTTTGAGCTTAGCAACCCTGCATTGGGTGTTTGGGCTATGAAAGCTGTGATTGTACTAATCTTGTTTTACAGTATCTTAGTTTCCTGTTCTACTCCTGTTTATTACTGCGTATGTGTTTGAAGGTCAAGGAAATAGGGAGCTTCTGTGAAGGAGGGACTCTGCTACCCAAATTGAAAGGCTTGTTGTTATCTTCCCTTGAAGGCTGGAGTTAAGCTTCCTTTGCTGATGGTGCCTGTAAGGTTTGTCATTAGTTTCTAGCTGAAATGCCTGTTTGGCCCAGCCACATTGTATGGCTTCACCCTATCTGATATCTCTACGTCGTCCTCTCTTCAGTTCTGGTCCTTTTCTTGAGCCATTTCTGGGAGGCAGAAGGTGTACATGGCATTCTGACAGTGGGCTACTTGGATGAGTTCAGTGGACGGTCAGATGAACATCAGAGCTAGTGCAAAAATGCATCAAAGTACCATTGCTGAAAACCAAGGGGCTGAGTGGAACCTCTCTCTGAGTGCCAGCAGGTCATTAATTAAAGCCACAGTATGCAGCTTCAGCTCAGGTTTTCTCTCTGAATAATGAGGGGAAACCACTTGCAATTGCATATAATTGCCAGTTTTCCTTTGAGTCAGTTCCACATGCGGCTCTCTGCTACACAGAGCTCTTCTGATAAAGCACCTGCATTTTAAATTCTATCTTTTGAGAATACTTGTTCTCTTTACAGATAAGATGAGGGTCTGAATTAACTGTTAATTAGAGAAACTGATCAGATGTCTGTTTTCCTGTATCTCTAACAAGGTGTGAGTGGTCTGCTGCTGTCTGACCATTTGTATTGCAGTTGCTGGAAAATGATTGGTCTTATTCTGTAAGAATACTCTGACATAAATTCTGTTCGTACTCTGTAAGATGCAGTTTAAAAAGTCAGACTGTCTGCACACCTGAAGTGTGGAGTGTCCAGCTGAGTTTATGGCTAAAAGAGTGTAAGTGTCTGAGCACCCTGCCTTTCTCTTGACAATTTCCTTACCCCTCCAACTTCCAGGATTTTCCTGTTGCTGTTTAAGAGCTGTACTCAGTCATGTTTAAGTAACAACTTTAGCAAGATTTTCATTCAAGTTGGAGTTTAAAACTGGTTAGTGAAGTAAGGTTGGAAGAGCTAATTAAAATGCGGATACCTCTTGCATCCATTTACTTCTTTGCTGGTTTTTATAGACCACAATACCTCGTAGAGTGCTGTAGACCACTAACTGTTAAGCAATGAGGCCTTAATCTTCTGATAATTAATCCAGGATTTGTCCACAATTTAGTAATCTTTAGAAGCCTTGTTTTGCTGACTGCTTACTGCACATTTCTTTTATGTGCAGTAAGACATGAACTTGGTGGTTGTCCCGTTTCCCAGGCAAGCAGGAACCAATAAAGCTTTGGAGGTGCGTGGGGTGCTGCTGTTTGACTGGGGAGCTCAAATGCTTCTCTTGGCCAGGTATTTGAGATGCTCAGTGAAAAGGGGCACAGTGCAACTGGGAAAGACCTCAGCCTGCTTCCAGGTGTTCTTTGTTTAGTGAGAATCTGAGTGCTCTGAAGGTGACGTAGGTGAACTTGGTACAGATGTTTCTCCTTAAATTCTGTCATAGCAGATTTGGTTTAGTGTTGTGGGTTTTGGTGTTCTGTTGTTTTTTCTTTAGTTCTGAGTATAATTACAGCTTGAAGGGATTCCTTGCTGCCTTTCTTAATATTAAGGGTAGCCTGGACTTCATTTCCTTTTTCTGGAGGAATGGGGTGGTGGTGGTAGTTTAATTTTACCAGCAATTCGTGTAGTCCCTTTCAAATAAGGAAAAAGAGGGGCTGTTTATATGGTTTTATTTTGAACAGTCTCTTGAGGGCTGACAGTTACAGTTCTGGTTTCCAGCAGGGGTTCAGGACTCCTGTTCTTATCTGGAAAAGCAAAGAGGGATCTTGGTCTCTTTTATGTTCTTTTAAACGAGATTTTCCTTTATGATCCTTGGAAAGAGGAACAGGATTTGAGGTTTTTAATATAATACATATATTTTAATTAAATTCTAATTTAAACCTTGACTTCCAATTTGAGTGCTATAACTCATTTTTACGAGTGTTTAGGAGTGTCTAATGCCTGTTTTGCTGAAAGAACGTTGTCTTTGAGAACTAGGTCTGTGTTGCTGGCCTCTGCCCTCCCGTTGATAACTGTTAGAACTCAGGTAGTTGATGTGTGCATGGCTCTCTGTAGCTCATCACTGGCGCAGCCAAACACCCAACACTCAGCTGTGTTGCATGGCAACTTCTGTTATTTGTGTATCGGCAGCTAGATTGCTGTAAATGTTTTTAAATGACACCTTTATGTTTACCATTGTCTTTCAGCCTGTAACTGACTTGTGCATCCGATGAAGGCCTTTCCTTCAATATTTATTTCTCTGTACTGCTAGTTTTCAGCTGCAGTAATTAACGTCTTTATTTGACATTTTATGTGTTCAGATTGTGTATTCCATTACATTTATATATGTTTATCTGCTAAACTAAGTGATTTTAGTTTTGTCTCCACAGTTCTAAAGAACTCTCAAATCTTAAATAGAATTTCAAGTTCCTTAATAAAAAGAAATATCGCATGCTTAAAGTAGTAACAAAAATAGTAACCTAAGTTCTAAACTTATTTAAAACCAACCAGACAAAAAGTCCAGTGTTACTGGTGTTCATTGATGCTTAATGCAGCAACGTGCATGTTTGCAAGGAACCTACACCTCCTTTGCTTATTTTCTTTGTGGTTCTGTTGGCATACAAAGAAAAATCTGCTGCAAACGACTGATGCTTAGGCTTAGGCGCCCCCAACTTCACACAGACATTTGGCTAGCTTTGCTTCTTGGCTCTCCCCTCTTGGCAGATGAGGACAGGGTAATTGTGGAATGTGGGAAGACAACTTGGCTTTATTAGTGGCTTTTGGTTAACAAATTAAGTTGAGGCAGGAGGAGGAAGTATGGAAAATCTCATTTTGTTTGTGATAGCAAATGAAAACTGTTGAGACCAGCTGAAGGCAGTGAAGGAAGGGTGTTCGAATAAATCCGTTGCAGGGATCATCAGTGCTAGGGGTTTAACTATACTTTTAACATACTTGGTAAGCTATTAAAAGTAAAAGTTAATCTTGATTAAACAGCCTTTACAATAAATATCTGCAGACTTTTTTCTTTTTAACCTCAGGAGCAATTTCTTTCAACTCAGTTGTTAGTGTAAGTCTTGCTGGGTTACTGCTGCAGATTATTACAGTTTTTGATTAGACTTAATATATTGTGTCTTAAATTGCAGTGGTTGAAGTAGAAACCTGTCGTATTATGTACACTGGCAGGTGTAAGCCACTGAAGAATATGCTAACATTATTTTTATTGTTGTATTTGACTTCTAAAAATGCTTCTTGACTTTTTAAACATTTATTGCCTGTAGAATAACATACACTTTGCACATCTGCTTCATGTCTAGATCAGTAGTGATTGATATTTAATAATGTAATGTAAGGAGATGAGAACAATGTTAACCCTGTTTCACACTCTGTGAAACTCATTACTACAATGTGTTTTGTATATTGGGAAAATATATTCTTAAAAAAGGAATTTGACCCATGTAATGTTGGGTGTATGCCTGTATGGCAAGTGCTGCAGGAATGGAGACGGAAACAGGCTTCACATGTTACCTGTTCTCAGCAGTTGGCAGTTTGAAGGTATTCTGTTCTGCATCCAGCCTGTCATGTTTAACAAGTGGTGCGGGTGAAGACTACAAGTCAGGAAAACTGAATTGCTGACTCTTACCTATATAGACTGTGTGAGGTACTATTCTATACTTGCTGTATTATCTTTTGGGCATTCTTTCCCAAGCATCTTTCAGTAGGAGTAGATAAAATACTGGCACAGAGAATGTTGTGGTTTTAATTCATGTGATTATTACAATATAATGAAAATTAGGCTTACAAGTGGAGGATCAAGTAGTCAAGGACTAGGCTCTCCAGTTGATACTGTGCAAGGCAATGGCATCTATTTCAAAGACATTGAAGTTTAAACAGATGAGTCAGAAATTGTAGGGGAGTGGGATATAATGTTCAGATCAAGAGAGTGTGGGGTAGCTTGTTACCATTATGTTAAATGCTGTACTTAATTTACTGTTGCAGCATGACTCTATGTCTGTACTCTTTGCCTTCCCGTATGTGTACAGGGACTCATTGGCATGCCATTTTTCTCTAATCCACCCTCCACCAGCAAATGGAATGGGTCGGCTTCATCTGTGATGCTCTTCTACTTCTGACTGTGTCAAGGTTTCACCTTATCTGTGAAAGAATGCCTCCTGCTGAACAACTTCTCTGCTGGAAACATCTCTTCAGGCAGGATTTCTGCCTGTCCTGCAGATCCTTCATAGTTACGAATGAGCTTCACAACTTCTGTGTGGGATATTTGCACCCTTTTCTTTACATGCCACTGTAAGAAACAAAACTCTTGATTTGATTTATCTAATAGCTCTTCTCTTTTTTTTTTTGTAGATACTATGATCAGCTCTGTTCAATTGAACCAAAGTTTCCATTCTCTGAAAATCAGGTAAGAAGACTTATCAGACCGTTGAAGAATCACAGCACCTGCAATGTGTGACTTCCAAGCCTGTACATAATCCGCTGGGCAGTACTGCTATGGGGTTAGGCATTTAATCTCTTTGAGCCTTGATTTCCTAATCTCTGTTCGTTTTCTAGTCAGTGCTCACATGCTATACTGAAATGTCACCTCTAATGGCCATAATTATCTTCATTTTACAGATTTGGAAGCGCTTTGACTTTGACTAGTGGTTGGAAAGAGTTGTGCTGTGCTGATTACTCTTCAATCCTTCTTTTTCCAAGAAGTCTTTTTCATACTCTGTTCTAAAAGCTTTTAAAAACCTAATTTCTATGGGAAAACCTTAAGTAATAGAGCGTTTTTGAAGTAGTACAGGTGTTTTATTTGCAACACCTAACAGATTAAGCCACTTAAGAGCTTACCACTTTATTCCCACCTCTGCATCTACAGATGTCGTATCGTATCTATCTATAAATTAATTATCTATAAATTAATATATTATCTATAAAATAAAATAGCTATTAAAAAATGAATTATCTATAAATTAATAATTGTATTTATCTATAAATTAGGTTGTTCTTTTTTCCCTAGCATATTTCTTCAGAATTCTATCTCTAAGGAGAAATTCAGTTTATCTCTTGACCATTGGAATATTCCTCAGGTGCAGACTGGAATAGATCTATAGGCTCCTGTGTTTTGGTAGAAAAAGATGTGTCTTTTCTTTGGAAGTGATGACAAATAGGACAGAATTTACATTTTGTTCTTGATGAAATCATATTTAAATGGTAACATTATAATTAAAAGAAAAAACTTCTTTTTGGACTTGGTTACAAGTAAGGGAATAGTTTTAATGCAGTTCAGGCTGACTTGGGTTTTGCACATAGTTGCATTCAGAGAACTGCACTTTAGTTGCTAGTGTTGAAAGTCATCTGATATGGTGATCTGGAGGACTGGTAAACATGAAGAGGGAGTTCTGCAGTGCTGTAAACTGTTCCATCAGAGGGAAGTAGTTGTCAGTGGAAGCAGCAATGAACAGCTGAGGGCCAGAACTTCTAGCTGCAATGCTAGTGCAGGAAAATTCATCACCAAGCAATACTGTGCCCTTTCTGAAGTTATTCTAACCAACCATTTTAAACCAAGTAATTTTGCTGTCTTTTCTGGTTTGATACCAATTGTGTACAACTAGTTCAATCGACAAATAAGGAATAAAAGAATAAGGAATCAAAGCGTGGAACTTTGAGCAGATTCTTTGAAGTATTTGCATTGTCTGTAAAATACATACTGGGACTGTAACATAAACCACGCTGGTTTTACCTGAATTGTCTTTCCTAAGTGCATTTCTAGATAATCATAGAATCATAGAATAGTTAAGGTTGGAAAAGACCTTAAGAGCATCCAGTTCCAACCCCCCCTGCCATGGGCAGGAACACCTCCCACTAAACCATGCCACCCAAGGCTCTGTCCAACCTGGCCTTGAACACCGCCAGCGATGGAGCATTCACAACTTCCCTAGGCAACCCATTCCAGTGCCTCACCACCCTTACAGTAAAGAATTTCTTCCTTATATCCAATCTAAACTTCCCCTGTTTAAGTTTGAACCCGTTACCCCTGTCCTGTCACTACAGTTCCTAATGAAGAGTCCCTCCCCAGCATCCCTATAGGGCCCCTATAGTGTTCAAAAAATGAATGAACTCTGGTATTGCTAACCAGGTCCAAGTATGCTACCAGTTTGGAACAGTGGAAACTGCCTGGTTAGGTGATTTTCTTTAGTTGTGACTATACCAGACTATCAGACTTACTGGGAGAGGAATATCTTGGTTTGGAAAGAAATTTATCTGTCACTCAGAATATGAGCAGAGCTCAGAGCTTATTTTGAGCCTTTCTGTCTGTTCTGCTTGAAATGTTTTGAGCAAACTTAACAAGAAGGAAAAAAGGTAGATTTTTATTTGGTTTTTTTTTTAGCAATCCTTAATGATTTTCTGAAACTTGCAGAATGTTTGTGGTGCTACAAGTGAATGAAGTGTTTAACTCAGAGTATAAAAGGATAAGCACATGAAATTGGGATATTTTCTGATGATCTCTCAGATTAAATATGAAATCAAGATCTTTCTTTTTCCCAACTTCCAGGTCTGTGTAACATTTACATGGAAAGATGCTTTTGATAAAGGATCACTTTTTGGAGGATCTGCCAAGCTGGGTATGTGAATGACTGAAAGTGCAAGTGTTCAGGATTCTAAAGTTGGAGAATGTTTTTATCACTGAGTTGTTAATAGTCTCTTTCTAGTATTCTCAGCATAGCTTTCAAATGATGTCAGCTCTATTGGTAACAGATTAATCAGTTCACCATTGGTAATGCATGAATGCAAAGAATTTCTATAAAGTTGAGATTCAATATTGGTTTTTTCCAGAGGCACACAGATGCGCTATCTGATAATAGTTATGGTGTCTGCTCCTCGGACTTTTTCTGAGAGTAGTCCCAAATGACATTAATCAAAATCGTTCAAGTTAACATTAAGTTTCATAGTAGTAGGTTTTGGTAATCCAGCTCTTACTCCTCTACATGAATAAGATCCTCATGAGATGTGCTTGGGAGTGAGTGAGTGTCTTCCAGAAGAAGGGAAGTGATGGTAGCTGGCTTCAGTAACCTAGTCTGATAGAATCATAGAATAGTTAGGGTTGGAAAGGACCTTAAGATAATCTAGTTCCAACCCCCCTGCCAGGGGCAGGGACACCTCACACTAAACCATGCCACCCAAGGCTATGTCCAACCCGGCCTTGAACACCGCCAGTGATGGAGCATTCACAGCTCCCCTGGGCAACCCATTCCAGTGCCTTACCACCCTTACAGTAAAGAATTTCTTCCTCATATCCAGTCTAAACTTCCCCTGTTTAAGTTTGAACCCGTTACCCCTTGTCCTGTCACTACAGTCGCTAATGAAGAGTCCCTTGCCAGCATCCCTATAGGCCCCCTTCAGATATTGGAAGGATGCTATGAGGTCTCCACACAGCCTTCTCTTCTCCAGGCTGAACAGCCCCAACTTTCTCATCTTATAGCACATTCCATTCAAGGGAATGGAAGGATCTTACATTGCCCTGAAAGGATTTTCCTACTATTTCTTTATAAAGTATTTTCATGCAGATTTGAATGCTTGGAAAGAAAAAAAGCATTTGTTTCCTGCAAACCTAAGGAATTTTGAGTCTATGATTCATTTTAGTCATATAGGGACAATTCTGCAGTGCAAAATCAGGATCATTAGATGGATTTGGATCAATTGTCAGTGGAGAAACTGAGATTAAATCCTTTTGAATTAAGTGAGGAGCTGTTCAGTTACATGCCGTCGTTCCTCAATCTTATATCCAGACTGAAATTTGGTTTAAAACTTCCGTGCAGCTGCGATACAGGGCTGTGACTTGAGAGCTCTGGCTCTTGCTGTTGTGGCAAACTGTTTTCTTCCCAACTCCCACTGAATCCCAAGTCTGTATTGCAAGGGTAGCTGACAGATACTGTGGCTGCTTGAAAAGTGGCCCATTTCTCAGCATGGCATGTAATCTGAAATATGTTGTCTTAAGTTAATAGGTAGAGCTATAAACAAATGGGACTGAGGAAAATCTATATTGCTGAACAGCTGTTCTTACTGTAAATCACGCTTGAGATGCCATCCAGAGTGTAAAGTAATTCTGCATATAAAGTAATTTTGCACTTCAAACTTTAAAGCCATATTTTATTTCCTTTCTTGTGTTTGTTTCAGTCTTTTGATGATGTATTAAGTTGCACAAGATCATCTGAGAAAAAAATCTGGAAAATAAACCACAGAAGAGAGATGATCTAGATAAATTACTATTATCTTGCAGAAATACAGTGACTGTGTAACACTTTTCACTCAGAAACACAACGGGAAGAATGGCATGCCAGATTTACAGCTGCTTGTCTGAAAGTTTGATGCAGGTTGCTGATACAGAAACTTGAGAGATCTGTTAGATATATCTGTAGCTGTGTAAGGAGGCTGGATGTTAGTGAAAGAAAACAGATGTGCCCTTCTAGTACTTTCATGTTTTAAGGATAACCGTAGAAGTTGTATGTGGGTTTGGGAAATCGGAAATTCACTAGCTGAGTTTTCTGTATTCTCCAAGACAAGCATCTAAACACTTTTAACAGTAGTATATACCTGCAGTCTTCAGGTTTTCCAGTGCTTGCATATGGCAAATAACCTTTGAAAGCAATTAATAGGTTCAAAATGGTTCCTGTTCAGGTATTACTGTTTCTAGAAGTGTGGGCTCCATCCTCTGGGATTGTGAAGTTCTACAGGAGTCGAGCCTGGACAGGCTACATTGCTGTCTAGTGAGCGCAAGTTCTAATTAAGTAAATCCTTAGCTGTTTCAGTGCATGCATAACCGAGATATTTGTCAGCATTTTCAATCTTGAAACGATAGCATTGAGAGGTGGAAAATTCCCTGCGTTGCAATAGTAACACAGAGCATGCAGAAGTCTTTGGCCTCAGTGAGAGAAGGGTAGTTAATCTTGCATTCAGGGTACAGTAAGAGCCTGTAATTGGGCAGTTATTGTAAATTGGCTAATGCATGCAAGTTCATATTTCAGATTATCTTTCAGTAGTGCTTGTGTTTCTGTATCTTCAGGAGCCAAAAGCTGCACTTGAGTTAGAAAGCCTTTCACATTATTTTCTGTGTTGTATGTTTTCATACTACCGCTTTTCTGCTTTGTGCTATTCTCTCTTGTTCCTCAGATGAAACATTTTGTGCAAGTACTACATTAGACTATGTAAAGCTTTCGTAATAAGGATGACATCAAACATGAAAAGTTCAATATGATTGGGGTTTTTTTGTTTGCTTTTCTTTGTTTTGGCTTGAAACTGTTGGTATCTTAAGTAAAGATATTAGTAGCGTTGGCTTATCTATAGGTGCCTGAGTACTAAGGTTTATGGCCTTAACACTTTGTGTAACTGTCAATCTTGATCGCAGCTCTGGCAAGTTTGGGGTATGAGAAGACCTGTGTTTTGTTCAACTGCGGAGCGTTGGCAAGCCAGATTGCAGCAGAACAGAATCTAGATAATGATGAAGGACTAAAAGCTGCAGCTAAGCATTATCAGGTACAGAGCTCTGTGCTTATGCTTAGGCATTCAGAATAATTCATCTTAGAACATCAAATACGTATCTCTCAATTCTAAAGCTGTATATACCCATACATAAATATATACGTGTATTTTCTCCCTCTTAATTGCAAAGGTAGTTGGCTTACTACTTACTTGCCAGCTTGGAAGAATTTAATCCCCTAGAGTTTAGTGTGCTCCTTCCCTCAAGCATGTTGGTAACTTATAGCCTTCAGCTTAAGATTTAATAATTTTAGCTAGTATAAGTTTTAATTTTAACAAGTTTTGCAGTAATAATATATTTCTTTATGGTATGCATTAAAATGTCCATGTTCTTATGTTTTTAAGTGTAACCAATATACCTTTCCTTATAGTCCATAAATGTATTGGTGTAAGTGGTTCCAAGAACAAGGAATTGTTTAATGGCTAAACAATAAATAAAAAACGATGCTCCAAAAAGCTCTATTTTTAAATTGTTTTCTGCATTACATTTGTAGGAAAGTCTTTCTCAGAAACATGAATGATAATGTATGATTTTGTTTTACTTAGTTTGCAAGTGGTGCTTTCCAACACATTAAAGACACGGTTTTGTCAGCATTGAATCGAGAGCCTACAGTGGACATCTCTCCAGACACAGTTGGAACTCTCAGTCTTATAATGTTGGCTCAAGCCCAAGAAGTCTTTTTCTTGAAGGCTACAAGAGGTATATTTTTATCTTCAGCATCTATGTTCATGTGCTCATTACAACTTCCACAAAAAACTTACAAGTGTGTCAAGTTGTTAAGAGGTTGTGAAGGGCCTTTCAGGAGTTAGTTTTGCCTTTACTGAATTTTCTTCCAGCACACCCTTGCAGGTCATTAAAGGCAAGCTACAGGCGCCACTTTTGTTTCAGGTTCACCTGGCAGTGCAGTTTTCCTATCTGTTTTTCCTTTTTATGTCCAAACCCATTAATCTCCATAGTTAGAATGGATTTGGTTGGTTTATGTTTTTTCCTTTTCCCTCTTAAGAACAAGACATTCTCTAAAAGAACTGACAGTACTAGAAATAGTTCATAGGGGTTTTGCCACTACTCCTCTCTTCCCCTGTCTGAGGAAGGATTTCTTGAGAATTTAGAAAGAAATGACTGTACTAGGAAAGAAAGGAAGTGTTCTAAGAGTTTAGGGGAAACAAAACCTCTTTACTCCTGATTTCGACAGAGGAACTCTGACCAAGTCTAACTCTGAGTATGCCCAGTCTTGGAAAATGAAGTTCTGCAGGTAGAACAGAAAGTGATGTCCCTAACTGTTAAAGGCTGACTGTGAAACGATGATTCAGAGGCTGCGTATTTTAATGCAACTGTTAAAGAACATAGGCTTGAAAGAATTTTCCTGTGGAACAGTACAATCTTTGGTACAAGATCTCTTTCTCTTTTCTATTCTCCTTTTCTGTCAGTATTTGCCAGAGGTTGTGCATCTAGAAATTACAGATACCTAAAAGTATAACTAAGGTGATAGGCCATCGACTGCTCTCTCCCCGCATTGTTTGGCATATAGTGGAGGAAGACAAGGGTTAACTTAACTGGGATGTTTCTTCTCACAGGGAAGATCCTTGAAAAATTGTTGTACCCTTACTGCTTTCAGGAGAATCTCAAGGAGAAACGCTTGTCCTCCTGCCAACTGATAAATTAAGTCTATATTCTTTATCATTTTGCTGGTACTATTTTAATCTCTGGCTATTTGGACATTGCTTTGTAATGAATTTGTGTAATGAATGCCTGGAGCTTTTCTTCAGAGCAGAAGCAGGGGCTTAACCTCATTTTGCATGAGAAATAGATCTGTCTGCCACCTGGATTCTTCTTACCCAAACATGAAAAAGACAAAAGCTAAACTGATGCAAAACTATGTGTGCCCAGTGGATTGAAGAGTTCTTGTGTCTGGTCCCAAGACAACAGGTTTGCCAGTGTTAGAAGGACAGTAGGGTTAATAATCATCTGACCATGGAGGCTGTAGGTGTTTACACATGTAGAGGTCCTTTCCCTTGGCAGGAAAGACATTTTGTGAAGAACCATGTTTGACAGCATGATTAATTTCAGCAGCCTATTTTTCAAGGGGAAAGGCTTCAAAGTTTGATCTCAAAACTCAAATTTAACTTCTTGCTGTATTGACTATTTACCTTAGTGGCAATTTTTGGTTGCTCTTCTGAGAGACAGTCCATTTAGCAGCTTACTAGCTGATAATGGTATTTCTGATAGAACTGAAGTTTATTCACAGGGTGAAGTGTTTGGCAAAACCCAAATTAGCCAGGGAATCTACCTCCACTGCGTGACTACACATCAGTTCTTTAATTTCTGAGCCTTTCTTAATGCTTTCTTTACATGTCTTTAAGTCTGTGTGTGATGGCTATTCCATCTCAAGGCTTGTGTTGTAGCTGTGATATTTTAAAGTTATGTGAGTAGAACTAAAGCATCTGATTGCACAAGATCTGTTTGGAGCTGTCTGCGTGGACAAATGAGTCTCCCCTAATATTTACTTTGTTAAGGGAAAAGTAGTTAATATGCCAGTATCTTCTTTTCCTTAAAGCTCAGGCTCTATGAAGGAGGATGCAGCTACCACACACTAGGTGGGGCTAGAAAGACACTTAAGTTTTATTTCATTTGGCTTTATTAAATATTTAGTGCACTGGACAGAAGCATTTTAACAAGGAAGTGAATTGCTAAATCGCAGACTCCTTCCTCTGTTTGTCATCTAAATCCTGTTCCACAGTGAAAAGATCTGTCATTTACCTCATAGAAGGTATATATGTTCAGTCATAGCTCATGCTTGAAGTGCTGTAGATAAATGTGTGAATATGCAGGAATGACCACTTGGGAATTCTTTTGGTTTAATTTTGGCAATTAAGCATGCTCTGCAGATTTCCTAATCTCCCCATATGCTTCCTTCCTCCCCCCTCCATGCTTATGAGTCTGGCAGTACATGAAAGTCACCTGAATTGGAGGATGCTTGTTTGTAAGGGCTGCTGTTTCAAGTGGATGGCTGACATTTGTATTGACAGCCTGCCTTCTCTTGAAAGGCTGAATTGCTAGTGCAGGCCAGAGGTGATTATGAAGGGAGATAAAGATAGAGCCAGCATGTTTCTGCTTTGGCAGTTTTGGCTTCAGACACAGGGTGAGGACGTGAGGCAGGGAATACCGCAGCCTTAAGGCACATGCAGCTCTGATGAAGTAGTGGATATCTCTTGGAGGAGCTGTAGTTATTTATGGCAGCAGCTGCCCAGAGTTTTCTTGTACGACTGCCTGAACCTTCGGTGTCATGATGGAAGTAGAGAATCTGGAAACTGCTGCTGGATGTCGAGAGAAGAATGGAATCCTGCCTTTTTGAGTTATCATGTCAAGCTGTACTGTCAGAATGCGGTTGCTGCTGTTTGAAGTCATTTACCTGCTCACTTGTAAAACCTGATGATAATCATTCTTTATTTTTCTCCCCCTTCCCCAGATAAAATGAAAGACGGTATCATAGCTAAACTAGCTAATCAAGCTGCAGATTACTATGGAGATGCTTACAAACAATGTCAATATAAAGATACTTTGCCCAAGGTTAGTAACTCTGGTGGAAATAATCTGGGATGTGCTGTTATTGTGAATAACTGTTTACAATATACTTGATGAAATACACTTGAAGTGTATCCTCAAGAAAAGCTGACATATTGCTACATTTAAGGGAACTGAACCTGTAGTTTGAAATAGAGTGAAGAATCTAGGAAGCAAAAGGTAGTGTGGGGTTTTGGTTTTTGTTTAAGTAAAATCTTATTACATGAAGTGTGTCTAATTGCAATGTATTTCATTTAAAGTGAACTTGAAATGTTTATGATGGTGTTTAAGGATGCCTTATTAGCACTTAATGCCTTACTAAACGTGTTTTTCAAACTAACACTTCCTAATGGGGCTTAACTGGCTTCTAGTCTCAATGTGTTTATGTGACATTTGCTCTCATGTTGACAGCGTGAATACAGTGGTACTGTTCACTTACCTATTCATGAAGCGCATGACTGGAAGTCAGTGTGTGTCCTCTGTTCTGCCTGCCTTCTTCTCTTTCTGCACCCCAAAACAATCTTGATACTTGTAAAGTATTTCAGTTTAGTAGTGAATGTTCATTTAAGTGCTGTTGGTTTTGGAAGATGCAGAAGGATATTTTTTCACACTGTATATATGTACTGTATAACAAAAATGAGCAGGTTTTCAATGTATCAATTATGTTCAAATCATAAAATAACAAAATCTGTTATGCAGTGTTATAAATGTAAAAGATTTACTTACTTTTGATATTCTTGGATCTTGGAATCTATATCTAGTTAAGGAGGAGGTTGTTTTCCATAATGCTTTTTTGTGCTTGTCCCTGAGAAGCATCCCTCGTTCCTGATTTGCAGCTGGTTTCAAAACTCTTATAACTATTGCAGAGGTCTTTATTGTTACAAAGAAGATATGAAATATACCGGATTTACTAAAAATATACCAGAAAACATACTGAAAGTATTATTACCAGTGATAAATGGAAGTGGTTGATGTTTGGTCCTGTAACTTGATATGCAGTCTTAGTCAAACTGTTGCTAAAGCAATTGCTAAAAGCATTTATATTCCCTCAGGGGGGAAAAAAGGTCAGGTAATGTTTCCCCCACTCCCCAAGGTTTCTAATGCAGTATAGAATCTAGATAATGCTAGGAAATGGGTGAGTAAGGGCTACTGTGCTGAAGTAAAAGTAGGCATTTTTATTCTTAAGCAGTGCCTTACACATATGCCTTTGTAGGCCAGTCAGTGGCTTTTCAGATGTGTTGGAGGGGTGGGAGGGTGTTTTTTAAAGTTAAATTGATATCTTGCTTGGCTACAGCTTGCTAGATGATTCTATGTATGCACATATTTCCTCTCATGCATTCTGTGTCATTTTATGGATTGGGCCAATTTCTCCCTTAGGTCTTATAGAATCATAGGATAGGTAGGGTTGGAAAGGACCTTAAGATCATCTACTTCCAACCCCCCTGCCATGGGCAGGGACTGATTTCTGAGAGGCAATACGATATAATAAAGACATTGCTTTGTCTTTGGTTGTGGACCATTCTAAGCCATAGATCTGCTCCCTTTTCCAGGTGCAAAGTAATCTGTCAACTGATTATGTGAAAGGATATAGTAAGGTTTGCTGGCTCCCTGAGTTAGCACCAGCTCTGAGAGCAGCTATGTGTTCAGGGGTGTGAAATAGAGGTTGATATGTGCCAGATTCCAGTTGCAAGGCCTCCCACACCTTCACATTTACCCTCTTTGATTTGTTTTTATTTCTGGGGCTGCAGCAAGTTTGCACATCTGTGAAGAAGCAGGTCTTTTTATACTGAGGTATTTAAAGCATCACTGTGGTTTTTTCAGTGCACCTGGATTTAAGAGATAAAACAGTAAGGCCAAATCCTTGATCAAAGACCATGCCTGTCCTGTGGGCTGCAGCATAATGTTTTCTTCATGTCTTGGTTGTTACTCCTGCAACGATAAGTCCATTTACATAAGTGTAAAAATGACTTCAAGCTGCTTTCCATGTCGGCAGTTACTTGTTCTGTTTATTTCCTCTTTGCTTTTGTAACTGTAGAGTTACTTTCTTGATAGATCTGCTGCTGTTTTAAGTGGAATTGCCTTGTTAAATTAAAAAAACCCCACAACCAAACCAAGCAAAACCCCCCAAAGGCCTGTATTCTCCCCCCACCTTCTCAGAACATTGTGTCTTGGCTTTGTCTCAGGGGTGTGTTCTTTCAACTATCCTTTCTAATACATGCATGCATTTCTAATCTTTGAAGTAAATGTTGCGACTTCATGGCTTGAATTTAAATCACAGTTTATCTGCAATAATGGACACGCGGAGTATTGCAACAACAGATTAAAAAAAGGAAAAAAAAGAAAGAATGGATTCAATCCATGCGAAGTCACACGGCCTCTGACATTTACCTCTAATATTTTAACCTATTAAACCATTAATTGGGTGATTCTAATTTCCTTTTCTTCTTCCTTTTTCTTCCTGCATCCCATGTTGTCTGTGGTGGTTATTGTGGTTGGACTTTCCCCTGGTCAGTATTTTTATTTCCAGGAGGTGTTTCCTGTTCTGGCTGCAAAGCACTGCATTATGCAGGCCAATGCAGAGTATCATCAGTCTATCCTGGCAAAACAACAGAAGAAATTTGGTGAAGAAATTGGGAGGTTACAGGTGGGTAATGGCATTTTCTGCTCTGAATACTGTGGGAAGACTCTAAATCCTGAGAAGCTAGCTCAGAGTACTGAAGTCCAAATAACCAAGCATGAAACGTACTCCAAAATTGCGAAGCGTGTTTTTCACATGAATTAAATGTGCAGCAGCTAAAAAGAGGAGAGGTGTGTCTGAAGCCTTTGTAAAGATGGGGTTTAATGATTTTTGGGCGGTTTGATACTGCTTGACACGTTAAGTCTGCATCTTTACATTTGCAGAGGCTTCTTACATCAGTATAGCTTATATAACAGATTTTAAAATACATTTTCTGAAGTCCCCATAACATTAAAAGTCTGCATGGTTAAACCTAACTCCTTTCCGGCAATCCTGATTTAAAACTGAGACAGTTTTGAAAAGCACACAAGCAGTTGTATTTTTAGACTTTATAGATTTCTGCCTCTATATCTGGTTTCTAGAGGAACTTGGCTATAGATGTTGTAATGAGTAGGGTCTTCTCATGTTTTAAGTACCCCGGGGGGGGGGGGGGGGGAATGGCTAAAAGTAACTATTTTGTTCAAACGCTTTGGGGGAAAAAATAAAGATAAAATGCTGCTTCAGCTGACCTTGTAGGATCTGTGTGCAGTAGCTGTTTGCTGATAGGCAGAAAGCTGAGAGACTTGCAGAAGACTGTCCTGTTGACACTTTGAAAGTTACCACTGTGCATTTATTGACTTGGTGCACAGTGAAGCCTTAAACATGGGTTTTTTTTGTATGCTTACCTGAAAATGAGGTGCCTATGTGAGCTTCTAGTAGCAGTTATATTATGACTATATTACTGGGTGACAGATCTGGGTGTACCTGCTGTTTCTTCTTGAGTTCAGGTTTGCTTTGTGGATCTCCTAGGACTTCACTGTAATAGAATATTAATATTTATTTAATTTGGTTTTTAATGTTCACCCATGACAGGTCTGGCTGTATCAAACTTACTGTTGTTGTTAAGTTCTAGAGTAAATTAACTTGTGACCGTGATTTTTCTATGGCTGGCCGGGAAGCTCATCTGTTTTCCTAAGCATAGATGAAAAAGAAAAGTTATTTTAATTGTAACTGTATTAAAAAAATCTCTTTTAGCATGCAGCAGACTTAGTGAAAACAGTGGCGTCTCGTTATGATGAATATATAAATGTGAAAGATCTAGTTGACAAAATCAACCGCGCGCTTACAGCTGCCAAGAAAGACAATGACTTCATTTACCATGACCGGGTTCCTGACCTGAAAGATTTGGAGTCCATTGGAAAAGCCAGTCTTGTCAAGTCTACTCCAGTTGTTGTTCCGCTCAGTCAGAAATTCACTGGTGAGTGAAGTGTGTAGAGTGCACAGGGTCACTGTCACCCTGTGACACCTGGGTACCAACACCAGCGTTCATTTGTACCATGAAAAGGTCAACATCTACTTTGGGATACTATTGAGCATACAGTAGTGGTTTTGAAAGTGTGGTTTGTCTTTTCCAGTTTGGTGTCCTACTATTTGATGATGGAAGTACTGGAAGAATAAACCACAGCTTGAAAATCATCATCTGCAATGTGTTCTTCTCTTACTTTTCTCATATTTTCTCAGCAACTGTTTTTTGTATATTAAACCAGCCTTTTTAATTTCAGAAAGAACACTAATACAAGGGAAAAGTATCAAATTGTACCATCTTAACAAACCTAGCTGCTGGCTTTCCATAAGGCTGAAATAGTGTTAGTTTGTTGGCTGTACAGGGGAGTTCTTAAAAGTGATCCTCCCTTCCTTTTCTAATTTTGGTCCTTTCAAAAAGCAAAATTACAAATGAAGCCTTAAGAGTAATCGGATTTGTAATCCTACAGTTGTTTTAAATATAATGCCTTTAAGTTATTTCTATCTTAATTTCAGTCTTAAAAACTGAAATCTAACCTAAACACCTGTAGAAACAAAACGGTGTTTGTAAGACATCCTGGAGAGTTGGAGGGAGTATCTGAAGCTGTTCAGATCAGTCTCTGTAATACAGCCTGAGTAACGGAGCTGTGAAGATGTTTGTGTCCTTTTACCTTCACGGTGCAACTTGAGTAATTTATACTACTTTAATTGCAGACCTGTTTGAGAAGATGGTGCCATTGCAAGTTCAGCAGTCTGTGAGTGTTTATAACCAGAGGAAGGCGGATCTAGTGAACAGGTCAATAGCCCAGATGAGAGAAGCCACAAATCTGGCAAATGGGTAAGTGTGGCTTCTTGTGACATTTCTCCAGAGGAGCTGTGGAACAGCCTACAAACATCAGTTCCCTTGCAGCCTGCAGACATCCAGATTACAGCAGCAGTTTCGTGTAACTGTATGATAGGCTGGCAAACTTACGCCATAGATGGGTGTTTAGAACTACTTTTCTGCAGACTGAAAGCTTATCAAGAGCAAATAGTTTTTCATTTTCTTCAGTCTTCTCTTATTTTTGAGAGTTTGACACTTGCTCAGAAGTTCCAGTACCATTAATTTGAAGGAATTTCACATTCCAGCTTGAATGTGCTAGTGACTCAATAAATTATATTCCCCTCCCCCAAAAGAAAGAAGAAATTGCTCTTTACAGTAAATAATCATACAAAAATCCTATCAAGCTGAAAGGTAAGAATGTAACTTAAGGCATTTGGTTATCTACCAGACAGTTACTGCTAAAAACATTTCTCATATTTTGTAAGTGCTAAAAGACTAGGGCTTGTTTAGCTTTTTAAGAGCTTTGAAACATGCTTTTGGTGAGGTATACACTAGGAATCATTCAGAGTTTTCAGTTTGAACTTTCTCTCCAGGAGTACATTATGCTCTGTTTCCATTCTAGTTGACTGAGTGGTTGTTTGGACAGCGATGTTATTTACAGGATAAAGCTACAGACAAGCTGTTGTTTAACATGTTGACTTTTTCAGTGTGTTGGCTTCCCTCAATCTTCCTGCTGCTATCGAAGATGTATCTGGGGATACTGTTCCTCAGTCTATTTTGACCAAGTCTAAGTCTGTGATTGAGCAGGGAGGCATTCAGACTGTTGATCAGCTGATCAAAGATCTGCCTGAACTGCTACAAAGGAACAAAGAAATTTTAGATGAAGTAAGTAAGCTCAGCAACTGCTACCGCTAACATGTTGCTAAAAAACACCACCACTGAACTTTTTCCTCTTCAAGTGGCAATAGGAAAAGTTCACAATCATCCAAAATGCCTGTAACTTTACTAGCACTTTAAAAACATGTCATGTAAGTTTTTAGTGGATGCAAAAACTGTGCTGTCACATGCGCCTGTTCCTTTACGAGCATTTTGTTTTTCAGTGTTCGGGTGGGGAGGGAAGCATTTGAGAGAGATGTGGGTGATTTGTGCCTTTCAAGCTTGTTTTCTGTTTACCAAATTAAATCTATGAAGTATGTATAAACATTCTTCATATATTCAACACTAGCTGTTTCATGTTTAGAACTGTGTATAATGCATGTAACATTTTGCTCTTGTAGTCACTAAGATTATTAGATGAAGAAGAAGCAACAGACAATGACCTGCGAACAAAATTCAAAGAGCGCTGGCAGAGAACTCCATCCAATGACCTCTATAAGCCTTTACGGGCAGGTGAGGGTCATGCTTTGGATTCTGGGGATGATCTGAAAATGGCCATTCTCATTGTGTACATTAAAGTAGTTTGGTAAATATTTGTAAAGATACAAATGCGTGGCTCTGTTGATACGCTGTAGGGAAGGGATGGCATCCAGAGGGACCTTGACCTGCTTCCTAGGTGGGCCGATGCCAACTTTCTGAAGTTTAACCAAGCCAAGTGCAACGTCCTACACCTGGGTCAGGGTAATCCCAGGCACAGCTACAGGTTGGGCAGAGGAGAGATTCAGAGCAGTCCTGCAGAGGAGGACTTGGGGGTGTTGGTTGATGAGAAATGAACACGAGCCAGCAGTGTGCGCTCGCAGCCCAGAAAGCCAACCATATCCTGGGCTGCATCAAAAGGAGCGTGACCAGCAGGTCGAGGGAGGTGATCCTGCCCCTCTACTATCTTCTCGTGAGACCTCACTTGGAGTATTGTGTGCAGTTCTGGTGTCAACATAAAAAGGACATGGAACTGTTGGAGCAAGTCCAGAGGAGGCCACGAGGATCATCAGGGGACTGGAGCCCCTCTCATATGAAGATAGGCTGAGAAAGTTGGGGCTGTTCAGCCTGGAGAAGAGAAGGCTGCGTGGAGACCTCATAGCATCCTTCCAATATCTGAAGGGGGCCTATAGGGATGCTGGGAAGGGACTCTTCATTAGGGACTGTAGTGATAGGACAGGGGGTAAAGGGTTCAAACTTAAAGTTCAGATTGAATATAAGGAGGAAGTTCTTGAAGGATGGTGTGGCACTGGAATGCCTTGTCCAAGGAAGCTGTGAACTCTCATCCCTGGCGGCGTTCAAGGCCGGGTTGGACAGAGCCTTGGGTGGCATGGTTTAATGGGAAGCGTCCCTGCCCATTGCAGGGGGATTGGAACTTGATGATCTTAAGGTCTTTTCCAGCCCTAACTATTCTATGATTCTATGAAATGTTGGTTCAGGAGAGGTTGTGCCAGAACACCCTTATTGCAGTCTGCAGCATTATTTGAAGTGGAGAGATGATGTGCAGGCAGGAAATTTCCTGCTGTTTGTGCACCCATGCAGTGTGTGTGCATGCTGAAGGTTCAGAAAGCATGTGTAATGGAAAACATCTGTCCTCCCAAGAATCTGGTTGAATTACCTCTTCAATACTTCAGTGTACTTGGAGCCATCACTAGAGCATGGTTTTGGTGTGTGTAGTGTGTGTTGGCTTGAAGCTAACAAGGGGCTGATGCTGCCACCTTAAGTTTTGCAGAGTTATGGGGATTTACATCTGGGGAGTAGCTCAAACCAGTGTTTGTTCATTTGCTCCATATGCTTCTGTGGAGAATTAATATAGGTGCCTAGTTTATGCACTATTTAAAAGATAACTTGGAAGCTTAAGTTTACTTGTAAGTCTCAACTTCATGATGCGCAGGCTCATAGAAATGTATGGAGACTCTCTGAAAAGCCTGAAAACTGCTCTGGTGCAGGTCCTGGGTGAAACAGGTTTTGAAATCACCTAAGCTCTGTTGTGTTTTTTCCCTTCGTACCACCAGAGGGAGCGAACTTCCACAATATTTTGAATAAAGCTGTGCAAGCAGATGGCCAAGTGAGAGAGCGCTATCAGACTCACCGGGACACCATTGCCCTTCTCTGTAAGCCTGAGTCAGAACTCAATGCAGCCATTCCTTCTGCCAACCCAGCAAAAACATTACAAGGAAGTGAGGTAAAGCACTGAAATTTGTCCTTAGGAATGGAAGTGCTATTTATCTGACTAAGTAAACCTGAACAAATTGGTGTGGAAGCTGACCCTTAGTTGCTCTTGTTTCTGTCACAATTGATACAGGAGGTAGCTAACATCTGGAAAAGAAGGTGTCTCTACCTAAAATTTGCTCAAGTGTATTGTGTAACACTTAGTATGTACAAGTTCAGTCACCACGGACAGCAGGACCGTAGATCTGTTGTAAAAGGAGCAATTCTTGATGAATATTTTGAAGTAGGGTGATGGGATGTAGCGCTGAGGTCTTGGGGCAGTCAGGCAGTGTGAAAGACACGGCCCAGTATTTTGAATTGCCATGCAATTGTACCAGTTTGCTTTCTGAGAAGGTCATGTCTCACAGCAGTATGATTAGTTTTCTATGGGCATGATTCGAAGTCAGTGGGTTTGCCTTTTTTAGAATATCCAATTGAAGGTGTCTGATCAATTTGAGAAAGATTGCAAAATCTTCATGATCATTCAGTGTTATTAGTGAAAGCAAATCTTTAGAAGAGAATATAGCTTGAGAAATGCTTGAAGATCTTTGTTCCATTGCATTCTGTCCTGGTTTGTCCTCTTAAACACCTATGAACAAATACCCATGCAGTAGTGTTGGCAGTGTCAGTGAGGAGTGCAAGCTGGGAACAAGGAATAAAGTACACTTCTGCAGAGACTGCTGTGAATGTGCTAACTTCTGTCACTTTTCATTGCCTAGGTTGTTAATGTCTTAAGAACTTTGCTCGCTAATCTGGATGAAGTTAAGAAGGAGAGAGAACAACTAGAAAATGACCTGAAATCTGTCAACTTTGACATGACAAGCAAATTCCTGACTGCACTTGCACAGGATGGTGCTATAAATGAGGAGGCAATCTCTGTGACTGAATTGGACAGAATTTATGGGAGTTACACACAGAAAGTGCAAGAATCCCTGAAAAAGCAGGAAGAACTTCTCAAAAACATTCAGGTACAGCATGTTGTATGTCCTCCTTCCTCTTAAACTAAGGAGCAATGATTATTTCTCCAGTACTTTAGAAGTCTCACTTTGCTTTCTACTCTGTTTTGCTGTCATAGGCCAGTTGATGCTCCTTTATCTGTCTGATCACTGATACAGGGGTGGTTTTGTGTTCACTGGAAATGAATATGAATTTTCAGCAGACTTGTCCAGAGCTCTTTAGTGTCAATCTTGGACCTTTTCTTCCCCAATTCTGCAGATTTCTTTGCCTTTGAAAGAAGCTTACTTGGTGTATTAAGAATCTTTTAGGTTTGTTTTGTTTTTTTTTTCCCCCTCATCCCATCTTAATACCCTCATCCCATCTTAATACTTCTTTCTGAGATAACAGGAGGCCGGTACTTACTGTCTACTACAAGACATTTTGGGTCTCAGAAGTACATTTTGTTTTGTTTCTGATTGATATTTACAGCGTGATTGACTTCTAGCATGCGCAAAGCTCATCAAAGTAAAAACTGAAGTTTATTTGTAAATTCAGCCTGAATTTGTCAGTAACACTGGAGTCAAATATCTGAAGCATCTGGCAAAAGAGGAACTCTTGGTGCTTGGACAAGTGACCAAAAAAATAACGGGGCCTATTTGTGCACAGGATTGCTTACAACTTCTAAGTGCAACTTGGATTGCAAGAACAAAAGGGAAAGAACTGTTTCCAAATGACCATATGGCCCATGTTTATCAAGTATTTTGTATTTAGATATCTTTTAACATGATAAACGTTTAAAATCCTGATGGATGTTACTTTGATGTTTGAATGTCCTCGAGTTCAAGTGTGGCTGCTTGTGGCAGCTGAAATAGTCCTTTTAAGTTAGCTTGTTTCTTTTCCCCAAAGAAATGACATATATGTAGGTGATCCTTCTGGATGTTTTTCACTTGCCTGTCCTTTTAATTGTCCTTTGCCAATGTCAACCAAACTTGAGGTAGCACTTCCTTAAAATACTAACTTCAAGTGTGATTTTGTGAATATCAATGGAGGGTAGTAGAGGAGAGAGCCTAATTAGTATAGCCTCTGAGAGAGAGTCTGCTTGAGAATGAGCTTGAGAATTAGCTGAAAGTGGCCCACAAGAGGCTGATAATTAGCTGATAGCTAATGCCAATGTATAGCTCTGAAATAGTCACTGCATATGGCAGATGGCAAGTGTCAGGAAGTGCAGTGAGTAGATGGAAGGTGAAGAAGGGCAGGTATTGGGAAAAGGGGATAGAAGCAAGGAATGAGAGGGCAAAACACCGCAATGTGCAGAATCTGACGCCAAACCAGCTTGCGTTATTTTCACTGCTTATTTTTTCCCTTCTTTTAAGAATGCACATCAGGATTTTTCAAAGATGAAACAATCAAACAATGAATCCAATTTAAGAGAAGAAGTTTTGAAGAACTTGGCTGTGGCAAATGACAACTTTGTGGAACTGGTTGGTAATTTGAAAGAAGGCACAAAGGTACAGTAATGCTTAAGGGTGATTTACTTACCAGTGGAAGATGGATAAGCTTTGCAGACATGCTAGAATGAGGTACATTTTTAAGGAGTTTACTACTGAAGTGAGGACAGTGAGTTGCTTGAATTTCGATTGTTTCGACAGCTGTGAAATGCTTTGTTCCTATCTGAAAAGTAAGCTTTTCTAATTACTAATTTATATTTAAAATAGAAAGTTGTTAATTACAGCTGAGTAAACGATGCTGAACTTACCAGATGAGCCATGTTATCTAAGGAGTTCTTTCATCTGTTCTCCTATGGTATTTAATCACCTTATCTAATTTTTGGTTTATATACTGCTATGCATATGTGAGGGAAGATGAGGAGAGCTTTATTTAGCTTGCTTTTATTGATCTGAGCATCTGGAAGGTGTCTTACTGCTTCTGTATTAAGTACTTTTTGCTGGTTTAGTGATAGCTCCCTAGAGGGAAATAAAACTGAAATGTCTGTACGAATGAAATGCATGGAAATGACTGAAGGCAGAAAAATGAGAAGAAAAAAATACCCTTTAAAAAATGTTAATCACTAGATTTGATCTAGTTTTATTCTGGTTTTAATACATTTTCTAGTTGTCTTAAACTCTTATATCTATCCACAAACCCCCATGTATAAGAACCTCACACAGTGATCTGGTATTACGGGGATGGACAACAGCTGACTGATACTTGGTTTTGAAAAGCAGAATAAAAGACACTAGCAAACTTTACTGGAATGGCAGGTTTTGGGCACTGTAATATTTCAAAGCCTTTAACTGGATCGGTGTGCAGAAACATGCAAGTGTATTGATTGAGCGTGCTCTTGTTGACTTTTTTCTCTTAACTAGTTTTACAATGAGCTGACAGAAATCCTGCTGAAATTCCAAAACAAATGCAGTGACATTGTCTTTGCTCGCAAGACTGAAAGAGACGAACTGCTCAAGTAAGATTTCAGTGTTTTGTTTAAGCGTTGTAGAAACATTAAGTATCTGTCAGAAGTTAATCTTTGGGGGGTATGTTTATTGTGGTACTTGAAATGAGAAAGGGAGAATAGGTGTGTAAGACTATCACCCTTTCTTTGCCTTAATGCTAGCCCCACTCTCCCCTCATCTGAAAAACTAGGGAAGTGATAGGAGAAATAAATGGCAAGATCTACTTTGGAGTCTGTTGCGCTGTTCCTATGTACAGTTTTTCATGAATCTGTTTCATCTGACCATGGTTTCACTCGTAGTTCTTTTTGGCATGCATTTGTTTATAATCCTGTTTTATTCTTTCCTTTGAGGAACTTCTGGTCTCTGCACCTTGTGCCTGCTGTGATTTTGGTTTGAGAAATTAGATAAATGCTGCAGCATGCGATTGCCTTCCATGCGCCCAGTGTGGTGGGGAGGAACAACGTTGGTGTTCTACCTCTGCTCTGGTCTCATACTGTATCATTGGTTAGATATATGGGTTGCCTACACTGCTGGCATATTTTATCCTTCATGCAAAGGAAAGTGTTTGTTGCTCTTGTCTCACACACCTGATCAGGCTAGGGATAGTATGCTTCAGCCGTCGTTTTTAGGCTCTCCTCTTAAGAGGAAAGCATAACTGAAAAGCTACCTGTTAATCAGTATTCTTTAGCAGAGCATGTAGCCTTTTCTAAACAGGGCTGGTTGCTATTGAAGTTTCAGCTGGTGAAACTGCAGTTGTGTGCGTGGACCATATTGTCCATGGGATGCTTAGCCTTTAGGTTTTCTTTCCTGACTTCATTCTTTGTAGAACTGTTCCTTTTCAGTTGGGCACAGTGCTTGTAACTGTATATAATCCCTTCCATTTCATAGGCTCATGGAATTCGGGAAATGTAGGCTGCCTAACCAAGGCTAAGGTCTGAATATCTCACATTCTAATATGTTAATGTTCAGTGTTAAAGCTGTGGGTTTAGTGTCGGTCTAACATTGAGCTCAATTTTGCCATGCTATCTTTTACTGCCTCACATTTCACTACATGAAACCCTGTCAAGGTTGGGGCAGTGATCAGATTTGGGATATTTGTAGTATATGCCTACAGACATTTATTTCTCAGTGCACCAGCCCACAATCTGAGTAAATGTGTGGTTTTGTCCCTTCCCCACAACCCCAAGTGCAATAAAAATACTGACTGTGGGCTACGTCTTCACTTAGTAAAAATAAAGTTGTTTAGATGGTTTCTTATTTAGAACTAGAGATATTTTGTTTCCCCACATAATGGTTGCCTATTGGATGATCAGTTTTTAATAGTGTATTGAGCATCACATTTAATGTATTTAGTCACTTTGTGGTTAAAATATATTTCACTCTGGATGGTGCTGCTGTTCTGTAAGCTATTGGTCTTGAAGATTTGAAGAAGAAAACTGTTAACTTCTGTTCCTTAGGTCGTATTCTAAGATGCTCAGGTTTTCTTAGTTTGCACACTATACTGTAGTTGCTAACTCAACTGTGCCTTTGCTGGTTTCCCCTGTCTTCTGTTTCAGGTGTCAAGTTCTAGCTGGTACATACTGCCCCCCTACCACTTTTACACAGAATTGATGGAATTTTACATGGTTCCTAATGTCTCTCTGGAGAATCAGCCCAGTCTCAAATATTGACCCCTTTCACTGAGGAATGCACTACATTGAATATGTAGCTTAGGACTGCTGCCTTAGAGCTTTCATGACAAGCTGCCTGTAAAATGGTGCTGTTGCACGGCAGCTTGTGGTGCCACATGACACCAAAGCCTCTTTGTATCTTACCAGAGTATCTTACCAAGACTAATTCCAGCACTAGAGGTAACAGAATAGAGAACTTGAAAGCTTATTTGCTGACCCATGCACGTTTTTGCCAGGGTTTTTTTTTTTTTGGTAGTTGTGCTTACACAGTGTAAATGACATTGTAGACTATCTAGCAGACTTCTTTTATTAATTCTGCTAGATGTGTGGTATTTGCATGCCATATTGTTTAACTTGGGACAGTCTCTAAGCAATGTGACATTGCTTTGCTTCTGTATTTGAGCATCTTTTCACACATTAAAATCACTGAAATTTACTCATGTTCTTTTCTGTAGCCTTCAGGTCTCCTTAGGTTCTCAGGAAAGCTTCCAAGTTGCTACATGTTCTGTCTGTTCTGTGATTTCTGATCCCAAAGCTTTTGGCTAATTCAGTGATCTATACCTAGTATTGAGTTGGACCATAAAGACATTATTAGAGAATAGAAGTAACAGTCAGAGGGTTGGCTAGAGGATTGTTTCCGCTGAAGTGATTTGGACTCCAAATTTGAGCTAGCTCAGTGATCATGCTTTAAGAATTGGATTTACCCTGTTGCCTCTTTATAGCTTAGCTTGCTGAAGTGTATAACAACCAATTCTTAAACTAAGCTGCATGTTTGCTTGTTTGTTTTTAATAGAGATTTGCAGCAAAGCATTGCTAGAGAGCCCAGTGCTCCCTCTATTCCTCTGCCTACCTATCAGACCACATCAGCTGGAGGAAGCAAGCCTGCAGCATCGTCAGCTCCTACTCCAGCACCCAGAACCATGGTGGTAAATACACATTACAGAATTAGAGGGTTGAAAATACTATGGAACTCCAAACTGATCTATAACATGTATATCGCTCCTTAATATTTAATGTATTTGGAAATGTGTTGAAGGGAAATAGAAGGCAAATTCCAAAGGTGCAGAGAGATCTATTGATGTTCATAATTTACAGATTTGAAATGGAAAGCTCATTGGTTTTTAGATTCTTCACGTTATGTTTAGTTTATAGAGATAATAGAATGCCTGCTTAAAATGAAAACAGAAATAAATATCAACTGATCATATACGCACAGCTTTTGATTCCAAGACTTCCAGAAAGAAGCATCAGCTTAATCCTTTTTCTCTTGTTAGGGGACTAAACCACAGCCACCAGCACGGCCACCACCGCCAGTAATTTCTGCAGCAAGCAGTTCCTCTTCTACATCAGCACCCTCTGGAACAGCTCCTGCTCCTGCTGCTGCCCCTGCTACTGCTCCTGCTCCAGGAGCCAGCGCACCTGCAGCAAGCACTGCACCATCACAGGCACAGGGACCTCCTTACCCAACTTATCCGGGTTACCCAGGGTAAGCTGTGGGAGTACTTAAGTAGTTCTTTGTTACTCTGTTATCTAAAAACACTTGTTTGTTGCATGTGCTGTTTTAAAATCCTTTAGTGTGACAACTGAAGATGCATTTAGTGTTTGGGGAAAGATGATCTTTTTAGTTTTAGTCATATTCTTGCTGAAATCATTTGCTGGTACCATTTGTGGGAAGGGTTTGAAAACTTCAAGTTTTTGTAGTTTGGCTTTTTTAAAGGAGAAGGGAGATAGGACTGCAGCTCCTTAACTGTGGTTTGGGGACTGTTGCCAGCCCTTGCATAATCAGTTCGTGTTTTTTCTCTCAAAAATGTTGGCATATCTCATTTTTCAAATCTTGTTTTTTTGTGAAAGATGGTGAAAAATACAGAAAACATTCCAGCTTAGTGTGCTGTCTTCTGATGCTTTTTTCCATCTTTCTGGAGTCAGGATGAGGACTTGAAGGCAGATGCTCTCCTTCAGCAGCAGACTCGGCAAATGTTAAAATATACACGGTGATATTAAACATGAGATAATCAATTTAGATCAGTTCTAAATCCAGCAAGTTGCTTTTACTCCACCTCCTGCCTGCATTTCTGCTTCATGAGTTATAATTTTTTTCATGTTTGGTCTTTGAAAGCTACCACAAGTTCTGCTGCACAAAGAGAAAGATTAAAGGAAAGCGTTTGCAATGATTGCACTTGGTTTTGTATCTATTTATGAATTGTCTTTTGCACATTAAGGTTATCAGTGTTTTGTAACTAAAGTATGCTTCCCGCTCCCCACAGGTATTGCCAGATGCCAATGCCAATGGGTTATAATCCATACATGTATGGTCAGTATAATCTGCCGTATGCTCCTTCACCTGTCTATCAAAACCCTGGACAAGCACCGTATCCGACACCTCAACAACCTGGATACCTATTTCCTCAACAGCCTTATTACCCTCAGCAATAATGTATCTGCAGAGAAGCTCTGGTTGTTAAAATTTGAGAGAAATGGGCAATAAGCATACTAAAACTTTTAGCTTCTGTTACTGTACCATACTGAACTGTATGCAGTCTATAGTTCCTGTTCATTGTTAGCTGCTCAAAAGCATCTTGATCAGTTCTTGATTACACTAAACACTCTGAAAGATCTGCTGCAGTGGTTTAGACTGTAGACTAATATCAGAATTAGAGCCTAATTCCGTGTTCTGAAACTGTACACTACCTGTTGGCTAGACCAAAATACTTGTCTTCAAAAATCCTGTAAGTAACAAACGGGTTCAGATGAGAAAAATGAAGCAGTGCGTGCGCTGGGTGTGATATATTCTAGGGAACCATATAGTATTTCCTTCTATACCCTATTGGCTTGTATTTTTTGGGGGGTTAGTTAAAAATGCTTATTTTGTCTAATAATCAAGGCCTTGTAAATCGTCAGTAAACAAAATAAATTACTGAAGAGTGGTTTAAGCACTTGGCATTCTCATTACAGTAAGAATGTGGTTGGTGTGTCTGCAGATTCTGTCATTTGCCTCTTGACTTGCACAGCATAAAGGAACTTCCCAAGTGGTTAGCCTTATGACTGAACTTCCACCTTTTCCCTGATTCTGTGTTTTTGTGACAGAAGCTGTAATTAACCATTTAAATGTTGTTAGCTGAAGTCTTGCAGGTGGAATTTTCCTGTAACTTTGAAGTGTATTGGACTAAAATATGTTCATTACTGTTTTAAAGGAATGGTTAATCTTCTCTCCGGATACTACTTCAAAGAAGGGAAATCAGGGTCCCTTTGGCAGGACCCAGTGGCTGGTTGGTCTAACCCACACTTTCCAAAGAAACATTGATGAGAAATGTGTTATGGCTCAGAATAGGGCATCTATTGATTGTTGGAGCTTTTCAGATTATGTTTCTAATGATTGCTTTTTTCCCGTGAAAAATCAATGTATTCCCTCAGGGAGCTTGGTACTAGTGGAGAAACTTTTCCTTGTGGGGGAAAAAATAATCTTGTAAATGAAAGCACATGGAATATTTTCTTTTGGACCCATCTTCTCAAGGGATTAATAATCTTGCACTACATTTTGCATTAGATAGTGAAGAATATCAGTTTGTGCTTAATGGCTTCTACCAAATACTTACAAATCATCTTTCAGTCTGGTTTTGGTTGGTTTTTTTAAACATGCTTGTCTAGTGGGGGACCCCCCAGTTCCTTTAGCCCTTGACATGAGTCCCTTGGTTCTGTGGGGTAGTTAATGTCCTGAGTGCTTCATAGAAGATGTTCTGGCCTTACAGAAGAGCTATCACAATACCTATGTTAAATGTTACTGCTTTATTTTCTATTTAAGTGCCTGATTAAAGTATCGAGGTATATTTTGATGTAGGGGTTTAGTTATTGTAGCATCTGGGTGGAAACCTCATTGGACCTTGTATACTCTTCCTCATGAAGAAAGCAGCACATGTACCCATGTGAGCTTCTTTCTTCCTGTCTCAAGTTCTTGCTATGTGATCACTCCAGTGACTTTGTGAAGACTACTTGTCTTTGATACTCCCTGACCCCCACAGACGATGCAGATCAAAAGGTAAAAATAAGCATCTCTTAGAACATGGGTATCTAATTCTGAACACATTTATTAACCCTGTAAAATCTGAATGATGTGGGGGAGCAGGTTGAAATAAGAGAATGCAGTGCTGTAGATACAACCCTGCACAAGGACAAGGTACTTTGCATTCCATTATGAACCTTCCTGAGTGGGGTGGCACAGGAACTTCCAGGTTTTTTTGCCTGATGAGAATGTGTAAGAGGCAAGCAAGGACAATGAGAAGAAGCTTGGAAGATCATGGTTTGGAACCAACAATCAGAACCTGATTTTACTCTAACTGGAAAAACAGTAGTTTTCCACTAATTCCACTGTGTCGATGTGAGCAAGTGCAAGTCTAATGCAACCTTTTAAGTTCAAAATGTCTAGTACACTGTGGCCTGTAGGTTTTTCAGTTTGCACATTAGATGCATTTGAGCTACTGGGTGAGTTTGTTTCTAGTGCCTCAATTTATAAGACTTCCTTTAATGCTGTATAAAAATGTAACTTGGTTCAGCATAAAGATTCCTAGAACTGAAATTCCCTTTTTAAAGTTGCATGGAGCTGGAATCGCTGTTTATTTTTCCAGTTGTGTTACTGCTTGCTTTAGTCTGCTATTATTTGAATATGTATACAAATCTATGCATTGTGTTCAGCTTTCCGTTTTTCTCCCTTTTCTCTTTGTTTTTCTTCCTAAAGAGAGCAGAAGAATCCAGGGACATGTATGTATCTGCTTTTAAGCATGCAGCTGTCATGACTTTGGTTGAAATGTTATCTTGTTCTTCTGTAGTTTATTAAAAAAAGCCCAGTTAGTAAAACCTGATTTGATGGCTTTTCTCTTGAGTCCTTTGGCTTCAGACAAATGTTGTTTTGGAAAGGATGGAAATAAGTAAGTTTGCGCTGTGGTGAAGGCACTTGGTATGTCAGGTGCTTTACGGTACAGCTGCTGCTCTGGAGTAACAGCCAAGTTCAAATCCTGGGAGTTGTGTTGGTTTCCAAGGCTGATGGAGTGTGTTCCCCTTTGATTTCCGGAGGAAATGGTCAGGTTCTTCTGTCTCCAGAAGTTTTGAATCAAAGTTTGTTTTCCTGAGCTCCATGTTAGGCTGGGTTTTGTGTGACTCGCAGGTGGGCAAAGCCATTTGTGGCTGTCAGGGCCATCAGCTGGTTAACTATTGCCAGCACATAAATGACCCCCATGGGCACACCAAGAAGTTGATTTATTTATTCATTTATTTATTCTTTGTAAAACGAGCTTGTCTAATACCGTGCATATTGCAATTGCTGTGTGGAGGTCAAAGCTTACCATCATGTCCTTTCCAGAGCCTTTTGAAGTCCAGCATTCATTTGGTCTTGCAGAAAAGCTTTCAATGCAGTTAATGAGAAAAGCAAGTCTTAGGAAGCATACTAATTATGGATCATCAGTGAAACACCAAACCATTGCAAGGCTGCTAAGTCTTTCCTACTGGTTTTTCTTTTATTCCTTTTTAAAATGGGTTCAGCCCATAAGAAGTGTCTTTCCTGACCACTGATTTCACACTGCCAGCTAGTGCTGGTTCTGTTACTAGTGTAGGGTGTAGGGTTAGTCGAGTGCTTTAGGGCTGAGCTGTAGGATCTAGTCTAAGTTACACTGAACAGTGTCCTTGCTGTTCCAGAGTCCTTTGAGGCAGTATTTGGGCCTTGGCGTTGTGAAGCAGCATCACCCATCCCAGCTAGCTGAAACTGGCAAGAAAATGCCTTGGAAAGCAGGTCTTTCCTTTGCGCTAGCAGAGAAATGCTTGCTTTTACTAAAATGGGTTCAGTTCTGAAGTGTCTTGCACCTCAGAGCCTGTGTTCTGGCATGCATTTGTCCTGACGGAACATTTAAACAGGCTATGTTGAGTGATCGTGTGGCTTAAGTCTTGGTTGTATACTATTGGATGAAATCTCCTGAGTTACCAGGATTTGGCTATGTTCAGTTTAAAAGAACCTAATCTGGAGTTTCTAGCCCTTGAAAAGATGAGCTATGACAGCAGAGCAACACTCCAAATTGCTTTTTTATGCTGTTTATGGGGAGGATTTGGGGCTTCTCTTTGTTGTCATTTTTGACTAGAATTAGCCACCTGCTATTTAGGTTTATTTTACCTTTTGAAAGTTCTGTATAAAAATGAACAGTGTTAAAAAAAATAGCAATTTTGACTATTTTAACTGTTGTAAGCACTGGCACAGGTTCCAGAGAAGCTGTGGCTGCCCCATCCCTGGCAGTGTTCAAGGCCAGGTTGGACTGAGCTTTGAGCAGCCTGGTCTAGTGGAAGGGGGTTGGAATTAGATGAGCTTTAAGGTCTCTTCCAACCCAAACCAGTTTGGGATTCTGTTATCTGACATGGTAAGATGGTGTCTTACCGGTGCAGCAAGTGATCCGGGCAGGCTCAACCAGCTGCTGTGATGAAGTGACGTTGGAGCAAAGTGGATGGTGGGTGTTATCATGACCCCTTCTGACAGTGGGAGTACTAAAAAGGAGCATGTATTGCTGGCAGGGGAAAAGCCTGTTGGCAGCCACAGCTCTTTCACTGTGGAGAACTACAACATGAACAGCAGATGTTGGAAAGTGTCAAAGTGGTCAGAGAGGAGAAAGAGCCAGGAGAAAATGGAAGGAAAGCTGAGGGATGGCTGACGCTTGAGGAAGCCATCAAATGAGCTCAGGAAGAGGAAGCGTGGACGAAAGGCCTTAGGGCTCTGACAGCGTGGTGTCATAAATCAATGTTTTGGGTAGCGCAAGGGAAACAAGTTCAAAGCACTTAAGAAATAACTGAAACAGGTGAATGGTAGTACAGGGAAGGGGAAAAGGAGCTTTAGCTGTGCAGGCAGGTAGAGGGAAGTCGGAGAAGGAATTTAAAGGTGAAGGAAACTGATTTTTTTCCCCTCCTCCTTGGGCAAGGGGAGAAGTAACGGTGAAGGAAAGGAGTTAAGAAGATGATTTCCAGTGGCTCTGAAGCTCTGGAGAGCTGGGTGAGAGCTGGGGAGTGGTGATGGGCAGAGTGGGCCTTGGGAAGGGAAGAGGGAAGATGCAGCAGGTCAGGGGGACTTGGCAGTGTTGGCACAGGCTGCCTGTAAGGGGGAGTTAGGCCTTAGAAAGGAGTAGGATCATACACGGAGCGACCAGTCTGAGCAGAGGAACTGAGGTAGGTGCTGCGGGGCAGTCTGCAGTGCTGGAGACCCCCACAGCCTATGGAGGAAGGTGAGCAGGTCAAGGCACAAGTGGTAGGTAGCAAATGGGGATTCTTATTAGTAAGAAAGCTGACTTTATTCTCTTCAGCCTCTTTCTGCCACTAGTTATATTGTATTAGTAAAGGAGGATTTCATATTCTATTAATTAAGTTTTCATTAGTCAGTGGTTTCCAACGAGTGTTAATTTCCATGAGCAGGAAAGGGAGTATGTGACTGAGCAAGGAAACAGGCTTAGATCCAGCAGAACGAACCTGCCTGCTGTGTTGCTGTTTCCAGTGTTGCCTTGTGGCCGCGCTGAAAGAGTTGTTCTTGCTGCTTATCCGTAAACAAAACTTCGCAGGGCACTTACAGCACCCCAATACAAAGAAAGAACTGACCGAGAGTGTCTGGCAGCTTCTTACCGCTAGGTGGCATTAGATGGAAAGACATGGCGAGAGCACCGCTCCTCCAGCATCCACCGCGCTGCTGTTGCGCATCCCTGCATCCCAGCAGCATCAGCAGCGTCGGGTGGAAAATTTCAAGCAGCATCGTTAAAAGTCACGATGAAATGATGCGAGCTGACGGGAGGAAAAGTTTTGCTGTGCTACAGAAAGAGATTGCTGTGAGAGTGTTAGAGCAGAATGCTGCCTGTAAGGTTCTAGAACAGTTTTCTGGGTTTGGAGAGTATCTCCCCACTTTGGCTATGTGGTATTTCAGCACAGGGCTGTCAGTGGGACCCCTTCACCCGGTTGTCTGTGAAATAACACTTCATGTCCGTTATTTTTAACGAAGGAGCAGAAGGGCAGTTGGTGATGTGAAATACTGATAGCAATGACCTATATTATCAGTTAATAACCTTGCTAGTGTAAAGTATTTCTCCTAACTTCTGTGGAAGAGGTAATAGCAGATACAGCAGCCTTCCCCCTCTGGGCAAGGGCCACCACTTTGGGTAACTGCTTGTGCTGTTGGGTAGCAAAAGCAAAGTCTCGCAGAGGTGACTGTGCTACTGGAGCCTTCCTGGTTTCTGCAGTGATGCAGTTGGCAGTAGGACCCTCTGCTGCCCTCCTGTGGCCTCACGGTGGATGTGTTTCATGTGGCCTCATCCGCAGCCAGAGGAGCATGAAGAGGTGGGTTGGAAACTCAGGGTAACGTAAGTAGAAACTTCTGGTGCCTTGGTGTGCTCTTGAGCTGCACTCACTGCCTTTGGGGCAGTGTGGGGAGACCCGGTCCCTGCACAGCTGCAGTAATGTTCGCGTCAGGTGGCGCAGCAAATGTGCTGATGTTTGGAGCACACGCAGTAGGTTTTACCTGCTACTGAACGTTACCTGCACACAGGTTATTAAAGCTGGATCTGTGCATAGCAGGAGGTGCAAAGCCCCTGTTGGGAAGAGGATAATGCTGAAATACTGCTCAACAGTCATTCAGGTCACTTTGACCATAGGTGTAAATAGAGCTTTCCTCTTCTAGAGGGTTGATTAATAAAGGGCACAGTGGTTTTATGCAGCTAACCTTAAGCACGGGCAACCTCTTAAAGCATATCGAAGACACGGCTGACGGGGCTTTGTCACAAGTGTTCTACCGTATAAACTATCCCCTAACCTTCTGAACGAAGGCAAATGCTCCAGCAGCACTGTCTTGCTCAACCAGATCCCTCTGCCTCTGTGCTCTGAGTGATACCTGTTGTGGAAGCTTTGCTTTGCACGCTGTGCATTGATGCTGTGCCCAGGAAGGCCAAGTACAAAGAGGTTTGTGATCAGAATGACCTTGAATTCTGGTGGAGAGCCACAGAGTAAGAGCGAGCGTGAAATCGGGCTCTGTGGGGAAGCATCTGGTGCGTGTCTCTGCTGACAGCCTGTACTGCACTGAGCAAAGCAGTGGCTGGCGGCTCTTGCAGAGGGCGGGTGAAGCATTAGGAAGTGCAGCCAAAGAAGACGAAGGTGCAGGTTGCTCACTTGGGTGCTCCTGCAGCCTCCTAGGGTGCAGTATCACGTAACTTCGTTCTTGTAATGGCATTGCCAACAGCGGCAGAGGGGCACAAAACCAGGAATATGAAGGTATGCTAAAGGTTTCGTGTCTTTCTGCAACGAGGAAGGTAGTGGCGGATGCTCAGCGTTTCTCCCTAACTTAGCCTGATGACACAACCTGCCCTTTTCCTTGTGTCCGTGGGCAGCCTGGCAGCTCCTTTGGAAGGAATGAAGAAATGGGCTGAACTTGGCTGACTGCTTCATGTTTGAAGGGTGCAGGCGGCAGGGCAGGCACCCCAATAGATGGGCAAGCAGGCAAGACAGATGCTACTCTATTGGCACCCCAAACCTTCAGGCAGGAGGTCTTGCATTTTGACGGTTTCTAATCAGGACCCCTAAGATGCTAAACAAACCCACGAACGGATTTCCCTATGTGTCTGTGCCTTGTGGCACGTCGTGTGTCACAGTGATTGATGTTCAAGCAAGGGCAAGCTTTCCTCCTGAAGCACCTTCTGGAGATGTAGCAGTCCCCAATAGGGGGTTTGTTCTTCGGTGCAGGTTCTCTACTGTCTAATGCCATTCCTTCGGCTGGAGAGCTGGCAAGATCACTTCTCCCTTACCTGGCTGCTTCCACATGTAATTGTCCTCAGGACATCAGCTTTGCTGGCAAATTTGTTCCAAGTTGCTGGAGGCCAGGAGAAGAATACACAGATGTAGGTACACGTGTGCACGCACTCACTCCCTTGCAGGACAGCATCTTCGCACAAGTGCTGTTTCTATGGAAACAAGGCTAAAAATACTGAATAATGGAAATTAGAGACTCATCTAACAACTGTTTTCTATCCTGGACAAGGTTATTCTCATCTATAATCTCTGTCTGCTTGTGTCTTCATGGCTTTCTGAAAGACTGTGGGGTTTACTTTGCTTTGTTGGTACTCTTTTATTCACAAAGGAGGACCCTCAGCAGCAGCCCGTTGTTATTCCTTCTGAAGGAAAGTGCTGCATTGCATCGCTGCGTGCTGCTCAAGCACCTCGATGAGCTCAGAAACTCATGTGAGGGATTCTGCCCCAGTGTTGGCTGCTCTGCAGCCACATCCAGCAGAGAGCAGCTCCTGGGGCACTGAAGTCAGCAGCCCAGAGCAGGCTGTGCACTGCTGGTTCCTGGGCTTTGAATCAAGGACGAGCACCTGCCTCATGTCAAGAAGGCACATCAGGCACTGATTTATCTCTGCCCTGCAGCTCACCCAAATGGGTGTTCAGGGCAGCTGGGCTCTGAGCCCATGGCCTAAGGTGCCTTACCCTGAGCAAGCTGCTGCAGCCAAACAAAGCCTTCAGAAGCCTCCAAAAGTGCTCTTGCAATTTGCATATAAGCAAGACTCTGCACTTCAGAAAATCTTACATGTTATTTCATAAACATAGGCAGCTGCTGCTAATTAAAGTAGCAGTGTATAATTATACCCTTTCTTATTAGTAGATACAGAGTCTGACAGTTGCTTAGATACAAAATAAGCAACTACAGATTGTCTTCTGCACTTTAACAAGCACAGGGAGCTGGAACAATAGAATTGTAAACTTCTTCTGTGTTATCTTCAGCAAATGTGCCTGGGAAATAGATGGTCAATCTCATGGGTAGCTGGTAATTTTAGCTCTTAGGTTCTTCAGCTGCCTCTCTACTTTGCTGCATGAAGTACCAACCGCAACCTTGCCGTGGAGAGGGCAGGATGCTTCCTTGGGGAAAACATTAGACAGAAGAAACAGCAGTGCAGGTAACAGCCACCATGTTGCTGGGACCCCATGGTCTAGCTTTTTATTTCTAATGAAAGTATGTTTCTTATTGATTAAAGGTACCTGCAGGAACCTGTGTACTTAGGCTGTGATTTAACCCCAGCCAGCAGCTGAGCACCACACAACTGCTCGCTCATTCCCCCCCAACAGGATGAGAGGGCGAGTTGGAAGAGTAAAAGTGGGAAAACTCCTGGGTTAAGATACAGCTTAACAGGCAAAGCAAACCAAGGGAATCATTTACCCTTTCTCAAGGGCAGGCAGGTGTTCAGCCATCTCCAGTAAAGTGAGGCCCTATCCTGTGTAGTGGTGACTTGGGAAGGCAAACACCAGAACTCCTAACATCCCCCTCTTCCCTTCCTCCTTTTCCCTGCTTTATAGGCTGAGAGAGGTGTCTTATGGCATGGAACATCCCTTTGGTCAGTTGGGGTCACCTGTCCTGGCTGTGTCCCCCCACCCCAACTCTTTGTGCACCCCCAGCCTGCTCACTGGTGGCTGGTATGAGAAGCAGAACGGGCCTTGACTCTGTGAGCAGTAATGAGAACATCCCAGTGTGATCAGCACTGTTTGCAGCACAAACCCAAAGCATCGCCCCATACCAGCTACAAAGAAGAAAATTAACTCTACCCCCCCCCAAACCAGCACTGCAGACACCAGGAGATGAACAGGAACATCGTGTGCACACACCATAGCTAGCATCTTTAAAAAGCAGGTGTTACAAAAGGCATTGCGTTGCCTTACTTGTTGTGGGTTAAGTTGTTAGTCAAAGAACTCAGTGCCAAGATGGATTTGCAGCTTTCCTATTTTCCTATTGCTTCTTATCAGAAACTCGTGATGCTATATTGAGAAATCACTTTTCTTGCCCCACAGAATGTCAGCTGTATCCTGAGAGGCTCATTTGAGTGTGTGACCTTTTCTTTTCTCACATTCTGCTAATAACCCCAACTTTCTTTGCTCACAAATCCAAAACTCTGTTGATACACCTACAGTCTCACTGCTCTTGTTATTAAACTGTGGGGAGTGTAATCAGAGCAGTTAATGCCACAATAATCCTCCTGATCCACGCGGTTATCTCTGAAGATATCGGAAAGGATGCTGCCTGTAGAAGAGGTGATGTATGTTCTGGTTAATTCTGCACCAGCAAACCTTCGGAGGAATACACTGAGCTAACCTTCAAGATGCTAAAATCCTTGAAGCCGTGATGAGGTTTCAAATGCCTTTGTTGTTGACTATCCGGAATGTTCAATATTTCTCTAAGGAAGTGGCTAACTTATCTCTAAACACAAAGTTAATTTGGGACAAGGTCTTCCTTTCCTCTGCAGCATGGTTGTAAGAGACCTAACAAAGGCATGAGGGGTAGGGTTGGGCGGCACGGGGGGACCTTGATCCTCTGGGAGTGAAACTGCAGTGCTGCTGTAGCTGGTTGAGCAAAAGCTTGACGTGTCTTCACTTACTTATAGCAGCTTTACAGAGTTTAGGGCACTGCTTTGTGGAAAGCGGAAGACAAAGTTAACATGCAGAAAAGAAGCTGGAACTCATTGCTCAGCAGAGCAGGGGCAGGCAGGGGCAGTGCTGGGGCTGCTGCCCACTTACCTGCCGGATCACCAGGGCAGTAGTTCACTTGCGCAAGGAGATAAGGGGATATTTTGAGCCACCTGAATGGTCTCTAAGGCCTTTAAGTTCTGCTGAGCAGGGCACTGAGCACCCAGGGTCAGATGTGAAATGACCCTCCTGTACAAGAATCTTAATTCCTCATTTTCCTCATCCCTCCCAAACACATGGTATGGGTCCCCAACTGTGCCACCTGGTACTGAATACCGCAGCCGCAGGGTGCCAGGCAGGAGTTCAGGCTCAAGACAGAGGTGCCTGTGTGGTTCGTTGGTTACAGCCCCTCCTGGTGCAGTGCCTTGGGCATCTCACATAATAGACCTCTGAGAGGCTTTAGATGTCCTCTCCCAGTGATTTGATGTCCACTTGTCAGTAGCCCTGCCAAAGGTCTTGCTACTTCCAGCACAAGAACAGCAAGTAGACATTGTCTCTGCTAGAATGGCCTCCACAGCACAGGAGGAGGCAGTGCCCAGCCATCTGTTGCTGTCAGGCTGCAGAAGGCTCTCCTCATGGGCAAGTGTTTCCCATGGTGGATATGTTGCTCCCAAGGCTCAGGTCTGTGGTGTTTAGTGCAGGTAGGTATCTGTGCGTGGCTAAGGAGGTAGGGGCCAGATGGCAGAGGCTGTGGAGGGAGAGATATGGGGTTATGGCTCTACAATAGGGTGGGAGAGCAAGGAGCATCCTTCCTGCTCTACCTCGGGTGCATGTGTGGGCTGGCATAGGACTGGTGCCATGATGACTATGAAGGGCCTAAGCAAGTTGAATCTGAGAGAACTCCCAGAGCAAATATCTCTCATCATGTGCAAGCTGCAAGTTACTGCAGATCCAAGAGTGAGTTCCTAATGCAATACACATGACCTGGGAGCTCCGAGGTGGGAAGGGGATCCTCCAGAGTGGGTGTGAAATACCAAAGTGGCAAAATGGCTTTTTATGTCCCGGCATGGTTTGAAGCTGTATTTAATTTGCCCTCACAAATGCTTAGAGCTCATCAAAGCTGTGAATGCCATCAGCCTAGCGAGGAAGGAGGAAAACTGGGGACCCAGGACTTTCTATGAAGCTTCAATGTGTCATGGGTCGAGGTGTCAATGTGCACCCCTTGATAAACTGCAGGTATTGCCAGAGCTGACAGCGGAGTCCCTTCTGGCTGTCTTTAAGCTGGTCAATGTTACCTGTTGTGATTAAGGGGTATCTTAATTGCTACAATTATATAATTTATATTATAATTGTTATAATTATATCATTATTCTTAAGAAGGAGGAAAATGACTGCAACTGCTGAATGCAGGGCAGAAAGGTACAGCTAATTGGAATACCTTACCGTATCGTGATGCACTGTATGCCTCCAGCATCAGGAGCATCTCTGCTAAAAGGCATCTTGGAGAAACCTCAAATAATTCCTTGGCAGAAGAACAGATTTCAAGCACAGGTCAAGTCTGCCTTTACTCATGGTTTTCTTCTGTGGCTTGACTTGTATGATGTTACTCAAGAGCTTGCCCCATTTCCTTGCCAGAGAAAAGAAAGCAGGTTCAGTTTTCCTCCCAGGTTTGTTGGCTGGTCAGCGTGAACCTCAGTGGGTCTGACAAACCTGGAATGCTTTTGCTTCAGTGGCCCAAAAGATACCCAGAGAAACACTCCTGCGCTGCAAACGCTTTTCTATCTGCAGGCCAGGCAAAATGGGTAAATATCGAGGTTGTCCCAATGGGGCCAGGTTGTTCCCTCTGTGGAAAACAAAGGGGGGTTTTCAGTGTGGGTTTCAACAGTTTGTCAGTCACTGTCCGTGTAAGAAAGGACCTCCAGTTTTCCTGGTAGCTAGAGCTTTTCCCACGCTATAAGCAGCGATGTTCCATCAAACGTCATGACACAATTATAATGAGCTGTACCTCATACCCTAGAGAAAACATCTGTGTGTAGGCTACGGGGGACAGCCCACCTACTATGTTGCTCTGTTCTCTAATCCCCTGCAGCAGCCGTTTCGATTCCCATGTCATGCACCTCTGACTTAGACCACATTTAAGATCTTTCAGCTTCACCTCCTGCTTCTCCAGCGGTTAGAGTACTTTTCTTGTGTTCTCTGTGCGTCCCTCCAAGGCACTACTGTGCATGAGGGCATCACTCAGCACACGCCACCTCATTTGTTTTCCCAGGCACTCTTCTAGTCCCAGCCCACAAGGGCGTTTGGTAACTGAAGTGGGATTTCAACCTCTATGCGATGCAGCATCTGTGGAGTTGACTGAGCCTGCTGAAAGCTGACAAGAGATGATTTCTTTCGACTGCGAAGCCTTGACCCATGAAGTTTGCGGCATTGCTCATCCTTTCAGAGCACTGTCATAATTTGATGGATTAATCAGGGTTACTTAGCAGGGACGCTCACCTGGCATAGCTCTAGTGCCTCTTGTGTGCGGAGCTCAAGGCCAGTGAGCAGCTGTGTCTGGCGCACGCAGTGCTGTTAAACTTCACTACCTGACCTATGTGAGTTCTGTTTCACACGTGATTTCTTTTCTCCTTTGAAGGAGCTGCTGTACTTTGCCTTTGCTGATGCACACACTTCATTGCAACCTGTACCATTGCATCTGGTGGCATTCAGAGAGCCTTTTGCCCCAGCAGCATTGAGGGGATGCGTGGTTTCTAGCTATAGTTGTTATTAACAGTCCAGTGCATGTCATCATTGTTATTTACAGGGTATTTGTGCTTGAAGCCCTCTGGTGCAAGCTCTGCTGACAGCTTTAAACACAAACTTTCTGTCCTTCCCCAGTCAGTCTCCAGGCTTCCTAAAGCCTGTCCTGGGAGTGAACAGCTCTCGGACACAAGACCCTGCACAAGTGTTTCTACCAATGTCCCAAGGCTCCAATGCTCTTTGTCCTGAGGAAAGGTCATGAAAAGCCTTTTGCTAGTGAAGCTGGGGCCCTTGTCTGGCTTGGCTGTGAGATGCCAAAGACCAGACCCGTAACGCTACCTGCATGCAGTATGCTTAGATCGGACTTTGTGGCTTGTGATTCTTCCTGCAGCCCTCTGCATGGCAACCTGAGATTCAGGTTTTGTTCTTCTCCCATCTTAAAGAAAGGCCAAAAGCAAGCTAGCTTGCTGCTTTCTTTCCTGCCTGCCTTGGTCTATGTACCAGGCTCTGTGATTTAGGCACCTGCCTGGACATCTTGTATTAATGCTTTGATTACAGTTTTCAGCCTTTGATCTGCTCTCCTTTAGCTATTAATCACCTTATGTCATTCATCAGTGAGTGCTTTTCCCTGAGAGGAGACTCTCTTCCTCTGCCTTGTTTTCCCTCATGTTAGAGCTGCAGCATGTTCACAGGACCTGAACCTAGCTCTGCAATGTGTTTTTCTCCAACACATTGCATTCAGCACAATGCACCCTCTCAAATGCCATCTCCTCTGCAAATGGGCTTGCTTTTAAATAAGGTCTCCTGGATCTGAGCATGACCGGCTGTGTCAGAGCCGAAGGGAGCAACATGCGTTACACAATGGCAGGGTTGTGCTTTGGATTGGGGTCAGCCCCTCGTGAAGCAAATGGTCCTTCTGCCTCAGATCAAACGCTCACTAGAAAACACTGAACTTCCTCTTCCACAGCTCACCTGGGGGGGCTGCAAGTTCAGCTTAGGAGTGTCTTATTCCTGGGAATCTTCAGGAGCTCCCCAGTGCTGGAAGGCTTGGATCAACTTGTCCCCCCAGAGAGCTCCAGCATATCAGGAGTGAGCCGTCTGCTCTGGTTGCAGCTTCCAGACCGGACCTCGTGACTGCCTCCATAAACCCAAAAGCAAAGGCTTAATCTTTTTCCTAAGCATCTCCCTTAAAGTTGTGTTCTGTTAATTGAAAGCCTTTTTTAATTAACATTTTCAGAGTACCCTTCTTGAACAGCCGCTAATTAATGCTTGCTCTATTTTGGCATAGTACCCAGTATAAAAATCGCTTTTTAAGTGTGTTTTGTTTAAACCATTGCAATGTGGAGAGGTTTACATCTTCCGAGTGTTTTGGCTTTTCGCTGTTTAGGTACCTTAACTGTATGGGGTTTTAATGCTCTTGTTTTTGCCTTTTCTCTGCAGTTCTGCTGCAGTCTGTCCTGGAAATATCCTGAACCATGGATTTCTCCTCTGTGCTAATTCTGTAAATGCCACAAAGTCTTTCTGCTTCCACATGAAGGGTTTTTTAACCTTCTCTTACCCAGAAAACAACCAATTCCTGGTTGCTGCAGGGGAATTCAGCCTGCTGTTGGCTGTGATGTTTCAATACAGCTTCCTCTTGGCCTGCTGGATATTCCACTTCTGGTGAGAGGCAGTTTTAAAAGTAAAACGTTAATAAATCGAGTATTGCATCCCTTTTTCATAACAAAACAAATCTCATTTTGTCCCTAAACCCATACAGCTTGTTCCAGCCTCACCGCTGCTGAGCATCAGCAGCATGGTGCAGCAAAACCTTATTTTACTGAGTTACAGAAGGCCTCCTCCATTTGCACCCTCCTCAGTGTCCACCTGCTCTCTCTATGCCTGCCTGCACCTTGCTGTGATGCTGCCTGTGGGAAGCCCCAGCCTTCCAGCTGCCAACTGTGTTTTGGACCAGGAAGAGGTGGGTGCTGGTGCAGAATGGGCTGACTTGCCCCAGGGCTGGTACCATGGCACTGATGTGACCCTCCAGGCTCTGCATGGTGCCAGCCCCACACCTCGCACTGACGAGGTTCAGTTTGAGACTGCCAGGTGAGGAGTGATGCTGAGTGCTCCTGGAGGAGCAGTAACCCCAGATATGGTGCTTTCCACATCTAACGTCTTTCTTTTGCAGACACCCATTGTTCAAGCCCATCCTGCTGCACAGGGTGATGCATGGACCTTATTCTGAGTAAAGGTGGGTCTGTCTGCTCCTGGGAGGATGAGCTGCGCTGCTCTGCACTCTTCTGACATGGGGTTGTGCCAACAGCCCCTCCTGAACCCTTCTGCATCCTCAGTTGTTCTGAAATCTACAGGTAAGAGCAGTTGCAGGCATGTTCTTACATTTTTGGTGTCAAAAAGACTGCAGGACCATTTTTCTACAGATGGATGTGAACTTGCTCTAACTACCCGAGCCGTTTCCATCTTCATATTAAATTACTTCAGCATATTTATTCATGGGGCTACGCTGGGTACAGCATAAAGAAACGTTAATAATGGAAAAGCAAAGAAGTTAAAAGTAAATCTGGATTTTTAAAATGCATTCGTATTAATAATGCAAACTGCTGCTTCTTACCAAGCCCTTGCTTTGTTTTTACAGTGCTGTTTCACACATCTCCCCATAAAGCAGGACAAAACCCAAATGCAACTCGTAACTTTTTATGTTGCTTGTAATTTTAGTGGAGAAGCTGCTGGTGTCCGTTGATTCAGCGATCCACCCAAAGACCTTAGGAGCAAGGGCAGAAAGGGAGGAAGGGTCGTGTCTTTCCTTTCTTCTTTCACTTGCTTGTGACACCACTAGAGCAGGCTGTCCTGAGGCTGAGGTTTGTGTGGGGATGCTTCCTGAGCCAGGTACGAACACTATCAATCAGTGCACACAAACCCTGGGAGTTTTAATGCTGCTGGCACTGCTCAGCAGCTCTTCACTTCATGGTACTTAATGGACTTACAGAGCCTTTGATATGGGGCAATTTGGCAGATTAACATTGACTTAGAGCAGTTTAATGGTTCTTAGCTGCAGTATGTTCTTGGAGCTGGAAATACTTAGTAGGCAGAGTGTGTATGGAAGAAAGAGCTGAAAGGCCCTTCACCTTAAAGATACATTGGATTAAAAAGACATAGAACAAGCCTTGATAAACAGAATTTGCTGCTTCTAAGCACCAGAACAGGCCAGTTTTGGGGACTTGAATTTTAATCCTTGAAGTAAGCAGGTTGGGGGGTGCAGCTGTAACCCCCCCATAAGGTAGCTCCCAGTCAGTGCTCACAGCAAACACAGGACCCCTTCTGCATCCGCTTCCTGAAGGACAGGTCAGGGGCATGGCCTTTCTCCTGATGCTCAGCTCTAAAAAGCAATGAACGCTGCTTGGTTTGGGATCCCTTCTGGCTGGAGCTATGGGCAGCAAACGAGAAGCACCAGGCAGGAGGCAATGCCTTCACCCCAGGACCACACAGTGTTTGCTCAACACAATCACCTGTTTTCACAACACCAACAGCTGAAGAATGTAAAAGGAAAGTGGATAGCTTCCTCATCTAGGGCACTGGTAACTCTGGAAGCCCTTTCCAGCCTTGTATTTGCCATCCGCTTCCCCAGTGGGAAGCCTGAAGGAGCAAAAGTAATCTGTTTCCTGCTGTTTAGCTGTATTTATTTTCCACTGCCTGCCTCTCTGCCTGCAGCACTGCTCATGCTCCCAAAGCACCTGAAGTCATTTATTTCCTACCTCTGCCTGTGGCAATGGTATTGCACCCTAGAAAGTTTTGCTTGAAGCCTTCTGGGCTTGCTTTAGGCATGTGAGAAAATAAATAGACTTGGGAGCAGTGCGTGTTAAATCCACAGTGGGTGTCTGGGCTGCCAAGGTCTGTGTACGTTTTCACTTATAATAAGCGTACATAGACAGATTACTGAGTATCTGGTAGACAAACATACTCTAGATGCTGCAAACTTGCTGCTAGTATTGTCCTCTCAGGAGCCATTTGAACAGCATCAGCTTCCCTCTATAACCAGTGGAAGGTTCCTTTAAAAACTTAAATGGCTTTTGATGGTCTCCATTTAATTAGTACAATCTTTGCTATGTTTGCCTTCTTTTATGAGCTTTCCTGGGTCATCCGAAGTCCTCTGCGGATAAGGAGGATGCTGGGGCTGTTCAGGTCTTGCTGCTCTGAACCGAGCTGTGCACACACAGACCAAGGTTGAGGGTTTGGGGGAAGATCAGCAGAGGAAAGGAGCCAATAGGCTGCTTTTTTGTGAGGAATGATGAGGTTTGGTGCGATTAAATGGTTACAAGCTTTAAAAGTTATGAGATTCTCATTCTTCTCTGTGATTATGGATGACAAGGGTTCAAAACGGGTCCATTTCTTCCCACAGCTGGCTGCTTGGGAAGAGCCTGGTTCATGCTCTGAACAACTCGTGTTTTCCCTTCCTTCAAGTCCCCATTTTGCAGCTGTACCTGCACATCCTTCGCACTGCTACCAGCAGTGCTCCCTTACCCCAGCTGACAGCTGATTTCTTGGCTGCTGGTTCAAGGTCCCAGCCTATAGCCAGTCTGGCCTCTAACAGTGAGTCTGCAACCAGGGATGCTCTGAGGAGGAGACAGGAGAGGGTAAGCCAAGTTTGTTCTGCCCTTATTGCACTTGGGTGCTTCCCCTCTTTCCCCCCATGCTGCTGGCAAAGGCACCTGCTGCTGGTCTGACAGCCAGGAAAGGCTGGACAGAAAGGTCATGGCATACGTAAAAGTTCAGTGTTTTGAGCTCCAGAGCTGCCCTGCTCAGCACAGGGGAGACAAATCCTCTTACCCAAACAAGCCTCGAGGCAAAGCTGGGAATGAGCTGTGCATGTCTGCCTGGGAGCACACTTGGACCTCTCCTGCCTTAGCGCTGTTGCATGGAGCTTTACGGGGACCTCTGGGGTCATCCAGTGCCCTGAAATCCGCTCTGCTTGGCACAGCCACCTGAGGTGCCAAAAGCAGTTTGGGCAATGGGTACAGTTTGAAGTTACAGGCAGGGAGGGAACTTGGTAAACAGGAAACGGCACTTTTCCAGTGATGCTGCTGCTCCCAGCACTGCTCTTGCTCTCCCAATGACCCTCCGCTGGCCTGTGCTCAGAGGGGTCACAGGAAAACCTGCCTGTCTGTTGACCAGGGGGTGAGGGCAAGGGGAAACTGAAAAGGAATAAAGAAATTGGCCCTTTTTATTTATTATATTATTTTATTTAATTCAATTTCATTTCATTTTATTTTCTGAGGGTGAAAGACATTCAGCTTTCTAGAAGATAACCTGCTCTTGCTGTGGAGCAGGATAAGTGCCATCTATTAATACAGACATTGGGGGGTGGGGAGGGAAGTTAATGTAAACCAATGTGTTACAGCTGTGCAAGCTGGAATGGCTGCACAATAAATCTGGAGCATCCAGCCTGTGTTTGACACGCTGCGAGAAGCCATAAAGCACCAGATTGCTTTCCCCTTTGACTGAAGTTGCTAAAAAGCTACAGAATTCAAAATAACGGCTGATTCTTATGAATTTTCCTTCCTGGGGGTTATAAATGCCTTGGGTATCTCTGCTTTGGACTGTGTTTGACATTCACAGAGCCCAGTGTGGAAGGTACGTAGGAGTGAAACGCCTCTTTGGAACATTTTGGAGGCTTCTGAGCAGCCTTTGTCCTGAGGCACAATTGACATTACAGCATCCATCCCTCCTCTCTTAAAAGACTGAAGCATAAACCCCTGCTTTTCTGCAGCGCACAACCCTTGGCCCCAGTCCAAATGCTGCTGTTTGTTATCGTCGTGGGCTTCTGATAACACAGGGGCCGAGGGAAGGAGCTCCATGAACTTTGCAGCCCTTGTGTTGACTCAGCTGCTCCTCCAGGCCCTGCTGTGAGCAGCGCAGGCTCACAGCATCTGTCAGTAGGAAAGAGCAGGCTTCCAGATGAGGGTGGTGTTGGGAGCTTTCTGAGACCGGGGATGCTCAGCTGGAGCATGGCAGCCAGCTGCAAAGAACCCGGGCATCCCACAGGGAAACTCACTGGGGCAGAAGTTCACAGTTTGCCAAGGCTGGGCATTTATCTGCTCTTTAGTCAGCACCCATCAGGATAGCAACTAATTGAAGCCAAAGGGACCACTCAAGGTGTAAGGTACTGGGAAATGAGAGTAAGGATACCACTATTTGGCCTTTAATTAGTCGTTTACAGTTCATCTTGGAAGTAGAGAGCTCGGGATGGATTCACTGCCTATGGGTTCCTGGTGGATTAATTTGTGGCTCCCCCAAAAGCTATGAAGGCCTGGTAAGAGCAGAGCTGCTGATGTCTGCAGGTGTTGGCACCACTCTCCTGCCATCCATCACCTGAGAAATCAGGGCTTTCCTCCTCCTTTGTCACTAAATGTCCGTGGTGTCCCAGGTGTCTCAAATCCTGCTGATTGCTCTGGGCGCCTGCTTAATTACAGCAGCTTTCTGCAGGTTAACAAGCCTGGTTGCCTCCCAGCTGGTTCCTTTGCTGGTTGTCCGGCTGGTCACCTGAGCAGGAAAGCGCCATGGATGCCTGCCACAGGTCAGGGTTTGTTTCTCTTTCTCATTCCTTACGTTACTGAAGTGTATTTGATGAGGTTTGAGCAGCAGAAGCATATGGGAATTCTTGACTGTGGCCCATTATTAGCTATGCAGGGAGACTGGTTCTCAACGGGGTTGGATGGGATTTGTCTGTCTTGCTGCTGGGTTTCTTTCAGGCATAGATCTTCATGGAAACCTTTTGTTTGGTTGTATTTGGTTCTCCCCTTGTTGTGTGGGTGCTTTAAGCCGGCAGGCTGCTCACTGTGATGTTCGCTGCTGGAAAATGTTGGATGGGCAGATAGGATTTAGTGATATGTTTCAGTGCACCCTTAACATGCGTCCCTTGAGGTCCAAGGTCTTAGCCAGGATCCTGCGCTCTGATTCTTGTGACTTGATGTGGATTGCTGTTACAGCATTGCCTCTCTCTTTAGCTCTGATATTGTGGTGTGTTTAGAGAGGTGGTTTACTGTTAATCAGCTTCTCTGTTAATCTCACACATGTCCTCTGCTGTGTAAAAGCTCCCCATGAGCTTGCACTAGTTTCTTCTTGGCTTTGTCTCCTCGTTTCTGTGTGTGCTTGGCGTGAGCAATTACATGCGTCGCAGTGAGTAATATGTCATCTGCTGAATCCTGCCAAGGAAAACCTCTCCTATTCATAGTGGTGGGGTTTCTGTGTTTGTTGTTTTCATAAACTGGCTGCTATAATCTGGGAAATGAATCCTTTGCTGAAAATACCACTCACCAATACATCGTGCTTGTACTTGCTGCACCAGTACTGAGAGCTAGTCCCATCTTGACAAAGGCACGTGTGGTTTAACAGTGCTCCCTTTAGAAAATGAGGCTAGGACGGAGGAATCCATTTTGGTACCTTTCTGCATTGCTGCTATCATTGCAGGGAGAGTACCAGGTTAGATCCTCACCCAGCTCCAATTTGTTTATGAAACTGGAAGGTTTGGGCTTCCCTCAGCCCCCAGCTCAGGCATTCTAAAGCTGCTGAGGAGTTTCGTAAGGATGTGGACCGGGTGTTATCTCTGTTAAAAGAGGGAGAAAACTAAGCCACAAGCAGTCATATACTTTACCAATTAGCAGATGGGAGCTGGAGAAAGCATTATGCTTACCTGTCCTCAGCAGTTTTCTGGTTGCTGGATTAATTTTGCCTGTTCCCCTTGACTGAAACATACATCTGAATACACAAGGCTTTGTGCTGCTGCTTACCATGGGCAAAGCAGGGAAACTAAAAATCAACCGTTTGGGGGAGCAAATCTCAGTCCGTCAGTGTTTTACTTTTCTGCCTTTTCAGTCTGTCCTCTGAGCTGTGCAAGCTTTAATTTCCCTGCATTTGACTGTCACCCTTTGAGGATGCGACTCGTCTGGAAAGGATGGACATGGGATTGGTGCTCTGCTGCTGCTTTGCAGGAATACGTCTGTCCTGAGGCAGTTCTGCTTTTCAAGCAGTAGGGGGCTTTAGTGAGTAGAAGAAAGGTGGATTTGACTAGGAATGATAAAGGGTATCCAGTAAAGGCTTCTAAGGAATTTAGGGGAGTGTTTTTCTCCAATTGTGTGTTACAGGGCTTTCTGTCGGTGAGCATCCAAAGCTAGTCTGGTCTGTGGGAGCAGCACAAAAAGATGTGGGCATCCTAAAGGGCTTTCTTTCCCTGTATTGCTCTGAGCTTGGTAAGGTCACTTCTCTGCTTCCAAGCACAGTTCCAGAGAGAAAGAGACCTTATTTACAGCACAAATAAAACTGTGGCTGTTCCTGAGCAATGACAGAGCTTCCTGGAGAGCTCCCAGCAGCAGTTCTGTCCATGCAGCCACTTATTCTTTCCTTTGTCCCTTAGGTTGTTCGCACTACCATGGTACCGGGATGCCCCAGGGAGTTTTGCAACTTCAATGAACTTGTGCTGACTTACACATGTATATTGGCTAGCTGCTGGGTATGTTTATCAACTCTAATACTGATGTATTTGGTTTGGGTTTCCTTTCATTCTAGTGTGGTCACCCCTGGCTTTACAGCCTCTGATCAACCCCAAGGGAAGCACAAAGACTTTTTAACCCAAGCAAATCAGCTCAACTGGTTGATAAGGAGTGCTGTGTCAGAGGAGGAGGCGTTCTGATCCTAGAAGACTTACAGCTGGCTTGGTAAGTGCAGTTGAAGGGTCTTAGTGAAGTGAATGGAGAATGGGAACATTCGACTGCAGAACAAACATGAGGTGGCTGCATAATACAGTGACTTTTCCTGGTTTTCAGACCTTGGAAGGCATATACCAGCAATGGATCTAGAAGCACGTTGTTGAGATCAGCACGACAATTGATGCAGTAAAGCTGCAGTATTGACTTTGGTCAAGGTGGATTTTCTGGGTGATGGTGTGCGGAGCAGTGAAGCACTTTGAAACATCCCTCACCTTAACACCGCTCTGCTGACCGGTACCTATGGGAGAGGCTGGATAAGAGCCCTCTGGAAGGGAAAGCTGCCCAAAGCCACTTTCAGTCTTGCCAAATGGGTAAGTAGTTTTCCTCTTTACACAGACCAGCCCCAGAAACGTTGCCTTTCTGACTGCGCTGGTTTGGGGCATCCTGGCAAGATGTTTTATGGTGTTGATGAGTGAGTTCAGCAAACGTGTATAATGTTTCTCAAACTCTTTCATTACCGTTCGGGGAACATCTGGGATTTGGCTTTTCTTATTTAAGATGACTACTGGTGTGTAGGAACATAACTTCATAAGCCCGTGAATTTGAAGCGAGTGACTGTTTTTCCTATGGCTTTAATCTCAATAGGCTTTGATAATATAAGAGGAGGGAAAGGACAGTTTGTTGTGATGGACAGGTTAATTCTGCCTGCTGGTAAGATGCACTGGCTGGCCTAGAAAGCTGTTAAGTATCAATTCCCTTTCTAATACTGATGAACAGTAAAGGGACATGCATGCATAAGGAAATATTACATCTTAACTGTAGTTCTCTGCTGGGATCAACAAATCTGGTTCATCCTTGAACTTCTGCTGTTTACTAAGTCTCTCAACACCACAATAATTATTTCCTTAACCCTTAGTAGGTTGGTGACATAAACTGCGGCACAGCAGTGATTGTGTAATGGCCTGATGATGGGACGTTTTATGTGCAAGCACTATTATGTGACCCAAACAATCAGCCAGCTAAGTATCTGATTTTTCTGTGACTCTGTATGAAAACTCATAACCTAAAGGATGTCTTAATGCAAATAGAAGGAGGTTAGCTAATCCCCCTAGTCTGTTACAACAAAGTAAGCATCACTCCCTGTTAACTTTCGCCTCTTTGCATAGAAAAGGGATAATAGAGGAACAGATTCAGACGACGTAACTTGACTTAATCACACGGCTGTAGGACTGGCGGTGACACTTGAAGAGTTTGTCATGCCCTTCATTCTGCCCTGGGAACTGTTATGTATGGTTTCTGTGTGAGTGTTCAAAAACCCCAAAACTTGCATTTGGCCCTACAAAGGGATGCACTATGCTGGTAGGAATGAACAGGCATTACTTTGGCAGCATGTGCCAGTAGAACCCAGGCCAAGCTGTCTGAGATGGGAGCCACATGCTTCAGGAGCACTTTCTTCCCTGCCTGGGCAGTGAAGAGCAGTAAATTACATGCTAACTAATTGATTGCAGTCTAAGGAAGGTCCTAATCCTGTTTCGTAAAGAGGGGTGTTATCACTAGCTTATCCAAGAGGAGGCTGAAGTTTATGGGACCTCAAGAAGCACTTTGGTACCCTGTCCATCTCCCAGACCTTGCTCTGGCTTTCAGACATGCTGACCCTGGTCCTCCTGTGGCACTGCTGGTGGCACCTCAGTTCAGCCTGGTTTCAGTGGGTTGCACTGAAACCCTCTCATAGCAGTCAAGGCCACCAAGTTGAGTGCTGGGTTGCCCTGAGGGCTCTATTGCATTTGCCTATTAAGCATTGTTTTAAACAGCTAATTTTTCCTTCTGCTGCAAGATCCCAAAACCTGAAGCACACAGCAGGCACAGTTACCTGTCCCATAGGTGCGGGGCAGCGCCAAATGAGTATGATTGTGCCCAGTGTGGCTGTGCCTGGCTGGCATGCAGCAGGCACCAAGAAATGGCATTGGAGCTCAGTGTTCTGAACAATTAGGTATGGGGAGGGTTTTGCTGTCATGTCCTGGGGAAAAACGATTCCCTTGAGAAGAATGGCATCTGCTAACGCTATGGCATTGCATGGAAGAGGTAATGTTAGCATCTGGATTGCTTTCTGTAGCGCCTGTGTGGGTTATTGTGAGCTCCCCATTAGCTTGCTGCTGTGGGGTGGGAAGGGATGGTTGGACTCTGTGTTTTAAATGCAGCCTGTACCTACTGTCTGCAATTGTTTTAGGTGAGCCTGGGAGGGCAGGCATGGGGATCATCCCTTTCAAAGAGCAAAAGGGCCTCTTTTGGCTTCACTCAAGGTACATAAGAGGTGGAATAAACTTAAACATGCTCCTTGATTTTTGTTAGGAGAATGCTCTTTGCATGTTGCACCGTTATTCGCAGAGACAATGGGACAAATATTGGTGTCCTGTTTTTTATGGGCATGTAATTGATACATATTTCTGCAGCCAGATAGCATTGCAAGTCTATTTCCTGTCTTAATTTCGTGCTGTGCTGTTTGAAATGTTGATGAAGCAGCATTCTCAAAGGTCACCCTCTGAAAGCACCAGCTTGTGTCTGTTTTGCTTCAGAAGAACTCACATGAGGTTTTGTTCCTAATGCGGTCAACGGTGTTAACTTTTCTGTCTGATTAATGAGGGTGTGGGAACGTGTCACTGGTCAGTGAGTGAAATGAGGAAAGCTCTGTGCTCTCCTTTAAACCATTCCTTGGCATTTTCCTTCCATGATGTGTGCCCTGTCTCTCCTTTTCCCCCAGCAGCCCCTACTTTCTCTTTATGAGCTGTGTGAAAGAGCAGGTAAAAGAAGCATCAAAACCCACACAGAAACAGGAAAGTGCAGATTTAGCAGAACCGAGTGCTTCGTTTTCCAAGGAGCCATTTATCATCCTCAGCAAGTTTTGATTCTGCACAAATAATAAAGAAAAGCACTGGTAATTGCTGTTTTCAGCTAATTGACAGAATTGTGTCATGAAAGAGAGAGAGTTCCCACATTGCCTTTGCTGATGATGTTGGAAGGTTGTTTTAAACTTCCCCTTGCTGCTAAAGTAACTGTCCCTTGTCTGTGTGTGTTCACCATCAATCCACTAGGTGGGTTTTTAAGTTGGTTTTAATACTATTAGGTAGGGAATTGGCATGTATTAAACAATGGTTTCATCACCTTGGTCTGTGTGATGAAGCTCTGCAGGTTTACAATGTGATTTACCTTAACATTGCAGAGTAGTGCCTGACTCAGCTTCTCCTTTGCCATCGTTTTACTGTTTTCACTGGCAAGTACGTGGAGGGGAAGAGCACAGGGTATTTTATCAGTTGTACTTGTGGGTACCCATAAAACTGTGCAGGAGAGGCAAGCTCGAGACCTTCTCAAGGAAGCTTGTTATTTCTCATGTGATTTAGATGATATGGTCATACTGCATGTAGAGGGTAAATGGGAGTGGAATTCAACCTGCTTCTAACATGAGTAAACTAGAGTATACTTAGTACTTTCAAGAAGGTGATTTTAGTCCCCCTCCTACATTTCTCATGTTGTTACTGGAATTGTCAATGTGCTTTACCTTCTTTGCCTGGGGCTGCAGAGTTCCTCAAATACTCCTTTACAGCACATACATTCACTCACATCTCTAAATTTTGCATGTTAGAGCACTTCAGGGGCAGCTTTGCAGGCTGCAGACTCAGCTCTCATTCAGGTACAGAGGACATCCATCCCCTGATTGGGGCTCAGCATGCGCACAACATGCAACCATAGCACAGGCATTGCTGGTTTGTCCCTGTGTAAAAGGTGGGGAAACACTTCCCTGTGGTGACCAGTTCTGGATGCAGATATGAGAGCTATATGGGAAGAAGTCTCTGGTATTTGGAGCTCAAGAACACCCACTAGCTTAAAACCAGGGTGTGACAACACCAGAGTCTAATTAACACAACTAAGGTTGTGAGCCTCTTAAGGGTGCAAACGAAAGATGGGTTTTGCTTATGCCAACTCTAGGCAAGCTCATTCTCTGAGGATGGTATTACTGGAAAAATCAAACGAGGATGTTGTTGTATTTGCCAAGGCTTTGGGGACAGGTTTGTGGGAACGCTTGCCCATGGGGAGCGGCAGTGGAGCTGCCTCAGACCCTTTTCCTGATGCTGCAGGGGAGAAAGGCTCTTTTTCTCCCCAATTCTTACCGAGGTTTTCAAGCAGCAATTGATGTAAAGGCTGATCTGTGCGTAATTTGCAACTGGAAACAGACCAAAAAGCCTACAGGCAGAGATCGTCCTCTATTAAACATTAAATGAGGAGTTGGAAGAATGCGTATTTGTGTATGTCTTCGACTATGCCTCTGCTCACAGAGTTTAGAGCAGTATCCTCCCTTTCCCAAAAAGCAATAAATGCAAAGCAAAGGACGTGGTGAAGTGGGAATTGGGGGAGTGCCCAAACTACTGGACAATACTGTGTTGTAGGAAGCTAAACTGTTTAGCTGTGTTGATCTGAGTCACGCTGTGCTATTGTCCAGCTAGAACTTTTTTATCCTTATGGATTTAGTCATAAAGCCCAGCCTTGTACCCAAAGCACAAACCCATCAATCAAGGTGCACTGGGATCTCTATGGTTTTTTACCTTATTTTCTTTAAATAAAGACTGTATATTTAGTTTCATATTAAAAATCAGCTTTAGGAGAAGGTTGGTGTTTTCAGTAGATTTTGGTGTATTATGGTACTTTCAAGGCACAGAAAAGCGCAGAGGGAAAACAACGCGACAACATCTTTCCCCATGTAGCCTGAACAGTTGAACAGAAGTGAAGTTCTTTGTAGTCCCCTGGCAAAAAAAGTCTTTTATTTTGTTTTGTGAGATAATTATGGATTTTCGTGAGCACTTCTTTAAGCCTTAATCGGGTTTAATGGCACTAAACCCAAACCACATTATAGTTATTTTCCAGGGCTGTGTTGGAGACATGCCACATTAACCCAAAAGAACAAAGCATAAAGATGACAAGAACAAGAATAAGACTGAAAAAGGGGCACAGTAGAGAAGTAGGATTCTTATAACCTTTGGCTTTAGCTGTTGTACAATGAGTGGCACAGCACTGGAGGACCAGGCACTGGTAAAATGATTGATACACAGAATTGTTCTTGAACTTTCTGGGAATCTAAGGGCCTGTGGGAAAATATGTACTCTTAATTTTATCATCTTTATTATAATGCCTAGCTATAATGCTAAGAAAAACCCTGGCTGTGGTAGGGCTGCATTATTTTGTGACAATGCACTATTTCTTGCTTGCTCAGTCCAGCCTTCTTCAGTTGTTCAGTACCAAGGGTTATGACTGAGCCTTGGCCACAGGCTCACAAGCTGAACAAAAAGGCATGCTATTTGGGTGGTGGAGGAGGTGTCTATAAGAAACCAATGTGGAATCTCCTACCTCTGGTGATGTGTAAGGTTTGAGCAGATGGGTGTGAGGTGATGAAACTAGACCAGTTATACTGACCTTGTGGAGGACTGGAAGGTGCAGCCCTCAGCAAGTCCCATCTAGCTGAGAAGCTCTTTGCTTCTTGTCTCCACAGATCTCTTGTGGCTTCTGAGGACAGCATATGCCAACATAACAGTAAATGCCACTGTGGGTTGCCCATTTCCTTCTATACTCTCTTGCATTTACTTCTGCTCTACATGTAAGAAAATTAAACATTTGTACCTATTTTATTGTTTTGCCATGTGCATTTATTACTTACCCCCCCCCCATCATCTTTAACAAGTACTGTGGGGATAAGATAAATTACATCATGAGTTTCTCTGTGCTATAATACTGCTTTCTAGTCTCCATAAACCACCATGAGAACTTCAGCTGTAATTAGTACATGAGTTATTTGTGGTATCGTTAAGTCCTAACCAACTGTAACTGCTGTCTTTTGGCACTATACAACTCTCAGAGATGGAGATGTGGTTTAGGAAGTCATCAGTCTCTTCTTTGTGGTTCAGAAAAGGAATCCATTTTCTTTGCTTTGTGAGCTACGCATTATTCTATCAAAAAAGCCCTTTGAAATATGAATTTGAGGTATTCTCACAAAATAACTTTTTTTTTAGAGGTAGATGATGATCCTTGTGCCTATCAAAAAGGAAGATCTGTGCTATTTTCCGCTGAACTTTGCCACTTTAGAATAAGCTCTCTAAAGGCTCAATATTGCCACCTGTAGTCCTGTGTACTGCTTGAAGTTAGAGCTTTTGTGTCAAAACAGCATTTCTCTAGTGTCCAGCAGAGTCCAAGATGTCTGAATTAAAAGCAGGATCCTATAAAGCAACATTCCTTACTGCACTGAAAATCCTAATCCCCGTAAATGAGAAACATTGGCATTTTATGTGTGGCTTTGTTTGGGTGTGTGTTTTTAATAAAGAAATGATTTTCCATCACTGGAAAACTGCTTTAGGGATCCTGCTGCAGCAGCCTTTCTATCAAAGGCCTGTCTTATAACTCAGTTTGAACAGATCTTACGTTCAGTAGCAGTACTTGACATGAACCTGTTCTGGATGTACCTGCCTGTACCCAAGTTATAAGCCAGTACTTGGTAGCTGTGTGTCCTTGGTGAAGTAGCTGAAGAGGAAGTTTCCAGTTATGGTGCTGTGCTGTCTCACTCCTCCATCTGGACTGTGTCACGTCTCCTTTGGGGTTTTGCTTTTTCTTCTTGTACAAGCAATCACAGATTCCCAGACCGGTTTCTGTTGGAAGGGACCTTAAAGCTCATCCAGTTCCAGCCCCTGCCACAAGCAGGGATGCCTTCCCCTAGAGCAGGTTGCTCCAAGCCTCGTCCAACCTGGCCTTGAACACTGGCAGGGGTGGGGTGTGTTTTCAAGTGTTTCTGTCCTTTATGAAGGACAGAATCTTTTCTTCATATAGTATGAACATTGCAGCCATCGTTTTAAGGAAAACTCCATATACTGTACGAACACCTGGAAAAGTTGCCGGGGAGGCAACAGAGCAGCGCCAGGGTGGCTGCCTTTCCGTGGTGGTAAGCAGCCCTTAAACGTGCAGAGTTTAGCATTCCCCAGAAGCCTTCAGGAGCCTGCCGTCCAAATGAAATAATGATGAACGCTGTAGCTCTTTTACATAAATAATCCTTTGTATTTCTTATCCATGGGCTCATTCCCGCAGTGGCATATTGTTTGCAGGATTTATCTCAAAGTGTTGCTATTGATCTCTATTGTGCAAAGGAAATGACTTTATCTGCATGAAACTACGTTGTTGAAGAGGCGCTCTATGGCTGTATTTACAGTTTTCTCCTGTTTAGCAATTACATTGTATCCTATTTGCTTCCTCAATTTATCTTTTGGCTGGTGGGCTCAGCGCAGCACGATGTTTGGTGTGGGCTGTGAAATGGATTTAAGAAGTCAGAGGTACTTTTAATCCAGCCCTAACTCCTTCAGGGTGTAACCTGCCTGCGGAATGAGTAACGTTTACTTCCCTTTTTATATCTTCCTCACAGGAGCATCATCAATCTGTACTTTAAGCAGTTCCAATAAGTGAGGGTGGTCATTAAGGGAGGGGAGAAGGTGGGGGAAGCCTACTGACATTGCAACCCTTAGTAAAGCTACATACAGTAGTCCTAGAGGGTGAGAAAGGGTCCAAGATCTGAATCTAGCTGGAGGCCACACAGGAGGGTTGGGGTGTTATGGCAAACATGTTTCTCAGCCTATATTCCCTGCTGTGAGGATAATGTGAGGATCGAAGGCTTGTTCAAGGCGTGGAGCCTTCACCCCACAGTTGTCTCATCTAAAACTGTATAACAAAGAGTGAGAAACCTCTTAGATCTGATCCTAAGATGAGGGGATAAAAGAGAAAAATTGCACTTCTATTTCTGTTCTCTCGTCCTTCACAACATCAGAGACGGGGTGGATGTTTTTTTGATTTCAGTAAGTCAATTAGTTCTTTGCTTTTTACTTGGCTTGTATTATGGGTGATGCCAAGGTAACCAACAACTACTAAAGCTTTGGTACTGTTCCCATGGGCTTTCTCATCCTTAAGAAAGGGAGCTGAACCGCTTTTGTGAGACCCAGCATCCTGAGCTGATCCTCCAGGAGCTCCAGAGCAACTGGGTGCAGCTCAGCGCCCTGCATGAGGGGAAGAGGAGCCTTCTGGTGATTGGCACTGGGGAAGCGGAGGGAATCTCCTTTACCTGCACTGGAATGTTGGAGAAAGGGCTTGAACACAGGAAATTTCTTTAAAACTGCCCTTAGAATCCACCTTGGCTTTTCCATATGGAGCTCAGATCCAGTTTGCTGCTTTCATCCGGATAAATTGGCGCTGCAGAACTGATGTGGGAATCTACTGGCTTCAGCTTCTTGTTTGGCTGCCATAGATGGGGAAACCTGTATCCTTCTTGCCAGTTGTTCAGCAGAACCAACCTGCTTGTTCCTGGGTGGCTGCGTCAATTGGATTTTTGGAAGGATGCTTTGTGTCTTTGAAGCCTTTTCTGGCTAAATATCATTAATCTTCAGAGTGATTCAGTTCTTAAGGTAATTTGTGGCTTTCTTCTTTTCTTTAAATCCTTTAAAGGCGTGATGTGGAAAAACTTCTTTGCTCCAAGATTATCTAGTGTAATTAGAACAGTGTCATTCAACTCAGTAAAGTCCTTTATAGATGCTTTTCCTCTGCCTTGTTAAAATTTAAATCCATGATACATGGGGAAAAAGTGGAAGTTATTTTCATTTATCCTTTATCTCCCCATACATTATAATCCTAGTGCTAGCCAGCATTTCCTTTTGGTTTTATGGCTTTTAGGATGTGAGACTGGGCACAGTTGGCTCTGTGAGGGGTTGCTGGCTCTGTGGGAGGCTTTGAGATGCTTTCCAGTTGTATTGGGTTTACTAATTGCCTTTGCAATGTATTAAATCCTTGTGTGAAGGACTGTGCAAAACACAGCGCAACCGGGCTGGTGTTATGGCCTGGGTATGCTGCTGCTGTTACCTATGTGTGTCTAGTGATGAAAAAGGGAACCCCCTTGCTAACCCATCTCCATAAAAGCCTTGTTCCTTGGAGGGGGAATATCACTGTTATTAGTGTCCATGGTTGCTGTTTCTCTGTTCCTTTCAGTGTAAGAGACAGGCTGGAGTGAGGCCAATGGAGGGCTAATGTCAGGGGATGGACCATGGTGCGCATTGCTGGAGGACATGGATTGGTTTAGCCTTGAAATGGACAAAGAAAGAATCTAGGGATCTGTTTTCAATCTTTCCATTCCCTAAAATCGGGACTATAGAGACTTTGGAGTTTTCTCAGCTGTACAACGAAAGAATAAAGGCAATGAGCAGAAGTGGCTGCAATGGAAATTCCTACGGGATTAAGGAAAAAGGGTGCTCAAGCAAAGGAACGGGATCCAGAAAGACTGCGGACTCTAACCTCCAAGACTTTCAGTTCTTGATGGGTTGAGGCACTGAGCAACCTGGTCTAAGTTTGAAGCCCTGCTTTGTGAATAGGATGGGCCTGGATGACCTGTGAACGGCTTTTCCAACCTGTATTTTTCTATGTTTATTAAAATCCTGCAGTATAATTTTTAACTAATATATTGTATTTGCTGGAATACTTGCTGTGAATCCTTCTGGTCTTCAACCAGGACCTGGGAACGGCTTGTTGGTGTCTTAACTCCAGCTTGAGCTGTAACTTTCCAGGCCATGTGGAACAGTTTGATCTCATTTCCAGTGCTAAGAATGATGATGAAACTGGCTTTTTTCTGCTTCGGTGCTTTGTTTGGTTGTGGAAAACCTTATTGTCCGGGTATGGCTTGTATCTTCCTCTTGCAAATAGCTTGGTTTGGTGGAAGGCTGGTGGAGAAGTCAGGAGATGCTGTTCCCTTTTGCATGCATCGCTTCCAATTTTATTTATTTGAGTAAATGCTATATAAAACACCATTCATTAATTAGAATTTGGACTGCTAAATGTGACATTCTCTCATGCCGTGTGTAACCTTTATCCTCATATAAAGGAATGACTACGCTCTTCAGACATTAATAGCTGGTTTGCCATTTTGACTATAGAAGGTAAAAGAAGATTGAAGCCAGCCCTGTGTTTGCTGCATATCAGTAATAGCTGTTTCCCAAGTGGTTTATTTGTTTGGGTTTCCTTATTCTTTGGACTTGTTTGTTACTGTTGAAAGGTCTCTTCCTTCTCCTTTCTATTTTCTTTTACTTTTCCTTGGTTTTCTGTGTGCTTGTGGCTCTTTGATTTTGAGTATCACAGTGGATTCCTCTACCTGTACAATGATAAAACCTTCTCTTTCTCAAAGATTTGAATGACCTGCTCACCACTTGGATCCTGGAAATGAGAGTTTGATTTGCAGCCTGCCAGATCCATAATAATTCTTCATCCACAAAGCTCTCATTCTTTATCAGAAGTCGCAATTTCTCTCAAACTGCTGCATAACGACACAGTTGGTTGCTTGCTTTCTGCCTGTGCTGCTTTCCTGGCAGCTTCCACCATTCCTCTTTGTTACTGTAGTCTGCCTGCTGTTTTGAGTTCAGGTTTCTCACTTCTACAAGCCTTTGGTGTTCCACTTGTCCCATGTGAAGCCTCCAACAGGCCCCATCTTGTCTAGGAAATACCTGTTTCCATGACTTCATGAGTTATCTCTCACCTGACAGTCTCCGAGGGGGAACTCTTTCCCTGCACCTTCACAGGGGGGTACTGGCTGGATTGCTCTCTTGCTGAAGGAATTTAATAGAAAGCTGTTATTTGCAGACATTTCTCCTGCTGTGCCTGAAGGACAGAGGAAGACAAGGGTGCTTTCTCACAAGCCTGTGAAGGCAGTTTACCAGCTGGTAGTCCTGCAGAAGTCTTCTTGAGGGCAGGAGGAGAGAGGTCTATTTAATAATAAAGCCTTCATGATCCAGTTCAATTCCTTTTCTTTGCAGAGCGAGAGAGTCAGGTTTTAACTTCATGATCTGGAAACTAATTCTGGTTTGACAAAATGCCCGGGAAATATTAGGAAAGGCTCAGTAGTGGTGTGAAATGCCAAACTAAATGTTCTTCCGAAGTGTTTCAAGCTTATAGAAATATTTTTTTGGTCAGTTTATCCTAACTGAGAACCCATTTTAATGCTCCTATGAGTCTGGGATGTGCCAGACGCATGGTCCATCTCGTAACTTCTCTACAGGAGTACAGACAAGAACACAAAGTCACTTTTAAGCTGATTCTGAAGTTCTGCTGTTTGGTTTGCATCACCTCCCAAACACTTCCAAATGGTTAGTGTGTGTGCTTCCATTGTCTTTCTGTTAATCTTAACCCAAGACCACATAACAATGCTTTCCGAGCTCAGCTATGCACTGAGAAAGGCTTTATTTGCAGATGAAAATTGAAGGTTTCAAAAGTATGAGATGTAATTATCATAGCTGTCCAAGTGAAATAATGGAGGTCTTTAGAGAGGGCTTAATAGTGAAATAAAGGGTTAAGGAGCAGGATGTCAGTAATCCATCAAAGGCCTAAGCATGGGCTGTGGAAGACCTGTATGGCTCTGTACAAGGAGAGCATATGGCTGGGAAAATTCAGTGTAACATCTGCTTGTGGCAGCTCATAATGTGAGCTGTGGCTGCAGTGCTTCTAATCACTGAGCATGTGAGCATGCTTTTCCTATGGGGAACAATAATTAACCAGAAAGAAAATGTATCGTAGGTGATAATAAAAGCGTGCAATGCAGCATATTGGTAACATACATATGATATAGCCCATAGCTTGGGTTCTTTGGATTCAAAGTGCTGGAGTGTTGGACGCCATTGCTGGTTGTTGAGTCACTGATGACATAATGTGCTTATTACTTACCTAATCTAGTATTTAATTGAAATGTGTGGTAAGCTGAGGTTGAAGGAAGCAGGTTCATTGAAAGAGATGGGATAAGAAATGGCTTCAAGAGCAGCAAACCAAACAATGGATGCTCAGTTGTGTTCTGGAGTGCTGACAGTGATTTTGGGGTCCTAAGCAGTGAAATGCAGATGCTGAAATGAACAGGTAGCAGATTGGTTTTGTTTTAATTTAAACTTATTGACATCTAATTTTTTCCAGTCACTTTTTCTGGAGGAGAAATAATTTGGGTACTAGCTCTACTCGCCCATGGTGTGTGCCTGTGTGTACAGCTCCTTTGCCTTCGTAAAGGTTTTGGTAGAGGGGAATGCCATTGAGCTGACTAGGAACTTTTCTAATAAGCCATTTTGCAGGAAGGAAGCTTAGCTCTAGTCTCTTTCCCAGGGTGGGAAGTGCTGCCATTTAAGTCAGTGGAACTGCCCTGTTGCAGAGCAGCTTTATGTACATGAGGAATGAAGTTGAAGGAACTCTTTAAGCTGTTTGGACCAAACTGGTTCCCAGGTTTTGGACGTGTTTGCTGCTTTATCTTCATGCATAATTCTTTGCTTTGGTATCAGAGAAATCTCTGGAGCTCTTGCAGAGTTCGTTTCAAGAAGCTCTTCCCCAGTCTGAGTAGGTGTTTCTCACACAGTTCACATTATATTCACAAATAACTTGTCTGTGTGTATGTATCCCCACTGGCTCTGTGCCTCAGCATGCACCATAGTATTACAGATGAATTCATTAAAACGCTTAGGCATTCATGGCTGACATTTGTTCTGTTTAATTGAAATGATTTCTTCACCTTCTAAACTTAGCTTTTATGACACATCAAAACTTTGCAGCTTTCTCTTTTCAATTATTTATAAGCCTTACAAGTCACTTCTTGATTTCTTCTTGTCCCAGATCGCGTTTTTTACGTGAGTATGGATTCATATAATAGCACACCCTAAGAATGCTGGCTAAGTTCTGGCTTCCTAGGGAATGCGTCTCCTACGAGCTATAGGATGAATGTAAGACACAAACTGCTCTGTTAAAATGCACAGACCATAGCAGTGTTATGCTTTTGAAACAGGAGTACTTTCAATTAATAGGTGTTTCCTTGCGCTGTAACCCGTACGTCGCCGCGAGCAGCCTAGCATCAGGAGCTGCTGGAATGAGGATTTCCTTGTAACTCGGCTACATTACAACAACAAAAAATGCAGGACCCATTCTGTCTTCACTGGTGCTTTTTCCAATTTACTGAAATCACAGAGGTTTCCACGGCTGAACCTGAGATTGATTACCTTAACTTAGTGCTATACAAGCCTGCTCTACCATGCTACAACCATCCTGTGAGTTTATAATTGAGCTGGAGCAAACGAGGAGATGAGGGTAAGGGTTTATTGACAGAACAGCGTGTCCTGTGTTTAGACTTCAGTGCAGTTTTGTATTATCAACTGAAACATTGCTTCCCCGGCATATAGCTGTTCTCTGGTTGTCTTAATTTTGCATTCTAACCTCTAACAGTGCCTTCAATGTGTTAGTGCTAGCAGGGTCACTCTGGAAATGAGCAAACACTTTTTGTTGCTGCTGCTGCATTTGAGGGGGAAGAGAAAAAGCCCAAACACTTCTGCAGCGCCAATAGGTGAAACAAACCCCAAAGGGGATTGATTTTTTGAATATGGAAGTCTCTCCGTAGATTCTTACATCTGCAGTCAAGACATTGAGGAAGAGCAGCCTGGTTAAGTTCAGCTGCCTGCAAGAGTCATGGGTCCTTTTTCAGGTTGGGAGGCTTTTTCTCCCCCTAAGTTTGGAAGCATCCTTTGTCCATCCAGGCCCTGGGGAGGGCAGAGACAGCGCCGAAGTGATTTGCAAGCCCAAGTCCTCAGAACTGCAAGCCTTTCTTTCTGCTTCTGGTGTAGTGTGCACCTCTTGGGACCCCTGTTTGAGGTGAGGCAGTGCAGGAGTTTTCCCCATTTCTGGGGCTCTGTTCTTGCTAAACAGGAAGAATTTGTATGGTTTTTGGTGTTATGACTGATGCTCACTGTTGGAGCTAATACCTTTGCTGGGCTGGGCAAGATCACTTCAGAAATAACACAGGGTTATGGTTAATTACAGTGAAAAGCAACAGCGTCTTCTAAACCAAAAAATAACTTAAGGGTTCCTGTGGAGGTGTCTGTTTCCTTGATCTTCATGTGAGTGCTCAGCACCAGTGCTCATGAAAAGATCTTAATGCTAATCCTCCTGTAGGTTCCTTTGAAACAGAATGTTTAACTTCTTATTCCCTTCCTTTAAAGTTTTTAATGTGCCTCCTCCACTTCTTTGAATGAGCACACAGGCTGAGATTTACTAATGCATAATGCATCCCAGAGATCAGTTTAACTGACTGCCATCCATCAGTCGGCACCACTTTTTCCATTGTTTTGCAGAATGGATTTCTTTGAAGCCCCATTTTGTGGGCTCTGGGTGATATCTCTGTCTAACTTTCCTGAAGAAGGGAGAGAACCTGTCAGTTTTAGTATTGAAGATTGAAGGGTGCGTTCTAAGAGCCAGAAACCTACTTTTGGTTCGGATATTGAGTTCTGTTTTTCAGAAGCTGCCTTTCACTCACAATTTTAACTCTTAGAAATGATCAAGAAAGGACCAACAACCTTAGTTCAGGCAATATTTAAGGCTAAGTCTGTGTAGAAATGCGAGACATCTGACCATAGAGTATGCTTTCCAAATAAATCTAACTGGAAGTGTTATGCCACAGAGACGCACAGCGCACATGCCTGGTGCAAAGACTGGATTTGTCTTGATATGTTGTCGAGCAAGCATCTTCTGTCCTGCCATTTCACATCTGTCCTTTGCCTAGCAGTGCTCCTAGTTACCTGTCTTGAAGCACTGATCTCTGCTGAATACAGAACATGTTCATCTGCATTTCTGCTCTATGGCATTATCAAAGCCTGTGTAAAGGGATGTAAAGCCAGTATTTGTTATGCCACTTCAAGCCAAAAAGTACTGCCTGAACCAAAGCAATCTAGAGGGCTCTGGTCAGAAAGCAGGCGACAACTTTAGCACAAAGACAAACCTTTTCTTTGAGGACCTGTTAACTTAGCTGGCATCTGGGAATGATTTAGAGCCTTCCCCAGCCAAATGCATTCAAACCTACATCTGGAGCTGAAAAAGCTCGGCTGCAACTAAAGAGACTTTCATGTCCTGTGGAGCACATCAGGAGATAAGCACCAAAACCAAGCTGATCAGCAGTGGGTTATACTTAAGATTAGAAGTATTTGAAGCAGAAGCCTGGAATCTGTATTCAAGCAGAGAAGGTGAGAGACATAAGGAATTTCTAGTGCTTCATCCCACGTACAATGGATTTTTTCTATGCCCATCTGGGCATGAAGGTGCCTAGAAATGATACCCTTAATCTGAGCTCTTTTGGGTTTGTTGATGGGAAAACTGTGTTACCAGACTTCCCTCTCTATGCACTGGGACAATTGAGGTTGCTCACTTTTTTAATCAAGCAGCTTCCTGCCGTTTAGCAGGAGTTTTTGCAACGCCTCAGATTAATTACGTCTTGGTTTTTGCCGGGGGTGAAATCTCCTTGCAAGTCAACAAACAAGGCTCCATTTCACTGTTTCACCGCAAAACAGTGCTTACAGCTTTATGCCTTTTCCCAGAGCATGCGGGGTAGGTGTGGAATCTCTAAGGAATGGCAGCACTTACGAGTTAGCTAAGAGGCAGATGGTGCATTTGCACTGTGGAGAGCTTGAGCAAGCAGTTCACAGCCACCCCCAGCGAGACTGAGCCATCGCAGTGCTGGAGCAGGAGCTGCTGTGCTCTGTGCAGTTAAACAGGAGAGTTAGGATCGCCAATGAGTGCAGGCAGTTTGGGAGTACAATAATGTGTGCATCAGCACCTCTAAACTAGGAAAAGAGGTAGAAGCCTCTAGTCTGGAGAAGTTTTACAGGTAGGCAGCACCACTTGTCTTAATGAGGAGATGAGCTGCAGGTTACCTGTAAGGGTCTGCTGCTTTTCCAGGTATAAAAAGAGGCTTGGAGGTGGTGTGTGTGATAGCATAATAGCAACCTAGAGGCCTGAAGGGAGAGCTCACTGTTGATACTTGCTAGTGAGGAAGAAAAAGCCACAGCTTGTGGATGAGCAGACTCCTCCTGACTCCCTGAGGGTAGGTCTTAGTTCATTCAAGTGTTTAGTAGGAACCCGTATTAATTGAATGCATCTCCTTTTTTTCCTACGAAGCAGGGGCTGACAGAACATTACAACAAATTTCAGTCTTTTCCCCTTTTATGTAGTTACTAAGCTCGTGACAAAAGGAGCAGGTCAGCCTTGTGACCATTCCCAGAGGATAAAGTCCAAAGGTGTAGTGTACAAGAGATAGTGTCTCCCTTTTCATCAGAGGTCTCTCTTCTGTTCGGAGATGGATTCTGACCTTTGTGAAGCCCCAGGGGAGATCTGTTGAGAACTCTGGTACAACAGGTAGACAGAGGCAGGATTTAATTAATACTTAGCATCAGGAAACCTTTGTTAGCTAATGTAATGAAACCAGTGGTGAAGAACAAACAGAAATGGAGATTTTAATAGCTCGGATTCCCCCCTGAAAAGGAGAGCGATGACGCCTTGAAGTCAAGTACTGCATTTTTTTATACAGAAAGACATTGCCGGACTGTTCTGAACACAGATGTCAGTACTCGGTTTGCTTTCCAGGCTGTGCCTGCACTGGATAACTTCATTTTGATGGGACCCTGCTAGTCTATAGCACTAAGCTTGCTGGGTCGTTGATGCCTGAGGGAGAGTCTGTTTAGGCAGTGCTTTACCTGCTGCTGTGGCTGTCAGCATTCCAGCCCATGACCTTCTCCTGACTGACACATTCCGTCCTGTGCTCTGGAGAACACACACAGGAACACCCACTGCTGCACAGAGTTCAGAGAGGACACGTGAATCACACAGACTTTGTTATTGAAGTCTGTGGTCTTTGCCTTTTGTGTATTTGCCCATAAATATTTCTGTTGAAGTGCGCTCTGTGTGTGTTTGTCTTGCTTCAGTGGCAAAATCCAATCTCACTTTAGGCTCACGGTGTTGAGAGAGATACATCATTGTGAAAACAAAGCAAAAAGATACAAATGTGCTCGTATGTTTCCTTTTTGTGAGTGAAACTCTTCCTACTGCATTGCCTTAAAATCAAATTTGCAGTCAGGTAATAGGGCAATAAACATCCTAAGCAAAGCCCAGGGAAACTTCTTAGGTAATTGTTCATAAAACAGTGGATGAGGGAAGAAGGAAATTTCAGGAGTTTTGGGGGTTTGATTTCTTTGGTATTTATCACTTTCAGAAGGTACTTAACTTTGAGAGGTTTCATCTGTATCCCCCTTCCAAGAGTGTGCTATGCATGGGGAGTTTTAATGCTGAGCTCTGACTGTGAGTTCCAAACTTAGTGGCCAAGTACTCTAAACTTTCTTCCTGGGCTGTGGCTGCTTTCCTCCCCTGTGTGTGCGCAGGCACCTTGCTCAGCTGATGCTGCCTGTTTCCTTGTGAAGGCCTGGTGCAGGATCAAGGCAGTAAGGTTGCATCGAAGCAGAAGTTTCAGGCTGTACGATGCTTAGAGCGGGCACTGTCTGCATTGAGTGCACCACGTGGATAGTGAAGGAAATCAGAGCGGCTGTGCTCTTTGCCAGACTCTTTGTCCTTTGGAATAAGTCTATTGTGACTTCTAAGTCTTATCTGGCTTCTGTTTGCCTACTGGCAGAGCCATTGAAGAGAGAGGGCTTAAATGTAATTGATATTGCAATGTTCTTAATGGCTTACTAATATATGGGTCTTGTCATACTCAACTGTTATCCCTGTTCTCACCATCCTGCTCTTCTAGCAAAGTTGCAGAGGGTGTTTCCTGCTCTGAACAGCTTGGGTGTGAAGAAGGACCCATAGGGAGTCCTAAATGGGTTCATTTATTGTCTACTATGGAACAGTAATGCAAGGACTGTTATGCCTTCAGTATGGGCAAGTAGGGGAGGGGAAGAGATCAGAATGAAAACCTGTGAGGTGGTGTAATGACTTGGCGTGGCATACTAGCATATAAGCCTCAATACGTTTTGTAGGGGCATTTGCCTGTATGCAGTGAGCACGATGCACGGAGATGGGGTTTGCAATTGCAAACAGCTTCATATGCACAGCGACTTAAGGAGAACACAAAATGCAATTTGTGGGTGCAGAAGAAACATGTGCTGAGAATGTAATTCCTCAGGAGCAAGTGTCCTGATCGTTTGACTCAAATTGTTTCTTAATTGAAACACAAAATGGCTCCTCTTTAAGCTTCAGACTACTTGAAATCATGTCTGGTGGGGAATGTATAAACTGTGCCTTCGAGGAATGATGCGTCTACTTTTTTTCCTGCTAACCATTGCCATTTGGATTGGCAAATAAGGATTTGTCCTCACAGCAGCAGGATCTGATTAGGTTACCAAATTCTCCTAAATTAAAGAGAACTTGATGGTAACACAAATCAGATGCTGTTGCAGCACGTATAAATGTTCATTTGTGAGGCCAAGTGGTAGTTCATCTGTGCACAGCTGAGGAATTCCTTTCTTTCAAGATCTAGCATAATTCAGCAGTGTATTTGACCAGGTTGGTGTGCATAAATGGCTTCAGTAACACCCAGAAATGTTTGCTCTCATCTGGGGCTGTCATTGGGGATTTGTCTTTTTTGGCCTGTGGCATGGGGCAGGGTAATTTCAAGTAGAAGCTCCCCTTGGCAGATTCACAGATACACACGTTTCACCTATGATTTTGTTAAATTAAGCATAGGTTTGAGGTGCTAAATTCCATTTTTACTTAAACCTGTATCAGGTCTGAGCCATCTGGACCTTGAGTTTTTCACTCATTTTATTAGAGCTGGAATCAGTCTTAAAACCCCAGAATTGACCCTTAATGCTTGGGGGGTGTTTGGCACTAGTCTTTTTGTAACCTTGCCTTTCTGGTCTTAAACAGGGATGCACTAGAAGCCATGTTGTGTAGCTAGGTATAAGCATTCTGTGTGTGGATAATACTTGGGTTTAACAGTTGTCTTTGTTCGCAGCCTTATCAGGCACAACAACAGCTCTTGCAGGTCGAAAGCTTTTCCCTAAGGAATACCCTCTATGCCTCTCTCAGTCAACCTCCTCTTACCACTGAGGCTCCCAACAAGACGAAAACATTTAGCATGCATTTCTGATTCCTTAGCAGAGAAGTTGATCACCCCAATGGTTTTTTCCAGGCCTTGCATTTTTGCAAAGGTCTGTTTCCTTATGGCTGCTTCTACAGGAACAAAGGGAAAGATCAGGGAAAACCATTGCCCCAGGGTAGTTGCTGCATTACATTAACTTCCTAGGTTGTTTCACTAATTCTGCTCTGGTTTTCAATGTTTAGTAGGTGAGAGTCAAAAGAATCTTGGTCCTTTTTGTTTCTAAAAGTTCAGGATTTAGTGCATCTAGAAATTATATCATGATTCTTCTGTAGTAGGACATGAAGACAGGCCACATGTCTGTGTGGGCATGACTACGCTGGGACTTAGGGCCTGTGCTGCTGGGTGATGCTAATCCTTCCGTCCACACTATTTCTGGCCCATAAAACTTCAGCTTACCTTTACCACATTTTAGACAAACAATTAAGGAACACTTCTTTCTTCTCATTGCTACATTTCTGCTTGAAGTATCCAGCAGGGCAAAAGCACAGGGAATTTGGTTCGTTCCCAAGGGAGACAGAGTCAGTGCAATCCCAATCTGTGCTGGCACCTGCTAGTGAAGGGGGGCAGATGCTTGAGGATGCAAAAAATGCAGTTGGAAGAATCTCTGAGAAATGTTTGCTGCTTTAGAGAGTCTTTTGGACAGGCCTGAATACATTCTCTGCAGTAAAATGCTGTAGCTCTCTCCACTCTCCCTTTGGTAGTGTTTGCTTTGAAAGGTACAATCTGGCCTTGCTTTGCTCACATATGCACATTATTTCTAGTTTTAAAAGTCTGCAGTAAAAGCACAGGGTAGGATTCATCTGCCTACAACTGAGTTTCCTTTACAGTCAGTGGAGATCAAATCAGGACAGTCAATAGATACTGGAGTGTAATTCCTACTGTCCTAAAGCAGCGCTTAAATAGGTCAGATAAACCATGCCCAAGAGGCTTATTTCTCTCCACTGGTTTTAGAGAGAGAGGTGGTGGCTGTGTTACAGCCATCAGCCCAGTAGACACTGGGGTTTGGCGATGTGTGTCCCACCAGTGGTGTCAATGGAGAGCGGCTTCTCCAGAGTGGTGCCCTCACCCATGAGGCTGCAGCTCTGCCCTTGGCAGGGCTGGGCTCTTCTGTAAGCCCTGGTATCTGAGCTCATCCATATAAATGGGGGTCCCAAATGCTTTAGGATAACGTAGCTGTGCTACGAGGGTATGCAGAAACGAAGACATCTGAATATACATAATGAACAAGAAGGTAGTGGAGGTGCTCCAGGGCCTTTTGCTGTAAACCTAGAGCAAGTAAGCGCTGTTTTGAGTAGGGCTTGGATTATGTGACTTCCTAAGGCCTCTTCCAGTCTAGTTTATTCTGTGATTCTTCTGCCAATAAAGCCTTTCTACTGCATGATTGTTTAGTGTCAGATCTGGAATAGGTCTGCGTTCAGACAGCTATCCAAACCACAAGCCCAGCTTGCATTCCCAGGTGTGAGTCCCGTCATGTTTTCTGACCTACTGCTGAGGCCAGATGAAAGGGGTCTGATGGGCTTTTCGACCTGAGATGAGGCTGGATCTTTGTAGATACCCAGAGCTTTGCAGTACAAAATTAATCCCAACCCCACCCTCCTAAAGGATAAATATATAAATTATAGTGGAAGAAGATGTTCTTCTGTTCTGCTAAGAACATTTTATGAGAGTTGGCATGAGTATCGTGGGAGTCTGAGCTAAAGATGGTGAACATATGGGAAAGCCCAGGAGGAAGCATACAGTTTTAGCTTTCAAACCTTGCTCTTGGATTGTTACACTGATATAATGAAAGGACATTAAATGAGCTGAGGTTATTAAACCCTAAAGGTTACTGAGTCCTATTGGGGATCACATTAAAAATGTAATTAAACCAAGTCCAGATACTTTAATTTCTAGCTGGAGATTTATGCAACATAAGCTGATTCTTTTTCCCGTTCTGAACTTTATTGAAAATGGGCTTGTTAATTTGCTTATTTCTTTTTAGTAGTAACTGAATAGGCATTGGTTAGGCCCGCTTGGCTGTAGTAAAACAGTAAGTACCAATAACAAAGTCATGGTTCAAATCAGATCGAGTGTCTGGGAAGATGGATGATTGTGCACTGTTGCTAAAATCTCAGTCCCCTCAGTCTACAAGCAGATATCCTCTAAAGCTTTGACTGTGTACTGTTCCAGATGGTTCATTGCTGGTGTAATGCTCTGCATTATGGTGTGAGAGGGAACAATTGCTTAAACTGTTAATTCTGCTTATTAGGAATATGAGATTACACTTATTAATATGGGATTGCATTTATTAATATGGGATTGTGTTACAATGAAATTGTAACATTTTTAGCTGGAAACAAGCTTTGATGATTTTAATTCTTTAATTCTAAGGGCATGAGCTATCCTATTAAGGAAAAAATATAACTGGTCATCCTGAAATCCCAAAGGTTTGTGGATTTAACTTAACATCTAATGTCAAACCTGGTTATTGTTGCGGTCTCTTTTCTACTCTTATCTGACCAGCTTAGCTGCTATTCTCTGACCGTTTGGCCGACAACAACTTCTCCTTGGGTGCGTAGCTGGTGGGATTCCACTCACTGGCGCTGCAGTTAGCAGGTCTGTGCTGGGAAGTTAAATATTGAAACAACTTGGGCTAAAACAATGACTTTCACCCCCCCACTCCCTCTCCAACTTATTTCTTAGGCTGTGTCAGTGACCTGTTTGATGTTGTGGCTCCACACAAACCAGCACACTTCTTTGCAAAGCATGATGTGAGCGTGACCTGTGGCTTCTCTGGAGTGAGGGATTCTTCCCCTGGTGATACCACTCTTATCCATGCGAAATACGTGAAAATCAGGGAAGAGAGCAAGGGAATAGCAGTCTGCCTTGGTGACCTGCGCGTGCCCTTACTGAGTTCCATCGACCCAGGACAGTCAAGCACTGTGGTGTGGTGTGGCTGGGGACTGGATAAGATGTGAGACAAAATCCCTAACACTGGGAGAGACACTTGAACACGGACTCCCACAACTTGGGTGGTTGCTTTGGCTATTGGAGAAAACGGAATGGTGCCGTGAAAACATTCAAGTTTTGAATTTAGAAAGAACTCTGGGAAACCTGAAGCTGCCCTTTAAGGAAAACTCACTACTGGCTCTGAACCTTTTGCCTGCTGCACCTGCGAACCAGGCTCTACAGAGTGTAGGCAGGCGGAGGTAAAAGCTGATTCAGGGACAGAATTTGGGGAGAACAGTTTGTATGCAGAAAGAGGATGATGTGAACCTTTCTGTTTTGCTACTCTGGTAGGGGGGCATCATCTTGGGCCAGGAAGGGGTGAGCCACTGAGATGTGAGGGACTGTGTCAAATTAGGGAAAAGGCCAATTTGGGTTTCTTTTCTCCCTTTATCAGTGATCAGAAAAGAATCCTAGACAAGAGTGGGAAGCATTCGGTTATGTGTGACAGCAGCCTTGATGTGCAGAACAGCCTGGAGAAACTGGCTCAGCAGCAAATCTGTGTGTAGGAGTCAGCCAATGGTGCCGCATTAGTTAATGAGGTGAGGAAAGAAATGGAAATGCTTGTTCTCCAAGTTTATTCTCTATGGAAGGTTTATCTGGAAAAGCTTCTAAGTGTTTAATGAGGATCTACACACTCCCAAAAAGAGTTTTTGTGCATATGTTTCCAAAAACAGAGTAGGGCAAGTGACAACAGGTTTTCCCCTGTTGGCTGTTTCAGGTTTTACTTATTTCTTAATGAGTGACAGTCCCACGGGTTTGAGGGCAATATCTGAGCCAGTTATTCTCTTGTCCTCACTAGGGCTTCTTCCTGCAGGAATGTTTCCTGAGGAGTAGCTGATGAAGAAATTTAGATTAAGGAACCTGATTAACCCGTAAGAGCAGCTCTGGTAGTTCTGTCTTGAAAAGCTGCATATTAGCATAGGCCGATGGATGAATTTATTCCATGTTCAAAATGCTCCCTTACTGCTGGCAGCATGATGATTACTTAGAAAAGGAGGTGGAGGTGGGTGGTGAGGGAAAACAAGACTAAGCATCATCAGCAGCATCATGGAAATATATCCATCTGAAATGGAAAAAGAGACAAAGTGAACTGTGGGCAAGGGGAACTGTTTTGGGTGAGGTCAGCACTGAGGGGAGAACAGGTCGTGTTTGCCAGAGAGGATCATGCTGGAAAGGTGCTCGTTTGGATTTCCTCTGCAGTGAGGAGAGGCAGCCGCTCATTGTGGCTCTGCTGTTAAAGCTGGGGTTTGAACTACCACTTGCTGCATATGAAAGAAGCAGCAGATCCCCACCCCTCCCAGTGCTGGCTCAGCACAGAGCCGGATTTAGGGGAGTGCAGGAATAAACCTGTTGTTTGGCTCATGAGCTAAAATGAGGGGAAAGCGGGTCGCTACGGGAAGTCAGTGCCCCATGGCGGCTGATGGCTTTGCTCAAGTGATCCCAACAATTCTGTGCTGGCTTGGGCCCTGCTGGGACTGTTCCTGCTGGAGTTTGGCTGTGTGCTGCTGCCCTGGGCTGTGGGAAGCATGGCCCTTGCACAGAAAGCAGGACAGGGAGTAAAAGCACAAGTTGCTTTCATTGGTAGTGAGGAAGCAAGAGGAAAAAGAAAGCCTTATTTTATAGCGGGAGTAAACCAGGGGCTAACGTTGGTTCTAAGATGTAAATAACCCAGTTTAGGAGACCATAACGTCCAGAACACAGCACTCAAAGTGCAAGGTGTCCAGAAGCAGTCAAATGCAAAACAGACCCAAATGGTCCAAAGCCTGGAAATACGCAGGTGGGAAACTTCGGAAGCTATGGCTTCAAGTAGCAGCAGTGAAGAGTAAAAAAGAAAGCAAGACATTCCTGATCCTGCCTAAAATCCTCCAAAACAAAAGCCTTTCAGGTCTCAGGTGTCTGTGAAAATTAGTGGCACCCTAAATATAGAGCACTCTGGTATCATTACACCCTTCAAAGAGGAGAAAAAGTTGTATTGTGTGGCTTAATAATGTGTTTCCACGCATCATATTTTACTTAAATATCTTTTCATTTTAAACTTTGATTGGAATTTCTTTAGCTTTACAATTCTTTTTTGAGGGATTATGACAAAATTCCTGCAATGTTAAAGCCTTCACTGCACTGCTGTAACTCCTGACTAATACAGATGGATCCCAAATATAGACTGGAAGAGAGCTAGTGCTGGAGTTTGAAAGCACTTCAAATTGTGTGCTTATTTACAGAATGGAGGGAAGGTGCCCTTGTGTTTTCTGACGATTGGTAAGGAAAATGCTGGATAAACTGGAAATATCCTTCAATCAGTCCTATTTCCTCCCACTGTCACACACGGTGCTAAGCTCAAGTGAGAGCTCCAGGGACTGGAACTGATTTAGTGGAGTAAACAGGTTCCCTTTTATTAGAGCTTGTTTTCCTCAGCTTTGCAGAGCTGAACTTCGTGCCCTGCTGTTGATGGTGTTTTAAAACCTCTTGCTTAAGCATTTAAAAATCTTTGACAGAGCACTTATAATTAACATGATGGACCTAAACCACAGGAGAATTCCCAGCTCTTTTAACAAAGGGTAGTCTCCCACTCCATAAACTTTTAGGATGCTTTCAGTTTTCCATGTTGTAGTAATTGTATCTCTTCAGGTATTTGTGACCTTACTTTTCCTGGTAGTTCTTTCTTTTAGGCTCAGTACCTGTGGGAGCAGCAGGCCTTAGTGGTTGCAAAGACTGTGCTGAAATTTGAATTAGTCACCTTTTCTGCCCTCTTTCATTGTCTAAACTAGCATGAATTAGGTGTATGGCTGAGAATTTCCAAGTGGGGCAAAGATCCATGTGAGGATCGCCCATCCTCTTCAACCAGAGCTGCCTCCAGACTCCAGGAGCCCTGGAACGACTTCAGCAATGCTTGGCAGTGATCTGGAGGGCAGGGGAAAGAAGGAAATCAAACCAGTAAACTGGTAATGAAATGGGCAGCTTTCCTGCTGTCTCTGCATACAGTCATAGCCCATGTGGTTTGGTGATACCTCTCCCACCCTCATCAAAGGTTTTGTTGTGTTCTGTTTGAAGCTCTAGCAGAGCACTGCTGTGACGCCAAACTTCACTGGAGGGTTAACAGGCTGGTCTCATTTGACAGCCAACTCCATGGTCACCTCAGTGTCACTGGTGCCATGTCCCAGGCACATCCTGGTAGGGTTCTCCGCAGAAGAAAATATGACAGTTCTGACAAAGGCCACAAACTGGGAATTACCAAAGCAGCATGAATGTTAGTGTGCTCACTGAAGAAAGGAGAAGTTTCCTTCTGGGACAGGAATGAAAAGAATCTGTCTTGTAAATGCTACACACTGGGGAGAAGTGGAGAGAAACTCTCTGCAGGCTTGGCTGAGTGCCGAGGTTAGCATAAAGTTAGCTGGATAATGAATAGTCTAGACCGTTGTATAGGCAGACCCCGATCATTTTCATAAATACGGTTTAATTGGTGCCATTGGTAAGACGCCCAATTTTTTCTGACCTCTCTAGAGGTTTGCTGGATGATTATTGCACGTTTTCCATAGACTGCGACATCTGTTTGGTTTGAAATCTATTCTGTTTTCTTACAGCTGTGCACTAGCATCTAGACAGTGGGTTATTGTACTGGTTCCCTTTTTACCTTGCTATCTATTTGCCTATCAGTATATCAATCAGTCTGCGATAATTTTTGATTCAGCATTATTTTTGAGAGTGTTTCTAAGAGCGATCGGCTCTTTGGAACCAGCATAAGTGGAAAAGAGTTTTCCTGTTGTCTGGATACAGGAACATGACAGCACTTACAAAAAGACAACATATAAATCATCATCAGGTTGTGAATTTGCTGAAGAGGGTTGTCATAGGCTCCTCAGGTTAGAACAACTTCATGTTTCCTTAGGGTGGAGACCCTGGGAAAGCATTCAAAATGGAGAACTTGATACGCTTGATATAAAAAGAGAATGGCTTAGAGGAGCCATGCATGGAATGGAGCTTTAATACTTACAGCTTTGCTAGGGAAGGGGAAAAAAATCCACCGGCTATTTCTAAATGAGTTCTAGTGGTGACCCATGCCGTCTGCCCTCTTCTTTCACGCACACAAGGGATCTCTCACTGTAAGGAGTGCTAAGTTTGCACGCTTTAATTTAAAAGCCTGCTTAAATAGAGTTTAACTGAAACCTCAACTCTCTTGACGTTAGACATGATTATTAGGCAAAGCAAGTGCTGTCTTTTATTAAACTAACTTGTGGAGCTGGAAAAAGTAGGCAAGCTCCTAGGCACAGAAAGATTTGTCTGCCTTTGACACCTCTTCTGATCAGCCTAAGTAAACCCCAAAACCCTATTTTCTCTTTCTGCTCAATCCTTGTCTTGCTTATGTCCTCAGATGACCACAACTTCATCAGCACTGAAGTATGTGCTATTATTAACTATAACTTGTACAGTGGTGCTATACAAGCAGAAAAAGAGAGGTGGGTCCTGCTGGGTGAGGCTGCAGTCTAACTGGAAACCAGACTCCACCTTGAAGCATAACAGGCCTAAAAGGAGGGAGTACCAGGGAGAGATTACCAAAAGCTGTGTGTGCACAGACCAGTTCTTCTGGCACGTGCCTGCTCCTTGAAATGAGTGCACCTGAGAGGTTGCCAGTAGCCTCTCCTTCTTCCTGCTGGCAGTTATTTGAGGGCTTGATGATAAAAGAGGCAGTTTTGAAGGATGAGATGAGGGGTACGTCTGGAACTGATGTAACTTAAGAGGTTACACGTTAAAGTCCAGTAGATGCGGGCTTCCAATGCTGAGCTGGCCTCTCTGTCTTGTCACAGACCTCTGGTGTGGTGTCTGAATGATGCAGATATCCCTGGGCAGTTGGAAAGCCGTAACAAGCAGGCTTCACTATGGAAAATTAGTCTGGTTTGCAAGAATGATTTATTTACCTGCATTGTTCTGAGACCATGTTTTCTAGACTCAAAGAGAAACGTGGCTGATTAATTTCAATGAATGAGGGTCTAGTATGTGCCATGTAGTATGAGACTCAGGAAAAAGGGATTAAGTCTCTCAAAAGCCCAAGTTGTATCCTCTCTACTGCCCCATACTATCCAACATCACCTTCCAATTAAGCTTGGTAGGACCTCCTGCAAGGGTGGGATGTGTAGAGCTTGGCCCCGGAGCTAGGTCTGGGTCTAAGTAGACAGTGATTTATGTCAGGGTGCAAACCATGTGTAACCTATTTATATGAAATATTTATATTTCCAAGAAGAATGTTATCGTGGGAGGATTTCCCAGCAGTTTAGGGAGCAGCCTTCATTTTTCATACTCTGATTTAACTGGGTCTGCTCAGGAAATGAATAATTGCTACACAGTCATGATTTTTGCTTTCTCTTAGAATTACAGGTTCAGCTGTTGCCTGCAAGGTTCTAACCTGAATCTGATTAAACAGGAACAAGGTGGGTGCTGCCTTGGACTATAGGATTAACTTTGAAGGAGACTTGATCCGAGTCAGCAGAAAGTCCTCTTGAGCTCTGGCAATGCAGACCCCACGGCCCCAGTAGTGCTCTGCTGAAAACCGTCCTTAAGGCTGTAAGCAGCAGCATCAGTGAATCCTGCTGCAAGGGATGTGCAGTCACTGCCCCAAGGCTATTGATTTCTGGAGCATGTGTTCACTCCCCAGGCCCAAAAGCTTCCAGGCTGTTGTACTCATAGTTTTCACTTAGGGGTGGAGGGTTGAGGGAAGCTTGTACCTGCTAATTGTAGTCTGCAGCCCTGTTTGCCTGCTGGTTTCAGAAGGCCCTGAGGCTGAGCTCAGGCTGTACTGCCTGTGAATGCTCCAGCCCACACCTGCTTGTTGTTTACCTTTCCCCAAGTAAAAAAACCAAGCAAACCAGAGCAGTAGGAAATATTCAGGTTTCACAGTAATTACAGCATTTGCTTGTACAAATATTTCTGGTGGTATCCATAACAGTAACTGGGGATCTTCTCTTCACCTTCTCAACCCTCTGCTCCGAGCCGTACACTTGGATCTAAGATAGGTATTGATTTCTGGGGGGAAGGTTATCCTGATCACGCGTGTGTTTTGTATTGTCTCTTTATTTGTTTTAAGGGAAGCTTTTCTGCCGACCATCTATTGCTAGTAGAGCATCACAGGATGCATCACAACTCCCACCAGCCGCAAAAATGCTGTAGTTTAGGTTTGGCTTCCCAAGCTTACCTGTGTTACTCAAGGAGCCCTAAACCACAAGGCTGAGCTAGGCAGAAAGCAGTACAGATGAATCTACCACCTGTGTTGTTTTAAAATGTGAAGCCTATCTTACTTTGCAGCATAATAGTTCATTTTCATGTTTGAAGTGTTTTCAGACTGCTTTTAGTCCCAGGAAAAGAGGCACTATGCAAGTTACATCTGAGAAAGGGAGGTTGAGGGACATGCTCCAGGCCACAGCAGGAGCTGGTATCAGGGCTGAGACCTGGTTTCTGTTATTCCTGCCGAAGCTTTTGAAGACTTGTGCCGTACATTTAATTCCCACTCGACACTGTTACGGGCCCCCAAGGAAAGCCAACAAAAGCCTGTATCTATATTTTTATTATGGAGCAATATCTCTATTTTGTTGCTCCACCTTCACTGCAGCAGCACTAATGCAAGCTTTAGTGCTGCAGCGGTGGGAGTGTCAGCGTTTATGAGCGTTCCTCCCAGTGACATCTCCACACCAATGATAATCCAACAATTTGGTGTTATCTGATAGCAATGAAATGTTCAGAATCCAAGGTAAGGGGATAATTAGGACTCTTGCTAATCATTCTGTGTGGGTTTTTTTCCCCTTCTCAATGAAACCACTCGCATGGATTAATTACTACCTGCTATAAATAAGCCCTGCGAATGCAGTCTGTGGGCAGAGGCAAGGGGTGGCTGTCGGTTAATGCATCTCGGCTCTCCACGCACCTGTTCGCCCGATGCTGTTGCCATGGGAGCAGCGCTTGATAAGAGAAGCTCTGCTTAATGAGCATGGATCGAGGTCTATATCAATCAGAATAATTTGGAGGAGCGCAGAGAGCCCAAAGGAGAAGGCAGAGCTGCTTGTCTCTGTAGGGAAGGTGTCAGGCCTCCGCTGCGTGGTAAATGGCGAGGCAGGTACTGGAAGAATTCAGCCCAATGAGCAAACCTAAGGGAAGCAAATTATACAAAAGAGAGAAAACTTTGTTCCCTTGGTTTTCATTAGGAAGCACTGTTAGAAGGGGCTTTGAAAAACGCAGGAAGGAGAAAAAAATGCTTGTGTAATTAACTTGGGGGCTTTGTCATGAACTGAGAATTGTCATAGGCTGCACTAGTGCCACCAGCCTGGGAGTCTGGCAGTGATACATGGCACTGCTGGTAGTGCACAGCCATTCCTTTTGGGCCACCTTCTGACAATATCAGGTCAATAAAAATTAATTCTGTGAAATAGGTGAGGGGAGGATTGCAACTTGTGTATTCCCAAACTGCTGTTGCATAAGCGCTTGTGTCTAGGGGTCATTGCTTCTGACTGAACCTGCAAGGCGTATGTTGAATTCAGAGACACAGTTATCCAGCCAGTGCATCTTCCTAATCACAGTTCAGTAGATTAAAGGTAGAACAACAGCTTTAACTTAAGTTTTCGTTCCTTCTTTTCAGCTGGTGTCAGAAATATCACTTGAAAGAACAGGGTTTAATGATTTTCTAAAAGGCTTGAAATGTAAAAGCTGTTTTTATAAGAGTTGGAAGAGCACTATGTGTGTCCCCGTACAAATGACTGAGTGAGCCTTCTGCTAATATGGTCTTGGCTATGAGTCTCAGCTGGACGTGATACAGTAGTAGTGGAGCAATGCAGTACAGAAGCTGTCTTCGACTGTAGCTGTATGTGAAGCAATAACTTTGAACTCTTTAGGGATCCAGTTTAAATGCAAGTGTCAATGTAGTGTTATATTCCTGTGGTGCTAATAAACATTGGTAATACCAGCCATCAAAACAGCTCAAAAAGAAAAGGTGATGAAAACTTGGATATCTGTTAGTTTTTGGCATTATAATGATGAGAAACAGTTTCAAATGCCATGTATAGTAGAGGTCATCCAACTAAAGGACTTATGGTGAAATAGTAACGTGGTAGGGTATAGCATATGTATTGCCTTTTAAAGATGCGGTTACTGAAATCAGTCTAGGTTTGAAGACTTTATAGACCTTAGAAATAGACAAGTTCATGGTTCTTTGACATTGGAATGGCCTATGCTACTTCATTTAACTTACATATGGAGTTAAGTAACTCATGGTAATCTTCTGTATTGGACAGATTGTGAGGGAGGGAAGGAATTAAAATCACAAATGGCTTTAGTTAATTTCAATGGTATTTTAGTCCATGTACTGAAATACCTCTGGGGTTTTATTAATGTAGAAGTTTGCTGCACTGCTGAGAGCTGCACTAGATTATGGGCTGGAGATAACTCCTGTGCTTCATATAAGCAGCACATCTAGACAAGAAAGTGATGCTTTGTACTGGATGGAGAGGCTTCCACCTGTGCTGTATGTGCTGTCAGACAGAGGGAGGGCACTTGACGAACACAAGCCCAGATCTGGATGCAGCGTTTGCAGAATGGGGAAAAGATACCCCTCACAGCTGCTTCTGCAGAAGGACAGGACAGAGGCTGTGATGCTCTGCGAGCATCCTCATTGCTAGGTTTTGGAGCTGTGCTGTCTCTGCCTGTCTTCTTCGCCCCCTTGAGATCCTTCCAGCATGGCATCACAGCTTGGAAAATTGAAGCAGTGAGTGCTCTCTCCCAGAATGGGTGACTGCAGTTTGGAATCCCTTCACCCTAAGGATGAACTCCAGAAAGGAGAGCCATGGGTGCAGCCTTTCATAGCTGTGCTCACCCCAGCCTGTCCAGCGTCAAGCCAGAACTGGGTGTCACTGCTGCTGCCCTGGGCAGGCTTACAAGAACAACTGAAGGGATGTGATAGCTTTCAGTGGAAAGTGCTTGAGGAGTTTAACTGCTTATGGGGAAAGGTTGTGATTGAGTCAAGTCTTCTGGGGTGTAACTGTGCAGGGAGGCACCCACATTCAGCAGGAAATCCTGCTTTTCAGAGCAAATCTAGCTTTAGGTCTCTATTTTAAGTTAAGCATTTTAGCTCTGAGAGTAATGATCCAGCCTCAGTGCTTCCATAAATTCAATTCATTAAAATAATATTTCCTCTGGCCCCAAAAGTGCCAGATCTCATAAACTCCCAATCTGAAGTTGTTAGATAAGTTTTTATTGTTTCTTCAAGACAAAAATGTTGCCTCAATACTAGGAATGTGTTTGGTACAATTTAGTCAGTTTTAGGGGTGTTCTCATTGGAATTATTCCTCGGTTTACTTTTCTACAAAGGGGAGGAGAACTAGGTCCTTAGCTCCAGTGCTGCAAATCTGTTTACATTTAGAAAGAAAAGGTATTAGTAAAGGGGAAAGAAATTTAGAATAGGTATTTATAATATTTATTTAATCACATTTATAAGAGGTATATAATATATATAATAGGTATTAAAAAATGTATACAGAAAGAAGAGGGAAAAGTTAGAATAACTTAAACAATGTGGGGACGAGTTTGGAAAGTAATCTTTGTGCTGCGTTGGGATTGAAGGATGGCATAGACGAGCACTTAGAGAAATTTCTTAGCCTATGCCAAATGAGTCTGTGGTCTAGGAAAACAGCAGGCGAGATTTTTCTGTTCCTCTGCTTTCATTTTTCCACTTCCTTCAAAAATAAAAAGCTCTCTGTTTTGACCTATTAAAACCAGTGAAAAATGCATATATATCTTCCTTAAGCATATTACCATCTATTTATGTATGCACCGCTTATTCATCCTCTTCTCTCAGCTATGTAAAAAGTCTCCTGGTAGAAAGCCTCAAACAACTGGAAGGAAACAAAGATTATTTTTAAGCGGATGTTTTTAGTGTTCATGAAAGTGGCTGGATTGTGACAGCAGGAAAAAATACTGTAGGTTTGAATTATTTAATATGGAAAAAGCCCATAGCTTGGGCAGCTTCCCTGGCTGCTACATTACTGGTACTTTAATGGTAATTGCTGGAGTATCATCCCCTACAGAGATGAAATAAGAGTTTGCTTCCCCCACCCCTCTTTTCACCTCGTGAGGGAAGGAGGGAGTGAGAAGAGATGCATATGTCTGTTGCCCAAAATGCTGTTAACCACACTCAGTGGGCACGTTTGGCTCTACAGACATAAGGGGCTTGGAGGTCTTTGGAGAGCAAAGGGATGCAGAATTTCCCTATCTGAGTGAGGCTGGGTTTGAAATGTCACGTATCCTTCCAGGACTCCATTAACCCATTTTAGGATGCTGGTGTTGGGCAGATATTTATGGACAACAATGCACTGAAAGGAAAAGACACAATTATTGATGATGCAAGAAAAACGCAGCATCCTAACCCTTCCCTTTGAAACTCAGGGGATCTTTAAAGAGCTGTAGACAACAGTGGCTGCTTATGTTGCTTAACTATGTCTTCTGCCACTGACACAGCAGCATCTTGCTTTTATTGTTAACACAGCAGATTCTTTCCTTCTATCCATTTAGCTGCCCATGGAAGTTATTTTCAGCCTCAGCAGAACGATCAAACAATGCTGTGATATCTGGCCCCTATCCACACTGCCAGGTTGCCAGGTCTGCAAGACAAATGTCGCTTCTGGCTCACAGCACCTTGTGTGCTGTGCATTTTGATGCAGGCTTTTATTACCAGGCAGGTGGCGTGGGAGTCATGGGTGGAATAAAGGGCTGAGATCAGTGATGGAGAATGACCAGGTCATGGCAGAGAGGGGTCAGCAGTTGTGGAAGTTACCTCTTTACATGAGTTCTGTGTGGGACCACCTTGATTTCTGGAAAGCATTATGCTGTGTTGAAGCGCCTAATTATGGCTGTCGCTGTGGCCAGCTGAAATAAGAAGGCTTTGAACAGGGAAGGTGAACAACTGCATTTAGTTCTGGTTGTTGGTGTTGCCGCTGTCTTTCTGTCTTGCACGGGGCTGTGCTGGCCCAGGTGCCCTAAAGCGCAGGCTCTGTTAGTGCATAGGTTTGGGAGAGGCCCCAGGAGAACCTCTAGACGCACCTGAAATGGACTTTAGCCTTTATATTCCTGAGACGGCCTTATCCTGCCTGCTCTTAAAAACCTTCAGTGTCACCTTTGTTTAATGTGATACTTCTCTGTATCAAGTGGTGCTGCGCTGTTTTATCTGTAGACGCTTCCATGCAGGATTTGCTTTTCCAACTCAAAAAGGCAAGTGGTTAAGACTTCTGGCAAAGTATATGGGCTGCTATTATGCTTTCATCCTGCTGTGCTCCTTCCAGGATCAGAGAAGTCCTGTTCTCTACAATACCCGCAGATATCGTTGCTGGTTTCAATGGTGTATTAAAAGCTGAGGAAGCTTTAAAAACCCACCCAACCAAACCAAAAAACCCCTCGCGGTTTTTGCACTGGTTGCACAAACAGGGCTATGACAGGTAAGGGCCTCGTCAGAGTTTCAAGCAGAACTCAGCAGTAGATTTAGCAACCTCTTCATTTCAGCTTGGTTTGTGTCTCCTTGGAATTAGATGAGTAGCAGATTCTGCAGTTTTCTTCCAGCACAATCTGGGAAGATGTCTGTAAGCGCTTTCTGCATTATAGTCCCTATTTATATCTGCAATTAAAGAAATAAGTAGCACAGTTATCCTTCTAATTTCATAATTACCTCTTTGAAATAATAGCCCTGTTCCAGGTGTCTAAAATAAAACAGCCAGGGAAATTAGTTTCAATTAGAAAGGAAAAAATACAAACTGAAGTGGAGTTAACAAAAAACCCAACAAAACAAACCTAAAACCACAGTCACAAAAAAGCCTCACAACCAAACCCACCTGCATTTCTTTTGGAGGATACTTCATTCAGGTAATTAAATCTATGCAGTGTGAATGAATCATTGGCTGCAGTGCCCTTTATCAGGTGACATTTAGAGCAGTTAATCTGCTGAATTCTGAGGCTTCCCAGCAGTTTAAAACACATCTGGAGGCAAAAAACCCGGTGCATTCTTAATGGCAATGTATAGTCTTTTGTTATGTGGTACAGATGCTCTAGGCTTTCTCACTTGGAAAATTGAGTAATGTTGAGAAACCTGAGTTGTATACACGTAAATTTGTAAGTAATCACAAGTTTATGGTGTGTGCATGTTGGAAGTCAAAAGAAAGATAAGGTTTTCATCCAAAAGAAAACGAGAAAACCCAGGAAAGAACACTCTTATCTCAACCATTGCTTTCTTTTCTTTCTCCCTAATCTTTCCTCCAGTACCTTTTGTATTGTCTGTGACCACTGCAAATCCTATTTTCTTCCTAATATTCGGTTGCAGGGAGAAACTGTTTGATGTGGGATATGTGGAAAGGAGCTCTGAGAGCTGCCAAGGCTGGTGCATTTTGGGAGGAAGTCATGCTTGTTACAGCTCAAAGTTGTATTCTGCAGCAGCACCTCTTCTGCAGCTTTAGGCAACCCAAAAGAATGATCACTGGAACATTGCTCACAAGAACAACTATGGCCTGAGAGCAAATTATTAAGGTCACAACTCTCTTATGGAGTTTTTCAAAGTGTCTGTTGCTATTGCTCTGGTAAGGTTGCTGTTCCTGTCAGGAATTACATCAGCAGGGTACGGTAGCACCCACCACCTTGCAGGCCCCATTGAGCTATTTAAGTTCTCAAAGTACCAATGTTGTTTCTCCCCTGGGGTTTTAATTCATTCGCACAGCCCTGCTGGGATGTGGAGGGTCCTTAATGAAGTCTCAGGTTTAATCAGGTGCTCGGTATAAGCGAAGGGCTCAAAGTTTGCACCTTTGAATTTGTGACTAGCTGGGGGAAGTCTTTTCTGGTGGGATCCCTGAAGCCCTTGGCTTTGTCTTGAGAGAATTAAAATTGTCTCAACCAGTATAGCAGAGGGTGAGAATGAACAAGAAAGTTCACTTTACCTCTATAGAGCTAAAGCACAGCCTTGAGGATGCTCACTATCTGAAAGTACTTTTAGGCTTAGAGAGAGCTTATCAGATCTGCATGTTATTCTGGCCATGTGCTATTCCTACCTGCAGGGTAGGATCTGGTGCACATCGCTTCGTCCCATCACCCACATCACCTGAACTGAAAGACTCTCTACAGTTGCAGCAATTCTTTTGAATTAAGCATTAGCCCTTTCGCTAACAACGTGGGACTACAAACACAGCAAAGAGGTCCTGAGTGGGCATTGGGAAGGAAAGGAATGAAAAATGGCAGGATTCATTCATAGAAAGGGCATATTTCAAATTGCTGAGTGGAATTACAGAGTGGAATTGGAAGAATGAAAACTAGGCATTTAGGATCTGTTTTAAATTAGTGCTTCAGAAAGCATTTGCCTTCTAGGGGAAAAAGTCTTTGAACATTGCGAAATAGAAGTGAATTTGCCTTGGATGTATTTTTTCATAACTGCTGTATTTCGTTGTGTTAATAACTAAGGCTGCTGCTGCTTAAGGCCTTGATCCCTTGCAGCCTGCCTTTTTCTCTCTCCTTGATCCTGCAGTGAAGTCATAATAATGCGTTTTTGGTGATATTATGATTATTTCCATGGCAACAGACTGATGTCCAAAGTATGGGATCACAACTTCAGTGTGGGATCAAGCAAGAGGGAATAAAGTCCTTATTGAAATACACTGTCAATAATAAGAAAAGGAACTCGTAAAGAATCCATTTGTTTTATTCTGTATTTCCTCCTCCAGCTGAGCACAAGTGCAAGCGAAAAGTGCTTCTTTTAAGGAGCTGTTTGCTTTTTACTTGTTTATGTTGATCAATAAAATGCTGGTTTGAGAGGAAACATGAACTGAAGAGCTGCAGCTATAACATATACAAAAACTTACTCAAAATCCAGGTGGAAAATATTCCTTTGAAACAGAGGTTTGCTTTCTAATATCGGTAGACCTCTATGGAGCAATGATCGTGACAGGTTGCTTGGCAGACCTTCCCTGTCAAACATTACCTTTATGATTTATTTGTAGGCCCCTTAGGAACTTCCTGGTCCACCCCAGCTGTAGCTATGCCCCATTAGGCCCCCCTAGTCATGTTATTTCCCTCCTGCAACATTCCTAGGTCTTGCTCTGCCTTCAGTCAGCCACAGCAGGAGAAGAGAAAACACTGCCCCAGAGTCCTGTTCTTCAAGCTCTTGCATGTGCTTAGCAGAGAAAACCATCTCCTGCGCTGCTTTGGAACACCTACCCTGAACCCAGGAGGTATTTTGGAGGACATCATATAGGCCAGGCAATATTAAAAGAAGCCCATCTCCTACTGGCAGTCCAAAGGCATCGAACAAACTTTGCCAGGGTTACTTTGCTTTGTGTGTTCCCCTACCCTAGAACATGGACACTGCATGAACACTTTCTAGGTACTTCCAAGTAGGAGCAAGAAAGAGGTGAAAGAATATTCTAGTTTAGTGGTCCAATACTCCAGAAGATGCCCTTGATGCCAAGAGGTTGGCTGATTCGTCTTCTGTCACGCAGTGTTTCAGAGACTCTGAACATGAGGCTATTTTCAGCCCTGTCCACTTCCTCCAAGACCTTGTTCTGACCAGTTGTCACCCCAGCAAGGAAAATCGAAGTTAACTGTGAAATACATGCAGAAGGGTTGCAGGTATGGCTGGGCAGCCTGTGGCTGAGATGAGGGATGGTGAGGTGAGGATAGCTGCGTTTGGAGCATGAGTCCCAAACTGTCCTGTGTTATCAGCTTCTGAGGAGCCATCCTGAACCAACCTTTGCTACTCCAAACCCCCTTTCTGACTTTTGCCAGCAGGCTAAGGTATCAAGTTCTCTGTTCTCATCCCACAGGCCTGATTCTCCTCTCACACTGAGGCATGTTGAGGACTCCCCCCTGAGGCCAATATAATGGTGTAAATGAGAAGAGAATCAAGCAGTGGGCAGACAGCTGTAGGCTTCAGGATCTGTTCTGCCTTTGGTGCCTGCTGTGATTTATGCACTGAGCTCTTATTAGCTCCAGTGAGAGGAGAGATGCTTACACTGCTAAACAGGTTTTTTTCTCAGCTGCCTGGAGCTACTCAGCATAAGCCAGTTGTGAAAGTGATTGGAGATTTAGGGGAAGGAATGCCGAAGAGAAATCAGAAAACCAAAACTAATTCTAAACTAAGCAACTGTAGGAATTGGGGCGGTTTTGCTGTTGTTTTTTCTTGAAACCAGGAGGGTTTTTTTCACTAAATAACTGTTCTTAACAGTCCTGAACTTTTAGGGAGGCTCTGTGGGAGGGGATTTGCCCAGCCACTGATAAGGGTGGAGGTACAAGGACAAGGAAAGTTGAAAGTGGAAAAGCTGGAATCGCTTCTCTGCTTGTTTCCTTCATTGCAGTTTGCCTCACAACAGTTAGACCTCTGTGGAAATGCAGCCCTTGCTGTTTTGCAAACCAGGTTTTGCTCCTTTTTCCTTTTAACAGGAATGCAACTTTTGATACGGTTGCCAGCTTCAGAACGGTTAGGATAATGTTCTTCTTCTCTTCTTCCTTCTCTGCAGTGTCTTCTAAATTTCTAAGACTTATAAATTTCTAGCCTCTTTAACAAAAGGCTTATTCTCTTGCCTTAAGATGTATGCATAAGGGCAAAGATCCTCCTCGACATTATAGGGCAGAATCTACTAGTTCTGCTATTATCCAAGTCCAGGCATGCAAGCAAACTCGGCAAGAGTTAATCTTTATTAAGGAAAAGCATATAGAGCCCACACAGGCTCTATGGTTGCACTGTATTCTCATACTTACCATTTCCTTTATTGATTCGCCTGTCTAAATGACTGCTTCTAAACTCCGCGGGTGTTTTCCAATTAGATAAAAGGCAATTCATGTCACCCAGCTGCATGCTGTATGCTCTAACAGGCATAACCAAGGCAGTGAATTGAGGAGTTCTCAGCAGAACAACCCAGTTTAATCAAGGCGGCCTCCTTCAGTGCTCCTTCATCCTCACAAGCAATGCTTCCTTTATTGGAACTAGTGGAACTGTTAGAGGAATGGGCTGCAGCTACACCAACAGCCGTGGCTGCTCCTCATGGGCCAGCTATATGGTTAGAGAAGATGCATGAGCTTCCCTCTTCCAGGCCATCTTGGGAAAGTACTGCTTCTCCAAGGAGACCTTGGGTGTGATGCATGCAGAGCCTGGCTCCAGTAAAAGCTGACAGCAGCATCACCCTTTCCAAAGGGGATTATGTGAATGATGGTGCTGCTGCTATGTGAGCTGAATCTGATAAACTTCTGAACTGTCAGAGCTGAGCAGACGCTTGCTGGGTGTTGCGCATCACAGACTGTCTTTTGTGGGAGAAGCATGCTTTCTTGCATTCCAGAGAGCTCCTATGCTCCTCTTCCCAGTACAGTGCACAGCTGAGGGACAGTCCTTTGGGCATGGCTGAGGATACCACAAAGGGAATAGAGGGTTTCAATCCCCAACTCTGTTTAGCTTAACACTCTGCATCCTACCCTAGTATGACCCTTTGAATTTCCCCTTCCTGCTGCCTTTCACATTCTCCCCATAGACCACCTAGCTGAAAGGCTTGGGGCAGATGCTTCCCTTCTCACCTTAACAGGGTCCCTGTGCTTCTTGTTTTACTATCCAGCACCCTGTCCCCATCACTCCTGTTGACTGACACATCCCACCTGATCTCCACATAAGCCTTACATATCTCAGCCTGTTTGTAACCCGTGTGTAGGACCGCTGGAGTCAATCTCTGGTAGGATGGAGTGAGCAACCAGCTGTTCCCTGTGCTCTGAGAGAGATAGGGAAGGCATAATTGGCCCCATGTAGTTGTTATTAAGTGAGAAACATGGCTGGGTGCACAGAATTTACCTGGCATTGCTTTCTACCTGTAGTCCTCTTGGAAGATACCGTGGCTTCATACAAACTCGGAATTGCTGTATGGCTCTGAGCTAAAGGAAGGGGGATGTGTTTCTCTTTGTGTACTCCGCGGTCTCATTTAGTATATCCAGAAAAGGCTTTTAGCTTAAACTGTGGAGGGCAGAAGTGGCAGAATATAAACTCAGGTGGAGATACTGGGCAGAACTGACGTTTCTTTACCTGCGTATTCTCATGTAGGACATTTTCGGTATCAGGTGGTCTTTCTCAAGGGACAGGTCCATCTAAGTGGTTCTTAAGATGGCAGGGCAATGCTGCTCTAAACCCCAAACTCTGATTGAGTCTTGCAGAGCATCAAGTATTCAAGGAATAGCTTTCAGGTGCAATTCCTGGATTGTAACCAAGATTACAATAAAGAGTATTTTATTTCCCATCAATACATTTTATTGTTACAAAAGTTACTGCTGTATTATTTTTCAGTAAGAGGAGAGGCAGGAGCATCCTGTTACTCTATTTTTAACCAGTCTAATATGTGATACCTAGGAGAATCCAGTGCTTTTTGCTCTTATTGTCTTTTGGTTTGTTTGTTTGCTTTTGAGAAGAGGCAAAAAAGAGTGAATGGCATTTGGTTTTGATTCTGCATTATTTTAGGTTAGGATCTGGTATTAGTGCTTGTGTGTTGCCTGAGGAGAGCAGCCAGAGGAAGTATACCACGGGTGTGATTTTGAGCAGGTTTTTCTCATTTTTCTTGGGCTTGAAGCAAGATAGCTGGTCCTTCTTGCTTCAGAGGCTACTCTTGCTGCAGCAGCATGAAGCAAGATAAGGGTGCTGCTGTGAAGGATGCTAAGGCGGCTGTCTGTAAGAGAGGACTCAGTCTCTCTGGGGTTTGGAGCTCACCTGGTACCTACTGGCTTGGGGCAGTGTGTACAGAAGCAAGAACGTTGCCAGTGCCTATGTAGGACTCTACTGCATTCAAAGGGTGCAGCTGCATAGTGTAAAGAAGTGAGTCACCACAAAAGGTAACACGCTTTGTGTGCATAGCACAGCTCTTTGTTCATCGTGAGCAGAGTGCTCCTGGCAGCATTCTCTTCCCATTCCCATGTGTTGGCCACGCTGAACACTGCAGCAGCTCTGCGGTCTGCTCCCCTACAGCCCCTCTTCAGAGTACATTAACTGGCTGCTTTTACAATCTCATTACTGCTGCCCCTCTTTGCAAGACTGCTTTCATCCTTCCCTCATGCACGATGCCCTGTAGGTGGGATGTGTCCAAGCCACATCTCCCAATCCTCAGAGGTGCTGCAGTTTTCACAGGAAATGGTGCTGGAATCTGGCTGGCAAAGCTTGCCTGTTGGGAGCATTGAGGTACGCTGCCAGTGAGAAAATGTACTGTCATCTGTTCCTCCTCTCTCCATCGCCACCACAACCGCCTGGCTAACCTGGAGCTTCCCATCGCCAGTACATTAATGCCATCTGGCTGCTGTAAAGCAGAATGGGAGATGGCTCTGCTCTCCTTGCTTTTCTTCTGGGGTGCCACTGGCCACTCTAATTCGTGTCTGTCTTCTCTAGCCTGCCTGTTTTCCCATTAAGCTTGTAGGAACTCAGTTATATTGGAGGCTCATATCCTTCTCTTTCAAATTTGGGTGAAATTAGCCCTTGAGCTCAAAAGATGAGGGAGGACTTCCAAGTTTACACATTTACTGGACAGACAGCATGAATGTGTATGCATACTATTATTAGAAGGTGAAGTTAAAAATAAATAGTAAAATGCCTGGAAATCTACAGTGTGACTTTCATTATCTTAAATGTCATCATACAGTATTATACTGATCTATAAAAAATCATTATAAAAACATTCCAGTGAGGAAAAGTAGGGGAAAACCCCAAATAATCATGGTAAATGATATTTTTCAGTTCTCTTTGGAGCGAAAGCACAGAAGTGGAAACGAAACACCAAAAGGTAAAATGAGTAATACGTTACTCATGTCTCACATTGAGAGACCGTAAAATATGTGAAAAGGGGTATTTTAAGAGTAAAAAGTAATAGATGAGTTGAAAATACTTTGCTGGCAGTTTACATCTATTTCCTTCCCCAAATCAAGGTAGCTCAAAATGTGCCTTTAAATGCCTCTAGTTGTAAATCTTACAAGTCTCCTGAAGAACTTTATTAATGTTGAAGACTTCTTGAACCTTGCTTTACATCATCTGAGAGATGTAATTTCACTCAGGAGCATGTAATCCCCACACAAGCACTGCATCAGAAGGCAGGATGAATAGAACTGAGGTTGCTTTGGGTACTTCGCTTTTGAATTTAAACGTGCGAGTCCCAGTAATTCTTTGCCTTTGTAATTTAGCACCAAACATACACACACGCACACTAACAGCTTATTCATGGCTGCAAGTGCAGCTATTACTGTCTAACATACAATTCCCCATATGCAGACTAGCTTTGTTTTTTCCTTGCTCTCCAGGTTTTAATTGCCCGGTGTTCTGCAGTAGGACATAAAGAGCAGGTGTTCGGAAACCATGCAGAAATAACTTGGTTTTCCCTTTTTTTCCTTAATATTTTTAATCGTTTTTTATCTTTGGCTGAGAAATTTGGAAGGCTGGATGGGACATAAATGAAGACCAGCACTGCCTGGGTTTTTATGGATACTAGTGTCGACTATATATGTATATATCTTTATATATATATAAATATATATATATGTATATATCTTTATATATATATAAATATACATATGTTTATATTAGAAGTCGTAGTCTGTGAGTAAAGAGGTGTAACTGGGGTGGATTTGGGCAGTATCAAACTGCAGAGCATTTCCTATGTGCAGGAAAGCAGACTGGTGCTGTGAGGATGTTCACTGGTTCTAGCCTCAAAGCTTCATCAAACAGTTGTATGGGTCTGTTTGATGTTCATACCAGCACCTGGAAAGTGTGAAGGGGATGAGCACATGAAGCTGAAACAATCTTGGAAGGCCTGAAACTGCCTCCTCCATCACTTGTCAGACAACCTTAGTCTTGCAGGCGGAGGCTTTGAAACCTGCTTTTTGTACCCCTTGAGGCTTAAGATACTGGGGTGAGGCTCTCACCTGCTGTTGAATAGGCACAAGGGTTCTAACTCCCTGGTTGCAAAACCCTTTAGCAAAGATTTCCACTACAACCTCTGTGGACAGAGCCAGGCACTTAGTGAAGTAGCTGCCACAGTCACCAGGAACAGTGGAGCTGTTGGATGAGTCTTTCCCAGCTTTGGGGAGAGCTTTGCAGCCTGGTTTGGATTACACCTTGCAAGACTTCCTCTGTTAGCCCATCCCAAGTGAGTGGGGGGTATTCAGAGCTATCCCAGGTATCCGCAGAGCCTCAGTCACTGCAGTGAGTGAGTAATCCTGTAATCCTGGACCTGCTCCTGGGGTTTCTCTCTTGTATAATGGGAATGGTGGAAAACAGGTATGCCTGTTGGCATCACTGCTTCTGGCAGCAGTGCTTGTCTGCTCCCAAGATTTAAGAGATGTAAAGAACCTAAGGGATCATCTTGTCCATCTGTTTGACTGGTACATGATTGCCCCCTGCAGCGTGTTTTCAAGTGTTTTGTTTCAATTGATTCAAGTGGTGGGGCTTTTGTTACTTGTCTTGGGAGACATAGTTCAAAATACAACAGACTTCCTTGTTGAGAAGCATTTGCTGATGCGTTGTCCACAGTTTTGCTGGTTCGATTAGTCCTGCCACTTTGCAAGTACCAGCGCTAATTGCCATTGCCATGTTCATTTCTAAAACAATGTAGTGAGTCCTGAAGTCAGCTGGCACTTCAGGATTGTGACAAATACAGCAGGATGAGCACTCATCCTGTGGGAAACTCTCCATTAAACACAGCATTCAACTGTAAATCGAAGTAAAGCACTGAGATGTGAAAATTTCTTCTGAAATGAGGAGTTCTGGGGAAAGAACCCACCCCAACGAACCATTTAATCAAAAGGAAAGATTTCAAGTTCCAAATTATTTTAAAGAATTAAATAACTTTCAAAAATCCTTTTTCATTTTGGTTGGCTGGTTTTCCATGCGAACTTTGGTTTCTTAAAATGATTGCAGCTCTTGGAGTCAGGGAAACATCTCTCCTGGCTGATGTTTCCCTTTGTTCATCTGTGTGATGGCGTTTCATCCTTTGGAGCACTTTCGTTTTCTCTCTATCCCCTGAGGATAGAGATCACCTGAGGAACTGGGTCCCTGCCTGACAGTCCCCTGGCAGAATCACTTTTTATACACGGATATAGATCTGTCTCTGTGACTTCAGAGCAGCAACTCTGCTGTTCAGCCAAAATTGCAGGGAACACGAGTAACCCTCGCTGCTGCTGCGCTGGAGGGCAAGGAAAAATTTGCCTGGAATTATCAGCAATTGCCACAGTTTCATGACCAGCTCATTTTTTAGCCAGTAGCTTCCTATGGAAAACTATTTTCTTGGGGAAAAAATTGTGAGTAGATGTAGGGAGTGTTTCTGTGCAGGTGAGCAGGGAAATGATGGTTGTGCTGGAGCACTGCTGGCAGGGCTAACTCACTTCTGGTTACTGGAGTTGCACTGATTTGCTCTTCTGCCTCTTGTCAGCTTGTGAGACCTTCTGGGAGACCTCTTTTTAAAGGTAATGGTCACAAGTTATAAGATGTGCCTTGAAATGAGATGGATTTTGTGTACTCTCATATGTACTGTAAATGGGACACTTGTGGTATGAGTTGGTAAGCTGCTCTTGATGGAGTTTAGTGGTTATTTCAGTTTCAGTGCATTTTAATCATGGTTCCTCTGCCAAACATAGCAAATATTTCCATTCTTCACTCAGGTAACTTTCCCTTTTCCCCTGTGGCTCTCAGAAATGAAACAGAGCAATCGAATTATTTCAGTTCATCTCTACGTCCATGTGTTTGTGCTCTTCACCAAAAGTATGTCATTGAAAAAGCCTTGCTGTTTTGGGGAACTATTTACCAGTATCCTAGCTGGCTGTTATCTACAGTGCCTGTAAAACTGAAGCCCATTGGAGCATTTAAGGCTGGAAGCACTTTGAGTAGTGGGAAGGGATCCTGGACAGAGAATTATATTTCTTTAAGCCCAGTTTGCAGTTCCCAGTCTTTTCAAAAGAATAATGGGTAATTCTAAGCAGGAGAGCCAGGCATCTCAGTGGGGAGAGCAGTGCTTGGCTTGGGTCTGGAGGCACTAACTCCAAGGTTCTCCTGATTCTCTCCCTGCTGTACGTCTCAGTCTGAGGCAAGTTGTTTGTTCTGTCTCCAGCTTCAGTCTTCCTTTCTTTTCCAGAAAACCAATTCGTGTAAGAGCTTGTGTTAGTAGCCTGCCCTCCCTAGGGTTGATATACTTGTTCCAGTTCATGGTCCTTTGGTTTCTTTTGTCGGTGCACACCAAGATAAATTGTGCCCATGGGAACAGAGGATGAACCCAGGCGAAGGAAAAAGTGGGGAAGAGATGGGTGTGAAGTGTGTCAGTGGAGGGTATCCTCAAACAATAATCACAGCGCTCTGCTCCACAGTCACATTGTAGTAGCAGGCTTCCTTCATGGGCAGGGACGCAAACCCACCAAACCTTCGCTTCTGTGGGGTCTTACCAGGGGCTTGAATGGAAACTTGTGAGTGAGCCAGTCAGGAAAGGCAGTAATAATTGAGACAACCAAGAACCAAACCCCAAACAAACAAAACCCAAAAGGCAAGGAACAAGTGGACAGGACAAGAGGAAACGGCCTCAAGTTGCACCAGGGGGTTTTAGACTGGAGATTAGGAAAAATGTCTTCCCAGAAAGGGTTGTCAGTCATTGGAACAGGCTGCCCAGGGAAGTGGTGGAGTCACCATCCCTGTGGGTATTTAAAAGACCTGTAGATGTGGTGCTTTGGGAGATGGTTTAGTGGTGGCCTTGGCAGTGCTGGGTTAATGGTTGGACTTGAAGATCTTAAAGTTCTTTTACAACCAAAACAATTCTATGACTCTATGATCTTACTGTTATATTACTATTTCCTCTGTGTGTCTTTGGTCTCCTATGAATAACTAACTCCAGGCTATCTTGAACTCTTCTGAATTTGAGGCAAAGTTGCGGAATCTTTGATATCAAATGGAGATTGTTTCCATTATAACAGGCTTTGTATTTGTTCACATGCACACACTAAACAAAACAAAGTAAGCCCTGTTATGTAAAGATTCTTTGGAGGTTTGCTCCATTTAGTTGAAACTTATAGTTACCTAATAAAGGCAGGTTTGAAACATCAGTTTGAGGAAAGTTCTACATGCAGTTTTGCTGTTAGCCTGGAAGACATTATATATATATATATATATATATATATACACTTTGTGTATGGGCTCCCTCTGGAGCTTCATCTTATTAAGAAAACCAAACCTTAAATTACTTTTAAAAGTTTTCATCAAAAGCATCGCACTTTAATTTTGATGCAATCAAGGTATTTTATCTGTCATTGCAGCATTCAGTGCAAATCTGTGCTTCATCTATTTTAAGTACACAGTCAGAGTTTCACCATATTATGCCAGCTGAGGAAAGGAGCCATAAGAATTCCTGTCTATTTGGACATGAGAAGAGCCTGGTGTGAAAACTGTGCCACACAGCACAAGAATAATTAATTACAGTACTCTGAAGATGCAGAGTGCCATGTAACTCCGAGGCATTCATCACATCATTGAGAGTCTCCTGTCTAATAGCAGATTTGATTTTGCTTTCAGTGAATCACCATCAAAGGAAATTTTGATTCTATGAATATTTTCCCTATCTTCCATATGTGTTTTATTAGAGTGTGAGCACACACAAAGGAGAAACATTTAATTTATCAAAATCTGACTCTGCCTGGTGCGGACACTGTCAGTGCTTTCCCCTGAGAAATTCTAGATCTTGGACGGAATTGCATGTCTGAAACCTAGCTGATGATGCTGAGATGTTTATCAGCTTTTCTTTATTAATACCAAAGTAAGCAATAAGATTTATGCTGGTTTTATCAGAGGGGAAGATGGTAAAAGTCATATTTCCTTGAACTGTATTATTACTATTTGAAGAGTTTACAAATAATGCTCTTCTTGGGAGTATTTTCTCCTTATTTTCATAAAATAGGAAATTATCGTGCTTTAATGAGCTGTATTTTTTTAAGGAAGGATCCTGTTTGATATCAGTAATCAGATACAGATTATGTACTTCAGTGTTTATCAGTCATCTGTACACTGTGCTGTCTTGACATGAGCAGAGCTGTAGTTTTGTCCATCTCTCAATGCATCTTGACTTATGAGCAAGGCATATCAGAGATTTTGTCATTCTTCTGACCATTACTGTTCTCCAAAAGAGATTTGTAACCCCTTATGAGACTTAGGGGCATTTCTATTGCATGCAAGACTGACTGGATATATTTCTATGTCTATGTGAAGCTATCTCAGTATTTTCTTGCTCTCCCAGCATGAGTGGCACCTTATACCCTTGGTTTACAGACAGTGATGTGCTTGGGGGTATTACTTAGATCCTGTACTGAGTTTGTGACTGCCTGTGTAAAGGCTTCTGGCAATAAGTGATTCTTCGTGTGGAGCTCAGGGAAGGAAGCCAAGATGTCCAGCTGTGGAAACAAGGACTGCCCAGTCATTTCACCTGAAAAATACCCAAACTCTCAAAGCCTACAAAACTCTGTTAGTAGCAGAAGCTGGCAGGAGAGCCCAGCTGATGTACAGGAATGGGAAAAAATGTCCTGTGACTACCACCTGAAAGGTAGGGAGAGGCAAGGGAGGAGAGAATGTCATTGTGCAGGCTCAGCTGTTCACTATTTGCAGTGTGAGACTGTGATTGAGGGGCTTGATGAAACTTGGGCTTCTTAAGCAAACCTGGTGAACTGAAGGTATGACATTAGCTCAGGCTGCAGCCCCTTGTATTTCTGTGGTTTGGTTAGATCAGGACAGTGCTTCTAATTTTTCATTTGGCTCCCTAAAACTGCACTGAAAACTAACTGAAATCTGTGTGATGGTGCTGTGCCTTTTTTTTCCCTCTCCCTCCCAATTAACTTGTGACTTGGTTAATTTTAAGGTCATTTGATGGAAATAGAAGTTCTCATTCGTTTCATGAGGGCAGGTGGCTGGTTAGAGAAGATGAGGGTCCTGCTCATGCCCTGTGATGGGAAGAGCTTTGGAAAGCCTTGGGTCAGAATGTTCTGGAAACCAGGCTTCTGAGATTTGCCTGCTAATGGCTCTGTTTGCTTTGAATTTTAAACGCAGCAAGTCTGTGGTGGCAGAATGGGGGTTATTCCAATCATTTGGTTTACATGAGGAAATTGTCCCTGCAAATGATGCATGAATGGGTTTATGGTCCAATCTGAGGTAAGTCTGAGGCTCTAGAACACACTGTACAGCCTGAAGACTTGGTGATTCATTGGAGTTTGACACCACCAGCAAACTGTCTGATTTATGAGAACATGAAATGTTAAATCATTTTTCTTTCCTCTTTATAATTGGCCATCCTGGGTCTCCTGTGGGGAAAGCCTATTTTACATTAAAACAAAGTAAAATTAAATGTCAAAGTTATATTGAGGATGGCAAGATTTCATTATTTTTTTCTGTTTAATTAACCAGAACATTGTTTTTACACTTAAAGATTTCTTGTACCCTTTGCTACCTTCTGCAGATAATATTCAGAGGGTGCCTGCATGAACCTGCAGCTTTTATTCCTTAGTTTATATGCCAGAGAGGTGCATCTTGCAGAGACCTTCTCATAAAAGGCTGGGGAAATCAAAGTTATTGAAGGTCTTACAGCCACAGAAGTATTTGAATCACTTTGCTGCATGGATGCAAGCCTACAAATATTCCCACTGACCCAAGTTGGTTCTGGGTAATACAAATGGCTGCTTTTGATCGATGGGTCCCATCTTTGCAGAGACCATGAGGCCAAGTCTTTTAGATCTCGCATTTATGGCTTCCTTTTTTTTCCCTGCTTATTTGAGACTAATCCAAAGCCCAGTGAAGGAGATAAGTTTTCCCTTCATGCAGCACTGGAAGGAATATGTCGATGCAGTGCTCCAAAAGATTTTGTCAGTTTGTTTTTGTCAAAACTGAAAGGGCTTTGTGGTTTCTTTGAGGAGCAGGGAGGGACCAAATGAAAGACATTTTCTTTACCACTGTGAGGAATATGCCTAAAGAGAGAGTGATGGAGCATCTAGCTCGTGACCAGACAGAACAGCCCTGAATCTCTTGCCACATGCTGTAGACAAGGGCCCAAATTATACAGGGTCCCTTCTGTGTTCTTTTTATTGTCACTTGAAAGGTTGTTTTCTTTATAATATACAGACAGACATTTAGTTAAGTCACTGTTTTCCAAGTGGTGCAACTGATGCATACGGGATGTCTAGTCTGGCCATTCTGCTACAGCAGCAGTGTGATGGTCATCCTGAGTGGTGAGATTTCCCTTTGTTTAAAAGGGCCAGTACTGAGCCCAGAGGTAACGTGCTTCCCACAGGAATTCTAGTCTGAAAAAAGAACAAGGAGCTAAATTGGCTTTTAGGGGTAGATGTCATTTGTAGTTTGTATCAAAGATCAGCCTCAGCCCTTTTCTGATGTTGTGTATGCTGCCTTTGCTCTGGCTGTCACTGAAAAATCCCCACTTGATTATTTTCATGGATGCATAACTCTGCTTGTTTTCTTGTGTGTTTTCAAGCCTGCTCCTTTCCTCCTTCTTGATTTCCAATAATAATTTGATTGTGTAACTTCTTGTGAGTGAGTTTTCAGAAGTGCTCTGTTTGAGCTGTCAGGTCACAAAACAGCATTTATACTATGAGCAGACACCTAGTTCTGGAGGTATAATATGGAATAGGCATGCATGTGCAATATGTAAGTGTGTGTGTCCATATACATGTACATAAAAACCTGTAGTTGCGTGTGTATGTATGTTCTTATTTGGATATGTGTAAGCATGTGTGTGCACACATAAATATGTACATATGTGTATGTAGGTAGATCCTTTTGCTGCAAGAGAGACAGGTCAGCTGCAATCCGTGGAATGATCTGCAATGATCCACAGACTCTATGTCAGAAAGAAAAGTGTTATGAAACAGCAAACCTGCATAATGAGAACACAGCAAAATGACTTGAAAGACCCAATGGCTCAAAGTTTTAAGAGAATGTAGGAAAAAGCCTAATTTCAGCTGCCTGCTTTTGCAGTTGCTGTCTTGTGCAGGCAGACTGCAGAGCATTTTGGAAAAGAGAGACCAGCAGCAACGATGTGTTTTCAAGAAACTGCTTTAGAGCAAAAAGAAAATGCATTGTAATGTAATATAACGCACTGAAATGCAGCATAATGCTGTTCTAACTGAGTTAAAAAAGAGCGTATTTCAATTAGGCTTACACTGAGCCAAACACTGTCTCTGTTGTGCTGGGTGGATACAAGAGGGCTTTTGCAGGAACCGAAAATATATGGTCATTGCTTATGGTGTTAACATCGTGTGTGTTGCCAGGTCACAAGAGTCTCCAGCCATCCAAACATCATATCAAATCTTGACCATTAAGGATGGAATAAATTTGTGGCAGGAACTTGAAGGGACAGTATCAAAACAGTCAAGGGACAGAAACAGTAACACAAAACAGTAAATAGGATGGCCAAAGGAAGAGCTGGTCTTCTGCTCCTGGGAATAGGTCATCTGAGCAGTAGATGATGTTGAGAAATTACTAAAAGACCATCAGTCTTCACTGAATTAGTGTCAGACACACTTTGTATAAAGCGACAAAAGACAGATCTCAGAATGGAGACTTCCTGACTAATTTGTTATGTTTGAATCAAGCTGGCCTGAGAAACGTCATCCAAGACTAAATCACTGCTGAAAATGTCACATCCAGTTACCTACAGTCAACACACTGAGGTTGTCTTAGACACTGCATTACTGAGTATTTTCATCAGTCACCTCGAAGATAAGGTACAGAGAATAACTGTTAAACGCACGGATGACAGTAATCCATGAGGGACCTCCAGAATATTTCAAGGGCAAACATGAATTCTAAATGACAGGTTGAAGCTGCTATCTGGATTCACCCAGGAAGCTATGCAATAGTAACAAGGTAAGATACTGCAGGTGGATGGGAGTAATCGACCATGCAAATCTGGGATGGTTATGTCCTATAGAAAAGGAGTGATAGGGAACATGGAAGGTGCACAAAAATGAAAGAAAAAAGAAAGACGATTCTAGGATGCATAAACGTGAGATAACTTGTTGCTCAGATTCTGCCAAACTACTTGCTAAGAAGGGTCTGCCCATCTGGGTACCTCACTTCAAGGAAGATGTAGACCAAGTGTGTGGTGTTCATGGAAGAGCAAATGGAAAGATTAGAGATTCTAGGACACAACTGAATAGACAGCAGCTTCTTAGGAGAGAGGAAAGGTGACAGGGTAGGGATGTAGTCATGTTTTACAAATATTCAACTTAATAGATACAATTTTGTGGCTAAGGTTCAGAATTAAGTTGGAAAAGACTTGTCAGGTGATGCAGCCAATGGATGTCCTTAGCCAGGATATGAGCAATTGAGGCATGTAGATGTGAAGTGACAAACATGAATGAAGAGTTAGTTTCAGGCTTTAAAATTATTTCTTTGAACTTGGCTTACTTTAAATATAAAGCTAGAAAATTGACTTGGCTTCCCGAGTAAACTTCAGTCATCCTGATGAACACTTGCAAGGATGATTGGATAATAAAAGAGAGAGCATTGCTAAGGTGATGCTTAATTGAGCTAAATCCACATATAATTGTTTCTATTATAGTGAAGTACTGTAGCATTTAGATGAAGTAAGCCACTTAGAAGATTCTGCAAATGTTTAATTGTGTTGCTGCTTCTTCTTTAACTTACCCTGACGGGGATGAGGAAATGCTCCATTGAAATCCATGGTGCTAGGCAACTGTTAAGCATCATTTGACATGCCAATATTAAGGAAGATACGTGTTTTCTTTGTTTTCCTTTTTAATAAATTATTCATTATTATTATAAGTGAATGGGAGGAGCTTAAAAATCAGTCCAAAAACCAGCTAAGGAGAGGAACAGGAGAACCTAATGTCACATTGTTGATAATCACAGGTCATGTCTTGTACAAATCTGGACAAACCAAACAGGTGTAGCCTTTGTCCTAAATCATCTTTTGCTACTCCGGTTTCTTATCAAAGGAGTGTTACACAGGTTCTGGCTCTATTTAATGTCAATTTTTTTTTCTCCAACCTAATTTATTTGTGGCTTTAGGAAAACCTGTTGCCGTTCAGGTGCCGATTTAGCTAACACAGATAAGTTCAAGGGGAATGTCCTATGCTGGTAGCAGCCAATTCATTTGGGAAGAGAGGGGTCAAGCTAGCATGTTTATCCATTCTCATGCTTTAAATGTTCTGGTGTTGGGTTTTATTTCTTTCTCAGAAGTTGGTAAATGATTAAAGGAAGGGGATTACATGGTGAAGTCCACAGTTACTTCACATTTGTAGTTAGAAGTTCTTTTCTGGGCATGATCTGGATTCTCTGGTCTTGTCCAATCCAGTCTATGGTAAATGGAGATTGATGGCATAGCCCTGGTTTAAAACCACAATCTGTTTCTAGTATTTTGTTTGGTTTATTTTATTCTTCATAAGTTCTTTAGCTGAAGTTAAATGCTTTGGAAATTACTTGAATAGCTCATTATGTTCTTCCACAGGAGAAAATGAAATAGTCCTAATCTTTCTGAGCAGTAGTTTTCTTCAAACCTCTTCCTTGCACTTTCTGTGCACTTGCATTAAACCATCCCTTTACCCTCTAAAAACTATGTGATCTCATCCAACTATCAGTTCAGGAAAGGACAGAACAATGTTTGGCTCATTTCCTCAGACAGGCAGATGGGGTTCTTGGCCTCTGTTCATTCTTTATTCTGAATATTGGGTTGGGCACAGTTTTGAACAGTCTTCGCCTGTTTCTTTCTCCATGAGTTAGGCAGCCTGAATTCTAGAACAGCTGGATCTTCTGTGAAAAATAAAGGTCAGGAAGTCCCTTGGGTCCTGGATCAGCAAACTCCTTTTTCCAGGCTTTCATGTCAGAGACTGACTGATTGTGGCTGACAGTGCAGTGCTTCATAAACCTTTCTTTCCAGTTGTTTCTGACAAATGTAAGGAAATATCCTCCGATATTGCTTTAGCCAAGCAACTTGTCCTCTGGTTTCTTGCCGAAAACTCACTGAGATCTTATTATTCAGAACTCGGCAATTCCTGAGAGAAATAACTGCTGTAAATGTGACTGGGAATTTAGGCAATGCAGCAATATTTCTTTGAGTCCACTATTTACAGAGGAATAGAAGAAGAGCAAAAATGTGAATGAAGCAATGAAAAATCTGGCAGGTATTAGTTAATGAAAATGAAACTTTCTGTAAGTTTGTCCATATTTTACACTAAAACAAAAACGTCAGAGCTGCTTAAAACTCAGTCTATAAGAGCAGTGCCAACAGTGACCTCTCTTTGTGCTTCAGGAGAGCAAGAAGAAATTGTTTTTCAAAATATGAACTAATATTGGGGGGGGCTCTTTTGGGGGAATATGAATCACTGCAGCTTTTCTGAGGGCTTGTGCATCACCTGCAGATGTTTAAGATGGAAAAGCCTTATTCAGCCATGAACAACCCATTACAGGATTTATCCTCTGGAGTCCAGTTTGTAGTATGGTGCTCTACTTTACTGTATGTGCTCAATAATAAGGCTGCCTTATCTTTTTCTCAGGAGGCTGTTCAACTACCTAATAGGAATTGCTATCAGGAAATACTTGAAATATGAACCCTACTGTTTCCAAGAGCAGTGCTGCAGCAGTGTATGGACAGTCATTCTGTACTGGGCTGGAGATGATCCTTCAGCAAAGGGAGGCTCAGTCTGAGCTTTGGGCTGCTCGAGTTCACAGGAAGGTTCTTGCCAAAGGAGAAAAGTTTTATACATCACTGTTTGATTGATTGTACCTACAATTAATTCTGCACAACACTGCTAAAAATGCATCTTCACTCATGAAATATTCTGGTTAACCAGAGGACAGTGACTGATAGCTGATCAAGGCTGGTGGAACTGGACTGCTTCCAAAACCTGTCACAGGAGCCCCAGTTTGCATGCTGTTCATTCCAGTCATTCCCCTAGAGCACATGAAATATTTCCTCTCTGTGTACTTTTTTGTCATCTTTTAAGTATTTCCTGGCTATTGATAACCGCCCTTCCTCATGGCTTGAACAGGTTTTAGACACTTGGCTCTTTTAATTCTCCTTTGTAGCTGAGTCACTTCATCTAGTTTGTCTTATCTGTCTTTGAACTCTGACCGGTTTACTGACAAACAGCAAACACTGCTATCTATGAGCTGGGACTGAAGGGAGTTCAGCACATGGAGTCACCCTGGAGCTACAGAAGGAGGGATTTTTGCCTCCCTGATTGCTAAGCAGCAGCCGCAGTAAGGCTGAAATATATGTATTAATTTTACTGTAAGTATGCTCAGTTATGAGAATCTTTCAGCTCATCTCTAAAGTCAGTTACTGCCATGCCTACAGAATACCAAGAAAGTGGGTTACATTGTTAGGGTTATTTTATTCCTTACTTCATCCCAATCACTAAACTAGTAATGAAGTTTCTCCTCTGTATATATATGCTCTCTCTCCTCTATATAAGCTTATATATACCTTATATATATCTTAGATATGCTTGTAATCTTTGTAGATGTTTGCAGAATCCTTAAAATCTCTGGTGGCCAAGCATTTGCCCTATTGCTTACTTCATGAGGAAAGAATATAAGAGAAGGAGCCTGCTGATAACCGGAGCAGAGCCACCGATAAAGCCCATTTCTAAATGCCCCACATTTTACCTGTCCCAGGGTTCCCCAGTTCTAGGGAGAAACACTGGGGATAGTTCCGTCCATCTGCTGGAAGTAGTGTTGTGTGTTGTGGCTTAGCTTTGCAGCCAAGACCCACCAGTAACCTACAGTCAAGGTCTGACCAGCGTGCGGTTGTTATCATACCACCTGCTTAAGGGTATGCAAAGTGTGACTATATTAATGATGGAGAGAGCAAGGGGCATATGCTGTGTGCATATGTGTGCTAGTGTGAGGGGCATATTAACTAAAAGAACCTAGGTTTTTCTTTGGTCAGAAGTTGCTGTTTGCCTTTTGATGTGAGGAACAAGATGAATAATCTGACCACGTTTTCTCTAGTTTTTGCCTATATGAACCTGAATTCAAACCACAAAATCCAACAGAGACTCTGTGAATTTATACTAGTGAGTACAGAATTTGAACCTCTGCCTGCACAGGCTTTTTTGTGGTTTTAACTCTGAATTTGTCCCAAGCTGTCCTCTTTGCCTATATTGCCATACACATTGGGTCTTTTGTAATGTGCTTAACAGCGATCTCTGGTGAGGAGATGGATTAAGGAGTCTGGCAACGTTCTGTTCATCAACACCTACTAACCAAAGCTACTATACTAAATTAATAGGCAGTTCTGCTCACAGTGTCTGGTTAACCTTTGAGATGCTCTCTATCATTCCTTCTGCCATGTGCGACTTCCTCTCCCAACAGCATTTTGTCTCTCAGAAAATGAGTAACTCATTCGTCTTGGATATTCATGTTCTCAACCAGCTCCGGTTTTGTTAGCCCAGGCCCTCGTAAATAAGAGGGCAGATTCATGCTCTGTATCTCCTTCTCTTATGTGTTATTGTGAATCTGTTGCCTGTTCCTTCACAAAATATCTCTGCAATAGCTGCATCGTATAATTGAGGGCAACCTCTTGAGACAGTATTGCTATTTACAGCTATTGTTTCTCTTTACTGAGAATACCAAGCGCTATTTTCATGAACTAGATCAGTTCCCAGGGCTTCAAATTGTATTGTTTTATTTCTGTTTTTCTTTGTCTGTTGCTTTATACATCTGCAAATCTCTAATGTGTTTGACACGAGGTTTTAACAGTGCAGGCAGGCGTTCTGCTTTACAGTTTTCTATTAACAAAATGTCAGAGGGGTAAACCCCACATTTCAATGGTATTTTCCTTAATTAGTGCTAAATATGGGTAGGGAGCTGATTCCAAGGTCTTTCAAATAAGCATTTTATTTTTATCGTTTCCCAGTGCCTCTTTAAATTAGGGATAATGAGGATTAGTGGCTGCTTCTCACTAGGCAGTGTTTCAATCCATGTCCATTAAGTTCTAGCTCAGTCTTGGACATATCTCTGGACAGGTAGAATACACAAGAAAAATGGATTTGAGAAAACCAATTGTTAATTTAGTTGCACTGTCTGCAATATCCTGACTGTGTAAAGGAAGTGCAAGTAGCTGTCTAAGGGAAGTTTATTCTTCTGTGTGGGATGAACAAAGGTTGGAAATGTGCCTTTCCAGCCATGCCCTGCTCTGTACATCAATTCCTGTGCGAGCTAAGCCTTGCCAATAGTTATGAAAATGAGTACCCTTGTATTGTTAGGGAAATTTTGGTAAGCTCACTGACATGTGTGGAACCCAAGTTTTCTCCCACTGCAGGCAAAGGCTGTTGAAATGCATACCTGCAGTCATCAAACCGCTTATTTAACTCCTTTGGTTTCCCGTGTCTGTTTTTACCATTGCAGATTTGTTTTGTTCATTTGGACATCTGGTTTGAGCACAAGGCCTTCCCCTGCCTTATGTCCTTGAGGAATATCTGTGTCTTGCCTTCTGCTAGGTCAAATGTACTAGTGATGCTCCAGCAATGCTGTCCCACTACCAGGGGTTACCTCAGGCATCCCACAAGAGTTGGCTTTGCCTCTAAAAGAAGGCAACGAGACACCCCCCCCAAAATAAAGTAACATGGTCAGCTCAGTGCTGTCTTGACACTTTTCCAGTGGTTGCCAGACTGAATGTGGCTCATGGGGTCCTACAGAGTGTGCTGGGTTTAAGAGGTCAGTCCCATTGCCTGAGCCGAGTGCTCTGCATTCTGTCAGATCTCTCTGGTGGTGTGGCTCTGTAATTCATCCGTGGATTAAGGCATCTGTCCTGGATTTTAACTTTTTCTGCATAACTAAGGAAAAAGAGTGCATGCATTCAAAACCAGCTGATACAGTGAAGCGTTGACATGTTTTGGTAGTTTAAAGAAGCACTGAGGTATATTGTAGTGAAACAGGGGATTGTATTTGCATTTGATTCTGCAACTCTAATCTCATCAGAGTTAAGACAGCCAAGATGAACCTAAGGCAACTTCATATTTAACATATCATCTTTACGCAGTCATGCTTAGCAGCTCTGCTGTATATTCCCAGGACAGCTCTGGCCTGCTTTTTAGTGTCTATTGGCGTGTTTCTGGTTTTAATATACAGGTCTGACTTTGAGGAGGATAAAAGCAAGCTTTCTGTAAGTTTTCCACACTGAGAACCACAATTAAAAGTAACTGCTCCTGTTTCCAAAGTAAAACATGCCTTTTTAAAAGTATACTGTTCACTAGTACCCAGGGGGGACACTTATGCCATGTAGAGACAGTTTCCATATTTCACTGCGTAGGTGCTCCCATTGCTCCCATCTGCCTTTCTTTAAGCAGTTCTTCCTCAGAAATGACCAAAGCAATTTCCTGAAAACAGCCAGTTCAAAGGGAAGAGAAACACCACATACCAGAAGTATAAAAATGAAGTAAAAGTGATCACTGCATCAATCTAAAGGCATTTGTTCAAATTGCCTCATAAATACAAAGTGTAGACTGCTGTGATAAGTAGAGGCATTTTAAGGTTGAGATGTTTTATATACAACTCTGATGCTAATTGTAAGTTCGAAAGCTCATATTGATAAATGAATCTTGCCTTTCATTTGGTCAGGGTTTTTTTTTCCCTCATAAAATGAAGATGGAACTCTCATGAACTGAAGCTGTTTTACCTATAAACCGTTATAAGTAAAGAAGAATCAAGCTACTACCTGAACCTTGAGGGGAGGCACAGCAATGTAAAATGGATTGGAAACCAGTCCTGACCTCGTAATAACAAAATTTTCAGCTATATTCTGAGTCTAAAGCCAAACCACAGCACTGCACCAGGTACCAGGAAGAGCATTAACTCTATCCCAGCTGAAAGCAGGACAGGCCCAGATCAGAATATCTCACATTTGGAAATTGGAGTTTTATGCCTGGAAAGGAAGAGACCTATAAAACAGTGCAGGTTTAGATTATACAGAAAGAGTACACATGGTTTTCTGCATACCACATGCCTGCCATGTATATATGCAGCAGGATAACCTGCTGCTCTCAGCCAAATAGAACAAGGTTCTCCCTCTTCACCCCTTCAGAGGGATAGACAGCAAAGCACATATGAAAATGTAGGTTTGGGGCACATTTTTGCTCTTTCCAGGTTGTGAGCTTTATCTTTTTGAGGTAACTACCTCACAAGGAAGAACAACTGGACAGGTATTAGTTTTGTCAACTACCTTAATGTTTATGTTCCCCAAAGCGTATGCTATGTGCAGTGTGTAGAAGTCAAGATTCTTGCTAAAGAATATGAAAAGGGAGCACAGAATCAGGTCCCTTTGCAACCTTTTAAAATGATAGCAAACTGGTGGCATTGACACTGTATCATCATTGCTTTCTGGCTTACTGAATTGAACAAATCCATTTTCCAATTCCCTTTGGATTTTCTGAAGGGATAGTCCAGGCTTTTAGGAGGCCTGAGCCTCTATATGTAAAAGCCTAGTTCTCAGAGACTGTGTTCACATAACCATGGCCATAGCACTCTCAGAAGGATGTATGGGGTAGGAGATCTGGGCACTGGCAGGGTGCTTGAGAGACCTTGTGCCCTGATATGCTGCTGTCTATAGATTTCATGCAGGATTTGGGGCAGTCACTTTGCTTCTGCATCACAGTTACTCAATTGTAAAATGGGGACATCTGTCCTCTTCTCTTTCTCTGAGGACTTGTGAAAATAAAGGCATTAAAGATTGTGAAACCATCTGTTGCTATGGTGATGAGGCTTATTTAGGCACCGAAGAACCAAGATTAGAAACTAATACATTTCCTTGTGCAACTTCTTTAGAATATGGATGGGTAGTGCTGACGTATAGGGTCTGGTTCTGCTGCCACTAATATAGTTCTTGATTCTCAGTAGGGACAGGATCAGTCTCCAGCAGATTACAAAAGACATATTCTGTTAAACTCCATTATCTCAAATGCCTCCAATGGGGTCAGTTGCATAATGCCTTCTGGTGGCCTGTTATACCACCTAAAAACGATGTGCGGGATTTTAACATCTGTCATAATTGCTAGATGCTTCTGTGCTTCTTGTCAGGTGTTTGGTACTAAGGGGAATGCAGTGGAAAAGTGGGAATTCAGCAGTAGGGAAGGCTTGTATAAATTCCTGTAGGTACTGGGAGGAAGAGTAGTGAAAGCATAAAGGGGAAGGGATTTCCTTGTTTCAGATCTGCGGGGGTGCTGTCACAGGGAGCCCACTATAGATGAGACAGAGGACATGGAGCAAAGCGCTTAGGGAACCTGGAGTCAGCAGGATACCTGTGATACTGCCCTTAGTGGGGAAGGCTGAGATAACTGCTTTTGATGTGGTGGTTTGGCCAAAAGTATATTTAGAATGGGGAGATTTAATAACCGCTTTGTTCAAATAGATAAATCATATGGGTCAGCTATAAAATGTTTGCTTTTAAATGGCCTGTGAAAATATGAAATACTTTCTCTAAATCTCATAGTGAGGGAAGTTCCCGAGATCTATGTCCCACTTTTAGATGGACTAACTTAATATCTCTGTGAATGATTTGGCATATTTAAAATAGATTCCTCTTTTCCCTGCACCTGAAATAAAAGTGTCATAATGCTTTGTGAGGGTAGATTGGTGAATCATTCTGATTCTTATACAAAGGAATAAGCTATTCCTTTCCAGACTTTTTGGGCCTGTTTAATAATGTCTCTTTGAAGCTGACATGTTTTTCTCCCTGTGTATTTGTGTCTCTGGGTTATTCTAGCTTCCAATTCCCACCCAGATGCTTTTGTCCAGTGTTTTGTTCCTTTTTCCAGCTACCCTGCAGCTCTGAGGTATCTGATGCAGAAGGAGCATAGAAGTTGGTAAAAAAAATAGGGCAGCTAAATGAGCTTATATTCCTGCTTGACCAACATGAGCTTTTCCTGGTCTTTAACCAAAGCAGATATAACCACCAAATGCAAAAAAGCTTTGAAAAAGGAAAACCCAAGAAGCCTTCTTTGTTTTCTGTATTTTGCCAAGGCACTTTGGCCAGAAGCAATAGAAAACCAAACATCATTTTCTCACACCCAGGTGAGACGGTGCGTCTCATTGTTGAAAGCAGACTTCTTCATTTTTGCTGTTATCTGTGCATCACAGCTGGTTTCGCCAGTAATTTTCTTTAAAAACAATAATTAAAGCAAACTGTGGAGAAGGTCAAAATAAATATTCCTCTTTACTGGTAGCTAGTGTTTAGTAAATCATTTTGGGAGGAAGGATTCATGTTTCCTGCAGTTTATAATATTAGTTCGTGTAGTCATTCTTGGCTCTTTCAGTGATTAAGCTAAGGCTCAAATTCTACTTTCTTGTACCTCTGAGTCACTGCAATGACTTGCACTTTTCATTTGTTTCTCTTGCCTGAAGTAAAAGCCAATAATCATATGTAAATGCACTTCAGAAATTCCTCAGGTGCTACATGGAAAACTGGCTTATAAATTGAATTAAGGCAGAGTTGGATGCTGCTGAAACATAAAAGGAAAGTCTCCATTGCTGTGCTGCTGGCACCATGACTTGGAGGGCATTTACCAATTCAGATTCTCTCTTGAGTGGGGCTTGAAAACACAAGGGAAAGCAGCCTGGGATCCACTAACAGCTCAGGCTGGCTTTGCACCACCGCACCTCCGCAAGGAAAACCTCACTGTCTGCTCCAAGGGAAGCCTGAGTTGTTGCTCTTGGTGCTAATGGCTGGGCTATGAATGTCTTAACCTCCTCCTTGTCAGTGCCTCTGTGCTGAAGGGAGCAGAGTTCCTGACATTTTCCTTTCAGTCCCTTGGCCTGGGTCTTGGGCTCGTCAGGGATATTTTCATTAAGGGGTAGCAAAGCTCTCTTCAGCCTTTCTGTATTTAGCAGACTGTGGCCCAGGGTTGCTGAGACAGGTGATATGGCCTTGCCCAAAGCAGTTACAGCTTCGAGTAGTTCCTTTGCCGCACACTCCTCGTGTATGATTGATTGCTCTGTTATCTTCTGGAGCCGGGAGGGAATGAGCACGGAGTTATCAGCAAACAGTGTGCATCATCCTGGTGTTTCCTGTTCTGCTTCAAGCAGCAATCCATGGACAGCAAGACAGGTGTGTAAATGGCCCAGACCTTTTCTTCTTTGCCCAGTTTCAGTATTGTCCAGACAGTTTACTGCTCTCCAAGTTTTGTTTTTCTTTCCAAATTTACCAAAACTTCCTAAAAGTCTGCAGGGCAGGTTTCTATTTGCTAAACCTGGTATTGAGTAAAAGCTTTCTGGGGTAAAAACCCTTTGGATCTTCACTGTACTTCCACACTGGAAATCAGATTTAAACATTGCATCTCCACTGCAAACTTAGGCTCTGCTTTAGAAACTGGCTCACTGCAGTTCAAAGACCAATGGGTGATAGATGTGGCTAGGAAAGCAGATTTGCACCATGATTCAAGCTTGATATAAAGCAGCAGCTCAGCTGATTTGGAGGAAACACGCCTTTGTTCCCTTTTCTTCCATTGTCTGAAGAGAGAATGGTTCATGAAAAATGACTGTTAACTTTGCAGCTGATTGCTGTATCCCTGCCTGTAGCAATATCCTCTCATTTCAACCCTTGGTGATGGCAGTGAAGGATGCAGTGGGTCTGATGGTGGTCTTACTCAGATGTGCCTGTGAAGGCAGGCTTCTTGTGGTGGTCTTATTATTTGTTTATAACAGTATCGGAACAAGACCAGAGCTTCTGGGGACAAATAAAGATAGGTGGTTTATTTCTGTGGAATTCAGTTCATTCCTCACTCTCCCTGACTCAAAAGCAAACTTCCCAGACAAGGGACTGAGCCAACTTGCCGGGTTGGTACTGCTGCAAGAAGGTCACCATGGAACTTGTATTACTCACCAGTCTTCAAGAGATTTGAGCTGTGAATACCAAGAAGGCAGGAGCATTTCTTGTAGCTGTGAAGAAGCTGTTGGGGGAATGTGTAAATTTAGGCAACAACCTATCCTTGGTGTGTCTGCATTGGTCAGCTAAGGGCAAAGGAGCATCAATTTTTGGTGCTCCCATAATATGCCAGTTTAATGTGCGTTAGACTTTGCTATCATGCAGCCAGTGCACCATGTACTAGAGGGACCTGTCACTAGGGCTGTGGTCTCTAAAAGCGAGGTGCAGCAGTGGCTGTCTTCAGTTCTGTCTTTAGTGTCACTTTCTTCGGCCAGCAAAGGAAGTTGCTTTCATTTACTTTATATTTTCCAGAATAGTTAAACTGAGATTTCCTTACTGTCTGGATCAAGAACAACGTTTTGCTTTGGTAAATAAGTAAAAAATCCCTTTATTGGACAAGCGGAAGGAAAGAGAGAGTGTGACTTTTTGTGCCTCAATGTATTCTCAAGACAATTCCAATGATGCAGCGGTGTTCAGAAATCAATGAAAACTGGACAAGATTTCAATATTAAGAGGCAAGAATTTGCCTTCAGGCAAAGGATGGTATTTACATAGTAACAAGAATGACGTGCGTTGTTAGGTGAATGTCTAACTAGAATCTGAAATTCCTGTCTATCAGTGACCCTTTCTCTTAGATGGCAATGGGAAATATGCTAAGCAGGGTACGCGACCCTCCATCATGACCCACCACAGGAACTGACTGGGGAGAATTCATAAATAAGGAGTAGCAAACTGAGCTGCTGAACCAGATTTTAGCACCACACGGGTAAAACTCCCATTGCTTTTCATGGAATTACTAAACTTTCCTTTTATTTTCTTTTTCTCCTTAGCATGAAAACCATACAAGAAGAGGGAATCTCTTGTAGCAACTACTTTAGAAGCCATTAGATCCACTGCAATTTTACTTATATAGTTTAAATTATATGAAAGAATGTGCTGATTTATCTTCTTAACCGTGTGTCTCCTCTGCCTAGAATCATAATTTTGAAAACAGAATATCCAAAGGCAGAAAGGCACTGAAGTGCCTCTTTTTAAGTTCTACTAGTTTATGGTACCCAAACAGAAGCGATTGCTTCCAACGTAATGTTCTCTTTGTAACTTTTTGAACCAGGATTCCTGCAGAGAATTTGTTTCAAATGCAGCTCTTCATCTTAACTTTTTATTATGAGGTTTCCCATGAGGTGGGTACATCAGCCTGAATAGGAACCTGAACCCTTTAGCTGGCTACTAACCCTCTTGCTACAACCAACCAGTCGGTAATGTTATCTCCTATTACGTTACTTATGCTTTTCCAGAAATCTTATAAATTAGCCATTTGTGAAAAAATACATCCAAGACCAACTCATTTCTTTTGTACTTTCCACATATTTTTCTTATATTTTCTTTCCTTCTGTGTCTATGAATTACCTGTTTGTTGGACCTTGAAGATATTCCTTACAACTACTGAACCTAGGCTTAAAATAAAAATGCTGCTTTCATAAGGAATGCAAGGTGAAATAGATGACAACTTTCACTTTTAATTGCTTCTCTATGCAAAGCATCCAAGCAACTGTAGCAGTTAAAACACAGAGACTCAGGAGTTACGGTGTCTGCTGGAGTCACACAGAGTGAAGACACGTGGCACAGAAACGCCCCAATTTACATCGCCAAAGCCCAGCACTGCTCATCTGCAGTAATCCTCATTAGTTCTGGGTGAACTCAAAAGAGGTACTTTTGTAAGTCCCAAAATGCTTCTTTACTCAAGATTTAAATCTACAATCTGATGATGAGTTGGGTTTCAGACCCTTGTGCAATGGCAGGATTAGCCACCCTTAGGCAGGGATGATGAACATTTGACAGTTCCCTGGAAGGCAGTAACATGCAGTTTCTGATCATGCGGTGATCACTGTGGCTGGGGATCCTGCATTTTTTAGTTTTAATAAAAAATGAGGTGTTTTTCCTCACTTCTATCAGAGGAAATAAGGAATTGCTCCACTTTTACCAGAAAGCAATGGAGTGGAAAAAGTGTCTTAATCAGTTTCCTTGTGAAAATCTTGAAGACCTTGCTGCTGGACTGATGCAACAATACTTTTCTGTATGTCTTTTCACGTGCTCTGAGATTATTTCCATGTGAGGAAGCATCGTACAACTGTGTAACTGTTCTGCTACCTGAAATCACTTTGGCTTTTAGGTTAAAACAATATTCTGGGAAATGTACCTACGTGCATGGATTTCTGCAAGTTTTATTTCAACAGGGACTTGCAAAGCTTCTGGGTTTGTTTTCTAAAAGCTTCTAAATAAGCTAAAGCCAGCTTACCTTGTCTCTCTACCTCCTTAAGGAGTACGACTGTCTGTGGATGTTATGAATCTTGTTTTCAGAAGCCGTAGAATAAATCAACCCTGACCGACTTTCCAGTATTTCTTTTGTGGCTTGTTCTGGTGTTTGGTGAGGATTTCTGCCTACATTATTTAAGTTAAATTCAGCATGACCTTAATTCGCTGCTCTAAATTGGGTTTGAAGATATCTTTATATTATTTTTCCCCATCACACACAGAAGTTTAGCTCCTCTAAAAAAGAATAACCTTCACCTTATTTGTTGATATACTTTAATCTTTGAATAATCAGCACTTGACTGTGGTTTAATCTTGACTCTGCTATTTCCTCTGCTGTTCTATCATAGGCAAGCTCCTTAACCTCTGCCTTCCTTGGGTTACCCACTTAAAAATGGTTATCTAAATAGCAACCTACTTATATTGTTAAGGATCAATTCATTTATTAACTAATTAGCTGAAAGCACTCTGAAAATATAAAGTGCTATAGATGTAATTTTTGTCATTAACAGTGCTTCAAAACTGTTAATGCTAAAATATTCATTGGCAAAGTCTAGTGAAAGAATATTACATGAATTCCAAATAGGAAATTGTGTTAAATGGGTACACGTGGAGGCATTTGCAGCATTGGAAGTGGAAAGGTCCTGAGTCTGGGCTTCCTTCCTGCAGCTTGAGTCAGGGAAAATGCCCTTTGCCCATAGTTGAGGTACTAGAACATCAGACTGTGGTGAGAAGGGTATCAATAACTGGGACTGATTTGCAGTAGATACAAGTCTGTATGATGTACAAATGTTAAAGTTGGTTCCTGCCTTATAGTCTGTTTGAAACCCTTCCCAGTGACTTTCCAGAGTCTTTTCCTTCATCCTTTATGGGTTCCCTGTTTGACAGCGGGAAAGGATGAGCAGGAAATAAAATCTGTCTCTCAGTATTAATTGCTCCAATATTTGGTGCCTCCTTCAGAGTTCGCTCCTGCTCAGAGGGTGCTTTCTGCTATGTTGTGTTAACAGGCTCTTAGCACAGGAGCAAGGCACTAGGTGATGAGGAAGATGTCATGCACTGATCAGCAGCTTTTGTGCCTGCTGGACACCTTTGCTCTGAGCTGAACACCGTGTTCGCTCCTCTGCATTCCTGGTCTGTGTGGTTTGTGAGCTGTAGTTCTTGTCACGGTATTATGCAAAGCTTGTTAGATGCTGATGCTTTCCCTGCCCTTGGATTACTTTTCCTATGTTACTTCCGTGACCTCTGATTGAAGCACAGCCTCTGAATACCTCATATGCCGATCTGCTGTTGTTTACACCAGAAATAGGATGCTCTAACTTGTTATCCACAACTATCTAGGTTATGAAAACATATATTCAGCAAATACACCCTCTTTGTTTTGTTACTTTTCTGCCTTCTGTTCTTTTCAGCACCTCAGTGTAGCTCAGGCTGACCCAGCCTAAAAAAGAGCAGCTTATTCCTGGCAGGTTTCAACACTCACATCAAAGCTCCGAAGTTCCTGATCCTGGTGCCTGTGTAGCCTCTTTACATACTCACAGGGCCATGCTCACTACAAAACACCTCTTTGTTGCTTTCCTTCAGAAGCAGGTGATGATGCCAAGACAGCCAAGGTGTGTCACTGGGCAGCGGGAGCACTGGTTTTATCTCTTACCTTATTGGAGGACTCAAACCAACTTCTATGGGGCAGAAGTGATTTCCACATGAGCCATTGCATGTTGTTCGAGGCCAAGACCCAGATACCTTTTCCAAGGTGCTAAATATTGCTAACATTAATAAAATACCTTTTTTCTTTAACCCCACAGCATGTGTCACACTTTCATGATCATGAAGAGAACATAAGATGCCTTAGTTTTACCTTAAGATAAGTTTAATGAGATAAGGGACAGCATGGACCTCATCTAATTTATCTTCAGTAAAATGTAAGTGGCAATGGCCTTGAGACGTAGGTGGCATGAAAGCAGGTGTATTTTGCTTACAGTACATGTTTGCAACAGAAGATATATTTGCATGCAAAATGCATTGCCAAGATTGATCAAAACCCAGTATTGGCAGCAGTGATAAGGTGCAGTATTATCAGTCATTTGGCATGGCTTGTCAATCATAGAGGAATTGCTGCTGTATTCCCCACAACCTTCGCAGACACAAGGTCAAGGTGGTGAGCCAGTAGAGTCGGCTCCTTCACAGCACCAAAAGCTCTGTGTTTGCTCTTATTTGCTAACTATACAAGAAGTAGAATTTCTAATTTTTCAAGCATCTCAGTCCAAGAACAAAAGCTGAACTTTAATCTGCACTTTGTATGCCATATACTGCAGTTGCTGTCTGCTGCTGCAGCTGAGCTCCCTTCTGCTGCAGACAACAGATGTTCTGCCTTTCCCTTAAATCATGCTGGTGTAGGGATTGAGACCCTGATTCTGCTCTCACACTCATTATGAGAGAAAGGCACAGGAGAAACACTCTTTCTTTAGAAAGTGCTCCCTCCTTTATTAATCTTAAACTTACTTCTATGTATTGGATGACTAAATTTCCCTCCTTTTTTAGGTTAAAATAAACCCTAACAGTGTACAAACACAAACAGCTAGCAAAGAGCAGGAATTGTTGTACCTTTGCAGCATTATCTTCTTAGTCATTTCTTTAAGTTATGCAAACAATCTGGGTTGCAAATAGCACGGACGAAAGTGATTTGAGGAAGACGAATTAATTGTGCTTAGGGACAGGCGCTCTGATCACTTCATCCTTACATACAGCAATAGGACGTGGAAATACTGTAAAGTGCTTATTGCCACAGCAGTCTAGGTGAGCAGCCCAGGAGCTGGCTGCCCTGCATCAGCACCTGAGGAGCCACTGTTTGCTTTTCCAAAGCTGTAGCTATTCAGGGAGGGACTCAGATCTATAAATGCACATCCCATGTAGCAAGCAAAATAAAACCCCACCATCTTGAATGCAGTTTCTTTTGAAATGGGAACGAGAGAACAGAGCTAACCCTCTTCAGCCTGCTTCTGTCATTGCAGCAGGACTCTGGTATTAGTTTCATAAGGCTGTTCAGACATATAAGCACCCTTTCCTTTACAACCTCTCAAATTATTCCACTGGAGGAGATTTCCTGTACAAAGAGATACTCCCAAATCCCCCAGCCAGGGAGCCAAGTGGATTAAAAAGAATGAACAGAGATAACTCCTCTGCCTTAAGGCAGCTGGATATTTAGTCTATTACTTCTCCTTTTTTAAAGCCTTATCTTCTCAAAGCTCTCCTTTCCCCCTCCCCTGCCCCTTTTTGCCATGTGAAAAGCTCACTAAGACTCCAGCAACTGGAAACCTCCAGGTTGCTGCCGCCCCAGCCCCCAAGTCTCAAAATTGTTGCCTTGATCAATGTTTTTCCTCCTTGGAGCAGAATTCGGCCCTTTTCAATCTCAACTCTTAATGCTAACTTTTCTGCCTCTCCTGCTGTCTGTAATAATGTTAATTGGGGCTGAGCACATCGAGCCAGGCAGGGTACAGCGGAGATGTAACGTGCTCGTTATTTAAGGCTCACTAATAACTGCAGCGGCTCTGTCTTGGGTTGCCAGTTTTTAGATTTGTGTGTTGAAACATCTTGAACAAAATGTTAGTAAGAGCATTTCTGCAGCGTCCTGCTGACTGAATCCAAGGTGCTGCCGCTTTTGCCATCTGCCTGCCGGCTCACAGGGGTAATTATAACGAGGCTCACAAGTGCTGGAATGAGAGGGATGTCAAACGCGTTTTCCTCCCTTTTGAAGGTAATTTTCATTTTCTCATCTCATTTGAAACTGCTTATGATTATCAGCTGCAGGTGTAAGAGCCACACAGAAGACAGACGTGTATACACACTCAGGGAGCAAGATATGAACTCCTAGAGTGTCCAGAAGAGCTTAGGTACTAATCTTGGCACTTTAAAATTAAATGCAGTGCTGGAGAAAATTCCCTCATTGTTCCCGCTCCTATCCTTGTGCGTAGAATCTTAATGTCTCTCTTATTAGTGTGACAACGTAAGAAAGAAAACCAAAAACCAACACTTGATTTTGCTGAGCATCACTGTAATAATATGCACTGGAATAATAACACGTGTCTTGTAAAAGCTGAGAGTCACTTGCAGTTTGCAGGAAGTTCCATGGGTTCCTAGTTTTTGTGTTACCTACAGGTGGTTTCAAACCCTTGCAGGGTTAAAAAGGATTGTAAATAGCAGAGTAGTAACTGAAGTAGGTGTTATTAACAGCCTTCCTCAGGTTGCTGCAGGCATTTCATTTAGGTGCCATTCAGAACACTGATCGTGTACTTTGTAGTCAGTGGAGCAAAGAAGCAAGTCTGGAAGCTGATCCAGAAGACTTAGGCTGGGTGTGTGTATTCCCTTCACAGTTGCTATGCGATATATAGCAGCGCATAGCATCCTTGACCATGAGGCTGGTGCTGATGGTGTGTCCTTCCAAAAGGCGAAAGGGAGAGCGGTGACTGGTGGTCACAGCCACAGTGGGGATAAGCAGGGTAAAAGGTAAAACCAGTACCATGTGGTGAACAGTTTCATTTGGTGCACAAAAGCCTCTGAGGAGCTGGTGTCCTGAAACTGAGTTTTGTTTGGAAAATGATTAAAGGCCTGGTAATTTAAATAGTGGCCACCTTGGAGAAGGAGGTTGGGTCTGGCTTGGCACATGGACCAGGCTTTGAGTTTGCCACCTTTCTGGCTCTGATGCCTGGCCAGGAGGTGGAAGGGGTGACTGTGAGAGGCTCCCTTGGGCCACTGATGTCCCTTGTTTCTTCTTCAGAGGGGGGAAACTTTGCTCAAGCTGCACATTCTCCTAAATATGACTGTTTGAACTACTTCCTAGGCTGCTTAACCTCATGAGATTGGAAAGATGAGGACTGTGCAGGTTTCCCTGAGGAAACTGCTCTGCACCTTCCGCTAGACCAGGTAGCTCAAAGCTCCATCCAACCTGGCCTTGAACACTTCCAGGGATGGGACACCCTGGCAACATCTTCTGTCCTCATCTTATTCCGTGCCTGTTAGTAGACTAATACAGATGGCTACTATGGGCGGAGCTCATCCAGCAGTGTTTCTCTAGTGAGGGCAACTACTTGGATACCCAACTGCCTTGCGCAGACTGGAGGGCTTTCCTCATCCTGAGCTCCACTGTTATGTCAGAGGTAGCTGAAATTAGCCAATGGGGTCAAAAGTTATTGAGGAACATATATAGAGTGTGATCACATAAGTCATGTTTCCATAGTAACCAGCTAAAAGTACATCTATAGGAATACTCAGCGTTTATCATTATGAACTATTATGTAAGTAGTTTTTTCCTCAGTCAGAACATTGCAGGTGCTTGTTAATGATTTGTGGTAGAATTTACAGACAAGTTTACAAGCCATCCTATGTGCAATCGAGTATGTGCCTAATATACCGTCTGCCTTCTCTCCTGCTGACTAAAATGGGAAATTAACTGAGCATCCTTTCTTCAAGACTTGAAAACATCCAGAAGATTAAATATAGCCTGAGGCTTAAAAACGTCTTCACCTGGTAAGACAGAATTTTGTACTAACAGTCATATAAACGTGAGTGTCGTAGCTACATAACTGTAAGTGCTGTGTGTGGAGAGGAAGGCTGGGAGGCCTGAACATCACTGAGTGTGCTATATTGCACCATGGTAACTTGTATTTCCAAATAATGAGTTGCTGCAGACCAAAAAACTGTCACCAAATACAATATTCAAACTATAAATGCATCCTTACCTATTCTGAGGATAGCAGGTTTCTGTGGAGCACTGGTTTAGGTTGCATGAGATGAGACAGAGGAAGTATTTTACCATGAGATGACGTATATTATAACATCACACATCCTCTATGACTAAGATGAATTTCCGTGCTTATAACTACTTTTGTCTATGCTTCCAGAAGCACATTAGGAATTTTCTATTGTGCCAACAAAAGGATGGGACTGGGTGATGCACTCTTGGGACATAAATCACCGAAAGCAGCTGGTTTGAACAATGGTATAACAGTCTCTAGCACTGGACTCCTCCAAACCATTCTCTAACGTGTTACAATATTTTGTCTCAACTTACTGGAATTTATTTTCTAAATATCTGGAAGTATTTTTTTTCCTGATTTTTTATTTTAAGCTTCTTTCAAAATCACATTAGGGTTTGAATTGGAAAGCTTAGCACCAGGAGGCTTTTGTTTTGCTTTGTTTTCAATTCAAATTTTAACTGTAAGATGATGTAAGACTGTATATGTAATAGTGAAATTTGCAGAGTGTACTTAATACTATACTATGCCATATTGCTCCAAAGAGGTGGGAGGAAAGGGTCCATGTGTCTTTTCAGCCTCACGAAACAGCATTGCTGCTGGACAAAGTTTGAGTTATGAACATTAGCAAATGATGAATAACTGACAGACCCAGAGTTAATAATCGAAGCTACTATTTAAATTAAAAATGAATTCAAGGATTCAACATGCTGTCTGTGGACAATTCATTGACAGAAAAAAGGGTGAAATTAATCAAATAAATAATTCACTGTAAATCATGAGGTTCTAATTATAACAAGGTGTTAAAAAATGGATCAGCTTCTGGGAGCAGGGCTGAGTTCTACGCGTACGTATCACCACAAATGCAGCTGTCTCAGTATGGTCCCTGTTTTAATTGCTTTTGGTTCAGGACAGTAGTTAGGTACAGCACTGGAAATAAAGGCAGTGACTTACTCCATTTCCTGAAAGCTGTTTTGTTTGTTCGCTTGTCAAAGCACCCTAAGCTGGTGGTTCTGCAGTGTGAGAAAGACCAGCCTACCCTTCCCAAAGCTTCAAAGCAGAAGTCTGTGTGGTTTTCTGACCTCCTGTCACCAACTCAGAGGTGTGTCCCTCTCTCTTCTGAGGATCTGGTTATTAAAAAGGTGTAGAGCAGACCTTTCCTAGCTCTCTTTTGCCCATCAGAAAGCAGCCCTCAGCACTCACCATTGCAAAGCCTGTACCAGTAAATAGGCAGATCCAATGTTTATTACTGGGTTTTTAGGTCGCGCCTTCCTCCTCACTAGCAGAATGAGGACTTCTTTCTCAAGTTTTGTGGGTATGCTCTGATGGTTCTCATTTGTGTTACACAGGCAAAGACAAACACAACTCTGTGCCCCACACTTGCAGAGGTCCTTGTTTAGTTCCCATTACAATAAGGACTAACAGCAATTGTGAGAAGATGAGGGCATCTATCGTGAAATATCTGCATAGATTTTGAGCAAAACAGCTTTTATTGCCTTGAAGAATTTTAGACTACAAAATACAAAGGCAGGCTAGAAATCCCAAGTGCAAAAATAGCTGGGGTGTGAACTGGAGCATCCACTTAACTGCACATGCTGCTTTTCCCAGAGAGCTGAAAAGTCCCTGTCCTGGTGTGGCGACTGGGAGTTTGAGATGCTCTGTGGTGGTAGGTTCAGTACTTTGAATATCTGCCCTGTCCAGTCCTTTGGCCACCAGAACTAGCTGAAGACACTAGTTTTCTCTGCAGCCAAACAATAAAGCAGAATGTAACTTGTGTACAGAACATGTAAGATGATTGAAAAGTGAGGTGGAAGAGCAGGAAGAAGATGAGTATAAAGAGGATGAAAGTTGCCTTTATGTCAGCCGTGCCGTATCATGTTAGGAAAGATAAAATCATCAGAATAATACAATCTCACAAATGTATTTACATCAGCATTTTGTCCTCTGAAAATATATTATCTGCAGCTTTTGCACTGTCCTAGCAAAAGCTGCAGTAGCAGAAAATTGCTTCTCATTAGTATACAATAAGGCTTCCATTTCTTCCCCTTAAATTTCAGATCCCCAAATACTACATAATAGTTCCCAATGTGCCAGTGACTCTGGGATTTTTCTAATGTTAGCAATTTTGAATGCACTCACAATGTTTTTGCCATAGTGATATGAAAGCAATCAGTACTGCAGAACAAGGAAAAAGGAAGGGAAAGACCAATCTCATGTGTTAGTCAGCCTCGAAACATCATGAAATTCAGATTACCACATGCTGAATGCAAATGTGTTCGAAATGTTCAGAAACCGCAATCAAATAGCTTTGAATGTCAAATGAAATTACTTTGGGAATCTTCTAAGCCCTCTTCTTAAAGCACACTGTAGCATAAATCCTCTTCTTTCATTTGATTAGTCCAAAAGGCTATAGGATATATTATTAGATCTAGAAAACATGACCAGAGTCTTAGTCATTAGCATCACTGAACACACAAAATCCCCTTAGGTCCTTGTTTTTCTCTTGCTCTGTATCTTCTGACTGGAACATAATCAGTCAACTTTTACAATAAAAGCGCACCTGAAATTCACTGATACTTAGTTATAAATCTTTTATTTTTTAAAGAAGATCCCTTGAGGGGTTTGCGGTTTCTCAATTATAATGTGACAGCAAAATTAAAATATACATGTTATTAGCTAATTTTGTGACCTGTGGATAAACGTGTATTGTTCCCAGTGAGGTGATGAGAATCTTTGGTTGGCAAACTCATCTGCAGTAGTAAAAATCATCTTTGGCAACAGAGCTTTGGTGTAGTTAAATGACAGAAGTGGACGCGCAGTCTGCCCTTAATGAATGGTGGAGCACTATGCACACTTTGCTTTTCTTAATCTGGGAAAATGGTAACAGAAGGTGAAGACAATTGTGCAAAGACATCGGTATGAATAGTAATAACAAGACCTCCAAGCCCAGAAAACCCCAGTTTAAGAAAGGATTTCTGGCTATGTCTTAGTTCTATTAAATGTAATCAGGTTTAATCATGAGCTTAAAATTAAGTATGCAGTTAAGCACTCTCCCATCTCAGGAATCCATGGGTCTGCAGGAAATCCCTGCTTCCCTCTTGTGGCCTCTATTTGAAAGGGGTTGAACAGAGGGTTAAAATGGCTGTGTTGGTCCATGCGGCACAGCATCTTACACTGGATGGGTATACAGGAAATGTTTAGTCCTCTTTGCTGGTAAACTCTTCCAGCCTCCAGCGGTTTGAGGTGCTGCTAAAATCGGCCTGATGTGCTGATTTGATGTTTAAGAGCCTTTGAAGGATTTGTTTATTGACTGATTTCTTTGTTTTCCCCTTCATGATTTTTTCCTGATCAGTCATTGCAGTTGTGGGGTTTTAGCATTCCACAGGTTTGGTAACAACTCCTGCAGCTGACCTATGCACTCTTTGTTTTGAAGGTGCATTCTGAAGACTATGTTTGATGCCTACTAGTTCCTGTACTAGTAAACAAAGTGTGCAATTGTTTTCTGTTCTCTCAGTGCTCTTCATGATTTTGTCCCCCCATCTTATTCTCCAGCTCCATTACCTCTTCTTTCAGATTGAGTAATCGTCATACGTTAGTTGTTCCTTGCTTGAAAGCTGTGTCAAACCTTTGCTCATCTTTATCATGTTTCTTTGTGTCTCTTCTAGCTCAGCTTGCATTCTTTCTGAGATGAGTGGAAGTGAACTGAACACAGTAACCAAGATGCAGGCATAACAATGGTTTTCAGTTTTGTTCTCTATTTCTTTCCTAATAATTCCTGACACTCTCCTTGCCTTTTTCACAACTACTGAGCACCGAGCGGGCATCTTCACAGTGCTATCTACTATAACTCCAACATCTCTGTCTGGAGTGGTAATAGCTAGTTCAGAGGCCACCACTAGACCTTTAAAGTTAGCACTCTTTTGTCTTTCCTCATGTACATTACTTTTTATTGTTGCTTTCACTCCTGACAGAATGTGGTATTGACCCCTTTAGTGCAGAGTGTTATTTGTGAGTTGCTTTCTGTGTTTGGCACATGCATCAGGCCACAGTTTGAACAGAGTAAAAAGCATCTTGGCTTTGAGGACTTCAGTGGAGACACAGCCCTTTGCCTTGACAGAGGAGGTGTCTGTTATTTGGAGTCCATTTAACTTCTTAGGTTGCATGACATGAGCCATAATAGAACAAAAAATGGAAAAACTGGTCTGTGTGATGGACAAAATGGGAAGATATTTTGGTTTATCTCAAATTCTCTCATGTATTCTCACTAGGTAAGAAGTGTTGTCCCTTTTGGTTACAAAAACCCATGGTGTACTGTGACCAGCTGCTGCTTTTACACCTACACGGGGTGCTATGTGTATTAGCTGATGTTGAAGAAAGCGGCTTCAACATTAGCTTCAGAGTCAAACCCTGCTGTTGTTGGTCATATAAGGGTAAATGAATACATCTTCTTCAACAGATCTCCAGGGTATGCATTTTCTCGACATTTAGGTCACTCTTAAATATCTGTCTCTGTGAGGATGCCTTAAAGAAGTCTGATGTTGTTATAGAATCATAGAATGGTTTGGGTAGGAAGGGACCCTAAAGCTCATTCAGTTCCAAGCACTGCCACGGGCAGGGACACCTTCCACTAGAGCAGGTTGCTAAAAGTCCCATCCAGCCTGGCCTTGAACACTGCAGGGATGGGGCAGCCACAGCTTCTCTGGGCACCCTGGGCCAGCGCCTCAGCACCCTCACAGGGAAGAGCTTCTGCCTAAGAGCTCATCTCAGTCTCCCCTCTGGCAGGTTAAAGCCATTCCCTTGTCCTGTCCCTCCATCCCTTGTCCAAAGCCCCTCTCCAGGTTTCCTGCAGCCCCTTTAGGCACTGGGGCTGCTCTAAGGTCTCCCTTTCAGGAGCCTTCTCTTCTCCAGGCTGCCCCAGCCCAGCTCTCTCAGCCTGGCTCCAGAGCAGAGCTGCTCCAGCCCTCGCAGCAGCTCCGTGGCCTCCTCTGGCCTCTCTCCAACAGCTCCATGTCCCTATTGTGCTGCTGTCCTAGAGCTGGATCAGTACTGGGGGGGGGGGGGTGTGTCTCTGGGCTGGGCAGGTGGAGCTCCACACAGTCCAGCAGGTCACTGGCAAAGGGCAGCACCCCCTCTTTGTTTCCTCTGCTTGTCCTTCCAAAAGAGCCTGTGTCCTTCCATTCCAACTCTCCAGTCATAACAGCCATCTCACTACACCCCTGTGATGCCAGGGATCATAGCCCTGCAGACGCACACATGTCAGGATGCAGTAGGGATCTAATTTCTGTACTGTCTTGTGTGTGGATTCTTTATTGAAGAACCTTATTTTTGGCTTAACCCACTTCAGTTTCATCTGCATTTGTCCTGAGACTGTGACTATAATAATAATTAGCCATAGTTTCTATGGAGTATTTAAATAAATATTAGTGATGAGCTCTTTATACAACTAATTTTTTTTTGTGGAAAAATAGCCCGTATCTTCAGGACAGAGACATTATGTAGTCTTAGTGAAAGATATTATTATTACCCCCAGCTGCAAACCAAATGCAGTGATTTATGCAACACTCCTTTTTACGCTTGCTAACAACAGTATTAGGATGAAAAGGTAAAATACTAGCAGTCAGAAAAGAGCCTGTATCTATCTGAAGATGCTGTTCCACTTTATTTGTACTCAGAAGTCAGGTTCTGTGTGTGGAAAAAGCTGAAATCAGCACTTTTCTCTCCAACCGGCATTGTTGTGTATGTTGCAATTAGGGCAGCAGATTATGCCTCCAATTTTAGCCAGTTTTCAGTGTAAAGTTGCAAGTACAGATAGGTCTCTACAATAGCTGACATCTGCTCAATCATGCAGATACTTGTTTTGACACCTAACAGTTGCAGAAAATGTAGTTTTGTTTCAATTTTGAAACTTGTCAGAGCAATAATTAGGTTAATGATTATTGATTCCCATTTGCTAGTGACATAGATTCTGAAGTCAAGTATTTGCTGGTTTATTTTCAGGCCGTTTTCTCTAGCCCGAAGTGGTTGCTTCTGAAACCTGTGGTATTTCTACAAGATGCAAATCTTATTCAATGACCTGCTCCTGGTTTTGCTTAGCATTTTCAAGAACTCTGTCATTAATGCTGGGGGTCCTCATGCTTGTGATGAAAATATGATCCTTTGCTCTTTCTTCATAACCTTTAGCATTTTGCACCGTTCTCATGGCTGTGAGCATCTTGTGCAGTTCCTTCTTTCTTTACAGGTCTATCTTTCTCCAAAAACTTTCTCTTTCTTATTAGAATCGGTTTTGAGCAGCAAGGCAGACCTGAAAAGCATCACAGCAAAGGGTAAAGGCAAACAGAGAAATGTCAGAGATAAGGACAGCTCTAGAAAACTTCTAGAAGCAAAGTTGGGAGTTAAGGTCATTTGTGATGTCAGGGGAAAAAAACATCTCTTCTCACCCATGAGTCTGGCACTGGGTGTTTTAGCATTATGGGATCTCCAGAGGTCCCTTCACACCTCAACTGTTCTGTGATTCTGTTGCTTATGTTGACTTTAAGTTGTCCTTAAATGGCTCATTAAATGAAACTGGGATTTTTAGAGAGGGAAAGCAGAAGTTTGTGTTGCTTCCAATGGTTATAATACACTACCAAGTAAATGGCTCAGCTTCCCAAATGTGCTTTTTTTGTCTCTTCTGTAAACTTCATCCTTTTTAGAGGACTTTCTTTTCCCTTTTTGTTTACTCTTTTGACAAGTAAGAAGCTTTCAGTGGAAGCTGAAGCTTATTTCCTCTGTCCTAGAGGAAGAATCCTGGGCTCATAAACTTTGCCTGATGATAGCCAGATACACTTTCAGGCCTATTAAAAATATAATTCAAATAGCAGTATTGTTCAGTAATAGAGGGTAACTTCCTCTTACCTTTGCTCTCAGCTAACTTATTCCAAGTCTGGAGAAAGGAAAATGTTAAAGTCCTACTTAGGCGCATTTTATTTTCTTTAGCTCCAAATCCACCAGCTCCTTGTTTTTAGCTGTCAGTGGTTACTAGAATGGTCACTTCCACAAAGCCAAGTATTCATCTTTCCAACGTGCTTTTTACAAAATGCTTCAGGTGTGTTCACTGACTAAGCCTTTCAGCATCCCCATGATGGAGATGAGCTGGTATATATTGCACATTAATAGCTGAGGAAGTTAATAATTCAGCCACACAGCCATTTCATTTAAGCTTTATTCCTTTGACTTCTAATTAATGTGACAGCCACACTATGCTTCCCTGGTAGGGAAAGGCCTTTAATGAAGAGCTTTATTCCAGGAAATATGTTGTTCCTCTCCTGCTGATCAGGAGAGTTCCGTCTGGTGGTTTTCCGAATCACTGCAGCAAAGAAAGATGGATTTTACTCCAAGACAAACTTTGGAAGGCACATTTGAAGTTTGATTGGCAGAAGCAAAGGCTTTGGCAGAGCTGGCATTAAATGAGGGCAGCAGTTGGTGAAAGTGCCTGAGGCACTGTCAGTCACTTACTAAAGATGTGTTCATGGAACAAGACAATATGCTGGTAGTAGCACATGGGTAATCTTCCCTCTTGCTCTCCTCCCCAAACCTAGTGTTGTATTATTCAGAAGCCTTGTCTTCTGGAGAAGATAATGTGCACCTCTGGTTTTCTTTCTCTGCAAGGAAGGATTTGGGTTGTGGAAAAGAAGCATCCTGATAGTGGGTCTGAGAGAAGTGAGTGTGGTCTCCTGAGCAAAATTAAGTCAGCTGCTTCTGCTCTTGCAATGATTCAAAGCAGCCTTAAGATTATTCTAGTATCTTCCAGGTCGACACTGGCCCCAAGCAGCTGCTCCAGCAGCTGGAGAATCGTAGTCACGAGCTGCTGCTGACATCTGTCTACAACACCTCCACAGGGAGGAAGGATGATATTGAGCTGGTGTCACTGGCTTTGCAGTGCATGATTTCCCTGTGCAAGGGGAATCTCTGGTTTGTCAGCCAGTGTGGCTTTATGGCTCCCTTGTGCTACTGTGGAAGTGCACATCAGAGCCAAGTTCTGTGCTGAAATAAAGCAGAAGATGGCTGCTACTCCTTGTAAGGGCACAGCTAACTCCTTCCACCCATTTCAATCCTTGGTTGAAGTCAAGAAGGTTGCCCAGTTATTACAACATTTTGTACCCTCTGTAGAGAGATGTGCCTGAGAAACTTCTTCAGGTTTCCTTACAGGAAGCTTAGACCACCTGTGAAGGATGTATTAGAGTGCTCAGATTTGATCTGCTGCATCCCTGTTACTTGTAAAAAGTGCTGGTCAGATGTGGGGTTATACAGATGTTTGCACATGGCAGTGATGGTTGAGTGGGAAGGCAGAGACCTGTCTGGCTTCCTTGATGGCCAGATACAAACTTTTTCCCCAGTGGCAGGTATTTCAGACACTAAATCAAAATCTGAATGCTTCCATGCCTGCTTTTATCACAGAACGCTGGCAGGGCACTTTCTGATGTCATTGACATCTCAGCTCATATGATGCAAATTGTCACTCTCTGCTACCCAGTGATGCCTCTCAGGGGACCTATTTCACATTAAAAGACTGGCTTCTGCTCTCAGTGACCCCAGTAGAAATGCAGGATAGATTTTACGTTGTCAACAGCAATTATACATGCCATTCAGGGCACAAGTTATGGATGCAGGACCTGCTCAGAAGTTGATTCAATGCTCTGATGATTAGAAGGTGTTTTTTACTGCCCAGTACAGATGTGTCCCAACTTCTTCACTTTTGGCATGGACTCACTCATTTCCTTCGGATTCATATTCTCATTTTGTGGTGCAAACCCAAACCTGCCTATGAGTGCAAAATATGACCTGACCATGCTCATTTCCATGTGTTGTCTTGGATTTGAGCAGGCTGTCCATTACTAACTGTGACCTTTAGCATTTTGTTTTTCAGCTGGTTACATTCATTTTGGTGGCACATTGAGCAAATTAACACTGCTTTGGATGGCTCTGATTATACCCATAGATAGGAAAAAAAGCTATCTAGGCTGTCTTTCAAAGTGTGTATTTTTCCAGTTAATTTAAAAGCAAATGGCCCCTTCTTATAAAAAGAATAACTACCAAATATTAACAACAAAGAAACTTGAAGCAACACAACGCTGCAAAATGAGACTTGTGAAAAATGGAATAGGTGCAAAATAAGCCAAAACCCTGTTTCAGGTGCGTCGATGCTCTGATAGCCACCTTGCTTATGCGTCAGCCAATGTTTCTACCAAACTGTAAGAGACCACTGACTAAACCACTAAACATGGAGAAAGCTCTCACTATATCACAATTACAGAAACAGGCACTAAGCAAGTTTATGCTGATCCACTGGGGGCATTTCTAGAAAGTTCTCATTTCTAACCTGTCATGGGCTTGCCTTATGATTGCTCATTTTGCTGTGTTATGAGAGCCCATAGAAAATTGGATATATGGCTTCAGACCTCACCAAAACCGTCATTCCTGTTTTAGACAGCAATAGACACATACTGTTTAAGCCTGGAGAGCCATTTCTTTCTACAACTACTGCAGCAACATAGCAACACATTGCATGGCTTGAAATGCTTCTGGTCTAATTAGGATTGCTGACAAAATTGTGTGTAAAGATTATATGAAAATATCACTGGTAGGAATAAGTAAGAGGAGCCTAATTTTCAGTTCTGGGTACCTCACAAATAAGAAAGGCATCTTTAAAATATGGATTCTGTTGATAAGATCATTAAATAGCTGCAGTGATTACATAGGCTCTGAGCCCAAGCAGGAACTGCTGCTATGATTCACAGAAAAAGGAGGGTTTAAGCTGTCTGATGTACTTCCAGTCTGGTGACTCCAAGTGTCTGGTTCCTGTCCAAGAGCACATGAGCAGAGCACCTGCGGTAGCAAAAAGCTCAACCGTGCACATAACTTCAGGCACGTTAATTATCCCCTTCTTTAAAGAGCATTACTCACTTGAGGGAAGTGTCCTTGAACTGAAGGACATTCAGACACGTACTGCTGGATCAGAAGTACCCAATATATTACAGGATTTTATGTGTGAAATAAGGACTCCTTTAGAGTTGTTTTACATACATGGCTAAAAACACAATATCATCTTAGTTGGCTTGGTAGTCAGCAGAGAAAGTTGGAAACTAACTCATCAAAATCACTCCTGTTGGGATATTAAACAGCTATTAAAAACTTAATTGATTAAAGGTTCAGTATAGTTCCCAAGAAAGGTGGTAAAAGGCTTAAATATCTGCTTCTCAATGGGTTGACAACTCAAAAGAAAAGCCAGCTGGTGGGAAGCTGCATTCACAGAGTGTACAGTTTTTGCTGTTAAAAGAAATACGTTATCAAGTACATCAGCAAATTAACCTGACAAGTGGAGTTTATTTCTCTGTCATAGCTTTCCCTGCCTTGCTTGGTACCTGTGGGGCTCCTCCGCTCCAGCTGGAGCCAAATGTATGTACAGAGGAACAGGGAGGCTGGGGAAAGGCTTTAGGATGAGCAGAGCACTCCTCTGGATAAGCCTGGCTTTGGGGCATAAACTGAATGTGCTCTAAGGGAACTGTTTATCTTGGCTTTATCTTTTTGGTGCGGTGGGGAAAGGGTTTCAGGTTAAATTGCCCCTCAGTGAAGCCTGTGCCTGTACTCTCGGAATCCAGCAGTAGGATCCATTATTCTTTTTCAAAAGGCAGAATGGAATTTTGCACTGTTCCTCTTGGAGTCAATGTGCCGCCGTTTGAACAGTGTCAGAGGTTGACTCCCTGTGACTGTAGATGTGATAGGTGATACGTTAAGTCTGTTTGGAAGCTCTGGGTTTAAAATCATGACCTTAAGCCTTATTTCTACAAGGAGATGTGCTCTGGTACAAACCTCTGCTTACCTGGGGTGGTAGGATGTAGCTGAAGCTCTGGATGAACCCAGGATTCTGCCCTTCTGTGTTTAAGTGGGAGTTTCAATCTGATGAAAACACAAAGCAAATGCACAATTTGCATAGGTGGCTGAGTGTGTAACACCTGCAGAGCTAGAGACTGAGGGGAAGATTTCGCAAGGTCCCTTAAAATACTGTCCTCTCGCTCCTTGTATTTACACTTTCCATCATGGCTCAGTCATCTTGTCCTCCATGAACACCCTCAGGCCTTTTTCCCCTTCTGTCATCACTGACTAATGAGTTCTCAGCTTGGAGAAAAAACTTCTTGTTCCTACCCTCTAAGTGCAAGGCAATGCCACTTCTGAACTGTGCCATTTTGATTCCTTTTCCACTACTCCTATTCTTGAACGTCTCAGGTTCTTCCCACACAATATGCTAATACTCATCTTTACTAGTGACATGCCTCAGCAAATGTTGCAGCTCAGTCCTGCTTTTAACTGAAGCTGTTATACAAAAACATGAGATGTGAGTGATTCCCACTGATTTTGAAGCTACAGACACAGTCAGCTCTGTTATGCCCAAACCCTGCCTTTTTCAAACCCGGACCAATGCATTCCTTGCACTAATCCCTGCCCTCTCCTGCTTAATACTTTCCATTGGCATTTCATCAAATGCTTTTCTCATGTCAAGCTTAGTGAAGGCCCTATGTTCTTTTCATCTAGAAAATCACCTATCAAACTAAAAGAGTAAGTTTATTTTGTGTTGTCTTCCAAACCATGCCCCCAGTTGTTAGCTCTTCCACGGGCTGTTTTCTTTACCTGCTGCTGCTACAGACACTATACACAGACCCAAACCGAATGTCTCATGGCAAGAAACTCAGTCATTCATGTAAAAAAATCCCTCAGTGATCTTTAGAATACTAATGGCGGAGTCTTTTCATCCTTTTAAAAAGCCAGTTTCTTTCCTCCTACAGTCTAGTGAAGATTCACCATCAAATCCAGGTTGCAGGAAGACCAGAAGTCTTGATCCTTCAGAATAGAAATAGTGTTGTAGGAAACAAGAGCCTAGTTCTCTCGTTCTTCAAATTTTAAGCTTTATTTAGGCTTCCAAATGAAGGAGGTTTTATCATTTTCTACCACTACCACATGGATATTTGTCTGCATCAAAGTGCCGCAGACAACTAGAAGGGCATTAGTTGATTATCCAGTTAAAAGGCACCCAGTTGTGATATAGTCGACGTTTTATATTATTTTTATCTTGTCTCTTGAGAGTTTAAAATGAAACATGGAGGCAGAAGTGAGTTTGAAATGTCATCTGCCCAGGCTATGCTTGCTTTTATCTAGGGCTCTACACGCTGTCTTTCTGAACTCCTACATTCATTCTTTATTGCAAATGAATGAATGTTAACGCTACCTTTTGTTTCAGTCCTGCCATGTGAGCAAATTCACCTCTCTGAATCGCTAACTGAACTCAGCAAAAGGTTTTTATCTGCTGATGACTTTCCATCTGAGAGATTTAAAGTGCCAGATGGCCTTAGCTCTAGCTCAACGGTGTTATTAAATTCTCACCTTAAATCTCACATGCAGAAAGCTCTTGTGAGATCACATGAATGAGACCATTGCATTAGTCGTACTGCAAGAGGGATACTAATTTCAGTAAGTTCACTGTATTCAGACTGAAGTTTGATCCATGACAGGACACTTCATATTTAATATTATGTGGTTTCTTCACTTTGATGTTTTCACCAGTTATATTGTTGTTCTTGTAATTTATATCCCCTTTGTGCTGGAGTATGCATTCCCCAGTATCTTTGCTGCTTTTGTTAAACTGGGATCATCTACAGTAAAACCCCCACAATTAGTTTATTCAAGAGATTTCTTCTGTTCGTAGTTCATCTTCAAACTAACTGTACACTTCTGAAGCACAGCGTCCATGCCCTGCCCTCTGAATTACAAAACTAAATTAGCTTGATTGACATTTTGCATGTGGAAATTTATGCAAGGATCTACTTGTGAAGAGTTTAAATACAGCGGCTGAAACATTGATGAATTATGAATGATTATAAGCGGGTTTATTTATTCATTGTTTTTATTTTGTTTCACCCTTTTTCTGGCTTCCCTTAGCCCAGTAATATCCAGATGGCTTGGAGGAGATAGATTTTCATGCGTGTGTGTTGATCTTGAAGAAAACCAGTGCCGTTGACTAGATTTGGGGATTAAAATGAATTTATCTAGGGATTAAGAACCCCATATGCCAGTTTTAGTGGGTGTTATGAAATAGGAATCAGCTAGCTACAGAGCTCCTAATACACTTATGTACTTTTATAGCCTAAATCATCTTAGCATCTGAGCTCTTCAGCAACTTGAATGTACCTACAACACCCATGTGAGTTAAAAGGGTTATCTCCTGATTCTCTTAACAGGATAACTGAAGTGCAGGAAGATTAAGTGGCTAAATCAGAGCCAGTGAGACATCTGCAGCACACTTAGAGTGAAAAGAGCCAGAGAATTCTCTGGGTTCCAAGCCATTGCCTTGAACAGAAAGTTATTTCTCCCTCCTTGCATAATAGCCTTACCAACACACCTCCTAAATGCTCTGTGCAGTGCAGCTGCTGGGACAGAGCAGAGGAGGGAGGCAAGCACTTGTCCTTCTTGTTTTCAGATCTGTTAACTCTGGTTATAGCATCTTTAGTTGGGGGATCACAGAATGCTTTACAGACCTGAATTGTATATCCCAGCCCTTTTGGTAATTACAGGACATTTATAAGTACAATTATTAGTATTTTATAGTTGGGGAAAAGGGAAGATGAAGTGCATGGTAAGAGTAGGTATTGCTGTAAAATGAATCTGTGTATGAGTCAGGAACTGAATTTTGCTTTCCTGAGACTGTCCCACACCTCATACACTGGATGCAGCCCCGTGTCTGGTGACACCCCATCTCACCAGTCCCATCAAGGAAACAGCAGTGATGCTCAGCACCACTGCAGGGATCTTGCAGGTAATTAGGATTTGCAGATGCTTTAAGAGAGTAGATTTTTAAGTAATGTTGGAGAATTTGTTTTACACACAAGCTCAGAGAGCAGTGGCAGCCCTGTTTTCTCTATGTGAGTCACTTGCAGCAAGAGATGGTTGGCATCCTTTACATCTGCAAGCAAAGCCCATCTGTGATGAGGGTGGGGTGAGAGGCTGTGCCAGCTCCTTCCTCCATACAGAAGCAGCAAGGCATTTTCTTCTCTTGCCCTGGTTTCCCTGCTAACCTGTGCTGCAAGTTTGTATGTTTGACTGTAAATTAAGCCTATGCATAGCTGGGTGGAAATTTGCCACATCACAGAAGGGATTGTTCTTGGGCATCTTGGGCACTATGAGGGTGCTGAGACACTGGAACAGGCTGCTCAGGAAGCGTTCAAGGCCAGGTTGGATGGGGCTTTGAGCAACCTGGTCTAGTGGAAGGTGTCCCTGCCCATGGCAGGAGGGCTGGAACCAGGTGATCTTTAAGGTCCCTTCCAACCCAGACCATTTTATGATTCTATGACTTAACTCATCTGCCTCAGCCTCCTGTTAGAACTGGCATGTGTGTCACACCAGCTTGTATGACAACCTTATTTCCATGTCTCAGAAGCGTAGAAACTTACCTATGTGTGCCACATTTGTACAGTGAAAATACCATTTACATTCTGTGCTGAACAAATCCACATGTGCTTATTCTGGTGTCCTTTTTGATGTTTTAAATTCCAAGAAACACTACAAAGAAAGTTTTGGGAGTCCTAGAGCATCAGCAGATGTGCTCTTCTGGTGCTGAGGCAAGATGCATGCTTCAGCATGGATTCTTTTGTCGTCAGCCTTTCTTATCATCATTACCTGTCCTCTTGTTATTTAAATGTTCATGCCTTGCTCTCTCCTTTTTTCCCCAATTTCTGTTGCTCTTCTCTAGACCTTCAGCTCTAGTTATCATATAGAATCATTTTGGTGCACACCACTGGCTTATTCAGTGTCCTTTTGGCACCTTTTTAGGGTTCTTCTTCAGCTCTAAGCCGCAGCCCAGTATCTTACATAGATCCATGGAGAGAACCCTAAATTATTGTGCGTACCTGCAAGAGTACCTGATGGCTTCTTGAAGGTCTTTCTTTGCTATGGGCTGGGGATCTTAGAAGAAGCTATTGCTCCTGAGTTTCAGCCACCAGTTGTAGTACTTCTCCATGTCCCACAAGTCTGTTTTTCCCTCTGTCCTGACAGCCCCTGCACTATTTTCTGGTTCATCCTGCTTCAGAACAGAGCAATGAGGAACCTCAGTTTTGATACTGTTTGCCAGCAGTTTGGCCACACAAAGCTGGAGTTGGCCCTAGCTTTTCTTGCTTTCTTGCCAGTTGTGGCTGTCCTGATCTCTTCTATGGCCCCATATTACTTAGGGCTTCCCTCTCTTGCTGCACAGTGCTTGGAGCACAACGTGGGCTGGCTCCTGCAGCACCCTGCTCCACCCTCCACATTCCCCCATCCCAGGACAAAGCCTATGCACGCTCTTCCCTCCAGCAAGAGCAACCAGCATTCAGTGCTCTAAAACATCTGTGTAGGCAGGATTAAATGTCTGCTGACACCTTTAGAGTAGTGGTGTGGGACCCCGCAAGATGCTGTTTCTTCCTCCACTTGATGTGGCTATGTGGGCTGTGCTGCAAAAGGATGGGGTTTCAATATTGTGGATGAGCAACCTGATCCTTGTGATAGACACAAGCCTCTGCCCTGCGGTGTGCATGAGGTGACAGAGGCCATGTTTTGAGGTTTCACCAGTCTCGTGTGTGTAAACTTTGCACTTTCAAGCTTTTTGGCTTTCCTGGTTGTTGACAGTGATGTTCTCTAAAGCTGATTTCAGCTTAATGTACTGGCATTTATTTACAATTCCACCTTGACCAAGTTTCATTCTTTTGCAGGTAAAATACGTTGCTCATGAAACCCAGGGACTAATAGTAGAGTAGAGCTAAGCCTAGTAAAAGGGGGTGTTATGCCACCGCATGACTCTGCTAATGCATCTTTAGTCCAGGGCTACGGTACCCCTGCCACGTTTTAAAGTGCAGGAAGAGAAGCGTACGCTGTACCCTGGAGAGCCTTAGTCTATAAATGTAATTCAGAAATATGGGAAACGGTGCTCTGGATGTGATGGCCTTTCTTGACACAATTACAGAAGCAGCGTGAGATGCTGAACATTTGCAGCGAGGGTGCACAGAGCAAACGGGAAGTTGGATGCACGGGCTGTTAATTCAAACCTAGATAAGCTTCTGACTAAGAGGGTTTTAATTTGCTTTTTGCTCTAATATGATGCCTGTATGATAGCAGTTACCCTGAGAAGAACTATTACAACCTATGCTCGTCTGTAGAGCCCCGTTTAATGACAAGGGTACCTCTCATTTTTGAATGGGCCTCTACAGACTTCAAAGATAGGAATGTAAAACAGCATTGAGTATCAAAATGTTTTTATTTGACTGCAGATGAAGACACTTTAATCTGGAAAAATTGTGCATGGTTTGAAATGAAATGAAAGAGGCAACATGAAAAAGAATGTTTTCTTTCAAAAGTGAGACAGAAAAGGCATTCAATCCCCCAATGCCACATTTGTGTCTGGCTTTGTCCTTTCAGGGTCACTTCCAGGAAGGTACCTGGAACCTCTCTTGAGCACTCAGTGTCCTCAAACTCTTGCTGATGTGAATGGGAATTGAAGACTTTAGAGGAGAGGTTTAATTCCAGGGGTCACAGAGAGGAAAACGCGTGCCTGAGCTGCAACCCGCAAACGCACCTGGCAAAGTGTTAGATCACACCAGCAGAACAAACCAGGTGAGGTTTGGCTGGCTGCTAACAACTTCCCAAATGCAACAACAAACCATTCCTCTAGCTACCCCTGAGACCTCACTCAATAATTAGAGCCTGCAATATAGTCTGGAAATCAATAATGGTTAAGAACTAAAGAGAGAGGATGGGCACAGCGAGCATCCACAGATGTGCCCTTAGTAAGAACATGCAATCTTCATTACATCATGCGTGTAAAATCAGGGAGAGCTTTTCCTTTTTGGTGTCAGGATAGTGCATGTGACAAGCTGAACTTACCTGGTAAGTTTGGCTTTCTGTTTCTTAAGGATAGAAAAGCAGTTTGTGTGAATGGACAGATGTGGAAATCTTGGTTTTTCCAAGATGGTTCCCTTTGATTTTGCCTGTTGGAAATACATGATATCTAGGCATTTTCCTAGCAATGAGCTAAGACACCATCTCAGGAGAAGGCTGTGGGGTAGGCAGATGTTGCAAAATTGCAAGCTCTTGATGGAATCCTTTGATCTACATGTGTGTGCAAATGAGTGTTCATGTAGCTGGATAGCAGCTCTTTGCAGTAGCATCAAGGGAGAAATGCACTGCCCCTGCTCTTTGTATATTTATGAGTCTTTCTCTTTGGTATTGATACTATGAAGAATTTTTGCTCCCCCAACTTTGTATTCAGCAAATAATGTGAGGCATAAGATGCTTTTGGTTTTTTTTTTTTTGCATTTGGATGAAATTCTCAGGCCTGGTTACCTTTCAAGTGTTTATCAGTAGCAGATGCTGGATCCAGTATTACTTGGCTTTGAAGCTCTTTCTTTTCCCAAAGGTACAGTGTAGCTACCAGCACCGTGTGTGTTTAACCAGGCATTTCTACAAAGAGCTGAGATTGTGTTCCCCAGGAAGAATCTCACTGTCAGCCCCAAGGGTTGCTGTTGCTCTGCAGTTCACTGTAAGGACTGTGGTCCTTTCAGGTGCTGCTACCAATCATGGCAACTCTCATGCCCTTCAGTGTGGCAAAGCCTTCCTCAGGAGTACTGATTCCTGCGGACAGAGAGGTCTCTTTTGCATAAAGTAACAACAGGCATGAGCTAAGGCAAGCAGAAACCCC